>CM042836.1:83250750-85650750 GCA_023653725.1 Bungarus multicinctus
TTCTTTTCATGAAGGATGAAACTCTGAAAGAGTCAAACTAGGAATCCTTCCTGCTGAAGAATCCCTTTGGACTTGTGGATAGACATTGATTGTCAAAATCTATTCAAATTGCTCTTCAGAGTAGATGCCTAAAGGCAATAAGCACTAACAAGCTAGTTTAGTAAAACACAAAACTCTGCCTGATTTGTATTTCACAATAAAAATGAAATTTGAAATAAACTATCTTGAGCTTCTTATGGTAGAGAATGTCACTATATAATTTTATCTAAATTGAAAGCATTTAAATAGCTAGCAGCAGTACTTGTGTGAGCATTTTTCAATCCTTCTCAGCATTAGTAGACCACGTGTCCTGCCAGCAACATTCAGTACAAATACTGCTTGGTAAATAGCAGCTGCAAAGGAAGAAGAATGATGCCAGGGTACACAGTGGTAAACACTAATTCTCAGTGGCTCACTGTATCTTGGGCCAAGTAAGCCGAGTATATGTTGAAGAGTCTCTTTTCAAATCTTTGTTCAGATTTTGTTTCTGCTTCTAAGGGGAAAAGATAAATTTCACTTTAAGCATCCAATCCATTGACACATTTGCAAACTCTAAGGGGAAGATAAACCAGGAAAGTTTAAATTCTTGGAACATATCCATCAAATCACTATAAATAGTTTTTAATATTTATGATCTATAAAACTGCAAACAGCATGAATCTATTAAAGCAATCTCTTCCTATATAAAGAAAGTTAGCACAGTGCCTTATTTTCTCCTATCAACTATGCAAATGACCAAGAACAGAAAGCATAGGCCACTTAAGTTAAAATTATTAATATTGGAAAAGTGGAAAAGTATTATATAGTATTACCGTGAATAGCTGACAGTGAATAGGAATTGTTGCAGGGATATTTTTTCTCAATCCTGATTAGTTTTGTATCATGTTACAGCAGAACTGTCAAACATATGGCCTGCAGGCCAGATGCGTCACGTGTTGGGCACGGCCACGGCCAGTTTAGCAAAGGGGAAAAGTTGCGATATGTCATATGATACCGCCATGATGCCACCAGTTAAAGCAATGGAGTAACATTTGGGACCTTACCACAGACAGAAGGCACACCTGAAATTTTCACTCACACTTGGTCTAATACAGGTAGTCCTTGATTTATGATCAAAATTGAGCCCAAAATTTCTCTTGCTAAGTGAGACATTGTTCAGTAAATTTTGCCCCATTTTATAACCTTTCTTGTCGTACTTGTTATGTGAATCCCTGCAATTGTTAAGTGAACCTTAACACTTAGTTCACTTAACACAGTTGTTAGGTGAATTTGGCTTCCCCACTGACTTTGCTTGTTAGAAGACTATGTGACCCTGGCACACTACAACCCTCATACAGCACACTGCAACTGTCATAAATATGAGTCAGCCAAGCATCTGATTTTTTATCATGTGAACATGGGGACGCTGCAAGGTTGTAAGTGTGAAAAATGGTCATGTCAATTTTTTTCGGGCCATTGTAACTTCAAACGGTCACTAAATGAACTGTTGTAAGTCGAAGACTACCTGTACTGATAAGATGTATAAATGACCAGAAATTTTCTGAATGCATCTACACAAGGATTCAATTTTACTGTTAAGAGAATCGCGCCCCAACACTTTCACAATATATACTATATTTACTCACAAAATACACACATCTTCAATTATGAGGAATCAAAGGAAACTTTAATTAAATAGAGCACGTAGATGGGATAGATTATGTTGCAATGAAAATTAGAAGAAAATATTAGCTTGAGCCTATGAGAAGAGCCTGCCTAGGCTAGAATTTATGCACTTTTTATATTTTATATCACCTTCCTTGCTTTTGGAATGTTTCTGGATTGTTAACCACTAGTTGCGCTGAATTGCTTGATGCCCAATTTGCAATTGAATCTTTGGACACCAATTGGGAGAAATGCTCAACAAATATTTAAAATTAATCTAACACATTAATACTAATCTGAGCAATCTTAAAAGAGATCTTTTGCATACAACCTCACTGTATTCTACGTGGAAGGCAATAATAGAAGTGGATCAGGAAGAAGGGCACAAATTGTACATAGGTCTTAAAGACAGCAGAGAATTCCCTAAGGTTGAAGAGGTTCACAGGAAACAATAATTACTAAACATTATTTATGTAACACCTGAATACCGAAATAAGGCTAACACAATTGAATCTGCTTGGGACCTATAGAAGCAATTGATTGTAATTGCAGCCTGAATGAGATAAAATCAAAGATTTTTTTAAAAATAATGGTGAAAACTAATCAATGTTTTCTCAAAGAGTCCTAGGGAGATGAATACTGTATATCTGCAATTATTGTTTTTAAAGCCCTATTTTCTAAACCTAATAAAATATTTATTTTATCTTAATTTATTTTAATATATTTTTGCTTTAGGCAAACAGCTTTCATTTTAAAGGGATAAACTGCAAACACGGTAAATAAAATTAATTTTTTAAAAAAATAAAATCTGATTTAACTGAAATTACAAGTGATTTAAACCATGAAAGAAAAGTTTAGAAAGCCCTAGACATTTGAGCAATTATATGTATTATGTAATACAGCATTACGTAAGAAATATTCTGGGATATTCCTTCCTTTGATAATTACTGGACAACTGAAATTAGGTAAGTTGCCTCTCAGATACGGAAAGAAGAGAACAATTCACCTTCCAACAGGTTTTGGGCTTATATTTTCCTTCCCTTGCTCAGTCTTTCTGAAGCTCCTGAGCTTCTCAAGAATGGTTAAGATTCTTACTGAAAGGTGCTAGAACCTTCTGCCCAGAACAAGTAAGGTTTTACTTGTTTGTTAATGGTGCTTCTTCAACATCAAAATCCTGATTTCTTGCCTATGCTGAATACTTGGATGATTTCACCATCTTCCTACTGCCCCGGAACAATGTATCTGGATTCATGTAGATATTTGAGGGCAGCATTCAGTATTATCCTTTCCAGAAGTTTACTATCAAAGCATTTTATAATATAGTTACAGAGTAGATTGGATTGATGACCTCTCTATGGTTAATTAACATATGATAATTTATTATGGTCCAAGACCAGCAATAATAGATATTAAAGCTGATCTGCACACAAATGAGATACTACCTAGGGAAACAAATCAGACAAGCAGGAGCCCCTGATAGCTAACAGTAAGAGGAAGAAATTTAGGAAGAATTCACCCTACTGGATTAAGCAATTAGAAATGGTGGTGGACAGTTGACACCTTGCAAGGTTCTGTTAGTGTAGCCTTACAATGAAGTAAACTTAGCTCATCTAGTCATGTTTCCTGTCTGGTTTACCTGGGAGGACTGATAGATTTTTATTTATTTTATTTTATTTATTTGTCAAAAGCTTACAATATAACAGAAACAAGAATCAACATAAATTTAAATACAAGAAATGGGAAGTAATAATTGGGGACAATAGGACAGGGACGGTAGGCACGATTGTGTGCTTATGCATGCCTCTTATAGACCTCTTAGGAATGGAGTGAGGTCAATAGAGGTTAGTTTGAGGGTAAAAGAGTGGGGGTTTGAGCAGGTGACAACAGAATCAAATAGTGAGTTCCAGACATTTACCACTCTTGCTGAAATCGTATTTCCTGCAATCGAGTACTTTCAACTCCAGTGTCTGCACAGCTTGTTTCTATAGTTGAATTGAAAGCCAGGTCTTATCTACTTCAATACACTTGTTTTGGATGCTTCCAATCAATGGCCAATTAGGGGGAAATAGATAAGATGGAGAACTACGTTGTTGCATCTATTTATAGAATGGATTTTCAGCTCTCAACTATTTAATTCTTCATTCAGATACATAATATGCAGGAATAATTTAATAAAAATCTGGAAAGACCCTGGACACCAGAACAGTTCATGCCGCAGTAATGTGAGCAAAATGTGGAGCACCCAGAACATGCATTTTTTTTCTTATACAGACTTTTCACATTATTATTTCACCAAGCATCCTTTTTAATATTTCATGAATAAATGAACAAGTATAATGTTTTTTTACTCATTGGTTTAATTGGGTTCTCTTTGTTTCCTTTGAGGACTTGGGTGGAGAATCGATCACATTTTAGGTCATATTTATGCAGAAATTTTAAAAATTCAAAAGGGCTCCCAAACTTTTAATCACCACTATAATATCTTCACAACCTCTATTAACCCATTTCCTCATTATTGCATCCATCCAATCTAAATCTTCCTATAATTTCCCTGTTCCTGTTTTTTTCTATTTTTGCCTTTCAATTATAAAAAAATATTCATTTTTAATGTTGTATTTTGCAGCTTTTGCATACATTTTTTCCATATCCAGAGGATTACTTGCTGTATCAGTTGATTGTCAAACCATCTAAAATTTTAGTCATGTCCTTACACTTTTAGTTAGAACAATATTGAAGTAAATCTCGCTATTCTATTGATGGTAGAGTTCCTTCTTCCAAATTGGTTCATTTTCCTTATGATCCCACTCATTCTTACCCTCACTGTGGATAACTCTTAGCTTCATTTCCCACTTTTGTCCTCATCATAAAGGATGACCAACCAGGACCTCCAGCTTAGCTAAAGTTATATTCAGTCCTCCACTGAGGTGGAAATCAAACTACTTTTTAAGTATCTTATTACTACATATTTCCCCTAGGTATTTCTAAAATGTTTGTCACCCTAGGGGTAAAAGCTTGTATACCTTTATATAAGAAAATAAAAAACAACATGCACACAAAAAGAGCAGTTAGTTTAAGCAACAATAGGAAAAAATAATACCATAGCAAAAGTGAATTGCAACTTTAGAAAATGTTTCCTTAGTCTAGTTATTATAACACAGTAGATACCAAGCCAATCTTTCTGTGGAAAGATTTCTCTACTGTATACATTATAGGTCAGGGGCTATTACTGAAAAAGTTCATTCTTGGTAATATTATTGGAAAACTAATACTATAAATACAAGTCTAGTGTGGCTTTAATGTACATCCAAGTAACACGCAACATCACAATAAGCCATTAGAACCATTGGAGGTTGCAAGTGTGGGATACCTTAACTATTCACATTACAGCAAATAATTTGTGCCTTATTTTCATGAAGCATAATCTATAGTTATTAAGATCTTCTGTGAGATTTACCTTCAGCCTTCATTGAAATGTAGGTTTCATACTAAATATACAATGTAGAGGTATGAACTTTGTTCCTCATAAATTGCAGTTGAAGGGATGAGAAAATACCCATTTTTTTCAGTTTCTGCTTTCTTATTATCAAAGTAAATACTCATGCAATGAAATTCTTCTGAATTTAAAAGTGAACATTTGGATATTCAATTGTTAAAAGCAATAAGGTATGATATATAATATTTCTACATTTCAATATGTTAGGTCACATCTATTAAACATAATAGTTTTTGACAAGCCAATGAAACAGCTATTAGTAATCTGCATTTTTATGTGATCAACCCTCTTTCCTTCTCTCAGTTTTGTGCACTTTTGTATATATTTCTTTGGAATTTTAGAACCTATTTCTGTTGAATTCAACCTATAGAAGATCAATGCTGGGCTGCACAATGAGATCAATAGAAACAAAACATACTGCAAATAGTTACACACAATACTCTATGGTAATTTGAACTAAAAAAAAGAAACCCTGAAAGATGCCTCCTATAGTATGAATAGTTTCAATAACATTCCTGCTTTTTAATGTTATTAGCATAAATCAATCACTGTTGAGTAAAATTGCAAAGTCTAAAGGCAGAAGATGTTAAGAGGTCAGCAATTCACAAATGTGAATAACTGGGCAAATAATACCATTGTCTTCCTCACAAATTCTTCTGAAAGGTGGTTTTGTAACATGACTTATACTGAGTTCAGTTGACACACAAAATATCACCCCAAGGCCTTCCAGATGCTAGCCCAAAGAATCCATATTAATCAATCAATCAAACTATCATGCCAGACAATAGGCCTTCTCCAATAAGGTGAGGTCATTGGCTTAGTTTAGGGAAAACTAGTTTAAGTAAAACATATTTCTATGCTCTAAACACAGAGCTGGACATTCCAGACTAACAAAAGAAATTGGTTTGTATCTTTTTTTCCTCCTTTTTTTGCAGACCCTTCATTCACAGAAAAAGCCAGTATTTTATAAGAATACTTTACATGAAAGGAAGGATCATGAATTCCATCAGGACTTTGCTTTAGACAAATATGCTTTAGGATATCGGTAAACATTTCAAAGGAATAACAGTGTTAGTCTTTTGCAACGAAAACAGAGGCCCCTGTGGCACATTAAAAACGTAGAATGTTATTATGACATAAGCTTTCATGAACTGCAGTTCTCTTAAGATATAATGAAATTACATTTGAAGTGCAATACGCTTCAGCACATATTAAGTGCACTTCACTTCAACACATACTAAGTTTTTCTTTCTCTCTAGTTGATACTTTAGTCAGAAGATGCATAAAGTGCTCACTACAACATACACTGTGACAGGAGAACAAATTCCTGAATTCTCAAATAAATCCTAGCAAACAGGCATTTCATGAAATGACTGATAATCATCTTTATTCACTTTTTTTCAAATTATCTGCAATTATCTGTTCCTCCCATGACAATATCAATCTGAAATAAATATGTATTTAATGACAGTTGGTGTGCGATCTTACATATCTGTCTTCTTTCTCTTTGTTGTGAATAGCTCCCCTCCAAAACTGCAAATAACATGGATAAATGTTTAGAAGCATGTTTTAGGCAAGGTTTCTGGACATTAGGTTCAGCATTTTGGAAATTCAAGATTTATACTGCCTCCTAGAGGACAGTTGGTAATCAAGGACAAGAAAACAAAATCCTAATTTTGTAATCTGATTTACATTTAGCAAAATTTAATACAGTAGTTTTGTTTTTAAAAAGACAATAAATTTCCAATGAAAAATACCTCAAAGTAGACAGTATCACTAAAGAAAAAAAATAATGTAGATAGAAGAATTAACAGGTTTTGGCTAAGAAGACAACTCCTTTCCTTCGCTTCTCTTGTAATTTTTCATAAAAGTCCATTATATTGTTTTCTAAAAGACAGAGAGACAGACAAATTTATATAGCTTTCCAAATCACTCTCAGTGATGCTGGGTGGCTTACAAAGATAAATACCCAATATAAAAACAATAAAAATCAGTAACTCACCTTCATTTACATACACATACATATTGAAGGCATTTTTGCAGCCTAAATAGAAACAGCATAGCAATAATAATAAACAATACAAGACCTGAAAATAGAATAATTTGGTTAAAAGAAAGCAAAGATTGGACCAATAAAAATAGGCACCTTGGATGCAATCCTAAAACATCTGAAGCACAATTTCAACATCATCAGTATTGACAGAATTACCACCAGTCAATTGTAAAAAGCAGTTTCACTTGAAACAGCTTACATCCTGTTACGATACCTTTACCACATCAAACATCTATTTATCCCAGGTCCTTGGGAAGGACTCAATGGATGGATAAAAATACCCAATCCATCTAAAACATTGGCTGACCTGAGTGGCCAACTGTAATAATAATGTTAACCTGTATGCCACTTTGACACTCAATAACATTGTGTCTCTTTAAAAGAACATGCATAACTATGTAATTCATATTTATTATGTGTGTTCGTATATTTCATTTTCATTTATTGAAAATGACTAATAACAGTGATCTTATTCTCCTTGTCATAGCTCAGACCCAGCTCTACAATTCTTTCTTAACATGAATATTTTTAATTTGTGTGATTCAAAAGATCATAGGTCTCAAACATTTGTAGCACTTATCGTAATGAATGCTGGAATGAAGCATATCATTTTAGTTATTTATTAGGTTTTTATCCTGACATTTATTATTTTTTAAATAACTCAAGGTGCCCAATATACAAATATTCCTTTCTCCTCTTATTTTCCCCACAACAATACTGTGAAGTGGGTTGGTTGACTGGCTCAAAGTCACCCAATCAGCTTTCATGCCTAAGGCTGGACTAGAATTCCCAGTTTAAGACCAGCACCTTAACCACTACTCCATATTGCCTTTCATTTGTTTACTTTTACCAAAGGTAGTACCAGCTGCTAGAATTTCCTTAATTCTTTTATTTCAAAGACCAGAAAAGCCATTGTAATTTACTAAAAGTGTACAAGTTAGTTTCAGACTAATTAGCTACTAGACTTTCTTATTCAGATACACAACCTGATTTCCTCAACTGTTTTAAATTATCCATATTCTGATGCATATGCTTAAAAACTGAAGCCAGCTCTATAATTGCAATGGAGCAATTAAATCATTTCTAGAAGTCAAGAACAGTGAAATCCAATGCCAGCCTCAGACTTATAGCCAGTAAAACTGTAGCCTGAAATAACACACCTGCTAAAAGTTTGCATACTTACACCATCATCAACATATTATATTTATCGAACATTAGATTTTCAATTTCCCCCCCATTGATTTGCCGCTGATGTTACCAGTTTATAATAGTTTCAGAATAAAAAAGTACATGAAAGGCAGAGCAATTAAAAGCAGCAATTCTTGCCTTTATACGTACGGGTATGTGTGCTGCACCTTGACCTCAGAACTGAAGAAACTTTTTATTGCTAGGTTATGAACTCTGAAAAACATGAGATTGATAGCAGGAATACCCACACAGCAGACTCTGTCTGAGGCAGAAATGCTGGGGTCCACTGGAGCCATCAGTTTTAATGAAAGCTGTTAAGATCACCTCAATCAAAATGGCTGCCCTGGGCCGACTTCTTAGGGATGTGCACAGGTGTTCTAGCCAAAAACATAATGAAGGGTATTACATTAAGAACAAGGCACAGATGTGCATTCTGCCTGAACCCAAGGTGCTGCTTATTGCCAAGCGCATCACTCTTTGAGTGTGGCCCTAGTCTGCCTATCAATATGCAGTTCCAGCTCACTGAACTTAGCACAGCCTTCTGCTTGCAATGAGTAATACAGTCAGCTAAGAAAAAGAAACAAAAGGAAGATAAGATGTCTCACAAAGCAAAGCCAAACAATATAGGTTAAGTGAGTTTAAAAAATGTGTTTTTTTTAAATTTAGTATGTCTTATAGGATCTGCAGAGAAACCTGACCAACTTAAGTCCCCTTTATTATATTTATTCATCTGCAAAGTGATGCTCACTCAAGAAAGCTATTTGTCTGTTATGTTTGCTTTTTAATACAGACTCGTGAATAGGTTTTCTGAACCTCATGCACATGGATGGCAGTCATAAATACTGTAGCATAAATATTTGAAATCCTGCAAGTCTTTGAAATGTAGCAGTTCTTCTTTTAAATGGCAAAATTTGAAGCAAAATCAATCTTGTAGGTTTATCATATCTTAATGATAATGCAGAAAAGCATATCTAATGCCCTTTTGAAATAAACGCTTGGAAGTTTTGAAGAGATAACCTGTGGATTACCCATAAAAGTCAATGGAGCTTTGATTGACATGATGGCTGTGCCCATCTTTATTTTATATCATACTCTGCAGACATCCTGGATTATGATTATTCATCTCTGCCGCATTGACCATATGTAAGGCAAATGTTGATGACCCGGGACAAGGCACGAAGGCCACACAGCCAGTAGGAGTTCAAACTCCCCCTTTAACGCTCCAACTTTCCCCCAAATGCCTCCCGTTATGCAAGTCCCAGAGCAAAGTGCTCACACATACACTACTCAGCACCCCTAGCTGCGAGTAGTCCAGCAAAATGCTGTTAGCATAATGATTTCCAAGCAAGAAATCCAATGAGGCAAAGGAACAAGAAAATGAATCCATGAAGCAAGGAATAAAGAAGAGTCCATGAAGTAAGGCAAAAGCAACGACTCCAAGAAGCAGGACAGAAGCAATGAGCCTATGAAGCAAGGAAGAAGCAAGCAGTTTTGCAAATGCCAGATGTCAGCAACAGCACACACAAACTCCACAAATTCAGGTTTGTTCCCAACAAACGCACCCTCTTCACAGCATCTCCTTAAGGCTCAGTCTCCAGGTGTGCCTTGTGAAGAGGGGGTGGGGCGCTCTCATCCCAAGTTGTTATTTTATTTATTTATTTGTCAATTGCTTACAAGATAATAGGTATAAGTAAAACATAGTTATGAATACATGGATACATGTAAGAAAAATAAAATATAAAAGAAACAATAGGACAAGGACGGTAGGCCTTATCCACACCCCCTACAGACCTCTTAGGAAAGGGGTGAGGTCAATAGTAGACAATCTAAGGTTAAAGTTTTTGGGGTTTGGGGAAGAAAACCACAGTCAGGTAGAGTATCCCAAGACATTGGCACCACTCTGTTGCTGAAGTTGTATTTCCTGCAATCAAGTTTGGTGCGATTAACCTTGAGTTTGTATCTAATTGTTTGCTCTTGTGTTGTTATGGTTGAAGCTGAAGTATTCATTAACAAGTAGGACATTGCAATGTATAATGGGTTGGCCTGTGCTGTTCCCGTCTCCTTTCCATTCTCTGTGCCGGGGATCAGGAAGGGGCGGTCCTTGCTCATCTCCTGAGCTCTGTCACTCCTCATTTCCACTGCCTGGCCTCTCTCAGTCGTCCTGCTCCTGTTCCTCCCTGCTGGCAACCCGTACCAAGCCAGAGGGGCTTGGGTTTGCCTCTTCCTGCTCCTTCCCACATTACTCTGAAGCCAATGAGGCCGCCTCCGTGACCTCCATTAGCCCCAGCTCCTGCTTGTCTTCCTCTGAAGATTCAGGCTCCGATGGGGGCATGACAGCAAAAGGCTTGTCTTGGGCACCACATGGTTTACAGTATTTATTTGCTCAGATGCCAACTAATTTGCATCCCCTAAGTTCTTTTGTTTCCTGAGAGACAAGTTGATACCTAACTATCTGAGTGTAGTGTGACCATCTCTGATCGGTCTATCCTTGCAAAACTACAAGATGAATTAATGCTTTCATATTCCTCCATCCTTCTTATTTATCATCCTTGGTCATGTACAGATAGCCCTCAACTTACAACCTTTCATTTCACTGCGTGAACCCTCTAACGTACAACAACAACATGAAAACAGTGACTTCTGACTATTTTTCATACTACCGACTGTTGAAGCATCCCCGTGGCCATGTGTCCAAATTCGGATGTTAGCACATGGCATGTAAGTTAGTATGGTGAAGTGTCCCGGGGCCATGTGACCATCTCTTATGACCTTCAGCCAAGCCAATGGGGAAGCCAAATTATTTAACAACATGTTACTAACTTAATAACTGACAGTGATTCACTTATCATCTGTGGCAAAAAAAAAATGGAGCAATACTCACTTAACTACTCCTAAGATTTTTTTTTGGTGGGGAGGAAGAGAGCTAAAGAGCAATAAAAAATCTGTAGCTAATAATCATAAAAAGAATAGGAATTGGTCTTTACAACATTTGTTCCAACGTTGCAATTGTGTATTAAGCAATTTAATAAAACAATAAGACTCCAGCTGTTGTAAAGAAAAATTGAGTATGGAATTGAGTAAATTCTATTTTGCTTGGGATTGCTTAAAATTATATACTCCTAGTTTTTGTTGTTGTTGTTTTTTAAAAAAAGCTTAAAAAGATATTGTTATATGTACTACGCACCACACACTGAGAGAGAGAAATGCACACAGCCACATACAAAGACACAGCCACCAGACCTTTGAGTAATAATGAATAATCTATGAGGCTCATAGTTACATACACACTCATCTGTCAAACAAAGCATGCAGTGCCAAGTTTAAAAAATTATCTGGCCAGAATTAGCATTTTTTTCTTTATTTTCCTATGAGGCATATGTGAATTTTGAGATATATTGATCATTCCTTTCTATCAAAGCTTTTGCATTTCAAATAACCAGTATGTCTTTTTTCCTTTTAAAATTTTTTTCACATGTCAATTAACCTTTTTGCATAAATTAGAGTGACAATATTTCCAAGTGCTGAAAATGGGATATATTAATGTGTAAAAAATTAAACATTTATTAAAATTAATCCTAAAGCTTAAATACTCACATGGGTGTAATTAGGATTGCCACATCTGGCTGAAAAAATCCAGAGGACCAATAGGTGGCAGTAACTGAAAACTGTAATCATTATTGGGATTGTTGCAAATCCAGATATCCATTTTTATATGGCTACCTAATTCATAAATAGTGACTTTGGACAGCTACCAATACATTAAAAACTACTGAACAAGAAATAATCAAAACAAAAATAATAAATAATACGTTCAAGGCTAACCAGTATAATTTTATAAACCATTATGAATGCACTCATCTAATTACCCTAGTTTAATGTCTGAGTGAAGAGCCAAGTTTTCAAAGCTTTATGGAAAGTCAGGGCCCTCAAACTTTTTGTGTGGGAAGGGGCGATGTTCAATAGGACAGGCACCATGACAAGAAGGCACACGTCTGGGTTTTATCAATGAGCCTTGCTACATGGAGGAGACTTGAACATGCTCACAATGTTGGATCTTGTGATAGTGGAAGAAAGACATAGGAGGCCCCATAACTCAGATTATGCCATGAAGGGTTTATCGGTGGTAACTAGTACCTTGAATTGCACTTAGAAGCATACTGGGAGGTAGAACTGCGCAGTAATTACACAGCATTACACAGAGAAACTGTGGTATACCCATAACTACACAAAATGCTGCATTTGGGATCAACTGTAGTGCCTAAATGGTTTTTAATGAAAAGAACATTGCAAAAGTCCATATGGAAAATGGTCAAGACAAAGCATGAGTGACTATGGGCTTTCCAATCCAGAAACATTTGGCATACAAGACTGATTTATGCAAAAGACAATTACCACTTGCTATTTTGAGTGGAGCTGAGAATCCAAAGAACTTCTGAATTGGGAGTGCTACCCTATGTAGAACTAAAGATGAAAGGCTCCCAAATCTAGGAAACCTTAAAACCCACAGCTATTCAGTTATGTTAGACTTAAATTGAAGCCTACTCATCGCCACGGCCTCCAGGCATAAAATTAACTTTGACAGCATCATTTGATCAGACTGAGTTAGAGATTTATGCCAGTATACTGTTGGCACTTAAAACCATGCTGACTGATGACCTCACCCATGACTTCATGTTGAAAATAAACAGGAGTGGAGAGAGAGCAAAGTTTGGAGATCCTGCATAAATCAGAATCTAGGGATAGATCTTTACCCTCTACACATTGAGTAGAATCATCCCTGGAAGCAGGAGAACAACCACCATAACACCATATCCCCCACTTCCAATTTCCAAAAGCCAGTCCAAAAAAATACTATGACTGATAGTATTGGCAGCTGCTGAGAGATTAGGAGGACCAGCATAAATATACCACCCTCATCCTAGTTCCATGACAGTCACCAGCAAATGCAAATCAATGCAACCTCAGTACTATGTCCATGTCTAAGCTCAATTCAAAAGAGTCAATATAACCAGTTCTCCAGAATCCTTTCTGTAAGCCACCACTTCACATAGCCTTCCTTAAAACAAAGGCTGGGACAGACAATTTCCAGCACTGCTGAATCTCTTGGAGCTTCTCAGAAAACTCCATAATCTACTAGAAGTGAGAGGACACATAGAAGTAATTTGATCCAAGGGCCTTGACATCTGCTCATTTCAGGCAGTACATATGCATTTCAGGTCAGTACATATGCATGGAGTATCCCTATTAGATTCCCTTGCATCATTTCCAGAGAACTGATATAAAATCTCATGATATAGGTATTTTGTTTATTGGTTTTATATCCTGCCTTCATTTTGTACAATATAATGCTTGTCCATAATGGTCCGCCTATTTTCTCCTCAACAAGCTGTTTCTCCATCAAACAAGTTAGCCCAAGAGAGAAGACATGGCTCAAAATGACCCAGTCAGCTTCTGTGGTCGAAGAGACAGATAAGGCACCCAAGCTGCTTAACGGTACACCAATTGGGTCTCTTAATTATGAAGAGCAAAAACGCTTTGTTGCAATGTCCACTATGAAAATATGCTTCTTAAAGCTAACAATCAGTGTTCAACGTTTTAGCCATTTTCATATTTTCCTCTAGATTTATTCTTTTCTTGCTCTGGATACAATTATGAGCTCATATATAGCCTACCTGGATATTGAAACATTTCTTAAATATTAGTGCCAAGAATGCGATTAAGATTTCTCACCTAAGCCAAAAATATAAATAGAATAAAAAAGCCTATCTGCCAGATTTCATATTGTTGTTGTTGTCAAAGTCACATATGAATATTATTACGGTAATCAATCATCAGTCAATTTTATATAATTGCCCATCTCACCAAAGGTAACTCCTGGGAGGCCAATCAGAATCAATAAAAACAAGAAACAGAAACAAAAAATATACAATGAAAACTTATTAATAAATATAATAAAATACAAATCGCAGGAGAGGGAGGATAAAAATGGGATGGAGAAAAGTCTAATTTTTGAGGAAAGGACTATTCCATAAGATGGGTGCTGTGCCAGATATGAATGTAACACATACAGCATTTAATATGATTAGCCAACTTGCACCCATCAGCATACTAAGCATTACAAACTATCGCAAGATTAAGTAGGAAGAATTTTTCACATTATTTTTTTGTGCAGCTTATCTATATTCAATTTAATGCATCATAAAACTATCTCAGACAGGCCTAATATATCATGAAAAATACCACGGGATGAAGGCTACTGATTTATATGCAGCGATGGTGACAGCAGAAGAGAGAAAAGACAAGTGTCTGGTTGTTGGCAGGTTCCTCAATTTCATGTTTTCATCAGGAAGTTTGTAATGCTTTTCTATCCATTATTGGGAGGATTTAGTGTTGCTGAAGTTTGCAATTTATTGTGTGAGGCAGATTTATAGCTTTGAGAAGACACAGTTAATAGGTTTAGCTCTGTGAAGGTGAGCGAAGTAATTGTAGATCAGAAAGATTCTAAATCCATTCAAAATATTTTTCAATATTTTTCTTCTGTGATATTAGGCAGCTGTTTTCTCTTCAGATGATTCCCAGGAGATAATTGAGATCCATTTAGAATGACAAAATACGGAAAAATATCTCTAGGTTCCCTCGATACTCTGAATCACTGCCTTTCTGATCACCTCATTTCTTCTTTCCCAGAGCATATACTGTATGATCGTGACTAATCCTTCACCAATAGGAAGGCAAATCGCAAAGAAGGAAGGGTACCTTAAAAATCTCTTTCCACACTTTTAACCTAATGGATGATTGGCAGTAAAGGATACTAGCATCCTTAATGAGAAACCTTCTGGACTTCCAGAGTTATTCTGACCTCTGTCAAACAATTTCAATCTTAGAGGATGATCAATGAAATTACCATCTATTACCCAACTATTATTATCTATTATTCAACTACCAATTATCCAACTATTGATTGACAGTAGTGTTATCATGGAGAAAAATCTGTTCTATTTTTGTGCACGGTCATCTTCAAATATTTGCAGAGAGCTCAGGCTCTTATGCCTCCCTTGATCTTTTGTTCTTGTTCAGCCTAATATCTAATTTCCTCCATCATGCCCTAATCTTATCCTATGAAAAGTTGTTCAATCTAAATTTTTAAGAGCAATTTTCCAAGTTCTTCACAATGTCGCCAACACTTCATGTTAATGTCTTTCATCCATTTTCTTGTTGGCTCTACCTTTTTTTAATTATTAGGACATTTTCAATTTAATTTTGGATATTTTGGATCTTTGAATATCCATTCTCTTGTGTTGGTTAATGTCTGCAATAAGTAAATCTCCCAATTGTTTCTCATTGGATTTGATTTTCATGTTTAACATTCAGCAAGAGACTATTTTTCTCATAGGACATGAAAAATGGGGTACATTAATGAGAAATTGTTATTAGTATATAAGATACTGTGTAATTTGAAGTAATTGATAATGTGTTTCCTGAAACGTAGAAAAATGTTTTCCACATTTATACAGGTAGTCCTTGACTTACAATAGTTCATTTAGTGACCATTCAAAGTTACAACGGCACTGAAAAAATGTGACTTGTTAATAGTATTTTTCAGTTATGACCTTTACAGCATCCCCAGGATCATGTGATCTAAATTCAGATGCTTGGCAGCTTGTTCATATTTATGACCGTTGCTGTGTCCCAAGATCATGTGATCCCTTTTGCGACCTTCTGACAAGAAAAGTCAATGGGGAAGTCAGGTTCACTTAACAACTGGGTTACTAACTTATCAACTGCAGTGATTCACTTAACGATCATGGCAAGAAAGGTCATAATATGGGTCAAAACTCACTTAACAACTGTCTCATTTAACAACATAAATTTTGGGCTAAATTATAGTTGTAAATCGAGGACTACCTATACCTCACTGCTGCTGTATAATCTCTACCACAGGATTAGTAAGGACAACAAAGCTCCTTGTATATTGGCTACAACATTTTCCTTTGCAATCCGGTGCTGACTATCCTACCATTTAGCTTTAAATGAGTTTCTATATGGGCAGAAGAATTCAATATGGTCAGGTGTTACAACGCTCTCCTGTAGAATACATCATTGAGTTGTATGGGGTCTGTAAAATAATGTAAGAAGTCACCCCTGTCTTCAGGACAGCAGTTTCTGTGCCTACGACTCTAGCCTGATAAAAATGTGTTCTGAGGTAAATGTTCTGAGATAAATAGACTGGAATGGGAGGGAGCCTTCTGTGTCTGATCTTGTACATTTGGAAAATCTTCAGTTGACTGACACATAAAAAGCAGTAGTCTAATTCTTATAATAATTGCAAAAGAAGCCAATTCCCACTGGATTGCCTCCCCTTTTTCTACCAGATGAGTAAGATAGTCTTTCCATAATGAACGGCTTCATTTATATTATGCTACAGGGGAAAATGAGTTAATTGCAGATCAAGATCTCATCTAATAAGCAGATTCTAAACAGCTAAAAAAGAAAGCAACTTTCTGCCAATCTGTCAAGATACAAATTAAGAAAATTACCTTAGAACATAAGTTATGCTGATCAGTAATTAGGCCATGAAAATGGTATTTATAGATTTGTACTTATGTTGACTTTAACCCTAATGCTCAACTAAGATACTTGGCGTAGAGTTTGAAAATGCACTGTTAGCACTTTATAGTCTCCATTTCATTAACACAGCATCTTCATTAAATTAAAGGTCCCTTAAAAAGCAATCCATTCTCAGTCTTTACAACCAAGAGTTTTAGATGCAATTTTCTAGGTGCCTTTTTAGTGAAATGTGTTGTCTTGAGAACTAAACCAACGGAAGTTACAATTGAAAATATAATGTAGGTTTGGGCAAAAGACCAGGGACTCAACACACATACTTTATTCTCCAATTTTTTAGGGATCTTTTGAGATTTATCACATATCAATAAATAAATCAATACTTTAGAATCCTTGGTAGAAAAACTACCAAGAGGGAAGGAGGCAGGAATGGAAGAAAGAAAGAGGAGGGAGGAAGGGAAGAAAGGAAGGATAGGGGAGAGAGGAAGGAAGAGGAAAGAAAGAGGGAAGAACCTGGAGGGAGGAAAGAAGGTTTCTGATCCTCTATAACATCTTCCACAAAAAAAGAAACTGAATGGGGAAACTGGAAGAAAGTCAGATGTCACTCCCACTCCCACTGCTTTTTTGCGCATCTGTGGTCATTTTGTTTCTCTATTTAGGTAAGGTAGGTGACCTAATTAGGCACAGGTTGTTATACACACTCTCTTTCTCTCTCCCCTCCTCCCTTCCTCCCCCCCCTCTCTCTCACACACAAACCCACATACAGAATGAACACAGAACTATTTATTTGTAACGAAAGTGTTGAAAACACACAAAAAGATCATTAAAGTAGAATCAAAGCGCAACAAATGTTCAATTCCATCATTTTCAAAAGAACAACACACAAATATAATCACATTTAGGAGAAGGCATGTTGTGCAAATGAACAATTCACAGAAATTCCACACAGATACGTATAGAATTAAGAGCCTGGCTGCTCAACAATCTTGATTTTATAGAGAACGTAAAACTATTTTTAGTTAAAAGTGAAGGAAAAGTAGTAGTAAACGCTGATTTAAATTCTTAACTGTCAATTTTTTCTGCCTACTATTACCACTAAACATTCTTCTCTGATTATAATTGCTGTAAAATTGCATGTTTTTGCCCTTTCCCTGGACAAAGTAGGTTGAAATTAGTAGTTCTGTGGAGCTGCAGTGAGTCATTAAAACATGAGTTGTGGGGAGGCGAGAGGGAAAAGATGGGGGATTATTAACCTGTTATATATTATGGAGGTTGCCGAGGTGGTTCTTAGATGACTGCAAATCCAATCGCAAATGCATTCTTTTCAAATTATACAGTATGTAATCAATTTAGCATGTGCTACTTGATGGAAAAATAAGCTCAGAGGTTAATATAATGCCAATAATGGTAATGCTACCCCCCCATCCCCACACACACTAGTTGAATGTTGCTGGGAAGAAGATCATAGGGCATAATGACTTCCCATTTTCCTAACTGTTTAGTATTTATCTCATTATTTTAATTTTGGGTTAGCTCTATTAATCTAGTGCACCTCACTGCGGAATATTTTATAAAGACACTTAAAAGCTACAATGCTCTTCAGTGCAGTAGAAAATAAGCAGTTTACACTGCAATAAGGATTTTAGCATCTTTTCATGATATTAAAATGTACAACCCACAATAATGTGGTAATGTCTGGATCACACCAGATAGTCAACATTGTCAGACAGGTTGTATATGTAATTTTTTTCTTCTTATTTAGTGATTTTTTTTCTCTGCTGCAAAAGTAGATGGTGACTAAACTAAAAAAATGCTCCACATGAAATATTATGTAAATTAAATATATCCTTATTTGCATGCTTAAATGAAAAATCAAATGAGATAAGATGTTCCAAAAATCACTATCGATTAAAAAAAAAGATTACCACACTATAATGCTTCGAAAGAGTTCTTTTTTTAATGTCTGCAATAAAATTCATCCCCTCATTTCCTTTCATTTTATAATTTAAAAATAGAAAGATGATCCAAGGATCAATGGTCCATTTGTTCCTCAAGAGATTCCTCCAGAAGGCATAATTTATGCTCTTTCAAGAACAAGAGTAAAAATGCTGCTTCATTTTCTGAAAAATGAAGAATTTCTACACAGGGCACCCACTTATAATCTGGTAAATGAATTTGCTGAATACATTGTGAACTAAATAAAGAAATTAATTGAAAACATCCTCTGGTGAATTTGATTTCTCTGGACATTTCACATTATTGGATTTTAGATAAGGAAATCTGGTTGGTGGGGGCTATAAAGACTCCCTGAAACATAGTTGCAAATGTCTCATTTCCCTTTCAAAAAATTATCTCTGGTCCAGGAAAAGCATAGTCTGGGGGTTACCACACCTATGAGATAGAAATTAGATCAGGCAAGATTTTGAGTCAAAAGTTTCCATCCTTGACAACTGAAATAAAGAACTGTAGCTATGTGATAAAGAACATGCTTTGTACACAGAAAATCCAAAGCTTAATCTCTTAACTGTTTCTGATAGGGCTGGGAAAAAAATCTGAGATCTCATAATTTTCTTAATCCTTTTAGGATATTTTGCACATTTCATGGTGTTAAACAGGGATTGTGTATTTCCACCTGCTCAAGGGCTTTGCAATGCAGGAAGAAAAGCCATACACCGTAAACAATTGGCCAATGTTTGTTTTGGGAAATCAAGGGCTGCCCTTTAAACCCACAACTGCTCAAAATGCAAAAAGGGACCATATCAATAGGGAAGCACTACATGCCGAAAAGGGAATTGCTGATAATTTTCTATCTACCTATTGTAACAGCCTTTTTTGAAAAGGTTAATTTCAGATTGTTTCTAACACTGAAAACAGCCTTCATATCACATTTTTTTATTATGAATCAGGCATCCTTTAAGAAATCTTAGTTTAACAATGAACAAATGCTTTCTCCAATCCAATAAACAACCAGGTATATACCATGTTATTTCCTTTTGGTGTAAGGAACATTGTTCATGGGGATAAAGAAAGGGCATTGGTACTTACCTGACACGCCCGTTCTCTTTGAGCTATGAAGAGCATCCAGTAGTGGGAGGTGCTTCAATCTCTGTTTGTCTAGGCTGGGCTAATTTGCGGAACACTCCTCCTCCTCCACGGGACTCCTCCCCAGCGTTCCCAGTTTTGACGAAGACGAGAGAAATGACAACCTCGCCCTCAATGCCCTAACAATTCGTTGGCTGAAACAGAAATCCCACCAGATGGAAAAAGGGGTGGGGCTGGATGCTCTTCACAGCTCAAAGAGAATGGGCGTGTCAGGTAAGTACCAATGCCCTTTCTCCCATGAGCTGTTCAGAGCATCCAGTAGTTGGGACATACCAAAGCTTGGCCTCTCCTACAGGAATTCTGGCTTGGAATTCCCTCCTAATCCTGTGGACCTTTGCAGAACCCTTCTGCCAAAGGAGGCCTCAGCTGATGCAAACACATCTATTTTATAATGCCTAATGAAGGGCAATGGAGAGGCCCAGGTTGCGGCTCGATAAATTTCAGTTATTGGTGCCTGCGTGGTCCATGCTGCCGATGTTGCGGTGCTCCTTGTTGAATGAGCTGTTATACTCATGGGCACCTGCAGTGATTGAATCTTATATGTTTTTGCTATTGCAGCCCGTAGCCACGGCCTATTGTGGAAAATGAGACCTTGAATCCCTGAATGTTGGGCTGAAACTACACAAACAAAGCTTCCGTTTTTCTGAAAGTCACTGTGCGGTGAATAGATATTGCACAATGCCTCCTCACATTGAACTGATGCCATTGAAGTTCCAACCCTTGGGATGGCCTGGGACAAAAATTAGAGAGTATCAGCTCTTGTGCCCTATGAAAAGCCGAATTAATCTTGGGTATATATGTAGGATCAGGACGAAGGACCACCCGATCAGAATGGAAGACGCAAATGATCAACAAAGCTGCCATTTCTGAAATACAATGAGCGGAACTGATCACTACAAGTAAAACTACTTTATACGTCAGAAATTGGAGGCTTGACGATTGCAAGGGTTTAAAAGGGCACTTAGTGAGTGCAGAAGAACCTTGTTAAGGTCTCAAGTGGGATAATGATGAACCGCTGGAGGATGTAAAGTTTGTGGCTCCTCGAAGGAAACTCCGTATACGTGAGTGATGGGAAAGAGATAGTAGACCTTCACAAGTGACAACTGACACCCAGGCCGCCACCTGTCTTTCAATGTATTAGGTGATAGTCCTTTGTCAGACCCTCTTGTAAGAACTGTAAGATTTGAGCTATGGATGGAGAAATAGGATTAATTTGAGACTTGGTACATCATTTGCAGAACACTGGACCACATGGCATTGTAATGCAAGTTGTTGAGGGGCGTCTGGCAGCTTGAATGGTGGTGATAGCTCTGTTGGAGAACTGTTCGTTCATCAGACAACTCTGCTCAACCTCCAGATGGTCAGATGCAACCATTGAGGGTCTGGATGTTGAAGGGGTCCCTGGGTTAGCAAGACGCTGTCCAGCGGAATTCTCCATGGTATTGATACGGATAGACTGCGGAGGTGTGCAAACCACGGCCGTCTGGGCCAGTAAGGGGCTACTAGCAGCAGCTCCACCCTCTCATTTAGTAGCCTTTTGGATGACCTTGGGTATCAGTGGAAGTGGCAGGAATGTGTACAGAAGTCCCAGGGGCCAACGGCAGTGGAGCGCATTGAAGTTCTCTGCTCCTTGCAATAGATATCTGGAAAAAAATCTCAGGAGCTGAGCGTTGAGAGGGGAAGCGAACAGGTCTACCACCGGCTATACGAATGTCCTGACTGCCTCTTGAAACAGGGTTGGATGGAAGCGTCACTCTGACAGATCGATCGTGGCCCTGCTTAGACAGTCTGCTTGTGTATTGGACAGTCCTGAAATGTGCTCTGCTCTGATGGAGAGCAGGTTGCTCTCCACCAACGACACAGGTGCTCCGCTTCTCGCATGAGGTGTTTCTACTGAGTGCCTCCCTATTTGTTTACGTGAGCTTTTGCTGTCATGGTGTTGGTCAATATTAGTATGTGATGATTGCGTACCTGTGAAAGGAAGCTGCAGAGAGCCAGGTGTACTGCCCGAAGCTCCAACCAGTTTATGCTGCACGACTATTCTTTAGAGGACCAGCGGCCTTGTGCTGTGAGCGACTGGAAGTGAGCTCTCCATCCAAACAGGCTGGCATCGGTGGTGATGGTAAGTCTGTTGGGTTCCTTGAAGAGACAACCTCTGTTTATGACTGGTCTGGTCCACCAAAGGAGAGATATGAGGACCTTTGATGGTACCTTGACTTTGTATGTGGAATTGCTTCAGCCGGATCACTGGTATGGGAGTAGACCACTGGAGGTATCTAGTGTGGAGGCGGGCCCAAGGAATAATAGATATACATGAGATCATTTTGCCTAATAACTTTGATAGATCAGCTAGGGGCAACCCTTTTTCGAACCCTGATTCCTTAACTAATTGACAGATACTGTTGTGTCTGTCTGGTGAGAGAAAAATTTGCCTTCCACCATATCTATGACTGCTCCCAGATGGATTAATCGAGTCGCTGGTGTTAATTGACTCTTTTTCCAATTAATTGAGAACCCGTGTAGTTGTAGGATTGTAATGTAGTCTGAGTATCTCTGACTGCTTGATGAACAGAAGATGACAAAATTAATATATCATTAAGGTAACACTGGAGTCATATAGGGGACACGTCGTAGATGAGCTGCAGAGCTGTGAGAACCTTGTGAAGGTCCAGGGGCCCAATGCTACTCCGAAAGGAAGAGCCACATATTCAAAATGGTGGTTATTGTATCAGAATCATAAAAAATTTAGAATGGGAAGGCTGAATAGAATATGTAAGTACGCCTCCGTCAGATCTATGGACATAAGGATGTCCCCTTTTCTGATACCAAGTAAAATAGATTGCAAGGTGTGCATTTTAAACTTGTGATACACTAAAATTGGTTAAGACGTTTCAAATCTAAGATTGTTCTACACCCCCCTGAACTTTGGGAACAACGAAAAGATGAGAATGGAACCCTCGCCCTCGTTGGTCCTGTAGCTACAGGTTGGATGGCTCGTATGTCCAGTAGATGTTGGATAAGTTTTCGTTTAACTGGATTTCCGGAAAGAGGGCACGACATAAAAAAATCTAGGGGGAGTGGATTGAAACTCAAGTGTAAGGCCGAATCTGATCGTGTCTCTGACCCAGGAATCAGATGTTGAGGAGTCCAATTGGTTCGCGAAAAATTTAAGATGGCCGCCAATGGGAATCGGGTCCATGGAGTTATCTTGGACGCTGGAAAGATCTATTTCCTGCTCCTCAAAGGATCTCTTGGATTGGCCACCCCTTCAGTTTCTCTCTGAAGTTGGACCTGTCTGGCTGCTGCCCTGGTCGGAAGGATGGGGGCCTCTGGAATCTGGTTGAAAATGGTCCCTAATAAAAGGGCCAGAAGGATCCCCTCCAAAAGGACTGAGGGTTTCTAGGATCTGACTTCCAAAAAAGGAAGGTAAAATTTTCTTTTTGTTTCGAGTCTCAATAAGTAACGGATCAAGGGAAGGGCCAAACAATCTGTCTCCCGCTAGAGGAGAAGGCAGCTTGCATTTATGCTTAATATCCACTTGCCAATGCTTTAACTATAGCAAGTATCGCGCTGTAACATGTGAACTGAGGGCTCTGGTTGAAAACTTAACTGCATGAAAGGTGTGTCAGCGGACAATTCAGCAGCTGCTATAAGTTTTGCAATGTCTTGGTGAGTTCTAATGTTAGAATTGGGAACTTGCTCCCATAATAGCCGGAGCCATCTGAGAGAAGAACGGGTAAAGAAGGAAGTGGCCATGGCTGCACTGATGGCCCACGCATCAGACTGATGGGCCCTATGTAGGGCCACTCAGCCCGCTTTTCCTCCAGCTTTAATTGCCTCCAGCGTCTCACTGGAATGGAGGACGAGGACGCTAATCCCACAATGGGTTTGTCTACCTCGGGAGTATTTAACAATTTAAGAAATCTGGTGCCAAATTAAAGTATTTCCTGTTGTAACCCGTGGGAGCGGGTACCCTGCTGCAGACGCCAACTGCTTCTGTACCAGATCCGCAAACATGTGAGGAACTAGAATCACATCTGCCTCGATTACTGGTTGGTTGAAAATGAGATCCTCTGGTCCTCTTCTGATGGAGTTGGAGTGGTAGAAGGGGCCAGCTTGTCCAGGTGCGCAGTGTTTTTAGCCTTAAACAGAGGGATTTGAATAGTGGGGTGGAATAAGCCTGTAAATACAGGTTGATCAGGAACAAGGCCCTCATCCTCAGACATACCCCTTTGTAAGGGGTCCGTTTCTGACATGGCACCCCGACACCCAAACCAAGCAAACTGACACACGCCATGAACATAGAGCCAGGCCTCAAACTTGGAGCCAAACCAAAACCTGGAACGTCACATCACAGCCACCCGCTCAGGATATCACATCACAGAACTCAGGAGGGTACACCACAAAACCTCAGGATGTTGCAACACAGCCAACCTCAGGATGTTGCAACACAGCCACGACCCAGGAGATTACAATACAAGACCCAGGAGGTTAGAAGATTAAAACTCAGAAGGTCATCACACAGCCTATTACCCAGGTCATTATGACCCAGGAGATTATAGCACAAGACCCAAGAGGTCGGAAGATTAAAACTCAGAAGGTCATCACACAGCCCATTACCCAGGTCATTACAACCCAGGAGATTATAGCACAAGACCCAGGAGGTTAGAAGATTAAAACTCAGAAGGTCATCACACAGCCCATTACCCAAGTCGTTACAACACAGGAGGCGGATACACACACAGCCAACACCTCAGCCACACATGTTCTTAGAAAAAGCCAGCCAACCTGCAAACATCAACTCAATCAACCAATCAGAAATGACAACATAGCCAACCTCCCCACCAGTATATATAGGGAGACGTCAGCTGAGATCACGCTTGGCTCGCACAAAGCCGAAAGCACCAGCCTGAAGATGGCGAGTGGGATCTCGTCGAAACGTTGCCCAGATAGTCTCAATCTTACACGGGAAAAGACCCAAACACACCAAGACCTGCATACTTGTACCCGTGAAAATCTACAAAAACAAATATATATACATACATACATACATACATACATACATACATACATACATACATACGAGTCATATCACAGTAATAATATCTTTGTTATTAAGATATTAATACCGAATATTCATTATTATCTGTATATTATTATTATAAATATTAATATCAGTATTATTAATAGTATTAGTATTATAGGAGTGAATGATAATCACCAATATATATGTAGATATGATATATATGTCTAAATTAATTGAAACACAGTTCAATATAGTGACTATCCAAACAGCCAAATTAAGAACGCCCGAAAAGGCCAAGATAATAAAAAAAAAAGGCCTTCAACAGCTTCCCTGCAGAGGCGGACACGGCCTGGGTGCTCGCTGTTTGTGCCGCTGGGTGGGTAAGGCTGTGAGGGTTAAGCCAACAATAATGCATGGATGGCCTTGATTATAATAAAAAAAGAGGTGTAATAGTTTTCTTTGGGTTATCTGAAGAGAAAAACCTCTGATCAGAAAGGAAACTACCTCACACAGCTCGATTTATAGATAATGCGGCCACGCGGGTCTTTAAAACAACAGCCTAAAATAATGGCTGTTACTTTTGGCGCGCGTGTGTTTTCCCAGCAGCAAATTCCCACAATGTGGATAAAATGTCTCCGACCCGCTTCTCCTTGTGGTTAAAACGGCTGGGAAAAAAGGTGGAAAGAATTAAGCTTTTACGCTTTCCACCCGAAGATGGCATTCTGAGGGGAAAGTACATGATACAAACTCGAATGAGGGAGGAAAAAACGGCCACGCCGCTATTGCTGATGTAGAAAAGGCAATGCGGAATCGCAATGGCAGGGGGTAGAGGGAGCGGTTGTGGGGGGCTCGGATCAAAGCCTAAACCTCCCGCTGCTGTCAGGGCACTAAATGGTGCTGCCAGAAAATACAAACGATCCCCAAAAGCCAGATGAAGAGAGCTAACGTCAGGAGATCGTAAATGATTTGGAGGTTAAAGCCTGAAAAAAAGACAAACTGGACTGTTTTCAAACTTGCTGAATAATTCTTCTGTTTCCGCCAAGGAAGAACAAAAGCACTGCCTATCCTCAATGAGACTGAGCCAAAACTGGGGAACGCTGGGGAGGAGTCCTGTGAGGAGGAGGAGAGCTTTCCGCAAATTTAGCCCAGCCTAGACAAGCAGAGACTGAAGCACCTCCCACTACTGGATGCTCTGAACAGTTTATGGGAGAAAGCATGCACAACCTAGCTTCTGGAATTCTTTCCAACACTTTTATCATTGTTTTGAATGGAATAATAGGTCAGAAGGTTCAGAAGGGGGCAGCCTTCAATATTCCAAGCCATGTCCCACTGCCTATTCTATAAGAATGTATTGGGAGAATTTGGTTTTTTTCTCTCTCTGCAGCTCCTAAACCATATTCAATTTTTATAATTCTTTTGCTACTTTCTGCCCCTGCACCAGATTTGATTCCATACTGAATGACAGAAAGTCCTGAATCCCTGAAAAAATATAAGAAAAATAAACAAACAATATTAAGGGCAGCATGTAAGAAAATAGAAAGATAAAATTAATATACGCTAACACTACAAACTTATTTCTCCCAACTTCTTGTTGCTACTAATTATCCTAGAACATCCTGGAATTATCCCTGGAAATGTGTATATGGCCACCCCACTGGCTCTATTTCCAGGCCCTGGGTAAAGTGTGGGTGATGTTGTATCTCTGATATGATGCTTTGATTTTTAAAATTATTGTTGATGTTTTTGCCAGACATTCTCTTTCTGATCATGCAGTTCTTTGTTTTCTTTAATTATTTTATTCTGTAAACCACCCAGAGTCATATCACATTGCAATGGCCTATAAACTTGTATGAACAAACAAATAATTCACCAAGCACATACTTTGTTTCAAATATTACCCAGGCTTGTTTAAATTGCTCATTTTTTCTCTTGTTATGGATCTGATCAGCTCTATTAAATCATTATTTCTTGGACTTCCTCTTTATTAAAACTTCCAACTTCCTTCATATATTTCTTTTGCAATTCAGTCCTTCATTTTCTTACAGGTAGTCCTTGGGTTTTATCCATTTGTTCAGCAACCATTCAAACTTACAACGGTGCTGCCATCACACGAATCAAAATTTGGGGCTTGGCAACCAGTCACCAGCCCTACTTATGACTACTGCATCACCTTATGGTCATCTTCTCCTGCCCTGCATGAGCTGTCTCCATTTCAGCTCCCTCCACCCGCCTATCTCCCCCAATCTCTGCCTTTTGGTTGCCTTGCATAACATGGCCAAAATGAAGAGGCAATTGTATTCCACTCACACCTCCAGGTCACCTTCAACATCATCTTGCCTCTCCACCACTGGGCTTGCCTCCATCACTGCCTCTTGGGCTGCTAGTCCCGTAGTGGGCCTGCTGCTGATCAGTAGTTTCAGCTGCCTTTGGCAGGGATCATGCTGTTGCACCTGCCGTCCACAAGAAAGGTTTTGCAGTAACTCGACCTGGACTTGCCTAGTGCCCTGGTGCAAAAGTCCCAGTGCAACTTGCTGCTTGCAATTGCTTCTGCTTCTCCTGGTTCTGCTTCTCCCTGAGAAGAGCCACTGCCAACTACCAACTGTTCTGCTGGAGCTTGATGCTCCTTTCAGGGTGCCTCTCCAATCTTTGTGCTCTTTGACAGCAAGGGCAGAACATAACCATGGCTGAAGCTCAGCCTCTGTAACCTGCTGCTTCCTGCTCTGGTCCCAGGGTACTCCACTATGAAACTTCCTGTCTGCAAAGGTACCACAGAGATCTGGGCCTTCCTTCCTTCCTTCCTTCCTTCCTTCCTTCCTTCCTTCCTTCCTCCTCCCTCCCTTCTTCCCCTTCCCCTTCCTTCTTTTTGTAAATTTTCTACTACCGTGTTTCTCCAACAATACGGCCTCCACCAATAGGAAGACCCAGCATGTTTTCTAGGCATGAAATGAAATTAAGCCCCTCTCCCCAAATTAGGCCTAGTTTAAAACATGCTGGGGGGGAGGCCGGGGGTTTAAAACATGTTGGGGGGGAGGGCGGGGGGGGGAAAACTTGCCTTTAACAGTGCCCTGTGCTGCGCTGTCTCTGTTCTCGCACCAGCAGGAAGTGTAGAAGCATTTCTGCTGCTTCTCGGGCGGGGGAGCTGCCTCCATGGCTTCCACAGTTCCTGCCGGCAAGAGAACAGCAGCAGCGCCGGGGGAACGTGGAAGCGTTTCTCCTGCTGCTCGGGTGTGTGCGGAAGCCTCCTGTGTGTCTTCCACATTCCTGCCAGTACGATAACAGCAGCAGCGCCAGCAGGAACGTGGAAGCGTTTCTGCTGCTGCTTCCACGTTCCCGCCGGCGCTGCTGCTGTTCTCGCACCAGCGCCGGCAGGAATTGTGGAGGTAAGCGAAGGAAAAGCAAGAGCGGCAGAGGAAGCAGCAATGGCAGGCGCCGAAGGTCTTGCAATTTAAAATGCCCTGCCAAAGCCGACATCCACACGGCTGCCGCCCACCCGCTGATGGGGGGGGGGGGAGAGAAATTAATTCACCCCCGAAAGATGGCCTAGCCGTTTTTTTCGGGGCTCAAAAAAAAATAAGGCCCTGCCTATTTTGTGAGAAACATGGTACTTTTTGCAAAACTTCTAAAAATAAATAACAATAAAATATGTTTAATTTGGATTCATTCATGGGTATACATTTGATCCCCCTTTTCTCCTTGTGCGCCTTAAATAACCCATCACACTGCATTTAGCGTATTTCTCTTGATATACACCTAATACCTAATTCCATATAATTAACTGGGAAAAATCATATTCTTATGTTAGGCATTTTTAAAAATCATTTTTCAACAACCGTTCATTTTTTGCAACAGACCACAAATTACCCACTATTTTTTCTACTGGAATTTGCACATCATAAAAATTTCCTATCCTTAGGAAATGTTCCAAAGGACAGAAATTCAACTTCCTGGCCTAGTTTTTCGCTATTTATGCATAACTTGCAATTATTCAGTCCATTTTTTCTAGTCGTACTATTCATTGCATTATTAATATATCTATTATTCAGTTCATTCATGCAAGAAATATATACACACCATTTATGTCCCAATCTTTAATGTCAGGGCATTCCTTACAAAACATATCCATTAATACAGCAGCAACCAAAGGGAACGACCATGTCTTTCTGTTCAGTCTTGAACCATTCATTAAATATTGCATGTATTCCCACACATGCTTTACTTCCATCATATACAGATATCTTTCAAGACCATATTTGCATAAAACAGTATATCAAATTTTCCATTCTTATATTCATACATTTCTCAATGCCCTGCTGAAGAGCAAACTCCGGTCTATGCCATTCCATGACAAACTTAATTTTCCAAATTTTGTTTGTTGTCATTTATTGTACTCTTTACATCTATAACAGTCTGTGGGAATATCTGTTAGGAACAAGAGGAGGAAGGGCTGCAAGCCAGTGCAACATTCAGATAAGAGGCAACCCAGCCCGCAGAAGTACAACTACCTCAAAGTGCTGAGAAAAATCAGGTTTGTGCCTGCCAAATATCTTCTCATGTACTATTAACAAACTTACGGATTTTACATTTAGTTTATTTGTAAACATTATTAGCCACCCATCTTGCCACCATGGTAGCTCTGGGCAGTTTACAATATTAAAGTCTATTAGCTTTTTCTTCATACTGGTGAACAATAATATTTATTTATTTATTTATTTACTTATTTATTTATTTTTGTCAATTGCTTACCAAGATAATAGGTATAAGTAAAAACATAGTTATGAATACATGGATACACTATAAGGAAAATAAATAATAATAGGACAAGGACGGTAAGCACATTGATGCGCTTATGCACGCCCCCTACAGACCTCTTAGGAAAGGGGTGAGGGTCAATAGTAGACAGTCTAAGGTTAAAGTTTTGGAGTTTGGGGAAGAAATCACAGAGTCAGGTAGAGTATTCCAGACATTGACCACTCTGTTGCTGAGTCGTATTTCCTGCAGTCAAGTTTGGTGCGATTAACCTTGAGTTTGTATCTATTGTGTGTTCTTGTGTTGTTATGGTTGAAGCTGAAGTATTCATTGACAGGTAGGACGTTGCAATGTTTGATTTTATATACTATACTTAGATCGGTCTGAAGGCAGCGTAGTTCTAGGTTTTCTAGGTCTAGAATTTTGAGTCTGGAATATCATTTATACATGCTTTGCCCAAATATGCACAACAGCCCCATAAGTGAATAACATTAATATTGTAGGTTTCTCCAATTACTATGACAACTACAAGCTTCTTTACAGCTTTTATGATTTCTTTTTCATTGTTCTTTTCCTTGAACACTTACAGCATTAATCTCAATTCTACTTTTTCACTTATTGTGGCTGGATTGCACAGCCAGCCAGATACTTAGATTGCATTTGGTATTTTTATCCACCTATAATGTCCTTCCTTGGGAATGGGATAGGTTGTCCTTTAATGGGTTAAAAAGTATATCACAGCAGTAGTGGAATTCAATTTTTTTTACTACCGGTTTCTGTGGGCGTGGCTTGGTGGGCATGGCAGGGGAAGGATACTGTAAATCTCCAGTCAAATGTGGTATTTGCCGGTTCTCTGAACTACTCAAAATTTCCACTACCAGTTCTCCAGAAACTGGACAGAATCTGCTGAATACCATCTCTGAATCACAGGATGTAGGATGTTCCAAGTAAAGCTGACTTTTGCAATTGACTGATGGTGATTTTATCAATGCCGATGGTGTTCACGTGTTGCTCCAGATGTTTTGGGATTACACTCAAGGTACCTATTACTAATGTTACTATCTGCTTCCTTTCAGATATCATCTTCTCATTGAATTTGATTTGTAATAGCAGATCATTATTTCTTACATGTCAGACTTTGTATATTTGCAATGGATAAACAATTTTCTTCCAGCTGGCCCTGGTTGTTCAACAGTCAACAGCCCTGAGTCCCTGCACCCCATTTGTCACCAACACCTATCATTGTTCTTGTTGACTAAGTTGGTGACTGATTCAGTGTGGATTTGTGTACATTAAGTCTCACCCAGAGGTGGTGGTATTCAGCAGGTTCTGACCAGTTCTGGAGAACCAGTAGTGGAAATTTTCAGTAGTTCAGAGAACTGGCAAATACCACCTCTGACTGGCCCCATCCCCATCTATTCTCTGCCTCCCGAGTCCCAGCTGATCGGCTGGGTCTTCTTTGTTGGCCTGCACAGGAGATGGAGCTGGAAAGCCGGTAGTGGGGTTGTTGGCCTGCACAGGAGAATGGAGCTGGAAAGCAGATTCAGTGTGGATTTGTGTACATTAAGTCTCACCCAGAGGTGGTGTATTCAGCAGGTTCTGACCAGTTCTGGAGAACCAGTAGTGGAAATTTTCAGTAGTTCGGAGAACTGGCAATACCCCTCTGACTGGCCCCATCCCCATCTATTCTCTGCCTCCCGAGTTCCAGGCTGATCGGCTGGGTTCTTTTTTGTTGGCCTGCACAGGGAGACATGGACGCCCCTGAAAACGGTAGTGGGGGGGGATGCATGGGGGTTTTGACAGTAATCCTTCCTCCAGGAGGGGGACGGGAATGGAGATTTAACAATATCCTTCCCCTGCCACCCCTATTAAGCCATGCCCACCAAGCCATTGCCACAGACCCGTAGTAAAAAATCTGCATCCAACCTGTTATCAAGTAAGTAAAAATGAAACAACAGACTTTTGATAATCTGATCCATAGGATGCTTTATTAGGAAAAATACTGCAGTATGGACCCCCTATATTCCAGAAAAAAAAAACATTTTCTAGGAGGAAGGAGACCCATTTAGTGAATACAGCTTACATAGGTTTATCAAATCACATGGTTAAATAACACTTCCTGTTTCCATATATGGACGTTATACAACCTTCCATGGAAAACTTCCAACATTTTCAGATTTCCTGTTTGTCAAATTCCAGAAAATTATAAGAAAACATTAATATTCCTTAATGTGACATTTATAATGTCAGAGCGCCCCAGCACACATTTCCAACTTAAGCCAAGCACACAATTTTGCAATCTAACATATTTGTCTCACAAAAACACATTTCATAACTGTTCTGAGCTTTGAAAGTTCAAACTGAGAACACAAAATGGCTACAGTTTGGTTCTTATATTCTCAAGTATAATAACCAAATTTCACTCATAACACCACCACTGGTCTCACCATATTTATCTCACTCTCTGATGAGACTGAGCAAATATGGTCAAACCTGTGGCATAGCTCTCATTCTCTTTGGAGCATACATCCCCACAACTAGTCAAGATAGTGCTTCACTGGAGGATTATTATTATTATTATTTCCCTAAAAATTTCTAAAATAGCATTTTTAGCACCGTCTTACTTCCCACTTCCATTCCCAAAGTAATTTTATTTCTTATGTATTTTAATTCCTTTCACTCTTGAGATTTCTATGTTAGTTGTCTTCATTCACTTCTACATTTTTCTTTCCATCAAAATCATTCTCCATTTTCTGTTTTGCTCTCTTTGCTTGATTACATTTTGGCAAACTTCATTTACTCTCTCCATTGGTTTCTTTGTTCCTCTTCCTGGCTCTTTTTTTGCAAAAGAGGAGGTGGAAAGTCCCCAATGAGAGGCTTACAATCTAGACCACTTGTAACAATCCTACATAAGATGATCTGCTGCTAACTCACTGCTGAATTAATGCTCCACCTTGGTTTCCTCTTGTGGACAGCAGGAAAGCTGCTACCTTTGCTTCTGCCACTTCTACTCAGCCAGACTGCTGGCAACAGCAGGAAGAGGACAACATAGACTAGAAAATGTTTCTCTTTTTTTCCCCCTATCCAGTTAGACCTTCTTTGACCTGGAAACTGGACACTTAAGCAGAACCCATGGTTGATAACACTGGGCAGCTGGATCATCTTCTAGATGGCTTTTCTGACTGTCCTGCCTCAGGGATTTATCTTAGCTAGACTGGGAGAAGGTAGACCCAGGAAAAAAAATAGGGGCAATATTTGCTGGCATGACTTCTCTTCCACAGAGAGCCTACAGAGGAAAAGGTGACAGATGAGTGTGCATTGGTCTTCAAAATAGGGTGGGTGGAGTTCCATCAGACTACCTAAAAATATTCTCCTATCCCAACTATCCTATGATCATCACCCACAGTTTGCGAACTTCTGCATTAAGTATAGATGCTTAAAGAAGTTTTATTCTATATTTACTTATTGAATTTATACAACCTCCCATCTCATTGTTGTGACTCTATATGGCCTACAAAGTAAGAAATAAAAAAACAATAGAAGTAATCATGAAAACCAATAGAGACAACTCTAAAAACCATATAGGGAGGGGGAGTAGGATATACTTAAAAAAAAAAGATCAAGAGACCTGAAGAAATTAATATAAATTATGACAAAAACTGTCAATTTGGGAATGCTGCCAAACCTTACTTAAATCAGTGTTACGCACTATTTTGCAGGTCTGGTCATGTGTATACATACTTTTAAGAGAGAGGTCTTATTCATTTGGGCGGGAGCTCTTTCCTTCAACGTCAATCATCCAGTAACCACACCTGTTGTATAGTTGCATCTTGCTTATATTACTAAGATATAATTGTGATGACTAACAGGAAGAAATATTCCTTAAGTACACAGAGAATGTGACTGAAAAAGGCAGATTAACCAAAAACATCTGCTTTTCTTTATGAAGGACAAGATGGACAACTGATCTAAATATATTTGGTGACATCAATTCAAAACGTTTACTTTATAAAAACAATTCATAGGCCAGTCCATAATAGTAGTGACTCATAATATCACTACTTACAGTTACAATTTATTCTTGAAATGTTTTATTTCCCTCTATCATCTCCTATATCCTGAGGCTTAAGCATATACAAAACTAAGTAGCCTGAAGGTTGACATATAGAATATAGTATGCAGAAAGACTTTTCCTTCTTGAGGCTTTGGGAAATACGTACAGTTCAGGTCCACAATTACCACCGTTGCCAATTCAGAATACGGATGGGTTATTCTCTGTGCTTTGTTTTCTCTAATAATAATAATTTTCAAACATAAGCTCAACTCTGTCCTTGTTCTGTTTTTGTCTAACATGTATTTTAGAGGTTCATACATGCAATGACATGCATTATTTTGAAAACAAAATTATTCCAGTTTTATGTGATATATTGTCTGGCTGCCTATTTCACTGAACAATACTCTGGGTGGTATACAACTAGCAACAATTAAAATAATATAATACCCAATAAGACAATTAAAACAAATAAACCTACATAAAAAGCAAGATTGCAAGAGAATAACCACTATCTAGGTCCAAAACAGCCATCTTATAGGCTCTCCATGGGATCCCCAAGGTTGCTGACAGGAAAAAAAACATGTTCTAAGACCTTTCTAGAAAGGCTAGGAGGGATGGTCACTCTGTCTCTGTTTTTGTATGAGTATGCATGTAGTCCTTGGTTTACAGCCATTACTTAAGTGATTGTTTAAAATTATAACGGCACTGACAAAAATAACTTATGTTTTTCACACTTATGACCATTGCAACATCCACATGGTCATGTGATCAAAATCCAGACCCTCGGCAATGGGACTGTACTTATGATAGTTGCAGTGTTCCGGGATCACATGATCACCTTTTGCGACCTTCTGACAAGCAAAGTCAATGGGGAAGCCAGATTCACTTAACAATGTTGTTGCTAACTTAACAACTGTAGTGATTCATTTAGCAACTCTGGCAAGAAAGTTCATAAAAGGGAGTAGAACTCAATTAACAACTGTCTTGCTTAGCAACAAAAAAATTGGGCTCAATTGTGGTCATACGTTAAGGACTATTGATAATGATGTTCCAGAGGTCAGGAGCATCTGGCTCTTGTCAGATATCTTGTCTTTAGCATATCTATTCTCTTTTTCTATGCCATTTCTAACAAATAGATTACAGAAACATTTTTAAATTGGGACACTGCATTGCAGAATTAAGAAAAATGTGAAGCCTGAAGTATAATTGAGTAACTATTTTGTTAGTTTTGTACGTTCAGATTGAAGTTATTCCACTCTCATATGAACAAGCCTCTTTTCTCTTTCATTCCTATTTCAGTAGTATTTCTGAACCAAATGGAAGGCTTGAGCAACTTCTTCCTTATAAGCATAGCCTGAAGACTTTGCATCCAGACTTACCTGTATACTAGGTGGAGATTTTAATATTTCAGGATATTCAGGATAATATTGCCATCATTGGGTATTTTTAAAATGCGTTTCTTGATTTTTTAAAAAAATTAAACAATATAAAATAGAATACAAATGGGTGAAACCATAAAACTATCTAAAATTAACAGGCTTCAAAGCCTTAGGGCGGAAAATAAAAACAGAGCAGCAAAAAGATGACAGAAGCAAAAATTTATCATGCAAGTCAATCAAAGCCAAGATGAGGTGTTGATATCAAACTCGGAAATCTTTTGTATCAGCTGTAAATGAACTGAGAAGGAATTTTACAGTCTGGACATCTATATCAAGAGTTCCTTTTCTGGGTTTGCCAAATAGTGGATCTCTAAAGAATGCAGCATCATTAAGCGGAAAAGATTTGCCATTTCTGCTTTCATTGATGCTTAACAAGATAATGAATCTGTACAGTTTTCTCTTAGGAGTATTTTACCCAGCTTTCAGGTTTTGCTTTAAAACCTCATAGTTCCAGCAGTATTTAATCTTCTGTAGGCAGGTAAGTATAGTGAACACAAATACTTTGAGATGGAAGATCTTAATCTGTCATAGTTTATAAATGGCAATTGTTGCATAGAATAAAGAGCTAATAGACTGGCTTCTTTCAGTGCCAAACAAGAGATTCATAAGAGAGCTTATTTAACGCACTTGTCAGTTTAAGTCTGCTAGCATCGTGCTCTCTTTTAAGCCAATTATAAGCCCAACATAACAGAGAAAGGCGGGAGGCAATGAATCTAAGACTCACATAATCTCACTAGATCATTACTGAGCTTGCTCCTACTAAAGGTTTAGTGTCAGAAGCCACATCAACAGAACATAAGCCAACTGTAATCATGTTGACTATGCTAAAGCTTCTCTCTTTGAATTGTGGGGAGCTGAGAAGTTTCTTGGAGGCCTAGGCATGTTTCATGGCATTGGTGAATACTACTTTGTGCACTCATGCTGTTCACCAATTGCAACCTTTCCTAGATTGTGAGACCCTACACTCAGTCGTTCATGCCCTAGTCCAGAAGTGGTATTCAGTAGGTTCTGACTAATTCTGGAGAACTGGTAGTGGAAATTTTGAGTAGTTTGGAGAACCGGCAAATATCACCTCTGACTGGAGATTTTACAGTATTCTTCCCCTGCCCACCAAGCCACGCCCACAGAACCAGTAGTAAAAAAAATTGAATCCCACCACTGCCCTAGTCATCTCTCTTTTGGATTACTACAATGTTCTCTACATGAGGCTACCCTTGAAGAGCATTCAGATCCGAAACTGGCACAGAATACAGCAGCACAGACAGTTCTGGATGCCCCTGGATGGTGCATGTACACTGCTGCATTGAGTTGCCAGTTTAATTCCAAGACCAACTCAAAGTGTTGGTAATCTCTTTTAATACCTTTCTTGGCATGGGGCCAGGTTATCTGAGCAACCATTGCTCTAATGGGATTGGCCTGACCCATTCACTCCAACAGAAGAGGTATCCTACGAACTTCCAATAGCCAAGTCATTTTGGCTAGGGGTTTAGGAGAAGGGCCTTCCCTGGAACATCTTGCTGCCAGGGGCAAGATCCACCTCCATCCTTTGGCTTTCTAAAATAGGGATGTCAAACTCACGTTGTCACATGATGTATCAGGACTTTCCCCCGCTTGCTAAATCATGTGTGGGTGTGGCCAACGTATGACACATCTATCCCATGGCTTTGTTGACAGTCCTGTTTCAGAAGGACCTCAAAACCTGGTTGTGCTGGGTTGGCCTGGGGATCTAACGGGATTGTGCTATGCTGGAGGTGGTTGGCTGAGCGAAAAACAGAAGCCCGCCCTGTTCATGTCCTCGGTTTGTTAGGTTTTATTTAATTGTTGTTCATTTTAATGTTTTCATATTTATGCTTTTATGGAACTGCAAGATGCCCAGATTTACTTTGGATGGGAGGTGGGCAGCATATAAAAATAAATACATAAATAAATATACTTTTAGCATTCATAATCTTCAATCACTTTATTTCCTGAAAGCAATTTAGCACAAATGGCTCAAAATTCAAACATGTTATAATCAAAGGTTTTTGTTTGTTTGATATAAGAGCTGAGGAAACCTTGAGTCACATTTAAAATAGATTTTTGAATGAAAAGATATTTTACATATTTATAATGCTGATGGGATAAGACCATAATACACCACCTAAATTACTTATTTGAAAAGAGAAGGAGAGAAAGCAAGAATCATTTGAGATATTTCAGAGTGCAGTTTTCCACTGAATCTGTAGGATATACTATGGTTTAGAGTCTAGTAGAAAGTTGAAATTTTAAGTTCAGCTGGATGTTTGCAAACATTGCATTTTTGTTGTATTTCAGTTGCTTTTCATTCCCACTCAAGAAGAACTTATTACTTTCCCTTCACTTTTCCTAAAACTTAGTTATATCTATAATAGTGCTAGAAATGTTGTTGCCTTCTGACTCTAGGAATAGTAGAGCCATACTGTTTTGCTTAATAGGTGGAAGGGGTCAAGCTATTTTCTAAGCACCTGTAGGCCAGACAAGGAATAATGGATGGAAACTGAACAAGGAGAGATTTAACCTGGAAATAAGGAGAACTTTCTGACAGTGAGAACAATCAACCAATGGAACATCTTGCCCTCGGAAGTTGTGGGAGCGCCATCACTTGAGACTTTCAAGAAGAGATTGAACTGCTATTTGTCAGAAATCGTGTAGGTCTCCCACTGGGGCAGGGGTTGGACTAGATGACCTACAAGTCCCTTCCAACTCTGATTATCTGTTATCTGTTAGGTTTTAAAATCAATCCTAAACAGTCCCATTAGGATTCAGCCAAATCCACTATCACCCCCAGCAAGTATGATTATTTAAGGGGAAATGATTTTCCTTCACAGCAACTTTTGCCAAACTTAAAGAGACAGTTACGCTCAAGAGGAGGAAGAGGACCTAGCCTGCAAACTTGCACTTTTTAATTTTTTTAACCCAGAAAATATTCTTTACAACAATGCAACCTTCTTTTGAATCCTTAGTGAGATATGGCCTAATGAATAGAGTCTTTCAAAATATCAGATCCATTGAGAAACTGCAAGCATTCAAATAGAAAATATGGCAAACTCACTTAAGAATGTTTTGCTTAGTAACATAAATTTTGAGCTCAATTGTGGTCACAACTTGAGGACTTTTTGAAGTCTAGTTTGGATACAAGTCGAACATGAACAAGCTACATCCTGAATGGATTGTATATTATACAAAAATCCAGAGAAAAAGAATAATCTCTAATATACCAGTATGTAAACCCTTAAGTTACTTACCTTTTTTGGATTCAACATTATTTAAATTATAAATACTTGCCTTGTTTCCCTACATCAAGTTTCAGGATTTATTCCAATAGACAAGAACCTAACATTCAGCTATGCCCTGAAGAAGAGAATGAGGAACGAAGTGTCAGCTGACAAGTATGCCATTTGGAATAAATCTAGAGACAACAACTCTGTCATTCACCATCTTACATATCTCCAGTTTGAGAAAACTCATTTCACATAACTGTAGCAGCTGTTATAATTTGGATCTGAGAATAGTAATAAACCATATGGTATGGCAAGAAGCCTCCATGCAAATTCTCACATGGACAAATATTATTATTGTAGAGGATAAACAGATCGCTATATTGACTTCTCTCTGGGAAGTATGGAGTCTTCAACCTAATTTTTAAAATATTGTCTGCTTTCCAGTAATCCAATTGTCTGAAAGGGATGCATTTAGATATCTAATCATATTAACTTTTCAAATTATAGGCCTGGGATTTAAACAGAATTTAGCATCACTGGACTAAGAATTCATCATTAAGTAACAGCAGCAGACACGAGACAGGAAAACTGGAAGCCGATTAAAAGATTGTGCAAGAGATTCTAGATACAAGATTACATCAAGGGCATAGGTTAAATATATTTATTTTACACAATGATTTATACTTTTAGTAATTTATATTCTTATAAATGCCTAATGCTCCATTCAGGTTAGTTAACAATAATTAAAACCAACTGTTAAATACATCAGCTTTTCATTAAGCAATGATAAAAAAGCATTACATAAAAGCTCCCTCTTATCTATTGAGTAAAATAATCATGCCAAACCCAGAAAGTTTATTTCTCACATCTGGTAGAACATAATAAAAGGAGGAGTTAATCAAGCCTCATAGGGCAAAGAGTTCCTCAGAGTACAATTACAGAGAAGGTCCTTCTTGTGTCCTCATCAATCAAGCTTTTACCACAACAGCATGCATATATATAGACAGTATCTTTAAATTATGAAGTGTGGGAAGCTGAGCATGGGTCAGGATGACAAAAGGAGGGATGAGTCAGTTGCCATGGGATTAATGTGCATGTAATTATACTGAGTATTCACTGGCCAAATGTAAGTATGAATATTATTGCTGTCAATGTTCATGCTTTTTGTTAGACAACTATCACATAATCAGACTTCAGAAAAGGCATCTGCTTGTCTCTCTTCCCAACTCACCTCACAGGGTTGATGTTGTGGGGAGCAAAGGAGGAAGAAGGTGTATTGAATATGTTTGCCACCTTGAGTTATTTGTAAAAAATAATAAATGTGGGATACAAACGAACAAATTAGGCAGCAACATTTCAGAAAATTTTTGTGAAACCAGATTGGGCCAAGAACAGAATAGGCTTCCAAAATAGAACAGAACTGAAGATATTTGAACAGTAAGACTGAATGAGCCCTCTTTTGATAGCAAAGGGAAAGAGTTAATAAAGATTTTCTCCAGGACCTTTCTTACTGAAAGCTCTGCACCTACTGCATCATTTTGCAGATTAATTGCTGACTGCATAAAATATGATGCCGAATTACTAGCCTAAGATTGTGAATCTGTGCCTGGGACTTTTATGAGGTCAGTTATGTCATTAGTCAGGTGTGGGACAGAACCTGGCTAGCTCTAGCATAAGGGAGGTGGGGGAGTTCTCAGGCTTTTTCTTCAGTGTTCTAGACATATACTCAGAGTACCCGCCTGCAACATCAGCATTAATAACCAAAAGAAAAGGGCTATCTTCAGGCACGAAGAGCAAAACAAACATGCAATTTTACAACGAACAATTGTTTTCAGTGCAAGTTCTTTTTTAAAGTATTTTAGCAAACCACCCCAAATTCCAAAACTATTATATGGATATCAGATCTACATTTCAGTTCCTAAGTGGCACATATTTACTATGAGAGCAAAATTAAATATCTGTAATCTGGCTCCCATCCCTTCCCAAAAATCACGTTTAATAGTTTAACATTTCCAGTATCAGGAGTGAAAAACAGAGCAAGTGTGGAAGAACCACATACCATTTCCACTTTTTTCCTTCAGTCAACTTTTTTCTTAAATGTCAAGAAATATCTTGGTAGAAAATTAATTATGTAATGCATACTTAAGGGATGATATAATTTCCTATAATATATTATTATTATTAATTAAAGGAAAAGGGGGAGAGCCCTTTGAACTACTGTTGGACTGGCTCTCTGCTAAATATTTACTAGAAACATGTAGTTTCACTAAAAGTTTTTCTGAACTATGGTATAGAAATTACTATTGTGAGAGAAGTATATCAAAATATGACCTCTCCTCTATATTATCATACAAAGATCCTGCAAAATATGCAGGAATAAAAACCATACAGTCAGAGGTTAACCAGTTTTGGTGTGATACCCATAAGACACCACAAAAATTGTTGGTGAGTAGAAAGCAGATGGAATAATGGAATGTAGAATACAGTATCCAAACCAGATATGATTGGATATTTTCAAGCCAAGCAAATGAAGAAATTATGAGTTCTTCAGGAAGCAAGCAATTCAAGCCACCATCCAACCATTTCCCCTAAATAACAGTGCTAGAAAAGTATTGCTATTGAAGTATTGTTTCAAGCTCAGAAGGAAAACAGTATTATGTATGAACCAATAGTTAGCTGAAGATAATTCAGGTTCCTTCATTATCCAATGAAGCTTCAATATGTAAACCATTTACTGAAATTGAATTTTCCAACAAAGGCATTTTGAATCACTTCCCCTTTCTTCTGCAGTCTTCCTCCATTTGGTGATCAGGATTTATGGGAGTTACACTTGAAAGGTATTAGGTTTGCTGAATGGATTCATTTGTTCTTGATAATGCATACCATTGCACACTCCTGAATCCATCACCTATGACAAGTTGTGAAGAACGTCATATCTCAGCCCAAACTCATAATCTGCTCATAGATGGCAAGCATGTAACATAAAGCCTCCTGTCATGGCTGAACATGAACTTCAGAACTGGCCATTGAGTGGGACTTTCATTTGGCTTTCTCCTGAGGCCCAAACAAAAGAGAAATCTGTTTTTTGAAGCAGAGACAAGAAAGACCACACAGAGATGGAATCAAAAGAGTGGAAAAAAATGAGCAAGACAAGGGGGAGGGCTATGCCACTTGCCATTACAACCATTATTTTAGAAATACTATAATAACAAAAAAGCTTTGTGATCAGGGATGAAGTCAAGACAGGCCCTGTCTACTGAAAAAGCAGCTTTTCTATTATATAAACAGCATAGACTTCACCTTGCAAATGGGAGAGGTACGCCAAGGTTCCCTTACTTTCTGATTGGTGGTTATCTTTCAGTTTCCAAACTCTATTTTCAGACCCCAGAGAATGCATAGCAACATAATGCAGTATAAAGAACTGGGCTCTTTCATGTATTTTAAAGCAGGGATCTCCAAACTTGGCAACTTTAAGCCTGGCGGACTTCAACTCCCAGAATTCCCCAGCCAGCTTTGGGGAATTCTGGGAGTTAAAGTCTGCCAAGAATTAAAGTTGCCAAAGTTAGAGACCCCTATATTAAAGGGTCCAGCTTTAACTCCCTCCCTCCTTTTTTATGTATGATGCACTCTTAAAATTATGCACTATCCAAAGGAAATTGCATCAGAAAAGTATATACTCATATCCAATGTTTTCTTTTTGTTGTAACAATACTTGATTTGGGACAATGCTAACTAATACTTATATGACCACAATGAGGAATCTTAGTAAAACACTAGCCATAAATTTGGAAATGGTACTTAACGGATGGAAACCAAAGTGTCTCCAAACCAGTGATATTTTAAAGTTACCTAGAATGTACAATTTCTCACTTCAAAGAGTTAAAGGATCAAATGGATTTGAAACAAAAAAAAAATCTGGAATTCATTTTAAAGACTGAAAAGGATTTCAGGCAGATAGATTATGGATCTGAGGCTTTCCCCGCATTATCATTTGAATTAGCCAATCACTGTAATAATATCTATGACATGCCAAATACCTGTTTTAAAATGCAGTTTTCCCCACTCTTTTTCATTTCCCCAAACAACTATGCAAACATACCTTTTTCTAAGGCAGTCAAACTCCTGGGGTAATTTATGTGCCTTTAAATAACAAATGATTTTTTTTTCAGCACAGCTCTAACCAGGATAATTATTCAAAAACAAGTTTTTTCAATATTCTAACTACAAGCGCATCTTGCTGCCTACAGCTTTCAAAACAATTCTGTTTATCTCCTCCATTCAACCCCTTTCCCTTCTCTCCACTCAATAATCACTCTGGTATAATAAAAGTTTACATGATCAATAAAAACGGTTACTTTTTAAAGTACTGGGATACTGCATTATTTGTTTCTGTAATCTGTGACTCTGTAGCCTCTCAGTAGAAATTAAATCAACATATAATCCCAAGACCTCATTCCCATTTTATTTACTCATAGCATTAAAAAAACAAAACAAATTATGTTAAATTTTAAACATCTTTTTAGCCCAGATTAGACAACTTTAAACTGCATTGATTTCCCATGCTTCACTTTCTCCTAATAATGTGTGGGTTGAAGTGCTCTATTATAAAGCAGTCATGATTCCAAAACAACCAAACTTGTTTTTATTAATAGCCTATCCCATCTCGGATTTTTGTTAAAATATAGCCCCATCTTGCAAGTTGTTGCACCTGGACAGCATTTATGTTAAAAGAGAAATCCAATAAGATGCCTAGTCAATTTTACTAAGAAACGATATTGCTCATCCTATAATCTCCTCTTTCTCCCACTACATTTTATGAACTGTTTCCTTCCTTCAGTTTTACAATGAATAAAGTCACAATATATATGATGAATACTGAAGCATACATCTATCTTTGATCAGATATACTCTGATATTAATTTATGTAAAATGTTAGACTTGTGAAAGCCTTTAGAAGATAAACACTTGAATTCAACATGTAAGATAACAATAGGCATATTTCTTTTTTATGAAGTTTAAAACATTTAGAAACAGTGAATTATATTTTCCAGGCCTGAGACTAGGTAATTAACAAACATTTAAAGTGAAACAGATATACACAAAAACAAACTAATTTCTACAATGAGTTCATTTCTCAATTTCATTCATTTTTCTTTAAAGTAAATGTCAATTTACTATGAGGATACATATTGAATTTCAGCACAAAAACCAATTTCTTGAACAGTTGCAACCCTTTGTCAAAGTACCCATTCTCCCCAAAATGTTTCAAAATCAATGAAAACTTTGTTTGCAGTCTTGCTGAATTAAGATATTAGGACTTATTTGTGATACAAATACATAAATATTTAGGAACTAGAAATAAAGTTCATTAAAGAAAGATTTAAGTTTTTAAAATTAGTTTCATTTGAAAAGTTTAATGCTTTACATATTTTAGATGTACAGGAAAACATTTTCATTTGACATGCACTTTACTTACCGTTTCCTTCCCAGGCACTGCCTCCTCTGAACAACGATCCATAATGAAGACAGAATGTAATTTAACTTTGCCTTCTTAGAAAGGAAACATTTTATTGCCAGACAAACATTATATCTATGGAACCTTCTAAGCACTTCCTGGCACAAGAGGCTCAGTAGCAAATGAGCTTAGAACGATCACGGTAATAGCCTTGTATTTTGTGATTCAAAGTTGACTATGTCTCATTTGATTGAATGGTTACAAAACACTAAGGCAAAATGAAAATGATATACATCCCTCTAGCATTACTGCTATTTGAAAACACTCAGTGGAAGTTATCTTGTGTCATTCTGCCCCTCCTTCTTTTCTTGACTCTCTAAATATAAGTGCCAAGTTCAGCCTCCCAGTGGGTGTCCTTGAGAAAGGAAACTGAGCCTCAAACCAAAAGTTTGCAATTAAATATTTTTTTTACAAGAAAATGTTCCACATGAACAACATTGCATACATTTAAACTTTTTATGTTTTTTTGCATCTGGCAGGTACAATTAAGAAACTTTCCCACCATGCATTAAAGTATTGGGATAACTTATACTTCTTTACTTCCTGTAAAATCTCTAGTGTATATGCTCAATCCAATCTTACTCCATGTCATGACTTGCTTAAAAACACATTTTTCTCATTAATCATCACTTTATTTAGTTACTCAGGATCAGAACCAAATTTGATTTTTGTTATATACTTTTCTCTTGCATTGATTTGTTTTTTCTTTTTACAATTAGCCAGCATGGATAGAGAAATTGGATCACCATCCATCCATCATCTATTTTATACACCATCATAATCATATACTTGGGTCCCATCTGTTTAAAAATATACACATAACTTTGTTTTGTCTCCTGCTGAAGTCTCCACAGACTGCCTTCTACTTGAAACAAACCAAAAGTCTGGTTATATATAATTTTGGATCTCAGAAGCAAAAATTATTCAAAATCCATGTAAGTGATAGCTATTCTCAGAGGACAAACGTATATTTTGAGTTTAGTGCTCTTTACAAATATAATATTCTTTTTTTAAAAAGGCTATGAGCAGCTAAAGTGACTGACGGATTGCTTTTTGTCTTTGCAATTTTCTAATACAATTATTTTTCAATCAAGAAAGCTCTCAATAGGCATTTTCATTGTCCATCTAACAGTTTCCAGAGCCTGGAGATGTACTTCAGGAATATGACAACATCTGTGAATTTCAATGAAATCTTTGATAAGAAAATACACAAGCAGACTTATTTCATAAAAGATAAGTGTTACCTTTTGTCTATGTTAATTGTAGGCTCTACACTACAAAGACAAAATATGTGGTCTACAGTGGAAACAATTATTACTAAATCAGCATGACTGACTTGTGCATTGTTTTTATCTTAAATAGCAGAAATAAGCTACTTCAGAATTAACTACATGCTCCAAATATTAAACAGAAAGGAACCATTTTCCTCTTGAACCATTTTTCCTCTCTTCCAGAAAGCAAATGTCATTATGGATAAGAAGACAAGGTGTAAAGTAAAGCCATTAGTAGCATCTTTCCAAGCCCTTTAGTGCTAAGCCAGACCTATTTCAGTGGTTCATTTTAAGAAAAAGATATAATTGCTAAAGAACTTTAGCCCATTTCCTTAGAACAGGATTATATTAGAATTTACACTTGTCTTCATTTCTTTTGAAGTCCACTAACAGCAGGATTATTAGACTGTTAATTGCTTAACTATTTATTATGAACAGTCAGATGATTGTTAGAAAGAAGGGTTAGATTAATATCTGTGGCTTAATATCCATGTTCTTCATTTGCAAAAATGCCAAACTGGAGTCTGTCAGGGAATGTATCTTTCTTATTTTTTCTTTCTTTCTTTCTGTGAACTCTACTGCCCAGCAACTGAATCTTTCTTATTTGATTTTACATTTTGTAAAACACAGACAACATTGTCTCATTGCAAGGAATTGTGAACCCCCTGGCCTTGCCAAATGCAGTCAGGATGTCTCCAGTGCTTTATTTATTGTTCAGAACTGAATGAACATAGGCCAAAGAGTTTCAAATATTTCTTTTAACTCAATTATTTAGCAAAAAATCCCCAATAATTTGTATTACCATATTCTCATACCAGTGTGACAATAGTTCTTATTTCATATCTTGCCCTCTGTTTTATAACAAGGTATGTTGGCCTTTTTGTATTGCATCAGTAATGCTGAGGTAAATAAACTGTTCAGATTTGTAACTTAAACAGGAACAATTTATTTATCAAAAGAAATAAAAGACTTTATTGTTTTGCTATAAGTTATCTGCTTCTGCAAAGGAAATTCTTACTTTTGTTGACAGAAATAAAATAAAGTCATGTAAAGTTACAATCCTGTAAATGCTTAAAAAACTTTATGAGATGTTGAATACTACTATGGTAGTTGCTGCCATTCTTAATGCAAAACAAAACACAACACTGTATCCTTACTTATACATTGAACACAATACCTACTTCTGATGCAATATTCTCAATATCCCTGATTTAAACCTCATTTATGGATTATTTCTTCAAGATCACAATGACCATACATCCAAAGTCTTTTTACGCTTATCAAGAATGAAGTAATTCAGTGAAAAATATGAACCTCAATAGCAGCCTTTAAAAAAAACTGGAAGAGGAACAAATCACATTTGTATACTATTTCTGCTGTACTTTTCATTGATCTACTCACAAAAAGACCAACACTTGGCATGCCTACTTGACAGCATGTTTGATCTCATCCAAACGTGATTTAAAAAAAAAAAATCTTTAGGATCTAAGAGTTTATACAAATAATTCCCTATGCTGAAGAGGGAAACATTCCTTTCAATGAAAGTTGAAAGCTAATTCACATAATTCTGGATTTATTTATTTATTTATTTTTAAATCAAGAATGGCCAATCAAGATATTTGGGGGGGGGCGTGAGGGAGGATTGTACCCACTTACATATTAAGGGCAAATACTGTAAATGGGTCAATTTTGATATTATAAGTCAAACCTGAACCCTGGTAACATGTCCATGTCCACTTGATAACAATAGAGAACTTGCAACTTTCTTCTTCCAGATTTTACTATTAAAATCCCTGGTCTTCTACTCAAATACTAATCAGGTTCAAACCACCTGTAGCTTCTTTTTTCATATCAGCCAAGTTCAATTAAGTACCACCACCTGCTGCACACATATTTATGAATATTATTTTACAATGGATTACAATTGAATATTTTCTAATGTCTGGTTGTATTTTGCAAAAGACTTGAGAGTCCTTATTCTACTATTCTGAAAATAAGATAATCCTGCTTTGCATAGAAAAGAGTTACAAGAGCTCACAGTAGATTTCCAGCAGAAACCATGCTAGCCAAGAATTCCCATACTTTGAGTCCCTGGGGATTTGGAGAGTTCTCAGATGTGGAAGTCTTCTATTTGCAAGCCTGCAAGCAAGTAGAATTGATTGGGATTTTTAATGGAAAAAGGTTGGGTTTTTAATGGAATTTTAAGACATTTCTAGTCTGTCTGTCTGTCATCTATCTGTCTATCAGTCTACCTATCTACCTACCTACCTATCTATTTTCTACCAAATTTAGAAACTGCCCATCTCCCTCATAGTTTTATAGTTGTTCACTGTCTATTACTGCTTATTACAGTATTATAATTATGTCTGGAAGGTGCCCTGATTGATCCTAGAAAGGAAAGCAGTTTATAGTTGAGTCAAGAGATATAAATAGTTTGATTGACTGCAGATTAAAATATTGTGACATGCAAATCTTGATTTATGCAAGGTACTCCAAAATTTTTCCAACTAGCATGGCCATTACTAAGCATTCTAGGGATTTAAATCTATAAATTTACAAGACATCTGGGTCCTGAGAAACTAATAGGTGAACCTTGATAACTATCAATTATCCACATCAAAGAATGTATGCTAGTCACATAAAAATTTGTATCAAATTGTGCACAATTGTTACTACCAGCTTCCAATAATATTTTACTGAAGAATTTCTCAAGGTTGCAACTGGGGAAAAAAAGGAGTACTTTACATAAATTAGTTTCTGCAAAGCAATTGCAAATGTACATACATATGTATAACACTGCAAATTGTATAACATAAAGGAGATATATCAGTGTTTGTAATACTGACAGATTCATTTTTGTTCATTCTAAAATGCAAATTGGGTGCAGATTATAATAAACAAGAGGAAGTTAATTGCCATGTCATGATTAGATATCACATACCTTTTGGTAAAACTGGAGAAATATTTCATGCCATAGAACAGAAATTTGTTATTTGGCACTGACTATACAAAATTGACTATAGATTTCTCCGTTATTGAATCTTAATTTTTTGAATTTTGCATTAAAGTTCAATCAGGAGGAAAAATGCATTATTTTATACTGCTTCAAAATGCAGTTTTAGTTTGATATATTGTATTAAAAATGTATTAGTTGTACAATATTGTTTGTATGACATTGTCCAGTGGCAGATAGATAGATAGATAGACAGACAGACAGAGTTAGAGTTAGATACGGATGGACATAAAGAAAGAAAGATCCCGAATTACAATTGAATATGATAGATTTTAATGGACAGAGCTACATATAGCATTGTTTCAGTGCTCTGTCATACAGTCATTACATTATCCAGATTATTTTGAACTACTGCGGATCAATAAAACTAGGGTACAAATATTACGACTTTACTGATAAATTCAAATGCAGGAAATAGTTAACCTGTCATAGCAATTTATGAAGATTGCTCCTTTTTTAAGGGAGAGGATTCTTATTAAATTCAGGATCATCTTTCTTGTGGGAAAATATGGTATGAATTGCCAGTTTGTCAAGAGAAACTAATGGCATATCACGAGATTTATCCACATTTTTAATGATTTGACCACCATAGTCTTCAATAGAAGGAATCAACAGATTGGAGACACTTGGTATGAATCCTGGCTGGCATGTATGGGATTGAGATTACATGTAATTTGGAAGACAGAATAGCATGACGGCAGATTTTTATAAAATTTGGGCTTAAACAACTGAGATCTCCAAGAATAAGTCTGGTTCAGAAACTTCCTCTTGGAAATTAGGCATGACTTCAAAGAAATGAGGTGCACAAATGCACACTCGTACCTGTCATGTCATGTCATGTCATGTCATGTCATGTCATGTCATGTCATTATTTGTTTGTTTGTTTCATACGTCTGATTCATTAGTCTGTGGCATTCAATACTAACTGCAACTAAAACTGCAACTTTCTAAAAGAGGAGAGGAAAAATACCATTTCTTTACCGATCTTACTAAAATCCATTCACGTTCTAGAATGGTAAACACCCCATTAACACTACTCTATAGATGTGGGGTTGTCTCATTTTGCTAGAATATGGCCTCATCAAGGAACATGTCCTTTAGATAATTACAGAGAAAATGACCAGAGTGCAAACAGCTTGCCTTGCAGTGGTAACGAGAATTTATCACATTCCACTAGATGGCAGTAAATCTTTATTAAGTTTTAATGATAATATAACACTCATAAACAAAACAAAAAGTACAAAACATGTTCTTCACAATCTTAAAGGTTAATGGATTATTAAATTATGTTTACATAGTACGTTACTGTGAAACCATAAATATTTCAGAATCACTTTGGAAAACTTACAGTTAGATTATATACATGACTGAATACTGTTTTACATATACAGGATTTAGCTTCAAATGTAAGAATTTTATACAGAATAGAAATGTCAATGGGCATTGGTCTCATTCACACCTTCACTTCCACTCCTCCACATAACGAAACTCCAATTCTACTGTCAGATTTCAACATTTTTCTGGTTCTTTCTTTCCCAGTGTTGTGGTTATTTCTGTTTTATTTCAGGATGAGGCGGTGTATGCGTGTGTGTACTACTATACTGTCAACAAAACTGTTACCTTATTAGGATTCTAAAGTCACACATAATGTGGGAACATTCATCTGCTCTGTAATGAATGAAATTAGTGCTCCATCCTTGCAGGAATTATCTACTCAAGTAGAAAAAAGGATATCTCAATCCCCACAATCTAGTCACACTAAAAATAATTTTAAAAGTTTTTGAGAGTCTGTGTGTGCTTCTCCATACATAGCTCAGATTGGGCTACCCAATCTTCTTTGCAAAGATCCAGATGACCGTTAGATAAGCGTTTCCCAATTTTTCCACACTGGCGGACTGGCACAGGAGGGAAGGAGGGGATGGTTTTGTGCAAGGGGCAGGCCCACATGCACACAGCTTCATTTGTGTGTGTGGAGGGCACATGTAAGTGAGACTGTGAGCACTGGCACCTGCCCCTTGCACAAAACCAGCCGGGTTCCAAATAGGCCACAGCCTGGTAGTGGGTTGTGGCCCATGGATTGTGGCTCCTGACAGTAGATGACAGCAGTGAGATGCAACAAACTCTCCTGCCATCCAGCAGTCATCCACACTCTTTTTGATTGATTGTCTTAATTATAAGAATATTAATTATAAACTTTATTGCTTGTAAAGAAACACTTAGCCCATTAACAAAATAAATTCCACACAATGGGTATGATTTTGCAAAGTCCAGCAATTATTTGATATGGTTACTATTATTTGATATACACATCCCACAAAGAATTAACATTAGAATTAGAATTAACATTAGAATTAGCTTCATTATGTATTAGATTTATATCCAAGCTTTTGTAGTTTTCTCTAGATGTCAAGATACTTATACTGAGATCTAGATTTATTTAATTCCAATTTTGGAAACCCTATGGGAGGCTTGAATCTAATCTGAGAAAGAGTGAGAGAATGTCCACGGTGAGCTTCCATGGATAAGGATAGACTTGAACAGGGATTTTCCTGGCCCTAGATCAACAGTTTAAATACTGCTCCACTGTAACACTTCCTTGATATTTCAAGTGCCCTAGATAAAGAAAGCCCTTTGCATTATTCCCAAAAATTCTGCACAGATATTACTTTAAATCAACCTTTACTTGGAGCATTTAAATAACAACGTTCCAACATGGTTGATGAATAAAATAAATTAAATATATGAGGTTTACTCTTCAAAATGCCTCAAGGAACTTTATTTCTATTAATGGCAATAGAAGGAATCAACAGACAAATGTAAATCAATAGAATAAATCGATATGCAATGTGTAAAATATTCTGAATATTGTTTATTTTATTTTTATTTTTCCTCTATTGACATATGAATGAAAGAAATATTAGCTTGCAAACAAATTAAGGTTATAGAAGTTGCTTAAAAATACATACATTGCTATTTGTATTAAATGGAATATACAGTATATAGTAATGTAATAAATAATTCTATTACTTTAAAAAGAGCTGTATTTATACGCATAAACATATACATACAGTACATACTATTAGACTGGCTCCCAGAGTGGTAGTCTTGCCTTTCTTGCTACTAGTTAATATATATGATTAACATAAAATACTGTAAACATTAATCATTTAAGTTCAACTAATACAACATTTTTTGGTTGAAATATCAGCAGTATAATCATCTGGATTAGCTGAAAAACCATTATGCGACCAGAAACTTTATTCAAAGCAATTTTTAAAATCTACACATAACAAAATAAAACTTTTAGAAAGTTTTTATTTGATTAATATTTGACTTCCAGTTGACTTGAAAAGAAGTGAGTGTAGCTGAAACTACAGAAGAGAAGAGGAAGAATAGGTTGGGGGAAAAGAGAATGTGTTAGTTCACAGACTGATGTTGGTAAAGGCTTTCAAAAGTATATTCAGAAGTTTTCATCTGAGACTTTTTTAAAAAAAGAGGTATTAAAAACATGCAAAGAGAAAAACCAGTGCCTACGCTTTGTTTCTTTCTTTTTTGCTCAGCTTTTCAAAAATTATTAAAGCTATAATTATAACAGAGGAAGGTATGTTAAGACATGCATGTACTTATGTATTACGTTCATGTAAAAGGAACCTGCATATGAATATTTTTTAACATAAATGTCAATGTTGAGACCACAATATTGGATGTCAGTACTTGGGGTGGGGGGGGATGCTAAAAACGAAAAAGTTGCACAGAATGAACTAGGAAAATTTTTGTGCTGTTTGTAAAACTCTAGGCTTCCTAACGGTATACCTTTGCACGAAGATTTTTTTAAGTTTTATTTAAGAGATTTGTAAAGGTATCTCTATGACTGTCATAGGGTAGCATATAACAATAGAAATAGGAAAGAAAATCAAAAGGAAATAAATCCAACCCAAAACTAATATTGGCATTCAAAAATAAACAAATAAAACCTCTGAAGTTACAGTAGAAGAGCAAGGGGCCTGGTCATATGGTCAGTTCAGATTTATCCTTAACAATATAATTAATGTAATTGAGACTGGTATAATAATAAGCTACATTCTCTTCACAAAACTGGCTCATATACCCTGTCAGTCTAGTGCACCGGGAAAAGCCAAGTGTTTTTGGCTCTATGGAAAGCCAATACCCTTTGGGGCATCCAATCCTCATGTGAGAGCTTATTCTAAAGGGCCAGGACAGGAGCAACAACAAAGAAGGCCTTCATTTATTAACATCACTTCAAAGATGCTGTTAAAACCATTTGCACATATGTTATCAGGACTCCATTAATGATACAAAGATGTCATCCTAACTGATAGGAATTATCTAGAAAGAATACCAAGGCTGCAAAGACTGTGAACATGTAACTGCCTCTTGTTGATGAGACAAGGTGGCTGGGGAACCCAATTCTTCCAATCTTTCTCTACAGAGGCATAAAAACAACACAACACATTTAAGTGTATATGTGTTAGCCTTACCAGTAGACTAGACAGGAAACATGATCAGATAAGCTAATTCTACTTTATTGTAAAGCTACATTAACAGAATCTTGAAAGTCTATAAATGCAATTCTCCTTCTGTCTCCTTTATAGCCCAAGAAACTAGAGAGGACCACTATTGAGCCTTTTGGCCATCCTACTGTCAGGATTCCAGCAATCGCTCTAATTAAATCATGATTCTCGAGCCAAACTTCAAAAAGCTTCAAAGGATTTATTAGAGGTGATATACTGGCACTGCCCTGTATGAAGCCAACTCTGGCATACATAATTTACATTCATCTGTGATCCTGTTCCTCCCCACCCCGGGTGTCTCATAAACCAGATTCTCCAATTGAGCACATTCACAGGCTGGGTATCATCATTCACGTTCTCCAATTAAATATATTTGCAGGCAAAAGCTCTGGTATTTTAGTTACAATCTTTTAAAGATAAGAGTTGGAATGTACTTCCGCTTTCAAACTGCTACACTGCTCTTCCATATTTCCTCCCCCCCCCCTTTTTAATGGCAACTACTAAAACAGGCATAGGAATTTTTATGAGTTGACACCTTCTCTCTAGCAGAATAAATGGACAGAATAAAACTGTTTCTGACCAATCAAAAGTGAATAAAAGAACTTGCAAATATCTTTTAATCACATAGGAATGTTGTTAGATATGCTTTTCTAGATTTAGAGCAAAGGACAACATAGTTAACACAATAAAGCCAGATTGTCTTGGATAGTACATATTTTAATTGTCTTACCTGCAAACACAGACAACCAGAGACTTAAAAAACATACAAGTTTTTAAAATTATACAATTGTTTTAATTTACACGTAATTATATATAATATATATTTTAAATTACATAATTTAACTTTAAATTATACACTTTAGTTTATAGTGATTATGACGTTAAAAAATCCTTACATCTTTTCAGATTTAAGAATCTTATTAACCACCAGATAGTAGAATCATTGATAAAATGCTCTTCCCATCTCTTCTTGTATAGCTAAGATAGCTTAAAGAGGGTGACAGTTTTTTCCCTTCTCTTACAGCTGTTCTGTCCTGATATATATATTACCCATTACCACTTTCATGCTCAAGAATCCATAAGCTTGTGCATAACAACAGCTGACTGTTAATGTAATCACAATTTCCACCAATTCATGGACGTCAACGTAACAAGTGACGTATATTGGATACTTTTCAGTACACAAGCTAATTTTAGGGATCCATTTGTTAGAAGTTCAGTATCTTCAGGTGTTACAATTTTATACTTGAATTATTGGAGAACACTCCAGAATGATTGTTTGATTCTGATTTGTCAGTAGTCTGTTGCTGTTGCTCTCATTATCACTAGCATTTTAATATTATTTAAATGTCATAATTTTCCTCACAGAGTGCACTCGAAGTCTAGAATTTTTTTGTAAACTGTCTCTATTTCAGCTCTTCAAAAACTCTCCATACAACTGCACCCTCTTTTCCAGCAATTCACTCCATGTATTTTCTTTACTCTCTTTATTAATCCTGTTATTTTTAAAACTATTTCTTCATTTATGAAAAAAACATCACCCGTTTTTATTGGAAAGTTTTAATTAAACTGCCTAATGATTTTTAAGGCTTCTATTACCTTTCCCAATAGGACAATGTATATCCTCAAATCTATAAAGATGCAATTTTGAGTAGCCCTTAAAGTACCTGGAAAATTAGATCATTTTCATTCCCTTTCCATTCCCTTTCTTTTTATTAAAGAAGACAGTCAAGCAATATTACTAAAGCTTTAAGCGGCGGAGGAATTGACGATATGACAGGCTGCCATTCTCATTAGGAATAACCAGATACAGGTAGTTTGTGACTTCTCACCGTTCATTTAGCGACCGTTTGAAGTTACAATGGCGCTTTAAAAAGTGACTTACGACCGCTTTTCACTATTGCAGCATTCACTATTGCAGATCAAAATTCAAAGTGCTTGGTAACTGGTTCATATTTATGATGGTTGTCCCAGGGTATTGTGACATTCTGTCAAGCACAGTTAACAGGGAGGCTAGCTTCTCTTCACAATTGTTTATTTTATTTATTTATTTATTCATTTATTTGTCATATTGCTTACAAGATAATAGGTATAAGTAAAAACATAGTTATGAATACATGGATACATATAAGAAAAATAATTTAAAAGAAACAATAGGACAGGGACGGTAGGCACGTTGGTGCGCTTATGCACGCCCCCTACAGACCTCTTAGGAAAGGGGTGAGGTCAACAGTAGACAGTCTAAGGTTAAAGTTTTTGTGGTTTGGGGAAGAAACCACAGAGTCAGGTAGAGTATTCCAGACATTGACCACTCTGTTGCTGAAGTTGTATTTCCTGCAATCAAGTTTGGTGTGGTTTACCTTGAGTTTGTATCTATTGTGTTACTAATTTAATAATTGCAGTGATTCACTTAATAACTGTGGCAAAAAAGATCATAGAATGGGGCAAAACTCAACAGCTATCTCACTTGGCAACAGAAATTTTGGGCTCAACTGTGGTCAGAAATCGAACACTACCAGTATTCATTGTTAATGTCCACAGGAAAGATTTTACTAAACATGTCTCACTGACACAGTCCTTCTGGCACACACAAGATAACCTTCTCTTGCTGTGTATTCAGGCTATGAAACTGTTGGCAGTTGTATTTGGTTTCTTTCTAGTCCATGTTGAGTTACTGCCTCATTTAGTAACTGTTAGCACAGGGGATTTTCTTTGGGGATTTCTTTGTGACAAAGGAACACTTGACTTGAATGCTATCAGAATAAACAAAGATTTGCAGAGCTATAGCATTTAGTTGCGTAGGCATATCCTATTTGCTTTTCTTTCTTTCTTACAGATTAGGTATGGAAGCAGTTAGCAGTTACTTTAAAAATCCTGGAAACAATTCTAAATTTGCACATTTGAATCTCTCTCTCTCTCTCTCTCTGTGTGTGTATATTAAGCATTGTTTGTGTAGAGGCAATGTCATTTGTTTTGTGTCTTCCCTTTTTCTGATGAAGTGTCACTTCAATTAAGCAGCATCTCATTTGTTTATGAATGGCAGGGCAAGAGTGATTTGGTGCTATGATGCCCATCTTTCTCTCTATTTTTCATGAAGCATTTGTTTGCTCAGATAATCCAACCAACATAAGATGCAAATATGCCCTTTATGAAGGTGATGTTTTAAATAATTATGACGGTTTACTGATAGTCCCTATTCCCATAATTGAAATCGTAATCTGTGCATGGGCTATTAAACGTAGGCATGAAGACGAAGTTTATTTCAGACTGCTTATTAATTTAAAATGAAGATGGTTATGTTCAGACAGAATATCTCATAAAAATTATTAATGAAATCAGTTCTAAAACTTAATTACATAGAAGTACTTTTAATGCAATACAACCTAATGTTGTGTTTTCTCTGAGGCATTTTCTGCAACAGTATACAGCTAAGCTAAACTACCTTTCAGCTAAGCTAAGCTGAAAATAGACAAAAATAATGAATAGCATCTTGAGTGAATCTATCCATTTGTTTATGAACTTGTGATCCTATTTGGAATATGTAGATTAGGCAAAAAGGTAATTACGAAAAGAAAAAGCTAGAAAATCCAGAAAACTCCTGGGAGCTGAGCAATGTATAACTTTGTAGGTTAAAATCAGTTACCAGAAGCCTACTGGTAACCAGTGTAGAATCTGAAACACTGGTTTTACATGATTATAACAGATTTCATCTGCTAAAAGGCCAGTTATTCCATTTCTACTATTGGAAGAAACATCCATCTGGTTCAGTTCCCAGTGAGGAGAAAGATACTGGAAACATGGAGGCCGACTGGAAAGAGGGTTTAATGGTGAACAGGACCACCAAGCAAATGGTGCTGGTGCAGCTGACTACATAAAGTTGAGAGAGAGGGGTATTTATACCTTCTCTTGGGCTTTGCACTTGAACTTCCTGTTCCTGTGCAAGAAATATATTCTATTGGCTGCTGTCAGACTGCCATGGGGCTATGCAGGGGTCATGGCTGAGGTTGTCTGAGTTCCCAGGTTTGGTTGAAGCTTGTTGGGTGATGCAGTGAAGAGGCTTGTGTTCTGAAAGGGTGTTGGGCAATTCCTATTGTATTTTCTTTTAGGGGAAGTATTTTATCTTGCCTTTTTAAAAAATATTTCTCAAAACATTTCATTCTTCTAGGAGGGGGGTAGCTTCCCATACTACCAATTGCAGTTTTTGGGTTTAAGGGCATTCTCATTTATAATGTCTGAGAGCTGCATCTTCCTGGGGGCCATGTAAAATAGCCTGTCTGCCAACAAACCCCACTGATATCAGGATGTCAACCTAGGATTTATTATTGGCCTTCAGTTGCTCAAAATCTCAAATCAACCAAAATTGACTGGGTATAACAATGTTTGTTGAGATTAGGACTGAGAATGTATGCATTATCACCAAATAAGGAAATTGTTTAGCATTTGCAAATGACACTTGATAATTATTTTATTGATCATTAGCCAGGATTTTTGTTGTCTATATGAATTGCTAAGCCAGGCTGCAAATGGGATGGCAAGGAAGAGTAGAAATGCATTGGGTTTAAGTCACTTTCTCAGCTCTTTGATACGGCCAGACACAAATTTTAATTTGCTGTTCTCTTGCATTAATGTGAATGGTAGACCTTACTGTTGGGTCTGTTGATGTAACTGGAAGTTAATTCACTTCTCAATATGGACTCGGGGCTAACCAGTTCAGTAGTATTAACTCTTGGGTCAAACTTTACTTTTTTATAAGCTGAAGTCTTCCTTATTAGTGTCTATATCACAAATTTATATTGATAGGTATAGTCATTTACCACTTTTAAGAAGCAGGAAGCAAATCTCTGCTATTCCTTTGGTGCCATTTTCTACTCGATCCACCGGCTTCATTACTTTCATCAGAATGGCAAAAGCAGCAACTGCATAAGCTTGGCCCCCTTGGAAATATAGTTTGACACTGCAGTGTAGCTTGTGTCACTCTACTATCCCTAGTGCATGCACGTACACGCAGATGGCTCTGAGTCAAATGTTATCACTCTGGCCATTTTGCCTCTGCTGTCTTTGTGAATTAACTGAGGATAGTCAGCAAGCTATAATTCTGATAGTATTGAGGGGTAAAAGGTGCCAGTCTTGCCAAACGATTACGACAATCTTTCTGGCAAAATAAGAAATCCAGCAAACTATAGTACTCTACAATAGCAAGTCATTGGTCATTCTTTTGAGTCTTTTTCTGAGGAGGCCAATGTTTTCTTCCCAGTCAGACACTCCACTGAGGGCAGTACTGAGGGAGTCTTTCCAGGACGGACCATGCATGCCAGTCAGCTATCTGTTTGTCTCTGACCCCGACCCTGACCCTGACCCTGTCTGTCTGTCTGTCTGTCTGTCTGTCTATCTTTCTATCTATCTATCTATCTATCTATCTATCTATCTATCTATCTATCTATCTATCTATCAATCTAATCTAATCTAATCTAATCTAATCTAATCTAATCAACTATTTTCCTCACTATCGAGAGTGGCTCTGTGTGACTTACAATGGCGTAAAAGCATAAATATAAAAGCAATACAATTAACAAAAAATAAATGAAAGGTTAAAAACTAAGAACACAAATGATATAAGCCAATCAGAAGAGGCAGGTTTTAAGACCCTTCTGGAAGGCCAGAAGAGTCTCCCTTCCACTGCCAAATCTTCCAGAAAACAGGAGCCATAACAGAAATGGCTTTTGTTGACCCTGCTAGCCAAAATTCCTTAGCTGATGGGATGCTTCGAAGCCCGCTTCTACTGGAGCGAGGGGAGCTCCCACTGGAATAAGACAATTCCAAACATAACCTCTCCTATGCCATGACAGACTTTGCCAGCTATGCCAGCTCTCCTGACAATCTAGAAAAGGACCCTAAGATCCAAAGCCACAAAGCACAAGCCTGTGGAATCTTAGAAAGCCTTATTTAAAAAAAAAGATTTTGAAACACTGGATTTTAAAATTGAAGATACTTCTATTGATTTGACCATTTCTCTTCAGGCTGTTAGCCCTATCTTGATTTGGAGATGGTTGAATTATTTTCCTTAATCTAGCTATATATACCTTAAAATAGGTTCACTTGATAAGCTTTTCTTTTTCAAAAAATGTATTGCAGTATAATCCTTATCGGCACTGATTTCAAACCTGGCAGGTTACTGTTCTTTAAAAGGTCTACCATCCATGCTGTTTTCATCTTAATCTGCCAAAAAGGAAGGCGGCTTCAAGCATTTTGAAGGGCTACTTATTGAAGCAGACAGTAAAAAAAAACACCTACCTACTTATTAATTGCAGAATTTAACTACCTCTGTAAGTTGTATGATAGATTGAACAAGCCGAGCTTGTTTAAGACATAAAATATATCTTTTGGAACCTCTTTACCAGGGGTGGGCTTCAATTGGTTCTGTGGGCATGGCTTAGTTGGTGGGCGTGGTTTGGTGGTCATGTGACTGGGTGGACGTGGCTTGGTGGTCATGTTATTGGCTGGGTGTGGCCAACTCAATATCACTCACATTGAGGCACGCATCTCCTCGCCTGGCCTCTCATTACTGTGGGGATGCTGCAACAGTCGTAAGTGTGAAAAATGGTCATAAGTCACTTTTTTCAATGCCATTGCAACTTTGAATGGTCACTCCACACAAGCAAAGTACCAGCAAAGGAGGGGAAAAAAACTCCAGAGTCCTGCCAAGAATGTAATAAGGATTAATGGAGAGGCAGTTTCTGTAAGCAACACCAGAATGTTTCCTTCCTGCCTTCCTTACAGGATTAGGCCAGTAATTTCTTCTAACAACTGATTTTCCAAACTGCTTAGAATGTTAACAACCGGTTCTACTGAATAGGTGTGAACTGGTAGAATCCCACCCCTGCCCTTCACCCTAGCAGAATATTAATATATATGATGTCAATGGCACATACTAATTGTCTGTTAATTATTTCAACCTATATTTCCAGGAAGAGCACAAGCATTTGAATTTGATTCCAGTTTTGCTTTCATTACTAATATTAATGGATGTCTACAAGTACAGTTGTCTATAACAATCACACTGTGAGAGAGATGGGTGTTTTATTTTATTTGATCAATAAAATAATTTGAAGGTGATTAATTTTATTGATAAAATGAAGGATTAGGAAGAGTTTTAGTCTTAATTGTTTCAGATAGTTCCTTGCTACAACTTTGTACTTTTTGTACAAAGATGAGATGCTGTGTTTGCCTCCAACTAATCTGTGAAAAATCAACATGTACAATGAAAAGACATTCTGGGTCTCTAGAGATCAATTAAAACTCATCTCTGTTCTTCTACAGATTTTGCTTTTCCCTTATATTTATGGATAAAAAATCTGAGAATGCAGAATGTTTAAAAACCCACCAACAAATAAGAAGCTAAACAGTAAATTAAGCTAAGGAAACTGGTGTTTTTGACATGAGATTGTCAAATGCAAAATTATCAAGCTTTTCTTTTTTGTTTAAAGTGTAAACTATTTCTTCAGTATATTTATCATTGAATTATATTACCAGAATATAATAAAATGAGAAATATATCACATATCTCTCCTTAAAACAATTGGGCAGAATTAGCTGGATAACTACTGTATTTTATTTATTATTTATTTATTTTATTAAACTTATATACCGCCCTCTTTCCCTGACAGGACTCAGGGCGGTATACAGCCGATTAAAAATATCACAACAATACAAAATTAAAAAACAATTAAAATCAAATATATAATGGCTGGAATAAAAGCTGGAATAATAAAGGGGAATTAAAAAGATTAAAAGCCAGATAAAAACAGATTAAAATTCTAAGAGAACCCTAGGCCAGACCAGCTTGGCAAAATAGATGAGTCTTCACCGCCCGTCGGAAGGTCAGGAGATCAGGGATGGTCCTCATCTCCGGGGGTAATTCGTTCCAGAGGGAGAGTGCCCCCAAGGAGAAGGCCCACACCCTCGGGGTCGCCAGCCATCCAACCGGCGGCACCCCGAGGAGACCCACTCTATGGGAGCGTATTGGCCGGCGGGAGGCCAATGATGGCAGGAGGCGGTCCCGTAGATACCCTGGCCCCAAGCCATGGAGCGCTTTAAAGATGGTAACCAATACCTTGAAGCGCACCCGGAGGACTACCAGGAGCCAATGCAGCTCGCGCAAGAGCGGCGTGACATGAGAGCTCCGAAGAGCTCCCAACACCACCCGCGCGGCTGCATTCTGCACCAGCTGGAACCTCCGAGTGCTCTTCAAGGGAAGCCCCATGTAGAGAGCATTGGCATAGTCTAGGCGGGAGATTACAAGGGCAGAAGTGACCGTGCGAAGCGCATCCCAATCCAGAAAGGGCCGCAACTGGTAGATCCTACGGACCTGACCAAAAGCTCCCCTGGCGACGGCCGCCACATGGTCTTCCAACGACAACCGTACATCCAGGAGGACACCCAGATTGCACGCCCTCTCTGTGGGGGCAAGAATTTCCCCCCTCACAGCCAGCGATGGAACCAGCTGGCTGTATCGGGATGCTGGAAAGCACAGCCACTTGGTCTTAGATGGGTTGAGCCGGAGCCTGTTCCGCCCCATCCAACACCACACGGTTTTGCCCTGATCAGCTGCAGCACAGCTTCAAGGATGTTTCTATCATGGTGATCAGTGCAAGATACTGTTGAGCCATACAGGATTTAGCCTTTTGGCTGCATCTAGTTCACCAGCCTTAGTCTACTTTATACTGATAATCTACAGTTCTGTTATTTCTACTGAAATTTTGCTGATCTGGCAATTTTAGATTATGAATAGATCAAATGAAATAACCAAGCACTGCAGGGGTGTCAAACTCACATTGCCATGGCGGCGTCACACGATGTATTCGGGACTTGTTACCCTTCACTAAACTGGGTGTGGGCGTGGCCAGTGCGTGATGCATCTGGCCCACGGGCTGGGAGTTTGACAGTCCTGAAGTACTATATTTGCTGAGCAAGGAGATTGTTTCACTACTATATGTATCAACTCTCGCCCTTAAATTGCATTAAGCTGGGGCTAATCAGGTGAAGAAGACAATATTACTGTACAAGCAACCATGTCAGATGATTTAAAATGATAGAAACTTACCTTTCTTCAAAATTTCTTTGTGGGAACTTTTTTTCTTTTGTTAGAAAACAATGCAGCATTATTACTATTAACCTGTTTTAAGAAGGAATGGATCTACCCAACTTTCAGCTCATATAGTTTTCTTTTTATGACTTTTCCCTCTAGATGCCATGAACAATTGTGTTTTTGCTGCTTGTGAAACATATGAATATTTGTGGATATTTGAGTGCGTATAAATACATTTATTCACATGAACACGGTTTTCAAATTCTACAACTGTGTTTCTCGATCTTGGAAGATTGAAGATGCGTAGAAAGTTCCCCAACCAGCATGTAATCCATAAAGACAACATAGCAGATGCTATAGAAGACAAAGAATGGATAGCATCTATTTCTATATCTAAAATGGACACCTAACATCAAAAACATCATCAAAAAAGCACAACAAAGAACGTTCTTTCTGCGCTAACTCAGAAAGCTCAAATTGCACAAGGAGCTGCTGATACAGTTCTACAGAGGAATTATTGAGTCTATCATCTGCATCTCTATAACTGTCTGGTTTGGTTCTGCAACCCAACAGGATAGACACAGACTTCAGAGGTTAATTAGGACTGCAGAAAAAACAATTACTACCCACTTGCTTTCAATCGAGGACCTGTATACTGCACGAGTCAAAATGAGGGCTGTGAAAATATTTGCAGACCCCTCACATCCCGGACATAAACTGTTTCAACTCCTTCCCTCAAAACGACGCTATAGAGCACTGCATACCAGAACAACCAGACACAAGAACAGTTTTCCCCCAAAAGCCATCACTCTGCTAAACAAATAATTCCCTCAACACTATTCGACTATTACAAAGTGTGCACTACTATTACTGCTAATGTTCTCATCACTCCTTATCACCCATCCCCTCCCACTTGTGATTGTAGGACTTGTCCCTTGTATCCTTACGATTTATGTTGACTATTTCCTAGTAATATTTGATTGTTGATTGTACCCTATGACTATGGTTAAGTGTTGTACGTTATGATTCTTGATTCTTCATGAATGTATCTTTTCTTTATGTATACTGAGAGTATTTACACCAAGACAAATTCCTTGTGTGTCCAATCATACTTGGCCAATAAAGTATTCTATTCTATTCTATTCATCCTCGAAAATTCTCACACACAGGAAAACTGATTTGTTTCTTCTCACATGACATGTATGCTGCTACCTGTATATCTTAAAAATGATGTGCTAGCTTTAAAAAGCAGTTGTGATACGCCAATTGCATCCAACACCGATTATTCCAAAGAAATTATTGCTTTATCCCACTGACGTTGCTAATTTAAAAAATTCTGTTCAGGGTGGCAGGTATTTGCATTCAATGACAGGGAGTTGAATCCTGCAGTTATGACTTACACCTTAGTTTTTAGAAAACCATATTTCCTTCTCTAATTCAAGCAAGGAGGTCTTTGTTCAATTAAGAGGCAATCTACTTCTGGGAAGACTTATAGAACCTATTTATAAATACCATTTTGCTGAAATTATTTTTTCTGCATTTGCAAAAACCATGCTACAAAGTGCATGTTATAAAAAAAAAATAATACTAATGCAGTTGAAGGCTTTTCAGCAGTGCAATTGCTGATGTACAGCACAGCTTTTCTAAATATTTTTATAACATGTAAAATGCATAGTAATAGTTTATTTTCTTATTTATCCCCACAACATGGGAATGAAAGTAACAAAAGAAACTGTGAAGTTAAGGGCATTGCTCTCCTCAATCAATTATATATCTGGCACAGACAGCCACAGTTATATGTACCTGTTTCTCAATGGAAAGCTGCTATACATCCCTGTCTCTGGAAAAGAAATGGTATGTGGGTGGGAAAAGAAATATATGGAGCTATCATTCTTGCGAAGGTTAAATTCCATCACTGACTGCATCTGCAGAGAATATAAAGTCATCTATTATTACAGCTAGGGAAGAAAACATGGAGACTGTTATCAGAGATGATGAGTACTACTATCTCATGCTGTATTTTGCAGGCAGGTGTATGTGTGTGTGTGTTTGTAAGTGACAATTCTTTATCTTAGGGCTCATGTTGCAGATTAGAGCACATACAAATGAATTACTTCTCTAGCATAAGCTTGCTTTGCATTTATTTCCTCTTATTACACACATATCAGTTAATGTATGGAAATCCAAGGGCTATGGAAGTAAGATTCTCCTTAGACCTGAGCAATTAATTCTGTTCCAGATAAAGAGTAAATTAGAGAAAATGGTGGGTTGGGTGCCAGAAACCCAGAACTGAACATGTTTACTAAGGACTGGGGTCAACAATGTAGGACACAATGGAGTGGCACCAGAGCAAAGGAGACTTAGAAGTTGGCACTGGCGAAGTGAGGTCAGTAGGGAGTACGAGAGGGGAGGGAGAGGGAGTACGAGAGGGGAGGGAGAGGGAGGGAGGGAGAGAATGAATGAGAAAATCTTTCAATATACATAACAAAAGCCTAATATTGGAACAACAAATTATGAACTGCAATGTAACATTCTTGTTGAGAAGATTTGGCTAGAATAAAGGCGAGAGAATCTAATATTTTATTCTTATCAATAATCACTGGTTCACTGGTTAATGAACTCACTTAATACAATATGAAGAATAAATTATTGTAAGATATCATAAAATCTCTACCATGGTAACACATGTTGCTGCATCCTTTGATTAGTAGAATCAGCAAAGCTTTTGATAAATTTTCTCCTTATCCCCTGGAATCAAGACAGCTAATAACTCAGATAAATAATTATACACTAACTAATCTTGTGATAGAATATAGGTTAAATATAGTTGAATCCATAGTTGGCTTGAATGACCAGAGATTACTCATAATTGTCTTACAATCAACTTGGAACATACTATGAAGTGGAGCCTCGTAGTAAATCAGCATATTGGTTACTTTATAAGAATACTTTTACCTATTCTACTAACTGATAAGCTGTAGATCTCTACAGGGTGAGGAAGCGGTGTTTCTTAATAGTTTACAAAGGTTGTGGCCGTGAGTGTTGAATTTAATGGAAAGGCAGAACTTAAACAAGTACAGCAAAAAAATATTCACATTCAATTGAGCTATAAATTCTTCAACTGAATTTGCTAGTAGGATAAAGCTGGCTGGAGAGAATAAATCTGCCAGAAAATGGATAACTGTGCCTTTACCAAGTATTTCTCAAACTGAGAGTTAGGATATAGGGTTTGTTTGTTTATTTGTTTCATTCTAACCAAAAGAAAGCAGTTAGAGGAGGCTGAATTTTATTGCACACGCTGACGAGAAAGAGAAGATTAGACAATACAAACAAAACTTTACTGTCAAAATAAGCCATATTATTTTATCTTAAATTGATTTCATATCCCTAAGCCATAAACCACGTGCCTTGCATCACAGGGCAAATATTTTTTCCTAAAACACAAATGTTGACATTTCTATTTTTAAAAAAGCTAATAAACTTCAAGCTAAGAATAATGGACAGGTAGATGACATGCTGTGACCTCTTAGTTAAGTCCAAATACTCCTCTCCAGCAAGTCCCAGGTAGGAAAAAATTACTCTTATTTTGCAAATTCTACTTTGGGTATGTGAATAATTATCTCTATTTATAGTTATGCCCAGCCAGCAGTTTCATAATATCTATAATATTCTATCTCTCTAACTCTGCCATGGGAACTTTTTTTAATAGGGTGGCAGAATCCTAAGGGTGACAGTTCCATAAGAAGACACACATTCTTTCTCTCACAGCTGCTGGAAGTGAAATATGTTCCTAATCAGTGCCTAGGATAGTGATGGCAATTTTGGGGGGCTCAGCATGTCAGAAATGTGGAAAATACCTAATTTGACTATGATGGCGTGTCATTGCTACCCCCCAAACAGAGAAACAATTCTACACACATTCATTTATTTTTTTGAAAAATGCATTCCAATCATTTGTGGTGCTATATGCTATATAAAGAAATGGCAATTACAAAAATGAAATATAAGTAAAACAAACTCATTTTAAGGGGGGTTTGAGGCTGTCTAAGAGCACTCCACATTCTTACACAGCCTCAGCAGCTTCCAAAAATCATGCAAGAATAGAGTATGCTTTTTATTTATGGAGATTCTTGGTTGTCCAGATGATGGTTATGCAAAAGTGCTTTTTTGAAAAGCAGTCAGTTTTTCTTGTTTTGATTCCCCCTGCCCCCTTAAAGACATTTCGCTTCCCATTCAAGAAGCTTCTTCATTTTTGACTAAATAATGGAGAATGGAAGGATTTATATTCTGTGCAGTCATCTGGTTGTTAGCACTCTCTCCGAAAGTCGCTGAGGCCACTTGGAGATTTATTTACACCCTCAGGGTCATCTGAATAGTACAAATGGGTGTGGAACTTTCATGGAACTGCTGAAAGAGCATGCTTTGAGAATAGTTGTTGTCAGGTCTTGGTGAATCCTAGTGTGCCACCCATACACTAGTGTGTGGTACATGGTGTTCACCTTTGACATGTGTGTCACAGGTTTGCAGTCACTGGCCTAGGACTTGTAGGCATCGATATCTTATTTGAAAGGAAAAAACTGTTGAAAATGCAGGAATTAGCTGGATAATGAGATTTCAACTTTGTGTGGGTATACGTGCATTTTCAAGTCAAATCAAGTGTTGTCTCCTGGCTGCTTGGACAAGCCCTGCAGTTTTTGGGCAACATCTTCAGAAGTGGTTTGCGCTGCCTTCTTCCTAGAATTGAGAGAGTGAATAGCCCATGCCTCATGCCTCGGTCTAGAACTCATGATCTCCTAATTACTAGCATAATTCCTGAGCCACAATACCAAACTGGTTCTCAAATTTTTCTACTAAGCAGGGGTTTTTTTTCCTTAAGAGCTGTGGCTCCTTTAATGAGTTATAGGTAGCTCTTGTGTGTCATGGCCCTGGTGGAAACTGACTCTGAGGAAGAGAAGGAACAGCCAATAGTGGCTCTGGAGGTGGTGGAGGAGGCTGGGGCAGGGCAGAGCTGGCTGAGCAGTCAGAGGAGGACCCAGGCCCATCCCCTATCCATCCTAGGACACACGGGGAAGAGAGGATCAGGGTAAAACGTGGTCTACTCGGGAGGAGAGGGCCATGATCCTCTTCATGGGTTGCAGGTGTGAGATTTGCATAAGAGTTTGGGCCTAACAGACATTGGAGACAAATTAGTGTTTTATTCCTAAAGAAGGTTTATCTTGGTTGGCGTTCTTCCAATGGACTGTACCTGGTTATCTTCCTGAACTTGGCAATTATCTATCCTGGTCTGTCCTGGAACATATTCGTGGTTTGTTTTGGTTTTTGCTTCGTTATCGTCTCTTTGAATTTGAGCTGTGTTTCTTTCCTTTGAAATGTTATTTTGAAAATAGTTTAGTCCTCCACTGTGAACAATGAAACAGTGAAGCCAAGTTGAAGGCATTAAAGGACTTTTATTTATGTTTTGGTTTTTGTTATATTTCTGATATACTCTGGGTCATCACATTGTGTTTGCACTCCCATATTCTAAACTTCTCAACCATACCAAAAGCACTGCACATTCTGAATGTCAGCTAAGAAAAGGAGGCTCTGGATTTGTAAACAGCTTACATATTTGTATTGTTCTTAACAATATAAGTTATTATAGTGTAACTGAAAGCCTCCATGTATTTATAAAAAATAATTAATCTGATAAAATAGCATATGCTATACATACAGATGAATTTATTTATTTATTTATTATTTATTAATTACATTTATATACCGCCCTTCTCCCAAGGGACTCAGGGCGGTGAAACAGCTTATCTAAAAACCCCACAGAAAATACAAAAGTTAAAAAGTAATTAAATTTAAATCGGCTGCGTAATAAGACTAAACCCCCCCCCCACCCTTAAAACCCAATTTAAAATTAAAAATGGAGATCAAATTTAAAATCATCATCTCAGCCCAGGCCGGCCTGCTCAAAGAGCCAGGTCTTTAACGAATATGTGAAATATCTACTTTCTGAACAAGTGACCTGACTAAAGGGTACCTATTCTTAGTAGAACTGTGCTACAAAATGATACCTATTAATTTAAAACAATTAGCAGCACAATTTTACACATTTCCTTAAAAGTAAGCCCAATTAAAGTCTTATTTCTAATAATACGGATTGCAGCCTTAACTGATTTATCAGCTTTGCAATTCCATAATAAAAGCAATAGTTCAAGGAATGAAAATATAAAATAATATGATAGCAGGTAAAACAGATTTTGTCAAAACACCCAAGATTTCAGAATATATTTCACTATGTACAATAGAATATTATTCCCTGGTTTGAGCCTCAGAAGTCTATTTACACCTTTCTGATAGCTGATATCATTCACTGAGCAGATGGGCTCTTCCCAGTGTTACTTTAATTGTCACACATGGAATGAAAATCTCACACCTTATTTTCAGCTGGCTGCTAGAACTACTTATATTTCAAGAAGATTTATCCAAGTCAAGAACACTGGAAATGTGCTTTTACTCTCTTTCTTTCTTTCTTTCTTTCTTTCTTTCTTTTCTTTCTTTCTTTCTTTCTTCTTTCTTTCTTTCTTTCCTTTCTTCTTCTTCTTTCTCTCTCTCTTTCTCTCTCTCATTCTCCCCCCCTTTTGAAATGCCAGTCAGTTTTCCTCTGAAAATAATAAACATTATGCATTACACATTTAGTTAAAAATATGAAGCTATCAAGAAGCATGTTATGCAGACAACGGATGACTTTTCCATGGTATTCCCATGCTCTTATTGAGAGCTCACATTTAGTCTGTGCAGGTTTCGTATTTTTTCAATTATTAATATCCATTCCTTCTTGTTACTTCTACTTTGACATCTTTTCTTGACCAACCAAACGGACAAAATTAACAGGCTTAGAAACTCACCCTGGTTGCTTTATTTAACGCAGGGGACATTCCCCACTGCCATCACTTCCACTACTTTAATCTCTCAAATAATAGAATGAAGATCCATGATGAACTCAACTGTATGAGAACGGAGCAGAAACTATGTCATCCTTAAGGGACTGCAGGTCAAGGGACCACTCGAAAAAGTCTATCTCACGCCATGCAAAGAGAAAACTGACTAAACAGTTTGCACAATATACTGTAATTATTTATGCTCTTAGTTATGTACAGTATATTGGTGTATGCAAGTACTCCAATAATTTTTTTGGATTGCTATCTTGGATGATTTTGCCTAAGAGCCTCAGATAGGGACGAGGCAAGCATCCTGCACTCTCCGCAAATGATACTGAGTAGCAGAGGTGCTTTTTTAAAACATAGATTTGGATTTCCAATACACTACAACCAAATCAGAAATAAATCACACCGAGCATAGCCAAGTTTGTGGATCCAAGACCTAAAACTGTTTGTAAACTAGCTCAGTATCCTCACATGGAAGCTCTTCCAAGGACCTTGTTTGTTTGTTCAGATTACACAGGCTGAGAATGAAGCAGTGTCACAACCCACATGTATGAAAGGTGTAGCATTTGCATTAGGTTGGTCTGATGTTTTGTATTTGCAATCCTCTTGGCTCCCTTGCAAAACCGCACTGTTTGCAACCATTGACATAGATAATTGTAGTCAACTAGAAATCAGTAGCCCACTTCAGTGGATTGGGGAGACTTTATATTCTAAAATATGTGTTTCCCAACTGTCAAAAAATAATCAATCAGCATTTATTGTCAATGCACAACATGTGTACAATGGAATTGAAAAATTGAAATTGAAAACACAATCGCCAGGACAGAGGTGATTACAAGATGCAGCCAAACAGATGGTGGTCTTATGATGTGACTGCAACTCCTCCTGTTTTTATGTGCATTTTGTTAAAGTAGGACAAAGTTTTGGATACACCATTTGGCCACCCTCTGGAATTTTGGATCATAACTTGCAGACACTATTGAATCAAAAATTTAATGATATATAGCAAAAATACAATACAATTTGCTCTATCTTCCTGGAGCAGAATTATTCTATTTTTGTTATGAGCCATGGTGGCACAGTGGTTAAAATGGAATATTGTGGGCTGACTCTGCTCACTGCCAGGAGTTTGATCCTGACTGGCTCAGGGTTAACGCAGCCTTCCATTCTTCCGAGGTTGGCCAAAAGGACCCAGATGGTTGGGGGCAATATGTTTGACTCTGTAAACCTCTCAAAGAGTGTGTAAAGCACTGTGGAATGGTACACGAGTCTAAGTGCTATTATTATTGCTACTGGTAGACCTTTCATATCCTTGTGAAGACAAATAGATACAATTTCTACAAATTGATTTAGAAAATGAAACATTTTGCTATAAAAAAACTGCATACCACAGAAAGCGATAATAATTTCAACTGTGGTACATCATCACTGTCTTTCTCTATGCCTGTATTGCAATTCACATTGTTCCTCTAACTCATTTAGTGCCATATTCTAAAATGGACTCTCTTGGGAACACTAATAAATTTAATGTTTATGAGTCCACTGGTCTCCAACATCTTATGTTTTTTTGGTGCTGGCCTCATCCCTTCCATATGCTCAAACAGCATAAAACAGTATAATAGAGTTAAGTAATATCAGGGCTGGCTGTGCTAAATGTCTCCTTTTCTACTGTAATCTATGCATTCTGCTGTACATGTTCTTTTCTTTCGTGCCATACATTCAGCCATTTGAATTGCTACTGGCTACAGCTCTATTATCTCTTATGTCTCTTGCCCAGCCAAAAACAGGACCATCTGTTGCACAGCTGCAGTGTTTTCTGCATTGACTAAAATATAATGAATCAATTAAAACAATGGGAAAAGGCACAGTGGAACATTGTAGTTTTATTGGTAACCCAGTTATGGCATCCAAGTTCCCCTTGTTCCCATTTTGTACTAGGCTAAATTTAAAAGCATTCTTCACGGGAGGGAAAAAGAAATTAGAATTCTTTTCTTTGGGGCCTGCTGAATTTCCTACTGCAAAGTCGTTTATTCTGCTGGTGTTATAAGCAACAGTTTAAAATTGGACATGACCCCAGGCATCAATTAAAACTGTAAGCTTTCATTCCATGCATAGTTATACTGAAGTTTATTTAAGATCAATGGAAACTACACAAGGATAGCCCTAATGATTTGCAACTATAAGCAATTCTATACTCTAATTAAAGCAGTGGCAGTGGGGGCTTCCTGCCACAACACCGGCAGAAAGATTGCTGTATTCTTTATGTGCTTAAAACTGGGAAGAAAGAGAAAAGCTATAGAGTCGATTTTGGGAGGGAATAATGAGAAATTGCTAGGGACTGGAGAAACTGAAAATGTAATCTTTGTCCAATCTTCTCTATGATGGATTCACAACCCACAGAATTTCCGAATGTTCAGCATATTCACTTTGTTTCTTTCTATTAAAATACCACTTTTCATCAAGAAGAAATCATAGTTCCTTAATAAAATCCAAACAGAAAGAGCTATTTGGGAAGTTAATTATATTACTGTCTCACTATTTCTCAGAATGTGCACCCTATCTTCAGTCAGCCTGGTTAATGGTAGGCAAAACTGGAAATTCTCATCTGAAGTTTGAACTCTAAGTAGCCATATTGTTCAGTGGTGGGATTCAAAACATTTTATTACCGGTTCTATGGGCATGGTTTGATGGGCGTGGCTTGGTGGGCATGGCAGGGGATGGAGATTGTAAAATCTCCATTCCCACCCCATTCCAGGGGAAGGTTACTACAAAATCCCATTATCTCCCTACCCCACTACCCTGATTTCCAGCTCCATTCTCCTGTGCAGGGCAACAAAAGAAGACCCAGCTGATCATTGAGACTTAGGAGGCAGAGAATAGATGGAGGTGGGGCCAGTCAGAGATGGTATTCCGAGCTACTCAAAATTTCTGCTACTGGTTCTCTGAAGTACTCAAAATTTCTGCTACCAGTTCTCCAGAACTGGTCAGAACCTGCTGAATACCATCTCTGATGTTGTTGCTTTTTTTCTTGCTAGCGCTTAAAGGGAAATATTTATTCAATCTTGGCTGATTTATAAAAAAACTGAGCAGGTCAAAACCGGATGGGAGACCACAAGGAAATGACAGAACTGTAGGGTGTAATTAGGAATTTGGTGGGGAGGAGCATCTCAAAAGAAGGCAATAGCACCACATTTTGTTGCCAATATGGCTAATATTTTTTTCCATGAAATTCTGTCATCCTATGAGAGAATCATCTTTCAGAATAAATATATAGAGGTATAATATGTAGATAGGCTTTTACTCATGAACACTTCTTTCAGTAATTTGCTACAGAGATATTGGAAAAAACTGACATTTTTAGAAATGGATTGTTCTCCACATAAGAATCAAGAAGGCATTTTAAAGACATTTGAAGACATTTATGGAATGAGATTACAAATTTATAATGAATGCAATATCTCTGAATGAAAATGGTTGAGTTTTTTTTTAATGTTTTCTTGACCGAGAATATTTTTTGAAGATGGAGAGCTACAAATCCCTCATTATCTGTTTCTGCTTCAGTTCACATTGAACAAAGCTGCTCACTGCAGTCCTAAAATGACAAGCCCATTTCTTTAATTATGCAGAGGGCAGGTGCATATCACTGATGTTTCATATTCTTCATATAAGTGTCAATCTTCTTGTAACAAGGAGCTATCTTGCCAATAGAGATATTAACCCCAAGGGGAGCTTCAGTGACAACTCAGAGTTAAACAGGCCAATTTATGTTTAAAATGCATCCGCCTTTCCCAACCTGATGCTTTCCAAATTGGGCCAAAGACGGAAGGGAAATATAGTTTTTTAAAAAGCAACTGAATTGCTAATTGCTAGTTGATTGGATGACCTCATAAGTTGAAAGAATGATTAAATAAATGCAATTTCAAAGCAAACCATGTTGGCTTTTCATTAGATTTCATCACATTGGCCCACAGCTGATAATACTGTACAGCAGCGGTCCCCAGCTTTACTGGCACCAGGGACCTGTTTCATGGAAGACAATTTTTCTACAGACTGAGGGGGGCGGCGATGATTTCACTGCAATGTAGTTCCCATGCATGCGCAGATGAAGCTTTGCTTGCATGGTCTGGCTCCTGACAGGCCACAGACCAGTAATGGTCCAGGGCCAGAGGGTTGGAAACCCATGCTGTACAGAATAAGCAACATGTAGCCTTCAGATGTTGAATTACAAGGTCACCTTCCTTAGTATGCTGCTAGGAGTTGAAGTTTCTGCATGTTGGTAGTGCTAGGAGTGGAAGCACAAAAATTTCTGGAAGGCTCAAGTCTACCAACTATTGTTCATGGCATAATATGATCCTATTCAAGCATGATTTCCAATATATTTATTTCCCCTCCCCAAGAAAGTGAGTTTAGGATTGCAGTCTTACATAAATAAATAAATGGTACAGTTTATCAATTAATAGTTATCATGATATAAAACAATAGATTGAACTCAAACATTGAATTTATTTGTTCCCAAACCACCTAGGAAATATGTATTCCCAAAACCTAGGAAAACAATGGTGTATGGAATTGCAGATATGGTTCTATTCTTTTTCTAAATTTTGTTAATGTAATGCTCTTGAGAAGCACTTTGTTTGCATTTTAAGCTTTTTATCATGCATTTGGGATTAATTAAATATATGATTACCTCCGCAAGATTATTATATGTGCAGAGATGGAAAGATTCGGCCGTCCAACTACTATGTTTGGTGAAGGTGACAAATTTTGCAGAAGGAGATAAATTGACTTCTTTGATTAGAGGAAAGACATTATCTACATTTATTGGTGACGGAAAGACTTTTATGGAGTTTTTGCATAAAAATGAAAAAAATGAACTTGTGATTTATCATTCTGATAATTAGACAAGATAGCAATAGAAACAGCACTTATATACTGCTTCACAGTTCTTTCCAGCCCTCTCTAAGTGGTTTACAGAGTCAGCATATTTCCCCCAACAATCTGGGTCCTCAGTTTACCCACCTCGGAAAGATGGAAGGCCGAGTCAACCTTGAACCTGGTGAGAATTGAATGACTGAACTGCAGCCAGCAGCCAGCAGAAGTAGCCTGCAGTACTGCATTCTAACCACTGCACCACCACAGCTCATAGAATACATAGATAGGATAGAATAGATTATAGAGAGAAGAGCAATATGATATAATTTTAGAGAGGGAGATGAACACATATATGTAGTTATAACTGCAGTGAAGAATATTGGAACCCACTTTATATCTTTTTAAAAATTTTCTTCACTTTTTTCTTACACTGTTGTTTCCTTGATCTTTCTTTTTCTTTTTTCTTCTTCCCCTTATAATGTGTTCACTTTTCTCTTTTTATTTAAAAGTGTTAATAAAAATTATATTTATATATTCATGCATTTGGCTGTAATTAAGTTTAAAATAATTACATTTTCCTTAAACCTTGCTTTGCAATCCTTTTATACTAGTTCCAGAACATTAAACTTAGTGCTTTTTCTGTTCTTAGGAAAATCTCAGAACGCGGCTTTTTATTCTTTTGTAATGTAATAAATGTCAGTGGAACTAATTTCAAAATGTCTGAATGGACAGTGGTATTACAATGTAGTTTTTTTTATATCTGAGGTTCTGTGTAGATTTCTGTGCACATTCGTATTTTTCTAACTTTATTTTTTAACTTTTTTCCTTTTAAGTTTTTACCTCCTAAGCATATTGATCAGGAAATAAATTCCTATTTCGGTAAACATCTACTATCAGATGGTAATATGTCAACTTTGTTTCAGAATAGATATTGGATATGTCTCTCACTGTGGAATATAAATGTATGAAATATAAGTATGGAGATACATGACTTGAGCTACAGAATATTTATATAAATATAAATGAATATTTATTAACCAAGTGCTTTGAAAATGTCTACTATTTTAAGCTTATCCTTAGGAATGAAAAGACCTATTCAGGACTGAGATTCAAATAACACACACAAATTTACAGCCTTAAGATTACAGAACTTACTAAGGGGCTGCCTTTCGTTATAAACCTGCTTATATTTTTAAGTTTGGCAGATGAAATGGTGCTGAAAACACCTCCTGCTATCAGACACAGCTTTAGCTGACAGGTGAGAGAGAGGGGTTTTTTCCTACAGCATCTCCAAGCTGTGCAATGTACTCTCCTCAGGTGCTAGGTAGAACCTCTATTTAATTCTCTCTCAGAAAAGCAGCCATCCCATTTTTTTTTGCAGTTTTTAAAAAAATGTTTATAATCTTTGCATCAGTTTAACTAGATCCTTGATTTTTAAAAAAATTTGTCGTGCTCATTTGAACTGATTTCAGCAACCTTGACTGTAATTACAGAAAAGCAGGAGGTAAATAAAATTTAATACTGAACTCCTGGGAATCGGCCTTATTGAAACTCAGTAGGATGACTTCTGATCAGATGTGTGTAAGAATATGTTATCTGGCTTGGTTTATGAACAGAAAGCAATTGTATGAATCAAACCAAAAGGTTTTCCTAAACTAATCGTTCTGTTCTCACCAATGGTCTGATGCTAATGGAGAGATCACAAGCCTGAAGATGAAGCACAATGGATAACGTGAGACAAAGATCAAGAATAATAGTGTAATCCAAACCCTAATTTTGAAGACTAGTCTATTGTATAAGGGACATTGGCAAACTGAAATTAATTTAACAAGAGGTTTTTAAAGCAGTAACTTTGCCAGATCTGAAATTACTTAGATAAATAAAACTTTCCTTCCTAAGAAGATTTTTCTGAGTGCTGAATAAATGCTATTTCCAGCATAATTCTTGAAAAATCCCTCCCCTTTACACATAGCAACATTAATATTGTAGAGCTGCTGTCTACTTAGGGAACAGATTTATTTACCAAAGGGAAATTAAAGGAATGAAACATTATACTATGCAGCACTTCTACATATTGATGAGTAGCTATTTATCATAAGTTGAGAACTACTCTTTTTGTGCCCATTAATATGAATATACAAGAACAAATACCCTGTGGCATGGCAAGTGCACACAAACACGTGTCTCTGCCCATTATAAGATGTACTTGTATGGTCATTCCATACCAAATACCTGCAGTTTGAGAAGGAATAAGGATTTGGAATTTTAGAAGGAAAAAATATGCCTGACATGCCATTGCCACATATGTTTTTTTAATGGAAAAGCTCTCTAATAAACTGGAGCTGAGAGATTTCAGTGGCAGTAGATGTAGCTGTCTGAAACAGTCCCCACAAAAAGCACCTCTATTCAGAACACGAATAGTCCAGGAGATAAATCATTATTGTGAAGGTTTTCCCATTTACTGATGGAAATGAGAGCTATGCAGCAGAATAATAGAGTATTATTAAGTAGCTACTTTCTTTTATGTATATTCAAAATAACCCGAGAAAATCGGGGTCAAACAGACACTGAATATTGAAATCAAATCCTTTACAGAAGCACATATAGGGTTCATGGAACACACATCATCTGAGACTTCTCATCAAGAGCAGTTTTGCTGTATCACTGAAAATGAGGCTCTGATCAGATTTTCAGTCCTTTAAGGCTGTTTAGTTCATCATGTTAGATCTCAGGAAGGTGCTTCAGGGTGCATAAGTAGCCACACACAATCCCAAGAATGATGCATTTGTTCTACGATATTACAGACAGCTCCTATATTTGTACGTACTTGTGTGCATTACAAAGCATATTTTAAAGACTGAATCTGTAAGGCTGCACAGTCTGATTAGGAATCTCTGTATCTCTATATATCTAATAAACTGAACGGAGAGAATTAATGTTTATGTTGCATTAACAGTTTAGGTATACTACAATCCTACTGTTTTACTTAAAAAATTATATAAAGTGAATACACATTATTCCAAATATTGGGTTGTAGGTGTTATGTGTATCTGTGGGAGAGGACAGGATATTTCAGATTTTGATACATAGTATGAATCTTTAGTTTGCCTGTGTGTATTTTTGCATTTTAGATTCTTTTTTCTGGACCAACTGGCGCATTTACAAATAAAGAATTTGGCTGCAGCCATTCACCATTTTTATCTCTTCCAACAATTAGTGTGCTGAAATTGGGAAAGATGATGGGTATGACACATTCTGAAGGAAAGAGAGATGACTCTGTGATTGCATCTCTCCTTCTGAGGCTAGGACATTGTCTCCTGTGGCCTGAGACAGAATCCAAGAGTCCCCAGGCCTGCCAATGAAAGAATTCAACCTTCCATGAATTTGGTTTAGTTTACATGGAGGACTCTGTTGCCAATGAAGAAAATATTGTAAATCTTCTTGTATTCTAAGTGAACATTAAATCAAGCATTTGCTGTTTAATATCTATACTATCTATATGCTGTTTATTTTTTCCTTATCACACTACTATAGGTTAATATAGATAGATAATAGATAGATGATACATAAATGATAGACAGACAGACACATATGTAGGCAGGCAGGCTATATATTACATCAAGTTTATTGCTTTCTTAATTACTGTCTAAGGAAGTGCATTAAGAGGCAGCTTGCATTTATGGAAAGTATCTTTGCCAACACAACAAACCTGATCTCCCTAATTGCAAAGTCACTGTTTGTCACTATCCAAAAAGGTTAATGAAATAATTAAGAGTTTAAATTATCACAGGTGACATAACATATCACCGTCTATTTTTAGCATGATAAATAGAAAAGATTGGCCATTGGTTTAATTTTGCTCCCTTATAATATTAGAAATAGTCTGTTCCAGTGGTGCATTTCAAAAAATGTTACCACCAGTTTGGTGGGCGTGGCTTGGTGGGCGCACTTTACACATGCACACACTTTTGCGGGCATGTGCATGCCAAGTATGCACTTGCACAGGCGCAGAGGCTTTCCGACTCACTCCTGCAATCCTGCACTCTCCCTGTCACTTCAGCAGCTGCCGCGCGGCAATCTGCTGTGCCGCGCAAAGCAGCTGTGCTTCAAAAGCAGGAAATAAAGGTTAGTATGGGAGTCCGGGCGGCTGGGTGGCCCCAACAGCAGAATGTTGGAGAGAACCAGTTCGATCTCCACTGCTTATCGGTGCTAACGGCTCGGTAGAACCGGGCCAAACCGGTAGAACAGCACCATCTGTTCATTTTGATGATGCTTACAACCAGGGGTGGGATTCAAATTTTTTAATAACTGGTTCTGTGGGCATGGCAGGCATGCTTGGTGGTCATGTTTATTGGCTGGGCATGGCCAACTCAACATCATTCACATCAAGGCATGCATCTCCTCGCCTGGCCTCGCATGACTGTGGGGATGCTGCAGTAGTCATAAATGTGAAAAAATTATTATAAGTCACTTTTTTCAGTGCCATTGTAACTTTGAATGGTCATTCCACACAAGCAAAGTACCAGCAAAGGAGGGGAAAAAACTCCAGAGAAGTTCCTGAGACAGGAAGTCTAGTCCTGCCAAGAATGTAATAAGGATTAATGGAGAGGCAGCTTCTGTAAGCAACACCAGAATGTCTCCTTCCTGCCTTCCTTACAGGATTAGGCCAGTAATTTCTTCTAACAACCAGTTCTCCGAACTGCTTAGAATGTTAACATCCGTTCTAGAGAATAGGTGCGAACTGGTAGAATCCCACACCTGCTTATAACTTAATCTTGTCTATATGAATGAAGTGTGACATCTGAAACATCTAAACATTAATGTAAGGAGGAATGATAACAAGATAAGGCATGCAAAAAAATTCAACAGAGAAGATTAGGCTGTATGGAAACACCGAGAAGTCACAGCATTAAATAATTTAAGACAGATCCAGATATTCCTTTAACAAGCGAGTCAGAGGTTGTTGGAAATGCCATGATAAAACACACAGTAAAGTATAAGCCAGAGTTCTAATAAATGGAGTATTGGCCCTGCTATCACCACATAAAAAGCTAAAATGCATGCAACGAAACTGAAAATATTTCCTGGGATGTTCTGAAGGCTGAACGAAGAAACATTTCAGGTTGCCCACAGCATTTCATGAATAGGTAATTTTAATTTATCAGTGGCCACTGGGTGCATGCTGTACCATGAAGCATTAGAGATCTCATACCTCATTCTTTGCTGTTTTGCGAACCTGTTACTGTTACATTTTATGTCTTTGTCAGCTGTTTCCTAGCTGGGCAGCATATCACAGCTGATTTTTAAAATGAGGCAGCGGTAGGTGACCCTTAGAAACCTCTTCCAGCCCAAGGATAAAACTTGTCCAAATCAAATATACATCAAGGGTAGCACTTTAAACAATAGCAGGTAGTGATAGGAGAAAAGAATATTTTCAAATAATGTGTTTCATTTATATTGATTAAAAATATGTATAGATAATATGGTTAGTCTTTGGTCCCTCATTTATATTCTCTACCTTTCATTACATTAAAAATTACAAAAACTGGGTGAATGCCACACCTAAGTCTTTCAACCTTGGCCTTCAAATTGTTTATGTCTATCCTCAGAAAGGCTGACTCACCAGCAATGAGTGAAATACAGTGAAATTAAATAGCTACAGTAAACATCCATTATTCTTAAATCTAAAGGCTTGTCATCTGCAGGATAATACTGTTTTTCTTTAGGATTGCTACTATGACAAATGGCAGAAACCATTGAAAACGATTAAATTGATCTAGATTTAACTCCAGTTCCACAATATGCATTGGATTAATCTATGTTTTCAAAAGAATATTTAGAGGTAAGTTTGGTCCACTACAGCCAAGTCTGCTCCATTAAATTGAGATTTCACTAGATGGAGCTATGAATTCAAAAAGGTTTTCAAAAATAATTTTACTTTAAAAGTTGTTCAACCTGATCAGACCTGCCCTGTAACATGGTGAAGTGATCTGCCTTAGGGACCACAAGAAAGATAGAAGAAAGCAGAAGCTGCTTAAATAGGGCAACAGATTTTAAATTTATTTAATGAAGGTTGCTATTTTGGCACCATTGAATCACTAGCTCCTTTGCACAGGTTCATCTTGTGTACCAGTTGCATCCATTCCCAGAATGAGAAATCCTTCAGATGGTTGCTCATGTCCTAGTCATGTCACATACTGCAATGAGTTCTATATATTGGGTTATCCTTCAAAACCATTTGGAAATAACAGCTGGTCCAAAATACGGTAACATAACCAGGACATTACATTACTGCTCTACCAGCTGCATTGGTTACCATTTGGCTTTTGCTACTATTGACCTCACCCCTTTCCTAAGAAGTCTGTAGAGTGCGTGCATAAACGCACCAATGTGCCTACCATCCCTGTCCTATTGTTTCTTTTATTTTTACTTTGTTTTATTTTTCTTATATGTATCCATTTCATGTATTCATAACTAAGTTTATACTTATACCTGTTATCTTATAATCGCTTGAGAAAATAAATAAATAAACAATTCAAGATGCTGTGATCACCTACAGTGATTGATGGCATAGAGACTGGCTAGCTGAGGGACTATTGTCTCCAGTGTTTTTGCTGCCCAATATGATTGAGCAGAGTGGGGGACCTTTGAGTTCCCACAATTTAGCAATGTCACCTAATGGGACTTAGAAGCTAGCTGTCTTATCACAGCACCTGCCTTTGGACCAGCATCTCCAGAGATATTTGAATATCTCTGAGTATCTTTGAGAGTTTGCATGTCTTAAAAGCATGCCTTTGCTTCCCAGTTGTGCAGTTACACTATTTGTTGAGTCCTTAGTAGTTTTGTGTAAACTGGGCATTGAACTCCATTAATCAACAAGCAAACTTGAACCCACTTTTCTGTCCTACTTCTAAAGTTATTTCCCTATTATATCATCTCAAGGGCTCATATTTTAAAGAAAACACATTGGTTTGTTGCAGACCAACTTTGGTAGTTCACTGGCTCCTTTGCAAAGGAAAAATACTCCTTCAATTGAGCCACTGCTAATCATGAACTTTAATGCTTATATTCCTATCTTTACAAGTATTTCTGAAATAACTTAGTATCTAAAATCTTTGGCTAAGAGAAAGGAGACTGCCAATTTGAAACCTGGAAGGATTTTTTTTTTGTAATTATCATTCTTTTTTTATTTTCTTCATAGGTAGTGATCTATGAAAATGATTTAATCATTTACACAGCTTTTGTAAAAGAATAAACTCACAAGTTTATCTTGTCACCATTAATGTACACCCACATGTATATTAGTGTACATGTTTTGTTGTTTTGTTTTACTTAAAGATGCTTATCTCTTCATGAATCTGAACTTTGATGCTTGAAACTTATTTATACACATTTAATTTAACTTAGTGTTAAGTTAAATTTTCTTTCTCAGAAAGGAAAGCAGTTTATTTCCCAGAAAGAAAAATTGGAAACATAGCAGATGGGTCTTAAACAATAGCAATAGCACTTAGACCTTATGTACCACTTCACAGGGTTTTACAGCCCTCGCTAAGAGGTTACAGAGTCAGTATATTGACCCCAACAATCTGGATCCTCATTTCACCGACTTTGGAAGGATGGGAGGGTGAGTTAACTTGAGCTGGTGAGAATCGAACTGCTAAACTGCTGCTGGTAGCCGGCAGTCAGCAGAATTAGCCTGCAGTACTATATTCTAACCACTGCGCCACAACGGCTCTTAACCAATGGGAGGATAAGGTAATCTACAGCCACAGTAAACATATTCCACGTTCTTGGTAAAATATCTTGGTCCAGGCAGGAATCTCCTAAACCAGCTTAAAATTCAGTTGGCATGAGCCCAGGACAGGAGGGGTTTAAATAATAAATGCAGATATAGCCTATATAAAGCAGGATACAACTACCTACTGAGATATCTTTCTGTTGCTAGTGTAGTTTTTCAAAACGGTATTGAAAGTTTGGTTTCTGTCTTCCTCTATCTTCTTAAAGGCATGACTTGACACTGCATATCTTACAAAAGTTGACTCCATTAGCAATGGTGGTTTCTTTCAAACCTAGATATGTCCTTGCATGGGGGCAAAGTGTTATGTATTGTCATTTTAACCGTTTCTTGCCAAATGCTTCTGTAATCAGTATCAAAATGTCAGACAAAAGAAATCAGAAAGGTATCATGAGTTGATCAGTTACTTTTTTCATTTTTGCATGCCTGATTTACAAGAATCACACCAAGCTAACTGCATTTCCTTGGAAATGGTCAGATAGGCTTCAGGAGTTGTAGGGGGAGTAAAATCTGCACTGCTTCTTATTGTGCAAGGATTCTAAGCTTGGCTGCCTCTTCACACCTCCCATTACTCTAGTGGAGACCACACAAAATAATTTAGAAAACACTATAAACTTAACAAAATACCTACTGCATTATCAATTTATTATACCCATTTTTGTTTTATATTTCTATTAACTGATAAAAAATAATTCCTATCAGCATTTAGCAAAGAATAGTTTCTTTGCATTCTGAAATTCTCTCACTGGTTACAGTTCTAGAATGTTTAACCTGCCACCTTTAGAGATTCTGTAACACATGAAAGCTTCTTTGAAACTCATAGGATTTGCAATATGAATAATATGAACTGCTGAATCTTTAATATTTCACACTAAAAGAAAAGCCTCAAGGTAATTTTTACCATACATGATAATCTTGGGAAATGAATTAATCATAATTTCAGTTCCTTGTGCATATTGTAAATCTGATATTTATTTCACATGCACTGGCAAGCTCAAAAAAAAAAAAAAAAAACCCAACAACCCCAAACTCATATGCATGTATATAGAAAACATTCCCAATAGTGCTCTGAAATTGAAAGGTAAGATGCGATCTCAGGCTGAAATAATAGTATAGCTCAAAATAAGACTTACAAAAATAGTTTTAAGAGACTTCGGTGTGCATTGAATCAAAACAGGTTCATAGTCATAAACAGTCCACCTTACTTAATTTACTAGTTTACTTTTCTTTAGAATATTTCTAAAATGAGTCATTTCACACTTCCTTCTTTGCACCTTATGATTTTTTTTTTTCTTTCTCCTCCTCCTTTACTTTTAGCATCCTTTTTCTTTTTTCTGATTCTTTGTTTTAGGTCTGGTAATGCCATTCTCTGATCTATTCTGATGCCTCAGTGAGTATATGTCACCTTTTACCTATTACGTACTAATTTATTTGCTGTGAAACAATTTTTTTGCATACTACAGATATCCAAGTTTAAAATCTAATTCTTAAAGTCCAAAGACTTCATTTGCTAGAATACGCTGGCTTTTGTGTTTTATGGGTGCAAAGTAGTTGAACTATCTTGAATAATTCTGCAATATGGTTTACCTGAAAAATACTCTTTGAGAGTTACCAATCTCCAGCAGTAATTTAATCTTAAACTCCACTGCTGTTTGTCATAATCCAGTCATAATCACAACCTTCAAGATGAAGAAGAAAAAACATCTGAAGGATATTTGATTGGAGAAAAAATAGCTAGAGGGAAACAGTAATGAGTTATTTTCCTTACTGATCTTCCAGTATACTGCATAATATTTAATTTGTGTCATGCTAAAATATTGGGAATACTTGTTTAGTTTATTCTATATGAGGACTGTTTGGTTATAGAATATTGATTTCTAGTGTGAACATTTTATTTCAGAAATAATTTAAGTGCACAGTTTGGTGTGCAGGTCAGTCTTGGCAACTTTTCTTAGAAGCATTTTGCTGTTGTCTTCTGAGAAGAATGACTGGCCCAAGGTCGTCCAGTTGGCTTCATTCTTAAGGCAGGACTTGAACTCACAGTCTCCTAGTTTTCATCCTGCTACCTTAAACACTACACCAAACTGGCTTTTGCTCTATATTTACTGACATCAAATTGAATTCAGATAAAGGCTACAAATACTATAGAGTTCCATTCTTAGGTTGAAAGTTGCTAAAATGTATTGTATTTTACGATTTTAGGATACTTTATTAATACAGAATTAATCTATTTGCTAAGTATATTATATTCATTATATTATATTTTATATTGATATAAAATAACAATATAAAATATTGCTTTCTTCTCATTGTAATGTGAGAATATGAACTTTAGGAATACTTTGAAGCAAAAGTGAACACACAACAAATGAAATAAAACAAATGAGAATGATCTGTTAAGCAAGTTAAGAAATAACATTGAAATATGCAGTCTAAACATTTTACCAGTATACTAAACTATATTTATAAATGGATCAGAAACTGTTAGGGAAAATTTTTAAATAGTACAAAAAAGTAAGCCAGTTTGGTGTAGTGATTAAGGCATCAGGGTAGAAACTGGAGACTGTGAATTCTAGTTCTGCCTTAGGCACAAAGCCAGTTGGGTGACCTTGGGCCATTCACTATTTCACAGTCCTAGAAAGTAAGCAAGAGCTGCTTTTGAAATCTCGCCAAGAAAACTACAGGGACTAGTTCAGGCAATTGTCAGGAGGCAACACTGACTCAATGGCACAATCAACCAATCACCTAGCATACTCTAATCTGCTCAAATTATTTAGCCCCAATATTCTCTTCTGCACAGATCATTACAGTAATCCAAACAGAAGATCCATCACTGCATAATCACACGTTAAATGGAACCGTTCCAGCTGGTGTTAAATCTAACATATCAATTTAAACAAACAGAAGATAGACCTTACTGGACTAAGCCTTAATGAGAGAAAGGAAGATTGGCTAGCAACCCAACTCTGTAACAGGAATGTTACTGAAACAATGGTTGTAATTCAAAAAGATCTGGCTGAAATTGTCGGGAGGTCAACTATGACTTGACAGTAGATCTAAGTCTAACTCAGCTTCATAGGAATCACTTGTTTGTTTAGGGAAAGTTAATAACCAGAAGAAACTCAGAAGTGAGAGATTTATCATTTTAAGATTGTGTAGTCCTTCAGCTCCAAGGTATCAGGAAGGACCACTTGGGAGAGGTCAAACAGTACTCAACTAGGTGGATATTCTAAAGTGCTTTGGGTAGGTGAAAAAAACAGAGTTTCCCTTGTATTTTCTAGACACTGCAGATTCTTCAGATTCTCAGTTCTTTATATATTGTCACCATCATGCATCCTTTCAGGCTTTTTTGACAGCAATTTTGATAGGAAAAAAACTACCAGAACTAATCAACAGAAGATAAGATTAGAATGCCAGGAAATGGAATGTTCCCTGAATCAATGAATTCAATGCTCTCCTCAGGTATTATTCAAGGCGATATGATTGCAACCTAAAAATAACTATGTTCACATTCTGCACATAAGATTCTCACGAGGACTTCAGTTGCGCTTATCCAAAGGAAGTCTACATAAGATTGCAGCTTAAAAAATACCTGCACTGTTGTATTTCTGTATATTATACTTGCCTTACAGCCTTTTTGGCATTGTTTATTCCCAATTTTTTTCCTTCTTCACAAAGAAGAAATTGTATGTTTTCTTCATCCTCTTTACCTCCTTTTCCCCTTTTGTTTTTTTAAAAGATATAACTATTGTTGATTGCTCCCAAGGCTTTCATTAATTAATTTAAAAAAATAAATAAATCAAGGAATATCTATAGTTACTACATACCTTATTTATAAAGGTTGACTTCAAAAATATTTAGTATTATATGATCTCTGATTTTAATTGATTTTATGCAGATTTGAGACTTTACTTTGATAAGAACTTTTTCTTGCTATTTTATTAACTATTTTATTGCTTTTTTCTCTTATATAGTAGAATTGCATTTTTCTACCCAGAGGGAAAGTTATAGTGTATACATACTGAGTTCAAAATGAAGTTTTCTTCACATCAAACTCAACTCCTGGTGACCTTATTGACATATCTATGTCATTTTCTTGGTAATTATGAAGAAATAATTTGCCATTATCTTTCACTCAAACCTACAGCTCTATATTCTCTGTTGGACTGCCATACAAGAACTGGCCTTGGTTACCTTAACTTCACAGCCTGGACATGGTTAGCCAGATGTTGCAATCAATTAAGATGAAATTAAAATTAATTCATTTCAACAATTGCTCAGTTAAGAAGAAAAGACCTTTCAATTCAACCATTATTTGCCTATAAGCCTCTATTTAGGTTAGAGTCATCAAGCTTTTCAGAGTTACTTCTGAAATTTCTTCAGTGAGGTGTAGTGAATTTAAATGCCAAAAATGTAAAAGAACAATGCATATTAGCAATAAAATAGTTTCCAGTGAAATAAAACTAGATAACATCATGTCTCTTCCTCAGTTCTGATGGTTTAAATTGGGTTCTTTATTTCTGTCTTGATTGTGGAAATTCTGAATGACCAAAACATTACAGTACTGAGAGCAATGCAGCATTACATTTTTACAAGAGCATAATTACAAGTATCATTTATGGAAACCCACTACCTCTAATTATTTCTTAATACTTATACACAGCAATTCAATAGCAAGATTAAAATATGATTATACACTTTCAGTGTTGTAATCTGCTACAAAGGAATAATTTAAAGTTATGATAATGACAATAATATTTATATACAAACAGATCTGTATGCTTTGTTGCACATTAAAATATTTCTGCTAGTCAATGAAAACAAGTTTGGTTTTCAGTGAACAAGTTCATCATCTGCATATAAAAATAGGCACATATGCATTTCTCAACATTAACATACTTTTTGTCAGCCCTGAAGATGTTTAAAGATGTATTCTCTGTAAGCATTCTCTGAGGACATTAAATAACCAAAGTGACATCTTATACCCTTGTCCTATTCTCTGCATTCTTTTTATTTTCATACATGCTTTATTTTTATTCCAAGATTGACCTTCATCCTTGTAAAAAGCACAGATAGTCCTCATTTAGCAACTGCCTCAGACAGCAACCATTTGCAATTATGACATTGGTGAAAAAGAAACGCGATGGTCACATTTACCACTTTCGCAGAAACTCTCTCAGTCATCTCTCTCTTAAAGTCATTTAGCATGCATTGTCCTGTGACTGACCTACTTTTTCCTTCACTTTGAGGCCATATCCTACTGACACTGTAAAGTGCAGGAAAGCTGAAATAAAATCATAGGCACAATCGTGGCCACATGGTTTTTCACTTGGCCACTGCTTCACTTAAATGACCAAGACTCCAGTACCAACTGCAGTCATTAAATGAGGATTATCTGTATTTGGTAATTTAAGGTTATTCACTTTATTTATACATTCCTATAAATTAACAAAGGCATACATTTGCCTACATATTATACATTTCTCAATGACATGAAGCATAAGTACTACCAGTGTGACCCCTCCTCTACCGGATGCCATAGGGCTTGACTTTTCTCCCCCCTTATTCAGCCTTTATACAGGTACTCCTCGACTTACGACCACAGTTGAGCCCAAAATTTATGTCACTAAGTGAGAAATATGTTAAGTGAGTTTTGCCCCATTTACGACTTTTCTTGCTGCATTTGTTAAATGAATCACTGCAGTTGTTAAATTAGTAACACAGTTGTTAAGTGAATCTGGTTTCTCCATTGACTTTGTTTGTCTATGTTGCCTATGGTGATTGCATGATCCCGGAACACTGCAACCGTCATAAATGTGAGTCAGTTGTCAAGCACTCAAATGTAAATAACGTGACCATGGGGATGAAAGTTTGAAAAATGGTCATAAATCACTTTTTTCAGTGCTGTTGTAACTTTGAATAGTCACTAAATGAACAGTTGTTGAGAACTTATTAAATTTTTGAATGAGTCTCTTCATAGGTTTAGGTTTTGGTATCATCGGTATCAGTGGTGGGATTCAATTTTTTTACTACCGGTTCTGTGGGCATGGCTTGGTGGGGGTGGCTTGAATTGGTGGGGGTGGCTTGGTGGGCGTGGCAGGGGAAGGTTACTGTAAAATCCTCATTCCCTCCCCAACCCACTAACCTGCTTTCCAGCTCCATTCTCCTGTGCAAGGCAACAAAAGAAGACCCAGCCAATCAGCTGGGACTTGGGAGGTAGAGAATAGATGGGGCAGGGTCAATCAGAAGTGGTATTCCAAATAACTCAAAATTTCTGCTACTGGTTCTCTGAACTACTCAAAATTTCCACTACCAGATCTCCAGAACCGGTCAGAACCTGCTGAATACCACCTCTGATCAGTATGCCTTAACAATTTCTTCTCACTATATCAGAACACCTTCACTATCTTTTATTGCCTTATTCGTTGTTTTAATTATTTACTCCTCTTAAAGTACAAAGTTCCATATGCCAAGGTTGTGAACAGCAGGTTCATAGACATTGGCCTCAATTGGCCTTCATGACTTTGATCAAAGCTTTCACATAGATTTTTAATAATATAAAGAAGGTATACCCTAACTTTACCCATCTTACTCATGTTCAGTATTGAACCAAAGGTATATAGCAGCTAGACATACTCACGTCTGAATTTTATCGTACCTGACTTCAGTTGAATATGTGCATTTGAGACATGGCAAAATATCTGGAGAGCTGCTCTGATGAATTTAAATTATACCTCTTCAAGGAGATGAAATAAGGAGCTGGAGAGCCAGCCAGAATCCCCATGGAGGAGCTGGGTTTGAGGCTTAATCTGAAAGAGTTTACGTGGTTGGAATGAGCGTACTGATTAATTTAGGCAGATTTTGGCTATGTGTCCCCATGGTCATGTGATTGCAAGTAAAGTCAATGGACAGCTGGCAGGAAGATGCTCATGTGACCATGGGACATTGCAACCATGCACAAATTTTCCTTCATGGAACTAAGATAGCCACAATTGCCATCAGAAATTGTGGTCATGTGACGTACTTTATGACCACATTCCTTGGCGACAGCGTTGCTGGTCTCAATTACCATAGTTAAGCGAGGGCTATTTGTAATTAATTTGTAACATTTATTTTGCAAGGTTTTTAACCAAACCTCTGCACTGATACAAACTTCAGTTTAAATCAAGCAATCAAAATTCCATTCAGTTCTTTGACGAGAAATAGTCTTTTTTTTTTTTTGGTGGAGGAGATAAAGATTTGCTGGATTAAAATGCAGACAAGAGAAAAACTAGGCTCCATTTAATTTTTTTAAGGCAAGGAAGCAAACGGAAACAAAAATTGTGCTCTGTGAAAGTAAATGATCTCTCTCTACAGTCTTTCAATTCTTCTAAAGTGATAGGGCAATAAAAGGACTGCCAAATCAGAATAAACCTGAAAAGAAATATTCTGCAGTGCGTGATTGAAAGTGAACATAAAAGACTGTCAGGTAGATGGATGCCTTATTGCTGTTTCATATTTGAAAGTGGGAAACAAGGACAAAAAGCAGCTGAAGATGTGAAATCACATGTCTTCCATCTATTTCAGGGGACCTGGCAACTGCAGCTAACCTTGGCTTTTGATCACGATCATACTCCCCATGCCTTTCTACACGCTGATCAGCTGATCCACCTGATGAAAGCTTGTCACAGAGAGCACTCTAGAGAATTATACTTATATGTACACATTTCTCACTGTTATGTTTTCACAGCAAACAAGCTCTGAATGCAAAAGAAAGGAGATTAGTAAATACAGTTGCACAGTGGGAAGTGGACTGATAACAACCCCTCAAATTCAGCATGCAAATCGCCAATTTCTTCTTTCAAATTGGAGACAACAAAAACAGATCCTTACGAACTGCTTGCTGTGTTCACACATTTGGCTTTTGCTACCTTTTAGCATTGTCAACTCTCACTCCTATTCTGCATATTTATTCTGTACTCCTCCTTTAAAGAACAATAATAAAAATTCAGGGTTACGCAGAATTTCTTCCAAATCTATTTCAGCATACTCTAAAGCAGGGGTCCCCAACCTTCCGCTCCATTCAAACAAGCACAGCCCTATTCACGGGATGCAGGCAGCATGCAAACCACTCCTCCTCTGGTCCACGGAAAAACTTTTCTGAATGGAACTGGTCCCTGGTGCCCAAAAGGTTGGGGGCACTATTCTAAAAAATGGACCAGGAATTTAAAAAATGGGAAAGAGCCTTTTTAGGTCATTGTATCCAACTGTCAGTGTTCCAAGTAGCAACTCCAAAGAAAGAGACTCCGAGAATATAATCTTCCCAAAGATCCACTTTATTAGAAATGTCATATTGGCACATCTGGGGAAAATCCAAATCTGAAAGTTCTGGGTTTTGCCTAACCCAAAATTCAACCCCTGCACCCAATCGTCCATCACATTGTCCCATCCTCACTTTGTTCCAACTGGAGATTACCCCCAGTCACTCCGCTCCGGTGCAGGGTGACATGTCCTTGACTTCCTGAGAAAGGAATGTTGTTGTGGCTAATCTTCCACCGCTTCTTGAAATCCTCTCTCCCAAATTCCCAGGCACTGAATGTGCCAGCTCAGAAGCCTCAAAGAAAAAATGGCTTCCAAGCTGACCCCAACTTCCTATTTACTTCAGGAATCCAGCTTAAAATATTCCTGATGGATCACTAGCTAGTCAACACTTAAATAAATCCAGTATAATTTTCTGTGTTTGGAAATGCTGTTAATTTCTCTTAATGCATCCTATAATTTTATTTGCCTTTTTTTTTCAACATATGGATGAATTCTATTTGGTTTGCCAGTTAACAATTTTTAAAAAGAATTATTACCAAGAGAGAAATCACATGTTGTATGATTGGGTATTCGTTTGTTATTTCTTTAAGGAATTTACCATTCTTTTCTTTATGCTAAATTTCATTTTATTATTTCCATCCCAGAAAGATTATTTTCAGTACTATTTCCAGCTTCTAGAATATCAGCTAGATCCTTCTTTTTCCAGCTATGAATACCATAAGCATTTTCTTTATCCAAATCATTAAACAAATATTGAACAACAGAAGGCTTGGGGCAGAATGTGTGTGGCATCCCACTTGATATTGTACTCCAGTATGATAAAGAACCATCGAAGAGCATTCCTTCAAGCCAGCTATGTAACCATTTCATTATCATACCACTCAGACCACAATTAACTAGCTTGCTGATCAGACTGGTGTGAGATACTTAAATGCTTTGTTGAAATCAATATATATTATGTCTACAATATTCCCTATTAAACAAGTTATCTGATAAAAAATGAGATGAAGTTAATCTTTCAAGATTTATTCTCGACAAATTCATGCTGACTTCTGGTAATGACTATATTATTTCCAAGATTCTTACAAACTGATTGCTTTATATCTGTAAGAGCTTGCTTGGTCAGCAGGTTTTGGATCCGTTTTCCCTCCCTTTTTAAAATCACCTGGTACACTTCCTGTTCTGTGGGATTTCTAAAGGAGAATAAAATAAGGCATTCTATGTACTTTGCAAAGGAGTGGATTTTGCATTATGATGGTATATTTGCCCTGATGGCATCCTTCCACACATGACTCTGAAGATATATGGGAATCCCTGTTTGCTTTTCTCCGAAGTATCCCGCTTAATGGTGGGACAGGTAATTTTTCCACAGATGAAAACTGTGCAGAGAGAAAGTATAGCATTTCAAGAATTAAGTTTATTTAAAAAAACTCTGGAGATTTGTGCTTATATAGCATTATGACTGGAAAGCCTAAGTTGTCTACATAATCTATAACTTACCACTAGCATAGTGCTTTATCCAATACCAGAGAAACAGAAAAAAACTGAAAAAGCAGGAACTAGAAGTGATGACAGCCTGACAATATCAATCTAAACCAAAGCTTTTGTTCCCTAGAACCTCAGGGATTCTATAAGAGATTAAAAGTTGGAGGGGGGTGTGGGGAATTCACTCAATTTTATATCACTAGAGCTTTGCCCTATGAACCAGGGATCCAGGAATTGTTTTAAACAAATTGGTTCCATTGACAACTGGACAACGTAAAGAGTTTCTCTATGCTCTTCTTATAGCTCAAATATAATCTGTCAGGAATTGGGTTTGAAATTTAAAATACTGAAGTATAATAAAAGGTTTATGCTATGACAAGCTTACTGTATTCCATGCTTCATTTCAGCCATCAGGAAAGCTCAGCTATAGGTTTATTCTACCCTGGAAACCAACACTGCTGAGCTAATAGACAATGAAAGCACACTACTTGTTTTAAATCATGATTTGACTCTGTATCAGACATTCAGCCAAGACACAGCAGTAAATCTCTCTCTAGAAACTCAATCAGCATTTAGGAGCTAACAACGGAGTCAAGGACAAGATGTGGACAGACATGTTGTTTTTACTGCAGACTTGAGAAGTCCTATTAATAAAGAATATCAGAAATGCAGCAACCAAGGACTTAGGAAATGGGGGTGGTTTTTTTTGCCACTAACTGGTGTGAGAAATGGACATTCCGTTCATTTCCTGGCACTGGAGATACAAAACCTCCACCTTGTCAGTTTGGGCCCTCACACTATTTGGAATCCAAACAAGATTTATGTCTGACATATTTATTAGGCACACTGGCTGAACTCAACCACTGTTTCAAAATGACACATATCGCTGTAGCAACAATGGTATGTGGTAAATAGTTCATCATAAGGCTGATATAATGTACAGATACACATTTCTTGAGTTAAGTTGTTTGCCAGTTATGATAACTGAAAGTTATTACAGTACTAACATCTAGATCTAATAACCAGTAGCTCAGGATGGTTATTACAATAATACTGGGTTAATTAATAAAGCTTTGCATCTAATTCTGAAATCTCCAGCTTTCAAGTCATCAACTACATTATTAAAGATCTGAATTTATATATATATATGTGTGTGGTGTGTGTGTGTGTGTGTGTTTGTGTGTGTGGTTTTCAGACATCTTCTAACAAAACTGTATCTCTGAAAAACAGATAGTAATTCTAAGTTGGTAATAGAAGCAGATGTCAGTGGTGAACTCTTCATTTTTTAGGATAGTTTATTGGTGCTTTTGAATGGTGCCTATAATCTCACATAATCTAACAATATGAGTATGGTTTAAGAGTTCACGAATGTTAAAAATGCATAATATAAAATAAGCCAAGGAAATGATTGCATCCCAGGGACAAAATTATAGACAGGAAATCTGGTAATAGAATTATCTTGCAATAAATAAGCTTAAAGAAAGAATTGAAAACTTTTATTCATACGATTTTTAACTGTTGTGTAATAAAGTTATTAGGATTGATCCTTCTCTCCAGAAAGTCACCTAAAATTTTTGGAGGCTACCTTGGTCCCTAGTTTCCTGATCTGATCATGTGTTACTCTTTGAAATGGAATTAATACTTCATAACTATTTAATAATATTAATGGGCCAAGTTAAAAAGGGCTTATAATCTTTGTTCATTCCTGCAGAATGGAATTGTGCTCAGTACTCTTTTGCCACCAGGTTTGCTAACTGCCCTCATGCTTCCTCCTATGTTTTTTTTCAAATGCCATCTGGAGCAGCTTCTGGGATACAGCTGAAGGATGGATATACAAAAGTAGTTTCTTATTCTGTTTTGCCACTAAGAATCCTCTGCCAGGCCTACTTATGCCTTTACTAATCTATTGTATAGTTCCTCCTTGAAATATATATCATAGATTACCTATGGCAATCAGTGCTCCATTTCTTGACGTCTTATATTTGGCAATGCAATCAAATTTTCATGTGAATTGATTCCCTGATATATATGAAACTATTCCTTAAAAGGTTGCTAATTATAATACTCACAATACCGGCTTATTGCCTGCTTCCATATTTTTGCATTGATAATCTTGCAAACGATTAAAAACAATATTGTAATTTGTGACTAAGTAGCATTTCTGAGGCATTCAATATCTTTGCACAGCTAATTAATTTTAAGTAATGACTTTATATTATTGCTGAAATCCTTGAAGACATTCTGAGACTTTTTACATTAGTACATGTTAGGAGTTTTCAGCTGTCTAAAAAATCCTATCTTTTTGGCAGACCTTAACCCTAATCCATTATCACTACCATAATGAGAACTGTCACATATTCTCAACCTGTTCCTCATGGGAAACAGCTTTGCACCACTAATATAGAAATATATATTGTTACATTATTATCTCTCTTTTTTGCTGATGTCATTTATTAATCCAGTTAAAAAATACTTACCCAAAAAAGCACTGTTTTCTACCACTTGACTTTATATTTTCACTCATATTGCAGTATATTTGGATTGCATGCTATGTTAGGAGTCAGGAACCATGGATTGAGATTTATTCAATATTTCAGATTTTATAACACATATGACAATAAGAGAACATCAAGGTTGAGCCAATAGGGAAGTCCTTTTCAAATCTGATAGATACATTGGATATCTGCTCCCAGAATTCACTAAATTAATTGACTAGAGATGATGGAAGACATATTAAAAAACTTTTGAAGGAGACTAAATGACTGAGGCTGTTCAGTGTGAACCTAACGATGATTCTCGGGGATCAGCTAATCACAATCCTTGATAATTTGATAATGAAAAAATAACATTGAGTCAGTTAAGTATGCCAATTAATTAAAACATGTCATTCAAGTGAAAATAAGTTGCCATTTATTTAGGTGGAAATTTATTTCTTTTTCTTTTTCTAAAAAAAATAATGTATAGAGTGGAAAGTAATATTTTAGAAAGGACATTTTCCCTCTCTTGGAAATTGTGAAATGTATCTTTTAAAATAGCTCCGGCTGCAATGCAAACAAGGATCATTTAAAAGTATTTTTCTCTGGAAGTATGGTTTCAGTAATATGGCAGTTGAGTGATGAAATTTTCATACAATATTTATTAAAAGAGTAACTGTTTCTCTAACTTCAAATCAGTACAAAATAGCCACAGGACTTTGAGACAATGTACATTAATCTCAACATATTATTGTAAAAGACACTTTTAAAATATCAAAATATTTCTGAGTCATTCTGAAAACGGGAAATGTATGAAGGACCACTGTTCTATAATTATATGATCTTAATGGACAGAGGTAGGTAATACTGATTTTTTTTTAGTGGTAGACCTTGCAATTTAATGATGTGATAATGTGAGTTCAATTATCTCTTTTTAATTTGGCAGCCAGATTTTAAAAGAAGTCTTTTATGGATGATACAGGATGGAATTAAATAAGGACTTTCTTGCAGAGACTGGAGTTTGGTATACATATTGCACAATCAGTAAAATATGTGATACTATACTGATTTTGCAGTTACGCAGCAGAGTTATAATAAATTGTATTTTCAATAGATTTTTTTATTTCAATTATATACCTAATGAAATATTATCCTGTAAGAAATTGTAATATTGCAAGACTGCAGGTACTAGGCATTTAAAACATTTAATAATATGGATGGAAATAGTTTACATCCATGTAAGAGCCATCTAAGGAATAAATATCGGTATTACTGAAATATTATTAAGAATGGGAGGTAATTTAAATTCTAAATATTATCAACACTGAATAAAAAATATAAGCTCTTCCTTGTTAACTGATTTATATTATCACACAGATGTTATTCTAGATTATACTATAGACTAAACTTTCAAACTCACGGATGCGTTACACACTGGCCATGCCCATGATCAGTTTAGTGAAGGGGGAAAAAGTCATGATACGCCATGTGGCATTGTTGTGATGACGCAAGTTTGACATTCCTGCTATAACTATAGAGCAGTGATGGCTAACCTTTTCAGCATCGAGTGCCTAAAGTGCACGCATGTGTGCAAATCCCCAAGATGCAATGCATGTGCATCCCCGTGCATGTGCCCCACCTCCTACGCATGCACAGCAGAGACCCAAAGACTGGCTGGCCGGCAGGAAGCATGCACGCATGGGCGGCGGAGCTGAGCTGGGACTATGGCTCATGTGCCCACAGAGAGGGCTCTGCGCCTCACCTCTGGCACGCGTGCCAGAGGTTCGCCATCACAGCTACAGAGAATGAAATGTCTGTAATTTGTTGAAATTACATTTTCTAATCACACTATATTATATAGCACTGTTTGTATAGCAAGCATTATTAATTTAATTTTCTTAGAAAACAATGTCAACATGTATTATACTAAAGTGTTAAGTTAAAAAAAAGGAAACAGAATAATCATTATATTCAGTTTATTCTTTAAAAATGTGGAATGTTTTCAAATATTATTTCAACTTGACATTTCTCTGTTTAAAAACAGTTTCATGTACTTAAAAAGATCTTAACATTTTTAAATGATATTTTAAAAAATCATGTTTTATATACAATAACTCTTTTACAGCAAATTTTGAGTATGTAAAGTATGCCAGTACTTATAAGTTTAGGATCAGTTTTTTTCAGATAGACACAGCATTATGAATATTCTTGGAGAATATTTTTAAGCCATACCTGAGTCAGTTGCATCTCACGGCAATCTTCCAGGGTCACCTCTGGCCTGGTGATCACCCTAAGAAGTCTTTCCCTTCATTGTCAGATTTGCAGATATTTAATTGATTCTGGAAGCCTTTTAATGAGGCAAGTTGGCAAGGCTTCTACTAAGAGTCTTGAGAGCAAGCCGATAGAAAAACAGTTGAGTTGAGTTGCTGTCCAGACCACTGCCAATTTGGATCTGATTTTCAAACTATTTGCAGCAAATTTGGCCTTCCATGCTATTTCCTAGAGTCTGCTTCCTTAACATGGCATATATAGGCATTATTGTTCATTTTATTTTGTTTAAAATAGTATTAACTCCTATTCCAATTTTGAAACTGAAGGCCCTTCCTCACTATTCATATTATATCTCTCTCCCTGCAGCTCATACTTTAAAACCTATGCCAGTATAGTCCTTTAAATGAACCAAACACTTTAATGTCATATACCACTTCCCTTGAGAAACTTGTCTATCTCACCCTCTAATAGATCTCACTATGAGAAATGGCAGCCCTCCCCGTTTTTTTTGCCAATTTCACTCCATTATTTCTAGTTAAGGCATTTTTTTTCTTGTCATGCTTTACAATGGCTTTTATACAATGGCTTGAGTAGAAAATAGTCTTTAAACGAAACTCCTCTATTCCTTTCCACCCTGTAACATTTGTAAAATATACTGTTCTGGAAGAAGAGGCAACAACAATTGCCCACTAGATCCAGAATAGTATGCTGCTTAATATCAGCTCAATCTTTATTTGCAAAATAGGAGCATAGAAGTGAAGTACAGATAATCCTTGATTTACAATAGTTCATTTAGTGACCGTCTGAAATAACAATGGCACTGAAAAAAGTGACTTATGACCATTTTTCACACTTTGACCATTGCAGCGTCCCCATTGTCATGTGATTTACATTTGGAATGCTTGATAACTGGTTCCTATTTATGATGGCTAGTGTCCTGGAGTCATGCGATCACTTTTTGTGAACTTCTGATAAGCAGAATCAATGGGAAATCCAGATTCATTTAACAACTGCAATGATTCACTTAACAAATGTGGCAAGAAAAGTCATAAAATGGGGCAAAACTCACTTAAAAAATTTCTCACGTAGCAACAGAAAGTTTGGGCTCAATTATAATCATAAGTCAAGGACTAAATGAAATAAACAATAAGAGAGCCAGTTTGGTCTAGTGGTTAAGGTGCCAGACTAGAAATTAGGAGACTGAATTCCAGTACCATCTTAACCATGAAAACCAGCTGGGTGACCTTGGGCCAGACATTCTCTTTCAGCCCAACTCTCCTCACGTTGCTCAGTTTCTTGAAGGGTGTACATATGTGATGTTGGCTACCAGCAAAGATGGGAAAGAAAAAGAACATAAACATATCAAAGAAGCCCTCAGAACATGTGCCTATTCCAAGTGGGCCTTCATCAAATCTCAAAAAAGACCATACAGGAGCTCCTCTGTAACAGACAATGATGAGAACAATAAACAAAGCAACATTGTCATTCTGTAGGTTGCAGGCATGTCAGAAAAGCTCAGGAGGATCTTCAGCCAACATCACATACGTGCACACTTCAAACCCAAGAATATACTAAGGCAGAAGCTTGTCCACCCCAAGATAAAACACCCAGACAGAAACTGAGCAATGTGGTATATGCAGTACAATGCAGTGAGCCACATGCAGATCTGTACATTGGGGAAACAAAACAACCACCTCATAAACTCATGGCACAACATAGGAGAACAAACACATCAGGACTATTCAGCAGTCCATCTGCATTTAAAAGACACAGGGCCCTCTTTTGAAGACAACAAAGTCCATATTTTGTACAGAGAGAGTTACTGGTTTGAAAGAGAGGTTAAAGAGGGCATCTATGTCAAAATTGAACAGCCCTTTCTCAATAGAGGGGGAGGGATATGACATCATCTATCTCCAATCTACAACACAGTCCCTTCAACAATTCTAAGAAGGCTCCACACCAATTTGTACCACTCAGGTCACCCAGATGACACAGATAAACTTCCAGGTGACCTTAATGATCCACGAAAAGAATGCAGATGACCAGCTGTCTGCAAGGAATATAAATCCTTCCATTCTCCACCATCCAGACAGAGCTGAAGAAGCTTCTTGGAAGAGAAGTGAAACGTCTTCAAAGAAAAACCAGAAAGACCAGTTGCCTCTTGAAAAAAGCACCTTTGGGTCTACTGTCGTTAATTTTCTAAATTTGGGGAAGTCTATGTAGCCAATGTTGGTTAATATAAAAGTAATTAATTATTTCTGTTTTTCTGTGATTATTTTTTCGTGAAATCAATTAACTAAAAACCACACAATGATTCTGTGCAATTTATTAAAATAGCACTAAATTAATATTTTGATACTGGTTTCAAGACAAAGAATTTGGTGTTTTGCTTTGGGCTTTGTTCCACTTTTAAAAAGACAAAATTCTTTATAATGCTAATTATATTGCTAATAATGATGGATTTTAATTATCTTTAGCATTTAAGAATGGATACCAACTTCACAACCATAATCAATTACTCAAGTATGTTAACAAAAGAAAAGTGAGCCCAACCCCTCCACCCAACTGTAATTAAGAGAATAACACATACCTCTTCGTCAAAATTTATCAAAAAATAATTAATATTATACAGAAAAGCAGAAAGTTTTATTTTTAAAAAAAAATCATGAAATTGCTTGCAGAATAGATGTATCTGTCTTAGCAGCTGAACTAATTTTGGAACCACTCTCTTATTTGCTGCCATATAACATGGAAAATGAAGTTTGGAGCTGAATGAAATATTTATAAAATATTCAGTTCTAGCTCACAACCAATTGTATGACACACTTTGGATCTAAGCTAGACTATAACAACCATTTGCAGAGTCTCAAAGTCTTTTTCACATATGTATCTGTTTCAGTCTCATAAATATCATTAATTTTTTTCCTTTCTTTGCTCAATTATATCATGTCATGTGTTTTTGAAGAAATCAGATAGAAAGAAGAATGTGCAGCAACTCTAGTAATTTAATTCAGGGAAAGTTGAACTGAAAATTTTAACATGTCATGTAAATTATCTGCCATAGTATTTATCTAGCCAATGAAAATTGGCTATTTTTGATGAAAAGGATTAATGCTGTCCACACTGATCAGAAAACTCTTTTTTTCTTCATTGAACTTTTTTAAAAAGAGAAATCAGTAAAGAAAAACTGCCTAGTGCTTTATAGATAAAGATTATGCAATTTCAAATGTCAATTTTTCTTTTTTTATAGAAGGGGAGGTTTGATATCAGTGGTAAAAAACCCCCACAAATATTTTCTCGGCTACAATATAAAGTATTTTATTTCATGATGGCTATGTGTACTATTTCTTATTGAAAAGACTAGTTTAAAATTGTTATTTATTTTCACTAGGCTTTTATAATACTGGTGTAAATATTTTGTGGTTTAAAAACAAACTTCCATTTTCAAAAAAGAATTCCAATAAAGAATATATTATAACCAGGTGGGCTGGACAGTAAATAAGAAAAAATAAGGAAGGAAGAAAAGTCCATAGAAAAAAGGACTAATAATTTCATTTATTAATATCCTTTTATCAGTTCCAATGCTGTAAAGCTGAAGTAGCAATGGACCATTAATAACTGCCAGTTGTTAACTACTATGGAATACTAGATAACCTTACTGAGAATCTAGATCTAAATCTTAGGCAGCAGAGTAATGAGTCCCAATGGAATTAGAGCACTGGCCCTCTTTGTTATAACTATTGATTTACTGTAGAATCCTGATGTGATTTAGATAAGGGAGGGAAAGGTAATAGCATTAATTATTTTACTGTATTTAGAAGCCAAAGACACCACATTCAGGCATAACACAGCCATTCAAGACATGTAGACAGACTCAAATGCATGTACACACAAAAATTTTTTTTTAAAAATTCTATTCAGTTCAAAGCAACATTTCACAGCGAGAGGCATTTGCATCTGTCTAAATACTTTGATGTGATGAACCAATTATATTTCTTCCCAACTGTCCTGCTCCCCCCCCCACTTTTTTTTTTCATAAATATTGCCTATAAAAGAAGAACCCGAGAAATGAATAGGCTGCATTCTAGGCTAAGCATGGCTGGGACAAATCTTCTAACAACAAAATATGCATCTCAAATGATAATTTACATTTCCACAATCCATTGTAGTAGCCCATCTGCTTTCTTTAAAGGGTCAGTCTTTGAAAAGTTAGCAGTGCAACAGCTGTTCAATCTTGAACATGACAGAAACGGTACCAAATGATGGCAATAGTTTATTCCTTTGAAGCAGAAGCACTAATGGATAAATAGTACAGTATATGACAAAAAAAAGGTTGTCTCTCCTATTACATAAATTTAGTTCCTAGAAATATTTTATGTCACTGGATTTATCTTTTCATCTGTACATTTTTCTGGTGCTTACATTTGGAAGTACTAGGCAAGCCGCAAATTGGGTCCTCTCGTTGTTTTGCCATATATAGGAAAGCTTTATTGACTTATCCCTTGATAAATCAGTATATAGAAATATTTCATCTCCTAGTATCTATACTTATGTTGAAAATAGTCCAACCTATTAGGAGGTGGGGTTCTGAGATATCCACATTTAATATTTTATCAGTAACTTATATGGAAAAATGATTATGAAAAAAGTTAATTATTCTGATATCTAGTACTATGTGTATGTGTTAAATTAAATTAAATTATAGAAACAACACTCACTCATCCCAAAGACAACTGGACTTTCTGGTTTTTCTTTGAAGACGTTCTCATCCAAGAAGCTTCTTCAGCTGAAGTGAACTAAACTGAGAAGTGAAACGTCTTCATAGAAAAACTAGAAAGTCCAGTTGCTAACTTGAAAAAGCACCTTTGGGACAATCATGAACTGGATGACTGAGAATATCCATAGATGTAACACACACTCAGCAATCTTGAAATATTTATTCTGTTTAACAACTGCTTTTGCAATCTCTTTCAGTGCTGGGCCAACATTTAACATTCTCAAGTTTAAAATATACTTGGCTGTCTTCAAGCTGTAGATCACTGGAGATGAAACAGCAACAGAAAAGAATCACAGCAAGGAGCAAAATAAGAATTAAATTATCGAGAGACAAAAATGTATGTCGCTCAGAGTTGAAAACAGGGATCCTTGGTGCTCTCTGAACTTAGTTGTTTTCTTGCAGAGAAACTAGGTAACATCATCAATGCTAGTAAGGAGTAGGGTTTGTTCTTAGTTTGTATAATAACCATAACACAAGAGCACACAATAGATACAAACTCAAGGTTAACCGCATCAAACTTGATTGCAGGAAATACGACTTCAGCAACAGAGTGGACAATGTCTGGAATACTCCACCTGACTCTGTGGTTTCTTCCCCAAACCCCAAAAACTTTAACCTTAGACTGTCTACTATTGACCTCACTCCTTTCCTATGAGGTCTGTAGGGGGCATGCATAAGCGCACCAATGTGCCTACCATCCCTGTCCTATTGTTTCTTTTATTTTTCTTATATGTACCCATTTCATGTATTCATAACTATGTATATATTTATACCTATTATCTTGTAAGCGATTGACAAATCAAATCAATTCTAAATTCTATTTTAGTAGCTTGTCCTGCCAGTGTCAGTGGGGTTGTCTTGGAAGTTCTTTTGTTGAGCTGTTTACTGTTAGCTTGTTTGGCAGTTCCTTGGTTGGGGTATTGTTTACTTTTTGATTATGAAGTAAATTTCTTATGTTAATCCTGGAATTCACATATGTTCCTCTGGGTGTTGATTGCTATTGGGGAGGTATTTTGGTCTTTTTGTTCCCTTTTTGGCTTGTTGATTGTGTCTTTTGAACATTATAGAGATGCTATGTTTCTACTGATGGGTGATTTGTCAGAGTGCCAGGCTTCCAGGATTTCTCTAGCATTTTTGGACTTGGCATCGTCTACAATGGTCAGAGTTTCTAGTTAAACTATGATCAAGTCTGTGCATGTGTCACAAAATTAAGGCATTTTCATCATTTTTTCTGGCTGTTATTTGGTGCTCATATATGTCATCTGCTACCATAATCTTCTGACTATTTGTCCCACGTAGTGGCTATTGAAGTGCTTACACTATATGTTGTAGATCAGGGGTTGCCAACCTTTTGGATCTCAAGGACCACCAAACTCATAATTTTAAATCCCATGGACCCATAATAAGAATTTTGACTGATGATGGCTTACTGACATTTTCCCAGCGTCTCTGCAGAAAGCAGCAGAGACCCTGGGAAAATCCCCCCCTCCAAAAGGCTGCAGGAAAATTCCCCACCCTGCTTTCCTACTGATCATTTATTTATTTATTTGAGATTGCAAGTTACTGTCTCCAGCTCCGTTCTCAGGGAGGGAGGGAGGGAGGGAGGGAGGGAGAGAGATAGAGAGACTTTTGGCTTCATGCAAGGAAAGTAGCAGAAGCGGCAGAAGTCTTTCTCGCTCCCAAACTCCACCAGAAATGAGTGTTTGTGAGACTTATCGCATTGGCGCAGCCTCTTGGAGCAGGATACCTTGCAGGGTCCCAAAGACTCATTTCTGGCAGAGTTTGGGGGAGAGAAAGAAAGACTTTTGCTGCTTTCCTTGTGTGCAGCCAAAAGCAGAAGAAGGAAGAATTGAAAAGAAGCAGCCCGGTGACCAGGCGAGACACATGAGGCGAGTGGGGGGAAGTTCCCCCAGTCCACCCTTTCCCCCCTCCTCTCACTACCTCGTGTTGTTCACAATGCAAGTCTTGTGTTCCCATGGGCCATGTGGACAGCACAGTCTTGTGCTGGATTAATTGCTTTGGGGGTGACATTTCTCTGCAGACCACCAAAATTTTCTCCCTGACCACCAGTGGTCCCTGGTCCACTGGTTGGCGACCACTGTTGTAGATGACTCCTGTTTTTCTTTTGAGGCTGTTGGTTTTTTGGTTTCCTTAGGATATTTTGGAGGGCTTTAGTTGGGTGGTATTCTACACTGATGCCATGTGGTTGAAATAGTCTGTTGGCGATTTCTGAGAAGTTTTTGATACAGCTTGTGTTCATTTTTCTATATTGAGTTGAGTGGTAAGGCACTAGAATATAAATTGGGACCAAACCCCACTCCCTCCCAGTACTGATGATGTTACCTAGTTTGGGGAATGAAGCATCTGCAAGAAAACCACCAAGCTCAGACAGCACTAAGGACCTTCAAGAATTAAATTGCCTGCAGAGCTTTAAAAATTCAAATGGGGGCAACGATAGTAGGGAAAGGCTAATTAGAATTTTACATGGAAATTGCATAGTGATTGGGTGGAGCAAAAAAATCTGTAAGCTACTTTGTGATAGTATAATATTATGGAATACTAGAAGACACTATGTTTTTTTTTTCCTAAAGAAAAATAAGCCAAGTTCTTATTTTGCTAGATTCAGACTATTTCATCAGACATCTTAATATTCAGATCTTGTCTTTTGTATCTGTCCATCTCATCAACAAAATTTTAGGATTAGTTCTTTCTTCTTTGATTTTATGTGTATATTTTTGCTGACATTTTAATATTTTAAGTAGCATAATAATTATAGTGCTTCCAGGTTTTTGGCTGTGCATTTTGAAAACTGGATTGGGAATAAAACTGAAATGCTAGATAACTCCATTCATGTTCGGCGAGCCCCATGATGCAGTCACAAAATTCCACAATGGCACTAAAACTAACATAGCAGATAATATCTTTAATTCAAATACGCTCTTGCTTGGAGCTATTTATTGTAGAACATTCCATTTCCATTAGTTTCTTCATTTTTCTTTTGCAGTTGGCCAGATCTTCCCAATATTATTTTTCATAGCACTTTAATTAGCCTGTAGAGCAGTTCAGCTTGATACCTCTTCTAAGAACATCTGAAATATGTTTCCTCAGACATTAGTAACTTCCTATCTAAAATTTCAGATTAGCAGTATATATCTAGTCATATATAAGACTCATTAAATGCAATGGGACTTATTTCCAGGTGGCTGAATATAGGAGTGTTACATAAATGATTCCGTGTACTTACTTATATTCAATTTTATATGAGCAAATCTACATCCTTGCCAGTGAAATTTTCCCTTTGTTTTCCACTATCACTGTGTGAATGAAAACTGTTCCTATTGTTTTCTTTTGTCTCAATTTACCAGATTGATAAACAGTTTCAAATAGTTTATAATTAATATTAAACAATAACATTTAAATTTGTCCCTCAGGAATCAGCTTCTCCAATAAATAAACATCAACAACAACAGCATATCCCTGGATTAAGAACATGTTGATTTCAGGATGACCCATAGTTAAGAATGGAGTTTACTGTAATAAAATTTGAGTTAAATACACAATGGTTCAAGTTCAGTACACAATATTATTTATACAGTATTATACAATAATCTTGTTTCAGCCCACATACTAATTTGACTTAAAAATAGATCTTGGGAATAGAACTCCAGGGGTGAGATGCAAATATTTTTACTACTGGTTTGGTGGGTGTAGCCAGGTGGGCATGGCCATGTGACTGGGTGGGTGTGGCTTCTTTTTTTTGCAGCACACCCCTCCCCCTGCTCTTGGTTTTTTTGCCTCCTGGGCCTCAGGCAATAAGAGAGGGAGGGGGATTCTGGCATAGCTGATTGTCGGAACAACTGATCGTCGGGAGAAAAAAAAGAAATACCGGTTCAGCTGAACCGATAGCTGCTTTTTTTTTACTACTGGTTTTGCCAAACGGTAACATTTTTTACTACCAATTCACCCAAATCAGACCGGATCAGTAGAATACCACAACTGCAGAACTTCTTGTTAAACTGCAGACTACCTACATTCTGTATAAGAATTAGTGTTAGAGATCAGCCCAAATCTTCAGATTTAGAAGCTGATAAGCTTGGTCGGTCTGAGCTGGTTGCATTACAGGGATTATAGATGACCCAGATCCTGAGCTAGGCAATGTCCCAAGCCCAGCCACATGTCACAAATTTATTTTTTATTTATTTTATTTATTGATTTGTCAATCGCTTACAAGATAATAGGTATAAATATATACATAGTTATGAATACATGAAATGGGTACATATAAGAAAAATAAAAGAAACAATAGGACAGGGACGATAGGCATGTTGGTGCACTTATGCACGCCCCCTACAGACCTCTTAGGAAAGAGGTGAGGTCTATAGTAGACTGTCTAAGGTTAAAGTTTTTGGGGAAGAAACCACAGAGTCAGGTAGAATATTCCAGACATTGACCAAGAAAAGTTAAGCCATGTACCTACAAGAAAAGTTAAGCCATGTACCTACAAGAAAGCACAATACAGCTGCATCAGAGTTTAACACAAGATATTACTTTTAAAATATGTAAATATGCTACCTGTTCACTCTGTGTCTATGCTGCTGTTGGTTTACCTGAAACCATGGACTGGAAACAGGCTACTTTTGAAACTTCATGAATTCAAGATTGCAGAAAGCTTGTAGCATGCTTTGAGTTACTTTGGTGAAATATTTCTAACTTCAATAAATATTTTGAATTGGTTATCAGATGTTAGTATACTAAGTGTTTCATATGAAAGTAGAATACATGCTGAAATTATAATCTTATTCTTCCTTCTAAAACAGTATTAATCAGACTATTTTGACTCTTATTTCTTTGATCAAATGTTTAATGGAGGAAAGACTACAATATTTCTGAATGATCTAGATTTTCTAGATTAATATCCATTTCGGACTCAAGCGCTGAAATTACCTTTATTGCAATACTGAACTATCTTTGCCTGGAGAATGGATGGAGGGAGAACAGTACTGATTTTCCTAGAGTACTCAGGAGCTTTCAATACCATCAATTAAACCAGTGTTTCTCAATGTCAGCTACTTTAAGATTTCAAATCCCATGTGGGCTAGGGAATTCTGGGAGTTGAATTCCACACATCTTAAGAAAGATTGGACTACATTATTTTTCAGAAAACGTTTTCAAGTTGGGTGATCAGAAGAGTGTTGAAGAGACTTTACTCATACGTATCAAGAATGTGATCCCAAATAATTTCAACTCAACACCACGGTCATTGTAGTCTGGGCGTGATTCCATTTTATCCACCATTGTAGTCTGGACAAGATTCCATTTTATCCACCATATTTTTAAACAATGTTGTTGAAAACCATCATATGAAGATTTTGCAGTAAAATATTATCAACTCTATCTTTTCTCTCACAGAATCCAACCAGTAACTGTGATAATGCAATTGGAGAGAAAAAAAAAAAAAGTCACTTCAGACAAGAAAGATATGCTATCAGTGGAAGGTTTACTTATCCAGGTGTGTAGAATTTGCTGGATAGGATTGCAGTCTCCCTATTCAAGTTTGTAACTTGGGGGACACTTTTGAATCCATCTTTAGCTATTTAGGCACAAGTGGTTTCTGTGCCCTAGGTTCAGTCATACTTGAATAGAGATAGTCATTTTGCACTAACTGTAGTAACTTCTCATTTGTAGTATTGCAATGCATTATAACTGAGGCTGCCCTTGAAAATCTAAATTACTTTAGTAAACGGTGACTGTTCTAGAGCAATCTGGATAGTTTCTTTGCTAGCCCGCATGAACTTTGCTAGTTCATTTTCGGTCCCAATCTAAGGTCCTAGATTTAATCTAAAAATCCTTCAGAGCTTGGGACCACAACATCATTTTTGGAAGCTGAGATTCCATGCTAAGATGTAGTGAATGGGTACATGGGAACAGGCTGTTTTAGTTGGCCACTCTTACCCTGACTCGGGATTGTCTTCCAGAATGAGGTAGTCCTGATAACCAACTTAACTGTATTTTTGGAGAATACTTTTTAAATTCTTTTGGAGAATACCTTTAAATTCTTTCACATTCAATCACATTAACATTTAATGTGTTAATTTTGTTCCAAAAACCTTAATTACAGAAATAACTCCTTTTATTAATTGTTTAGTAATGTCAGAGTGTTAAGTATTTACTGTGCATTTAAAAAACAAATCAAAGTTTTATTTTAATGTATTGTAAAGTGCACTGGGATGCTGGTTTTAAAGAACATTGCCATTCTGTATCTATTACCTTGTTATAAAAAACAACATTTCTTGTCGCAGTTACACAAGACAATAGGACAGGCAGTAATTATAATGCAATGCAATGCAATAACCAATCTCATTGGCAGATCCAGTGATCTGCAGAGCTCTCTGATTTTGAGAAAGCTCCTGCTCCTGATATAAGAGGAGTTTTTTTTAACCTTCAAAAGCAGTCAAAACCAGAAGTCTTTTTTCTGTGGATATAAGATGATATATGTGCAAGCATTACTATTTATTTCAGAAAGTTGTTTATTTAGTTTTATTTATACTTTGCTACAATCCCCCAGGACGTTTGGCAGTTTACTGGAAACCAACATCTATGGTCAGCAATAATCAGTCAATCAATTGATTGATCAATCGATCAATCTTGGTATTAAATCCTGAATACCTTCCAATTTTCAGATGCTTCTGAAGTGCAGTTAAAATAGGAGCTAGCTTAACCTCTCTGGGAAGCAATTCAAAAGATTGCTGCTATTGAAAAGCAGTACTTCTGATCCTCACCCTCCCTTACCCTACCACAATGAGGCACTACTAATTGCTTTTCCTTGCAAAATCTAATTGTTTGGGCTCATTCTGCTGGGTTGAATGTAATAACATGATACCGAGCCACAAAGAGAATCACTGAAGGTACAAAGAAAGAACAGGGGCAGAGAAAGAATAGCCAATAGTCTGGATGTGTCAAAAGTTGCTAAACAGAGTTGTGACTCAAATCCCCATTTACTGCACAAGTCCCCTTGTTTTGATTATTCTAACAGTTATCTTTACACAACACTGGTTGAAAATGAAATACACTACATTATACTCTACAAAACATTTCCTTGTGATGCGGTTATGTGAAAAAAAAATGAAAATAGCAGTACAATAAAACTAGAAATAAAAATGATAAACAGTGCTGCATTTATAATTTTTCAACTGTAGAAGTAATTATGAATGTAAAAAGACATAATGTTAACATAACTATGCAAAAATAATTTTGACAGCAGTGACTAAAAAGCCTCTTAAATTCACTTATGCTAATCAGGCAGTAAGCAAATTTCTTAGCTGAGTAATTTTTAATGTTGTCAAATAATGGGTGGCCTAGTCATGCAATGTAAATTAATCACTTTGTTAATCCTACTGCAAAATGTAATTTAAAAAAAAACAGGAATGGCTCGTATTACAAAATTCAAAGACAGAGTTGACTAGTTACATTGGCACACATTCATATCTATCAAAACCAGGGACTATGGGAAGACCATGTTAAGAATATGAAGATGGAAGAGACATAAATATTAAATTGCATTTGTGAGAGAAATAGAAACAGGAAAGTAAACAATTCAGGTAGTAAAAGGAACAAGATGAAAGTCATGGACCAGAAAAATGATAGGAAGAGATTGAAGATGACTTATAGCCTATATATTCCTTCGATAATGCAAAAAATAACTGAAACCTTGTTTGTAAAAAATGGGATATCAACTTCAAAAAGAAATATTTCCTAATGGGGACACAACTGTTAAGCTGCACAAATGAAAGTGATTCCAAATTAGGGGAAATGATAGTTGTACTCTATTCTCATAGATCATCTCACACCTACTTCACCTCTCTGAATGCAAGTGGCTTCCAGTTTTTTTCCACTCCAGTTTAAGGATGGAAACATTGTAAACTGGAAAAATTGCAAAGAAGGGCAACTGGAAACTTGGAAAATATGAGAATGAATGGTGGTAACTGGATATATGAATCCTGAGAAACAATGATTGAGCTTAAAATAGCAGTTTTAAATTACCTGGAAGGATATACAGGTAATTTAGAAGGTGGCTATGCCACATTCTCTGTTGCTGCAAGATGCAAGACACGGAATGGAAGGAGAAAATATCCCAACAAGAAAAATAAATCAGTATTTATTGTATGTTTTATTCAAACACACAATTCTAAACATATTTTATGATATGCAGAATTTTATAGATTTTTACATATTGGACTAAAAATAAATATGGGAAAAGTGTAGTTTGGTTCTTTTTAATCTGATAAATGTATTAGTATATTCAAAGATTTTCACTAAGATTGTCACCAAAAAGTAAAGAAGGGTTAAATTTTTATAATTTGTTCAGAAATATAAATCAGATCAATATATATCACAATTTACAAGATTCATACTGCTCAAACAAACTATATATTTATCTATCTTTTTTATTTATGACAATCAATTTTGCCAAACTTTCTGTCTATTAATGGTTCTGACTAAACATAGCGGACAGTAACAATTATTCTGGAAACATCTTCACATATTTTCTTTAAATTGGCTATAGGCTTACTGGAATACTTATCACAGACTCTTTAATTTAAATGGATTCTGAAGCCTACCCCCAGATATGGTAGAAAGTTCTAATTAAAATGTTATAAGCTGTGAAAGGCCTATAGGATTAATGTGGGAGTGGGGAAAAACCAACCCAGAAATCTGCAGCCATTGTAGAAAAGCAGCCAACGCTCTATCTTGTGAAATGGACCAGAAGAATTCAGGAATTTAAAAGACTAGGAATTATGTTTGTCACAAAAAGCTTGCTTGGCAAAATTGAGAACCTTACTTGAAAACTGTGATGCTTTTATTACTAAACATGAATATTCATTTTCCAGTAATGATTTGTGTAATGGGATATGTGTATGCATGCATATGCAATGAAGTTAAATAGAAGTTCGAATCCTTGGGGAACCATATTTTAGCTTACCATATAAATACTACTAAATAACAGAAATACTTAAATTTACAGAAATTTAAAAGCGGCAGGAGGCTGTCAGATGCCTCAGAGAATATGGCAAAGCACTATCTAAGCAGGTGAAAACATGAAGAGAAGGATTATAAAATACCATGTCTTAAATTTAATAACCCATTTAATATTGCCTTTCAATTCTATTTCATGTTCAGTAAAGCAAGAATAACTGAACTTTTCACCAGTTCCAACTTCAGGTAAACAGATTTTGTTTTGAATAGAAATACTACTTTCTAATATTTTATCATAATCAACAATTACGGTCTTCATACAGACATTTGCCAGTGGTTTATTTAAAAAAATTGAAATTGATTTTTCTAATAACAATTGTATCCTTTGTCTTCGTACAGACATTTGCCAGTGGTTTATTTAAAAAAATTGAAATTGATTTGTCTAATAACAATTGTATTCCTTTGTCTTAATCTGTGAGCTACTCTAAAGTGACTTGTTTCAGGAAAATAACAGACACCTGCCCATTCCTTTCTACAGCAAAAGCGCTGCTATAAGGTAGCTTTTATAACAGACAAATGTAAATTACTTTTAGAGGAGCAGAAAATACTTTGCTATAGTATTTTATGGTATTAATGCAAGGAGGGACGGAGAGAGGGAAGAAAGGATAACCAATACTGAGATTAAAGACATGTTTAAACTATGTATAAAAGTTTAGTGGTTATACCTCTCAGTGTCTGTAAATGAGACAGGGGAAAATAAATCCTTTACTGAAAATCAGTCAACTAAGGCTCAAGTTTATGCATGGAGTAAAACAGCTTTTCTTGGATGTCAGATTAAAAGTTAATTTTCTTCCTTTCTTGGCATAGGTAGGCACTCACACACACACAAAAAAACCACTTTTTCTTGGAAGTATAAACTTGGCACGGTGGGGGAAAAAGTTCAATTAAGTTGATCCAACATAGAAATATGCAGGTTGGAGAAAGATTCCTTTCCCCAGGCATAACAGTATATAATAAAGCATTACTCCCCAGTTCTGATGCTTACATACAATGGATCAAGGAAACAATATACATTTTTTATATTTACCCATTTTATTAATATACATACAGTAAATATATTGCACAGAAGTCTTGTAAAGACTATCTGGTAAAATAAGCAACAATAACCAGTGCAAAGTTTATGAAAGAAAAGGTGCAAGCATATAAGTGTATAAATTCAGAGTTATAATATCCTGTATAACTATGATACATAAAATAGCAAAGAAAGAAAGAAAAGGACAAGAATTATTATAAAAATTGCCAATTTATTTCCACTGCTGGTTGCAGGATGTCCCAATGACATCAAGAGTACCCTGACATCTGCTGGGCTGCAAACATCTGGCTTTTCTGATAGAAATTGGAGTCATCAGGATGTTCGGGGAGCCCAATACATGAGCCCTTTTGTATTGTTAATTAGTTATGTGGTGCTATCATCAGCTATCATTATTTTTAACTGTATTTTTGTTTTATTTATAGGGGGTTTGCTTTTTTCTGCTGTGTTGTTTGTTAATTCCCCAGAATTGTTTATTTAAGATGGAGAACAACATACATTTTTGAAATAAATCAGCAAGGGAATGGCATTCTTGTTAATGAATATTTATTGGAGAGTGTGATGACCCAGGGAGTGGCACAAAGGCAACACAGTCACATAAGTAAGAAAAGTCCCTTTAATACCTCCAACTTTGCCCCCAATGTCCTGTTACCTTTGGCTGGAGAAAAAAACTCTCCCAAGAATAATCTTTTAAGTGGCAGAATTTCAGTCTGAAAACAAAATACATATAAACTGTAAATAAGATCTGCACAAACCCTGCTGCAGCAATTAACTGGACAGCGCAGGATAAGGAATTGCGGACTTCAAAGGCCAATAAAACATGCACAGTTGGAAAGATGCCAGGAATCCAGAGAAGCCTCGACAATAAACGATAATTCACAACTTGCTTCCAACAAGTTGCTGTGTGCAAACTCCCTTTTTAAACAGTGTTCCCAGCTGCAGCTAATGAAAGGAATCAGGGCCCTTTCCTCCCCAATAAGCCATGTAATTCACTTGCTCCCTTCTCCATTCCTCCCTGCATGCCCTAGGATGAAGAGGGGGTGGGCCTGGATCTTCCTCTGAATTCCCTCTGCCTTGCTCTACCTCTCCTCTGCTCTGCCCAGCCGGACTGTGCCCTTCCCCAATTTCTTCCACAGCCAACAGAGCCACAGTCCTACTCTGTCAGCTGCTCAGCCTCCCCTTTGGAATCAGAGTCCAACAGAGGCATGACAGAGACAGAGAGAGGAAGGCAGGCAGGCAGGCAGGCAGGCAGGGAGGGAGGGAGGGAGGGGGAGAAGGAGAAAGAGAGAGTAAGAGTTCCTATTATAATGTCTTAGCCCAGGGGTGTCAAACTCAATTTCACTGAGGGTCGCATAAGGGTTGTGTTTGACCTCAGGGGATCGGGGAGCACATGGCAAAGGTAGGCGTGGATAGCTTGACATCACTTATGTCAGGGGAGCCTCTGGTGGCCCAAGCGCTCAGCCAGCAAAAATGGGGTCCCAATCTCTGTTTTCAGCTGGGATGGCCTCCTGTAATCATCTGCCAGCAAAAACAGAACTCAATTTTTGCTGGCAGAGGCCGGTCCTTCACTGTTTCCAGGGTGGCTCCGTGGGCCAGATCTAAGCACCCCGCGTGCCAGATCCAGCCTGTGGGCCTTGAGTTTGGCACCCTTGTCTTAGCCCAATTTAATAAATCTTCAACTTTTGTCAGGTGAAAGGTAGCCATTAATTTCACCAAGCACTGCTACATTTTGCAAATACTGCATTATATGCCAGGTTATTTTCAGAAAGGAATGTAAATATGCCACAAGTGTTGCAGACTGATAAGTGCAGAGTCCTTCCTATTAATCTTTACTTGAATGGAGTCATCAGTGGAAGATTTTGATTGTTTCCTTCTCAGGCTAGCCAAATTTACTCTACTGACACTCTAACACTTTCAATTTTACTCATCACTCCCATGAAACTGGTTGCTTTATATTCCTTCTGCAACAGCCTCAGGTTATTCAACCACACCCACAATGGGTAATCAGCAGCTTTCAGAAAGTGAAGGACATAACTGTTGCAATCAAATGCTGTTAAGATTAACTTTTTACCTGAATACCATCTGGGGGGCTTCCAAACAGCCCATTTTCATCACAATTCACCATTATAAAAAATCCCCATGAAACATTATCAATCAGTATCTGGGATATTTTCTGTGTCAGGTTTGTTTAGATTGGAAGCCTGAGGTCTTTACTGTATTTTTACTATTCTGTAAATTCTATGGAACCTAAACTGTTAGGCGTGAAACAGTATAAACAAGCATCCATAGGTTTGTAATACTGTTTTGCAATGCAATTTCTGTTTTGTAGGCCAAACTAAAGCAAGCTGAAACTCTTATCGCAGGGGTTTCAAACTCATGGCCCATGGGCCAGATGCATCTTGTGCTAGCCATGCCTATTCCCATTCTAGCAAAGCGGGGAAAAGTTGCGATACATCACGTGACAACCATGTGTCATTGTGATTTTAACACCTCTATCCTACCACATTATGTCACCAACAATCAGTAGTCATGAATAGCAATATTGAGGCTAGGTAAGTGAATCATTTCAAGAAAGATGAAATAGGACAAAACTCACTGCTTTTATAAACTAAACTTATCTTTCTGCTAGCATTGTATATTTCAATATTTCAGGGCAACAGTTTAAAGCTTTTATTGAGAGCTAGGGAATATATTTAAAGTTCATCCACAAATGTTTTGACACTTTTCTCAAAAGTATTGTACATGAATTTTCAGGGATGGCAAAGAATCTATATATTTTGAAAGTGTAACATTATTGATTCCTGTGTATGGCTTACTATTAAGATTTATTAATCCTTGTGATCTAATAATGACTTATATGTGCCCCATTCAATACAACTTACACTAATAAATCTTAATATTGACAAGCAGAGTCAATACCTACTTAGGGATTTTCAAAGTAGTAGCATAAAATGATGATATAACATATGCAGAATTGTGATGGCCAATTCTCAGTTTTTGTTGACATTTAATTTGATTCATTCTTTATAAACTCTGTAACTTTTGATTTCACTCAAGCCCTATGCCTTCATACACAGCATATAAATCCATAAGAAAACCCAACATATGGATAATAAATAATTCTTACAACAGCAACCACCACCACTAGAGGTGGTATTTAGCAAGTTCTGACCAGTTCTGGAGAACCGGTAGCGGAAATTATGAATAGTTCGGAGAACCAGCAAATACCCCCTCTGACTGGAGATTTTACAGTATCCTTCCCCTGCCACGTCCACCAAGCCACGCCCACAGAACCAGTAGTAAAAAAAAAATTGAATCTCCACTGACAACAATAATAATTTCTTATTTTTTTCCATCAGCAAATAGGATGGATTTGAACAGGATACTTATCCTCAGACTCTCCAGAGTTACCAACAGCCGGGGAGAAGAGATTTAATAGCTTAACAAAATTATTTGTCTGCATTTGTTTGAGTGTGTGCATGTGCTTGTACCCGCCTTCGAATCAATGTTGGTTCCTGGTAATTGTCTGAAAAAGTCCTTGCAGTTTTCTTGGTAAGATTTCAGAAGTGCTTTCTGTGGACTCTTTCCTAGGACTTAGAGAGAGTGACTAGTCCAAAATCATCCATATGGCTTTGGGCCTAAACCAGGGCTAGAACTCACAATTTCTTTATTTCCAGTCTAATGTCTTAAACACTACACCAAACTGACTCTCCCATATTATGTTTAGATTTATACCAATAGAAAAGAAATTGCCCTTCATTTTGTAAAAAAATGTTGCACTGCAGCCTTCTGGAGCAGATTTTCAGGGCCACATGGAAGAGTTTAATGTTCTGTCCTAGAGACATGGATAGACATGACAATTCTCTCTGCACTTGTAGGCAGAGATGGAATTCAGCAGATTCTGACCAGTTCTGGAGAACCGGTAGCGGAAATTTTGAGTAGTTCGGAGAACTGGCAAATATAACCTCTGACTGGCCCTGCCCCCATCAGCTGGGTCTTCTTTTGTTGCCCTGAAGAGAACGGAGCTGGAAAACAGGTGAGTGGGGTGGGAGAGAATGGAGATTTTACAGTTTCCTTCCCCTGCCACATCCAACAAGCCAAGCCACGCCCACTAAGGCACGCCTAAATTTACTAAATTTGGTAGTAAATTTTTTTGAATCCTACCACTACTTACAGTATAGGCTGTGCACCTTTTAAAACCAGTAGACAGGTGGGAAGATTCTGGAAGTGTCTGGACCTGCAACTATAGAGAAATTGCCCTCTATGTTAATAGAAGGTGTTCTATCAGTGGTAGAAAAGAATTGGCTTCACTTTGTTCTTGACTTTACCATATAATCTACTGCTCAAGAGTATATATTGATGTATTATATTTAATTAAGTACATTTAGCCCTATGTAATTCACCTTAGGTTCTACACACTCCACCAAAGCAAAAGTCTTCAAGAATCACCACATATTCACATATACACCCAATCTGTTTATATTCTTCCAAATATGAATGCTGCCAACAAACAATTTCATTTATACTGCTGATAGTAATTGAATTTTGTTCCAACTCTACCTCACAACAATGTACTGTGAAGTCAATATTATAATGGCGAAACTGGAATAATTGCCTTTGCCCTAATATTCTTATTTAAATGCATTAAAAACCTATTAGCTATACATAGCAGCAATAGCATCTGTTTAATATTTATGCTAATACAAATTATATATTATGTTAAAGGTTACAGAATAGCTCCTTCCCCATATCATTAAATGATTTCAGAAATAGACATTTAATAATGGGAAGTATACATTTAAATACCAGTGATAATGGGCATTATGTTTTCATATCTTGGAAAGGAAAATGTTAATGCTTAAAAAAAGTAATTATTAGCAATTTCCTACATACATAAAAAGTAAGTATTTCAATATTATTTCGCTTAGGACAGAGCTGAAGATACATATGAATAAAGTTAATATATTCAGAGAATTTTGGACAAGAAGAAATGGCAAACCAAATAGGATAATGGCATCACTTCCTCTTTCTACTGTTCTATGGTGCATTTCAGGATGACCTTTCTATCTCCTCTTCTGAAAAGCTCCTTGGCACTAAAGTGGGATTATCTCCATTTGTAAAGGCAGCGTCAGAAATGTGACCTAGAATTGGAGAAGTAAATATACTGTGATCCAGAAAGTTATGAAAAAGAAATTAATCTTACAGAGGGACGGAAAGGAAAGGAAGGGAAGGAAAGGGAAGGAAAGGAATGGAAAGGAAGAGATGGAGTGGACGAAAACAGCAAAAAGCTGATGGTATTTTTAATATTGGATTAGGCAGCCTTTTAAAAAAAATACTATTCTTAAGGCACTATGTGTTTAGTGCATTTATTTACTCAAAAGAATTGTATGGCCAACCATTCTAAAACACAGCCTTGGATGGCACACAACAACAGACAGGATTTAGAGTAGCAGCATTCATCTGATTGAACCAATAAACAGATCTAAAAGAACTGGTTACTTACTAATGCAAATAAATGGATTCTTGGAGCAATCAGCTGCGAAGTCATGTAAATGGATTCTGGGCTTTTGAAATATCTATCTGTAAATTTCCATAATTTATAGAATTATGGGATTCTCACTCAATGTACAACATGGATTTCCTTCAGTTCCTGAAGGTATAGCAGATTCCACTTTTATATTACATTTGCCCTTCTGCAGAGAATATAATGAAATGTACATGGTGTATTTTGTTGAACTGTCCATTATATCATACATGGCATCCTGAACCCTATTCCTTGTTCTCCATCTGGGCTGTACTGAATGCATTTTTCTGATAATAGATAATTCCCAGAAATCTGTAAAACGCCTGTAAAATGATTTTCACTAAGAAAGTATACAAAGAAACTGAATTGAAAAAGAATTGGATAGATAATTTCTGTATTAGAAGACTGTTAACTATCTATTTTATGATTTTATAATTATACTAGCTAGATGCCGGTGCTTCGCTACAAAACTATGTGGTCGAGCTTAGTTTTGAGGGAAGAAAATAAATTCTGCCTCTGCCTACCAGCATCCATCGGTATTCATCTGGCTAGCGTCCTGTCAGTGTGCGAGAGAATTGAGGGCTGTTTGGAAACTGAAAGAGTATTTGCTGTGTGAGCAAGAAGAAGACAGCAAGGAGCTTGGGTGTGGCTTAGCTCAACTGTTCTGTACTAAAGCTGCTTGGTGCTATGAAACTAAAACTGAAACTCCTCTCCTCTGCTTGTGTTTTGCATTTGGAACATATTTCTTTTCAGGTGGGGAAGGGGAGTAGAACTCCTTAGCATCAGAGCATGTTAATAATAATATATGAAATACTAATGCTCTGATGGTCATTTCAAAAAATCCTTTCTTAGTGAGCACTTAGAATCCAAGAGGAACATACATGCCAAATTGCAAGTTTGTAGGCTTTACTGTTCTGGAGATTTTGTGATGATGCGTGTGTGGTATTCGTTTTTTATAGATATAGATTTCAATGCTATTGTTTTGTTTTGTTGCATGAAATTGGTCATTTGGAACTAAGTAAATAAATAAACAGAGGATCCCAAGAGAAACATTGAGATCACCCAGTCTGAAGCATAGTTAGGGGAAAAAAGTTTTGTGAATTCACAGGTGAACAATTTTGAACATCAGTTTACTGAGAACGAGGGAAATATTTCCTGTGAGGCCTCTGGGGACACTGATAAGTAAAGGCAAATCATAAAATGGTATTTGAGAAAGCCGACTTGTTTCCTCAAACTGAAAGGATTGAAATTCCTTTTATATGATTTGCAAAAACTGTCCTCTTAGTCATGAAGGAGGCTCTTAGAGGGTCTCCCATAAGTAAGATCTCACCAATGTAAGCCTAATATGAAGCTGGAAGGGATCTTCTGACTGGCTTTAGTTGGTGTGGCAATTACAACTCTGCTTTGGGTGGAAGGACTTTGTTACAGTGATTTGTGTCTTCTTCATTACTTAATTGCTGTGAATTATTGAATGTGGAACTGCCTTTTAAGACTTTTGGGAAGCTTCTATTAGTCCTAAATGCAGTGGCTCATATACCATCAGGCTCTCACCGATGGTAGCACATTATAATCATGCTATAGGCCAGTGATGGCTAACTTTTTCGTCCTCACGAGCCGAAAGTGAGCGCCTGTGCGTGCATGCGCCTGCTCACATGCCTGCACCCATAATGCAGGTGTGCCCCCCCTGCGCCCCTGCACATGTGATACCCCATGATCCTCCATGCCATGCACCTCTGTACCTGCCTGGGAGTCTCCCGCACGGCCCCCACCCATGCACAGTTTATACCTGACAATCGGCTGGCGGGAGGCACACGCACATGCGCAGTGGACCTGATCTGGGGCGACGGCTCGCGTGACGACAGAAATGGCTCTATGTGCCACTTCCAGCATGCATGCCATAGGTTCGCCATCATGGTACTTGCACTTGATTTCTATTGGCTTACTGCTGTAATGTAAATTGGTGATGTGAATCTATAATCTTTATGACTGGTACTAAGTTAGCTTCAGAACTGCATTCAGACATTCTGAGTTGTCAATAAAAGCAGCTAGTGGTTTCCACTTTTGGGAATTGTGGGGAGTCTGTCAAACTATGGAGGCATCTGTTTTGCTATAGTAACAGTTGCCCTATGGGATGGTTGTCCCTTTGGAGCTAAGGTTAGTTATCTCTGAACTTGGCTCGCTTCTCCAAGCAGCTGCAAATGGACGTATTTCAAAGGCCCTTAGGATTTGATGTTCAGTTTTTGTTTCTTGTTTGTTGCACTTTTTTGTTTTTAATTATTTTAATGAGACCATGGATATTTTAGTGATTTATATATTTCTATAATTGTGGCAGGATATGTATAATGCAAGGCAGTGCGGTGCAATACAATGCAATACAATATAGGTGTATTTTTACAGTCAGCAACATAAGGAAATCAGATGTGCTTTTCAAATGGGGACGTTTTTGTGTTGCTATTCTTCTCCTCATGGAAAAGAACAGATGTTTTCCCCCTAGCATTATAACCAAGAAGATTTCAATTGAAACAGTATTGGTTTTAATTTATATTTGAATTAATTCAATTTACAAAGCATAGAGGGAAAAGACAATAAGATTGGAATATTTCATTTTCCTTTATTATGATGCACATATTTTGACAAATATATATTAAAATTTACTTATATATTTACACTATTCTCAGAAATTAAGAAAATAGTGACCTCTGAAAGCTGCATATTAGCAAACTACCACCTTGGAACATATTTTTATGTGTTCTTTAACATGAGCCAATGCCTATTTAAAACATTATTTTCACATTATTTTTTTATTCACATTATTCTTAGCTGAATTATTTGGCAAATATTATAACACACAAACTATCAAAAGTACAGTAAAGGTTTATCATATTGAAACATGACCAGTTTGGATCGAAATCCCATTAAACTAAAATTAGTAGTACCATCTTTATCTATTCTCAGTGTTTAAACTATAAATGCTATATTTCACTTTAAGTCTTGGCATTCCAAAATGATCTTCATGGAAGTTTTAAAAATGTTTTTTGAAAGCATTATTGTGATCATATTCTAACTATTTTTGCAGAGGACCTTAAACATTTAAAAGTATAGAATAGCAATGACTGTGTTTCACTCTACAGCATAATAAGTACTGCCCATTTTTGGCCAAAAGAGGCCACCCAAATAATCTCTATAGGTAATGTTTTAAAGTTTTATAGCTTGGAAAGAAAATGTTTCATTTCACTTTTATTTTAGAATGACTAGTTGAAATAGTGTAATACGTAGCCATTATACTAAAATGCAAGTATATATTCTTCATTGGGAGTATATGATAGGGGTATATGATAGAATGATTCCAATGAGTTTGTATGAAAAACCTACATGGCATATCTGAGTGAATCTATCGTATTTATGAAAATGTATTGCATATCTAAATTTCTTGCGTGTCTTTTAGGTAACCTTTATATAGCCTTTTAGCATGATTTAGCAGACAGTGATATTCCAGGCTGAACAAAGGATTGTATACTGTTCACCAGATCAAAAGAAAAGGGCTTCTATATAAGATGTGATATATAAATTCCCTAAGCCAGTTCCTGACTGGTTAATGAGATTCTACTATAGAAATGAGATTGAAAGATGTTGTTTTTGTGAACTGTAAAATCAGCTTTGAAAGAAAGTTGGCAAAGGATCTTAGGCCCTTGATTAATTAAAGTTGAACTTGTTCTGGTAAATGGTACACAGTTGGGATTTGCGATTTGCATAAATTACACTAACTATGCTGTCTGATTCCTAGTGTAGTCTCATGCGGATTTACTAAAGAATTGCATTCCCAAGTATCAAATTGCAGTAATTAATACTTTTGGAAAAAAATTGAGTTTTTATCTAACAGAGATTCAATGACCATTTACATTAGTACATTCTTATGAATATAACCTCAACAGTATGTTCTATTTCCATTAGTTTCAGTTCCTAAAGGACATTTTAATATTGTTCTATACATTTCATTAAAAAGATACACCATCGTACATCATTTATAGTATAAATTTCATAATAATCAAGGTTTCCTATAAAACTTATATGAATATGTTTTTATTGGTATAAAATAGGGCTGTTAAATTCCTGGTCCACAGGCCAGATGTATCACGTGCTGGCCCACGGCCACACCAAGTTTAGTGAAGGGGAACAAAAGTCCCAATATGTCACGTGACGACGCCATGACCATGTGAGTTTGACACTCCTGGTATAAAATGTTGGTTTCTAAGTATAGAAATGTGCAAGCAATCTTTCAGACAAATAAACAAATGAATAAAACAGAGAAACAATTAGAGAAACAATAAATAAACGAGAAATGTTTAGGTTTTACATTTAAACAATTTTATTAAAATATTATATGCTCCAAATTGCCTATAGCAGTGGGTCTCAATCTTTTCTTTACTCCCATTAAATGCCTTTTGCAGCCAAGGACCATGGCCACAGACCCCCAAACTTAACTCAAGTTTTAAATCATAGCATTTCTTCAACCCTTTGCAAACCCCCTGTGATGACATCGTGCAATCCTGGTGTGTGGACCACAGGTCGAGAACCACTGACATACAGATAAAAGAGTAGACTTTTTAGCAAGACCACAAAGACTGCACCTTTTCATACTTTCTCTTGATTCTCTTGACAGTATTAGCAGCACACAGAAATCCTCCACATTCTTCACTATAATTGGCTCCAATCCCAGCAGTCAAATGTCAGATATATTTCTTTTCAGCCTATCTTCCTTCAGTTTCTCAACAGGACCATGGGGTCTCTTGGCATCTGTCCAGTTATGATGATCCCAAGTCTGCCTTTACAAATGCTTCTACACCAGATGCCTGACCAGAATGGCACTAAGTAGAGGTTCTTCTGAATATCCTATGAAATGAATATCATGATAGATTCACTTATTCTTTCACATATATAATTCATTATGACATTCCTAATGGATTCTGAAGTGCACTTGAATTATGCAAAAGCTCGGGAAGAATGTAGTTGGATTACAAGCATAGCTTGTAGCTTCAAGTTTTCAAAGACTTAACAATTTAGCATCGAAAAAGATACAAATAATGAGATGATACTTACATCCATTGGTAGATCTTCAACATTATGATTCTAGTCTATATTTTCTGGGTTCCTGTCATTAATTGTCTCTATATGTGAGATATTATAACCCATAAACATCAGCAAGAGTTGCAAGATTAATGGAGTTCCCTTTAATCTCCACTGCTATAAAGTTGATACTATGTGCTTCCTATTACTAGGAAGTAAAATGGCTTAAATTCAGTTGTAGAAATAAGCATTAAAGCTATCCAATATATGAATAAATAAATAAAAGGAACTGTAGAAAACATTAATTTATAGCATGGTATAAGTCAACAATTTATAGCAGTATTCTTGAAAGTAAAGTGTCAATATTATTTTAATAGTCTAAAATATTTATATGTATATTTCTTTAATAAGGTGAGAAAAAGATTTAATACATGAGTCTTGAAATTACTATGTTGTCATAAAACAAAATGATTCTGTTTGTTTAAAAGATATTATCAGAAAGTCTTTTCAATGACAAGGAAGTAACATACTGTAGCTGATGAATTCTCTATGTTTACCCCATAGCCATAGATCACTACTTAGATCTTATTATGGCAACTGGCTTTGTTCTTCCATTTTTACTTAATTTGGAATTTGCTCTTGAGCAGTTCATGATCTGTTCCAACATCAGCCCCAGGTTATGACTTTATTATTATAACTGAGATTCTCATACAAAAAAATATACTTAATTTTATTTCTCTATACAACTTCTGCATTGATGCGGTGGCTCAGTGGCTAAGACACTGAGCTTATTGATCAGAAAGGTCGGCAGTTCAGCGATTTGAATCCCTAGCACCGCGTAATGGAGTAAACTCCCGTTACTTGTCCCAGCTTCTATCAACCTAGCAGTTCAAAAGCATGTAAAAATGCAAGTAAAAAAATAGCATAACAGCGTTCCGTGCACCTTCGTTGTTTAGCCACATGACCACGGAGATGTCTTGGACAGTGCTGGCTCTTCGGCTTTGTAATGGAGATGAGCACTGCCCCTTAGAACTGGAAACGGCTAATACGTATGTGCCAAGGGGAACCTTTACCTTTATCTTTTATACAACATCTGGTGATGTCCATGTTTAGAGTGTGTCAATTTTTTTTTAATTTTCAATTTCCAAACATTAGGGGTACTCAAAAGTTGTGATATGCCTTGGGAATTGTAAAGATATTTTGGTTACTTTAATATAATTTAGATGTGCTTGGTAAGTAACTACATAAATATAATTTTTAACATACTGTTGGTTTCATATATAGGCATTATTTTGGTTGTTTGAAGACATGTTAGCAATGAAAGAAATAATTGACAAAAACTGATTTTCTTCTACTTAATTTCCGTTTCCTAGGCCAAACAAGTATGTTTTTCTCTTTTACATTTCCAACTTTGGCATTCCAATATCCATAAGCAACTTATCTTGTATGCATGTTTTGTTGCTTTCAAACTGAACTTTGCCATGAAACAATGGAGGGGAGTCATGGCAGTACAGAGAGGAGGCAGTACATTCCAAAGAAAAGCCCAAATTAAGACAGTCCCAAACTGGATGAATAAAATGGAAGATTTTATTTTTATAGTTACCTCCGTTACGTCCCATTTCTCTCCAAGGAGTGCAGGTGAGTATATTGGTTCCACCCCACCTCATTCCCTTGTATTTAAGCAAAAATAATGTGAAGTACATTAGTAAGTGGGCAAAAGTCTTCCAGTGAGTTTTATGACTATTTGGGGTTTGAATCTAGGTCTCCATTGATCGCTACCTCATACTGGTCATATAATCTGATTAGGCCCTAAAAATTTTACATCTTTAATATGTTTTTCACTATTTGAAGTAGTTTTTCTTGGATAGGTTTTTACTAATCATCCTAAGATATAAATCATTATTTGCAAGCCCCAAATGTTGCAGAGTCACAACAAATTTGGTAAGATGTGTGATAAGGCAATATACAATAAAAAAAATAATAATTTCATCCTAATCGTTCTGGAGTTTAAAATGTGAAATTTGTCAATACAAGTGCTGCTTTTTTTTTAAACTTCCACTGCTAATGCCCCATTCATTATTCCAACAATTCATTATTCTAAATCTTACACATTAGTCAGAAAGCAAACAGTTTCTTCAGTTTGCAAATGATTGAAATAACCAAATAGAATTTTTTTTTTTACAGCTAAGCATCTTTTATAATCATAAACCAAAACAACCCTGCTGGGGGACACTACAACAAGAAATCAGATAATGCAAATTAAGCTTAAAATTGCATATCTGTGGCAGATCTTCATGAGCCAGCTGGCAGTGTATTCTTGTAAAACAGCAGTCAACTTTTTACTGTCCCTGTGGTTCTCTGATTTGGGATGCCAATTTTATCCTGGGATTTCAAAACCCATTTATATTCCTTCAACCCATATGTCATATTGTATTTTTTCCATAAAATCTCTGACTTAATTCTTAACTGTCATTTCCATCGCAAATGAAACTAATTTATATACATGCTTCATTGTTATTGTACTTGCATCTCCTTCTCCATACCGTAGAATGTTAACTCTTAAAAACTTGAGATCAGTAATATGAATTATAGAATAAGTTACCAAGGGGGAGTGGGGTAGAATTGAACACTAAAACTGTAAGAAAACCCAACATATCTCAGCAGCTGAAAGTTGAGTAAAACTGTCACGTAATTGAGTAAGTTACAACCATAATTATTAAGCATATATTAATAAACAAATAGGAACTTCAAAGATTCCCATTAGCTACCTCAGTTATTTGAAGTCAGAAAACTAGATTATATGGAGCATGAATGCCTGCAGATCAGTTTCAAAAGAAAGTGAGACTGAACACCCATTTTTTCTTTTTAAAAAATGACAACTTGCTATTAGGTATTATTGCTGCAAAGTCTGAAGGACCTGAACTTCAGTCAAAGAAATGTTAAATTTTGCCACAGTGTCAGAGAGTGGGAATGCAACACACACACACACACACACACACACACACACACACAGAGAGAGAGAGAGAGAGAGGGAGAGGGAGAGGGAGAGAAGGAAAGGGAGAGAGTGTTTTAATTCAACACCTTGCTCAAGCTGGAGACTCTACTATTTCAGACTAGTGGTTGTCCCATCTCTTCTTAAAAGCCTCCAGTGATGGAACACCCACAACTTCTGAAGGCAAGCCGTTCCACTGATTAATTGTTAATAAGTTATGCCACAACTCGTGCATGGTTAGTGGATTTTAAAGCCCCAGAACACCCAGCATTTCTACCAACAAAGACTCCCATTTGAAAGGAACAAATACTGTTTTCAAGTAATCGTAAGACTAAAGGACATAAATCATAAAAAAGAGGAGGGACATTTGGGGACTGCAGATGTGTTGGCAGTTTTACTTCAGTTGCTAAGTTCTTGCAGATCCGTTCTTATTTTATCACCTCAATAAAGGTGAAGAAAGTACTTGCTTACAGTATTTGTTACAAGGTTATTACTTACAACAATAGTTCTCAAACTGACCCTGTTCACCTCTTTTTCCAGCCTTGAATGTCAATACCCCGCCAAACACAAAAGAGAACCCAAACAAAAATCAAGATTGTTGTTTTACACAATGGTAGTCCCAAACTGAATTCTCGACTCACAAGCAAGTACTGAGAAATTGCTCTACTATTCCCAAGATATACCTGGGATAATAATCCCAGTTTAAGAACAAAGGGTCTAGCTATTTCAAAAGCCATTTGAGTAAATAAGAGAAGTACATATTTTCTTACTCTTATTCTTTCATATTCTTAACAAATAATTGCAGGTATTGCAAGAAGTTATTTAAAACTAACTCATCAAAATGGTGAGGATTGAATGTATATAACCATGTGCAGTACAAGCGATCTGTTAGAGATGGAAGATTTCAATGGTTTCTGATAATTGTTCTTTTTACTTATGTCATATTCTCTCAGGTTATGTCTGAATTACAATTAAATTGATAAGAATAATACACAAAATCTCTGACCTGTATTTCATGTTTTATAAGAAAGGAATGTATCTGATTGACATGGAAACATGGAAACAAGGATTTCTCATACTGAACTAAACCTTAGAACTGAGAAATGCTGTGACAAAAATGATGACATGTTGCCTGTGGGCTTCCAGCTGGACATTAGGATTCAGCTGGAAGGATAGGTAAAAAGTAAGTAAGGGGGGCAAAGAGCTAATGGCATGGGACAGTACATTTCTTTTTTGTTCAGGGGGAAAATACACACCAAAACTCTTCCAGAATTCAGGATTTGCCATGTGAATGATGCTGACGTTTTTAGGTGACTCTTTAGTCCTATTGATTTCTATTAAAAAGTCTCTTCCTTGTACAGAGACTAGAAGGATTCCTGACAGTTTCTGGAGTTAGTTAGCATGAGTTCCAATATCATCACTTTGTACCCATTAGAAAAATTAGTTAGTGTACATTAAGCAATGCAATCCATAAATATGTATTTTGCAGCGAACCATAAAATTATTTAACCAGTCTTAACCAGGTGTAATACAGGCATAATCCTATTCAAGCAGGATGAGATGAAATACATTTCACTTTGTGGCTTTTATTTTGTGACCCTACATACCTCAGAAGGTTCAGTTCTGTTTTTGATTTCATTATAGAATTAAGGCTTTTTTTTTTCATTTGCATTCAAATTTCAAAGATGCAGTCTTGGAAAACAATGAGGTGGTGAAAAAGGAATCAAGGGTTCTTTATGGCCTATGGGGAATCTTCACTCATTATATATGGCAAAACAGTATAGGTTCTAGAGGGCATTTAACACAGATACGTGCAAAGAAGAAATTCTTCTACCTTTTAATATTATATGTACCATGTTTTTCTGAAAATAAGACCAAGTCTTATATTAATTTTTGCTCCAAAAGATAACATTAGGGCTTATTTTCCAGTTAGGTCTTATTTTGGGGGAAATATAGTATAAAAATGTGTTTACTGGTGTACTGCAGACCAGTGCTGGTCCGCAACCTGGGTTTGAGGAACCCTGACTTAGAATATAATTTCAATATAAAGGAGAGTCACTGCCTAATACTAATAATTTTTTTAAGAATTTTTAGCCTCTGTAGTAATGAAGAACACTTAAATGGTCTGCTCTTAGAAAATAATTGGATCCAGAAGGATTCCCAATGAAGATTTTCTTATCTGTATTTAATATCTTTGAGGAGTTCAACATTACAGGTTAATAGGTTACTAGAATAATTTTAGAAAAAGGATAAAACTGACAGAATGGGAATTAAAATCTAGTTCATGGAATATTATTCTTTGATAGTAATGTGGACAAGTCCCCCTTCCATGGCTCCACTGGATCAGCACAGTGGATCATCATTCAATCATCTAAAACATGATTGAATTTTGTTAGACAATTTGCTTGATGGAGAAAGACTAGTTACTTGTGCCTTCAAACTGCTAATCATGGCTGATAAAAGATTTTCAGAAGAGAGCTAACTGATTTGGTGGTATAAGTAGTAAACGCTTGTCTGAAATGAAGTTTATTCTAGTTTTTCTAGCATTGCTACCAACAACTTTTATTAAATACTAATATTGTGTAAAATAAGTTTTTATTATATGCTAAGACACTAGATAAATGCTGGCCAATCAAGTAAGATCTTAGAATAAGTGAAGGCAACAATGCACTAAACCTTTCTTGGATTCTTTCCAATCTGTACTGAGACTGTGCTGGTGGGAACAAGCCCTATCAGCAGGGATTATACAATTTCTTATGGCTTTATTATCCCTTCTATGATTTTCAAGATCTACACAAAGCCATTTGAGTTTTGCTGCTTCTTTTTTTTTTTTGCTTAGTTCTTTGTCTGTGTGTGTGTGTGTGTGCGCGCGCGGCGTGCGGGCACATGCCTCAGCGTTGACTTCTGGAAACTGCTAGGGTTGAGAGGGAGTGACTACTCAAGGTCACTTAGCTGGTTTATCTTAAGGTGGTACTAGAATTCACAGTCTCCAGATTTTAATCACTTAACCACCAGATTTTATCACCTTAGATCAAATTGGCTTTTGGCTCGTAACATTAATAAAATTTCCTGGGGAAAATTATTTACCAATACAATTACCTCAACACTGGATTTGTGTCAATCAAATAAGATCTGTGGACATAGGTATAAAAACTAGAAGGAATTATAAACCAAATAATTTTTAACACCTTGCTTTATTTATAAAAAGACTATTTATAAAGGATGATTACTGAATCCATAAATGAATGGGAGTTTATCATTCATACACATATATACAAAGACACGTAAGTCAATCGCTTAAGAAACTTGAAACCATTGGAGTAAAAAAGCTATTCATACAATTTAGTTAAACATGCAAGTTAACCACTATTAAAATATGGCACTAAAGAACCAGCTCAAATTAAACCTTTCAAAACACTTGTCATTAAACGATGGATTGTTTGAAACTTCAGACAGGTAAATGTACACAGTGTTTTGAGTTAAATAATTATCTTTCCAGGGTTGCAATTACCAGTGCTCGGTTGCTATGGAAACCAAGCAACATATAGATATTGTCAGATGAAGACATCAAGAGGCAGACAGCGGATTTTCAAATCACTACATGCCAAGTGTCAGCTGTAATACGTTTCACTGTTCAATGTTTTTAAGAAGGCAAGAGGGGAAAAAAGGGAAGATTAGCATTTCTAAACAAAGTATTAATAGCATTAAGACTGTAACTCTTAATCCCAAGTACTGTAGACACAGCTCAGGGCTGAATTTTTTCTCACTTTCTCTTTTAGTTAAAGTTTATCAAGACAGAAGCAATACATGGATTTAAGAGCACAATGTTAGCCTTAATTCAGGACTTGCTTTGCTTTGACTTTTAGCGTAAAGCCTGCCTATTTTTCTGTATTTAAAAGTCCTGCTGACCTGGGCTTTGATGCTTTTAGTTGATGTCACTATTGACCTGTTGTCTTCTTCTGTTCAAACCGAACAAATGACATCACAGGTCTTACAATTTCTCAGGGACAATAGAACAAGGAGCTGTGCTGAGAATGTTCCTGAGATGTTTCCAATGGTGATTTTTGTGTAAGAGATAAAACGAGACTGTTGAATCCCATATTAATATAAAATTGGATTCACCTTCAACTTAATGTGTTTCATGCTTGATTCTGATAGTTTCCTATAACCATAAAGACAATTTTTTTGGCATTCCTTAATTTGTTACTCACATCCCAGGCAAAAGCTTTGCTTTCGTACAAATCCACGCTTTTCCCACATGAGAAAAAAGTTTGCAGAAGTTGTGATCATCATTTTTATTCAACTACTTCCCCCGTGTTTGGAAAAAATGTCATTTGAAAAATGAATTCTACTCAAATATGAAACAAACCCAAAGCACTTCCTGCTTAAAGGACTTTAAAAAAAGAGCATTTTTTTAAAAAAATACATGATTTGTCAATGGGCATCTTGTAAGAACCATGATGGTGGCACAGTGGTTAGAATGCAAAACTGCAGGCTAAATCACTACTCACTGCCAGGAATTCAATTCTGACTGCTCAAGGCTGACTCAGCCTTCCATCCTTCCGGGTTGGTAAAATGAGGACCCAGATTGTTGGGGGCAATATGCTGACTCTGTAAATTGCTTAGAGTGGGCTGTAAAGCACTATGAAATGGTATATAAGTCTAAGTGCTATTGCTATTGTTTCAATTTAAAATACATATGAGATTGATCAGGGTTGTTATGTATGCATTTTAATATTAAAAAAAAACTTCAAATGCCACCCAAAATCAGATTTGATTGTTTGGTAGATTCCTGCAAATCATACTGGTTGCATAATAGCCAGAGGAAAGAAGTTGGGATGAACATTCAAATAAAGGGCTTCTTATTAGCTTCTAGGTGTAAATATAAAGCACTGTGTGATGACCCGGGATGTGGCATAAAAGCAACATACTAAGATAATCAGTAGGAGTCCCTTTATTAGCTCCAACTTTGCCCCAATGTCCTGGTTACCTTCTGGCTGGGAAAAAATCTCTCTCAGGAACAGCCTTTGGCTGCATAGAATCAAGTCCAAAACATGGTCAACAATAACTTAACTGTAAGTTTAATCAAGGCAAAATGAGATAATTAGTCCGGCAGGACAGGAGCAAGAATTCCAGATGTGAGGCACGCAATTACTCAACATGGTTGGGAAGACACCAGGAACACAGATAATTAAAACTCTACACAAGATAAACTCACGTTTGCTCTCCGCAGCTGCCACCCTAAGGATGCATTTCTTTTAAACTCTCTTCCCAGCTGTGGCTAATGAAGGGAATCAGGACCCTTTCCTCCCCAGTAAGCCACGCAAACCACGTTTCTCTCTTCTCCGTTCCTCCCTGCATGCCTAGGATGAAGAGGGAGTGGTCCTGGGTCTTCCTCTGAATTCCTTTTTCCTTGTTCTACCTCTCTCCTGCTCTGCCCAGTCGGACTTTGCCCCTTCCCCAGTTTTCCTCCACAGCTAACGGAGCCACACTCCCACTCCCTGTCAACTGTTCATTTTCCTCCTCAGATTCAGACTCCCACAGGGGCATGACACACTGCTTTCAGTGGTATGAAAAGGCTTTTTGGTTTGGCCTCTATCCATTTGAGTAGAACCAACTACTTCAAAATTGCTGAAAGAAACACCAGCTGTCCCTCATTTCCAAGAAGTCAAGGGGGTCAAAAGTCAGGTATACAGTTGCGAGGTAGATTTTCTCACTGGAATTGCTTCCAGTATTAGTTGCTTTCTGGGAAAACAGCTGAAAATTGGACATTTCCAAAGGAGGTTTGTGGTTGATGTCAAGTTCTGTTTGGGGATCTGTATTATTGTCTTTTTATTATTTATGAGTAGCAATTTTTAAAATAGATCGACCAAGATTCTGTAACTAGGAAGAAATTGTGGTAGGATATAAATCTGATCAATTGATTAATTAATTAATCTCACTATAATGCTGTCTCCTTCATTCTTCTTTTCAAAAAGGGCCCAGCCATCTGCAAAGTGCCAGGCTGCTGCAAGACAGGCTCACTTTGCTTATGTTGAGGGGGAAGGTGTGTATGTGTGTGGGGTGGGATTGTTGCTCTAAGCACATCTTTCTTTACTCCCTCCCGCACAATAACAGGTAACCTGTAATACGCTAACCTCTTCGTTCTCGCTTCCCTCCACTCCAGCCGCTACAAAGCATGCATCTATAATTACAGCCACTAGAATTGAGAAAAGAGTTTGGATGCAAAAGATTGAGCATGCTATGATTTTTACCATCATTGCTAAGCTTTTAAATGCAGCAAGGGAATATGGCTTGACAGGTTCACAAAGTCTCTGAATATAAAGCATTTGCTCTCACACCCCAGAATGGATACACTAGTAAGGCACCTAGCTAAACTTTATAACAGTTGCTCATAGAAACCTATATTAAAATAGATCTAAACAAAATAATTGGATCACTGGATGTACACAGAAAAAGAGACAACATCTCATACTTCTCTTCTGGATTTCAGAAGATTGAAGAGAACAGGTATTTATTGGCTGCAAAGATGCAGCAGTAACTACACCATGCTCAGATTACTTTAGTGAAACTCCTGCTGTCCACAGGCAAAACAAAAATGCAAGAGGAGTCAATGGAGCCAAGCTGCAGGCTTGCTGATGGGTAAGAATGTTTTGTGCACAAAGAGAAACAGACAATTCTCTGCCTAATTACTGAATTGAGCTGAACGGAGTCGTTCTTTTTAATACTAGCTTAAACTAGTCAGGCTGCAGCCTTGCAATCTGTACAGTCAACATTACTTTCCCTAGCTATCACTTCTGTTTCTAGGGAAGGTTGAAGATTAAAGACATTTCTGATTTGAAATGCTCAGAACTTAAATTTCAAACATTTTGCATTATCCGCTTCTGAAGAGAAGTGTGAAGAAAAGGAAATGGAACCATATCATTAATCCTAATAACCACTGTATCCTCTAACACAATTCCTGCACAAAGAACTGACAGAAGAACAAATTCACATGATATGAACTGATGAGGCAAACTTGAAGACAGGGTATAATGCTCAAATTCTTGATTCCCGTCTGGCTTCAGTCAAGTTGCACATCCCTGACTGTAATAAGCCATCAGTTTATTATTGCCCAAATATGTTTATAATTAGCAGCACTAATTATAGAATCAGAGTTGGAAGTGACCTACTAAATCCAAACTCCTGCTTGTGCAAAAATCTAAATTAAAGCACTGACATTGATAGCTATCTAGCTGCTCCTTGACGATATCCTATGCGCTAATCTCTGGTTAATTATTTCCACTGTCAAACTGTTTGTTCCAGTCTCTTCCTGCTTACCACCAAGAAGATGGAACCTGGCTTCTTTATCTATTCTTCTATCCTTTGTCCTCAAGTCAGGGAATATGTGTTCTTCTTGTATAATACTTTTTCAATTACTTGAAGAGGTATTATGTTGTAATTCAATCTTCTCAAATATTTCATTTCCCCCCATCTCTTGCATAGATTTCACCCTTTAGCTCTTGATTATTATTATTGCACTTTTCTGTTTTGTTCACCTGAAAACTGTCTTGACCTGTTGCCTACAATTGAATATTTCAGGTGAGATTTGTTTAGGACAAAATAAATAGTCATGGTTTCCAATGATTTGGATAGTATAGTTCTGTCGATACAGCCTAAACTGTGTTTGCTTTAGGAAATCACACAATGCTGTTGTCTTGTTCCTTTTGCAAACAACTGTGACTATGAGAATACTTTACAAATAGTATTGTTGGCAAGACAGATACTCCTCATTCTATTTTTGTGCAGGAGAATTCTTAAGTGAGTAATTTTGCATTTATTTATTTATTTATTTATTTAATTTATTTAAATTTATATACCGCCCCCCTTTCCCAAAGGGACTCAGGGCGGTGAACAGCCAAGATAAATACACATATAGAAATACATATACAATATTAAAAGTTAAAGAATTAAATATGTTGGCCATATCAAAAGATTAAAAATAAGGGAATTAAGAAAGTTAAAACCAGATTAAAAACTTTAAAAAACCCCTAGGCCAGACCGGCTTGCTGAAATGAATGAGTTTTCAACGCATGGCGGAAGGTCAGGAGATCAGGGATGGTCCTCATCTCCAGGGGTAATTCGTTTCAGAGGGAGGGTGCCCCCAATGAGAAGGCCCGCATCCTCGGGGTCGCCAGCTGTCTAGCCGGCGGCACCCCGAGGAGGCTGACTCTATGGAGCGTATCGGTCGGCAGGAGGCCGATAATGGCAGGAGGAGGTCCCGCAAATATCCTGGTCCCAAGCCATGGAGCGCTTTAAAGATGATAACTAAGACCTTGAAGCGCACCCGGAGAGCCACCGGGAGCCAATGCAGCTCGCGCAGAAGTGGCGTAACATGGGAGCCCCGAGGAGCCCCCAACACCATCTGCGCGGCCGCATTCTGCATCAGCTGGAGCCTCCGGATGCTCTTCAAAGGCAGCCCCATGTAGACAGCATTGGCATAGTCTAGGCGGGAGGTTACAAGGGCGGAAGTGACCGTGTGAAGCGCATCCCGATCCAGAAAGGGCCGCAACTGGCCAAAAGCCCCCCTGGTGACGGCTGCCACATGGTCTTCCAATGACAGCCGCACATCCAGGAGGACACCCAGATTGCGAGCCCTCTCTGTGGGGGCAAGAATCCCCCCCCCACAGCCAGCGATGGAGCCGCTGGCTGTACCGGGGTGCCGGGAAGCACAGCCACTCAGTCTTAGATGGGTTGAGCTGAAGCCTGTACGCCCCCATCCAACACCGCATGGTCTCCAGGACTCTGTTCATTTCAATTCTGTTATTTTTGAACATTTCCTTAATTTATCAAGATCATTCTGTACAGTATTTTATTTCTGCCTGAATTTCTATGATACAGGAAATAGAATGCACAGTACTTTTTGTTATGGGGAGGGAGTGACCTTCTCACCAAATAGTTTTACAAATACATGTATTTATTATTATTACATTTGCAGGATCTACCTCCCATCTGTCTCTTTGGGACAATAATCCAGCAGCCCCCAACTTTTGGGCACCAGGAACCGGTTCTGTGGAAAGAAGTTTTTCCGCAGACCGAAGGGCAGAGGTGGTATTCAGCAGATTCTGACCAGTTCTGGAGAACCAGTAGCGGAAATTTTTGAGTAGTTCGGAGAACCAGTAGCGGAAATTTTGAGTAGTTCGGAATACCACCTCTGACTGGCCCCATCCCCATCTATTCTCTGCCTCCCAAGTCCCAGTTGGTTGGCTGGATCTTTATTGCCCTGCAAAGGAGAACGGAGCTGGAAAGCAGGTTAGTGGGGTGGGGAGAGAATGGGGATTTTTACAATATTCTCCCCCTGGAGTGGGTGGGAATGGAGATTTCACAGAATCCTTCCCTTGCCACGTCCACCAAGCCACGCCCACCAAGCCACACCATGCCCACCAAGCCACATCTACAGAACTGGTAGTAAAAAATTTTGAATCCCACCACTGCCAAAGAGTGCATGGTTTCACATGCCTGCATCCCGTGGATGGGGCTTCCCTTGTTTGCATGGCCCAGTTTCTACCATGTCATGGCCTGGTGCTTGGTCCACAGAGCAAGGTTGGAGACCCTTGCTATAATCATATTCTTGGAAAGGCTAGTGCTTCTTCCTCTAATCTTCTGGGCCACAGACAGATAGTGATTCTTAGGTGGCAAGAATGGGAAGTCATAGTTCCAACACAATTGGAGGATACTAGATTAGATAAAGCATATTTTCAAACTTTGTACATAATAGAAACAAACACAGAACCGGACTTATAATGTGGAAAAGTTTATAATGAATTTTGGTATTATGTTCAGGTAAGTCACAACACAGGAATTTAATATGAATGTATTTCAGCTATAATATGTGGAAATATTTTAATGCTGACTTTGAGTGTAGGCCAGAAGAAATAAAGAATATGAAAGAAACAGGGACATTTGATTAAGAAAATGTATGCAATCCATTTGTGATACTATTTTTAATTATCCTTTTCTTCTCCTGTGAGTACAGCTTATGGAGAGTTCAAGTTATGAATGCTTTGATTGAAATCCAACAGAGGTTATAAATCATTAATATGATCACATATTTCAATTTTCTTCTAACATTTATATTGAAATGACCTTCTAAGTTATATTTACTTACTAATGAAAATGGTTTGCAGGAAAGGAATCATCAAAACATTCGGAAATAGATTGCAAAATGTATTTTTGTAGGTTTTAGAAAATAGAATATGGATAGATATTTTACTTCTGTAATCCCTGAAAAACTGGCATTTAGAATGACTAACATTCTTCCTCTGATAAGTAATGTTAGAAGAAATATCAACTAAATAATAGTAGGAGCTCCACAGTTAAGAAAACTGAACAAAAAACTGTTTAGCAATAATAATAGAATGAGCTCATCATAACTTCAAAATGCAGATATTTCTCAATATTGCAATGATCAGTAAATAATAATGATGTTGTTGCATCAACCATTCTTATATACAGTAGGTAGTGCACATGTGGTTCTATCAACAGTATACATTCTGTTAGATGTATATAGTCTACAGAAAATTGCTAAATGCACCTAAAAAATGTTAGTTTTTTCCCCTGCCAAGATGGCGCAGACGACGGCTGCCTCAGTGAAATGCTCTCTAATGGTTTCTTTATTCCTTATTATTATCTACAATTCACTATGGATTTCATACTCACAAGACCATCTGCTAAGAATTAGGCAATGTTTCCTTAAGGAGCAGCTTTCTGATTCTTCACCCTCACCTGTCTTTGCAAATATGGAGGAGATTCTAACTAATTTGCCGATGCTTTGAATTACAACAAGAAAGCAAAAAAGTGGCAGTGCTGAAAAAGGAGATGAGGTAAATGAGCGGGAATTTTAAACAGACTAAGGAATAGGGGGGGAAAAACTATTCTCCCATCAATCTTTCTGACTAATTTACGTTCACTTGCTAACAAGATGGATGAAATTCATCTCTTAAATAGATGGAATTCTGATTTTTACAATTCAGCTGTTCTTTATTTTACTGAAACCTGGCTTAATCCAGAAATTCATGGGGACAACACCATATACATCCCAGGATTTCAGACATTTAGATCAGACAGAATTGAAGAGACATCAGGTAAAACAAAGGATGGAGGATTATGTTTATATATCAACAACAGCTGGTCTCAGGATATAACTATAATATATAAGTTCTGTGATGAAAACTTAGAGTCTTTACATATCAACTGCAAGCCATTTTACTCTCCATGTGAGTTCTCCTCATTTCTGCTAATAGCTGTGTATGTTCCTCCACAAGCCTGTGTAAACAAGGCATTACGAACTCTTGCTGATCAAATTATGGAGGCACAAGTCATACACCCAGGTTCCCTTCCCATCATTTTAGGAGATTTCAATCAAGCAAATTTAAGGAAAGAGCTCCCAAAATATTTCCAGCATGCATATTGTCCCACCAGAGGCAAAAATACTTTAGACCACTGCTACACAACAGTAAAATAGGTCTTTACCATGAGCAGCTGTGGGACACTCTGACCACTGCATGATTCACCTTGTACCTGCCTACAGACAAGATTTAAAACCATGAAACCAAAAATTAAATCAGTGAGGATTTGGTCTGATGAGGCAAAGCTGAAACTCCAGGCCTGCCTTGATTGCACTGATTGGAATGTTTTTGAAGATGCCTCTGCAGACCTAGATGAGCTCACAGATACTGTAACATCATATGTCAGCTTCTGCGAAGACTTATGTGTACTAACAAGGAACCTGCAAATATATAGTAACAATAAACTTTAGTGCACAGCTAAACTTAAGCAGCTATGTCATTCCAAAGAGGAAGCTACAGAAAAGGTGACAGAATGCTATACAACCAGGCCAGAAACATATTAACAAGAGAGATCAGAGCAGCAAAAAGAAGCTACTCTGAAAAGTTAAGGAATCAGTTCTTAACAAATGAACCAGAAAACATGTGGAAAACTCTTAAAAATATCACTGGCTTCAGCAAACCTCCTTCCAAGGCAGAAGGAAATCAACAACTAGCAGATGACCTGAATGTTTTTTACTGCAGGTTTGAAATGAAACTACAGCCACCTATCTCCACAACCCACATCTCAAACACACCAACGTCAGCCAAGTGTCCTACAACTGGCCCCAATCCATTGGGTTCACAACCTCTGGTGATCACAGAAAAGAAGTGCAAGATCTATTACATAGACAAAAGCCAGTAAAAGCAGACAAGATAACTCCTTCTTGCTTAAAAGTCTGTGCTGACCAATTGGCCCCCATCTTCACCCGAATCTTCAATAGATCACTAGAGATGTGCTATGTTCCCTCCTGCTTCAAATGCTGTACTATCATCCCAGTGCCAAAGAAGCCCTCCATCAAGGAACTGAATGACTACAGACCAGTTGCTCTAACATCTGTAGTTATGAAAATCTTTGAAAGGTTCGTGCTGTCCCACCTGAAAACCATCACAGATCCGCTGTTAGATCCCATGCAGTCTGCATACCGAGCAAATAGATCAACAGATCATGCTGTTAACATGGTTCTGCATTACATTCTACAACACCTTGAATCTCCAAATACCTACGCAAGGGTCCTCTTTGTAGACTTCAGTTCAGCATTCAATACCATCATTCCAGACACTCTTCTAAGTAAATTAAACCAACTAGTGCTACCTGAACACACTTGTAAGCGGATCATAAGCTTCCTAACAGACAGGAAGCAGCAGGTGAGGCTAGGCAGAATCACATCCGATACCCTCCCAAGGCTGTGTGCTTTCTCCACTTCTCTTCTCCCTATATACTAATGACTGCATCTCAAATGATCCATCTGTTAAAATACTGAAGTTTGCTGATGACACAACAGTGATTGGTCTCATTCAAGACAATGACGAATCCGCATACAGACAGGAGGTTATACAACTTACCTCATGGTATAACCAGAACAATCTGGAACTGAACACACTCAAAACCATAGAAATGGTGGTAGACTTTAGAAGAAACTCTCCCATACTACCACCTCTTACAATACTAGACAACACAGTATCAACAGTAGAGACCTTCAAATTTCTAGGTTCTACTATATACATGACCTAAAATGGACACTTAACATCAAAAACGTCATCAAAAAAGCACAACAAAGAATGTTCTTTCTGCGCCAACTCAGGAAGCTCAAACTGTCCAAGGAACGGCTGATCCAGTTCTACAGAGGAATGACTTGATGAGTCTGTCATCTGCACCTCTATAACTGTCTGGTTCGGTTCTGCAACCCAACAGGGACAGACACAGACTTCAAAGAGTAATTAGGACTGCAGAAAAAACAATTACTACCAACCTGCCTTCCATCGTGGACCTGAGTCAAAAAGACTGTGAAAATATTTACAGACCCCTCACATCCCGGACATCCTTCCCTCAAAACGACGCTATAGAGCATTGCACAGCAGAATAACTAGACACAAGAACAGTTTTTTTCCTGAAAGCCATCACTCTGCGAAACAAATAATTCCCTCAACCCTGTTCAACTATTACAAAGTCTGCACAACTATTACTGTTAATCTTCTCATCAGTCCTAATAACCCATCCCCTCCCACTTGTGACTGTATGACTGTAACTTTGATGCTTGTATACTTACGATTTATATTGACTGTTTCCTAGTATGATTAATTGCTTATTGTACCCTATGACTATCATTAAGTGTTGTAACTTATGATTCTCGACTCCTGACGAATGTATCTTTTCTTTTATGTATAGTGAGATTATTTACACCAAGACAAATTCCTTGTGTGTCCAATCACACTTGGCCAATAAAGTATTCTATTCTAGTTAAGGGGCTGGATTTCCCCCATGTTGCCTTTTCACCATATTTATTAATGTTTGCTAATTTTCTGCAAGTCACACACACAAACACCTCCAAGTGCTACATATATATTCAGCTGAGTTATGACCTTGCTGTTTAGCTAAATTGTATTGATCAGGATACAGTCCATTTGAAAAGCAATTTAATAGGTTGATAGAATTTTTCTTGATTACCCAAAAGGTGTTAGATGAAGATTGGAGGTACAAAAATAATTTTTAATACAGGCACAATTCACCTTTCTGAAATAGAAAGAGGTAGCATTTACATATTAGTGATCATATCCTTCCATCCTCCTCTAACTAAATAAACTAGATAAACTATCAGTGGACTCAATTTTTTAAAATAAACAAACTGCATTTTACAAAGAGAATTCTAGCGAGACAGTTTATAATTTATTATAACAATCCTAATATGCAATAATTTGTAATTATTCTCAGGGTAGATTTGATTTAAATCAAACTGATTTAATTCACGATTTAAATCATGATTTAAAACACTAGTCAGTAAGGCTTGATTTAAATCATAGTTTTCTACATAAAGAAATAGTTCTACATATTTTTCTACATTGCTGGTATAACTTTAATATGCAAGTAGGTGAAAATTTTTAGAACAACAACTTTTCATATTAGTTTTTTATCCCCAGTTTAATAGGTTAATTATTCATATTTGGACAACTTTTCTGTTGCATTTAGGAAGGAGAAAAATAATCATTACCTTAATAATAACAATTTAAATAGATTTATTCAACTGAAACAATAACATTACAGCATATGTTATTTGCTTAAACAAACATCCATGTTTGTTAACTAATTTGGCTAAACAAAATATATATATTTTATGAAAGTTAGACTGTCAGCCCAGCCTACGCATGAAAAACTTAAATACTGTCCTCTGTAGCTCACTCGTCATCTTCATCTTCTTCTTTGTTCATAATCTGGAAAAGGAAAACAAGCTTTCCTGCTTTATTGGTCCTGAATGATTTCTCAATTTAGAATGAATGAGTCCAAAGGAAGAGAATATTCTTTCAACGCCTGCAGAAGAAGCTACTGCTTTTAAAAGTGAAATCATTACTTTTGCTGTGAAGAAGAGGCACGTGATCTCTGCTGAGTCAAATTCAGTTTTGAGAACTGCAAAAGTAAACCAAGCATCTGTGATAATATCTTGTAGGCAGAGAAACTGCCCAATAATCTTACAAAAACCTCTGGAAGAGCATGACATAGTGAATGGATTAAGGGAATTTATTTACCAAAAAAATTAAACATATACAGCCTTATTCTATATAATTAAAAACTAATCTTTATTTCATGATGGAATAACCTTTGGATGGTAATATATTTTCCTCAAAAAGCATTTTATTGTAAAAAATCCAATTTAAATAAAAAAAATCCGATTTAAATAAAAAAAATCTGATTTAAAGCAAAAAAATCTGATTTTTTTGATTTTTTTTTTTTAAACATTGATTTTTATCCACTCTGGTTATTCTAGAAGGAGAATGCTCTGAATTCAGTTTCATTTTTAATATGAAGATAGTTAATCTGTAGAAAACAAGGCAGAATCTAATCTGCAATTATCTTTTATAATCTGTAGAAATCAAGGCAGAATCCAATCTGAAGTTATCTTTTATAAACTTATCTGAATTTTAGATGCACTGCTCTAGTTAAAAATGTATTCCAAATGTTCACATATGTGAAAAAATGCACATTCACAAAATATAATTAAAAATTAGATTAAAAATGGGAAAATGCTTATAGAATGTGCATATTAAGCAACATATACAAAGCTCTTGTATTAGGAAAAATGCATGAAAATGCATCACAGGACTAATTTAGATTGTTCAGCTTAAGAAAAGATAAACAAATGTATGGTTAAAAAAATTAAGAATTGACAGATAATGAAAATGACAGATTCATCAACTGGTAGGTATTACTATTATTATTATGGATTAATTATCCCTGGCTTTTAAATCCATTCAAATTTTAACTCTCCTATCTGTTAAAGTTATTTCCCATGAGTCTTTGAATGGAGAGACAAGTTCTATCTTTTGTTGCCTTAAATGACATATTTGGTTTCTGAAGATGTGTCTGACAGTTACAGCACTCCTCTGAGTGCAATTATATCTAACGGTACAAGAGCATTAATGCCTGTTTACCGCACATAGAAAGGGAATTTCTTTCCTCTCAGCTGGGGAAGGCAGGACAAGCTAACTACAGCATATCATACTTCAGATACTCATCAACTCATCTCCCTTCAATTCCCAGAACTGCCAACCTTGATTTATCCTTATGCATATAGAATAAGAAATAGAAATTGACTTGAAATACAGAAGATTCAAGCTGCAATACAGTGGTTAGTAATCAAGGTTGAATATGGTTTCCTTAATCCTTTGCAGTCCTGCCGACATGATTTGTACAATCCTGTTTCATTTAATTCAGTGCCATTCATGTAAGTATATGATTTAGTTGAAAAAGAATGGCACTGTAGGATATAGGGCATGGCAACTCATCTCTAGTTTAGAAGCTACTATTCTACTTTTTCACCCTTTGTAAGAGAATTGATATAAGAATCTTCACATATATTAAAACAATGCAATCCACTGAATACAGTTTTGTACTTTGCTTTAAAAAGTAAAAATTGACTACAGTAACTCAAATTTTCAAATACAGGTAGTCTTCGACTTACTTATGACACAATTCAGCTCAAATTTTCTCTTGCAAAGCAAGACACTCATTAAGTGAATCTGCCCCACTTTACAACCTTTCTTGCCATACTTGTTAAGTGACTTATTGCAGTTGTTAAGTTAGTAACACAGTTGTTAAGTGAATCTGCCTTCCCCATTGACTTTGCTTGTCAGAAAGTCACAAAAGGGGGTTAAATGACACAGGGCCACTGCAACTCTCATAAATATGAATCATTTACCAAGTGGCTAAATTTACCAAGTGGCTAAATCACGTGACCATGGGGATGCTACAACAGTCATAAGTGTGAAAAATGGTCATAGGTTTTCAGTGCCGTTGTAACCACGGCACTGGTTACAGAGCCGTTGTCACTAAAGGAACATTTGTAAATTGAGGACTACCTGTACAGGCAGAAATTTCAAACACAGATAAAAAATGTGGGTAGTTTATACACAGGCATTTTAACACCATGTAAGAGAATGAATGCTATTTACTGACATTTGCTGATGTAATAATAGCTCATTAAAGTAATCACTGCTGGAGATAGTCTGCCATATAGCTAAGACTGATTGGAGCTAGGACTGTTTAAGAAATACAGACCAAAAAGAATAATGTCTACTCAAATGCTTTTTCATATGGTTCTTAAACTATGGAGGTATTTTAAAACAAAGAAATGATACAAACTATGTTTTTCACAACATAAAAAGCATTACTGCTTGAGCTTGAATCTTAAGTGGGATTGGATCTGGCTAGTGCTTGAGTGGGAGACCATCAAAAAATCCCACAGCAACAGCAAGAGAGAGATGCTGAGGCAGAGGAAATATTTAGATTAAATAAACAGAAAAAAAAGGAGTTACAAGATACCAGTCGAAAAGCATGAAAGATTCACCAAAAAGTTAATGAGTTGAAATTATAAAAAGAACAAGAGATGATGGATTGATATAGAATATTTTTTAACATGATGATTATTTTATTAAGTGCTAGAAAAAAGAAGTAGAAAGTAGAAATTGGGAAAATAGTATATATATACTGAAATATAATAGAACATTTATAATTACTATGTATACACAAATGTTAAAAGTTGAATGATTATGTATATTTAAATGGTAATATCTTTGTCAGAATTGTATGTAAAGCAGAGGTGGTATTCAGCAGGTTCTGACCAGTTCTGGAGAACCAGTAGCAGAAATTTTGACTAGTTTGGAGAACCAGCAAATAACACCTCTCACTGGAGATTTTGCAGCATCCTTCTCCTGCCACACCCACCAAGCCATGCCCACAGAATCGGTAGTTAAAAAATTTGAATCCCACCACTGATATAAAGTATATTGACCCAGACAATACACTATTTACCAGGTACTTATGGATGTTAAAAGAAAAAAAATCATAAATAAAATTTAAAAAGAAAAGAAAATCTCACAGCTGTAGCACAGACAGGGAATTGAAAAACATTTTGAAAAAGAGATGGCAAACTACTGTGGACCAATTGTCAGGAAAACTGCATGCTGCATGGGCCTATTCATAAAAACTCAACTTCAAAGAGACTTTCTACTTAATAGCTGAATAAGGTGTCAAAAAAAGGGGGGGACAGGGGCGGGAAGCAATCCAAACATTTAGAAAGCCTAAACAACTTCCCTTCAAAACAAGGTGGCAGTGTATAGGTAAAAGCAAGATAAGGTAAGAGATATATAAAACCAGACATGGCAGAGAAATTTAGATTATTATTAGATTCGTTATAGCTTCCCTAAAGACCCATCCAATAAACAACTTAAAACAATAAACATAACTACAGCATAACAACCTGGGCAGAAATAATAAGAACAGTAATTTTGGAAAAAAATATTCTGAGTGAACTTAAATATGAGTGACTGAAGTCTAATAAATAAGTACCTTTATGTTTATTTTTAAAGCAATAGAAAAGAAGGCTATCATGTTTTGGCCCTGCAGTATTCTGACTGCATCAGTTTGATTACTGCAGGATGCAGATTACTGGACTATATGAGCTACTGGCTTCACCTGGCATCATTCTTAAGTTTGTACTCAATGCAAAAACCAGGAGAAGCAGCAAACTTCTCAAAAGGACTGACAGAATGGAAAACTAGTCCTCCAGAACTAACAGAACTAATTTCAATGGAGAAGAAAGTCAGAGCAAATACCTTCATTTTAGGTAAGCAATCAAGTTCTTATTTATACCAAGGAACATCTATAGCGGCTTTCCAGTTCTGTTGACAAGTAGCAGCAGCAGTGGAAGGGAGGGGAGAGGGGATGGTTTTGTGCCACTACTTCTACAAATGGAGTTTTGCATGCTTGTGTACTTGCCTGCCACTGGCATGGCCCAGTTCCCAACAGGCCAAGGTCCAGTACTGGGCTGCGGACCAGGATGTGGATGACTTATAGGATGTGGATGTTGAAATTCATTACAAACTGAAGTAGAGTAATGCAAGTAAAAGAAAAGTGAGTTTTAGGGTACCTTAACCAAAACATGGCATCCCAGTTATGAAAAGTAGTACTTTTATATTTTGAATGCTAATTTGATTTCACCTGGATAACTGAGTATCACATTTTGGAAAATAATGTAAAAATGGAACAAACCTTTTTGGGGGGAAGTTAATATATAATTTATAGAAAACAAACAAACCTTAAGAGGAAAGAATGAAAGTTTTTCAGCTCTCTCTATGTGGGTGTATACACAAAGAGACAGAAGGAGTGTATTACAGTTGGAAAGAGGGAGGATAGGATATCAGTGATGGGAGAAATAATAGGAACAGCATCTATGTTATTACAACATAATTCATTTTAAAAATGTGAAGAAAGTGCCAAGAGCAATTTGATAATGCAGCCAATTCTCTAGGGTGGGGATAGGATCTCTCTTGCTGAAGTTCTTTGAAAAGAAGCTAAAAAGCCATCTAGTTATAGCTATGGATTTTGAGTTGCGAGATAGAATAGAATACTTTATTGGCCAAGTGTGATTGGACACACAAGGAATTTGTCTTGGTATAAATACTCTCAGTATACATAAAGAAGGAACATTCGTTAAGAATCAAGAATCATAATGTACAATACTTAATGATAGTCATAGGGTACAATCAACATCAAATCATACTAGGAAACAGAGGATACAAGCAACAAAATTACAGTCACAAGTGGGAGGGGATGGGTGATAAGGAGTGATGAGAAGATTAACAGTAATAGTAGTGTACACTTTGTAAGTAGTTGAACAGTGTTGAGGGAATTATTTGTTTAGCAGAGTGATGGCTTTCGGGAAAAAACTGTTCTTGTGTGTCTAGTTGTTCTGGTGTGCAGTGCTCTATAGCATCGTTTTGAGGAAAGGAGTTGAAACAGTTTATGTCCAGGATGTGAGGGGTCTGTAAATATTTTCACAGCCCTTTTTTTGACTTGTGCAGTATACAGGCCCTCGGTTGAAGGCAGGTGGGTGGTAATTGTTTTTTCTGCAGTCCTAATTATGCTCTGAAGTCTGTATCTGTCCTGTTGGGTTGCAGAACCAAACCAGACAGTTATAGAGGTGCAGATGATAGACTCAATAATTCCTCTATAGAACTGGATCAGCAGCTCCTTGGGCACTTTGAGCTTTCTGAGTTGGCGCAGAAAGAACATTCTTTGTTGTGCTTTTTTGATGACCTTTTTGATGTTAGGTTTCCATTTTAGGTCATGTGATATAGTAGAACCTAGAAATTTGAAGGTCTCTACTGTTGATACTGTGTTGTCTAGTATTGTAAGAGGTGGTAGTATGGGAGGGTTTCTTCTAAAGTCTACCACCATTTCTACGGTTTTGAGTGTGTTCAGTTCCAGATTGTATCGGATACAGCATGGGCTAGCCAGCTAATAATATCCTTTCAACTCTGTGATTCTTTTCTTTGTTCTTGAATTTAGATTATTTGGAGAAATGCTTTTAGGTAACTGACAGAAAGGACAAAACAGATAATTTGAGAAATCTTTTACATTATATGTATACCAAGAAAATGTGTATATACAAACTTTTTAGAAGCAATTTTTAAAATGTAATGAATATTTTCATTTAATTGAATTGGGAAACCAGAAGAAAAGGAGGAATCAATGATGGTTTATATCAAATCCTTGACGTCTAACAGTTTGGATAAAGTGTATGAATTCAGCTGATGACAAACACAAAAGCCAATGAAATTATAGCTAGAAGTAGAAAGAGAAGGAAAACACTCTTTTGTGCTATTCTCGTTATATCCTAGGAATAGCAATTTTATATTCCACATTTTCTATAGTTCTTGCTACTGTCTGAATTTTTTTTATGATAGAAGATATCCTTCCCAATAAAATAAATAAAAATGAAAGCCTACTGTGATTTCCAACCATTTTGTATTTAATTTATAAGGCTGCCAATGGGAATATACAACTACTGTATAACAAAGGTCCTTAGCACTATTCTTTGAATTTATTCCTCATTGCACCTGCAGTGAAATTTAAATTCACAATAGCTCTTCAGATTATTCCAGAAGCATCTTATATAACTAAAATCATATCTTCTTTTCTTGAGTTTTTTCACATGTCATTTTTTACAAATAGTGACAATGAAATAGAATAATAGAACAAAGAGAATGATACACACGAGCTCTTACACACAAACACACACACACATACACACACACACAAAAGAATACCTTAAAAAGCTTTGTAATTCAATGTCTTCAATGTTATTCTCCAAAGAACCAGCTAGCAGATCTCTCCATGTGGTGAACAGTCTTTGCTTGTCAAAAGAAAAACATCAATCCTGTCCACTGTGAACAGTTTGCTTCCCACACTACAGATGAACTATTAATAAACTTGGAATGAAGAAATAGCTACGACTCTGATTATGTCCAAATACCTGGTAAGTTTATCTAATCAGCACTATGAAGATAGTATTTTTGACACATCTTTTTTTGTAAGGATCAGAATTTTAGAATGATTCAATTTACAGATAGTCCTTGTTTAGTGACCACAACTGGGACTGGTAACTCCATCATTAAGCGCTGTTGTAGCTAAGTGGGAAATCATGTGATGGACTTATCACATCACTACCCATTCAGTCATTAAGTGCATCACCACAATCATTAAATGAAACATCTCATGACTTTGAATTGTAATTTTATTTTTGCATTCTCTGCCAATTGGGCAACACACAAATGGCAATTACAATCATAAATGCGAGGACTGGATGAAACAGTCACAAATGAAAGGATTGGGCATAAAGCTGTTTCTTTCACACCATTGTTAAATGGTTGCTAAATTAGGGAATCAGTAAGAAACTAAGAATAGACAAGCAAGTTAGAAACCTTAAAAGCAGTTACTATGTTTTCAGAGTTTTCAGAGCAAAGTTTAGAGTAGCTTCATGAATACAGTATGCATCATTTTTTTCTGATTTAGAGCAGGGGTACCCAATCCCCGGGCTGCAGCCCACTATTGGGCCTTGAGCCTTTTGGAACCAGGCTGTGGAAGTGGCAGATGAGTGCACACACATCCCCACTCGTGTGAATAGCAGATGAGCATGTGTGTGCACGGTCCATTTGCATGAACAGCGTGGGTGCATGCCCACCACTCACGCAAATGGAGCTGCACATGCATGTTTAAACATTGCTCTCACATGAAGCTATAGCCTCTCCTCCCCTGTCCACAAAGTCGAAAAGGAACTCTGGTTTAGAGTAGCTTCCTGAAATACAACATGTGTCATTTTCTACCCTGTTGTATCTCTCACATACAATTTTGGGATATGCTATTTTGGGGCTAAACTTATCCTATTTACCAGAATGACAACTGCTAGCACTGTATCCATGAAAAACTGTAGCCATGGTTTTGGAAGTCTGTAATTAAAGGCTATTAGAATATGCAAACAAATGGACATAGGATTAACCTTCACATGGAATTGAAAACTAACTAAAACTATTAATAGAAAATTCCTACATAGGTTTTACACATTGTTTTTAGAATAATTTATCAAAATAAGAATAGCTGCAGCATGAAGAAATGTTCCAACTGCTAGAGATATCGAGAAAAGAAGAAATATCCTCCCACTCATAATCATAAAAGTTACTGCTTTTTAAGAATGACCATACATTACAGTCTTCACAACTCTGGTATTTCAAACACTGTCACTTTCTAAATTCTAATGGTCTAATTAATACTTGTTAATTAAATAGCACTTTAGTGCCTTATCTTTACAGGTTGCCACTATGTACCATATGTGTGAAAACAGTGTTAATTGATGCTAACAGATTTAGCAGATTGCTAACTCAATATCTTCTAAGTACTGAGGAGAGAATGTGTAGAATGTTAAGAAAAATGAGTTCTGATTTGTGAAGCTATGAAGAAAGGAAAGTTGGGATCCAAGTTTAAAAATGAGAGACAAGCATATTTATCTTTCTTTTTAGGTAAGATGAAGACAAGACAATCTCTAATTATCATTACTTTATCTTTCCTTCCCATTTGCAGTAGTGTGTTTACTTCAGGATTCTTTTTTCTTTTCTTTTTATTAAGGATTCCAGTCATATTAAGAACCCCTGTTCTTTTATTTCTTTTTTCTGCCTATTTTTTTCCTATTTTAATTAATTAAAATTAAAAACAATGCTAATATCTGCTGTTTAAAGGTTAGCATCTTTTGAAAATAAAATTTTGTATTTTCTCAGTATTATTTGCTCTTCTTAGATGTAAGTCAAAGTGTTCATTGATTACTACCTACCATTTATAACATTTGGTTATAACACGGCCTTTCATAAAACATTTCCTTACCCCCTTGTAACTGTTTTTCAGACTTGCGACCTTTGCAGCTTCCTCATGGACAGGGGATCAAAATTCAGAAGCTTGATATCTGGTTGCTATTTATGACGGTTGCAGAGCTTCTGACAAGCAAAGTCAATGAGGAAGCCAGATTCACATCAAATTATTAACTTAACAACTGCAGTGATTTGCTTATCAACACTCCCTCAACACTGTTCAACTATTTACAAAGTGTACACTACTATTACTGTTAATCTTCTCATCACTCCTTATCACCCATCTCCTCCCACTTGTGACTGTAACTTGTTGCTTGTATCCTCTGTTTCCTAGTATGATTTGATATTGATTGTACCCTATGACTATCATTAAGTGTTGTACATTATGATTCTTGATTTTTAACAAATGTTCCTTCTTTATGTATACTGAGAGTATTTACACCAAGACAAATTCCTTGTGTGTCAAATCACACTTGGCCAATAAAGTATTCTATTCTATTCTATTTCTATTCTATCAAACGTGGCAAGAAAGGTCATGAAATGGGGCAAAAGTAACTTAGCAACTGTTTTTCTTAGCAACAGAAATTTTAGATTCAATTGTGGTTGTAAGTTGAGGACTACCTCAATAGGCATTTCGATTTATTGAAGTCTGGGTCTCACAAACCAGACAAAATCAGCTAAGTATCATTCCTGAGAAAGAAACAAGCCAAATTGATGTCAATGTAAACTCTCCTGAGATGATGAAATAATTAAACGGTAGCCCAGTTTTGAAGTATCACAGCTACAAATGCTTTTTCTTCATAGCTGACAAATTCTGCATAAAAGAAGTTCTTTTTTGGCATATATTAGAATACACATGGAATAAAAAGAAAATGTTGAAGGTTTTTTACTGATAGGACTAAAAGTAATAAAATACCGTGGATGAAAGCAAATTGTGGATGCCTTCTTAGGTGAAAAATTTTAATGGGCTAGTTTTCTGTATTTTTAATCTGTCATGAATGGACATTATTAAGTTAAAGACATATTCAAAATACCTAATTCAAACTATATTAAAAGAGATTATATTAATATGCTGCTTTGCTGAGTAGAATTGATCCAACAATGGCTTTAATAACTTACGTTTGACAGAATGTATTAAATAATTGCTGGCTAAAATCCAGCTATCATAACCTCAAAATATTTGAACAATATTCAAAAGGAGAGAGAAATAATTACATGATTATTGAATAATTGCTGAGAATAGGTTTCTGTCTACCTCGATGCCCTGCTACATTTAGCTAATTTTATATCCTGGACTTAAGGTCTTTTCAGCATTAACCAGAAGCACTTTACTCTTAGGCAGGAATGTTAGCTAATTTAAGCAACACCTAATTCCTACAATAATTAATTGTGTTAGCTCTTCAAAGTGAAAATATCAAAGTAATTAATAATCAGGTTGTGCCAGTGCATCTTTAAAAAGTTGGTGAATTACCACAAAGCCAGTAAGTCAAGAGTTCTGAAACTTTAATACTCCTGAACCATTAGTGGTTCAAATAGGATTGACTTTTCTTATCACTATGAGGTCATAGATTTTGGAATGTGCTCTAAACATTGCAAATTAAAATAAAATTAATTTGAAACCATTGAGAAATGTAGAGATTTTGGAAAGCAAGCCTGAGGAAAATAATTTTTTTTTTAAATACAAGGAATCTCCTTTGAATTAAGTGGCATTTTTTGATAACAACATTAGAATATTTAGATCTATTGAATATTTGTAATCTATTACTTAGAAAGCTAAAGACTAAAAGACAGCAGTTTGCTTTCCTCTTGATTATGAAACATAATACAATTTGTAGGTCTACTAATTTAAATATATAAAGCCAAAAACTGAAATAGGTGTTCAGCCATAAACCCCAAATTCTGTTTAAAAGAATCAATAGAATTTAATTCTCCATTAAGTGCTTAGCTTCCAGTATTTTCAATTCATTCAGAATTAAATATAAGCAGGCTATTTTCCCTACTCTGCCTGGATAAGCCATTTGTCTGCAGAAGTCTGAATGCAATCTTGTCAGAACTGGGTTTTTATTTCAATCTGTGTGTCCAAAGCCGATCTGAGTCAGAGCTATTGCAGGCTTTTCTACCAGCTCTGCCTGGGCAGGGCAGGGCAAATTTGTTTTTTGCACAGCTAAAGTGGCAGAAGTGGCTAAATAATGCCCTAGGTTTTAGGGTTTTTTTCCTATTGTTTTTGGTTTGAATTTGTAACAGATAACAGCAAGATGCAGTAGAAAAGGTATACCTGCATTTTTAAAGACTTCAAAATATAGCAGCCTAATCCAACTTAACATTTGCCAACGTAACACATTTTCTATAAACAGTTTGATTAGGGATATCATTAAAAAAAGTTTTCCAGGCATTCTTCCATCACTTCATTTATACAAATACTTATTCATTATACTTAATCCAAATGTCACTCTTGTCAATGATTGATGAGTTATTTGTTGCCCAGGAGCTTAAAATTGGTTTGTTCATTTTAATGATATCAGAATATGGCTATATAAAACAGCAATATGTTTCCCTTTGCAATAACAAAAAAAACCAAAACCCAATAGTTCTGCAAATACATAAGGAATATTCAGCACTTTTGGAATTTATTTGGGAATTTAAATTCATGAATTTGTTATGTCATTATGTCTTTAATTTAAAGGGTAAATGTGATTTGGTCCCAGTTGCCACTCTGTCTGTTTTCAATACAGTACTACACAATGAACATTTTATGTTCTGTAACATATCAGCATGTTTCAGCAATGAAGAAAATCCAAAATCTTTGAGTTAGTTAATAGCAATAGCATTTAGACTTATATACCACTTTGCAGTGCTTTACAGCCCTCTCTAAGTGGTTTACAGAGTCAGCATATTGCCCCCAACAATATGGGTTCTCATTTTACCTACCTTGGAAGGATAGAAGGCTGAGTCAACCTTGAGCCTGGTGAGATTTGAACTGCCAAATTGCAGTCAGCCGGCAGTCAGCAGAAGTAGCCTGCAGCACTGCACTCTAACCACTGTGCCACCGTGACTCATGAATACAGTAACATAGACTTCTATCCAATGTTATATTCAATTCAGCTATTCATGCCATGACTAACTACATCAAAGCTGGACTACTATAACATACTTCATATAGCTTGTTCTGAAATGGTTTGGAAACGCCATCTGATGTAGTGGCTGATTTCTTGCAGAGGCAGAAGACTGGAGTTTATAATTGGTTACCTGGATATTTTGGGAGAAGGAACTCAGTTCAACTGGTTCTTATATAAAAAGCTTGTATAAGAACCAGATGACTGAGCCCCTCCTCCCAAAATTTCCTTGAAGTATCTCTTGCATATATATGAATATGCAATAGCCTCACCCTTGGGTAGAGTGCCCCATTTAAAAGTCTGTCATCATATCCAGACTGATGGGCTCAAGATATAGACCCTCTTCAAAGGTATCCTATCAAATGAAAATCATGTCTGCCTTCCTCATTAAATGCTTCCAAATGGAGTTTTAAAATTAGGTTGTTGCTTTTAAAGACTCTGGCTATAGCTAATGACATTTAATATTAATGCTATTTAATTGTAGTACGGATATTTTAATTGAACAATTGTTTTGAAATTGACAGTTTTCCAACTGAAAAAGCAATATAAACACATAAAGTGTTTATTAATTATATTAAACTATGGAATAGGCTACATCCAAGTTTAAAAATCCAGACTTTAGCAAGACTGTCCCTTGCTTTCATTTCCTGGGCAATCCCTAAATATTTTCTGACTCTCCTACGACCCCAACCCTTAAAGCAAATTTGGTAGGATATGAAAGTGTATTTAGTGGATAGAGAAAATTAAGATATATCTTCTCTATGTTTCAAAATTAATTGGAACCAAGTTACCAAAAATAAATATTGTAATAATTTTGTGTGCAAAAAACTGTTTTTTTCTTGACTTTTTTTAAAAAAATATGAACATAAAGTTTTATAGTTGAAAAATGTTTGCTCCCTCTACTGCCATTCTTAGTTTCTGCAGCCCTACAACAAGCTTGCAACATGTACACAGCAATTAAAGAAAACACTTAATTGTAAGAACATACTATAGCCATGATGACGAACCTATGGCACGCGTGCCACAGATGGCATGCTGAGCCATTTGTGCCGGCAAGCGAGCTGCAGCAAACTTACCTCACTGCACAGGCATGTGCCTCACAGCTGATTTTCAGCCAGTTTAAGGCCTTTTTTGGCCTCCCAAAGGCTTGTGGAAGGCTTCTGCAGGCTTTGCAGGCTGAAAACTAGCCCTGTTTCATCACTTCCTCTTTTCCAAAAATACTGGAAGTGATGAAACGGGGCTAGTTTTCGGCCTGCAAAGCCTGCAGAAGCCTGCAGAAACCTTCCTCCTCAGGCCTTTGGGAGGTCGAAAAAGGCCTCAAACCGACCGAAAATCAGCTGTGAGGCACAGTGCAGGTAAGGGGGCAGCGGGGATGGGTGGCTGGCGATTGTGCACGCATGCATAGCGGGCATGGGGGCACGCACATTGCCTTTTGGGTGCTGGCGTGCAAACGTGAGCATGCAAGCGCGTGCACAATTTTTGGCACAGGAGCCCAAAAAGCTTAGCCATCACTGTACTATAGTCATTTATAGGTTGCAATTACATATGTAGTTACAGTTATAGGTTGCAATTATAAGTAGTAAACTTCTTGAACCAGTTGATATTTTTGAAAAATTGGAAAGACTGACTGATTAGTCAGGTGGTGTGGGTGTGTTATTATTATTTTGGGGTTTTTTGGTAATCACAGTTAAACATAGCAGCATGAATTACTGTATATTAACATAATACAAGTATATAAAACAAATTATCTCAGAGCCCTTAGAATATAATAACAGCTGTTATTGCATTCTGGAAATCAACTCATATTTGTTTATTACTAAGTTCTATATAAAACTTTTCAGCAGTAAATTATCACCATTGTCATAAGATACTACTGTTTCTGATTGTTAGAATCTTTGGTTGGACAGTTTAATGTCAAAATGAATTCCATACTCTACTGCTTTTCTCTGCTGATGGGTAGAAAATTCAATTAGATATTAATTCATACATTTTCAACTAAACGTCATTCAAAGTGCTTTACATTAAAATATATTTAAATAGCTTCTAACATTTCTAAATTGCTTATGTCTCATACAGCCTCCCCATCTGTCCCGTGCTGTTCTTCATCCTTGCTCTTCTTATGTACCAAGTAGGCTTTTAGAATTTCCTCACTGATAGCAACAGAGTTTGCAAAAAAGTAATTACTCTGCAGATAAGAATATTGGAGCCTAAACTCTTTTGCTCGCAAGTATTGTATACTCTCATATTGCTTTCACACAGCATATATTTTTTTAAAGGTTTAAATTAGGCCAACCTAATAGCCAGAATATTTGAATGGGCATTAATTCCATGCTCAATTCCCTTCTGTGCTGATAGCCATTTTAGATTCCCTACAATGTGAAGAGTCTATGATTATCAAAAGTGAGGCAAGGAGAACTGGGTTCTATACAAAATTTCTAATGCATTCAGAGAGAATGTGATCAGTTATGATCTAAGGGCATCAGAAGCATTGGACTGAGGAATTAATGAGTAGCACCAACAAATGATCGAGACTATAAGGATACATTCTCCCTAGGGTATGGAACATCCAATCCAACCTACAAAAGAATGGATGGATGGATGGATGGATGGATGGATAGACAGACAGACGTTTTTAAACAACTATTTCAGTTATTTCACAGTTTCAATTTGGAAGAAGAACATGTTAATTACTTTAAATATAATGTCAAGCCTGAATTTAGTTTAGTGGCGGATGAATTCAGTTGACACACTTGAGAAATGGAGGGAGGGAGAACTGAGGTGATGAAGCTCCAGCCAAAACAACATAGCTGGGCAATGAGTCAGCTGCATTCCAACTGCTGTTCGGCCGGAGGAAGGAGGAGTGAAGTTGCCAGGAAACTATTTCATCTCCTGGTTGGACAATGTGACATATTGCTTTGGAAAAATGAGGAAAATTCTAGCTATAGTGACATGGAAGCCCGGAAAACTTTCAATACTGGCTTCCACCAGTTCGGGCCAAGAGTGTAATTAAATAAAATAGTTCTTTGAGGAATTGCAATGCCTCCAAGTTCATTTTATGATGATTGCATTACATTGGACCTGATAGATAACTGAAATATATTTGCATGTATGCAAATACTTTAAAAACATTTTATGCATTAGAGATGGAAACCCGAGAATAAAAATAGTATGCTAATGTAGTAACTCAAGTTCATGCTTTGAAGAGAGGTTGTCATTCAAGTTATTAAGCATTCTGAAATAGCTTGTTTTGTGGCCTCAATAATACATTCTTTATGGATCATTAGGTAGCTTGCTGACTATTTATGTTTCTATATATATAATAGCCGGATTTTTATAACAAAAATACCAAATACATCTTTGGAAATCAATTGAAACACTTCTAGTGCACAGCAGTTCTATTAGAATGTATTGTGTCAGTTCAATCTTAAAATTAGAGGTTGTTGCTCTGTAGCAATCTGTTTGTATTCTGGCATGAACAGTCAAACATGAGCAGAACATTAAACCTATGTTTATTCATTTGACAAAAATTATTCTCATCCACTCTAAAAATTACATGCATGCAGGATCTGATCATGGATTCCATGTGCAATACTGTATTCACTGTCAGATTCCAGGCTGATCGCTGTCTTGAATAAAAGTTGTGCCTGAATATTCACACTTGCATGATTATAAGTATGTAATTATATGATAATGATTATAAGAAGAAACTAGTTCATGCATCTTTTAATAGCTTGGCAAATTACAGAATTATTAGTCAGGACACTATCAAAACATCCTGCCTCTTGTTAATTAGTGATTCTATATCTGCAAATTGAAGTGATCAAAGAGGGCTCAACTTAGGAAAGGTATTTCAGTTTCCACATGGAAGAAAAAGGAGTAGATAAGTTTGGTTATTCTGGTAATGTTAAGCAAATGTTGGAGTGCAAATTGATGTTGAATGTGCATTTTGTTATTTGCAGTCCAAAGCCTTACTAAACTTGTTGAGAGCATATATTGTTTACTTTCTGATAGATTTACATTGCTTTCCAAATGATGTTTTCTTTAAATCTAAGAAACAGAGAGTACTTTAAAAAAAAAGAAAAAAAAAGAAAATAAATATGCAATCTAGAAGCCGATGTTCATTTGGAACTCTGAAATCAATTTGAAACTAATTCTCATTAAAATACATTTTGACCTCGATGGACTCTAAAATAGTTAATTTGACTAGGATCCTTAATTGAGATTTAATATAAACTGAAAATGGAGAGGAAGGTGGAATGGATAAATTCCAAAGGGACCTCAGCTTCAGAATGAAGGCAAGGCCAATAGTTATTATTAATTTTCCAAACCAAGATTAGTAATTCTAAACAAAGGGAGGTTAGTTTCATATCATTAACAACTCATATCTTATTTAAAAACTGAAAGTGGAACAACATGCCTCCAGAAGTTGTGATTTTGCATGTTTTTAAGAAGAGATTGGACAACCACGTGTCTGAAATGGTATTGGATTTCCTGTCTGAGCAGGAAGTTGGACTAGATCTTTCTAATGTCCCTTCCAACTCTGTTACGCTATGATTTATCTTTAATAAAATATGTGGGATACACACCCAGAAGCTTTTTCTCTGGTATATACTACTAACTAGAGCATACAAGCATTTGGCTAGACCAATACTTGAATACAGCTCATCAGTCTGGAACCCACATTACGTATCTGATATTAACACAGTTGAGAAAGTACAGAAATATTTCACAGAAGAGTTCTCCACTCCTCTACTCGTTGCAGAATACCTTATGCCACCAGACCTGAAAATTCTAGACCTAGAAAACCTAGAACTACGCCGCCTTCAGTCTGATCGTACATAAAATTATATATTGCAATGTCCTACCTGTCAAGGAATACTTCAGCTTCAACCATAATAATACAAGAGCACACAATAGAGACAAATTCAAGGTAAACCACACCAAACTTGATTGTGGGAAATACGACTTCAGCAACAGAGTGGTCAATGTCTGAATACTCTACCTGATTCTGTGGTTTCTTCCCCAAACCCCAAAAACTTTAACCTTAGACTTTCTACTAGTGGCTCTGACCCCTTCCTTAGAGGTCTGTAGGAGGCATGCATAAGCACACCAACATGCCTACTGGTCCCTGTCCTATTCTTTTATTTTTCTTATATGTATCCATTTCATGTATTCATAATTATGTTTATACTTATACCTGTTATCTTATAATCGCTTGACAAAATAAAATAAATAAATAAATAAAATAAATAAATAAATAATAAATAAATAAAAATAAAGGAAAAAATGGAGAATATCATCTGACTGATGCCTAGCATTTTTGTCCAAGGTGAAACATAGGCATTTAGGACATAAGTGAAAAACTATTTTTACCGGCAGTGTTATTACCATTATTGTCACTATTACCACTGCCCCAACATTTATCATCTGTTTTCAGGCAAAGAGTCCAAGAGAATTAGAAAATGTAACTGACCCAACAGCCAACATAAAAGAGATGGAAATATTTGACCATTGGGTGCTGACACCAAGCTGATTTTTTTTTTTAAATAAACGTCTCTAGAATTGAAGGTACAGCATTAACAGAACAAAAACAAATTAGTTAGGAAAAGGGCAACTCACTCCCAGTAAACCTTATAAGACTTTTCACTCTCATTAAGTCTCAGCTGAGAGCTTTATAACTTGGAAATTTAATTACTGTCAGGAACAGGCCAAAAGAATCAATCAAGAAAAAGCAGAGAGCAGGAGGCCATGTCTAATTCTGATTCCCGTGCGAAAGCCCCTAATACATTGTTTTTTTTTCACTGTGGCAAAAAATAGACTGGTTGTTACTTTTGCCACATTTGGAATATATTCAGGCAAAGCAACAGTAAAACACAAGATGCTCATTACTACATGATTAATTATTTTAAAAATGAATCTTTTAACAGATCAAAAATAAAATAAGAAATTAAGAGTAATGATCATATGATGAGGTGGTAATGATATTTATTTATTTATCAGTGAACGGCTTGCTTTCAGAAGTTGTGGGTGCTCCACAACTTCTGAATCATGGAGGTTGTTAAGAAGAGATTGGAGAGCCCTTTGTCTGGAATGGTATAGAGGTCTCTTGCTTGAACAGGTGGGGAGGGGTTGGACTGAAAGACCTCCAAGGTCTCTTCCAATTCTGTTATTCTGTATTCACATTATCCCTACAAAGATTAGCTATTCCTATGTATATTTCTTTTTTAAAAGGCTAGAAATATGGTAATGGGTTGACAGATGACCTAATTGGAAAACAGTTTCGATATTCACTAGAGAATAAAATAAACAGTAACAAGAGGAAACTAAACTGACTAATGTGCTCACCCCCAAAAGAATAATAAATAACAGAGTTGGAAGGGACCTTTGAGGTTCTCTAGTCCCACACCCTTCTCAAGCAGGAAACCCAGAAGTGGTTTTCAGCAGGTTCTAACCATTCTGGACAACCAGTAGCTGAAATTTTGAGTAGTTCGGAGAACCAGTGGTACTTTCCACCAGAAAGGTTCTATCAAGACTGTAGTAAAAAAATTTGATCCCACCACTAGGAGACACTATAGCACTTCAGACAATAGAGTTTCCAATCAGGCTCACTGATAAATTTTTCATTCTTTGGAAGAAATATGCATACAGAAAGAGGAAAGACAAAAAAGTGTGGGTATGACTAAATTCATCACATTGTCCAATATTATTACTGCCATATAGATGATATTATCACAAATGATGAAGATAACTAATACTTTAAAATATGTAATTATGGGATGCAAGAATTTGTTTTTGCCGCTTTCTGTCAATAGATTAGATGTGACAAAAAATCAGTAAGTGTTATATATGAATGGAAGCAATTTTTTAAGAGAAACCTTATAGCTAGTATGCAAATTATTCATTAAAATGTATTGAGTTCATGGCAAGATGCTGTATCTTTGAAGCAAGAAATTCAATTTTTCTTGTTAACTCTAGGATTCCTATCTTATTTTTAACAATATGCTGTACATGTTAAGAATAAATAAATATATAACATTATTTAGCTGTAAGTGCTTCAAGCCTATTCCCCCTGGTTTGCATGTAGCCTCAAAGGGAACCCATATAAAAATCATGGTCATTTAGGAAAGCATATAAAAGCTGATGGCTAAGTGAATATTATTATATAATTTTATCATATTTACTTAGGCTGGTCTCTAAATTCTTAACTTAAAAGACCAATAAAACTATTTCTAGTTATAGTTTAAAATAAAAATTTTAGACACATCTATCATGTTTCAGCAATATTTGCAAAAAAAAAAAACCATCAAGTTTTCAAAAAGCTCATTCAGGAGTTGAAAAAAGGCCAGTACTAAGATAGCAATTTCATAGGAATATTGAAACACAGAATAGGTACGAGTGATAGAAATTGTATTTTGAATCAAGAGTGATGTAGGTTGAGTCAGCTCTTTGGTGAATCATAAACAATAAGGATGAACTCTGCAGGCAGAGGAATAGTTTCTGCCAAAGCTTCCAGTCTGGCCGATAAGACTTCATTATCTTTTTGAGGAGATAAAAATGGCAGCTGCCAGAAATAGCACTTGGATGTTTCTCTGAGTTTCTCCTGCTGGGAACCACTAACATTGGTGGAGGACACTGGAGGACTTGTACCACTGGCAAATATGCGAACCAAAAGATTCTGCCTTTGTCTGGTGATGAATATGTGCCATCAAATTGATTTAGACTGCTTCACATATGACGTGTAAAACCAAGAATATGAATAGTTCGATAAACATATGTTAAAAGTGTGTTTTCACACAGGGCACGCTCATCAAGAAGTTGGAAGACTGCAAACTTGATTGGAGCTGTATTAATTATTTTGAAGCCATAAAACAAAGAAACATCAGCATTTGAAGGAGCAAGCACAACTTCAGCTCTAAGTAGAGAGACCAACCATTCTAGCTTATTTCTGAATGTTTGTGGCCATGTTGCTAGAAAAAAAAACAATTTTAAATGCATCACATCCATCATGGGAATTTTTTAAAAAAGAGTTCCTACTCTAGTTTGTGCCATAGTTAGAGAGACAAACAAGACAAGACAAGGCATTGTACTTATAAGTCTGCCTTTTGATAATAGCTGTGACTGAATTAGACACCACTGACAGAGGTTGAAGGTTTATATACAGTATATAAACTATGTTTGGGGAAAACTCTTTGGTAGGCCTTTCTTCTTCCAAGTATCTTCCTCCCAATCTTTCTCTCTAGTACAGATTTTTGCATGTCTCAACTCACCTGTACAATTTTATCTTTTAACCCTTCCTTGCTAACTCCTTCTCCACTTCCACTCTTAATGGTTACAGGTAGTTCTCACTTACTGACTGACTCATTTAGCTACCATTAAGTGATACTACAGTGGTATTAAAAAAAAAACCAGCTTTGCAACCAATTCTCACATTCACGATAGTTGCAGTGTCCCACAGTCACGTGATTACCGTTCAGGTGCTTCCCTATCAGCATATGTGTATGAGGATTGCGGCGTCCTATGGATCAAGTGATCTCACCTTTGGTACGCTTCCCAACCAGTTTGAGACAGGCAGTGTTATTGGAGAATGTGGAATTGAAATCCTAACTTCTGTTACGTGAGTTTCGCCTAATAACAGTGACCCTTAGCAACAAAATTTCTGGTCTCAACTTTGGGTCATTAAGTGAGGACTACCTGTATTTCTCTTATTTATTTATTTATTACATTTTTATACCGCCTCCTCTCCCAAAATGGGACTCGGGGTGGCGTACAGCAAGATAAAACCATACAATTAATAAAAAAGTTAAAATAGATTTAAAAAGAATTAAACAAGTGGCTGAAATAACACAATAAAAACAGGGTAAAAAAGTTAAAAATTACCACAAATTTTAAAACCCTAGTAAATTAAATCTGACTTTCGATTCTTGCTGCATCATCTCCCCCACTCTGCTGTCTGGATTCTGATGACAACCAGCAAATACCTTTGCTTTGTTTTCAGCTTTCCAGGGAAGTATTTTCCTCTTTCTTACAGCTAGAGATGCTGTCATTTCTTGGGGAAGGCGCAGAAGGAGAAGCTCATCTACTCCCATCAAGGGAGATTTCATTTAAATTGGTATTAAAGTAAGACTCGTGGATTTTACTCATTATTGGAATCTCTAACAGTAAATACTGCACTAAAGCTTTCACATATTATTCTCCACCAGGTAATAGAAGATGATTAACCAATAATCTCCTGGCAATTGAATTATTTAAATACTCCAATATGGAGACTCAACTTTATTTATTACAACTCACTTTTAAACTTTTTCCTTTATACATTTTGAACCCAAACAAAATGAAGACATTCTTTTATGGAATGAGTGCTGTATACAATTTTAAACATTGCATCTTTTAAATTAACCCACACCATTCCATTCATTTTCTGGTAAGCCACTTAGTTATAAAATTAGGATTATAACTAGTCTGATCAAAAATATTTTTTGCAAAACCAATTTCCTCCCCAAATGCTTATTGTTTAAAAAGTTGTAACTCAGCATACTATACTATACATATCCATCCAGAAGGTGAAGCTAGGCAGAATCACATCTGATACCTGTACAATTAGCACAGAGGCCCCCCAAGGCTGTGTGCTTTCTCCACTTCTCCCTATATACCAATGACTGCATCTCAAACGATCCATCTGTTAAAATACTTAAGTTTGCAGATGACACAAGAGTGATCGGTCTCATATGAGACAAAGACGAATCCGCATACAGACAGGAGGTTTTACAACTTTCCTCGTGGTATAACCGAACAATCTGGAACTGAACACACTCAAAATCGTAAAAATGGTGGTAGATTTTAGAAGAAACCCTCCCATACCACCACCTCTTACAATATTAGACAACACAGTATCAACAGTAGAGACCTTCAAATTTCTAGGTTCTATTATATCAAATGACCTAAAATGGACACCTAACATCAAAAACGTCATCAAAAAAAACACAACAAAGAATGTTCTTTCTGCGCCAACTCAGAAAGCTCAAACTGCCCAAGGAGCTGCTGATACAGTTTTATAGAGGAATTATTAAATCTGTCATCTGCACCTCTATAACTGTCTGGTTTGGTTCTGCAACCCAACAGGACAGACACAGACTTCAGAGGATAATTAAGACTGCAGATAAAACAATTACTACCCACCTGCCTTCAATCGAGGACCTGTACACTGCATGAGTCAAAAAGAGGGCTGTGAAAATATTACAGACCCCTCACATCCTGGACATAAACTGTTTCAACTCCTTCCCTCAAAACAACACTATAGAACACTGTACACCAGAACAACTAGACACAGAACAGTTTTTTTCCCGAAAGCCATCATTCTGCTAAATAATTTCCTCAACACTATTCAACTATTTACAAAGTCTGCACTACTATTACTATTAATCTCTCATCACTCCTTATCACCCATCCCTCCCCACTTGTGATTGTATGACTGTAACTTTGTCACTTGTATCCTTACGATTTATATTGACTGTTTCCTAGTAGATTTGATTGTTATTGTACCCTATGATTATCATTTAGTGTTGTATTTTATGATTGTTGATGAATGTATCTTTTCTTTTATGTATATTGAGAGAATGTGCACCAAGACAAATTCCTTATGTGTCCAATCACATTATAAAATTCTAATTCTAATCACTGTACTATCAGGCCTTAAACACTTCAGAAGTATGAATGCAAATTGATCACATATTTCCTGCACATCAGAGATGGTATTCAGCAGGTTCTGACCAGTTCTGGAGAACCGGTAGCAGAAATTTTGAGTAGTACGGAGATCCAGCAAATGCTACCTCTGACTGGAGATTTTACAGTATCCTTCCTCTGACACATCCACCAAGCCATGCCCACAGAACTGGTAGTAAAAAAAAATTGAATCCCACCACTGCTGCACATGTAGCAATAATATCTGTGTATAAGGACAATATGAAGCAGCAGGAGACCTTATATATTATATATAGCCAATACGAATATATAGATAAGAAGCATGTGCATGATTCCGGTATCTGATCTTAAATCTACTGCTGTACTGTACAAGAATATTTATTTGCTCTGACTTCAGACCATGTTAGTGCTGAAATGTGTCAGCCTTGGAAGCCATATTTACTTCAAAGCTTCAAGGCTGCCACATTTAGTGCCTGGGAATTTGGAAGGGGGATTTCATAGAGAGTGGAAGATTAGACTCAACAGCATTCTTTCTTAGAAAGTCAAGGCCAAGTACCTTGCAGCTGGGGAAGAGTGTCCTCGAGGAAGATCTTCAGTGGGATGATATTTGATTGGGCCATGTGATGGACTGGTGGGTGCAGGGGATGGATCTTTGAATTTCTTTTGGGAGGGTAAAAAAACTCTCAGATTCTGATTTTCCAGATGTGCCAATGTAACAATCAAATAAAATGGAACTTTGAGAAAGATGCCTGTCTCTGAGTTATTGGTTTGGAGCTTGTTAGTTGGAATAATAACATTAATCCAAATCTGACATAATGTTTAATTTCAAGACAAAGTACCACAGTCTTCCTCAATCTTGGCACCCTCCAGATATATGTTCTAAACTCCCCAAATGTCCTAACCTGCAGAGTCACTACTGAAAATTGTAGGAGCTGATGACCACACATCTGTACAGAAAAGCTAGAATGAAATATATTGCCAAAGATTTCCAAGACAACTAATAATAGTGGACAATACAGTATGATTGAACACTGACACGCAATAAAATATTTTATAGATAGACTAATTATCCTAATAACTGTGATGAAAACATAATTTAAGGTATGGCAATGAGACATTGATTGGTACAAATTAGTACAGGTAATACTAATGCATTTGGTATCAATCCAATCCTTTAAGCTATTGCTTAGAAGACAATATGTCATTACCAACTTACTGCACACTAATTTTATCCATGGGACATTAAGCAAGTCAAGTAAAACAAGGCAATCTAAAATGTATCATTCAGTAACTCAATGCTATTTTTGTCTACATTAGTTCTCTTCAGTATAGCATGCAGCAAATCTATTTGGAGAATTCTGTGCATTTTTAAGATCATGTTGGCAATTTCCTTACAGAAAAATTAAGAACTACTTGGTAAGGGCAAAAAATGAATAGATCATTATAAATCCTTTTATATTAAATTTACCGGTCTACAGAGTACAGTGATAAGCTCTCTGACCTCAATCCCTCTGGATGCGACTTCAGAAATGAATGCAGCTACTGTAATGTGATTTTTGCTTTATGGAATATGATTCAGGCTAATTCCGCAAAAAATGTGGTGAGGTGAAGGTGAGGTCATTGATGACAGAAAATAAGGACATGAACCAATAGAATCAGAGAAATAATACAATAGTAGCCCAGATCCTGTGTTAACAGAAGGAAATCCCAAAAGTTAACACAACGTTAATTACTTAACTAGAGAGAACTAAAACAGGAATATTGAGATGATAAAGTGAAGCATGTTACAAATTCTCAGTAAATAATTTATTCTGATTATAGTAATTATGGGGTTATCCAAAGAATATTATGCCTTGCTAAAATGATTATGAATTTTTCCAAAGTTATTAACAATCCATTAAAGAAAATTAGACAAAGAAAACAAAAACTGTATCTTTGTTTTGTTTCAATTGTGCAGTTAATATGACATCAAACATGAAAATGATTATTTAAATATTTCAAACTAACACCTGTGTGGTATTAGACTGTTATCATAATATATTATCATAATAATTATATTCTCAGATATGAAATTCTGTTTAATATCAAGATGACTTTAAATTTAGCTTTATAATTACCTTTTTTTCCTGGTTAAAAAAGGAGTCAGCAGATTAAATAATCAATTAAACTGATTAATCCTGATCTGAACCCTCTATAACAGTGTTTTTCAAACTTGGCAACTTTAAGATGTGTGAACTTCAATTTCCAGAGTTTTCCGCCTAGCATATCTGTATACCTAGCAGATATAAATTCTCTTCCAAAAGTATTGCAATTACACCTTCCAGAATTCTAAAGTCAGCACAATCAATCTTGCTAGGGATTCTGGAACTCACAAACTCAATATATCAGGAGGAAATCAAGCTGGAGAAAAAGCTTAAAAATCAGCCACATACTGATCACTGAGAAAGCAATTTATTTCTTCCTCAGTTGCGTAAAGAAAGCAAACCCAGTCATCTCTTCTTGTTGAATTGCAAATATCTTTTGCATGCATGAAGGATTAAATCTAACCACCTTTACATTCAGCTGGGCTACTGTATTATGTTTTTTTCTTTCTTACATTAAACTAAATGTGTTAAATACACGGAACAAAATCTATCAGAGCAGCAATGAATAATAATGTGCCACCACAAAATAACATAGGCTGCAACTCAATGAAGCATACAGTGTATTATAATTAAACAGATATTATTTCAAGGCAACACATTAAAAAAAACTAGTGCTATACAGCCAACTGAAAACAGTATTTGAAATCCAAGGAACTATGCGCCACTTGCTTAATCTTAGTAAAATTCAGCAAAAGCTAAGCAACGTTTCTTCTGACGTGAGCTGCATGCTATGTTAAACACATTCAACTTTTGAAAATGCTGAAACAGATTTTGTGAAAATCTTTAGACCCATATAACCTGCAAGAATCATAAAATGTGATTTGGTTATGCTTAGAAAATCTCAGAAGCTCACTCTGTACTACGTTTAAAGAAATTAAAGCACAACTCAACAAAGATAAAATGGATAAAGCTAAATACCAGCAAAAAAACAACACGCACACAAACCTCAGTAAGCTTTAAGTAACTAGGCTCCCCAGATAGCACTAATTTACAGACAGAAGCAAATCAGTATAATCACTCCATGAAGAACACTTACCACAGTAATCAAACACTCTCAGGACAGCAATGAATGAGAAAACTTCACTTACCTGCAAAAGAAAAACAATAAATCAGCTTTTGTGGAGGGAAATGTTGGTCAATGAATAGCAAGGTGGCGGGGGGGGGGGATTTGATTTTAAAATTATAAACTGTTTTCATAAGAACAGTGTGGTATATATTTCTAAGTTAAATTAACTGTTCATATAAGGAAGTTAAAATTATGCAGAGACTACTGGAAAAATTTAAACACATTTATAATAGTATTTAAACACATCAGTTTCAGCAGCTCTATTAATAAACTAATTAACAAAATAATAACATTGCAGTTTTTGCTATAAATCCCTTCAGCTAATTCTACCATATCTACATAGGTTGGAAGTAAGAGCACCCAGGAAATGGCTGGGTAATAAAATTGGAATTAGTTGGAGCAGAATACAACAATAGGTGTGTTTAAATGCAAGAGTAAATAAAGCTCAGTCATCTTTTGTAGCAAGATAAATTTGAACTAATATTTCGGACCAATAGTAATTGGTCAAGAAATAAGCATCACCTTTACCAATGTAGAAACATCTCACTATTGCTCCTTGAATACGTAGTTTTGGAGAAAGTCCTTTCTAGATCACAAAGCAGAAATACATGAAACAATGCATGTAGCTGGAATATGGATATGGAATGCTGTCGTTCTATTGTTTTGGATTTGTCCTATGTCACTGGTGCAGAGACACTGCAGCACAGTACATTTTTAAAGATATTTTTATCCCATCTTTATTATTTTTACAAAATAACTCTAGGCAATGAACATAGTTAATACTCTTTCTTCCTATTTTCCACAGCAACACCCTGTGACGTGAGTTGGGGCTGAGAGGGAATGACTGGCTTTCATGCCTATGGCAGAACAAGAACTCACACTCCCCTGGTTTATAGTCTGGTACTAAACCAGACGTGGCATTCAGCAGGTTCTGACCAGTTCTGAAGAACCGGTAGCAGAAATTTTGAGTAGTTCGGAGAACAGGCAAATACCACCTCGGACTGGAGATTTTACAGTATCCTTCCCCTGCCATGCCCACCACACCCACAGAACCGGTAGTAAAAAATTTTGAATCCCACCACTGTACTAAACCCAGAGATTCAGGTCCAAGTCTTCCTCCCCCATGGAAATCTATTGAAAATTTTGAACTAGCCAAGCTACTTTACAGGGTTATTGGGGCAAGGATACAAATGAGTTCCCTAATTAAGCCTGTTTTGAACTGCTGGGGGAAAGGTGGGGTATAAATGTAGCCTAGAAAATACACTATGGAATGTGTAGGTGTTTGTTTGTATGTGAGAGAGAGGGGGGGAGGGAGGGAGGGAGGGAAGGAAGGAAGGAATCCATACAATTTTCAAATTCCAAAATGTATGTTTTATTAAAACAATCTTTAAAGCCATTAAAAAATAGAAATACATTTCAGACAATCCAAATTAAGGCCCCAATGTAGAGAAGCTTATAATCTATCAGCAACTTATAAATAACCCTATTAAGAAAGACACCTCATATGTCACTTAGGGGTTTCATGAGGAGATTAAAAAGCCAAAATGCTGACTGTAAAACAAGCCCTACCCATGCAATGCTCAGTGAGAGTGTTCCCTCCTTCCTTTCATCAAAAACTCAGCCCTCAAAAACTCAGAAACACATTTAAACTTCTTATTATTTGGGATTGAATAAAAAAGTATTATAATCAATTGCTCTTTTACTAAAATCGCCTTGCTGCAGCTGTGATTATGGTTGAAAAAAGTGTGTGCATGTGCACAAACACACGTGTGCACACACACATTTTCCTCATTTTCTAGATAATTCGATTATTATTAATTGATGTTTAGCTGAGACACTTTGAAGGATATGGTAAAACACTGAATATAGGCAATTAGATTTTCTAAATAACCACTTGATTAACAGAGATTTTTCCTGTCACAGCTTGGTGACCGGACTTTATTAAGAGCTATGGTCTGAAAGCATGCATCTCCTCATATGTAATGAAGAAATTAATACAGATGTTATTATTTAACCATATGAGCTTAAACAAAGTCCAACCTAAATTGCCCAGCTTCCAACAATTACATTTTTGCCAAGATATTTAAGAAATGATGATATTCATCTGGATTATGTGGAAGCCCAACCATCCAGATGGGAAATTAGGCAGCAAAGTCTTTATATAGCTAATTATTTAATACCATCCTTTTGCAGTCATTATGAAAATGATAAACATAGATTAAACTATTAATATGAAACAACAGATCGGGAATAGGAGGGAGCCACACCTACAATATGTGTGATCAAATCTATGGTAGTTTCCAGCATTCACAGATTAGAGACAACCATGAAATACTGTTAATACATTTCATTGTTCCCATGGAAACATATGTGGCAGGAATTCCTCTCTATAGGAACACACTGAAATGGTCAAATGCTGCTTTATATAGAAATACTTACTATAGTTTTACATTTTATGCATTTTAATGATAAAAGCATTCAAGGAATTAACAGAATTAACAGAGCACTGGGGCTTGATGTATTCAACAGATCCATGTATATTTTTGAATGCTCATCAGTGAGAAAGATAGCCAACAGGAGAAGCGATCAGTGCAGGAAAAGATATGTTCATTTTGGTCTAATGTTTGGTCTATTTGGCCTATTTGGTCTAGCAGTTAAGGCATTAATCTAGAAAACAGAAACTGAATTCAAGATCTTCCTTAGTCATGAAAGCCAGCTGTGTAATCTTGGGCCAGCCATTCTCTCTCAGTCAAATCCACCTCACAGGGCTGTTGTGGGGAAAATAGGAAGAGGAAGGTATGTTGGATATGTTTGCTACCTTGAGTTATCTGTAGAAATAATAAAAGTGGAATATAAATACTCAAATAAATAAATGTCCCTGGAAAAATGGGAACAAGAACTATATTATAAGATCGAATCCCACCAGGCTCAAGGTTGACTCAGCCTTCCTTTTTACGAGGTGGGTAAAATGAGGACCCAGATTGTTGGGAGCAATATGCTGACCCCATAAACCGCTTTGAGTGGGCTGTAAAGCACTATAAAGCAGTATATAAGTCTAAGTGCTATTGCTATTCTATAACCTTAAAAGGTAAATGTAAGGTATTCTTACATCTAAGGTATTCTCTGTGAGGGCACCTACCCTTTGGAATGGGCTGCCCCCGGGGCTATGGACAACCACTGACTTGAGGGCGTTCAGACGTGATCTGAAAACCTGGCTCTTTGAGCAGGCCGGCCTGAGTTGACTTCAAATGGGATTTTATAAGGGGGTTTTAGAATTGATTGGTTGGGGTATGAAAATTTAGCTTATTTTAATTGGGGTTTTAAATTTTTAATGGCAGCCTATAATTAATTCTCTTTTAATTGTATTTGTAATTTATATATATTTTAGTTGGCTGTTTACCGCTCTGAGTCCTTCGGGAGAAGAGCGGTATATAAAATTATTTAATAAATGAAATAAATAAAAATAAATTCTTCAACTCAAACTGACTTTTGGACTATTTTCATGAAGTTTTATTGCAACCATACAAAAGATATTTGCCACCATCTTCCTGGGAAGGTTTTTCTTATACTTCAAAGTCTATGCACTGCTGTGATCTTTTTCATGGTTTTCTTGAGGGGGAAAAGGCTACACTATGTGATCATATTTTCCTCTTTTAAAATAAAAATACTAATAACTGCAAAGTTTTTATAAAATAATTTTACAAAAATAGTACCTTCTAATCCATATCCAAAATATATAGTACATAGTTTTCAAATAAAAATAACTATTCTATTATAAATGTAGACAGCTTTAAAATTAACTGATGTGAAAATTTATTAGAAAGATTATTGAAGGTTGCTTTTAATTGCAAACAATGTTCTAACTTACCACTATAATATTGGACTATTATACAATGATTTATTTAAACTTATATGTTAAATTGTATCTGAAAAAATGGTTTCCCTTTTAATTGGATTCTCTCTATAGTGAATTAAAGAGTTTAATAATAAAAGGACAGTCTATGACCTACATTATTTTTTAAAAGTATGCACCTAACTCTAACATAAAAATAGATGTCTGTAATCCTTTTATTTGAAATTCAGCTTTAGATTTGCAGCTTTAAATTCGTTATGAGAGAAAAAGCGTGAATTTAAAAATAGTCACTGTATGCGTTTTCCAGGAACAGAGTTTCAGTGGTTAAATCCCTTAACAGAGCTGCGTTAGTGGTCTCAAACAGATGCAGTTAACTACTTTTCCATAGGGAGCTTTTAAGCATGAAATTACCGGATCACAGTGGGAACATTGTAGAAGGCATTTCCTACTCATAAAGCAAGTCCACTCGCCTTTGTTCCCTGTCACTCAGATAATTATAAATGCTTTGGGAAGCTATAGGAAGTCTTTCTCCACCCAGCTGTATTCTGAAGCCCAGTACTGTCCTTTACTAGCCATTTTTAAATATTGATTTTTCTCCAGACATTTTATTTAGGTTAGTCATTAAACAACAAAATAGCATCTGCTTATATTTTTTCCCCTCCCACCCAAAGGTCTGAAAATTATATGTTAATTAAAGCACCCTGAATTGGGATTAGAAAGTATCAGTACAGGAGGTATAAGAATCCATTAATACATCTAATGTTAATAGGGTTAATTTTTATTTTAAAAAACCACTATTTTGCTGCATATATTCTTGCTTATTCATAATCTCAAATAAAAAGGATGACTTGTATCTACTCTAATATCAGTTCAAACTCACTTTTTTTAAAAAAGAAAAACCTTTTTTACATGCCAGAGGAAATCTATCTTGCTAGCAAAGCAAGCTATTTTGAAGATGGTTCCAGCACAGTTCCTAATATATTGCTTAAAATTAAATATAATCGGAGAGGCACATGTGAGATACTTGCTGTCATATTTTGTGAAGAATCTTGCTTTGACAGGGCAGGAAAAACAGGAAAGTGGGGGCATCACCTACCATTCAGTGTTGTTGGTTGGAATACCTATTTACATTTCCACATTAATGTATAATACTCATGAAAGAAGCTAGGCCACAGCAGCACAAGGACATATTTTTGGGTTTTATCAGACTACTAAAAGAGTTACAAAATTATTATTCATTTGCCCTTAATTACTTAATTAAAGGTTTGCTAAGGAATTTATAAATCATACAGTGTGATCCTGAGGAAAGTGTTGTCATCTTTCATGTTTCATCTTTAAATTACTCATTGTATGGCAAGTATCATTTCTTGTATTTTTATCCCCGCCATCTTGAAGATGTCTTGCACACAGGTAGGTTTAAAACAAGCTCTGGCTTTACAAAGACTATCACACTTAATTCCCCTTCCTGAACTGACATAGCAGTGTTTCTTGGTGGATGTGTGCCAATACCCCTGCTGTCTTAAAGTGCCTGGATAATTCTCTTGGCTGAGGCACACAGAAAGTGTCTTTAAGGCTAACAGCAGGTCTGACACAGGTGTACCTGCTTTGCTATTAACTCTTTTAATACTATGAACTTTAGGATGCCTGTTTTAAAAGGACACAGCATTTTGCAAACGACCAACTACAAAACAGCTATTGCATGAAGTCACCTTAACTATTAGTTTCTGCACACACAGCTGGAAAAATATCACTTCACAACAAATGTCAAAGAGGCAGGAGAGTTCGTTTGTTGCCATAAAATTAAGAAACCCAGTTTTGTGGTACCTTAAAGATTATATATAAGGGCACATGTTTTATGGCATTTTTTTTTCTTTCCTTAGGGCAGACTAAACTGCTTAGATTGTTGATTACCAACATCTGGTTTAAAACTCAGTGGTGTTTTCAAAATTATCTATCATGCAGTATGGTTGCATAGACTTATGGCTTGAAAAATAAAAAATGTTAATCTCTTAAATGTTTAATAGTTTTAAACAATGTGGATGGGTGATATATCCTCAGATTTGTCACTTTGTTAATGTATAGGAAAGCTGAAAAATATTTTTGTCATGGAATATACTACTATTTGTACAGAAGTGCTTTCCAACAAATGGAAAACAGAGAAGGCATCAAGAGGCATTTTGGCAGCTTTCATTGGCTGTTGAATCTATCTGTCTGTGTCACAATCAGAATGATTTGTGTGAAGAAGGAGCAATTTTTGGAAACAGTGTGGTATCATTTTGTACTACCCAAAACAATGCCTATTAATTTATTCAGTAAATTAAGTGATGTTATACATAAGTACAGGTTTGAGAAACAGAAGAATAATGCTTTGTATAATGCTCTGTCATACATATTGGTAAAAAAAAAATCAGAAAATAAAATACAAGCTAAATAGTCAAGACCTTGTTGAGAATCCAAACTTTGTCAAGGACTTGGAGTACTCATCTCAAATGATCTAAGTGCTAGAGCCCACTTTAACTACATAGCCAAAAGGTATTAAGAGTTGTTAATCTAATCCTACGTAGCTTCTTCTCTGGTAATATCACGCTACTAACTAGAGCATACAAATATTGCTAGAGCTATACTTGAATACCAGCTCATCAGTCTGGAACCCATATCATGTATCTGATATTAACACAATTGAAAAAGTCCAGAATATTTCACAAGAAGAGTTCTCCACTCCTCTACTCATTGCAGAATATCTTGTGCCACCAGACTTGAAACTCTAGACCTAGAAAACTTAGAACTACGCCACCTCTGGTCTGATCTAAATATAGTATATAATAATCATACATTGCAATGTCCTACCTGCAAATGAATACTTCAGCTTCAATCATAACAATACAAGAGCACACAATAGATACAAACTCATTAACCGCACCAAACTTGACTGCAGAAAAATACGACTTCAGCAACAGGGTGGTCAATGTTTGGAATACTCTACCTGACTTTGTGGTTTCTTCCCCAAACTCCAAAAACTTTAACCTTAGACTCTTTTAATACAATATGTGGGATACACACAGAGAAGCTTTTTCTCTGGTAATATACTACTAACTAGAGCATACAAAATATTTGCTAGAGCTATACTTGAATACAGCTCATCAGTCTGGAACCCACATTACGTATATGATATTAACACAGTTGAGAAAGTACAGAAATATTTCACAAGAAGAGATCTCCACTCCTCTAATCGTTGCAGGATATCTTATGCCACCAGACCTGAATTCTAGACCTAGAAAACCTAGAACTACGCTGCCTTCAGTCTGATCGTACATAAAATTATATATTGCAATGTCTTATCCAGGAATACTTCAGCTTCAACCATAATAATACAAGAGCACACAATAGATACAAATTCAAGGTAAACCACACCAAACTTGATTGTGGGAAATAACACTTCAGCAACAGAGTGGTCAATGTCTGGAATACTCTACCTGATTCTGTGGTTTCTTCCCCAAACTCCAAAAACTTTAACCTTAGACTGTCTACTATTGATCTCACCCCTTTCCTAAGAGGCCTGTAGGGGGCGTGTATAAGCGCACCAATCATGCCTACTGTCCCTGTCCTATTGTTTCTTTTTATTTTTCTTATAAGTATCTATCTCATGTATTCCAAACTATATTTATTCTTATACCTGTATCTTGTAAGCGATTGACAAATCAATAAATACTAAATACTAAAATGTAGATCATTGGTGCTGCCACTTCCTCTTCTTTTGAATAGCAGGTAAGCCTGTATTCTAAGTTAGCTTGTTTCTTGTAAAGATAGGCTAGGTTTTCAGGGAGAAAAAATACTCAATAAATTAAATTACACATGGAATATTAAATTCAGTACCTGCAAAACATCCGTACAAATGGATTTCCTATAATTTTTAACTAACCTAATAATAAATTAAATTAATAGCAATAACTTTCTTAGTCAAAGTTGTCCAAGAAATAAGCATATGAAACCTTGTATTTTTTCTCTCCTCCTTTTTTTATTCATATTTCTAATATCCTAATTTTTGTTTCTTCTTTCAAAAAAAATTCTCAATAGAATTTATCATTCATAAAAACTGAGCAATTGGAGAGAATTGCAGAGATATTTTGAAAGGGAAAGGATACTGTAATGTTGTTTTCCTTGCTCATTGCTTTAATAAAGTTTCTATCAATGAACCTAAACCCTAGTATAGCAAATAAAATCGGGGGAGGAACAGTATGTTAAAGATTTTTTTACAACTGCATAGCATTTCAGAAAAACGATCTGAATATTAAATATGTTTTTTGGGGAATCTTTTAATTACTCAATTGGGTAAAACAGATGAACACAATCCATACTTATATAAATAAATAAAACAAAGCACCATCTATGAAAAGAATTTAACTCAAATATAGCTTCACCGATTATTTACATTTTTCAGTAATTTAAATACAATTCAACTGAATTCACTTATTGATATTATAATTACTATCAAGCATTTTTATAAGGCACACACTGTTGGAGACTGTCCAGTTGGAGGAGGGATCAAGTGAGGGATTAGTCTGGAATCGTTATATAGACACAAGGTTCAACACCACCTTGAATGCCACTGAACCTTACCTAGTCTTTCCAGAGACAAATTCCCAGTCTGGCAGATTCATGGAAATAGGCAATAGAACAATAAAGTAGCTATTTTTAAGTCTTTGTGTGTGGCTCTGGTTGTTTGCGCCTGACACTGACCAAGTCATATTACTAACTATATATGAATACTCTTGCTTTAACAATTAATCAAAATTATAATTAAGAACTCTGAGTAAAATCAATGAAACTTATTAATTTTTTTCTTTTTTGTATGAAAGTATAAATGTTATAAAACACAATCAGATTTCATCATTTTTATTGATTGCCATTGATGAAGCTTAATTTCACTAAATCATTCCTGAACACAGTGAAGGCTCCATTCAAGTAAATATGCAAAGATCACAATAATCTATAGGAAACATTAAAGTTTTTAATTTTGCCATATCACGGCTTGAATTTTTAAAATGCCTATGACAGTCAAGTGATATTCTTCTTAGCATACCGTAATTTTATGAAAAATAATTTAAATTATTGCACTGATTTAGATAAGTGGTCTCCTCACAAAAAGATTACTCCCAGGGCACCATGCATATTAACTATCACTACTTAGATAAAGTAAAGGATTACACAAATCAGTTACTTAAATAGACACATCTTCTTCCATAATCTCTTGAGCTATATTTCTAAGTGTAAATGATCCATGATTTATTCTTCTTATAATGAATGGGTTGATATGTTTATTAATGGATTCTTAAAAGGGAAGAATCACAAAACACAATTTTAGAAATATGAAAATTTACGGCTAAGGCACTTGACCAAACATTGGTAAAGATGAGAATTGTAATGATGCCATTCATTCATTTTGGTCTACCTTGTGTTCCTACATCCATGTAAACTGATAGCATTTGTTAAATTTATTCTGTATTTGCCACGTGTAACATTTATTCTAACCTTGGCTCTTCTGATTATTGAACTTTTTCTCATTTTGGACTCAAATGCATGTTGATCAAATAATACAGAAATAATATTGACATGCATTTTAATAATTTAATAATTATTGTTACTGAAATTATTTTTAAAAAGTCAACGTAAGAAAAAATTTCACAATTCAATGTTATTTACAATCAGTTATAACAAACTGATTTAAATTAGTCAACTTTAAATTAAAATAAATCCCAGACATGAGCCACAATAGATCTTCATCCCCATTAACAAGTTGCAGGGGTTGCAAGGGCCTCCCCAAAAGTGTTATATGGGATGAAAGGGAAAATCCTTGGTAACCAGCAAGAAAGAACAGGGGAGAACAGAATGACCACATACATGGTAAACAAAAGGTCAGATTCAGAGAAATCAGGACATTTGGGGATGGACAGAGGCTACTGTGTGGACTTCAAAAACTAACATAATGTAAAACAGGCCTGGCAGATTCAAGATAATTGGCGATGGGATAGAGAATTCCTCATAGGAACCTCACAGTAGGTTCCTCTAAAGACCTTGCATTGGGCATGCTTGTTTATGACCATAATCAAGATTTGCTTTGCTTTGAGACCTTAGGACTTTGCTGACAGGCATCACAGGAACTCTTAATAGCTTAATAGTTTTCCGATGTTGATAAAACATATGTTGACAATATGGTGTATTCGTTCAGGATTGTTCAGTTCAGTTCAGTTCAGGATTGTTTTATGATGTTGGCATTTTATTAATGTAGAACTTGCAGAATTGGCAGCTTAGAAATGGGAAAGTATATATGAACTAAAAGTTACCCACAAACTACACTTGTACAAAGGCAAACAACAACCAGTTCTTACGTTTTGCATACCAAGTTACTTTTCAGCAAATAGCTGGCCCCTTTTTCCACTTTTTTTCAGGTATAAGATTTGCATATATTCTTATTTTGCCATGTGGAATAATTTTCTCAAGTAGTCGCAGCTTATCATATTAGAAGTCAGCTTTCAGAAACAAGCATCTTTGCTATTCAGCTTTTTTGGAGATTACATATGGAAGGTGTTTTGAAACAAATGACCATATGTTAAAATTATATGAGAAACAGACTGTGCACAGCTTGTTACACTACCAAAATAAATGTACAAATTTACTAGGATGACAAGCAGTTTCATACATTCTAGCTAACAAGTGGTCATTGCAACTATCATATAAAAAGGTATGCTGTGGTCTCACCCTAATGTAGAATGATAGTTTAGATAAGATTAGACTTGCTACAAATATTTTTCATATAAAGCTTTCCCCCAAAGTTGCTTTTGTTCTGTTGTTTATAATGTAGCAGTATGTGTTCTGCAAATAATATGAAATAAGCAATAACAGAAAATGTTGCAGTTGATTTATTTAAACTAAAGCTCTCCATTTGTAAACCACTTCATTTGAGAAAAGGGAGAAATAGACATTAATCAATTCCTCAGAAGAAAATGTGGTTGTTTTGTATATTTAAAATACAATAAAAAGACATTAAGCTTTGGTATGGTCAATGAATACACAATACACAATAAATCTCCTATTTCTCCTCCACTTCATTATATGCCATTTAAGATTTTTAAAAAGTGTCTTAAAATCAAACACTGAATGAACCTAAAAATACATCTTTGGAATGAAGATGGATGATGACCTCAGTTACTGCTCTATTTGTTTGTTTGCATGTTGGATGTTTTCCTGATTATAGTGACTCTGAGATTTAACAGTAGGGGGCTAATGGAAATGTTGTATGTTGCCATGGCTGACGAAATCAATGGGAAAGAAAAAATGTGTTTACACTTGAAGATGTCACATAAACCAGCTGGAGATTCCTAGTTCCCTAGTCCAAACCTCCTAGGTTCCTTGAAGAATTCATCTGCATCATTACGCATTTTTCACACATATAAATCTGTTAATTATGATTAGTTGTATTGATCTTATGGCAGATTTATAACTTCTGTAATACTTTAAACTTAGAAAACAATCAAAAGAATGAACGATGCACGTTATTCAATTCAGCAACGACTCTTTTTATTTCAAATCTATTATTCATTACAACACACCTGATTGGTATATTTTATGAAAAAAATGTACCATCTACCCCAATTCCAGGGTTAAGCCTAAACTAAAGATGGACACAGTATGAAATATATTTCCTTTAGAAATAAAGGTATTAACAAAGAAGGAGGAAAAATCTACTCTGGTGGCAATATTGTATTTTTAAAAATAATGTTGAAATCCAAAACAATACATGGAACAAATTTTATGTGCCAAAGTTGCATTCTGCATTTCCTTTTCAATAGACAATAATATGATCCAGTCCTTAAGCAAGTGATTCTATAACTTTATCAAGCCAAGTATCTATTCTTTAGTAGGATGACTCTGAGAACTGAAAATGCATTTTGTTCTTTGGCCCTTGAAATTCCAGAACATCCTACCCGTCTCTCCTTAGATCTTACAAATGCAGAATATCTCATGACTCATTGTCCTTCAACCTATTCTTTCGATCTAAGACAATCACAAGGATTGGTTGATCAGTTTGATTAATTATATGCCCACTGTTTTTGACTCTTAGTGACCACAGAGCTTTTCTCTTGGAAGATCTGTCCTCATCCTGGCCTTTTAATGGTTCAGCCATCATTATTCTAACCATCTGCTAGAGTCCATAACCTTATTGCTGATCATACTCTTTATTACATATTATGTATTTATTAGATTCATACCCCTGCCAACACCAAGCAACTCTGGATAGTTCACAAAATAATAGTACGGTCTTCTCTGAACCTTCTGGAAATCTTTTGCCTTTAATTTACATTCACAAAAGTGAACAAGGTTGTATATTGACACTTCTTCCCTTTAATCTTTACATTAACCCAATGGCCTAATCTTTGAGAAATCTATTTCTGTTCTTTTATGCATTATGAATGTAGCAGTTCTTTCCCTTAAAGAAGTTGTTTTGCTGTTGTTCACTATTGCAAGGAGAAATTAGACACTGATTCTAAGAGAACGTTAGTAGACTTCTTTTCCAAAAGATTTGGTAGTCACTGCCGTTCCTGGAAAATTAATGGTTAGACTGTTCATAGTTTTATGAACTTTGAAAATGAAGAAGAAATTACTATAAAGTAAGCAATTGTAGGGAATTTGGGTTTTTAAAAATTCTTTTACATATATTTATAAGAAATCAATCTCTGGCTTATCCAGCCATTCTGTGGTAAGATATTCTCTATTTTAAATTAAAATAATCAAAAGTCTAACTAGCAATAAATGTTGATGAATGGAATATCATTGTTAAACTCAAATAAAATAGCAGTGATTGTGCCTGTGAGTTGGTCTATTTATTTGTATGGATAGTTTTTATTGTCCTTATGTCAATGTCCACCATGCCTTTCTATTAGAATCCAACTTCTATTAGACATGCGAACTAAGATTTTAAATTCAACACTTCTGAAGGACACCAGGTTGGTAAAAACTGATTTGCATTCTGCTAATGGGGAACATGTGGCTAAGAGGCAGCAAAACCAATACTACCACAGAATTTATGGGTTAATGGAGCCTATGAAGTTAATAATTTCCAAACATTCTGTATAAAATGGTTAAGTAACAGATGTTGCTGAATTATAACCCCCTAGTATTTCTAAAAAGCCAACATGAAGGATACTGGACAATGTAGTTAGTAAAATCAAAAGATCAAACAAAAAAAACCCTCTACAGGTTGCCTATCCTAATCTAAAATCAAGCTATAATTAGGGTTAGAGTTAAGACAGACAAACCGTATGAGAAGGTTAAGGTAAATCCCTGGGTATCTAGCCTTTGTACGTGAATGGCTTTCTTTATACGTATAAATGGTCTCAGTGGTCTGAATTTTCAGTAACTGTTGGAGACTAGTGACAATAGTAGCATGAAGGTGAACTTGATGGACAGATTAGGAGATAAGTTCTGGTTCAGCTCATATCCTTGATATTTCCTGAGCTTACAGAAAAATTATAATGAGTTCCACAGAGGCTCTGCTAGCACAAACAACATAGCTTTTCATTTTTGTTGCTGGCTTTCTTATCTCAGAACCAATTTTATCATTTGTGTTGCTACTTAAGAGAACGTAACCCAGGATTATGTGCATAGTACATGTAGTACATGCATGATAGTATATGTTTATATGTCTTGCAAAAATATTTATCATACACCAATTAAGGAGCATACTTTGTGTTTCTTAATGTAAAAGATTCACTGTATATGTGCGTGTGCATATATATATATATATATGTGTGTGTGTGTGTGTATGCGTATATATATATATATTTGTTTTCTGATATGTATATGCAGGTCTTGGTGTGTTCGGGTCTTTTCCCGTGTAAGATTGAGACTATCTGGGCAACATTTCGACGAGATCCCACTCGCCATCTTCAGGCTGGTGCTTTCGGCTTTGTGTGAGCAAAGACCCAAACACACCAAGATTTGCATACCTGTACCCGTGAAAATCTATGAAAACAAATATATATATATGTGTGTGTGTGTGTGTGTGTGTGTGTGTGTGTGTATGTAAGGTTTTTAAGCTGATAATTTTAAATAATAAATAAGGGAAACTAGGATAGATCTATTTCGAGCTAGTTAGCTCTCTTCAGCTAGCCATACCCTTACTGGGATTCGAACCAGGGAAGTATTACATGTGAGGCAGTTGTAATTGCCACTACACCACTGGCTCTCTCCTTATCAGCTCAGGCAGGGGAATAAGTATATACTTTGTATTACAACACCCTGTTAAGCCCCAAATAAGGGAGAAAGCATACTGCTTTCTTTTCTGTCTTTCGGCTCATCACCAGAGACCATACCGACAGAAAGCTATTTGTTTCGTTGCCTTTTGTTTACATGTGTAAACAATGTAAAAACCTTACACACATGTAAACAAAAGACAACGAAACAAATAGCTTTCTGTCGGTATGGTCTCTGGTGATGAGCCGAAAGACAGAAAAGAAAGCAGTATGCTTTCTCCCTTAATTGGGGCTTAACAGGGTGTTGTAACACAAAGTATATACTTATTCCCCTGCCTCTGCTGATAAGGATAGAGCCAGGTGGTGTAGTGGCAATTACAACTGCTTCACATGTAATACTTCCCTGGTTCGAATCCCAGTAAGGGTATGGCTAGCTGAAGAGAGCTAACTAGCTCGAAATAGATCTATCCTAGTCTCCCTTATTATTATTTAAAATTATCAGCTCAAAAACCTTACACACATGTAAACAAAAGACAACGAAACAAATAGCTTTCTGTCGGTATGGTCTCTGGTGTTGAGCCGAAAGACAGAAAAGAAAGCAGTATGCTTTCTCCCTTAATTGGGGCTTAACAGGGTGTTGTAACACAAAGTATATATATATGTGTGTGTGTGTGTGTGTGTGTGTGTGTGGATCTTTGGTTCTTCGGGTTTTCTCCCGCATAGAATTGGAAGTATCTAGGCGACGTTTCGATGAAGTTTCATTCATCATCTTCAGGCTTGTGTCTTCGGCCTTGTACAAGGCTGAAGACACAAGCCCGAAGATGATGAATGAGACTTCATCGAAACGTCGCCTAGATATTTCCAATTCTACGTGGGAGAAAACCCGAAGAACCAAGGATCCACATACAAATACCCGTGAAAACCTCTGAAAACATACACACACACACACACACACACACACACACACACACACACACACTGTTTTTCGTTCTATAAGACACACTTCCACCACCACCCCAAAAGTGGGTGGAAATGTCCATGCATCTTATGGAGCAAATATTGCAAGTCCTTTAATGAATAGCAGCCGGGGCATAGTAGCAAGGTCCTTTTACAGCGCTGAACCCCCTCTTCTGTCTTCGTCATTGTCCGCCTCTTCTGTCACTTTTCTGCAGTGCAGTAGTCAATAAGCAGAGCTGGCACATGAGAGGACACCTATCTGTGGTCCTCTCAGGCTCCTTTTCAGAATATTTTTTTTCTTGTTTTCCTCTCTAAACCTAGGTGCGTCTTATGGTCAGGTGTGTCTTATGGAGTAAAAACTACGCTAAATCTAAAACACATATATGTAGCAACTGCAGAGGAGCAAAATAATCTTATTCAATTGTGCAATTGTGTATTATTTCGAGGTCTTCTTCTGAATGGTTGTACAAGCATGATTTAGTGATTGTTTGCGATTATGATAGTGATGAAAAAAACAACCTTGCAACCAATCCTCACATTTACAGCCTTTGTGGTTTTTGTCAAGGAAAGGAAAGCTGAAGTAAAATCATAAACACAGTTGCAATTTCACTTAATGAAGACTTCACTGAACAATCAACTTGCTGGTCCCAACTGTAATTGCCAAATAACGATTATCTGTATTGCATGCAGCTCAGGGGTGGGATTCAAAATTTTTAACAACCAGTTCTGTGGGTGTGGCTTAGGTATTGGGTGTGGCTTGGTGGTCATGTGACTGGATGGACATGGCTTGGTGGTCATGTTATTGACTGGTTATGGCCAGTCAATATCACTCACATTGAGGTACACATCTCCTTGCCTGGCCTCTCATGACTGTGGGGATGCTGCAACAGTCGTAAGTGTGAAAAATGGTCATAAGTCACTTTTTTCAATGCCATTGTAACTTTGAATGGTCACTCCACACAAACAAAGTACAGCAAAGGAGGGGAAAAAAACTCCAGAGAAGTTCCTGAGACAGGAAGTCTAATCCTGCCAAGAATGTAATAAGGGTTAATGGAGAGGCAGTTTCTGTAAATAACACCAGAATGTTTCCTTCCTGCCTTCCTTACAGGATTAGGCCAGTAATTTCTTTTAATAACCGGTTCTCCAAAGTGCTTAGAATGTTAACAACCGGTTCTAGTGAATAGGTGCGAACTGGTAGAATCCCACCCTGATGTAGCTCTCTTTGCACTAACACAAGCAGTTAATTCCCACTCTGTTTCATGAAGTTACATGCAACCTGCATTATGGAATACATTTACTAGCACAGAGCAGGAACACGTAGTACAAGAAATGGAAAAACAGAACTGGTACAGCCATGATTGGAATACTAAATCTTAATATTCTGCAGAGAAAATAAGTGATAGATTAATAATTGTAAGGGAAAGAAGGGAAATCCTTTTGGCCTATAGCAGGGGTGTCAAACACACATTGTCATGGCGATGTCACGTGATGTATAAGGTGTCAACTCATAAAACATTTCATTATAGGTTTTGAAGTTTGGCTTGAGGCTCATGATTTAATTAGGGCAACTGCCAGAATCTTGACATCGGGATTATTTCCCCCTTCTCTAAACTGGGCATGGGCGTGGCCAGTGCATGATGCATCCATCTCATGGGCCAGAAGTTTGACAGCCCTGGCCTATAGATTGAACCTTATTTCTTCTTGATCTCATCGAATCACAGTGTCATTCTAGTCACATAGGCCGGAGATAGCAAGGCAGATTTTACCTACTTTTAAAAAGAAACATTATTTTCAAGTCTTAAACAGTGGTTTAAATAAGAGATTCCCCAACCTCTGGTCCATGGACCAGCAGCGGTCCGTGGCATGCCAGAAACAGGGCCATGCAAATAACGAAGGCCCATCTGCGGGATGCAGGCAGCACATGAACCATGCCTCCTCCAGTCAGTGGAAAAAACTCTCTCCAGGGAAGTGGTCCTGGTGCCCAACAGGTTGGGGGCCACTGGTTTAAATCTTACATAAATTAGCATACTTTTTAAATTAGCAATCTTTTTAGAACACACCCATAAATATTTTTTTTATTTATTTTATTTGGTTTGTCAGTTGCTTACAAGATAATAGGTATAAGTAAAAACATAGTTATGAATACATGGTTACATATAAGAAAAATAAAAGAAATAATAGACAGGGACGGTACACCCCTTACAGACCTCTTAGGAAAGGGGTGAGGTCAATAGTAGAAAGTCTAAGGTTAAGTTTTTGAGGTTTGGGGAAGAAACCACAGAGGTCAGGTAGAGTATTCCAGACATTGACCACTCTGTTGCTGAAGTCGTATTTCCTGCAATCAAGTTTGGTGCAATTAACCTTGAGCTTGTATCTATTGTTTGCTCTTGTATTGTTATGGTTGAAGCTGAAGTATTCATTGACAGGTAGAACATTGCAATGTATGATTTATATACTAGACTTAGAAATAGGCAAAGTTGCCATTGAATTTGAAGATGCTTTATGTAGTTGGTGGTGATCTCATGGTAGCACTTACCCAGGACAGAGGTCCAATGTAATCTATAATGTAGTCAAAATTCCTAGCACCAGATCATTATTTATTTATTTATTATACTTATATGCCTCCCATCTCACCTAGAAAACTTGATTGCAACATGCAATCAATAAAACACTAATGTAAAATATTAAAACAATAATGTTACATTTAGTTTAAAACTGATTAAAATGGGGAGGAAAGGATCAAGATGCACACCAGAAAAAGGTAGGGTCTAGTCCAATTAAGAGATTAAATAAGACAAGAATTGAAAACAAAAAAACACTATGACATTTTTATCATTTAAGTCCAAGGAATGGATTTTAAAATTTTATTTTTAATTTATTTGTTATGTACATTTCCTTCTGTTACTCAAGATGGCGTACATAGCTCTTCCCAAAAACATCCCTGTGAGATGGATTGGGTTAAGAGAGAGAAGCTGGTCCCAAGTCACTGATGTTAAGCCCCAAGAATCAAGAAAGATACACTGAGTTACTTTAGTTTCCTTTATTGTTCTTCACCTATGGACAGAATTTTGCCAGACTAAAGCAACTATTTGCATAACTACAGACAACTCAGGGAAAAGCTAGGGAGAAGACCTTTTAACCCCTTTTGTGCTGACCAAACTTTTTAAGCTCTGCTGCCTCTTTGCCACACCTAGTGAGCACAAACCTTTTGAAAAATGAGATATACAAAATTATGTTACTGACATTAATGAACTCCTAGAGTACCACGTTTTAAGATGCAGTATTTTCAGCTTTTACTAGTGCAATCTTACTGCAGAAAGTTCCCTTTCTATTACTGCTGTTACAGTGTCTCTCAAAACAGCTACTGGTCTGCTTAGTGACTATATGGATGGTGTAGACTATATTAGGTTTGGGAAAAGGGAATACTCGGTTTTGACAGACTAAGCAGACCTTGTAAAACGGAGGTCAATAAACCAGACAGCCCAAAGCTGTGACACAGTCACAAAGGAGGTCATGCAGAGAGTCTATGGCTCAGAGGCCAGAGAGGGAAACAAAAGGAGGATGTTCCATATTAATTAGTGCTTGCTAGGGAAGCTGATGGAGATTCAAGACAGCAGGCTTTTAAAAAGTTGTTTCTCCTTCTACTGAAACACATATTATAGTATGCAAAGCTTTAATTCTCTTCCTAATGTTATGAATGTTTGACTACTGCCCTTTATATTTTAAATAGTATAATAATTGAAGGATGTACCTAGCTGTTTGCAGCTACTCAGCACCCATTATCGAAGTATCTTTGGACTCCAAATATTTGCCTCAAGGGAGCAGACCAAAATACCACATTATTGTATCTAATATCAAAAAATGTGTGAATTCTGAAAGCATTTGACTGTCTTCTGTTCAACTGCAATGCCCTCAATGTATTTTCCCCCATTATTTGTCATCTCAACCTTGCTGATCAATAACAAGTGATGCCCATATTTCTAATAAGGCTTTTTACCATTTAAAATCCTTGACAGCTGAAATTACTGTCATTTTGCAGCATTTGCAAGTGAATCAACATAATATGTAGAGTAAATAAGCAGCGGCAAGTTTTGGCATTCGTAAGGCCCCAGATCAACATAATTCCCAGAAGAGGCTTTTACAAGGACTTTAAAGCTTTTTTAAAAAATCAAAACAAAATAGTGTTGCTTATATGTGTTTCTATATGCTAATGTTAATACTGGAGTTAGAACATGTAAGATTATTTTTCCAGAAATTAAACATAGGCAAACTGTCCTTATCATACTACATTCATCCATTAGCTGCTGAATCAGAGGTGGTATTCAGCAGGTTCTGACCAGTTCTGGAAAACTGGTAGCAGACATTTTGTGTAGTTTGGAGAACCAGCAATACCACTTCTGACTGAAAAATTTTACAGTATCATGCCCCTGCCATGTCCATCAAGCCACGCCCACAGAACTGGTAGTAACAAATTTTGAATTCCACCACTGTGCTGAATGTAAGAAAATCTGTATATTACACCCAACTATTGCTTGTTTATGGCCACTATTGGTAACTCTCACTATCTCCCATTCTCCATTGTTCATTTCTGCCTCCCAGATTCTCTCTTTTCCTCCCAACAGCTATCTGGTTACCTAATAGTCTTTAGACAGAATTATAATCCATGCCTCTGATATAATACACACAACCACCAAAACTTACATAATAATAAGTGTGTTACCTTTAAGATGTCACAAGGCTCTTTGTTATGTGCTACTGCTTGAGTTTATTGCTGCTATTTATTTCATAATGGAGGTTATTCAAGTAAATGCTGATGTGTGACTTTATGGATTTTTTTGCACTGCAATGTCTCAGAAGGGCCATGTTCTAAAAGATGGGTTAGATATCTTTTAAATTAATGAAGTGCCTGTAGGTTTCCAATTGGTCTTACATACATTATCTTGCAATTTTACCCAGGGCAGCAAGATTTTTTTTTTATTAATTCCAATCTGCAGACTGGCGAAAGAAATGGCTTGCTTAAGGCTGCTAATGAGTCTATGACAAAAATGGACTTTGATCAGGAGACCACCTGAGCTGTTGCAAACTCAGACTGTGAGTTCTTGGTGCTCTTTGAGCTTGGTTGTTTTCTTGCAGGTGTTTTCATTACCAATTAGGTAACATCATCAATGCACCAAAGAACCCACAATTCAATCCTGAGCGACAAATATTGCCTTCTGTCAATACTCTTCGAACTTTTGTACTTTCCAACAGGTCACAAGATCATTCTTTATAACAATGGTCTCCAATCTTTCCAGCTGAGCGGCCCAGCTGGGGTTAAAGGGGAACTGGGCTGCGCGGGCGGCAGGCCAATGCATATGCACACTTTTGTAGCTCTTGCGTGGCTGGTGGGCTAGCATGCATGTGCATGCAGCCCTTGTGCAAGTGGCAGGCTATGTGTACACATGTACACAGCTCAACTTCCATGGGCTGGTGCGCACAATTCAGCTATTATAGGACCCAGAATGATTTTGTCTCAAAAGAATACATTTATAAATATTTAAAAGAATATATTTCTCTCTAAGATTTTTTAGTGAAAGTCTTTTGTTTCCTCTTTTAGATGTAGCTGGTATACAGTCTGCTTATTGAACAGAATGAAAAAAATTACATTGAAAGAAAAAATAGATAAGAAATTGCTGTCATATAAGACACCGTGTGTGTGTTTGTGTGTGTGTGTGTGTGTGTTTATCTGTCATGGCAAATGTGCAGACCAGATTTCTAGGGAAAATGTCATACTGTAAAAAAATAATGGAGCATGCTATTACGTTCTCTTAAGATTATACAGCAACTAAGTGCTTTGCATTGCAATTTGAATGGTTGGAGAAATGTATTACCGTGGAAACTGAACATACAGTACGCTAATCCACTTGGAGCTATCCTTGTGTGTATTTCTTAGGTATTTTTTTTTGGTATTACATTATCGATTTTTGTTGCCTTAAAATGTGCAATCAGAATAGCTGAAATCATTAAAGGAATAGATTTTACTTTATCTGAAAACTCTGGATTTGTTTTATTTTACTGTGCTGCATTCTACGTAATTGGATACTATCACGGAAATATTTCTGAAAATACTTATAAAGTATGAACAAAGAGGAAGCTCTACCTTACAGTTTTAAAGTAATATAAAATGATGACTTTTTAAAAGATAAGGTCAGAATCTCATCTCAGTATCGCATATAGGAAACTGTGAGTTCTAAGACTGCCTTAGGCATGAAAGCCAACAAGGTGATCCTGGGCCCATCATCCTCTCCCAACCCAGTCCAACCCACCTCACAGGGCTGGTGTTATGGGGAAAAATAGGAGAAGGAAAGAATAGTATCAGTTCTCTACAAGTTCTTTCTGTCTTCGAGTCTTCTTATCACCAAGGTCTTCTCCAATGATTCTTATTGTCATATGCATTGTAAATATGCTACTTTAGCTTAATTATTAGAGCTGAGTGATTATTATTAGAGAGTGATCTGATTTTACTTCATCTAGTATTGAATTATTTACTTGTCTTTTTCAAAGATGACCTACAAGGTCCCTTCCAACTCTGATTATCTGTTATCTGTTAATCAGTACTGAATTACTTGTCTCTCTTGTTTTGTTTAGTCTCAAAACATCTATTCAAATAGATTCCAAGGCATCTATTTCCCTTCTTCAGTGTTCCTGAACAACATCCAGCTTTCACCATCATATATTTCAACTGAAAAAACAGTGGTCTTGACAGTATACATATAACCACATATAAACCATACAAATGTTACAAATAAACAAATAAACACTAGGGTGAACAACAATTTCCCAGTATTTTTTATTGTCTTGCTGGCTGGATTGTTGGCAACTGAACTTCAATTATCGTCTCATGAAACACAATTTCTCCCCTTTGTACATGTGGCATCAATCTCAATTTGTTTCCTTTCTTCTTTTTCTCCTACTCAATGCATATATTTTGCCGTTTTTCTCTTCCAAGCATTCTATCACAATCCATATTTGTATCTTTCAAAAAAGAGGCCTAGGATGTTCCTTTATCCTATTGTTTTTGAAATCAGTCACCATACTCTGATAGAGCTATACATAAAATAACACGTGTCAAACAAGTAGACCTTTGAAAGGCAATCACATTCTACTTTTCTTTCAGCCAGACCTGGTGTTTCTTTCCTCAAACTAGAAAATTAGTTAACCCTATTCAAAACTAGAAAATACTGTACAGAGACCAGCACTACCCTCAGTCACATAAGCCCCTCTATGGGGCTTATGCCTATGGGGCTTGCGTAAGATTAACTAATGAACTATTACCATATTTTACATGCATAGAGATGATGGGATGGAGAAAATACTTAGTTGTTAGATTTAAATAAAATATTAATTAACTGATTAAATTTATACAGCCACCTGTCTCACATACATGACTCTGGGTGGCACAGAGCAATTAAAACAACAGCAAAAAATAAACAAAGAAACAAAGAAATACAAATAAAGCCACAAAAACATATCAAGCTATATTAAAACTCATATTAAATTTATATTGAAATAAAAATAACAGTACTATTTAAATCCAGGTAAAAACAAATATCATTTAAGCAAACAATTAAAACCTTGACGGAAGAAATGTGTGTTTTTACTACCTTTGTACATAGTGGGACTTGTAAATGCCAAGCAAATTTCTGTGGAAAGCATTCCACTAGTTGAGATTATGCAGGATAATGCTCTTCCCCATTCCCATCAAACTTCTGATAGCAGAGCAGCTTTTATAAGGCCCTCTTCCTGTTGATATGAATAACTTAGGAACTTCATAGCCAAAACAGGCTGTTCTACAGATATACCCTAAGCAGTTTAGAAAAGTCACTCATGGGAAGGATAGAAAAACAATTTAACTGTAATCCCAGTAGCCACTGATACCCTTCATAAATGTCTCTAATTTAATTATAGCCTACAGTTAATGTATATAATTAATAGAATGTAGAAAATAACCAGGAATTTAAATTATTGAAGCTGAATAATAAGAACCAATGCATTACAGATATGTTCATATTCATGTTTGAACAAGGAGACAACTTTTGTGAAAACAGATTGCTATTTTCCATATAAAAGACTAAATTATTCATGGCAAGTGATTTGCTGTCATGAAGGTTCTAAAAGAGCACTTGGCCGATTCTTTAAAAAAAGAGATGGCATTTTTCCCCCACACAGAACTGTTATTCAGTTGTAAAGAATTCAAAACTCTCAATGTTTTAACATTGCATAAATTCATCTCACTGCATAACAAAGGTATGGATAGTAAATAATAGACAAGGAGTATGGTTTATTACTGAAACTGTAAACAGAATGCTTTTTCAGTTTTCCATAAGGTATTGAATTTATAACAACTAAATCCTCTAATGATGCAATAAAACTGTTTTCTAATTGCTGTGTGCCTAAGCAGTCTCTAAATAGTAATTCAATGCTTAATTTGTCTTTAGGACGCGATTATTAGGCTTTTTACAACAACACTAAACAAAAGACAATAAAGCCATACTTATCCAAGTCTCTCCTGTACTTATTCTTTGACATACTAACTGTGCTTTGCAGTTTATCTACAGAGATTGCTATAAGACACTGTACACACCTTCCTTCTGGTTTTCAAATTATAGAAAAGTGAAACATAGTTAAGACAGAGGATGGTTTAATTTACTTATTTAATTCAAAAAAGTCATGCCTCATGCCTCTTTAAACTAGCAAATTGTTACATATAGAATAGCCTAATTGTCTCTAGCCCTCCCCACCCTTACTCAAATCCAACTGTGTTGCCTCATTGTGCTAGGGTGTGTATATATGCATGTTGTTCCTGGGGGGAGATTAGCAAAGAACTTCTAGAGTATATACCAAGTACATATATTCCCATCAGGGTCATCTAAGTTATGAAGGTCATCCTAGCTGCCCAGCTAAAACAAGCAAGCACCTATTGGAGCAGCAGTGAAATAGGCAGATGCCAGAGATAGATGATCACTTTAGTGATAATGACAAAGGCACCAACTCATACTGCCTGGGAGAAAGCTACTAAGAAAGCCATGTGGATACAGAATATAAAATGACTGACAATACAGTACTGGATGATGGCTCCCTCAGGTTGAATGGCATTCAACAAGATACTGAGAGGACTAGCAGGGCTAGCGGTTGGTGGGGGAGCGTGGAACAAAGCCGAAGCCTCCCTCCGCTTCGGGGTGTGAAAAGCACTTCCTGATATAGCGATCACCGATGGCCAGATGGAAAAGGCAGCATGGGTAAATCATTAAGCAATTTGTTGAGAGAACCTGAAAGACGAATTGATTGTCTCCAAACCTGAAAAGAGAAATTCTCCTGTGTTGGCCAAGGAGTAACGAAAAAGCACTGCCTATCCCTCACAAGGCTGAGCCAAAACTGGGGAACGCTGGGGAGGAGTCCCATGGAGGAGGAGGAGCATTCCACAAATTAAGCCCAGCCTAGACATGCAGAGACTGAAGCACCTCCCACTACTGGATGCTCTGAACAGCTTATGGGAGAAAGATCTGAAGATGTTTTGGAGTGCTAATGGTGTTTTGATTAAAGCTTGATTAAATGGCTAGATTAAAGCTTTTAGATTAATGCCCAGTGCTGACATTACACATATAGGAAGAGAAAAACTCAAATATGCAATGATGGAATTACAATAAGAACATGGAATGTAAGAGTTATGAACAAAAGAAATTAAATGAAACATTTACAAATTGACATATTAGGCATTGGCAAACGGTGATGGACTGCCATGGGACACTGTGAGTCAGAAAATCACACTATGAATTTCACAGGAGATGAAAAACAAGGGGAAATAATGTTGCTTTTATAGTTAGGCGGGTTGTAACAAGAACAGAACTTGCTTCAACGCTATTAATGACTGAATAATATAAATTAGACTTCTTGGACTTCCTTTAATATGATGATCATCCAAGTTTATGCTCCAACCATCAATGCACGAAAAGAGGAAGCTGATCAGTTTTATAATCAAGTTCAATTTAAAATCAACAGAACATGAACACAAGATGTGCTTCTTGTAATTGGAAACTGCAGTGCCAAAGTTGGAAAGAAAAATGTAGGTGGTTTCATGCTTAGGAGACCAAAATGGAACAGGAATCCAACTTCTTCATAGCTAACAGTGTCTTCAAACAATCAGAATGATATCTCTATGCATGAACAGACAGAATATACAGAAACCAAATCGATTACATTATTGTTAAAAAGAGGTTGAGGAACTCAATTAAAAGTATCAAAGTCATGAGCAGGTGCTTACTGTTCACAAACTGCTTGTGTACAAGCTCCAAGTTATGCTACAGAAAAAGAAAACCAGTCATTTTTAACAATATAATCTTGAACATACGCCCACCATTTCCAAGGAAAACATCAAAAATCACTTTGACGTCCTGAACTCCGTTAATAGAGAACAACAGGAATTGTAGGCTAAACTTAAATAAGTCGTTAAGGATGAATGTGAAAAGAGACTCCTCATGATAAAGAAACAGAAGAAAATAGACTGTATTTGGGAACAATGGAAATTACCAAGAAGAAAAGCCAAAGACAAAAAGTTCAGAAAGGAATCTAAGGCAGAACTTCAGATAGCCGTTAAAAGAGACAAGAAGCTGTATTACAATACCTGCAAAGACACAATAGATGGAGCAGATTTGGAAAACAAGGAAGTCTTTCAAAATATCTGAATTCAGAAGAAGGTTCCAGCTTCAGATTGATATGTTAAAGAATGCCAATGGACAGATTATAATGATTTAAGAAGGAGAACAAAGGAAGATAAAAAGAGTAGACTGAAGTTCTATACAATAGTGACATAAACATCCAAGGTATCTTAAAAGTTATTGTTTACTTAGAAGAGCCTCTAGTACTAGTAGATGAACTTAGTTTGCTCATTACCAAATTGGAGGGCTAGTGGAACTGATAAAATATCCACTGAAAAATGGAAGGCAATAGAAAAAGAATCAGTAAAGGCTCTAACTAAGATATGCCTGCAAATCTGGATAAGAACACAGTAGCCAACTGATTGGAAGAGGTCAATCTACATTCCAATATAGAAAGAGAGAGAGAGATTTAACAGAGTGTGCAAACTGTCATACAATTTCCTTAATTTCAAATGCTAACAAAATAATACTAATCTACATCCAATGTAGATTAGAGCCATACAAAAAAAGATGCCAGATGCTCAAGCTGGGTTTTAAAAAGGCCAAGGGAAATGAGACATTATTGCTGATGCATAATGTCTCATTATCACTGCTGATAATTGAGAAAGCCAAACAATACCAAAAAGAAGTCAGCATGTGCTTTATAGAAAAAGCTTTGAATGTGGCAATCACATAAGCTGCAGATAGTGCTCAGAAAAATGAGAATCCCCCCCCCCCCCAAAAAAAAAACCTCATTGTCCTCATGAGAAATTTATATAGAAGTCAGCCAAGGTATAGATAGAAGTTGGTGAAACAACTGGCTGCAAGTCAGCAAAGGAGTGTGATATAGTTGTATCCTCTCCATTTATTTATTGATCTATATACTGAATGTGTATTAAAGGAAGCTGGATTGGAAAAAGATGAGTATGGTTTTGAAACTGGAGGACGAAACATTAATAACCTGTGCTATGCAGATGACACTACTTGGAATCTGAAAATGAAAAGAATCTGCAAGGATCCTAGTACTAAAAAGTAACAGCAGAGTGAAAAAAAGGGAAAAACATTAAATACAAAGAAAACTAAATTTAGGACAACAGGTAGAACAACCAATCTTAGAATTGAAAATGAAGTGATATCGAAGTGATGGATAGATTCTGCCTTTTAGCATCAACCATCATCAGTAAAAGAACAAGAAGCCAAGAAATATGCCACTCTTGGTACAGCATCCATGAAGACTTTGGAAAAGGTATTTAAATGCTGGGATATGTCTATACCTACAATGATCAGAATAATGCAAGCCATGGAGTTACCCATGAAACTCTATGGAAAGTTTTTTAAGTTAAACTTAAAAAAACAGGATAGGAAGAGTATCAATGCTTTTGAACTTTGACGTCAGAAAAGAGTCCTGGGAATACCATGGACATCCAAGAAAACAAAAACTATTGAACAAATCAACCCAGACCCAAAGGTGCTTTTTCAAGAGATTGAAGAAGCTTCTTGGATGACAAGCAAAGCATCTTCAAAGAAAACCAAAAAGTCCAGTTCCCTTTTGAAAAAGCATCTTTGGGGTAACCATGACCTGGATGGCTGAGACAAATCAACCCAGAGTTCTCACTTGTGGCACACATCTTACTTTGGACACATTATGCAAAGAGTCAATTATCTGGAAAAGGCTCTAGTGCTGGGAAAGGTGGAATGAAAGAGAAAACAAAGATGACCAACAGCTAGGTGGCTAGACTCAGTTACAGTGGCAATGAATGCACACGAGTGAAAAAGATCAGAATTCTCTTTCTTTTGGCATATTGTTAAAATGCTTGGAGAGAAAGTCTAAAGATTTCTGATTGGTCAAATACAGAAGCTACACAATTTTCTAGTATTGAATTAATTGTTAAACCCAGCCAAGTATTTCAGCTTCAGTTTGTTTTCTATAACTGCAGGGAAGGGAGAGATAAAGAGACTAAAGAGATGGATAGGGATACAATTTGGGACTATAATCATCATTCAATCATTTAATTTGTTTCCTACATTTCTGTTCAGAGGCCATTCAAAGCAGTTAAAAAAAGGTTAAAATCCAATAGAAGCAGCTAATATCAACTATAAATCCAAACTGAAAATATCTGGCTAAAAATAAGAGAGCCCAGGCTCAGCAAGTTCCACAGCTTTCCTTTGCGCCTGACAAACAGAGCTAGGAAAGCTTTTCTTGTTGATCTTAATGTGTGCCCAGGTTCATATCAAGATTAGCAATCCATTTTGCTGGTGATATCTCAAGACATTCAGGCTTTTAAAGGTCACATTCAACACCTTGAATTGTGCCTAGAAAGTTAATATTCCCATAGCTATCTGTCTGGCTACCAGCGAGCATACACCAATTAAAGCTTTTAAACATTCCGTAATGGTATGCCTGCATAGAACACATTGTAGTTTTCAAACAGGAATACAAATAAGACGTAGGAAATTTTTGTGAGATCCAAAGTATAAGTGTTCTACTTTTATTCAAGACTGTACAAAGAAAAACAGATGGAAACATGACTGCCCTGAGAATTCTCAGTTTATTACACCATAGTTAGTTTATTATGGCAAAAGGACTCTATTTCATTCTTTATTTTATTTGTTTAAAAACCAGCCAACATTAAGATTGTTAAAATGCCATCAAAAATGTGATTAGCGGTGACAAAATATAAACAGAAATGATGAAAACCTTTTTGCTGAAACCATTTCATCTTCCAATTCTCATGGACTAAATGGCACCCCAAATGTATTCACAATACCCATTCTGTAACTCTATATAACTTTGTTGTTCTTAATTATCAACAAGAAAAGCTACTTTAATGCAGTTAAGGATTTCAGGCTTTGGTTGCATCGTTCACTGCAGATTAAACATGCTTGCCTTTTTAAGGTATAGATGTCATTTGTCCATCATCAGGAATATACAGTTCAATTGAATTCATACTTATACTGTTATGAAGCTGTAATTTTTCAGACTATGGGAAGACATTCAAAACAATATGCAATACAGAAAATAAAGTCAAAGAAGACTGAATTCAGATTTAGACATACTTGCAAATTCATAGATATCAATGGGAGGTAATCATATTAATTAAAATCGCAATTTCAAAACTTTCTAATTAAAGTTTGAACCTCTTCTTTTGTTTTATTGAACACAATACCTTGCAAGAAAATATTGCATGCACATGTGCACACACACATATGCATTCTTACTAATTCTTGAAAATGAAAACCATAAAATATTGTAACGGATATATATCATGCTTAAAGAACTGTGTGATTGAAAAATCCTAGGGCAGAAAGCTCATGCTAACAAGTTTTTACTGAACAAATAAATTATTGTGTTTATTGTTTAGTTGTTAAGTGCTTAAAGCCATATTCTGAAGCAAACCTTATAAACTTCTGTACAATTTCCTACCAGTTGAGTATGCACTGGAGAATAACCACAGATAACTACACAGATTGACTGTTGTAAAACTGTAACAGTCTTCTGTTAAACTTGATTGTGTAATGTGTTCAAGGTCAAATCAATCCCACCCTGTTCTCCAGCCTCTCGTGGTTTCACTGTTCAGGTTTTCACCCTTTTCTTGCCCTCTATTTAAATTTCTTATTTTCTTTCACTGATGGGAATTTTTTTTTAAATGGTAATGCATTACTTCTCTATAGTCCTATTTATAGCAGTGGAATAACATTTGGTATAAATGAGAAACAGCCATATACAGCTTTATACTTTGACTTGTTCTTCTTTCTGGAAAATACCCTTCTTTCATTGCTGGAAAAGTCTCTCTTTGTTTTAGTAAACATGTTCCAGCAATAGATTCTTTTCCCGTTCTCATCCTCATTTTTCATTCTATGGAGTCAACATGGAAGCCTTGACAAGAATACATTTATGAGACACAAAGAAACAGGAAAGTCAGAATATGTCCTACTGAAGGTCCTCTGGGGCAATAGAGACAACAATAAAAAAAAATTGTCCTTAAGTAATTGTTTTATCCCCTCAGCAAGAGAAATTTAATGGAAGAGAAAGAAAGAGAGAGGGGGAGAGAAAGAGAGGGAAAAAAAGGCCATACTCCTTTAAAGCCTTTAAAGAGATTTAGTAAATTCATTGGTCTGGTTTCACAATAAAGTTTGCTGGTTTCTGGCACAGCATGATGCGCTGATCCACTCACTGTGGTTTGTAAACTATGGTTCCTTTCTGAGAGTGGCCTCATACATAGATTAAGCCAAATAAAAATAAATCACAGACTGGCTTTTCAGTACGTGTGGACTTTGTGAATGAAATAGGATGAAGGAGAGCTACATAGGCATTCTGTACAAAAGGCTAAAGTGCTACACTGAAAGCAATCCACTACTTGTGTCTTAATCATAAACCTGCATCTCTCTGCCTACGTAACAGTATCATCCTGTAATTAAGATATAAAGATTAAGAAGTTACATTATGGATGTGGTGTTTTTCCAATAATCCATCTGCAAACAGTATGCAGGAAAAGTAAAGCAGTGGGGCAGGCAACGTTTTTGTGTTTTGATGAGCATCTGAGAAACTGGAAGGCATTATGCTGGCAATCTTGCAGCTGTCTTTCTATAGGTGTAATGGTATATGGGAATCACGTTAGGAAAGGCAGGGAAGAGATGCTACTAGCAAACTGTCAACTAAGAGAGGGCATAGCTTGCAGCTACATAAGGAGCAGAGAAAAGAGGCTCAGGAGAGATTCCCTCACTCAATTTTTCAGGCTGCAGAAAAGATGGCGGGAGAATCTGTACATTCAGACTCACAAGATTCTGTTAACATAGCCTTACAATAAATAGAAAGAACTCATCTGGTTCCATTTCCTGACTGGTCTACTCAGAAAAACTGATAACCTGTGGGGAAAATGCCACCAGTTAAGTCCCTGATCTCTTTACTTGCATCTCAGTGCTCTTTTGACTACAAGAAAACTTTTGCAGGCATCAATGTTTTTCCCCAGGGTTGACTGGCTGGTTGACCTAGAAAAAGAAATACCTTTGACTTTGACACAAAGCCCTGAAATTGACTAGCTGTTCCTGGTTTTAACTGGTGTAGTTGAAAATGTAGTTGAAAGGAAATAGCTGTTGTACTTCTTTTCCTCTTTGGGAATTTCCTTCTCAGTGGTGGATGTTTCTAACTTCTTTCTTTCACATTATGTTCTTAGGGTAGGTTCCAGCCCACACAGTAATCTCCACAGCTAAACCATATTCTTAAATTCCAGCTCTCCAGCTGCATCTCAACTGCATACATTCAGATGACAGCCAAGAGAGAACCTCCTCAATTCTCAACTATTACCTAATGATCAACAGATCAGACAATCAACTGGCTAATCCATTGTTTCTAATAAACAAATAAAACAAATACCTGTAAATTGATGATACAATGGGAAAGAAAAAAAGAAAATAAATGTACAGAAGGATTTAAGATGGCATGATTCCTTCCTGATTGAGAAAGAATTACATAGCTGTATATGTGTTAGCTTAGAGTTCATGAAATGTACATGCACTTTTATGTCTTGCAATACTATATTAAGTAAAATATTTATCCTTTTCTAATTGTCAAAATACCTTACATATGCTTTGAGATTCTTGCTTGTTCAATTTCTGCGCTTCTCTGTAACACACATACAAATAATGTTAGACAATAAATGTTTCCTTAATGCAACTGCAAGGTTTTTTTATTTTTATTTTTAGGCTTTCCCTGACATTATTTGTTGCAACTAGAATTAATAAAACAAATGTATATGCTGACATTAATAAGGGTCTATTACTTTTATTAGCTTTTGTAATACCAATAGAGAAATAGAGACAGCACTTCCGTTTTTGTGAAATTGAATTTTGGTAAATTGTGATAACAACTTCAGACTTTAGAATTAAAAGATACATACTTATCTCAAAATCTCACAAGACATAAATGTGGAAAGATTCCATTCTGCCTGTTTTTAAATTTCATTGCAATTTCTATTAAAATTTCTGTATTCTTTATACATCTCTAGTTCACAATTAAAACTTTCTGTGTGTTTGGGGGGTAGGATTGAGTCATGATATTGACAATTTTGTTTCTTCATTTGGGGTTTGTAATTTTGGAATGCTCTACTCTCACATGGGAACAGATAACCAAAATATAGAAAATTCCAATATTGTATTTTTTTAGCCATTTAAAAACAATGTCTATTTCAGAACTATTCATAGTATTCTGAAACAATGAAATGATTTTAGCAAGAGTCTAGGAGACTGATAAATGATGACAAAAGGGCAATAAGTAATACGATTCTTTTACAACTCTTCTATCGCTTCGAACTGCTAAGGGTTAGAACTTTGTAACTCAAAAGTTATTCAGGATAGCTTCAATGAGTAAGTGGATCCATTAGGATATGGGAAGGAAAGATAACAGCCTAAAATTAATTTTATAATTAATTTTTTTTAATTTAAATTCGCACCAAAAATTATGCTACCCAATACTGCAGGCCTGAAATGAGCTTTGTATTATAGACATTCTTACGTCAACTGCCTTGATATTACTAGATCAGCTTGCATGTTTTTCTGCATTATTTGAAATAATGATAGGTTTAGGGGGAGGGGGGAACATTAAGGAGAGTAGTCATAATCATCTCATTCCCTTATGTATACAAAAGCACAAAAAGTATACTTAAAAGACAGATGATTATGGTTTCTATCCTTAATGCTCCCCCTTCTCTTTCACAGATTATAGGAAAGTCATTTTACCTGTTCAGAAAATAATAGGCTAAAAGACAGTGTAGGAGAGATTGTTAGGATTACAGTATTAGTAGTTGTATGCACCAACTTCAGCAGTTTTGTACTGTGTAAGTAGTATTTTTCAGACCTTCCTATATATAGATATGAGATGCTGTCCTTTCTTCTCTGAAACTACAGTTAAGAATTTGAAATACCAGTAAGTTACAATTATGTGTTCATTTAATTGTGCTTATTGCTATTAGTTCCTAATTTGAGGGTATTGTCATTTCATAATAGAGGAGTTACTTTCAAATTGGTAAACCCCCCCCCCCCCCCCCCCAAATTTACAACTAATCTGATTTAGGACTGGATCTAGTTGTTGCTGTTCAAATATCCATAGCACTGAATAAAGATAGAAATATGGCAGTATTGGAAGCTTGCCACCATATCTCTCCTGTGCTCTTTAAGATTTTAAAAAGCTAATGTAGCATATATGTGGAAGAAATAAAGCAGAGGACTTATATGGCACGAAAGCAAATATGGACATGATACAGTAGTCTACATCAGGTTTTCCCCAATATGGATATGCTGACTGGAAATTCAGAGAGCCATAGTCCTAAAATAACCAGAGGACAGCCCAGTAAAAAAGACTGATCTATATGATGCTTGTGAGGTTTATATTCTGCTTTCTTTTTGGGAATTCAAGGTAATGTACACAGCATTCCCTTCTTCATTGTCCTCACAACAACACAATGATAAGGAATAATTAACCCAAAGTGCTATTTATGTTGATTTACAAAACAATTGATTAGTTATTCTAATACCAGTATGCATCTCCAAAGTTTTGATGACTATACGAGTATGATTTGTACATATGTGTAGTTGTTTGGCATCCGCAACAATATTTGATAAGAAAAATCTAGCATTGTCATAATGGATTTCAAAATTATTTTTAAAGAAAAAAATCTCTGACTTATAGACATTAAATAGTTAAGGAGTTAAGATGGCGACCGGAGGTCGGCTGGGAGAGCTCCTCCGAGGCAGCCGAACGGGGCGATGAGTTCCCCCCCCCCGGGTCCTCCCCACCTGTGGCAGGGGTGGCGAGGGGTCCCGTGGGGGGGTGGGCAGCCCCCGCGGTCGAGGTATGTTGCTGGAAGACGGTGCTCGGCGTCCAGCGGCTCGGCGTCTGGCGGTGTAGTATTCGGCGGCCTCCGTTCGGCACCCGGCGGCGTGACTTTCGATGGCTCTGAGGGCTTGGGCTCGGCGTCTGACGGCCCGGCGCTTGGCAGCTCGTCGAGCTTCTCCCGCCCCGGGTCCTCCCCACCTGTGGCAGGGGTGGTGAGGGCACCCGTGGGGAGGTGGGCAGCGTCCGGGCCATGGCGTGATACACCCGGCGCTGCGCCAAATGGACTATGTCCGCCGTTTGGCGGCTCGGCGGCTTGGCGCTCGGCGGCGTTCGGCGGCTCAACGTATGGCGGCTTGGCACCTGATGACCCGGTGTTTGGCGGCCCGCGGAGTTTTTCCCCCCCTGGGTCCTCCCCACCTGTGGCAGGGGTGGTGAGGGGACCCGTGGGGGGGTGGGCAGCGCCCGGGCCACGGCATGGTAGGCCTGGCGCTGCGCCCAGCGGCAGTGGCTGTCGACTCGTGCCGCGGGGAAGCGGCGTTGGAGGACTATGTGCCGGAGGACTATGCTCGGCGTCTGGCAGCTTCATGTTCGGCGATCTGGACGGGGTGTGGAGTTCTCCCCCTCTTGGGTCCTCCCCACCTGTGGCAGGGGTGGTGAGGGGACCCGGGGGGGGGATGGGCAGCCCCCGTTGTAAAGGTTTCAGCCGATATTGGAGACCGTCGCTGTCATCGAAGTCAGGGTCGGAGAGCTGCCCCTATAGCTGGAGTCGAGGATGGAGGATTGCCCCCACGATTTTCACCTGTTTGGAGGCGGCAGGGGCGGCCTGGATTTGAAGCTGGTCATCGACAAGAGAAGATCCTGCCCGGGACGCTGTCTTATTCGAGGAGAGATCTATGGGCCCTGAGACATGTCCCCCTGTCTCGGGAATGGCCCTCCACTCTCTCGAGGGCCCATCTCAAGGACGGATTATGGGATCCGGAGGGATGGTGGGGTTTTAAGAAACGTAGGAGGGAGGGGTTTCTTAATAAATTTTTACTTAGATTTTTAAGGGGGTTAGGTAGGTCCGGGTGGGAGTTGGGGGACAACTCGCCAGAGACTGGGACCAGGCCGGGGGTTGAGCGTGGCCGGGAGAGTCGGAATCCGGGTGGCTCTGTATTGAGGATGGGGGGTGTCATCGGGGAGGGTGGAATTAAATTCATTGAGACGGTGAGCGGGAGGGGCAGATTTGGCGGTTGTAGGGGGCCATATTTTGTGTCGGGAGCATGCCCTTGCTATTTGCTTGCTGTGGCGTGCTCCGACCCCCTTGTCGTCTCCCGTTCCCCAGGGGGTTTGAGCAATCGGGCCCTGGGCCTTCGGCTGATGTTATGTAACGCCAGGTCCGTTGTTAATAAAGCCCCCCTCGTCCATGATCTGATTTGTGAGGGGGGTGCGGACCTGGTGGGAGTTACCGAGACCTGGCTGGGCCAGGAGGGGGGAGTCCCCCTGGTGGAGATGTGCCCAGCCGGGTTTCGGGTTTTTCATCGGCCGAGGGCCCAGGGGAGGGGAGGGGGGGTTGCGGTGGTTATTAAGGAGGATCTGTGTCCAAGGGAAGCCACTGTGTCTCAGACGACCGGGTGTGAGCTCCTTTTCGTGAAGTTCGGTTCCAAGGTTCAGGTGGGCTTGCTGGTCGCATACCTGGCTCCCTGCTATGCGGCAGCGGCCCTGCTTGAGCTCCTTGAGGTTATAGCTGGCGTGGCGGTTGGGACCCCCAGGCTTATGGTCATGGGGGATTTCAACCTGCCATCTGCTGGCGGTACCTCGGGGATTGCCCAAGAGTTCATGGCTTCCATGACGGCCATGGGCCTGACCCAGTTAATTCGGGACCCTACTCACGTGGGAGGTCACACCTTGGATTTGGTTTTCATCTCTGATCAGTGGCAGAGTGATCTGGGTATAGGGGATATAGTTGTAGAACCCCTGTCATGGTCGGATCACTCGCTCCTGAAGCTCGACTTCCGTTCCGCACCCCCTGACCGCAGGGAGGCGGGGCCATTAAAATGGTACCGCCCCAGGTGCCTGATGGACCCTGATAGGTTCCTGATGGAGCTTGGGCCATTTCCCGAAGCTCTCACACACGACTCGGTTGAGGGCTTGGTCGCCGCCTGGGATAGGGTGGCTGCTGGGGCCCTTGACCGGGTCGTGCCCTTGCGGCCTCTGACCCGGTGCCGATCCCAAATGGCTCCTTGGTTTTCTGAGGAGCTAAGGGAGATGAAGCGCCGGAAAAGACGCCTAGAGAGCAGTTGGAGGGCTAGCCGTTATGAGTCTGACCGAACACTTCTACGATCTTATATTAAGACGTATTTAGTGGCGATGAAGGTGGCGAGGAGGACTTACCTCTCCACCCTTATTGCGTCCGTGGAAAACCGCCCAGCCGCCCTGTTTAGGGTGACCCGCTCCCTTCTAGAGAGGGAAGCGCGGGAGGATCCCTTACAGGGACGGGCTGAGGAGTTTTCTAGTTTTCTGCAGGATAAAATCGCTCAGATTCGGGACGAGCTGGACTCCAACTGGGCATCTCCGGGCGGGGGGGCGGGGGTGGATATCGGTGAGGCCAGTTGGGTTGAGTTCGACCCTGTTACTGTAGAAGACGTGGACAGGGTGTTGGGGGGACTGAATACCACCACCTGTTTGTTGGACCCGTGCCCCTCCTGGCTGGTTTTGGCCACTCGGGAGGTGACACGAGGCTGGTTCCAGGGTATTATAAACGCTTCCTTGAGAGAGGGGCTTCTACCTACTGCCTTGAAGGAGGCGGTGGTGCGGCCCCTCCTCAAGAAACCATCCCTGGACCCAGCATTGTTATTAAATTATCGTCCCGTCTCCAACCTTCGCTTTGTTGCGAAGGTTGTAGAGAGTGTGGTGGCCCGTCAGTTTCCCCGATTCCTGGATGAAGCGAGTTATCTTGACCCCCTCCAATCGGGCTTCAGGCCCGGGCATAGCACGGAGACGGCGTTGGTCGCGTTGGTTGATGATCTCTGGAGGGCTCGGGACAGAGGTTGTTCCTCTGTCCTGGTCCTGTTAGATCTCTCGGCGGCTTTTGATACTGTCGACCACAGTATCTTATTGCAGCGGTTGGAGGGGTTGGGGGTTGGAGGCACCGTATTACGGTGGTTCTCCTCCTTCCTCTCCGACCGCTCGCAATTTGTGTTAACGGGGGGGCAGAGATCGTCCCCAAGGCCCCTGCTTTGTGGGGTGCCTCAGGGGTCGGTGCTCTCGCCCCTGCTGTTTAACATTTATGTAAAGCCGCTGGGTGAGATCATCCGTGGCTTTGGGGTAGAGTTCCATCAGTACGCTGATGATACTCAGCTGTACATCTCCACCCCGGGCCACCCCAACGAAGCCGTCGAAGTGATGACCCGGTGCCTGGAGGCCGTGCGGGGTTGGATGGGTCGTAACAGGCTTCGTCTCAACCCGGCCAAAACCGAGTGGCTGTGGTTTCCTGCGCCAAGATACAGCCAGCTTATTCCTTCGCTGGCCGTGGGGGGAGAGGTTTTGACCCCCGTGGAAAGGGCGCGCAACTTGGGTGTCCTCCTGGATGTACGGCTGTCTTTGGAAGAACATATTGCAGCCGTCGCCAGGGGGGCTTTTCATCAGATTCGTCTGATTTACCAGTTGCGGCCCTTTCTGGATCTGGGCGCACTTCGCACAGTCACTTCCGCCCTCGTTATCTCCCGCTTGGATTATTGCAACGCTCTCTACATGGGGCTCCCCTTGAAGAGTCTCCGGAGGTTGCAGTTAGTTCAGAATGCAGCCGCGCGGGTGATCGTGGGCGCCCCTCGAGGCGCACACGTAACGCCACTTCTCCGCAGGCTGCACTGGCTTCCTGTGGCCTACCGGATTCGATTCAAGGTGGTACTGATGGTATTTAAAGTGCTCCATGGCTCGGGACCTGGGTACTTACGGGACCGCCTGCTGCCATCAACAACCTCCCGCCACCCAGTACGCTCCCACAGGGTGGCCCTACTTGGGGTGCCGCCGCCTGACTGTTGTCGGCTGGCGGCCCCGAGAGTTCGGGCTTTCTCTGTGGGAGCTCCCTCCCTATGGAATGATGTCCCCCCGGAGATACGGGCTATGATGGATATTCTGACCTTCCGGCGCGCAGTGAAAACCCTGCTTTTCGAACAGGCCGGCCTGGCCCAGTAACTATGTTTTTTGGTTTTAATTAATCTAAATTGGGGTTTTATTAGTTTTAATTTTTAACTTAAATTTTGAATAGACAGCCGGATCTAATTATTTAATTTATTTTTAATCGTATTTATTGTGTATTTATTGTATGCTTTTAGTAGGCTGTACACCGCCCCGAGTCCCTTTTTGGGAGAGGGAGCGGTATAAAAGTGTGATTAAATAAATAAATAAAGAACTAGTGAAGCACTTAATAAAAAGCAAAGTCAACTGTAAACCTATTTATTTTATTCATATATATAACAGAAACTAGAAAAGTATCCTGAACTCTGCAATCATTCACAGAGAGAGATATCAGCTAAAACAAAGATCTTGTACCTTGTTTTTGGAGTACAGAAGCCATTTCAGAAGGCTATACGTTTATACATGAGTTTCTTTGATTTACAATCCCATGTGAGTAGTTTGTTGACTTTCAGAAAGAGGGATAATCTGGCTCTAGCAGTTGTACTTTAAGGCGCTCTTTATAAAAGGTGTGCAGTGCCTCACAGCTCAGTACACAATAAATATTTGGCCTCCTGAAGGCAACATATGGATCAAAGGATACTGCACATACTGTTCCTGCTGACAGCAGAACTCCTGAAGTCCCAAAGCATCTGCCTTCACAATCTCTACTGCTGGGTTTGTGATACAACTTGCAGGTGTTTGTTTAAGATAAATACTGAGTTTCACAATCCCAGATGGGGAAAATCAATTTCAGTGCCTCAAATGAAGGAAGCACTGATGTGGAATACAACTAATGTGGGATTGAAGATATAATGGAGACTTTAAAAAATTGGAATAGAATCTTGACATTTAATCACCACTCTGAAGAACTGCCTGGAGCCCACAGAAAAATGGAACTGGGAGAATAGACAAATTATCACAGAAGTGTTTAACTAAGTAATTGAAGAAAAATCTCAAAAGAAACATACATAGGCACAAAAAGAGAGAGAAGAAAGTCAGATCCATAAATGTTATGTTTCAGTGTTTGTTTGTTTTTTAAAGCAATCTTTATTCCTATGAGGAATGCAAAGTTACATCATGATCAATGAGATTTCCTTCAAAATATCTATGGTGAATTGTTATCAAACACTAAAAACAGTGCATATTATAATATTTTACTGCTTTTGTATCACCAAGTGAAAGGCATTTCCCTGCTTTTTGTTTTGTTTGAGGAATTTAAACCGTTATTTCCTTTTAGTCAAGATGCTAGTTGTTTGTCTCTAAACATTACAGACACGTCTTCAGTGAGCAGGCAACAATCTATGGAACCATAAAGAATAATTCAAGATTAATAATAGAGCAAATACTACACCCACCATATTTTTGCAGAGCCATTTTGATGTAGTGTTATGCCACCAGGCTAGAAAAAAAACTCAGAAACCTGTGAATTCTAGTTCCACTTTAGGCATCAAAGCCTATTCAAAAATGCTATTTGTGCATTTTTGCATGCTATGATATGCCTAATTAAAAGAAACTCATGCAAGTCAGTAATAGAAAAAACTTTGATTCTATAGTTCTGATCATATTTTGGAAGAAAAATGAACATTTAACTAGAAGGATGGCTGAAAGACAGACAGATAACTCTACAAAGGCATCCATACAAAGTTTCTTTACTGGGTCATCAGATATCCTCATATATAACTCATGGTTACATTGAGATTCATCTCAATGTCCAAATCTTTGCATAGCTGACTCCATAGTATAAAAGAATAATGATCTTTTCATCCCCATAATGAAGGAGCAAGGGGGTGAGGCACCAGCATGCTGCTGGGGTCCAGGCAAGAGTCAAGGAACCTCTCCCAACCCATCAAGGGTCAATTCAGTGATCAATCAGGATTACAGATGTGACCACATGACATGGACTACATTTCCCAGGATGCATTAGCTACATTTAACCTGATGCATTCCCTTAAGGGGACAGCTCTCAGTTTCTAACTAACTATCTTAATTCCCATTACCTATATATTGTCTGGACAGCACAAGGACAATTTAGCATTTTTCCAAACTGAAATGTGAGAGAACATTACCAAGATTCAGAAGTCTGAAAGTCAAAAACTGAGCCTGAACCTTCCATTGAGGGATTTATTTATTCATTTACTTTTTTAGATTTAAACATCACTCAGTTCTGATCACTCAGATCCTAGACCATATAATTTCATAATGCAGAAATAATTTATTTGAACATGTTGTCTATGCCTACACTTATTATCCAGATTTTTATTTTTGAATTTTCAACTTGACATCATTCTATTCTATTCAATTACTTCTGGAAAGAATAATTGGTTAATGACTGAAAGAATGCATTTCTACTATCCAAATACTAAGCAAGGTATACTTGGAAAAAAGATTTATCCAGAGTAATAGTATCAGAAATTACAGTTTGTGATTTGTAAACTTTTGTACATTATTGATTTCTGATACCATTTCTTGAAATGAATGATTTATCTGTGAGGATGCTGCAACAGTGCTAAGTAAGAGGACCAGTCATAAGTTACTTTTTTCAGTGTAACTGTAACTTCAAGTGGTCACTAAATGAATAGTTGTAAGTTGAGGTCTACCTGTAATTCATGGGCGTTTCAGTCTTGTAGTACTATAACTCTTATTGATGGGAGTGGTTTTTAAGATATAGGTTCCATTTTGCAATATTTCTACAAGTAGAAGATTGTTAGCGGATTATCTGTGTTTTTTTTCCCTCGGGCAGTTTGAATTATGCATCTAAGCCAGGGGTATCAAACAGCATCACATGCTGGCTATGCCAACCCTCATTTTAGCAAAGGGGGAAAAAGTTGTGATACGTCACGTGACGACAACGTGACAACATGAGCTTGACACCCCTGATCTAAGCAGTCACACATAACTACACAGTTTTAATTTTTTGAACTTATATGGCCCAAGTGCCAGGACTTATTCTAAAACTGTAGCATGAACTTTTACATCTCTTGCAATTGAGCACTGTGCTATGGCTTGTTGCCTATATTACAAACACATTGGACATTGTGATATACCTTCTAATTTTATTTATTTATTTATTTATTAATGGAATTTCTATACCGCCCTTCTCCCTAGGGACTCAGGGCGGTGTACAGCCAATCTAGACCCCAAAACAGTACAAAAGTTAAAAAAGAATTAAATTAAATACTGGCTGATTAATAAGAACCCCCCCCCCCAACCTTAAAATCCCGGTTAAAATCGAAGATAATACAGAGACAAATTAAAACCATCTCAGCCCAGGCCGGCCTGCTCAAAGAGCAGGTCTTCAGCGCGCGCCTGAAGGCCCTCAGGTCCGTGCCGGTACGAAGTTCCGGCGGCAGAGTATTCCAGAGGTACTAATGAGTACTCAGAGAGTACTTAGAGTATTTAGAAAACAATACTGGCACAGCAGTGACTAAAAAAGAAAAGAAGACTTTCAGAGTATATCCTTGTCCCAACATTTATTCTGCTCTAATATTATAACATGCCACTTTATAGTGCTGAATGTGGATAGACAGTGAAGATAATTGTAACTATCAGTTCAGTAGTGACAGTCCAACAAGTAACTCAAGGTCAACTATTTTCACTGAATTATATAGCAAGTTTAATTCCAGCCTGAAATAAACCTGATTATGAGCAGTACTATATGCAATGGCAGGCCAAAGCGAAGAATAAATATAAGGAGCTTAAGACCATATACCATAAATATCTGATAAGAAGTTTATGAATTCTGATTTCCTTTCATTACAATATGAGTTCCTTAGATACCTTGATACCTTCTTGTCATCAGAATGTAAATCAATCTTAAAGAAGTTGCATAGAATAACGTTCTACATCAGGGGGAAAAAAAGCTTTATACCAAATAAAGGATGTAAAAAGGATAATAAAATGAAAAATGTTCCTTGTAAACTAACATGGTTTAATTCCTTAGTAGAATTTGAAAAGTAACCTTCTGGTAAATAAAAGAAAAGGTCATTTTAGATTGAACATAAGATTCTGGTAATAAAAATCATGTAATACAATTTATGACAAATATTTCCTCTCTTCTAGAGAGACACTTCAAAATAATGTTTTGAGGTGAAACAGGACCAGAATCTAATATGTAGTGAGAGTTACAAGAAACAATTGAAGAAATAATGAAATTATTGGCTTGGATGAAGATATTTCAATTCTTGATTGAATTGAAGATATTTGAGGAAAAAGGTATAATATTTTAAAGTACAATTTTTGCTTCTACAATTTTATAAAGACAAATCTATGAAAGGATTATAGAAAAGCGCACCATTAGAATTTCTATCATTGCTTGATCCACAAAAATATTATTTGGTAAGTCTTTTATTCAAAAGCTTTTTTCTCCCATTTACTTCTCCACACATTCAGTTATAGATAAATACATTTATTTATGTCATAATAACCAACTTTTTTTCACACCTGCAGTGGCAGTCATGTTGATAATTTGAATGGAAAGTGATCAAAGTTGTAAAAGGAAATCTAATATTTCTTATTACTATATCATAAATGTATTTCATTCATTTTTATTTACACATAAAATGTCCTTAAGCAAAATCACTGTAGGCTATAACTACATCATGCTTCAGCAAGATGAGACATCAGGACTTCCATAAAGCTAGAAAATATCACAACATTTTTGCCTTTTTCCATTTTCAAGGAACAATTATTATAGTAATAAACTTTTCTTTATACTTTGGAGAAAGGAAAGAGAAAGGCAGAGTGATCAAGAGTTTTGGGAAGAGTTAGCAATTTAAGTAGCAATTTAAACTGCTTAGTAATCATTTTACCAGGTGAATTAGAAATTACAGCAGATCGGTTTATTACAGTAATATAAGTATCTCATTTTATTTTAAATTTAAAGTCAGTCCTGCTGTATTTTATCTGATCAGTGAGCTGGGAAATAAGATAAAAGCACAATGTTATAAAACAGGTTGTAAGTTGGTCATTATTTTTCCTTCTATTCAGCAACCACCGGAGAATAACAAAGATATATATGAGAAAATAGAGCAATGTTTTGAAGACAGCTTCTAATTTATCATACTCAAAATAAAATAGTAGAACAGTAAATGTTTCTCTAATGGAAAGAATTACACTGGAAAATGTTGCCACACAGGAGAGTTTGCTAGCATAATTATCATCAGGAGAGATGATAAGGGTCATTCAGTGAGTTCAAATCAATTCACTTCAGGCACTTAAAGCCAACTTAATTTAAAAGATTTCAACTGACCAACAAATTCCCATTGTATGGTAGACATCATGTACTAGAATTTCATTGTTATAATCAACCATTTTAATGTTTCTATATAGTGGGTGGCATTCCATTTTAATGATCAATTATTATTTCTAAGCTGAATTTTCACACTGAGAATTTAAAATATGAAAATAAATACAGATGATAAAAAAGTTGCATTGCACATAAAAAGTCAATTGGATTTGAGAAGCTAAAATAGATGGAGAGTGGAAGGAAGGAAGGAAGGAAAAAGAAAGAAATTTTGATAGACATTCAATTTATAAACTATCTCATTCACTTCCATTAGTAGAAGTGACGGCAAGATTCCTTTCATTTTACGATGGAAGATATATGTGGACAAAAGAAATGGCCTCCTGGCATTGATGGCCTCCAGCGAATGTGGTCAAGGGAGAAAAAAATACCAATTGTAATTCATCAGATTCTTCTGGCAAAAATAGTAAAAGCATAGTCAACCCATCTTTTAATTTGATTTTTTTTTTTTTGCTGGTTTCTTTCACCACACCAAATTTGATCCCATTCTGTTGGTTTTAGAAAGGCATCTTGCTGACAGGCAGATGGATAGAATCCCAACCCATTACATAATTTATTTCCAACATTCTGTTGCACTGGATAGAATACAAAAAAGAAGAAAAAAACTGATTCAGACATTCTTCAAAGGATTATGTTCCAACCTTAGTTTTATATAGTTTTCAAAGAATAAGGCAGAAAGCAGTAAGTTGAAGCCTATTTTCAAAACCATTTATTTTATTGATTGTACCATTTCAATAGGTTGGTCCAATAAAATGATTTGAGGTGACAGGCTTGAACTCCCAATATTTTTTCTTTGCAAACACAGTTATATATATTTTATGCACCCTTCAATACAAAAAAATTGTATAGCTGAACATAGGCCACCTATCAATTGTTACAAACCCTTATCAATAACTAAACTTAGTATACATTTATAATACCCCAGAGATTTTCAATTGTCTTCGTATCCTATGTTTAACAATCTTGTTATATATAGACTTATTTTGACTATTGGTATTAATCTAATTCAGCCATTTTGTACTGTGGTGGAACATTCTATATGATGATTCTAAATATTGATGAAGAATCTGAAATAATTAAATTAGAAAAATGCTGTTTAGGTTTTCTATTTGTGGCTAGTGAACTGTTTAAAGCAGAAGTCTTTTTGTATATCGAGAAGCACATGTACTGTCATTACTTTCCAAACAGATGCAAAATGAAAATTCATGTATTGTTATGTAAGATGCCATAAATGTATATAGAAACTCCTGAATTTCAATAGGACTCTATAAATATTGGGATAGAACATTTAATAGTGAAGCTCTGATAATACCCTAGCTGAGATTTATAGCTCATGATTTGGTGTTCATAAAATTACAGATATTTTAAAGGGAAAACAAATAAGCAGGACTTATTTAAACTCCAATTGAGGCATTCTAGAAAAACTTCTCCTAGCTATTAAGTGGCCCCTAAAATATTGCCTCTAATAAAGAACACTTTTTGATCTGAAGATGCCCAGGAACCAAAAAAAGAGATTTTCAGTGGGAAACATAATTAAAACCAATCAGACAGGAATTCAAATAAAATTTCACATATTTGTTTTCTTTTTATCAGAAAGATTTTCCCCGACTTTATGTAAAAAGTGGTTTGTGCTTAACTGACAGGCTGGATTCAATTCCAGAAATTAATTGAAAGTGACACGGTCTGATAAGGAAATTAGTGAAAATAACTAATTTTAGGTGCCCTGATATTTGAGACTCTACTCCAACAAAATATAGTTTATCTTAGAATCTTAAGTACCATTAAGAGTCTGTTACAGCACAAAGTGCAATGATGGGAGAATAGTTCACTCAGTGGACAAACTTCAGCTTATTTTTTATGGTTGACCTTGAAAGCAGGCAAAGAAATAGTTATTTCATTCCTTTTACAAACACATATACACACACACACACACACAGCAGAAGCAGATAGAAAGAGAAGGACAACATGTTCAGCAGTAAGGTGGATGGATACAAGAACTTGTTAGGAACACATCGTCATAGAGAAAATGGCGTGTTGGAAGTTGGCACCATTTTTGTGCCAAAATGATGGCACAAAACTATATATACATCAACACAATTAAATATTAACCTGTATCTGTCTTCAACCACCTGATCCCGCTAAACATGTTATGGCTGAAATATCTGGTAACAATTCCTTCTAATCCTGCAAAGTAGCCAGTGTTGTGCCTTTTTAACTAGTAGAAAAGGGATATTTCTGTGTTGGCGCTACCTCTACTGAGGTCTTTCAATTAATTCTGTTATGCTGAGATTTCTTTTGCCAGGAGGCTTTCCAACAGAAAAAAAATCAATTTATATAAGGAAGAATGTTTTGAATATGTCAGTAAACTGTAAAAATCCACTGCGCTTATCTTGGTCACATGGATGCATTGATAAAATTTGCAGGCTCCAAGGGCGGCATAATACAAGTAGTCTTATGATCACAGTTGGGACTGGAATTTCTGTCATAACTCATTGTGGTCATAAGTTGAGTCATTCTGGACTTAATTTTATAACCATTTTTGTTATTTGTTAATTGTAAAGTGAATCATTGCAATCATTAAGCACATCACATAGTTATTAAGCTAATTCAGCTTCCCCAATAGATGATTTTTGCTATAAACCAGAAAAAAAGGTTGCAAATTGCAATTATATGATGGCAGGATGCTGCAAGCAATTGAAAATGTGAGCCAGTTGCCAAGGGCCCAAATTGCGATCATATGATTGCAGGATTGAAGTAACAATTGTCAGAACACAATTTGCAAAGCACTTTTTCTGAGGCTGTCCTACCTTTGAACCATCATTAAACAAAAGGTCATAAATCAAGGACTACTTTATTCTCAGTAAGAGATTATAAAAAAATACAATGGATAGGTACTTTGGGAGGTTTGCATGAACTTCTGGATTTTTTAATTTCTAAATGGTAGACTTTATCAATAACTTAGTATGTTTGCATGATAGTAAGTACTTTTGCATGACTGGATCCCATATAAGTACTTACAAACTTACTTCCTTTCTGTCTGCTACAATTCTATTTATTATTTTTAAAAGCTGGCCCTTTGTTTCCAATCTCATCATTTTAAAGAAAACATTTATGTTCATCTCATTTAACTGACTTGTTGAAAGGAAAGAAAATATGGTATATAGCTATACAATGGAACCTGCATATGTACCAATTCTCCAAATACCTACCTTCCTTCCTTCCTTCCTTCCTTCCTTCCTTCCTTCCTTCCTTCCTTCCTTTCTTTCTTTCTTTCTTTCTTTCTTTCTTTCTTTCTTTCTCTTTTTCTTTCCAGATTTATGTGGCCAATCTCTCACTCTGAGTGACTGCGTATGAAATATATATTAACTGTTTTGAAAACATACAAACCAACAATTTTGTTAATTACATTAAACATTTCTAGACATTTTCTACTGTCTGGGTTTATTTATTTATTTAGTTTGCAAGAAATGAGAAAAACAGGATTCATTATATTCCTAGTCGCATTTTGATTCTGTTCTTCCTTAGGGTCTAGATTCTAATTTTAGTTATACTGACTTTTCCAGCCTAATGCATTCAAAGAAGCTAGAGCAGATGTCCAGAAACTTGAAGGTACTTAATTAAGTCCCATTGTTTCCATACTACACGCCCCAAAAATCTGTCACTGCATGTAAAAATGTATAATTGAGTATTATGAATGTTTTCAGGCCAAGTCATGCTATGAATTATCTCCTTCATCAGACTTATTAATATCTCATAACTTGACAAACTAGTTTAGTAAGTAACAAATTATCTGCCTAATGACCTCAGACAAAGTTTATAGCAACCTGGAAGTAATTTATTTATATGTACAGATTGGTTTCACTAGAATGTTATGTTTAGATATTCTTATCAATGTACAGTTTAAGTAAAAATATATCTTGCTTCAATATATGCTTATAATTGCACAGTAATCATTCTATTTTTGATTGTTGCCTACTTAATTAACTAATAGAGGATTTGGGAATCCTCTATTTTTAACAGAAAGGTGGAATTGAAAGGGGAACTTTGTAAAGTACCTGGTGCACCTGAAGGATTCCCTCCTCCAAGCTTTAAGCAGGTGCATCATCTGGAAGATTAACCACAGCTGCTTCAAAGGCAAATTTCACTGGTCATTTCCATGTGTACATGCATATAAAAACAATTCTGCAACTGATAACATTTGTATTTTAGATGTCCATGCACATTAATATAGTTCCTTTCTCAATAATGCCCCAATTTAGTTATAGTTTGGAAGTGTTTGCAGAAAGTTTTCTATGTATGGGTTATGAAGCCCTTCGTCCTCACAAAAATAGATTGTGGATTATGCTCTGAACTTTTGGAGTGTCTCTAAGGAAGAAAATAATAACATATCAATTGACTCCATAAAAATATATCACAAGGTAGAATTATTATTTCTCTCCCCACCCCACTAACCTGCTTTCCAGCTCCATTCTTCTGTGCAGGGCAATAAAGATCCAGCCAATCAACTGGGACTTGGGAGGCAGAGAATAGATGGGGACGGGGCTAATCAGAGGTGGTATTCCAAACTACTCAAAATTTCTGCTACCGGTTCTCCGAACTACTCAAAATTTCCACTACCGGTTCTCCAGAACTGGTCAGAACCTGCTGAATACCACCTCTGATGAAAACCATATCTTCACTTACTAAGTTTGCAAGAAGTACAAGCAAAATACTTCAAAAAATTATTCTATCTGCAAGTTCTAAAAAGCCTACTAACCCTGCTATTTCCACCCCATTTTTTCAGAAGAACTGAATAAGTACAGTGACAACTCAACAACTACTACTATTAGGAGTTCATGATTCTGCATTGTAATTATTGGCAACATTGGTGGTAAATTGAAATTTAACCAGTTCAAATTGAACCTTTTGAATGTTGAATCTCAAATTCAGATTATCTATTGCCATCTTGAACCAGATATTGATGGTTTGTCTGACTGCATTGATTACTGATAAAGAATGGTAGTATCTAAAGTAACTTTACATTTCAGCAATTAAAAGCCAGTAGATTTTTAAACCATTTTCTTTGAAATTCTGGGAATTAACTTTAATACGGGTTGTGGAAACCTGCAAGGAAAAAAATCATTAATTGTGGATAAAGGTATCTTATGATTTCTTTGTACAGAGTTGTAATACATCCTGCAGCTTGATGCAGAACCTCATTAGTGGTGTGTCAATCACTTTTAGTCATGAAAAGGGAAGGTTGATGTGACTGCCTCCAGCATAGGACAATAGGTTAGCTTGAGCCAACAGCTTCGGCTAACAGAAATACCAAAAGTCCAGAGAGCTGCCTGACAGCTGGCTCCAATAATTCTAACAGGTGTGCAGATGAGATCTTTTTTTGGAGGAAAGCTAGCTGGACAAGGGACACTTGCAATTGATTAGATTATCAGATGACATATTTGCACATTTTTAATGCCCTATATGATGTAATGTTAATTAAGGAAAAGGAAGGGTCCCTTTAGGTTTAAAGGGCAAACATATTATCTCTGATACTTTCTGGAAGAATTATGAGGGTATTTTTGGTTAGGTTTTAACATACAGTAATTTCCTTTATTCCTGAGTAGAAAATGAAAATGGGGATTTTACAATATTCTTCCCCTGGAGTGGGTGGGAATGGAGATTTCACAGAATCCTTCCCCTGCCATGCCCACCAAGCCACGCCCACCAAGCCACACCCACAGAACCGGTAGTAAAAATTTTTGAATCCTACCACTGGTTTTCATGCAATTCTCTGCAGTAGTACTAAATCAATATGTAGTTACTTCAAGATAAACTAGAAATCTAATAAAAGAATACAGAGTTCATATAGAAACATTTATGCTAACATCTCTGTTGCATGGAGGTTATCTTTACACTGATGTCATGTAGGGGAAGGGCTGCTAACTTCAAATTGAATATATGAAGAATATAATCTGAAGTTTTGTTCATACATAGAAGTTAAAAAGTTATTTAAAACACCAAAAAAACCAGAAAGTCCATATAATTTCTGAAATGCCTTCAAATCATTCCAAAATCTTTTGAATTTGAAATCTATAAATCTTCTGAATTTTAGAACAAAATCTATTGTCCTTTAAACTGAATCATGTAGCTCTTTTATTCAATTAATAAATTATCCATCTGTTAATAACTTGGTATCTTCTACAATGAGATTATTATACTATGTCAGAAAGATAAAATCTCCATTATTATTTCATGGTTTTATGAAAGAAACATAAACTGCATTTACTTCAGAGCTGGTATAGCATGCTGAAGGAGAATAGGATGTTTGAACCTCATTTCAGCCATGAACTTCTTACATGATTTAAGGCAAGACAATATTGTTTCAATCCTCTTCATTATCAATATAGAGGGAACATAATATTTTGCCACCTCAGAAAGGCTGCTATAAGAATTATTGAATCAGCTTGCTGATGATTCCAAAAGCTATTTTCCTTACTATGAAAAAAATATTTTCTACAGCTACTAATATTAGGAATAGTATCTGATGCTATATCATTCTATATGTAATTAAAAAATCCTTGCCAGGAAAGTTTAGAATGTGGATTTGCCCTTAACTACTGGTGTGCAGAATGTCCTCGTATTGAATAAGGATTAACATTTTCTTGCTAAGTACAATTAGTGAAGATTGAAGATAATGAAAGCTATTTTCAATCCCAGATCCCTATCTTTGATAATTTATCTCTTCATTGCCTGTAATCCATCTACTCTTACCTTGGAGGAATGCTTTTTTTCCCTTTGTATCTTGAGCTGCATGTGGAAGAAAGAACAGAAGCTGTAATATAGGTCCAATGGTGTTCTCAAAGTTCCTGATAGGAACACCAAAAATGACCAAGCTAGATTATCCACATTAACATCACCGTAAATAAAGTAGTTATAGGCCCAGCTATTTCATAGCTCTTGATCACTTGAAGAGCTCCATTAGTGTACTCTAGATTTAGATATTCTAAAGGCTATATTTAGCTCACAGCTCCCACTATACAGCTCTGAGAACAACCTCAGATCCCATTGCTTATATTCATGTACAAAATGGTTGATTATCAGAGACATGCTTTAAACTATTTTTAAAATTTAAATTATAATAGATGCTTATCGTTAAGGCATCCATTTTTTATTTTTTAGATTTTGTAATCCCACTTTTATTGTTTTTATAAATAACTAAAGGTGGCAAACATTATCTAACACTCCTTCCTCCTCCAATTTTCTCCATAAGAACCATCTTGTGAAGTGAGTTGGGCTGACAAAAAATGGCTGGGTGGCTTTACCCAGCTGACTTTTCATGCCTAAGATGGAGCTAGAACCCCCAGTCTCCTGGTTTGTAGATTGGGGCCTTAACCAACCCCCTACCTTCCCAACTCAACTAAAGGGAGCTAAAATATCAGGCTTACTTAACTGATATAGTAAGTTAGTACTATAAGAAGATGCCCTCTATTGCCCTTGGAGAAGAGGAAGAGGAGAGGGGAGCATTGGAAGAATATCTGAAGAATAACTAAGAAAATCTATTGAAGCTAGTATACCATGAAGATTTATACTGAGTACCCGAGAGAAATCAGATTAAGAATAGAAAAGAGACATGGCAAGGGAAAGTACTACATGGCAGCACATTTTTAAAAATCTAGCAAACATAACAGTTAACAAAATCTGGCAATGGCTAAGAGCAGGAAAATTGAAAAAAGAGACAAAGGGAGTAATTCTGGCTGCACAAGACCAAGCCTTAACAACAAATGCAAATCCAGAATTGAGAAGACAGTAAATTCAGCCTCTGCAAAGAAGCTGAAGAAACAGTGGACCACCTGGTTAGCTACTGCAAAAAATATCACACAGGCTAACTGAAAATAATGATCTGACAAGGTAGCAACTATGGAGCATTAGAAGATCTGCAAGAAATACCATCTGTCTGCAAGCAAGAATTGGTGGGTCCTGAAAATGGACCAAGTAATAAAAAAAATGAAGAAACCAGAGTGTTCTGGGACTTTAAATTCCAAACAGACAAGCATCTGTCACATAGCACCCCAGATTTAATAATTATCAATGAGAAAGACAAAAAAAGAGTCTGGATAGTGGATGTGGTGGTATGTGATGACCCTGGCCGTGACACAAAAATAATCAAGTCACAAAAATAGAATAAAGTCCCTTTAATGCCTCTAACTTGGCCCCAATCGGCTGGATATCAAACTCTTAAAGAAAACAGTTTATGGAGGGAGTAAATGCAGTCCACACCCAAAATAAAGTTAATTCAAAATAAAAAACCCAACATAACCACACTGAAGAAATTACTATGGCAGGCAAGAATGAGTAATCACAGACTTTTACTAGATAACGCAGCAACCACAGTTGGGAGGAAGCCAAAACACTGCTAAATTCTGACAAGAATAAAGCATGCTTTGCTTCCAGCAACTTTGCCATGCGCAGTTTGTCCTTTAAACAGTCCTCCCAGCTGCAGCCCATGAAGGAGATCAGGGCCCCTTCCTCCCCTTAGAACACGCCATTCACGTTTTTCCTTTATCCGCTCCTCCCTACGTGCCCTAGGATGAAGAGGGGATGGCCTGGATCTTCCTCTGAATGCCCATCTGGTCTGCGTCCTTCCCCAGTTTTCTCCACAATCCCCGGAGCCATACTCCCACTCCCTGTCAGCTGTTCCATCTCTCCTTCGGAGTCAGACTCCAACAGGGGCATTACATGGTAGCTGGAATCAGCAGAAGAGAAGAGAAAGAACTGTAGAAGATTACAAAATACAAAGACCTGCGAACAGAAATAGAACTATAGCAAAAGAAAGTAAGGGTAGTAGCAATAGTAACAGATACTTTGGGTACATTCGCAAAATGACTGGAGCACCATTTGAACATCATTGGCATTGACAAAATCAATCAGTCAATTACAAAAGGCAGCTTTAGTTGCAACAGTTTATATACTGCAACAATATCTTTAATACCATCAAATGCCTATCCCAGGTCTTTGGGAAGGACTTGATAGGTGGATAAAAATGCTAAATGAAGTCTAAACATCTGGCTGACTGTGCAACAAACCACGACCATGTTTAATAAACTTCAGTAGCTGAAGTTAAAAAATATTGCGCGCATCTGGGTTACAATATGTTTTTCTATGATAATACAGCAATTATATTTCTGAACTTGGAATGGTAGCTGGCTGATATTTGAGGCTGGCATTCCCTATCAGTCATTAGTGCTGATTTTGCATCAGTCTTCATCCAACCTATGTTATAAAATTTATGAGAGGTTAAAATATAACAGAGAGAGGCATCCGCATGTTGCCTTAAGCTCTTGGAAGATAGAAAGAATATAAATATAATGAATAGATAACCAGATTTGCTTCAGAATATTACTCATCAAGCTTTTTTTCCTGAGATTTTAAAAGTATCTATCTTGTCCTATTTACTATAGTTATTCACTGAATGAAATTTCACTTATTTCCCATACATACACACTATGTGGATATATGGTGAATATTACTTATCCTCACCAATAAACATTCAGTCTGGCAACCAAAATAACAAACATCACTTCTAAATAGGTTCTCAAGAACTAAATCTGCCTACATTAATTATTTATATCTGATATATCAAGGCTATTCCTAATATTAGCTGACAGCCTGACAGCTCTTATTTCCAGAGGTGTAGTTGCTCTAACTTTGACCTTAACATCAATGTCTTCAAAGATCGTTTTTTAAGACTACTAAAATGAGACACAAGAGACAGCTTCTAATAGTAACTCTTTTGATAATGAAGATGGTATGTAAATATGTTTTCATCTTTCTGAATGTATTTGAAGACCTCTGAATATATTGGAAGAAAATACTTTAGAAGACAATCATCTTTTCCTAAGCTATTTAAAGGTTCTGTCACACTCTCTGTAATTAATTCTGTAATTAGGTTGAGAGATAGGAAGAAGCGTCCAAAGTAGGGATGGATAAACCATTGACTCACCCTAGTTCTGTGGAATGTGAAGGCTGGGCAGGGGAGATGTGCTTTCACATCTGTATGATTCCATTATTGGAACCTTACAATAAAAGATATCATTAATATTCCTGGTTTTGGTTCCCTGGTCCGGACTACCTTAAAGGGCTAATATTCTTGGGTATTATAAATGCTATCTATGGGGAAATATACAGTGTACTATTCCTACTAATAGATTTTAAGTGGGGAACTGCAACATACTGTTCTACAGAGGAATTATTGAGTCTGTCATCTGCACCTCTATAACTATCTGGTTTGGTTCTGCAACCCAACAAGATAAACACAGACTTCAGAGAGTAATTAGAACTGCAGAAAAAACAATTAGTACAAACCTGCCTTCAATTGAGGACCTGTATACTGCACCAGTCAAAAAGAGGGCTGTGAAAATATTTGTAGATCCCTCATATCCTGGACATAAACTGTTTCAACTCCTACTCTCAAAATGACACTACAGAGCACTGCACACCAGAACAACTAGACACAAGAACAGTTTTTCCCCAAATGCCATCACTCTGCTAAACAAATAATTCCCTCAACACTGTCCAACTATTTACAAAGTCTGCACTACTATTACTATTAATCTTCTCATCACTTCTTATCACCCACCCCCTCCCACTTTTGACTGTATAACTGTAACTTTGTCACTTCTATCCTTACAGTTTATATGGACAGTTTCCTAGTATGATTTGATTGCTTATTGCACCCTATGACTATTATTAAGTGTTGTACCTTATGATTCTCGACTCTTGATGAATGAATCTTTTCTTTTATATATACTTTTCTTTATATATATACAGCATTTGCACCAAGACAAATTCCTTGTGTGTCCAATCACACTCGGCCAATAAAGAATTCTATTGCACTATTTATATCAATGATGAAATTTCAAAAACTGCTAAATTTAAAGCAGTTAAAGCTTTCGTTTCCTTTCTGCCTAAAAATCATGGGCACACTTTCACACCAGTTCTGATTGTGTGAAAATATTGACAATCATGGCTGATCTTTACAGAAACATATAAATAATTACTTTGTTTAATTGATCCTTCTATGACTGTATTATATGAGAAAGACAAAAAGAAAAAAAAGAATCTCCTCAGGGAAGTAATTTCTCAAAGAAAGCTAGTTTACATTCTTAGAAATATTAGCTTTGCAAATACAAATATAGATGAGGACGCAAATTATTACAACTAGCTAAATATGCAGATGCAAATTATTACATCTTGCTAAATATGGTGATTTTTGAAGAACTGAGAAAAGGTGGTATTTCCTGTACCACTGGCTTTTATATGTTAAGTTCCATTTTACAAATAAATTTGTCTTCCGTCTTAGATAAGAAGAGAAGGAATGGCCTAAGGGGATGTGGAGGAGACAGATGCACAAGGTTAGAGGAGACTAAGTAAAGTAAGCCTTATAATTTTTGGTGTATGACTATAGAAGTAGTGGGCTAGGAAAACAGCATCTATGTGCTATTTGAAGATCATTTTTAACCATCATGAACAAATCCACAAATCCAACCAATACCAGTGGGAGGGGCAAGGGGAAAGCAGAATAATAGAAACAGTGCCATGGGTTTCTGAAGTGAGCCTGACCTTTTTGCAAGTGTGTCATACACACATACAAAAGGTCAGAACCTGAGGCATGATTCCACAATGCTATTTTTGTTATTCTGACAACAGCAGAAATCTCCTGTAGACACACTGCAGCATAACATAAGTTTCAACCTTTAAATAATGGGGAAGGTTCTACACACCAGGCAGCAAAATAGATTTTGCAGTAAGTTGTTGCAAAACGTAGTACTCTATAATATGCATTAACTTTGGTCGTTAAGAGCCTGTGTCTACAGAGACAGATAGGTAGACTAAATTGACTCTGAACTATTTGCTGCCAAATAGCTTCTTCCCTAATTCTACTTCTCTTGAGTAGTTTGCCTTGAGCCACTGTGTGTCTCTAGCTACAGATAGTAGACCCTGAGAGGTAGGAGTCTGAAAGGGTTTTGTCTTTGACAATGAATAAAACAATAGGTGTAAAGTATTTTATACACGGGAACTAACATACAACTTTCCATAAAACTGGCTTGAATTTCAGCTCAGCTCTTCCCATTTCAAGTGATTGGTTTTGAAGCCCTTGCATATAGAATAAAATGAGAGCAAAAACAGAAATTTCAAGAAGTGATAGTTAGAATTATTGAGTAACATTAAGCTGAATACTCTAGTGTTGTGCAGTGCTTATGTTTCTGCATGCATTTCTTTAGGGCAAGGTCTCTCTTTTGGAATACTGTTGGTGCAAATGCAGCCATTATTTTTTATCATCTTTACTATTACAGACATCATAGGCAACTCATGTAAAAAACCAGCAAGTTATCTGATTGATCACATAATTGCAACCCACATCTTGCCTTTTTTTTTTCAATCTCTCCCCTGCAGAGGACCTGTTGTCTGTACATCTGTTCACTTGAACAATCGCACACACACATACATACACCGACCAGACACATGTTTGATATTAAAACTAACTTGCTTTCTATAAGTAATTTATGGAACTTTTAAGATTTTGCATACCTTGGTTGAAATTCAGATATGACTACTATCCTTATGGTTTCTCGATGGAAGAAAATAAACCTATTATACTGTATATAGCAAAAGAACAATTCCTACATTTCCACCAACAGTGAATAATATTTTTGTCTATATGATGCAGTCATAGCATGGTTGCAGTCTTCGATTTGATGGTCTTTCTTGACAAGTTTAAACTTCTTTGACATCAGGAAAACTGAAAGATTAAATTTCTCAGCCAGGTTCTTTCTAGTTGTTGGACGACAATCTGTAAACATTAGTTGTACTATAAGGCTGACAGGAATTCTGGTTTAAAACAATTATAGAAATCCAACATGAGGAAAGAATTGTAGTTAGCTTTCCCAGGATTACCATCATTATTAATTCAATCCAAATGTGTTTCCTGCTTATTACTTTTAATTTACCTTCCATCACTATACTTTATAGTTTCTCTCAAGAATATCTTACAATATAAACACTTAATGTTACTACTGCTTATATACTTCTATAAAATCAATGTAATATATTTAGCATTTGATGCAATAAAATGCAGTTATTTTAAAAAGAGTATTTGTTTATATACAAAGACCAAGTCAAACAGCAGAATACAAAAGTTCTGAGTTTTGGGGTTCCGGTTCCTCCAGCGACGGACCGAAATCCGTGACTGTGCACGGTTTCGGCCCGTGCTTGCCGCTGGAGCGCCCCGATCCTTGCATTCGGGCTGAAGCCACCCCATAGAGGTGAAGACGGGGGAGACTGCCAGCCAAGTTGAGGGGAGCCGCATCTCTCCTCCTTGGCTAGCCTAACTCCCTTTCCCGAAGGTGACAAGCGGCAGTCAGAAATGGCCGCCACAAAGAAGAATCAGATGGGATAAGAATGTGCAGGAGGAAGACAAAGAGGAAAGCAGGATAGACCGGGCTAAACATAAAGAAACATCTAAACAGGTACCCTGAAGCTAAAAATATTTAGAGGGATACCTCTGAAAGAAAGTTATAATAGGCGGCGAAGGAGAGAGAAAAGGAGGTTAAAAATCCTTCTCCTATTTTTTTTTATTTTATTATTATTGATTGGAAAGAAGTTTATGCTAAATTAATTTGACATTAAATAGGCTATCTTAAGCTGGAATTTGAATGTCAAAGGAAGATAAAAAAGATTTCTTGGTACTTTATTTTACTTTTACTATTTTGGTCAAAAAGGAGAAGAGGAGATAAAAGGGTGGAATTTGGAATAGAAAACGGAGTTTCACCTGGAAAAAAAAATAAAGGATCTAATTGTGAACTTTGAAAAGATTCCCAAGGATACATTGTAACTGAAACTTTGTTGAAAAGATACAGTAACAATTGGAAAGGAAGAAAAAACAAGATGGAACAGTTTGGGGAAGAGATATTTGTTTCTTTTTTCTTTTGTTAATCAAAATCACTCGGGTGGTTGTTTGAAATGGCATCATTTCTGGACCAAGTGAAAATATATCTCAAAAATGAGAAAGAAGAGGCAGAAAAAGAAGGAAGAACTTTTGGCTTCGTGTTTGAATTTTTGGAAATGGAGATCTTGGATTATGAAAAAAAGCTTCAAGAGAAGAAAAAGGCTGGAACAAAGAAGAAGCCATCTTTACTGAAATAAAGCAAAATGTGGTAAAAAAGGATAAAAGTGGGGAAAGGAGGTAAAGGTTTAGATTAAAGGCAGCAGCCAAAAAGGAAAATACTTTGAAAAAGAAATATAATAGCAAGGAGAAGCAGAAAAGTAAATTACAGAAAGGGAAGAGAGAGAAAGTTACAGAAAAAAAGGGATGAGAAAAGGGGGGGGAGATAGAAAGGGAAAGAAATTAGGAGGAACGAAAGCAAGAGATAAAGAAAAAAGGAAGTGTGCTACAATTAAAGGTATTGCTCAGTTTGGGAACACAGAGATAATGGTTTAAATCAAGTTAAAATTGAGAACTCTGTAGGGTACTAGGGTTATAATTGTAGATTATTATGATGTGTTAGAAATGTAATATATAAGCAACTTAGGAGATAAAGATTATATTATTATGTTTGGTATGTTTATTTAGGAAATGGAAAAGAAACAGCAAAGATCTATATTAGCTACTTGGAATGAATTTGAATAATTATTTTTAAAGATTGGTAAAATATTTAAGAGTTAGCTAAAATGAATTTGAATAATTGCCTTTTTTATTGGATAAAATCGTATAATTAATGATATATGTATTGATAATTCATGTAAGAATAAAGAAAGAGGAGAGAAATATTTTGCTATTTCCAAAGATTGTTAATGTGAAGGATTTATAGGTCCATACCAACATGAGAATGATTTTGAATTATTTGACTAATGTTTATATATATATATATATACAGTGTTGTTAGTGATGTAGATCTTTTTTCCATTTGTGGGGAGAAGTACCAACCAGAGTCTGAAGGATGAGATTTATATAAAATATATATTAGATTTGAATGGATAAACATAATCTTAATGAGATTATAAATATAGATTAAAGTGTTTGTACTTCGATTGATAACTGGAGGGAAAACCTTGCTTGTGTTTCTTTTTTTGTTTTTTTTCTCTTAGAATGTTGGAAGAGAATATATAAAATGTGTAAACCATGACAGACAAAATATAAGGATAATGAATAAAAGATATAGAAATTTGGATTGATATTACTATAAAAGAAAATTAAGAGAAGTTAAAGAAGAAATGGTGAGAAATTGATAAAAAATGATAGATATAAAGTTGAATTTATAAGAAGAATAAAGATATGAAATGTGTGCTGTATGAAAATGTGATAACCTGGAATCATGCTGTACTCAAAAAGATGTTTTAATTTGTTTGATAAAACCCAATAAAACTTTTCAAAAAAAAAAAAAAGTTCTGAGTTTTATTAAATGAAACAATCATGCCTGAAAAATTACTTCTTCAGTCACTGATCATTTTCTTGTTCATGCTATTTGTTGATGGCCTCATTTATGTTAACTATCTCAATTAACTGATACATTATACAGTCAAGTAGAGTCTTTAACAAGTGAGTAAATCTGTTTTCCTATCAATTAAAGTTACCTTAATTAAAGGGCAAATTTGGGTGGCCAGATGCCAAGCCTACTTATGGCATGAAACAAATAGACATCAAAATTACTTTTCACAGATTCTTAATATATACCTGATGGTGCAATTTTCCTCCATCCTATTCACATTAGATAAATGTATATAATATTACAAAGAATTATGCAGTTACCATTGTATATTTGATTGTATATTTTTTTTTGCAATAAGAACATCAAACATCCTGAGAATGAAGAACTATAAAAAAAATCAGATAGCAGTCATGGCAGTAAATTGAAGCCTTGCACATGTTGTATGAAGTCAGTGACACATGCATAAAGTGGCAGGAATTCCATTGCACTGACACAATTTATTTTTTAACCCTCCCCTCCCCTGTAGGGATGGCATGGCTGAACAGCTAGAATGTATTTTGTAACTCTATATTTTTACATTATTAATAATATTGATAAATGTTAAATATAGATTTGAAATTTTACAAATATATGCCATGTAAGCACAAACATTGCTATACTCAGCAGTTTAAATGTTATAGATTAAATTCAGTACAGACAATTGTTTCCAGAAGTTTGAATTTTGGCTCTGCGAAATGCCATCAGTCACAAATAATTGTATTAGCTATCCTTTCAGTTTGTAAAGGAAAGTCAGCAGTAATCCATAAAATGTAGATCAAATTGCTGAACATTACTGTTTCCTCTAATGTTTCAAATCTAGAGATACAGGAGCAAACTGCATGAAATGTTAAAGTAATGGTTTGATGGGGTGAGGCTATTCCTCACAAGTAGACAAACATGAGAAGTCAACTCCAGATCAGATCTCCCCTCACTTCTATAGGGTCTATGATAACTTGTGCGGGCAACTTCTACATGACAACTCGCAATGGCCAATTCATTGTGAAACAACTCACCACGGGACAAGAGTAACGCTAATATCAAAGAAATAGTGACTAGAATCATTTTTTTAAAAGCCAAAGTAGGGACAAAATGAAATGTGAATGACAAAAATTAATATATTTTAAAATGATTTTAAATAATAAAATTGAATTGTGCCACAGTGATTTGTCCCACAGTGAGTTAGTTGGTTGTGGTGAAGCTGACTGGTGAACTGGCCATGGTAAGTTGGCTGCGCAAGTTGTTCCATTCTGATTTCTATGGGGCGAAACATTCCCGTATACAGATGATCCATTAGATTGGATGCAAGACAAAGGTACAAGTAGTAAGAAGAAAAAGAAAAAGTTTTATCCACTACAAAGAATATAGGCTAGCTGGAACTAATTACAAACAAGAGAAAATTTCTGTTTAAAAACTGAAGTGTTAAAAACTCACTGTGACTTGAATGATTATTCAGCTAAGTCAGGGGTCCCCACACTTGGAAACTTTAAGACTGTGGACTTCAACTCCCAGAATTCCACAAGTCTTAAAGTTGCCAAGTTCGAGACCTCTGACCTAAGTATTTAAGATTGTCCCTGTTGTGTACTGACTAAAGTCTTCACTCAGATCCGTGTTTCTGGCGGGAAACTCGGACCACTGCCATTGGCTGATGCTGTTTGACAGCCGGCTATAAAAGGAGCTGTCAAACAGCATCAGCTGTTGCCGCTCCAGCTGGCTGCCGAGTTAATGCGGCAGCCGCGGCAACCCTTTATTCTTGTTAATAAAGTTAAGCTGAAGTTTTGCTCTGGTTGTCTGCCTCAGTGATTCCGCCGCTCTACAACAGTCCCATTTGTGGTCCAACACTTTTAAATTTTTTAAAAAATGTTCCCATTATAAAGAAGCATTTTGATTTAAGAATCAGTTTTAAAAATGTGGGGTTTTTTTTTTTCAAACTGGCAACTTTAAAATGTGAAGACTACAAGCTCTCATGCTGGCTGGGGAATTCTGAAGTTGAAGTCTACATATTTAAAGTTGCCAAGTTAGAAAAAACACTGCTTTATAAAATACTGTCAAATATGATTCAGCTAACATCTGATGATTCCCAGGGAAGAACAGATGACTAAAATCTTTGATTCAAATAACGGCCATATCTTTCCCAATTTCCAAAACCTCCAATATTTTGGGATTGCAAATAAATCCCAGAATATGGTTTTTGAGGGTCTTAGATTAGAGAAGGTCACCAAAGACTTTTCTGAGACCCCTTGCATAGTGTGAGGCTGGAGTCACAGAAGCAGCTGGAGACCACCAGAAGGACTCTGTAGTAATTACGACAACAAAAGAAAAATTATCCCCTTCCATTATTGTTTTTGTCATTGTTGGCTGTCAGGACTGTACTTCAGACAGAATTGATACAAGCAGATTAAAAAAATATTCCTATCTCTTCAATTTTAATACTGCCTGCTTTTTTCATATAATATTATTCAATTCGTGCATCTTATTTTACACTTTCAGAAATAGAGTTGATATAGAGAAAATGATTGAGATGACATCATGACAGATGTCAGTTTACAACCAGTTGGATCATGTCGATTTTTCTTGCAGGCAAACAGGATGGCAGGCAGAGGTGTGTGTGGGTGTGGGTGTGTGTGGGTGTGTGTATGTGTACACGCACATGATTAAATTTCCTTCTTTCTTTCAGCAGAAACAACTAATAATAATCAGATTAACTGTATAACATTAAGGTTAATCATATAATTGTAACCTCCAATAACTGTTTCTTTATAAATATTGCATTTCTGAAACACCAAAATTCAAAAGAATGGACTAATGAAATGAGATTCCATCCACCCTCAGAATATGTGGAATTCTCTTACAGAATTATAAATAATGCTAAAAATGTGAACCAAAAATCTGACATATAATTAGTTTCTAAGATGCACAGCAGACTGACTCAGTTACTACCACCATAAGGTGATTCCTGAAGTGAATAACCCTGTTACATGTGTATTTCTGGCCATTTTCTTTAAAATCTCGTTTAATACTTGTCTTTTGAGGTTTGCAATTTGGGGGCTTAAAAAAAAAACCTCAGAAATCTTTGGAAGGCAACACATACATCTTGGATTGGTTTCAAAATGCGCTATGAAAGACCTCCCAATAATAAGAAATCAACTCCAATTTCTAGGATGATGCTGAACATTGGCCAAATTCCAGCATATTAAGCAATCTATTCATTCAGATTCATCAATCTCATGATAATCATATTGCATCCAGAGGGTTTTCTTTTAATAAATGTTGCTACTATAATAGAACTATAATGAATGCATTTTTATTTTCCCATTAGCAAAAACGATAGCATTTTGATGACTATAGTATGTGGTTACATTAGATTTTAAGAAACTGTTACTTCAGTTTTAGAAAGCAACATTTTCAAACAAAATTGTTTTGCCCTTCAAGTGCAGTTTCAATGATTTTTCTTATATCTAGTAGTCTTACAGATCCCCCCAGAATTTAAAATATCAATTTATATATCATATAATGTTGTACATTATGTAATTATATACTTAATAATAAATTAAATTATTATCTAATATTATTTCTAATCTACTGAAAAACAGTAAGTCTATTCAGATTATGAAGAAAATCTACACAAAGGAAAAACAATAATTGATCTTGGGAAAGAAAACAAAAATATAAATTAAATAACAGCCACAATCCCAAAATATGACTTACTTTAGTCATAATTTAACAATTGTAGTTAACAAAATATACAGAGAAATAAAAAAAACCTTGAGAATAACTTGGAAAAAATAAAAGGGTGTACAGTACGTGCCCGCATGTGCACATTATTTTTTATTTATTTACTTATAATCTATCTTTTTTATCTATGTTTTCAAAACCCATCAGAAATTATTGTAGAACATAACTTGGCATCTGAGAGTTGTAATTATTGTAAATAACAGCAATAGGAGACGTCAATGTAGGAAATCAAATCTAGTTTGAGTTGCTAAATGGAAATACTACCACTAAATATACAATAATGTTAGTAGGAAAGAGGGAAAATAATGATTTATGAATGTACCTTTCCATGAACGTACTGCATTCCATTTTTTATCATTTCTATATTAGAGTTGGAGTTCCCCTGATTCCAGAATGACTCTGGGCAGCTGAATATTTAAAAACAATAAAGAATCTGAAGCAAGGAGAACACAATAACATAAACTACACAAATATTATAACCTTTATTATATCCTTTTATTATATGTGCACATGTACTGCACATGTATATCATATTTTAAAGATACTTTATGCTGGTGCACATTAAGAAATTCTTTGCAAAACTGAACAGTTGTAGTGAATTCAAAATTATCTCATTTTAATTATTCACTCAAGTTTTACTCTGCATATATTTTATTTCTCCTCCCTGTTTTAATAACAGGTTTTAAGCTATAGCTTTAATGGCATATTTTCCTGGAGCCTAGTAGGTGGATGGGAAGATTATATATTTAATAAATAACTTGTGAAGGAAAATGTTGCGGATATCTGCTTCTTTGCAGAAGAAATCAAAGGCTGGTTCCAGACAAAATCAACTATGGTTTTATCCCAATTTAGTCATGGGACTAAAGTTTGATTATCTTATTCAAGATACAACACATGTACTTCACTAGGAGAAAATAAATAAAAATCATCACTAGGATATAAACAATTACAGTAGCACAGCTGCAACCTTGCGCTGGTTGACAGGTTTCATCTGTGAAAGATTTCTAACACTTGATCATTTTTGTCATCTAATCTGGAGAAAGAATCAGGAATGTAAGAAAGATGATATTGCAGCCCAGCAGTTAGCAAAGTATAGCTGAAAAGCACCCCATTTCTATGCTGAGGGTTCAATTTTTCTTTTACTTTATCCCAAATGAGAGGGAATTCCTAACTCTAAGAAAGGATTGCAACACTTTTGTTCTGCTATTGTATCCACCTTAAACTCTGCTGGATATCCTTCAATACCTGAGAGGCGATGGTAGAATTTAGATCAGTGATTTAAACCTCATCAGGAAACAGTAAAATCTATACCAGAACAAAAGCAAGATCTTGCAAGGCAATTGTCTCACTTTGGAACATAAAATATGTTTTTGATACATTCTTCTAGAAACATGGTTTGTTGCAATATTGTTCAACAGATGCTGCAATGTTCGAGAGTAGGTTTTCTATTCATAAAATTTACAGTCCTTGACTTATGACTATAACTAAGCCTGGAATTACAGTTGTAAGTCATGCCAGTTGCTGTCAAGTCAGATGTGATGGCGGCCAATTTAATGACTTTTTGCAACAGTCATTAAGTGTACCATTGTGGTCATTAAGTAAATACAGAAATCATTAAATGAATCCATTGTCTGTAATGGGCTGATTTTCTGCAAAAAAATCATAAATTGCTTTACCATGGGATGCTATAACTACAACTGGTTACCAAACATCCAAAATGTGATCAAGTGACTATGAGGATGATGGCAGTCATCAGAACTTCCATTCCAGGTTGTAAGTAGCCTTAGGGAGGTCCATTATAACTTCAGAAAATGGCCAGTCATAAGTCAAGGACTATCTGTAATGGAGAGTGGATAGCGACTGGTTGTAGAAAGCCTCATATCTAAAGCTAATGCTGAACAAGACCTCATGTTTAAGGTGTAGATCAACTTTTCTCAAACTGTGTTCCCAATTCAACTTACTAATCATGCTAACATACCTTGAGTTATAAGTATAATACTTTATACTCAATTGTATTATTGAGCTTGAAACTATTTTGAGGATTTCTCCAGAGTAAAATGGTTGGGAAAGGCTGGTTTATATGCAGGCATTCTTACCAATTTAAGACTGTAACAAAAAACCCTGAGAAATAAATGTTTCTAATGCTCCACTGGGCAACATTTTAACTCCCATATTGAAAATTCTCAGTAAAATTTTATTCCTCTAATTGTCATCAACAATTCCTTATTGGTCCCAAAATGTTGCTATGTAACTTAAAAGCTTTTTTGTTAATCACAGTTTTATCAGTATGATTTAAAGTATAGAATTATTTGAATATGGCTGATCTAAAAAGTATAAACTGTTCACATCTGGTTAGTAGGCTGAACTAGGCTGTTCAAAACAGATCTGAAAAGAAGGCAATTCCTAATTGCATCTAGCTGTACCGGCATTCTGACCAAAATAAAGACCAATTTAAGTCCTACAATCTGGATGTAATTATTCAGTTAATACACTCCAAGTTTGCATTGGGTTTTTTCTCCCTTTTGTATTCACTATATACATATTTGGCTGGCTGTCTTCTAGATTGTCTAGATTCTTCTCACATGCTTTGCTGCCAAGTCAGTCCCTAAGTAATATCTTAAATAGCAGATGCATTACATTTAGGAAGAAAAACGTACACAATGCAGGGAATCATGGTTCAAAAGACGCTACATAAAGACTTGGATGTCCCCATGCAAAAAATTGAAAAAGAGTCAGAAATATGCGAGGCGATCATTAAAAGAACTAAAAGAAGCTCTGCGTTAAACACATAAAGTTCTCTGATTCCCCTCTACTCTCCACTGGTGAGGATACACCTGAAATATAATGTGTAATTCGGCACATCAGATTTCTAGATGGATAGTGACAAGATAAAACAGGTCCAGAAGAGGGCAACAAAAGTGCTAAAATGACTAGAAATCAGGCTGAAGGAACCTGAGATGTTCAGTTCAGGGAAAAGAAGACTGAAGGGAGACATGATATCAGTGTTCAGATGCATAAAAGGATGCTATAGGAAAGATGGAAAGAAAGTATTATCCATTGCCATAGAAACAAGGATGAGAATATTGGATACGTGTTGCAACTACACAAAATTCACTTAAATATAAGAAGAAAATCCCTGACAATAATCTGTACAGCAGTGGAACAATTTACCATTAAAGATTAAAAGTTCTTCACCTCTGCAGGTTTTTAAGAAGAGACTGGAGAGAGATCTCTCAAAAGTGGTTTAACTGGTTTAATGTGCCATTACACTGGATTGCACTGGATAATATTTGTGATCCCTTCCAACTACAGAATTCTATTATTTCAAAATCGGTATTTTCAATTACCTATAAAAATAACCGAAGACATAATGTGAAAGAAACTGTACGATTATAGTTGGTGACTCATTTCCATAGAGGAAATAATAAATAATAAGAAGGTAGGTTAGAGAAATGGAGATGTAATAAAGAAATAAGAAACGAGAGAAGATCAGAAGAACTATAAATTATCCACCCTGTTAGCTCTATTTAAATAAAGAAGAAAGGATTTATGATTTGGACACCCACTAGGAGCTTATGAATTTGGAGAAGGGAGAGAGGCGGCTCAAGAAATAAAATGTAGGAGGATCAACAGTGGAACTCATTACAGCAAGATAAAGAAGAATTGGTGTGTCCAGTACTTATGAGATGGCATGCAAAGCAGATATTATTTTTAAAAAGGGATAAGGTGATAAGTAATATATCTCAGATCTGGCTTGGTCAGAAAAGTATTACTTTTTCTTCTTCAAGATTTCCTTGGATTTTTATGCAGTGTTTCCTGTAAACGTCCTTCTATTTCTAAGAGATCTGCACAACAGCTAAGAGCAGCACTGAGGGGATTAAAGAAGCTGGGCAAAGTCTGATTCCTGAATAGTGAGCAAAACAGAAAGTTGTGTAGGCTTACAATGTAATGTGTCTGGATGAACACTTTGTTAGAATCATTTTCCCTCTACGCACCTATACAGTCTGTATATTTGGAGAACACAAAGCTAAGGCAGATTGTGTTAGATGTCTGTTTTCAATTGGGGTATCAAGAAAACTATGAAGTTGTCTGTCAGTTTTGGAAGCCATATTAGCATCAGAAACGTCCATGCTGCCACATTCCTGTGCCTGGGAATTTGGGAGGGGGGATTTCTTTTGAGTGTATGTAATTAGACATAATAGCATTCTTCTTTACAGTCAAGGTCATGTCATCCTGCACCTAGACAAGGAGAGGTTAGAGGATATCTCAAGTTGGGACGGATGGTTATTGGGCCATGTGATGGACTGAGGGGTACAGGGGGATGGGTCTTTGATTTTCAATTACTGAGGGAAAACCCAGAACTCTCAGATTCAGGTTTTCCCAGATGTGCCAGTATGACAACTTTAATAAAATGGAAGTTTGAGGAAATGCCTGTCTCTGAGTTTTGTGAGTTGGAGTTTGTTTCCTGGAACACTGACATTATCACTAAGCCATAAAAGTGATAGGTGGTATTGAAAGACTTCACAGTTTTTGTGATCTTATTTCACCGTTTTTTGCTTCTTTTCACTAATTAGGACAAGGAGATAGTCCAGCTACTATCTTCTTGTCCTAATTATTTTTTTTATAGTCATCGTATTTGCTTAAGCTGTATAGGGAATGTTGCCATAACAATTCAGTCTCTTACGCCAGCCAAAATCTCAAAGTAAACATCAAAAGGCAAGACTAATCTTCACTTACATTAGGCAAAATGAGATGTGCATTTAGAACATTTTACTCAGTAAGCTCAGTTTCTGACAATCTTTCTTAGAAGTTACAAGCTATTATGCAATCATCCTTGTCAAAGATGTACAATTTCATTTTGCTATCATAACATACAGCCCGCTGTTAAGTAATACAACAGAGAATATAACCAGCTTATAAAATGTTGATGTGTACAAGGAAGAAAATGCCCGTTATTATCTTCCAGATTGTATTCAGACATTCATGAAATTGAAAGTTAATGTACCAGAGACTTTCATTATCTGACCCATTCCATCCTAGCATTAAAGTACCATATCACTGGACAGAGGGAGGACCAATATGTCACCAACACAAGATGTAAAAGGTCAACAAAACAAGCAACAATAAAGCATTACCTCTGTGTTAAATTTTATAATGTTCAATGAAAATGTACTGGCTGAAAATATTAAGTTACATTGTTAAACTGAAAGAAATATATGTTTACAACAGAATAATATTTGTTTTTAGTAAATACTAGGAATTTATCCTTAACTGCCATACAGGTAGTCTTCATTCAAGGTTACTACGGTGTGGAAAAAAGTGTCTTACGATTGGTCCTGATACTTACAATGGTGCAGCATCCTCACATGATTGCAATTTGGGTACTTGGTAATCAATGTGTATTCACAATAGCTGCAGATTCCCAGGGCAATGTGACTGCCATTTGCAACTTTCCCAGCTAGCTTCCAAGAGACAAAGTCATTAGGGGAAGCCAAACTTGCTTAATAAACATAGCAAAAAAGCTCATACATTCAGGAATAATCATGTGATGACTCATTTAACAATTACATAACTCATTGATGGAAATTCTGGTCCCAATTGTGGTCATAAGCCAAGGACTACCAGTATTCAAAACATTTCCAGGGGTGAGGGAGATGCACACTAACACTCCATTCTTCAGTGAAGGAATAAAGACAGCATTTTGTTTAAATTCTGATTTTTAAAAATAGTGATTGCAGTTTGAGAATAATTAGGTTATTGATTCTTTTCACTATGCTTAGTGGCTCAGCGGAAAAAAAATTAATAGAAACTAACTATTAGGTTCAATATAAACCTGAAATCTTTGGAACAATTAAGCATGTAATTATAGAATTGGAGGGGCCATGAAGTTATACAGTCTTCTCTTTTACTCCTTTTGTGATTTGTTAAGGTATAATTAGCCTTGGTTTCTCTTAGAAATAGAGTTAGCATATCTTATACAAAAATGTATATTTTGAAGTATTATATTAATCCTTTGTTAAGTGTTAATAGATCATTATATGGCTATGTAGCAATTATCATTGCATACTTGACTATGTCACTAGGTGAAGAATTAGGTACTAAAATATCCCCACAAACAGCACTGGATGAGTCCCACGTCTAATGTTTTATAAACACTGGAATGCTTTCTGAAGAGGAAGGCAGGTGAAGTCTACTTCATTGGTTGTAAACATCTCCAATTACTACTGTTAAAATAAGTGGTCCCAAAGTAGACAAAAAAACAAGAGAGTCTTCCAAATACAACCCTTTCCTACTGAAGGATCCTTAAGGCCAACTTTTCTATGGGATGGTCCCTGAACAAAGAGAGAATCCAGTTGTTATTTTTGTTGAAAAATATCATTTAGTATGACTCATGGCTTGGTAGGGAAAAAGAAGAAGAAACATTTGTAAGACACATAAAAACAATGATAAGGAATCTTTTGTTCCAATTAATTCAAAATTCCACAATGTTTGGAAATATCTTTTCTCAAAGTCCAGTATGGGAAATGTGAATCATGGTTAAAATGCCCAGAACTGTGCCGACTTAAGAACACAGCCTTATTCATCAAGATAGGGGAAACCTCTGAACTCCCAGATTTTGTTTGCTACAATTCCCTTCAGCCATTATAGCCAGCAACAACCAGTAATCTGGTATGATGGAAAGATCATATAACATTCTTTGAAGAGTTTCAGAATCTATGCTACCCAAAGGCCTGACGTTTAAGTAATACTACATACCATTGTGCTGTAGAAGTGGAAAGGATTAGGACAGAGGCAATCACAATCCCCATATACAGAGCAGAAAACTAGACTACCACATAACAAACACAGATAGTCTTGCCATATCACTGTTGCAAATGGTAATGTTTTCTTCAACCTCCTACCTGCAGAGATGTGGACTGGAAATTTTTTCAGTGTCAGCGTTTTTTTTTTTGGTGGAAATCTTCAGACTACTTCAGAAGTTTCAAAGTCATATCTTTATTTTAAGGCTACTGCTCTACAATGGAGAAGTGTAAGGTGATTAGATTATGTATTATTTCATTGTTATACAATATTGTTTCCCACATTCCACAACCAAACTCTTCATTTCTTTGAATGGAATGTTCTAACCTCACTAAATAGAGCAGTTTATTTTTTTTTCCACATTAAAGTACAGAAACCAAATTCTCATGCAAATTATGCATATTAAGTTAAATATGTAATTGGAATTATATTCATTTGCATAGGGAAATTCCCAGACATTTTCTAATTCATTGTTTTCTAGAATGTATTTTTCCACATCTCTACCTACTGGTGCAAATGGCAAACCAGCTAATGGGAGAAATAATCAAAACACACTGTAAGAGATCTATTAACTAAACCAATTAAATTTGCACCTTCATTTTCTCTGTATATTGTTCCACCCTGCTCCGGAGGGCTAATTTGCATGTTCCTCAATTAATGTCTATTAAGGGATCTATACTAACAAGCTGTGACATTGCTTAAAACTACTGTGAATGTAAGTTTTAAAAAGGTATTATCTGCTCTACGAATATGATAGAATAACTCTGACAATCTACTTGACCAAGCCCTGATGTTTTTCCCTCGTTTCTATTACATAAAAAATTATAATGATCTTAGAAAAAGCCAGGAGATTTCTTTTTAGGCGGCCTTACAAAAGTGATAAATATAGAAAAATACACATTAATAATAAAAAATGAAATGCAAAATCTTAGTACATAAATCACGTACAGTTAAATTGCTGGAAGGCAAACATTAAGACTTTGAAAAGCCTCTATTGGAAGTTACAAATGGTTTAAAGATTTTAAATAAAACGATTATCTCTCTCCATGTAGCTGGTGCACATTTCACACTGTTACTATTTTCACGAAACAAAAATCCTGAACTAGTTTTTAGCACAGGATGATCAAAGTTGAACAACAATTAGCATCAACACACACTCTAGTACAGGGGTGTCAAATTCACGGCCCACGGTCCAGATGTGTCACATGCGGCCCTACCCCCGCCCAGTTTAGCGAAGGAGGGAAAAGTCCCGATATGTCACGTGACACTACAAGTTTGACACTCTACTCTAGTAATTTAAAAGTATGCTACAAAATGGAAATTTCAATCAATAGAAGGGAATATTTGTAACTCAGGGTTCATTTGTGGGATCCTTATGTTCTCTGAGCCTGGTTATTTTCTTGCAGAAGTTTCATTATCCAACTAGGTAGCATCATAAGTGCACTAATGATGTTATCTAGTTTGGCAATGAAAGATGTGCAAGAAAACAACCAAATTCGGAGAGAAACAAGTACCCCACATATCTTAATTATCTTAGTTACTTAGTAGCACAGGCAGAAGACATTAAAATGCCAGCAAAGAAACATTTAATCCTGGTGTTGTTTAAAATATGCTGCTTTTCACAGACTGTGTAATTATAAAATTAAAGGGTTAAATATATTTCAAATTTCAATTAAAATTAAAATTCAATTAAATATACAATAGTATATTTTTAGCAAAGAAATAAAAAAGAAACAATCCAACTAATTATTTATATAACTTAAAAAATTTTTTACAACTATTCCCAATGACTGTAATTCTAGTATTAAGTAGGTCTTCCTGCCAAGTTTTCGTTTAGCAATCTTGGCACAGCAAAGACTTGGATCATCTGTAAATTGTTTTCATTTAGTTTGCTCTTCAGATTAAAAAATACATTTCTTGCCTGCAGAGAGGAGAAATAACTAGAAAATTATATGAGAAAGAAGGGATAATTAGACCAGTGTCAGCACCAAAATACCTTGGCAGCTGCTAGAGAACTGGCTGTTCTTTGAGCCAAAGTTCACTCCAAACATCTATCCTGTCCTCTGTTAATTTTTATGTGTGTTCTGAACAATATCAGTTATCAGAACTTTGCTGTAGTAGGCCAAATATTACTGAAAAGAGATTATACTGGCATCAGACATATCTACCATGTTCAACATTTATGTGAAGCCGCTGGGGGAGATCATGGTTTTGGGGTGAACTGTCATCTATACGCTGATGATACTCAGCTGTATATCTCCACCCCAATGATACTATGGAGGTCATGTCCCGTTGTCTGGAGGATGTGCGGAATTGGATGGGCGGGAACAGGCTCCGACTCAACCCTTCCAAGACTGAGTGGCTGTGGTTTCCGGCATCCCGATATAGCCAGATAGTTCCTTCGCTGGCTATTGGGGGGTGAGATTCTGCCCTCTTCAGAGAGGGTTGCAATCTGGGTGTCCTCCTGGATGTACGGCTGTCCCTGGAAGATCACATTATGGCCGTCTCCAGAGGGGCGTTTTATCAGGTTTGCCTGATCCACCAGATGCGGCCCTTTCTGGATCGGGATGCCTTACGCACGGTCACTCATGCCCTGGTCACCTTCCGATTGGACTATTGTAATGCCCTCTACATGGGGCTCCCAAGTGGGAGCATCCGTAGGCTTCAATTGGTACAGAATGCGGCTGCGCGGGTGGTTATGGGGGCATCAAGGTTCTTCATGTGATGCCCCTCCTGCACGAGCTGCATTGGTTGCCGGTGGCTTCCCGGGTGCGCTTTAAGATTTTAGTGTTAACTTTTAAAGCGCTCCATGGCATCGGACCAGGATATTTACAAGACCACATTCTGCCAGTTTCCTCTCACCGTCCGATACGCTCCCACAGGGAGGGTCTCTTGCAGGTCCCGTCGGCATCTATGTGCCGGCTGGTGACCCCGAGGAATAGGGCCTTTTCTGTGAGGGCGTCTGCCCTCTGGAATGGGTTGCCTCCGGAGTTACGTACAGCCATGGACCTGGGGACCTTCAGGCGTGCCTTGAAAAACCTGACTCTTTGACCAGGCCGGCTTGAGCTGATTTTAGATTTGAGTATTTTAATTTTAGGGTTTATGGTAGGGGTTTTAACTATTTTACAGCCAAGGTATTTAATTTAGTTTTAATTTTTGTATATTTAATGTTTTTAAATTGCATGGCTGTACACCGCTCTGAGTCCTTCGGGAGAGGAGCGGTATATAAATAAATATCTATTCTATTCTACCAGTTTGTTCCAAAATTCCTCCAATCTGAAACCAGCCATGGCAATTAATTCTTTGAATAAAAGAAGAGTTTAGATTTGAAAACTGCTTCAAGTCTGTTGAAATCATGCATCAGGGGAGGTTTTTCTTGGCACTAGTGAAAAGTAGGTTTTTTTTTCCATGTGAAAATAATGCCTTGAAAATATGGTCTTGTCTTGTAAAAATTCAGGGAGAAAAATTATCAAAATATGTCAAATTCATCTCCTTCCTTAGGAGCATCCAATGGTAGAGGATGTGTACATAGCTACACAATCAAGAATTTTCTGACTGATAGGGTAAGATTTTGGGGAGTTCGACTGAAGTGGCAAGAAACTCCTTTTTTCCTGAAGTGTATTTCACATTCTTCATGAAAAAGGCTGACCAATTATCTCCATTTTAAAGTAATTTTGTACCACACCCCTAAATACAGGAAATATCTCCACTCTGGCTCAATAAATAATTATTCATGTTTGCTGCTTGTTGCATAGGCACAAGTAGAATGAACATTCTAACTGTCATTCTGATTACTGGACCTTAGATATGATGGCCATAAGTTGAGTTCTGAGATATGACCAGAGCAGAGTGGCCAGAGCATAAAGCAATAGAAATTGCATCAGGTAATCAAGGTTGTCTCACTAGCGCCAGGATACTCATTAGTAAAAACCAATCTGATGTAATGGTTAAGGCATTACGCTACAAACCATGAGGTCTAGTTAGGCACAAAGCTAGGTGGATGACCTTGAGCTAGTCATTCTCTCTCAGCCTAGGAAGGAGACAATGGCAAACCACTTTTAAAAAAAACATGTCAAGAAAACTGCAGGAACTTATCCAGGCAGCCTCTGAGAATTAAACACAACTGAACATAAAAGAAAAAAAACTTGTAAAATAGTAAATAAAGATGGAAGAAAGGATTTATTGAGTTCTCCATTGAGTTGTACAGAAGAGTCTATTATTTGTTAGAATAAGAGAAAACAAGAATTGCTTGTAATTACTTAAAGCTGCTTCATTACCAAGAAATGGTAATGGTAATTTCTCTTGAATGCTAAATATTCCAAAATGTTGCCATCTAGCAGGAACCAAGAAATATGCCTTCTCGATGATAGTCCCCAAACCATAGAACAGTTTCTCTCCTGAGATCTAACAGGCCTTCATTCTTTGAGTCTTCTGGAAGGTCTTAAAACCTGGATTTACCCTTAGATAATAGCAATAGCACTTAGACATATATATTGGTTCACAATGTTTTACAACCCTCTCTAAGTAGTTTACCGAATCAGCATATTTTCCCCCAACAATCTGGGTCCTCATTTTATTGACCTCGGGAGGCTAAGTCAACCTTGAGCCACTGAGAATTAAACTGCTGGTAGTCAGCAGAATTAGCCTGCAATATTGCATTCTAAACACTGCGCCACCACAGTGCAGAGGTTAGAATTCAGTATTACAAGCTAATGGAACTTAATGGTTATGATTTTTATGAATTGAGAATTGTTAGTTTAGAGCATTAGGAGTGCTAATGAAGTGCTAGGGTTTTTATACTGTTACTGTGATGTGCAAAATTATGGTTCATAAATGAGCACCCAAACACATGCATACAGTAGATCTCTTCAATGATTTTTATTTTTGTAATATTTGCCTACAAGATTTGAGAAACTAAACTAAGCTATAATAAATATGTAAATTTAAATATGTTAATGTGCTTTCGGCCTTATTCTTGGAATTCATACTACATATATTAGAAATTATGGTGATGCATCTATCTTCTTAAAAAAAAATATGACAGATTTGCCATACAGTTTTAGAATCTCAAGACATACTCTTGAACTCCTAAAATCCTTTAAATATGATGCTGAATTTTCACTGCTTTTATATCATGTGACAGTCAGCTCAAGAGAAATCACTTCAGTCAAAGCTAATTCCAGCTCAGTATGTAAGCCATGTACATACATTTCATAAATAAGAAACAAAGCCCCTAATTTTGATAATCATGTACAGATTGGTCATGTTTATGCATATTCAAGGATTTGAGCATACTTCACATATTATTTTTTTTTATATTATTTTGTATTATGCATATCAAAATTATTTTTAAAAATCTCCTGGTTTCAGAAGATTACATGAAGATGGCAGCACCCAACTAGGAAGGTGAGGTTCTCGCTCCTGGAGCACCATTACTCTATAAAGCCACCGCCTGCACCAGAAATCACCTTTAAAGCTGCTGCCTGCGCCAGAAACCGTGAGTAAACCAGAGCCCAAAACTGTTGGATTCCAAAGCCCTGAAGCCCTAATCATTCTAGCGGAGCTCCTGCTAGCTGGAGTGATTGGACCATTATCGGCCTTCTTTGGAGAGCTTTCCCAAAAACATAAATCAGAGCCCCCCAAAAATGCTGAATTCCAGAGCCCTCCCCTCCTTCCCCAGAGAAGTGGAACTCCTTCCCTCAAGCCCTATTAACCACACTGGCAGAGCTCAAGCTAGCCAGAGCTCTTGAACTGGATCACTTGGAGCCAGAGGAGTGCAAACAATGCACTTTAATTTAAATCACCCACACAGCTGATCGGAGTACCTTCCACGCCAGACAACATGTCTCCATTCAAATCCCCCACACAGTTTCCCACAGCAGATAGCTGGCAGGGAGAAAGAACGAGGGAGGATAGAGAGACAAAGACTTGAGGAGAAGGACAAAACTAGTGGAGAGTCCTGAGAGAATTATAAACAGAGATACTGAACTAAGTAGAGATTCTGAGCTGGCTGGGGGACCTGAGAAACAGAATGAAACTAGTGTCTACCTCACCAGGAAACAATCAATTAGACACCATTAAACAATCCCTGCCTCAACAACCTCTACCTCACCAAGAAACATCACTTAGATGTCATTAAACCAATGGTGGTATTCTACCAGTTTACCAAACTTTAACTTTTATTCCTCCATTTAAATTACCCAGCTGATTAGACATTTAAATCCCCACTCAGCTGATTGTCCAAACTCCATTTAAATCCCCACCGAAATCTCATCCATTCAAAACTCCCAAGTAGATGATCGGAGAATTCATTCAAATCTTCCCCATTCAAATCTCTCAAGCAGCATCTCCATGATCTAATGAAACATAACTAATTAAAGAGTTTTCCATGGAACATTAACAAAGCTCCTTCAAGCAACACTCCCTCTTTAAAAAAAAAACAGAAAAACCAAACAATGTGGTTTTAAGGAAAAACCAAGGAACTTTTCACTACCAACCTCCAATACTTCACTTCCTCCATTATTTCATTACCTCAAGACCTATTATTGATAGATAATGCTTTGTTTAAAATAATTGATTCATCATTTAATTGTATAATAATTATTAAATGATCACTAATTACTGATTTATTGATTGATAGTGATTTAATACAGTGTAATTGATTATCTAGTTGATTGATTGATTGATTTTTTAGTAATGAGTAACCTTACTATTGATTTGTTCTCTAACTTATCAATTAACATATATTAATTACTAACATTCATTAAATAACTGTCTACCTGTCATATTAATTTAGCTATTGTAATTGTTTAGTGTACTATTGTCATCGACCATGCCAGCCAAAAACTCCAAATCCTTCACTACCAAACATCGACAAAAGAATAATATCTCTATCAATGACCTCCCAGTCTCCTGCACATGCTTCAAATGTTTTGAAACCATCAATGAAAGCGAAAATAACATTAAATGCCACCTATGTGACAATCAAGCCCACCTCAACTGTTTAAACCAAAAACCTAGTTGATTTCCTAAAAACATCAGATACATTTCCTTGTCTTATGTCCATCATGTTTACCTAAGCTAAACCAATTAGTACCCTGTCTGATAGAGCTGAAAACATAGAATCATCCATTCACTCAATAGAAGAATGCTTAGTAACACGTTTTGAAACAATTATATAAGCAAGCCTAATCTCTCTTGAAAAAAAAAAAATACAGCACAGATAAGCGAATATCTAACAGCTCAAAATCAAATCACAACTCAACAGCCACTACCACAACTACTACCTCAACTACAATCACAACTACAACCAAAAATAACCACCAAACCACAGCCACAAATAATCACTATGATATCCCCTTACTCATCAGAGACATCATGAAATGTGATCCAAAATGTCCAAATCATGGAATGTGATCCAAACGTCCAAATCTTGAAAACACCAACAAATCAGATGATATCACCAAAATTTGCAACATCATAAGCAACTCCAATACAACAAATATCTATCTCTCCTGAAGATATCATTGAAATAACCAGAGATGGCCCTGAGTTCAAATACAATGACGGCTCAGTGGCCCTAAGATTTTGTAGAGTTGTTTGCAAAAATGAGTCCAACAAATATATATTCATTCATTCAATAATACCATTGCTAAAACCAATCCCACCCATAACAAACTTCACTCAAGACCAGACTTACAGTATCCATACTACAAAGAATCCACTCCTGTTAATTCTGCACAGAACTCAAAAAACATCTAGACAATGGAGAGAAGGACCTATACATTGACTACTGTGCTGATTGTATTAAATGTAAGTTACACAACCCACAACTCAGCATCCAAGCCTACATAGTCCAATCCACCATCACTAGGCACACATGCCCCAATTACCCCAATTCCAACTACAACTGGTCTTACATGCAAGCTACTCAATGCAAGAAGCCTCGTAAATAAAATACCTGAATTTCTCCTCTTACTAAATATGGCTAAATTCGACATCATATTTGTCTGTGAAACATGGCTCAATGCATCTCTCCCTGACTCCATTACCACAGTAAGAGACTATCATGTTTACCGATCAGATCGTGAAATCCATAAAGGAGGTGGTGTTGCTATCTTCTATAAAAAGTCCCTTCATCTAAAAAAAATCCAAGTTACCCAGGAGCTTGCTCTTCCTGAGACCATTGTCTGTGAACTGTCCTTAAAAATCACACTTCAATTCTTACTATGTTACAGAGCCCCTGATTATGACATCAAACATGTAACAACTTAAATTCACTACTAACATGGGCAACCTCCTGCCCACGCACTTTCATCTTTCTTGGTGACTTCAATCTACCTCGTATTAATTGGACCCTAAATGAATGTACAACTGAACCCATACATGCAACCTTCTACAATGCTATAACAAATCTGGGACTGGAACAACTAGTAGCCAACAACACTAGACTTAACAACTGCCTCGATCTCATCTTCTGCAACAGTTTGAATTCAATTTATGGAATACAAATAAAAGAACCCTTTTCCAACAGTGACCACAACATGATTGACTTTTGTCTCAACATATGTCCTCACAAAAATCATCATAACGATGGGATACCCATTATAACTTCAAGAAAGGCAACTATGATCTTATAAACAATGATCTCTCAACTCTTGATTGGCAAATTCTATTCACTGGATGCAATATTATTGAAGACCATTACAATATTTTTTTACTTGAAGTCAAAAGAGTCATCAAACTATATGCACCAATAACAACTCCCAAAACAAAAAAAAAAAAAAACACAAATGACTCATATTAATAAGGAAGCTCCAATCCAAAAGATTCCTTGGTGGAAAAACAAATCTGGTCACGTTGCCAACTTCAAAAGCCGATACAAAAATTTATGCCACCAGATAAAGACTGAATGCACCAATTATCACATTAACAAGAGGAAAATCTTCTACGCACCAATTCCACCTGCGCTTTCTACAATTGTGTAAACAACAAACTAAAAGACTCAAGGTCTATCCCACCCCTGAAAGGACCTAATGGTAAAGACTGTAATAATTACACCATTAAAGCCAATCTCTTTAACACATCTTTTGCCTCAGTGTTTGTAAACAGCAATGGATCATGCCCAATATTTCCTAGTCGAACCACAGACAACTACAATGATCTAATACCTATCGATTTTACAGAAGATAATGTTGACAAAGCACTATGTAATCTAAAACCATCTCTATCTATTGGACCGGACGGAATATGTGCCTACTTCTTACAAAAGCTATCCATTGCCATAGCAGAACCCCTAAGCATAATCTTTGAAAAATCTTTCAGGACCAGTTCCTTGCCAAACCTATGGTCACTAGCCATGGTCATCCCCATCTCCAAAAAGTGAGACCCCAGCCTAGTTGAAAATTACAGACCAATATATTTATGTTGCATCACCTGTAAAGTCATGGAATCAATTAACCAATCCATCATCCTCCACTTAGAGACAAACAACCTACTCTCTAACAAACTATTTGGTTTCAGAAAAAAATTATCCTGTAATCTGCAACTCCTATACTGCAAAAACATATGGACTACACAACTTGATCAGGGCAAAGCAATTGATGCTATTTACATAGACTTCTGTAAAGCCTTTGATTCAGTGGTACACGACAAACTACTCCTAAAATTAAAATCTTATGACATCTCTGGACACCTGCATAACTGGATAGATGCATTCCTGTCAAACAGGCAAAAAAATGTCAAAATTGGGAACACCGTATCAAATCCTGTACCTGTCAACAATGGTGTCCCCCAAGGCAGTGTTCTAGGACCAACTCTCTTTATACTTTACATAAATGACCTCTGTGATCATATTAAGACCAATTGTGTTCTTTTCGCTGATGATGTAAAGCTATTCAGCACCACTGACAATACCGCTACCTTTCAAAATGACCTCAACTATGTGTCAGAATGGTTAAACAAATGGCAACTTCAATCTCAACAAACAAATGCGCTGTCTTACATATCGGGAAAAAAAAATCAGAAAATAAAATACAAGCTGAATAATCAAGACCTTGTTGATGACCACAACTATGTCAAGAATCTTAGAGTACTCATCTCTAATGATCTAAGTGCTACAGCCCACTGTCACTATATAGCCAAAAAAGGCATTAAGAGTTGTTAATTTAATCCTGTGTAGCTTTTCTCTGGTAATATCACACTACTAACTAGAGCATACAAAACATTTGCTAGACCATACTTGAATACAGCTCATCAATCTGGAATCCGCATTACATATCAGATATTAATATAGTTGAGTTCTCAACTCCTCTACTCATAGCAGAATACCTTATGCCACCAGACTTGAAATTTTAGACCTAGACAACCTAGAATTATGCCGCCTTTGGTCCAATCTAAGTATAGTACATAAAATTATGTACTGCAATGTCCCACCTGTCAATGAATACTTCAGCTTCAACCATAACAACACAAGAGCACACAATAGATACAAACTCAAGATAAACCACACCAAACTTGATTGCAGGAAATACGACTTTAGCAACAGAGTGGTCATGTCTGGAATACTCTACCTGACTCTGTGGTTTCTTTCCCAACCCCAAAACTTTAACCTTAGACTGTCTACTATTGACCTCACCCCTTTCCTAAGAGATCTGTAGGGGGCGTGCATAAGTGCACCAACGTGCCTACCATCCCTGTCCCCTTGTTTCTTTTTTATTTGTATCCATTTCATGTATTCATAACCATGCTTATATTTATATTTTGCTTGACAAATAAATAAATAATTAATTAAAAATTAAATAAATAAATAAATAAAATAAGGATTTTTGCCTGACAACATTAGGGACTTTTGTTAGAATTATACAAACCCAGAGCTACCTTCTACTGCATAATTATTTGGATATTGATCCATGCTATATTGCATAAAATATAGAGAAATATATCTGCATAAAAATTGCAAGTAATTGTAAGAATTACTATCTAGAATTTAAATCACAGAATGTAATTTCATTAACTCTACTGATATTAATATTAGTTGAAAAAATGTCAAGCAATGCAGTTATCCTTATTATAATGTGCCAAGTGTAAGAGAAGATCACTTTTCATTGTGCACACAGTAAGGAAAAATAATTTTTTAAGGAATATCACTAGCCTGCTAATGAAGCATGGATTTTTCCACTTCTAAGTAACCTACTAGATGCTAGTTAAAATACAAAGCTAAACATCATTTAACAACCATTATGAAGAGTAGAAGATTCAGCCCTTATCTAGAAAAATGCTATGAAGCAACATGCAATAATAACTATCTTGAAGAATAAATTTAAAATATTCTTGGCACCTAAACATTTATACTATTTGCAAAGTGCCAGCCTCTCCCATTGTGAATAATCCCTTGAATCTGCTAACTGTATGAGGCCCTTTTCCACTGCAATGCCTGTGCTAACTTGTTATTCAATAATAATCTCTGGGGATATCAGACCAGCTCCAATGCAGTGTCAGTAAAATTCACCTTTCTGTGTAAATGAAGAATGTCTCTGGCTGAGTTCCCAGATGACTAAACTGTGAAGGTTGGAAAGTATTTTGATGCTGTTAAGAACAGAACCAAATGAATATAAAATGCAACTGGCAAAGTTAACCTATTAACTTTGCTAAAACATATTTATATTCAACCAGACAGTAAAATTAAAGGTGGCATTAATTATTACTTTCCATTCATGATTGAAATCTTTTCCTTTTTTAACCGTGTGTCTTATCCAGCCATAACATACACATACATACATACATTACATACATATATACATATATATATCAACTTCATCAATTTTAGATTTATGTTTAAAAACAACAGTTAAGTAGAATGGAACTGATTTTACAATAATACCAAATGGGCCTGGAAGCAGAATATTCAATTTCATATGAAGATCAATGTCTTATGAAATGCATATAAATGAAATTATAAAAGCATAAATAAATACTAATGCCACAATGAAAGCAAATATGTGTTCCCAGGATAATGTTGCAGGATCCAATTTGAGTCAGTCACTGCGACCAAGGTTTAGATTTCCAAGTTTTCAGACTCATGTTGGAGCCTGCCCTCAGGGAACTCCTTTCTCTCCAGAATCCTAAACTTTGTCGCTAACAGGATGTTGATTTACCATAAGCTTATCAAGTATTTAAGAGCAGAGAATGCAGCAGCACAAAGAAACATCAACCATCAACACCCAATTAGCAACTTAAAGCCACGCTCAACCAAGCACCACATAATAAATACGATTCATAGAACCGCCTAGTGCACATTCTAGAGCAGGGGTCTGCAACCTTAAACATTCAAAGAGCCGTTTGGACCCGTTTCCCACAGAAAAAAAAACACTGGGAGCCACAAAACCTTGGTGGGCGTGGCCAACTTATCATTACTCCCACCCAATCACATGACCCTCCAGCCATGCCTACCCAGGTTTTGTGACTCCCGGTGTTTTCTGTGGAATAAGTCTCTCTCTCACTCACTTTCTCTTTCCCCTTCTCTCTCTCTTGTTTCCCTCTCTTTTCCCTCTCTCTCATTCTCTCCTTCCAGCTCTCTCTCATTTTCTCTTTCCCTCTCCCTCTCCCCCTTCTTTCTCTCTCATTTGTTTCTCTTTTTTTCTCTCTCATTCTCTCTCTCCATCGTTTTCCTCATTTCTCTCCTTTTTTTCTCTCCTTTTCTCTCTCTCTCTCTCTCTCTCTCGCTCTCCCCTCTCTCTGTATCTCTCTCTCTCTGTTGGAAAGTCAAAGGCTGGCCCAACCCAGCAAGCTCTCTTTGGGCTCTTTGCTACTCCGTTTCTTTTCTTCTTGGTAACTTTTTTGGAATCTGGACTGCAGATTTCCAAAAAAAGCAAGTATGAGCCGAGAAGCAAGCATGAGCCGCTGCCATCACTTCCTCCTCTTTCTCCTCATGTGATTCCCTATCCAGCTGTTGTGGGCCAAGAAGGTGTTCACAAGCTGGGATACCCTCCTCAAGCGCATGGCCGGGTTCAGCCAAAATACAGGCAAGATGCGCAGAGCTGGCGGATTGACCGGCTGACAGGCAAGTGTCTTTGATGAGGATGCTCCGGCTTTCCCTGAGCCTGATCCCTTTTTTCTGCTGCCCTGTTTGGAGAAATCCATAGCACCCTCGCCAAAGACGCTCGCCTGTCAGCTGGTCAACCTGCTAGCTCCATACACCTTCACTGCACTTTTGCTGAGATCGGCCACTTGCTTGAGGAGAGTATCCCAGCTTGTGCACGCCCTCCCAGCCCTGTAAAAGCCAGTCAGGGGCCAAGTGATGAGAGAAGCCACCACCACGGCTCATGTTCGCTCCTCAGCTGTGGGCCTGTCCCCCTTTCCGTCGTACCCTCCTCCTGGATCCCATTCTCACCAAGCCAGCCCTCATGTTAGCGAGATTGGCATCGTCATGACTAGGCTGGGCAGTGACCGGGTCAATAGGGAGCTGCAAAAGAGGGGTCCAAAGAGCCGCATGGGCTCAGGAGCCGGGGGTTGCCGATACCCATTCTAGAGAGATAGACCTTCCATAAGGATGGTTCTCCAGCATGAATCCAAAGTTTGAAAGACTCTGGTCCCAGTGACCAACTCAGAATGGATCCTGCAATTAATTGCCACCATATATTAATACCATTAAAGCTGTACAGAATCAGACCAAGAATTCAATACTTCCAACATTAGATTACCAAATGATGCAACTACACACAAATGAAGACTGTAGGCAAAAGTCTTGCCACGAGGCATCATTAATATAAAGTTTTTAGAAAGTGGATATTAATCATCTTGTTTCAGTGAATTAATAAATTAATAATATATGCTTCTTTATTTTATCAACTAAAGCAACAGCATTTTCTGCACTGAAAGTTAAAAGTAAAGGTTTCCCTGTCCAGCTGTTTCTCACTCTATGCTCATATCTGTTTTCACAGCCAAGGAAGCCAGCATTATCTTTCCGTGGTCCTAGCCAGTATGTCTATGTCTATATGCCGAGGCACATGAAATGCTGTTACTTTCCACTGAAGTAGTACCTTTATCTACTCACATTTGCATGCATTAGAACTGCTGTATGGGCAGAAGCTGGGGCAAATAATGGGAGCTCACCTTGTTGCATGGTGCTCGAGTCTGGAACCTGGGCTGTCAGCTTTCTAGCTGACAAGGTCAGGGTCTTTAACCACTCAGCCATTGGGCCCTCCTTATACTGATTCATACTGCATATTGTAGTCACATTTCTATAGCTGTCCATCTTAGTCAGGTGGCTCTGGATGGATTACAACTCTAAACTTCTAAAACAATTTAAAAAAATAATAAAATTATAAAAACTACAAAATAAGTAAGTATAAACAGCAGCCATGATGATTAATCAATTAATAATAACCCAGGTAACTGGTCCTTCGCACATTCTGAATCCCAGGCTAGAATACATAGCCAAGTTTTTAACGCTTTGGGAAAAGCCATCAGGATTGGGCCATTCTAGCCTTTGAGGGGAGAATGTTCTATAAGGCAGGAGCCAACAGCAGAAAAAGCTCTTCTTCTAGTTCCTGTCAGTCAACACTTTTTTGGCTGATGGGATTTGCAGCATCCCCAATCTGTTGGATCAAATCGGATCAGCAAAAACTCTCAGAAAAATATGGGCAAAGTATATATTTGGGCTTTGCATCATTTCTGATTTCAGGGAAAAAAGGTGCATGGAGAGCAAAATGGGCCCTCTTATTCATACTTTCTGTTATCCTCTTACAACAGCTGAATTTTTTTCTGGCATCTGGGATTGCCTGCTGCAACAGCAGATGGACAGAAGATGATGATAGATATTTACACAGAAATGTAGAAGAGTTTGGCTTAGAAGAAAGACTATGAGCTGCTTCCAACTTAGAGATATAATAAGGGGTTAATTATTATTGTTGTTTAATGAGGTTCACAGAATGATTCTGAAAATACAAAATCCTCCTGATGCAAATAATTTGTTTGTATAAGGGAAGAATCAATGTCCATTTCAATCTCAGTTAATTCATCTAAATTCAAAATGCATCTGCTTGCTGTAACACTTTTCGCTTGTTTAACTTTCCTGCTTGTTTAACTTTTCTTTCCTTCCTTCCTTTTCCTTGGTAGAGAAAATGATCTGATTACAGCTCCTTTCTAAGCCCAGAGAGCTCTTTTGTACTTTAGCAAAGCTGAAAATGACTGACAAGACATTAATAACAAAACACAGCGCAGCCAGCTTTAGACTGCTAGCAACAACAATGGATAGTGCAAATCAAGCAGTCAGGCCTCAGAAATAATAATATGCCCCACATACCTGGCTGCAACAGCACAACCCTTTCTGATCGATGGGTATAATATAAAGGCTGATAGTACTGTAATAAAACAATGATGATCATCGAAAAGTATTTATTGCAAATTGGAAATGCTACTGTTTTTGAGGAAAAGCTATAAATAGGAGGTGACATCAATGGATGACTTGGAGGGTGAAAAACATGGCTATTTCAGCCGCACAGTCACCATTTCATTTGTTTGGGAGGAAAGCTGAGATCACAGCTGAATTGAACAAATCTTCAGAGGCTTAAAAGATAAAGTTAATAGCTGACCCCACTATCCCTTTTCCTGTAATTCTTCTAAAGCAGTGACTGTCTAACATACTACTGATATTTTAAAAGAAAATTATGAACTCTTCACCTCGAGTTTAAATGGCTTTAATCATATTCTTCTTCAAAAATGTCTAAGGTAAAATATTCAGTCTATTTTAAAAAAAAATAGAAGTGCATCCAAATAAGTATCCCTCACCAGAATTTTTTTCGTGCAACGATAAGCAATGAGATTTGTTGGATGGTCCATGAATAGCAATAGCAATAGCATTTAAACTTATATACCACTTTGCAGTGCTTTACAGCCCTCTGTAAGCCGTTTACAGAGTCAGCATGTTGCCCCCAACAATCTGGGTCCTCATTTTACCAACTTCAGAAGGATGGAAGGCTGAGTCAACCTTGAGCCTGGTGAGATTTGAACTGCCAATAGAATGGAGAGTTTGAATAACTCTCCTCCACTTGCTCTAATAGAGCCCCCTCCATGTCTTTTGAAAGGCACCTCAGATTCTACAGCAAATTTTGAGGAAACGTTAATAAAATCCTTTTCTTTAGCATCCAGTATCAGAGGTCCCATTTATGACTCTAGTATGCTCCAGATCACATGGCTTTGGCACAGTCATCTGGTTCAACCCATTCGGAGGTGCCTTCTTGGTGGCTGCCCCTCCATTGCATCCCCTCTGAGATTTGGTTGGCTCCAACCTGTCTGATTTTTTTAAAGGTATTAAAGACTCATATACCAAGCATTGGGTCAGGGACTAATATGACCCTATTGACTGATTTCTTTTTCCCCCTGGCACTTAGAACATCATGTTTCCAGCTTTTATTTGTTTTCTGTGTTTTTATCAGCACTCAATTGCTGTGCATAGATTGTGTGCCTCCCTGAATGGTGTGGTGAGTGATGGCTATAGAAACTGAATAAATAAATAATTTAAATTTTCAAAGGAGATAGTTATTGTAACTTTCAAAGTGACTACATATATTTAATATGCAATGACATTGGAGGCACTGTTTCTTCTTTTCTGATTCTTTAATAGTCCTTTCCTTTTATATTTATCTATGCCAGTGAGTCTCGAACCAGACCTTCGGGCATCTTCCATAGTCTCCCTCCCAATCTCTATACTGTTTTTTGTCCCAGTTTCTGTTTCTAACATTCAACCAGAACTGGAGATAGTTGTTACTGATTCAGGAAAGTGTATTAGTGTCTGAAAACTGATTCACTGAAGAGTACAGATAATAATGTAAGTAGTAACATGAGTATAAGATGAGAAAGTCATGAGTAATTAATATCTTGTGTACATCTGATTTGCCTTAAATTGGGTGAAACAATTGATATGTGGACTACTAATGAGCTCTACATTTATGTGCAATACATACACAAAACTGAATGAAGACAACAATATGGAAATAAAATTCTAATTTGGCTAATGACTATTTGTGATGTGTGTGGAAGAGGCATGGTCGATAAATTGGGACCTACTATAGATATTTGAGTGAACACACTGCTACTGTGCCTTAAAGAAAATAGAGTGGAATTGTGCCATACTATTCAAGAAACTAGTTCCTGATGGCGAACCTATGCAACGCATGCCAGAAGTGGCACGCAGAGGCCACTCTCAGCTCAGGTCTACTGTGCATGCGTGCGTGCCTCCCGCCAGCCGATTGTCGGGTATCTGCAGCACATGCATGGGAGAAATGTGCACACATGCACAGAGGTGCAGGGTGCACATGGGGTGTTACACATGCATGCACGGGGAGCATGGAGGGTGAAATGCACATGTGTAGGGGTGTGGGAGGGTTGCACGTGCATTGCGATATGGGTGCAGGCACGCATGCACACGCACGCACTTTCAGCATGCAACGATGAAAAGGTTAGCAATCACTAGACTAGTTGATGGTTAAAAAGGTTACAGTCCTGAAGCAAGTGGGTGAACATTATAAGCACAATCAAATCATGGTTTTGACTCGTTATTTTTCAAGATAAAGATATCCCATAATCAGTTAGACAGGTGGCACTATTTCTATTTCATTTTCACTAGATTTGAAAACCCTGACTCACAATTGCAAGTTGTCTATGGAGATTCTCAGTCATCCAGGTCATGGTTGTCCCCACCAGAGGCAACTGGGTGTTTCTTTCTTTAGAATTGAAGATGTTTTGCTTCTTATCCAAGAAACTTTTTCAATCATCAAACAAACCAAAGAAAGTCCAGTTGCCTTTTGAAATAGCACCTTTGGGACAACTACAAGTTGTTGGGAATGGCAGCATGTGTTTGATGGCTGCACTACATATTTTTGGATATTCAGAGCACATACTAACCCAGAAATCTTTCTCACTGAAGAGTCCTTTTCATGTCATAAGCTAAGTCAACAAGCTTATCACATTTTTAAGCTGAAAGTCTGAATTTTTATCTTGAGAGATACAAGAGAATGGATTCCTGGAATCTTCCATTCCTTGATGACATTTAGTTTTGGTAGATATCTCTTAATGTTCATTTGCCTTATCTGGATGCATACTTCCCTTAAGACATCACTGATTCCTTCCACTGAAGAATGGAGAAAATCTTCAAGCATGGTAAAAGAATCAAATTACTGTTTGTTAGACTTTTGCAGATTACCAACGGGAAATGCTGAAAATTGGAATATTCTGACCCTGCAATGAAGGATTAGGACTATTCAACTTGTCATCTGGAGATGTCAATTGAAACCATACAGAAGGATTAAATAATTTTTAATACTTCTTAGAGTATTTTATCTTTTTATTAAAAAGTAGAATCGTTTTACCGAAAGGATCATCAGAAGTCTACTACACAGATAATATATATTTTGAGTAGTTCTGATTGACTCTGTAATACATTACTCTCAGAGAGGTTTGCAATTTGTTTGTGTCAGAAATCCTATATCACAAAAGGAGCAAGACCTCTGAAATTATACTTGTCAATCCACTACTCTTTTACCATTCTTCAGTTTTACTTTTTTATTCTCTTTTTTTCCCCTTCTGGTTTTCTACAATGGTTTTAAGAAAAACTTCTTCATTATTTTGTCCCAGAATTCCTATGAATGAATATGCATATTTTCCATGTATTAGACAAGAATCTATACTTATTATAATATAGTAACGCATACTATATTACTGGTATGGTGATCACAATTTAATATTTATTGAGTGCCAACAATGTATAATGATTGAGTAAAGTGTTAGAGAAGATATATATATAGACATATCCCAAGCTGACAGCAAGATTAGTCAGTCATTGACAGGGATCTCTTTTGAGAGTAATTTTTATGCATTGAATGATCCAGATTTATAGCCGTCCTTATTTCTGAGGCTCAGGGCAACAATTTTACCTTTAAAGACGGACCCAGTTCTTAGGTATTTATCTCTCAATGACAACAATTAATTAACAGAACACAGACCTAAATCTTAGGAACCTATTTCTCAATGACAACAATATTACAGAAATAAAATATAACGATTGCCTACTAACAGTTTGCGTATGAGTCACTTTTTGTGAGATGGGTGGCTGCATTAATTTGATAAATGAATAAAATATTATAGTGTTAAAGCAAGTTATGTATGATATTCCAACACTCTTGAGATTCAGAAACAGAATTAGACTTACAAAGCTTGCTTCCAGATACAGGTCCTAGTTGAAAGAATATTTGGAAGAAAACATGAAAGTTTTTACACTGCTATACTACGTACAATAATATATGTTACTGTAACACACATAACTTTTACTAATGTCTCTTTCTTTCTTTGAATAGAAAGTCTACTTATTTTCCCCCTGGAAATGCAATAATGTGTGCAATATATAAAGCTTTCCTTGCTATAGTAATTTTTCTTCGACCTATTAACTACTGAATACAAATTGCTGGGAGAGATTTTAAAAAACAAAAATAAAGTAAATCTGCATACACCCAGTTTAAGATGTAAATGATTATTCTGAGAAGAATAAAGGCTGTAAATATTTTGAGAAGTGGCCCCCCAGTGCCTCTTAAGGATTCAAAAATGCTCTATCTGCTGGGTAATTATGTAATATATAGTAAAACCAGCTGGTCTGAATTGTTCTCAGGGGGTTTGGATGACATCAAAATGCTCTGTTCTCCCAGTGAGAGCTATAATCAAGCAGGCAATGACATAAAGTCAGACAAAAACTGACATTGACTTGTCGGTTTTTAATACATTTTAAAGTGGGTGCTAAGCTATATATTTGTGGTTCTGAAAAAGAGTTTTAAAAGCACACACATACTGATGATATTTCTTATAGAAAGAGTTTTATATGGATACTACATACAGATGAGTGGGTGGATGGATGGACAAAGAGGTAGGTAAATAGACAGATAGCAAATAATCAAATAATAATGCAAATAATGGGATACATTTATTATCAGGATATTCTGACCAAGATTCAACTACTTAAAAGCAAAATGGGATGCTAAGACTGATGATCCAAGATGCATATTGGTAAGATGTCTGGCTAACAGAAAATCATTTAGATGTGAAATTAAATATTTTATTAAATCATCCTTTTGTGGCTTCTTTTCACAACTTCTTTTCAAGTTTAACAAACAAATAATGTAAATATAAAGAATATATAAACCAGATTCTGTTTCTCCAAAATGTGCTACATGTTGTTTAATTTCCAGGAGAAATGCAGGAAAACATTTGAAGCATCATTTCTGTAATGTTTCTTCTTCTTTAGAAACAGTCATGTGAATATTTATGCATCCTATTTCCAATCCTAGAAAGTTCAATGTTTGTTTGTTTGATTCTATTTCCCCCCCACATTTTTGAACAACCCATCATCCTCAAAGATCCATGTTAATTTGAAGGCATCAAATTCTAATCGTATGCAAAGACTATCACAAATACTGTAGTGTTTTTTTTAAATCTCTTATCTACTTCATCTTTGAAGAAAATAATTTTTTTATTATCTTAATATTGTCTGCGTCATTGGTGTACATCAAAAAAATCAGCCTTGCTAAGGTAAATTGATGTCAGCCTTACCATAGACTAGACAGAAAGCATAACCAAATCAGCTAGCTTTATTTTATTGTACAGCTACATTAACAGAATCTTGCGTCAAAGAACTGTTCTTTCTCTCATCTCCTTTAGAGTTCAAGAAACTAGGGAGGGTTTCTTCTGATCCTCTTGCCATGCCCACTCTCCAACTATGGGCTATGCTATCACTTATCTGGCCATACTTTGACCAGATCTCTTGGCCCAAGGGTCCCCCAAAGTCATATACCATTACAGATGGAGTATACCAAGGTTTGTGGGGTAAATGTGGAAAATCATTGGGCATCTCAATAGTAACACCAGAAATGTTGCCTAAGCCAGGGGGAAGGTTCCCAGCTAAAAGGCTTTCTGTAACTTGTTGTTGTTGTTAGTTGCAACTTGTTCTGTAACTTGTTGTTGTTGTTAGTTGTTGTTGTTAGTTGAGCACGCAATGGTGGCAGTGGGAGGAGTTGCCACCACCACCGCTGTGATCCCGGCCCAGGAGGGTATCCCACTTGTGCGTACGAGCGAGATAAGAGAGATGAAAAGGGGAGAAAAATAGAGAATGAGAAAATGATGGAGAGAATGTGAGAGAGGAAAGAGAGAACAAATAAGAGAGAGAGAAAGAGAGAAGGGGGAGAGTGAAATGAGAGAGCTGGAGAAAGCGAATTTATTTATTTATTTAAATTTGTATACCGCCCCCCCTCTCCCGGAGGACTTCGGGGCGGTGAACAGCCAAGATAAAATACACATATAAGAATACATAACAATATTTAAAAGTTAAAGAGATTAAATAAGTTGGCCATATCAAAAGATTAAAAATAAGGGATTAAAAAGTTAAAACCAAAAACCTGGGTAGGTATGGCTGGGGGGCGATTACGTGCCTAGATGAGAGTAACATTGAGTTGGCCATCCCCACCCAGGTTTTGTGGCTCCTGGTGTTTCTTTTCTATGGGAAATGGGTCCAAATGGCTCTTTGAGGTTTACGGTTGCAGACCCCTGCACAAGACAATCAGCAAAATGAGTTCCAGATTAAATCAAGAACAGACATTTTCACTGTAACATCCTAGGCCCCTTTGCAGAGAGTTGTTGACCTCTAATTGTTGCCTGTGGGTATTGTTTGCTGTTAAAAGTCTATGCTGGCCCAGCCAGAGCAATGCCACCATTTTAGGGTATGATATACGAGAGATAATACAAGTGAAGTGCCTAAAGAACCGTGGGGGGGGGGGAGGGGGCAAATTGAGTTAAAAACAGATACAAATAGATACTATATTTTTTTCTGCACAATACCCCTAATTTTGATATAATCAGATGTATTGGGGAGACAAGACAAAAACCATAGCAAATTATTTCAGTGCATTCTTAAAAAGAACATTGACAAAACAGAATAAAGTGTTTTTCTTAACAGCTTTAAAAACACACATGAGAAAAGAGTTTTTTCCTCCCTGAGTAGCCTGTAGACAATAGCTGGCTCTTTCCTTTGTGTTAAACCTAGAATACTAATTGTTATTATAATGGCATAAGTCGGGTTTAGATTCAAAATCTGCAGTTCCAATTATCATAGTTGTTCTTCTAAAAGAAGGTCTCTTTTCAAAGGCCTTCCCCCTCCCTTTTTCTTCTGCTAATAACATCTCCTGCCACAGTTCTTCATTGATTGCCTGAGCGTCAAAGATATGGCTATATAGAAAATTCATCACAGCCGGCAAAGTAGATGAAGTATTCAATTTATGGTGTAAATTGCTTAGCCCTCTATATGATAATGTTAAGTGAAGAGAGCAGTTACATAGCACTATGTAGTACACATATGATGCAACAATATCTAACTTTCAACTCAAACAAAACCACCATTATTTCAGGGAAACAATCTATCTATCCATTCATCTATATCATCATCATCTATCATGAAATAAGATTATAATTAATAGTAATTAATGACACCATAAAGAAAACTTAAAATTCATTTTCCAATTTTTGTCTACTACTGTTTTTGCTTTTTGCTCCTCTCTGTTTAATCTACCACACTTACATGACAAAGCACTACAAAATCAGATGGAATTGATTTTCTCACCAGATCATTTTATGTAAAATTTAAACTCTTGATTAAACATCAAATCTAGTTATATTTGTGTAACTCTTTCAGGACATTCATAATCAAAATCTTCGAATGTTTTGTCATGAAAGCCCATCCCCTCAAACAAATGCAACCCTTTGTATTCATTTTTAAATGTATTGCAAGAGCACAAGCATCCATTCTTAACCCAGTTGATGCCAAAATGACAAAACTTGCATTATGACATCACAATACAAGTTCCATTCTTTTGTATGTAAAAGGCAAAGTTTTCATGATAATGTTTCTATACATATGTTGTCACTTGTTTCTTCCCTACTTTACAGATACTAGTAACCAAAAGAACCAAACCAGGCAGCTATTTCTAAAGCTGTTGAATACAACTGCACAAGAACTAAGAAATAATTAGGGGAAACCTGTTTATGATGCAACCTATTTGAAATTTAAAACTATCACTGCTCTATTCAACTTGGAACCAATACAGTTATAGATGGTGGGCCATTTCTACTGACACAGATTAACAGTAAGGCCTAAGAAAATACTGTACTTTTGTTAATATAATTTTTTATAATCATGGCTAAGGAATATATATGGAAAAAGTAGTTCTGCTTCATTGGCCTCTAATTAAATTCTTGCATGGCTTCAGAGAAACAACTTATCACTTATTTTGTGAAGTTGAAATGGACCTACTTTTAAGTCCATACTTAAAAGTATACCTCCATTAAAATATTCAGTCCTGATATTTTCACAATTTTTTACAATGTTTGAACTGTATGTACTATTTTGCAAATGGATTAATAACTAAATTAAATTTATGGATATGTATCATATAGTGCATAGAACATTTCTCCACATAAATTTTGGCCCTGGATTGGGATAGCGATCTCACCAAACTGTCATCTAAATTTCAGGAAGAAGTAATCTTTATGGAAAATCTTTCCACATACATAAATTAACTGAAATAGATGCAAATGGTTAAATCATTAGGTGGATTTACACTTTCTAATTAAAATTTTATAACACTGCATGCCAATAAGAAAAGTAAAATGAAATGGATTAGTGTGAAATTAACACCAAAAGCTTTTTAAAGAACGTAGAATCTCCTACATGATTTGTTCACCGTTTTTCTTTCTTAAAATCAATTATTTAATTTGCAAATGAAAATCTGTTAAATGAAAAGTTCCATGGAATATTATTTATTTTCATTTTATAGAAAATTATCCACTAGCAACAACACTATAATTAATAAGACATATGATTTTGAGAGGTTATTGCATTTCAGAAAGTATTCTGCAGCATATAACCTACAAGCTTTATACAGTATATTGTTCATATTACAACTAATTGTCCCAAGATTCAATACTTAGATTTTCTTTGATGGAAAAAAGACTGTGTTTTTAATTATCCATCAAGAACCTATGCGCTAATTTAATCATGTTAATAGTATCTTTTTGGGGGATGAGGTCTGCTCCTCCTAGTAATGGCGCGGGATACTTCTCACTCACCAGGGTGGTGCTGAGAGGAACACAGATCAAAACAGACACCAGGCCCAGGCGACAAGCCAATCAAGGGATTTTTTTTTTTGTCACAACCTATCAGAGGTGGTATTCAGCAGGTTCTGACCAGTTCTGGAGAACCAGTAGCGAAAATTTGAGTAGTTCAGAGAACCAGCAAATACCACCTCTGACTGGAGATTTTACAGTATCTTTCCCTGCTACGTCCACCAAGCCACGCCCACAGAACCGGTAGTAAATAAATTTGAATCCTACCACTGCAACCTATGGATCTATAGCCATCTCCATCAAAATGCAGATATGACCCACATGCTGCATTTGAAGATGCAATATGGTATTTATTGATCCAAAAAGTGGACCCTGCTGCTGTGGAAAAAATGCTAGGAAGATGAGGAAGATGAGATATTAGTAGTATATTTTTCTAGAACGCATAAATTAGTTGCACCATTCCATTTTCTCTCAATACCTATCCAAAATGAAGGCATACTTCCTGAAATCAACATCAATATGCACAGTGATCAAACTTAGTTAACTATCATGCAACTTTCCAAATCCAGTTCAAAGTGAATGAAGAAAATATACTATGTCTGAACTAACAAATGGAAAAGCAACTGCTATATATGCTCCCCAATTGGTCATAAAATATATCCAATAATTGGGAAAGAATATATATTTCCAAATAAAATTGTACCAAAAATATATCCATTTTTTCTAGATCTTAACTTCAAAAACCTAAATGTGACAATTCTGGTGAGTATTCTTAAGGAAGAATATCCCCAAAAGCTTAAATAATTAAAAGCTATCATTGTTATTGGAAGTAGATGATTCCAAATATAGTATTAAAATGAACCAATGCATCAGGGACCTTAGGTAAATTCCTAAAGAGCACTTTAGTTGAAATATTATTCAAAGCTTTCTACTAGTTTGGGATTCAGATACAGATAATTCAGAGCAAGTAAAATTGCCATATAAAAGCTGCTTGCAGTTTAAAATGGATATTATCTTGTAATATAAAAAAGCAACATATGGCAGGTATCTGAACCCAAATCACCTATTTCTAGGAAATTATTAGTGCTTCACTTTATTGTTTCCTCTCTGGTCTGCAATTTGAACTTATTTTCTTTTTTGCAAAATCTGTTTTAACTCCTATTTTTGGAATTTCATAATTCTTCAGTTGATATTTGCACAAATCAAAGAGGGTAAATCAAATGACTTCATGGCACCGAGCAGAAGGATTAGGAGAGAGAACTGGGGATTTGTCCAGATGTTTGACATCTCACATGCACATGTACAAAAGGAGCAGTGCTTGTGGCATATTAGTGTGGCATTGTTTTTGTCTTTTTGACAAACACAATAGGAATACAGACACCCATGTTTCCAAGTCTTTCTATGATGTAAGCTCACATTCACGACCAGATATTTTTAAGCTTGGGTTACTGCTATACTATTTACCCATGTCATAAATCTCATTTAATCCATCTATGACAAATATTGTGTCCAAGAAAGACACATAAACAGCATGCGAGTGAAATAGCAATGTAATTCCGCGTCCTGTTTTATTTCAAAGAATGAGTTCTCTGCTTCAATCGAGGAGGAATATCTCTCACCACAGCAAAGGAAAAAAAACGTGCATGTGGGTATGTGACAACAGTTTATCTTAAATAATTCTGGTTGCAATGGCTGCTGCAAAAAAATTGTGTTTTAGGTTGCTGCACCATGGGAACCATCATTTACTGGCAAGATTGGGGAAAAAAACTATCAATGACAATTCCAGCTTTCTGTTCAGTGAGGTTCCAGTGAGGTCTAACGGCTATGTATCTTGATTATAATGTGCAGTTATCTTCTCAGCTCTCCTTAGCATAATAAAATGGAGACAAAAAGATTTCACAACTAAATTCTGCATCAAATATTATCAGATATATAGTATATTCATAGTATATTCATCAAGTCTTTATAACCACTATTTTTTTTAAAAAGCTGATGAAATGTAATATATTGGTATGGATAAAGATATATGTTATACATCTTTTGGACTTTCTGTTCTATAGGGGAGTGGTCGCCAACTGGAGAAAATGTTGATGGTCCGCAGACAAATGTCACCCCCATAGCACCCCCAAAGCAATTAATCCAGCCTACTCAGTAATACAAGGCTACGCCGCCCACATGGCCCTCAGGAACTCTCCCTGCCCACGCACTTCTAACCTGGTGAACTTGCCTGCTAAGCTGCTATTTTTCCTTTCTCCTCCCTGACCATCAGCTGTTCTGCTGTGCGGGGAGATTTAGATTAGCTAGAAAGCTGGAAACCATTGGATTTCTTGCCTTCTAGCTAATCTTTAGATCTTCGGCTCTGCTTTTAAGCAGAGCTGAACCTTCCTTAGGACTGAAGCGTCTATTATTCAGTGCAGACTCAGGTAGCCAATGGCAGAATGTTAGATCTCTGAATGAATCTGTGATTCTGTGAGCAACTCAATCTGCCTGCCTGCTTTGCCTGATTTTGGGTAAAAGTTGCTCTTTTTTTTAAATAAAAAATTCAATATTTACATACATGGTGTGTTGTGAGTTAATTTTGTCAGTTTTCTTGCTAGCAAATTTTATGAGTTTGCTTGCAATTTTATATGATAGACTCAGTAGCCAATGGCAGATAGATCTCTGAGTGAATCTGTGATTCTGTGAGCAACTCAATCTGCTTGCTTGCTTTGCCCGATTTTGGGTAAAAGTTGCTTTTTTAAAAAAATAAAAAATTCAGTATTTACATAAATATTTATATTTACATACAAACCATGCCCAGCCAATCACATGACCACCCACAAATTAGACCATACCCACAGAACCCATTGTTAAGCAATTTGAATCCCACCCCTGCCTCTGTGTGTGTGTGAGAGAGAGAGAGAGGGAGAGGGAGAGAGAGACGTTAGATCAGATTTCTCTCTCTCTGTCTCCCACCAACGTCAGCAAGTTACCATCAGTCAAAATTCATATTAATGGTCCCAGGGATTTAAAATTATGAGGTTGGTGATCCCTGAGGTTCAAAAGGTTGGCGCCCCTTGCTATAAGATATTGGTTCATTTTCTTTGTTTCCTCTGAATGTGTCAGCCATAAAGCAATCTCGTCTACCTTTATTATATTTTTGTTTTCAACAGTCAAGTTACAGTTGAAGCTCACATATCAAATGGAAATGGACATTTATTCACAGGAACATAAAGCTACAGATTTATCTCATCTTTTTCATTGCTAGCTAATAAAATTTCACCTAGTACAAAAACACTTACATTGAACAATCTCATCACTAAAGTTTGAAGTCATTCAACTTGTATTTCCCTTGTATTTCCTATGGTTCCTGGAGTGCCTGAACTATTGACAGAGTCCAATGTTTGAAGCCCCAAAGGATTTCCTACAATGATACAAGTTGCATTGTGTTATTTTACTAATACCATAACCTTCTCGACCAACATACAATTTCACGACTCATAAGAAAAAAAACCTTCATTTTTAATTCTGAACTTGCTCTACAATTCCATCACTATATATTGACTTACACGGAGTTTCACTTGTACACATCATAAAATATACATTTTATACTCATCTATAAAATCTACATTTTGGGGTATTTTATTTTATTATTTTATTTAGCTACTGCTAACCTTAATTATTAGACAATAACTGATTTTGTAATGATAAATGTGTTATTTTCACTTCCTTTTCCTGATTGTAATGTTTAAGGAAAATGCCAATTTCATTTTCAGCTCTAATCTTCTATTTTTAGACAACACTGGAAGTAATTAGTTAACTCCTCAAGCCAAAGTATCTTGCAAGTTCACACTGAACTAATCAAAGAAACATATATAACCATTTTTTGCTGTGTATTGAAATTGTCTTTCTGAAACAGAAAATATGAACTTAAAAGGGAACTAGGCTGGATCAGGCTATAGGGCCATCTAATCTAGCATTCTGTGTTGCACAATGGCCATTTAGGTGGATTTGAACCTAGTTCCTAGCAAGAAAAGCCTACAACCATCCATGTTACTGCCATATATTCCTTATTTATTTATTTGATATTTTATCCCATATTTATTACTTTATAAGTTAACCGAAGGCAGTAAGCATAATATTCCTTCCTCTTCCTATTTTTCTTACCACAACCCTGTGTCATGAGTTTGGGCTGAGAGAGAATGATTGGACCAAGGTTACCCAGCTGGCTTTCATGCCTAAGGCAATACTAGAACTCACAGTCTCCTGGTTTCTAGGTTAGCACCTTAAACACTACATCAAATTGGATCTTTTTAGGAAGGAATTCTCTTACATTCAAGGTTGTCCTCCTTTCAGATAATCTAGTAAATTTTTGTGGTTAAGAATATGACATCACTTCATATTATGTATAACTGATTTAAATCCTTTCAATAGAATATTATTAACTCACAGTGATTATTTTTTATTTATTTGTCAAGTGATTATAAGATAACAGGTATAAGTATAAACATAGTTATGAATACATGAAATGGATACATATAAGAAAAATAAAAAAAACAATAGAACAGGGACAGTAGGCATGTTGGTGCACTTAGGCATGCCCCCTACAGACCTCTTAGGAAAGGGGTGAGGTCAACAGTAGACAGTCTAAGGTTAAAGTTTTTGGGGTTTGTGGAAGAAACCACAGAGTCAGGTACAGTATTTCAGACATTGATCACTCTGTTGCTGAAGTCGTATTTCCTGCAATCAACTTTGATGTGGTTTACCTTGAGTTTGTATCTACTGTGTGCTCTTGTATTGTTATGGTTGAAGCTGAAGTATTCATTTGCAGGTAGGACATTGCAATGTATGATTTTATATGCTATACTTAGATCGGACCAAAGGCGGCGTAGTTCTAGGTTTTCTAGGTCTAGAATTTTGAGTCTGGTGGTATAAGATATTCTGCAATGAGTAGAGGAGTGGAGAACTCTTCTTGTGAAATATTTCTGGAATTTCTCAACTGTGTTAATATCAGATACATAATGTGGGTTCCAGACTGAGGAGCTGTATTCGAGTATTGGTCTAGCAAATGTTTTGTTTGGTCTAGCTATTAGTGTGATATTACCAGAGAAAAAGCTACGTAGGATTAGGTCAGGGGTAGAGAAACTTGGCACTTTTATCATTTATGGACTTCAACTCCCAGAATTCCTGAATGAGCCATAAAAGATACCTCATCCCTGGCCTACTGGTTTTTCAGTTGTGGGGGAAATCAATTTTTGACTTGAATGAGATTGTTTAATATACAAATTATACTGAAAAACCAGTAGGCCAGGGATGGGGAACCTTTTATGGCTCACTCAGGAATTCTGGGAGTTGAAGTCCATTAGTGATAAAAGAGCCAAGTTTCCCTACCCCTGGATTAGGTTAACAACTCTTAATGCCTTTTTGGCTATGTAGTTGCAGTGGGCTCTAGCACTTTTTATTATTATTTTATTATTATTTTTATATTATTATTATTTATTATTATTACTGTTTATGATGATAGGGAAATATATCCTTCCCCATTTTGACATCTTCCAAGACATCTTAAAGATTACAAGGGACTCCAAGATGAAACAAGGTCCTTTAAGATTTTATGGTATTAACGATCTGGCTCTGTTTTATTTTATAATCAGATGAGTTCAGTTGAATGAAAGTTTCAACTACTATATAATACTGAACAGAGAAGCATTGTCTGAGGAAATGGGTCAAAAATAGGAGAGATATTAGAATTTTCAAAAGTTGCAAAGTTTCATTTCAATAGTAGTTGAGATGGGTTTCATAACAACAATTTTTTAAAAATATCTTAGTTGAGGCAAGGATAGGAAAAGGAACAGCAGAGCAGCCTCCAAATTGTCCAGCAAAGAGCCCATAGAGATTCTACAGTGAACTAATGAAGACGATATTCTATCTATTCTGTCTTGCAAACACAAGTTGCAAAAGTCTGCTAAATATTGATGACTCTATCAACTTTGTATCAATTGTTTTACTGGGCTGGCAGATGTATCAGCATGGCTGGTTAACAAGACTGCTGCCTTGTGGAAATAATATGCCAGCTGTGCAACTTTTCTTTTAAAAACTGATTGCATCTCAAAAATGCAATAATATTTTTACTATAATATGCATTGATATAAATAAATGTCTTTTATGCAATAGTTTTAACAACAAGCATGCTGCTTCAGGTTTAATAATGTAAATATCACACACGTACAAGATGAAAGCTGGGAATGGAAGGGGAACAAAAAGTCTTAAGAATTTCCGATAGAGAGAAGACACTGAAACTAATAGGAAACATACCACAAAGCAGATTCACATGAAAGACTGAAGAAGGATAATTTTATAACATATAAAGCTAGGAAAAGATAATGTTTCACGTAAGAGATATTACACCAGGTTGAAAAAGGACAGTGGAATAAATCTTTAATATTTTTTCTCTACTTCTCAACTTCCAAGCAGCCTTGTCTAACCAAATTCAAAAGATCAAGAAACAAAGAGAAGAGCAATACTCCTGGGAAAGCTGGGAAGAGCAGTGTTGGCAAAGGTATTAAAAGTAACTGACTGTTGTTAATATCAAAAGATCCTACTGCACCACTAAATCTTACTTTTTAGCTTCATCTATATGGAGTAAGTAAACTAAAGGGATATTTAAGACTCTACAAAGTCCACTGTGTCTTCACAGCCTATTGAAATCTCTCTAAAGTGATCCAAAAACTTCAGAATGATTTGATACCTCAAACTCAATTCATAAAGTAGAAATAAAAAAGGTGATTCCAAGCTTCACTCAGTCCTATAAGCAGCATGACTAGGAAAAAACCAGGATCTTCTTCCAAATTCTTTGACACAATTTTTCAAGTGCACAATTCCAATTCAGAAAAACCAGAAAGTCCAGTTGCCTCTTGAAAAACCATGACCTGGACGATTGACAATTTCCATAGACAATTCTAATTCACAACTTTACAAAGAATATTTTATGAATGATTAACAATGTAGTGCTGTTGAAAATATATTTCTTCTGAAAGTTTGATCTTAGGGTGGGAGACATAAAGACATATTGATCTGAATAAAGCCACATCAATAATCTTGGTCTTCGTTTGGTCAGTTTTCATCATGACAAACTTATTCTGCTGCTTGGCCATATTGGCAAACCAAAGATAAATGTGCCTGAATTTCCTAAAATGTTCAAAGATAAGAAAGCAGTGAGTATAATTTTCAAAGCACTGCTTTTCCCCAACTGTCAAAAGGGTCATTTTGTAGATTGCACCTGACATCAATACATCTCCACAGGAAAAAAAAAGTAGTTAAAGTGTATCTGCATTTTCAAATCTAGTTCAATTCCCTGTAAAAAGCTGTCCTATTTACAAAGCAATCAAGCAGGTTGTAATAAAACCATTCATAACATGTGGCAGTTCTCTGACATTGTACGGAATTTAATATGCACATATTCATTCTCCTAAGAAACGGGTTGTACTCTCTCACACACAAATCATGCTAGAGTGAACCAATTATAGATCTTGGCATTAGAAAATAACTGTATAGCATATGCTGTGTACACTAGATGGATGCCACCCACAGAAGGTTAATGAAATGTTGCATTATAGTAAGCCATTACTGAGCAAATGCCAAGGCTGTGCTATTTCAATGTCTCCTCTGCCTCTGATGAAAAAGACAGAAAAGAATGAGCTTTTCCTATGGGTCTCACACAATTGTTGGTCCTTCCATATGCTAATGTTTTCTTTAATGCAGGCACTGGTGTCTACTGCCAATTTTATGTCAAGGGTAAAAAACAACAAGGGTGGAGCAAAGAAATGACTACTAGATAAGTACTTCCGCTACATGGGAAATAGTAACTAAATGAAAAGATACCTGCTTTCCATCTAGCATAAATTTCTGCAGAAAATACACGCTTGGGTAAAATTCAAGCTCATTCATAGAGGTGTTATTGCTGTTGTTTGTTTTTCTCAACGATTTGCAGAAAGGAACCTTGTCTCTTCTGTTAAAACACAGGTCTTAGTTTGTGAGCCTAATACATATTAACAAGTTAACATTGTTTATTAAGGTATAGACCTAAAGATTTGCTCTGAAAACCTCTCTGTATATTTAGATGTTCAACAGCTGCAGTTTATATATTTAGCTCAATTAAAACACCTTATAATAATAGTAATCTGATAACTATGTTTGTAAGAATATGAAAGCATGTAGAGAACATAGCGATCTTATCATGAAGTCAGAAAGTTCCTCAAACTGAAAACTGCTGGCCAGCTGCATGCTCCAAAGGGAGAATGCAGGAGAGAAATACATAAAAAAATGAGAATTCTTCCCTTCAAAACAATGTTTCCCACGTGGCTTACAATATCTTTCTGCATTTCAGCCTAGAAATATCATTATCCATTACAAAGGCAAGACCATGGGGCATATTTTCATGTGTCAAGGAGTCCTATAATATGTTTCAACAGAAAACCTTCACTACTTGAAATTCTGTTAACAGCCAGATGCACAATTGCTGAATCAGGAACACATTGTACAATTTCAAACAACGGATTAGTTTTTGTCTACCTTTTTGTTTTCTTATTGAATTATGTGACATGATTTTTTTTTAAAAAAAGAACCCAAAGCCTTGTTGCCTGTCATTAATCTTTTCACATAAGCAAATCAGCAGTCCCTTTAATCACTTGGATTGATATTGTGATTACTGGTAAAGCATCACATGCATCTGCCAATTTCACAACTATCAGATTCATGACAACATGAAAGCACAAGATAAACAGCATCATAAAGCATGCCAAGGCTGGAATTAAACATTAGAGCCATCAGAGGGGAAATGGATTACTCTTTTATTGTACAATAATCCATACTGTAGTTAAATCTGGACATGCCATTCTGACTATGGCTTCTTTCACTTCAAACAGCAGTTTTAAGCAGATACACATGAATGCATTTTGGCTTGTTGGGTGATCATGAGAAAGGAAAGCAGCTGCATACACTATTGAAAGATTAAAAAGAAAACAATCCTCTCTCCGTTCTTTTTCCTCTTATTTGCAGCTACAAATGAAGATAATTAGCAAATGAAAGATAATTAGCAAGCATGGAAAATCTTACATAAAATTTAATGGAGTATTAGAAATTAAATGTACTATACAAATAATAAATGTTATACTTGAATATACCTGAAAATAATCATACCTTAATACTTTGTTCCAGGTTCACTATAATAAAGGTAAATTTTAAAAACACAGGAGTTAGATCTCCTATTCAGAAGGAAGTTGCATTCATATAAATTAAATCATATGACCTACAATGCAAAATGAGATGCAGAAAGACTTGATTATCTTGGGTATGACCTCCTAACATTAATTTGGAGACAATGTTATCACATAAGCTTCTTCTTTGAAGACTTCTCAATAGCAGGAGAGACTTTTGAGTCATTAGTGCAGGGGTCCCCAAACTTGGCAACTTTAAGACTTGTGGACTTCAACTCCCAGAATTCTCCAGCCAGCTATGCTATGGCTGGAGAATTCTGGGAGTTGAAGTCCACAAGTCTTAAAGTTGCCAAGTTTAGAGATCTCTGCATTAGTGTATTGCCAGAGCTCTGACTTCTGAAGATACCCACCAAAATCTCTGTGGGAATGTTCTTTTTTGCCTTACCTGTGTTCAAGTAACAATCGATTACTCAACTTTTATTTATGAACATATAGAAACCCCACTCTCATTGTGCTTCTCAATATTTGGGGGGCCTTCAGCAGGCACCCACAATGCCCTCAGACTGAGCAATGTAATAGAATATGTCAATGAATTTGGAGGGAGGTTGGATGAAGGAAAGTGATGCTGCTACCTGTAGGACTATCACAAAAGAGAGAGAGGAATCCACAGTCACTTAATGGTCAGAGAAAGAAACTTAGAAAGCACGCACACTAATTAATCTGACAGTTAATAATAGTGGCAGGAAGTCTGCACTTCTGACTTACAAGATTCTGCTAATGTAGCTTTACAATAAAGTAGATTTAATGCATCTAGTCCTGGTTCCTGTTTGATTTACCTGGGAGGACTGACAGGCAAACAGAACATATAAGCAAACATCTCAAAGAACTGGATCATATGTGACTGGATAATTATAATCTTCATCTTCATTTGCATATAGCATCCAGAAAATCATCTGCCTAAATTGACAAAAATGTAGGCAAGGGGAGTGGGTATAGCACAATAAAATTTGCAATATCCTGTTATTGAAATGATATGTGTTAACCTTCCTAGGTAGGCCAGACAAGAAACACAACTAAATGGATTAATTCTACTTTATTGTAAGGCTATTTTAACAGAATCTTGCAAGTCTGAAAGTACAAACTCTCCTGCTGTCTCCTTCACAGCCTGACAACTTGGTAGAGGAGCTCCCTTCTGAACATCATTCTTCACCCGTTATGCAGCTACAGCCCAGGCCCTCTCTTATCTGACCGTAGGCAGCATCTCTTACCCCCATCTATTGAGAATATCCATTCTCAATACCATTACATTTTGTAACAAAGATCTGGGAGACTCCATGAAGAAATGCTGTCAAAGGAATGGTTAGAGAGCCATGCTGGCACAGTGATTAGAATGCAGTACTGCAGGCTACTTCTGCTGACTGCTGACTGCCAGCAATTTGGCAGTTTGAATCTCACCAGCTTAAGGTACACTCAGCCTTCCATCCTTCTGAGGTCGGTAAAATGAGGACTCAGATTGTTGGGGGCAATAGGCTGACTCTCTGGCTTAGAGAGGGCTGTAAAGCACTGTGAAGCAGTATATAAGTCTAAGTGCTATTGCTGTAGAGACAGATAGCCCGCAGTTGGATAGTGGCTAGGGCAAGAGCTCAGAAGAGTTTCTCAAGCTGCACAGGAGCTGGTAGTGGTGAACTGTTCTTTCATAATTGAATGATTCCGTCAATGCAGCTTTAAAATAAAGTAGAAAAAATTCATCTTGTTGTGGTCCTATCTGGTTTAATCTGCAAGCCAAGAGTTATTATAGCTAAGTTCAATAAAAGTAATTTTAAACTTCTTGTGGAATAGATTTTTTGATCAGGTCTATCTAGCAGAGTTGAAAGGATCAAAGATTAACTTTTCAATGGCATAGCTAGAGCTATAGAGTCCTTTCTCTTCTACCTCAGAATTATAGACTCAACAACCTCCAATTGACACTGCTAGATGTTATCATGTGCCACTAATGGGGTCCTGTCTCTTAGCTTCCAATTGGAATGACTATGATAGTTTGATATAGAATAATCACCCATATGATTAACATCAGAAAAATTAGTTCTTCTAGAACTGTGATGGCAAACCTATGGCATACGTGCCAGAAGTGGCATGCAGAGCCATTACTGCCAGCACGTGAGCCCGCGCCCAGACAGGTCTACTGCAATCAGCGCACTGCTGCCTGCCCGCCAGCTGATTGTCGGGTATTTGGCATGCATGCATGGGGGGCAGGGCTGCATGGGAGATGCACGCGCATGCACAGAGATGCGTGACGTGCAGGGGGTGTTGCTCACACATGCACAGAGACTTGTGACGCATGGAGGGTTCATGCATGCATATGGGGTGTGGGGAGACCCATGCGCATTGCCTTCTGGGTGCTGGCACGTGACTGTGTGCGCGCAAGTGTGCACGCAATTATCAACACAGGAACTCAAAAGGGTTAGCCACCACTGTTCTAGAACATTTTTTTTCAAGAAAGAACAGTTAATCTTGAAAAGCAAGTTGGTTGACAGTCTATAGATGCACTAAGAACCAAAAGTAGTACCTCACTATCACAGAACAATAGGCTTAAAAGTGGGCTTGAACTCGAACCATATCAATTAACCATACATATCTTCTTAACTTAAATCAGTGTTACTCTAGGTATCCACTTCTCACTTCATTTCCTAGGATTCCTTGAAAGGACCACTGAGAAGAGGCCAGACAGGAGTAATCTTATCTAATGTCTGTAGACTCAATGCTAATACATTTTATTTAAAGATTTTCTTACAGGATTTTGTAGGGTAAATATGTGTGTGGATATTTTATTTTTCTATTTATAGAAAACTGTCTATTTATTAAGAAAAACTTAAATATTAGAGCCAGTTTGATGCAATGATTTAAGACACCATGCTAGAATCTGGGAGACCATGAGTTCTAGACCCACCTTAGGCAGAAAGTCATTGGGACAACTAAGAATGTAGCAATGGCAAACCACTTCCAAACTTGCACAAAAATTACAAAAACTCATCTAGACATTACCGGGAATTGAAATTTAACTTAAAGGCACAAATAAATAAACAAATACTAAATCCCCATCAGTATACCAGAATAGAATACCACTCTATTATTTTTCTATATATACTTTGGTAGAAAATAAAACTCTGGATTTTGTAATAAAACTACATAAACATACAGACAGACATTGCATTCATGTTGGCATATACTGAACAAGTCAGTTTGAACTGGAAAATTGTTTTCCCTCAGGCAAGTATCCCAAAGGAGACAAGACTTGCAAACTGAAGCTATAGCAACCTATGAAGAATACAAATGTATAGTGTATTTTTAATAAAGCAGTCACCAAGAATCTCACTATAGAAGAACCCATTCTCAACATCACAAACAAATCATTCAAATCATTTGAAGGCAGACCTTACATGACCGAAGTGCTTTCTATTCATAATGTTGAAGGAAAAGAAAGTGAAGATATTGATGGCTTTTATACACTATATTGTAGACTCCTTGAATATGATATAAATATGATCTTTAAATATGATATAATATGATCAATTTGTCAGATAGCAGGAGTAAAATGTTTACTTCATCACTTACCTGTTTCCAACTCATAAAGATTTATCATCTTGTATATATCACTGAGCTTAATCATATAATCATAAGCTCAAGGATACATGGAAATAACACCAACCCAAATATCATAGTAAGATTCGAATATAATCATCTAGTTTAAGATAAAATATAGTTTACCAAATTTGTATTTCACATTCAAACTAATAAGAGGTTATCTGGTGACATGGATATACTCTGTAAAATGTATTATTGAACCGATTAGAATATATGCTTGCGATAAAACACCTTTTTAAAAAATGGTTTGGTTTTGTGCTTTGAGTCGGCTATGAATTCTTTTCTCTACGTTGATAAGTTGCAATTTTGCAATGTAATTCAAACCAGATGATACAGAAAGAACAATAGCCTAGGCTTTATTATCTCCAGCACCTACTTTTGGGGGTAGGGAAGAAAAGCTTTTGTCTTCTAAAAAGAAACATTTTTCCCTAGCTATTTTACATATGGCTATTCCCATAAGCAGCTATGATGATAACATTATTTATAGGATCTCATAATGTAGAGATATTTGAACCAATTCTCTTTTGTTGGGATTGCAACCCTGTGAATGTCCATTATCAGACATTTGGCACTACTATTGCTGCCCACCTCTCAAATAAATCAGACAAGATGAGCTAATTTAACCTCAGATTGTTTACTGTTGACCTCACCCCATTCCTAAGAAGTCTGTAAGGAGCGTGCATAAGCGCACCAACATGCCTACTGTCCCTGTCCTAATGTCCCCTTTTATTCGTACCCGTTTCATGTAATCATAATCATGTTCTAATTATATCTGTTATCTAATACACACTTGACAAATAAATAATATTTTTTAAAAAAATCTACTTCATTATAAAACTGCATTAAATAGCATTTTGTAAGTCTGAAATAACAAATCTCCAGCCATCTCTCAATAACTGCCTGATAGGTTAGAGTGGATCCTTTTTAGGTTTGTCTGCCTGTTACTCACTTGTCAGCTTCTTTTATCTGTTTGTTCCCTAGGCAGCATCTCTTTCACCTATCTTCCAAAGAGATTCTCACATTCCATTACAACTTCAGTTTGCTTACTTGTATCGTACATCCCAACCAAGAGTAGTTGACTGTAGTTGTCTTCTGCTATTCATTAAGTCATCAGTTTGCTATAGCAGCTACAGAATAAGAAATAGTTGCCTGACTGGTTACTGAGAGAGTAGGATCCTCTCAGTTTCATTCTTCCTGGACTCAGGCCAGTTTTCAGGAATTGCTCTGGTCATTTTTTTAATACAGATGATTAGAGAAAATAGAAAAATATTGCCAAGACAAAGCCAGGACAGACTCTGCTAGAGGTTCCCTGAGGATGGGCTCTAGCAGGAGTCCAAAAGCTCAGACAACTAAACCCCTGGTTCCAGTGATTGACCCAGATTGGATCCCTGCAGCATTATCCTAGGACATGTACATTCACATTCATTCGACAAAGCCAGATCTCTGCTGTAGGTTTCAGACATGGAATCTACTTTAATGTAGCCTGCTCATATTGACCCACATACTCAACCTGTTCACTTATCATCCAATCATATTTGTTTGGAAATAAAAATTTCCAAATTGCATATTTTAATTTAAGCCCAAATGAGCCAATGAAATTACCTTCGAAGTAAATATTTTCAGTAGTCATGCCATGGGCTTTTGAGGGAGGCATGGTGAACTGAAGATACCTCTGGAAATTCAGGGTCACAACCTCAGCAAATACTAAAGAACCGATGACTATATAGGGTTTTTTTTTGGCAACCTCTCTGGAGAAGAAGGGGATGAGAGATCACCCAATATGCTCCAGGCAGCTGGAGTATACCACAGGACAACACTCTTCCATGGATTTGAGCATCAGGAGATGAAAGGATAAGCCCCCTGCTTGCAAACTGCGGCAGAGACTTTTAAAGGATACTAGGTTTGCAAGCCTCACTACCTAATCACTTTCAGAAATTATCTTGAACCATCTAAAAGCTATTAGACTTTTAGAACTAGAAGCTTGAAAAGTCACCAAGTGAGCTTAGCTTCAATTCTGAATAAAACAAGTCAATCACATGCTTAAGAAATTAAAGAATTTGAAATAAATTGCAAGAAGCTAAATACAATTTTTGATCTAATAAAGTTACAAACGGATTAAGTGCCCAATTAAAGTTGGAATATTTTTAGCTTTTGGAATTGGGAACGCCATTTATTTATGGAGCCTCCTTAAAATGGAGTCCCTACAGGCTCATGACAATAGTACCTACTTACAGAATTGTCATGAGGCAGCCTCTGTAGGAAATGCATCACATTGCCAATTGTCTCTCTACAAAAAAAACCAGAAAGATAAATTGGGTGCTACTGGGCTCTGAAGCTGGCTGAGGAACAGGCTGAATCCCACAAATCCTTGAGTGGCTGAGTGAGAAACAGAATGAGACGTACAAACTGTAATATCTGCCCCCCCCCAAAAAAAAAAAAACCAAAAACAAAACACCAGTAGCTTCTGCTTCCTGCCTTTAGGCTCCCTTTGGTGGCTGGATGGGTAGGAAGCTGAAGATTAAAACCTGTGCCTGCCATTAGCTTCTGCTGCCCAATTTTAGCTCCCTTAGGTGGCTGAGTGGCTGGATTGGCACCAGGCCAAGACCTGGGGGAGGAGAACCAAGGGGCAAGGAGTAGAGTGCAACAGAATAAGTTAGAAGGCCTTTTAGTCCAACTCCTTGCTCAGGCAGGAAACCTTGTATCATTTCAGACAAATGGTTGTCCAATCTCTTCTTGTTTAAAACCTCCAGTGTTGAAGCATTCTCTGATCCTTTTCACAATACTATTATCTTTTTTTAAAATGTAACTACCAGAAGTGGACCCAGTATCACAGTTGCTCATGCAGTATATACTTTATGTAAAGGCTTTACAATGTTGGCAGTTCTACTTTTATGTCAAAATCATGGATGAGAGTGGCAAAGCATTTATCAATAAAATATCTGTTGTGAACTTTGGATAGGTGTCAGGAAGGGCATCTGGTCAATAAATTCTCATCTCTATTCAGTCACCTCAATTCTACCCTGAATTAAGGAATTACAAGGTTGTAAAAAAAAAGATATGTGATTCATTCTTTCCCAAATCCTGGAAAATTCTCTCACTAACTTGGCATGGTTCGTGCCTTCTTTCATATATGATCTGGGTACAATCAGAGACAGAAGCTTTTAGCAAATTTCTAATTTAGATAACTTCTATGGGGAAGGGGTGATACCTATTCACAGGAATTTAACCTAAAGTAGTTCTGGATTTCCTTATTAAAATTAAAGATATTAGTTTAGCTGGTTGTATATGTATGCTGTTCCACTCTAATATAGATCTTCAAAACTTGCCTTGTTAGGTATTCATTTTATACCACAGAACATTTTTTATCTGACTTTTTATACATGGTTGCATTGAGTTTCCTTAATGATATGTTCCTTACTGCTCACTCCCAAACTTTAAAGCAGTTTTTAAATTCTGAATTAAGCAATTTTTTACTACCCTAGAAAATAATATATTATAAATGCCTATACCTATTCCCAAAAAGAATGGAATTTATGAAAGGGAGATAAGTGGCAGTAAAAGCAAAAAAATGTAGTTCAAATAAATGACCCTATTATAATAAAGAATGTTGTAAATCTTTTCTTGTTTTAATGGAAACACATTACAAAACTACTATAGGCATCAATAAATAAAACTGGCTGGCACCTACTATCTTAATATAATATGGTACAGCCTGCATTTGCCACATAGTTATGAAGAAGCTTTATTTGCTTTATAATATGGTGCTGATGTGATTTATGGCTTCTAGATATCTTTTAAATTAAGATTTCTGTGATCGTTGTTTTCTATTAAGGCAAACACAACAATATTTCTCCCTTTTCAAAACAAAAAAACTATTCATTATACAGCATATTTCAGTCGCTCATCTGGGAGATGACAATGATTAATTTCTGCTGATAAATTGGTTTCTTCCAATAATTAATTTAAGATAGTCACTGTTTTAATAAGTATGATATAAATTTTTCAGAGTATTTCTGGTTAAGTAAATGATGCAACGTCTTCATATAACTGACTATAATTTATGGCTCTCATATTAATATGTCAGATATTTGGAGAATATAGCATTGCAACAAACACACTGCACAGCACTGATACTTTTAGGAAAAGATATATACAATATTTGGGGTACAAAACAACTGCAGATGAGCACTAGATGGCAGGAAGAAATAAGAGCTTTTCTCTTTATTGCCATTTAGTAACTATCCAGATTTTTGCAGCAGAAATTAAATATGAAACTATTTTTAAAAATAACAATGAGGTTAGTGGCATTGTATAGTAATTATATTTCTTTGGAGAAAGCTGTATTACTAGGAAAGATGGAATGAAAGAGAAGAAGAGAGCAATTAACAGCAAGGTGGATGGACAACATTGATGGAAGACCTGAAGGATCAATTAGGGACAAATGATCATGGAGAAAATCCTATCTATATGGCTGCTAAGAGTCACTACCATCTTGACTGCACATGATCAATCAATCAATCAATCAATCAATCAATTTTATTTACCTTATTTTTGAGAAGGTGTTCTGTGAACTTTATTTGATTGCTAAATGATATTCAAAATGCTGATAAGGGCATTTTGGCTATGATTTTTGTTTTGGAAATGTCCTGGTTTTTTCACCCTTTAAGAAGAACTTCCTCTAGCCAGTTGTTATTTTCATAAAATTTTACTGATAATACTTGCTTCCTAAATTAAACGATAGGATGTATCGTTTAATTACTGATTAAACACCACAATCCTTACTCACTTGCACATATAATTATTACCTCAATGAGCTATTTTTGAAATTTCATACTGTAAATAGTCCTGTTTTTCAGTCACATTCATTAGTTATGTTTAAATATGTGTGCAGGTAAAGGACATGGCTACTTATATCTACGTAAGTTTGGTCAAAAGAGGTATTAATAAACATAGTTTCTTTATGCTAAGATGACATAATCACAAAAATCAAAATAATTGTGCTACAATGAGTTTAGGCAAGGTCTGATAAATTGTAATGACTCCACAATATTGATATATTTTTAATATAACAAAATAGTTTGTGTGTATCTGTGCTGCTCACAGCATGAAATAAATCATTTCCAAAGTTAATTATTTTATGGAGAGTGAAATTATTTTTAAAAATCTGGCCATCATAAATATTAAGGCCCACGAGCACTGTACAATTTAAGGAAATTTATTATTGAAAAGTTGAAATTTACACAGGTAGTTCTCATTTAATGACTAGCCTATTTACTGACCATTTGATATTACAACGCTGCTGAAGATGTAATTTTACAATTGGCCCTCATATAGTACTTATGATCATTGAACCATCCCTGCAGTCATGTGATCCAATGACGTAATATCTTAATAATTTAGGACAATCTTAAGAGATTGACTTACCAGTCCAAATTGTGGTTGTTAAGCAAAGACTATCTATACAGTAATTGGCTAAGGGGCATTATTATCATTATACAGTTTAGCATTACAAACTGAACCCTCAATTCCTTAGAAATAACTTTTGCAATCTCAAATAGGGTTCTGTATGAAACTTTAGTTGAAGTTTGTTCATGTGTTTTAGCTATTATATGGCCACTCATAAAAAGACAAAGAGACACTTGTCTGAGATGGGTGGCTATAGAAATTAAATACATAAATAGGAATCTGGGGGTGGGGGAGGGGAGTTACTTCAGAGATAATATTCCGTGAAACTCAATTTTGTCTTACTGCTACAGATATCATATGAGGTTAATATGCAGCTTTGTGACTACCATAAATATACTCCCAATAGTTATAAATTACTGCTAATATTAATAAATTATACAGCAGCTTCACAACCAAAAGTTGCAAGATTTTTTAAAGGTACAGTGTAGTAAACCTCGAGAGTCCTCTTGACCTAAGGCCCTAAGAATGACCTTCTCAAGTTAGGAATTGCATGATAAACTCAGCTTGGCACGACACGTAGGCAAATAGTTACAGAAACTAGCTGACTACAAAATATCTTGTTAATAGATAATCACTCTATCTTAGCACACAACAGTGGTCGCATCCTGCCATGGCGCCATTAGAATTATACTTCCTTGCTCCTCTTCACATATGTCTCGCTCCCCCCGCCCTGATAAAACTGCAAAATAAAAGAGGGTGGTGCGTTGCAATCGGGGGATTTTTTCATCTACCCCGGGCACAACGTGCTCTCTCACCTTGAGAAACTATGGTGTCTGTGTCAATTATTGATTCTAGTACTTAAGTACTCACCCTCGCGAGGGTCCCTCTAAATTTCACCCCTGCGGGGGCTCTACGGGCTGATCAGAGAACCTAAGGACAACGAGCAAACCGCGACAACGCAACAACTGGGGGCTCGTCCGGGATCTCTCCCTTCTTCAGCTCCACGGCGTGACTTCTGTCTAGAGGTGCGCTGCCTTCACTCCCGTTGCTACGCACCTGGCAAAGGCTCTGTACAATCGTAAGTAATGGGCTCCTCACTCTCCAAAGTTTCGTCAGTTCATAGGGACGAACTTTACCACTTAGTGAAGAAGGCTAATTGTTTGCAGAAAATTAACGGCACCACTGTATATACCTTGTCTAGAAAATCTATCACCTCCTTCTTGCTCTTTGTGGAACAGCACTGTCTTGCTTATCCGGCTGAGGGCACGCTGCATCGCACTTCGTGGGAATGCTTGGGAAAATATCTGTATGATGTCCCCAGAGCTCCACCGGACATTCTTATGTCCTGGCGTGCGATAATGGCTGCGCTCAATACTATCTACCCCTCCACCACTCTCCCCGAGTCTTTATCTCTTGCCTCTAAAACTGTTAAGCCTCCTGCTGTTCACTTTGATTCTTCTCCCCCACCTTACCAATCTGTTGCCTCTTCGGATGATATTCCTCAGCTTGCCTCTGCCCCTCCTTTTCACTCTGACACTCCGCACAATCGTCTGCAGCCCTCCTCTCCTCCTGTCTCTCCTATTCCTACTGATTCTCCGTCCCCACATCCATTGGGGGGAAATATTACTGCTATCCTGGCTTCTCCTTCCTTCACCTTAGAATCTTGTGATATACCTTCTGCTTACCCTATGACTCTTGTTCCGGGAGCCCCTGGCGCTCCTGTTCATACCAACATAGAGTTAAGAGTGTTGAAAAATTTAAAAGAGGCTGTAAATATGTATGGACTGCAATCCACTTACACTCGTGGCATGCTTGATTCTCTCGTGTCTGCTAACACTGTAATGCTGTTATATGATTGGAAGATGTTGTTTTCTATGCTTATGACTCCTGCCCAGTATGTTGTTTGGCAGTCTGAATATGAAAAATTAGTAGATGCTGAAATAAGACGAGGCCTCCCTAATCTGGTCATTGCTGATCACTTAAAGGGAACTGGATTATACTCCACCCTGATTCAGCAACAAACTTGCCCTCGCCGTGCCTTTGCAATCATTCATCTTTGTGCGATGAATGCCCTGAAACGTGTGGATGACTCAGACTCTAAATCCACACACACCTTTTTGAAGGTAGTGCAGGAGGTTGACGAGTCTTACTCTTCATTCGTTAACCGTTTGCAAACCGCTCTGGAACGCCAAATTGACAATGAGGCGGCCAGACAAGAACTTCTTATTAAACTGGCTTACACCAATGCGAATGAAGATTGTCAAAAAATACTTCAACCTGTTGCTAATAAACCTGGTGTAACCTTGGCTGAGTTCCTGCAGCTTTGTAGGATTGTGGGAACTACTTCTCACAAAATGAGCGCCCTTGCCGCTGCCATCTCTACCTCCATTTCTGCATCCCTCCCCTCCTCCCCTCCGTCGTCTGACGCCCTTGCCGTGTCTCGCTCTGGCAATTGTTTTAATTGTGGGAAGCCTGGCCATTTTAAAAATCAGTGTAGAATGCCGGGTGGGGGGGGAACGCCTCGTGGCCAGTCTCGGGGTACTGCACCCTATGCTGCCAAGCCAAAAACTGTTTGCCCTCGTTGCAGAAAAGGTTTTCATTGGGCTTCCCAATGTCGCTCTAACCCTCCTCCTGCTCAGCAATTGGAAAACTAGGCATGGGGTCTTCAGCTAACCCCGCTACAAAGGCTGAAACTTCTCTTTCCTCTTCTCTTTCCTTTTTACAACCTACTTCTTTCCCTGTACAGCTGACAGAGGACATCGTTTATGATGATCCTGGTTCGGTCTTCACTCTCCCTCTTTCTATCACTGTTCTGAAGCCACTTCCGCCTTCCTTGCCTGTTTTGCTCATACCTAACTCCTCCCTTATCATTGAAGGCGTAGTCGCTGCACCCTTTTTGTACGACTCCTCTTCTCTGAAAAATCTCTCTCTCGCTGCCATTGGCGACCGGTACTTTTCCCTGAAAGCGGGAACGATTGTGGCTACTCTCATTCTTTTTCCCTCTCCTGAACCCCCTTCTTTGTTTGCTCTACAGCAATCTGTTCAAGCCTCCAAACCTATGTTAACCATATTGCTGAATGGCCAATCTTTTGCTGGCCTGATTGACACCGGAGCTGACATCTCTGTCATTCGATCCTCTGAGTGGCCATCCTCTTGGCCCCTTGCTGAAACAACTTCAGTACAAGGCGTCGGTGGAGCGCAGGCAGCAAAGGTTAGCTCACTTTGGCTTACTGCCTCTACGCCTCATTCCTCTGTGACTGCTTATCTTAAACCCTTTGTCCTTCCATTACATTGCAATTTGTGGGGCCGTGACCTGCTATCTCAACTCCACACTTCTCTCTACATACCTTGAATTATGGCTATTTCTCCTCTTTCTCTTACTCTGAAATCAAATATTCCTGTTTGGATTGATCAATGGCCTCTTACAAAAGAAAAATTAAACGCACTTCACACTCTCATTCAACAGCAATTGGCAGAAGGTCACATTGAACCATCTACCAGCCCATATAACACACCAGTGTTTGTAATTAAAAAGAAAAGTGGCAAATGGCGCCTCCTACAGGATCTCCGTGTTCTGAACGCTATATTGCAACCTATGGGCCCATTGCAATGCGGCCTTCCAAATCCAAATTTAATTCCTGTAACATTTGATCTCATAATCATTGACCTCAAAGATTGTTTTTTCTCCATCCCGCTGATACCAGAGGACAGGATACTATTTGCCTTCACCGTTCCTGAGTTTAATAATTCTAAACCTACAGCTAGATATCAATGGAAAGTTCTTCCCCAAGGAATGCTCAATTCTCCTACGATGTGTCAATATTTTGTAAATAAAGCTTTACAACCCTATCGGGACAAATTTCCTGAATTTTTAGTGTATCATTACATGGATGACATCCTGATTGCAGCTGATGGTCCTAAAGGTACAGTATGTAAAACTTTTCCATGTCTTCTCTCTCTCCTTGCTCTTGCAGGACTGCATGTAGCACCAGAAAAGGTGCAGTCTCATTATCCGTTACAATATTTAGGACACAAGGTTTTAGCCTCCACAGCTTCACCTCACCTTCCTGTTCTCACACTCCCTCAACCTGCAACCTTGGTTCAGTTACAGCAATGCCTGGGCACGCTCAATTGGGCACGCCCATATCTTTCCATTTCAACTCATACTCTCTCGCCATTATTTCAAGCATTGGTCGGCCTTAAGCATCCAGCAGATCTCATTTGGCTGAATGAGCAACAGCTTAATGCTCTTAAAGAAATCAACAGCGCCTTGCATACCCATTGGGTGGACCGCTCATTACACAATCATGCACTCTCATTGGCGCTTCTTCCCACACCCACACTCCTTACAGCAATCATCGTTCAAATCTCGACTTCAAAGAAGCTACACATTTTAGAGTGGATTCACCTTCCTCATACCCCAAAAGCATCAATCACCACAAGAGCTGCACAAATGGCTCTTCTTATAGAACGGGGGAGGAAAAGAGCTAGAGCCTTGATGGGTGTGGATATCTGCACGCTTTACACTCCCTGCAGACTAACACAATGGGAACCACTCTTCCAAAATTCTGATGCGTTACAAGATGCGTTGGAAGGGTGGCAAGGGAATGTCTCTTGCCATCTACCACCAGACCCACGCATACAAGTGCTGAAAACAATTCCGCTCACTCTAGAGACTCCTTTAGTACAACAACCAGTGAAAGATTGTCTTACTGTATTCACTGATGGTTCTAAAACCATCGGGGCTTGTGTGTGGCAAACTGACAATCAATGACATAAAAAACTTACCACACCACAACCTTCTGCTCAACAGGCTGAACTGTCTGCCTTCAATATGGCACTCACACTTTTTCCCAACCAGCCAATTAATGTAATATCTGATAGTCTGTATGTGGCACAATTGGCCTTGAATATATTTGATGCCTACATTTCTCCTGCAACCCCTTCTCCTTTAATGACGCTTTTTTTACAGTTACAAGACCTATTGAAGGAAAGGAAGGAATCTGTGTTTGTGGCCCACATCAGAAGCCATCAGCATCTGCCCGGATTTCTTTCAGAAGGCAATCACATGGCAGATGAGGCCTGCAAGTTGCATTTGTTACCACTCCTGCAGAATAACACCTTAACAGCAGGAGAAAGTCATGCTTATTTTCATCAAAATAGAAAGGCTCTGGTGAGACAATTTGGAATTACTCATCAAGAAGCCGCGGCAATTGTTCAACAATGTCCTACATGTAGTCTGCAGGCACGAAGTGTCCCAGAAGGAGTAAATCCTAGAGGCACCGAGGCCTGTGACACATGGCAAATGGACGTTACTCAGTATCCATCCTTTGCGCCCTGGAAGTATATTCACGTGTCTGTAGACACTTACTCTGGGTTCATCATGGCCACACTGCAAAGGGGGGAGACTACTAAAAACACTATCAATCATTGCATTCGGACCTTTGTAACACTGGGATGTCCAAAAATTTTAAAAACAGACAATGGTCCTGCATACACGAGCTCCTCTTTCTCGGAGTTCTGTCATCATTGGTCCATTGTACACAAATTTGGAATTCCATTCAATAGCCAAGGCCAAGCTATTGTGGAAAGAGCAAATTTAACATTCAAAACGGCCCTTGATCGATACATGGGGAAAACAGGCGTACGCCCCCCAAACCTCCCAGCGTTACAGAATGTGTTAAATGTATGTTTATATACCTTGAACTTTCTGAATCTTACTGGCTCTCCTTCTTCTACGGCTGCTTCTCGTCACTTTACCACACCTCCTGTCCCTACCTCCAGACCTCTTGTTTATTTCAGGCAACTTCCAGATCCGAAGTGGAAGGGACCTGTGCAACTGATCACTTGGGGCAAAGGATACGCTGCTGTTCAACTTCCTGATCGTGTTCTTTGGGTGCCTGCGCGCTGTGTTCGACCTTATCATGGGGAGGCTAAGGACAAGTGTTCCTCTCCTAGCCCTTCTGATTCTGATATCTCCTGTCTTTTCTCAGTTTTGGGCTGATCCTGCTGTTATCTTCGCCCCTCCGTTCACACGCGTTACCTTTACCTTTAAAGACATCTCTCTTTCCGCCTGTAATTATGCCTTTCAACATCAAGGCCGTGCCTTGCGTCCCTCACCTCACGTTTCTCTTCTGTATGGCTACCAACCCTGTCGGGTCTACCTACATGTCTATGTCACCGCGAATACGGTGGGACCTTATTCCTGCTTAGGCTTTCTTGCTTCCCGTCAATCCTTCAATCATACAGTTTATCTCTTTTCCATTTTCTCTGTAACTCGCCCCCCACTACCCTCTATGTTTCTTTCTTGGCTCCTTTTGTCTCAATCTTCTCCTCAATCTTTTTCCCATACCCTGGTGCGCCACTTCTCCTGCTGCCAACCTCCCTGTGATACCACCAGCTGCCTATGGGATGCACCTGGCTCCCATCTCCCTGACCGCTATCCTGGTTCCTGGTCACCGCTCCACGGACACCGAATTCGTAGACAGCTTCTCGAGTCCTCTCCACATCCTAAATTCAACTCCTTGATTCACACGCACCGTTACAACAATGAGGGAGCACTGCATCTTCGCTCTCAGGCCCTCTCCTGTTACCAGAGATCTCCAATCAAGAAAAAGGGAATCATCTGGCGCTGGTTTTTCAACAATACCATATATCTACAAGACTCACCCAAATATACCATCAATTATCATTTTAGAGCAACTCATCTTTCAGTAACTGATCTGACCCTCTCAGACTTTGGTCTATACCAATGTGAAATTACAAAAATGGTACGAGGCTTTGCCACTTCTCGGCTGACATTATCCCTACAACAAAAGTTTATCCCCCCTCAACGGAGGACACGAAGTGCACTCACCTCCCAAGATGCCAAACATTGCACCCCCTGCTTGCAAAAAACTCAACAGGGGCAGACCATCAGAACTACATTAATATATCACACTCATTTTATTTGCACCAAACCATCCACGCACACCTGTGTGTGGAATAGCACGACGTATAGTATTTGTGAAGATAACAACAAACAAACCTGTTATGACCCCACAGGCCCCACTCATCGCTACAACATCCTCATCACTGTCGGAGCCGGCTCATCGAAAAAGACACTGGTCAATCATGACTTTTATAATCCGAAGGTATCCCAATCGGTCACTTTTGATGCCTGCGAAGCCATGGACTATGGCACAAACGAATGCGGCTCACTTGTCTGGCGACGGATATATTCCAGCAACGAAAAGTACATCTGTGCCAGAACTTCAAATCAACACGACCCCTGTGGCAAAGGCACCTACTGCAATGAATGGAAATGTGTGGACTTTCAATCCAGAGGGCTCACAGTGCAACCTGACACCATACCCAAGAGGGATAACCTTAAAAAACTCTATATCACCCGTCTTAGAGTTCCCGATCCCAACTGTATGCAACATCAGTGCAATCCCATCAATCTCACGTTTCCAGTACCGGAAAATTGGCTTTCCTTCCAAACATGGAAAGGTACTGACAATGACTATGGCTTGGGTATTGATGGGACAGGAACCAACCCTTCAGTAGCCATCAAAATAATAGTAAGCAAAATTTCCATCGACTCAACCAGACACTCCTTATTTCATTCTGTTTATTCGGAATTGGCAAAATTGACTCACCTGACCGTACCACATGAGGTGCGCAACACCTTTGTACACCTTGCAGAGACTATTGCTAAATCATTGCAAGTTAAAAATTGCTTTGTGTGTGGGGGAACTACGATGGGGGAACAATGGCCGTGGCAGGCCCAGGAAATTAACATCACCCATGTCATAACTAATTAGTCCAACTCTGCTACCCTGTTTATTACCTATCTTTATTTCAATGATCAAACGTAGTTTAAATGCTATTGCCGAAGCTAAAGCTGCTGCGCAACTTAATCTCTTAATGCAAAATCATGTATATATGGCAATTCCAACTGAGGAGTGCAAGGCTCCGCTTTTGCACTTATGTTCCGATGACGACTCTGACACTGATAACCTGCCCTTGAACGAGGTTGTGCAATCGGATCGGGATGTCCCGGAGGGTATGTCCTTATCCAAGCACTATGATACTCCAAAGGAGAAAGGCTTATATTTTGAATCGGATATCGCGGCACCTTAAAAACAAAGAAAAGAGGACTTGTAGTAAACCTCGAGAGTCCTCTTGACCTAAGGCCCTAAGAATGACCTTCTCAAGTTAGGAATTGCATGATAAACTCAGCTTGGCACGACATGTAGGCAAATAGTTACAGAAACTAGCTGACTACAAAATATCTTGTTAATAGATAATCACTCTATCTTAGCACACAACAGTGGTCGCATCCTGCCATGGCGCCATTAGAATTATACTTCCTTGCTCCTCTTCACATATGTCTCGCTCCCCCCGCCCTGATAAAACTGCAAAATAAAAGAGGGTGGTGCGTTGCAATCGGGGGATTTTTTCATCTACCCCGGGCACAACGTGCTCTCTCACCTTGAGAAACTATGGTGTCTGTGTCAATTATTGATTCTAGTACTTAAGTACTCACCCTCGCGAGGGTCCCTCTAAATTTCACCCCTGCGGGGGCTCTACAGGCTGATCAGAGAACCTAAGGACAACGAGCAAACCGCGACAACGCGACAGTACAGTTCATCCAATGCCGAGATTATCACTGTATAAAAAAAAAAACTAGTAAAGTTTCCTTGGAAGGAAGCTCAAATAAAATTAAAGTGAGCTGGAAAAACAACAATTACCATGTTTTTCACTCCATGAGATGCACCTGATCATAAGATGCACCTAGGTTTAGAGGAGGAAAACGAAAAAAAATCAGTCGTAGCCTGAGAGGATCACAGATAAGTGTCCTTTCATGTGCCAGCTCTGCCTATTGACTCCTGCACTGTGGAAAAGAGACAGAAGAGACAGGCAATTACAAAGACAAGAAGAGGCGGGTTTCAACCCTGTAAAAGGACCCCATCCCAGCAGCCCGGTTGCTATTCACCAAAGGACCGACATTGACACACAAGCATTTCCCCCCACTTTTGGAGGGGGGAAAATTGCATCTTATAGAGCAAAAAATATATGGTAAATGGAAATTCTGATATAATTAGATATCTTTTATGCTCTAGTATTTTCACTCCTGCCTACTTCCCAGTACTTGTTGCTTTTGTAATTGCTCAGAGAAGCACTGACTAAAGCAGTTTATAAATTCATTCTTTAATTGTGAACCTGGTTATAAAGCATATGAATCTTAATCATATGTCTTCAGGGATGCTGCAATGATCATAAATATGATGCCAGTTGTAAACTTACACAACTTCTTACTTAAAAAAATTGAAAATCTGCAAGGAGTAGCAATAAGGGAGGTGAGTTTATTATTTGAATAAAATATCATGACATTGGTTTCAGCAACATGACTGGACTATTCTTGAATCATCGTAATTTTCTCTGGTAATACCAATCCCAATTTTTTTAAAAGGATGTGAATAAAGAGATCTTTAGTTTTATTATTCAAAATCATACCTCCTGCTGCCCAGTCCCCAATTCTGACTAGCTGTGTAAAATTTATTTGGTAGTCAACCTGTTCCTGCCATCTTTGTTCACTTTTTCTTTCTCTTTCCCATCTTTTCTCTTCTCCATATATTTCACTAATTATTTCTCTTCTAAACTATAATCATCTTTGAAAAAATAAACCCAATCCTTCCTTTGCTGCCTTCTTCTACTTGTTCTCCTCTCTTCCCTCCTCCTCCTTCTTCATCATCATCATATTTTTTTTCTTTCATAAGTGTTACATTTTATCACTCCACTGGTTTAGGTTTGGATTAAGGTTAGGAGATTCTTGACGAACAACTTTAATGTTTCTGCCTGTGGTGTATTTTATAGCTGCAGTCCAATCAGAATGTAGCTTGTATACACCACCTTATCATCAAGAGGAACCTAGAAAATGGTGATATCTTTTGAGCCAAAAAAAAAAGCAGAAGCAAGAATTCTGGCTTCCAATTATTCCTAAAATGATTCTCGATATTTGCAGTATACTGATTTTAAAAAATAATTTTTTGACAAAGCAGGGGAAAAAAGCTAGAAGCACTACTTTCTGTTCCTTTTACAGCTGCAGCAGTAATAACTAGCATGCTCTAAGGAAGAAAGGATAATTTAGGGAAGCAGGAGGACAAAGACCATCTCAGACTCAAGTATCTATTACTGATGACATGGGGTTGATGACAGAGGAAGGATCTTTTTCTTAACTACCCAAGCTGTCCCTGGAAAGTCAGCTATAGTGCTTATACCAAAAGTATAGCAAAGGAGGCAGATAGAAGCCATTGCTATCAGGTGTTCCTGCTGATAGTGCATTATTCCAGGACTGTGCATTGTTTCAGTGCTGATGAACAAAAACATCCTGTGTCCAAGCTCCATGCCTGGATCAATTATAAAATGGCCAGACAACAGAGGCAGCATAGTGTGAGATCATTTCAAAGTGGTGACAGATCACAGCTACACTATCTGCAACAGCACAAAAGGAAATGGAGAGGGGAGTGTGTTGGAAGCAGGCAAGGTACCCAGCATTGGCATTTGAAAGGCATCATTAGGCTGTACTATTGGCAGCAAATCATTACATTGTATATTGCATGCCCCCATTTGGCTTTCATCTCCCATTCTTCTCCTCCAATAGCAAGTGACTTAGCCTAGTAACCATGGAAGACACGGAGTGTGGCAATATACAGCCACCAAATGACAAACCTGATACGACATACATCCTTCCCCCCCCAAAGAAATAGGAATATAATCAACAGCATGCATAGGCCCGTTCTGAGGCAGTGTGAATAATTATGATTGGTTTAAAAGAGGACGGCTTCTTCTTTCCATATGGCAATCATGAGCACAGAAAAAAAATCACATGTCATGGGAAAGGGGATCTGTAGAGACTTTACATACTTTCTTTCATTTAAGTTAAACCAGAACTGAAGTGTTTTTTTTTAATTTAATAATCTGACGTCTAGGTTGAAAGAAAAGTAAAGGCTTCCATGTGATAATGACAGCATTGATGTGCTAGAAAGTCTGACCTGCTCGTTAGCATTCATTCTTTCACTTCGGTTTGGGGGAACTAGCTGCGAGGGGGGGGAAACATGTTCATGAAATGGACATCATCAGTGTGATTTAAGCAACGGGCCAAGATGGATTTTTTTTCTTTTTTTACTACTGAAGAAACCTTTCCAATTAAAAACGAAATCCAATTCACTACTAAAGGCAGGTTGTTTGTGGGGATGGTGGTGTAATGCAAGTATTGTGTACTGCTGGGCTCAAAATTGTAAAGATGGTGAATTGGGAAGAACTGCTTTGTGATTTTAAAAAAGGGAACAACACCTGATAGCAGCAGACAAATTTACACAAGAAAGATTGATGAATTGATTAAGCACAATTGCTGAATCACTCAAAGGGAAACTGCCATCAAGGTTGCCATCTGATAGGAACACGTGGCTCCCATTTTTCATACAGGTAGTCATAAATTCACAAACCACAGTTGGGACCAGAATTTAGGTTGCTAAATTTTACTCCACCTATTAATGAATATAATCAATGAATTAATTCAACAATTTGATATATTATAATATCAAATACCTTCAGAGATGCTCATCTTTAATGTAAAATGTCCTTATAGGGACTAGATCCCTACTTTATTCTTTATCTATTTCCATTTGTAATACAGAATTGTCTCCATTTTTTTTAAAGGGACTGGAATTGTCTTGCCTTTTCTATATAGAATGCACAAAGGTATTTCTGGCAGATCATATAGCATATCTCACTGAAATAATTATTAAAGCTTCCAGTACTGTTGCTACATGGAGACAACACAACTGGCATATTGATCTGATATTTGTGTCTCTGTTACATGGTGTGTTATTACTGATAAGTAACTAATGTAGGTTAGGGAATTGTCTGTAAGCTGGGCATCAATAGCATTATTGCTGTGGTGCATAATTATCATTTCTGGAAGATTGGACTGAATAAGGTAAAAACCAAATACCAACTTCTCTCTGGAGAAAAAGGTTTGGGACTTAAGTGGGCCATCAATCCCAGAAGGGAAAAAGAATGTCATACATATCGGTATTTTAATTGTGCTTTTGTTTGCATTTTAATTGCATGGCATTTCAAAAGGCAATTTTAGCTGAAAAGTGGTGCAACAATACTCAGTGATTGCAGATTAGAAATTGGAGAGTGGTAAAGTGTGCATATGCAGTGCAGAGAATGTTATGGATTACTTCATGCCTGACTGCTCTAAAATGATAATTCCTGTCTACTGTTCCCCCACAAGTTAGAAAGGACAGTGTCATCATGAACTCAGAGATTTTCTACACCTAAAACGTTAAGGCATGTCCCTGTGGCAGTGAGACTGAGACACAAAACAAAGGAAGAATAATGACTGAAGAAAAAAGAAACTGTGGAAACATTCAGAAATTCAAGCAAAAACAGGATAGGTTGCTGACTATGCTTACCTCTGTGTGCACATGCCTAGAGGATTTTCTTCCTGGATGAAGGCAAAGCTGCAATATAGGATTTGTTTTGTTTGTGCTTATAGCGTGCTATACTATAGCCCCACAATTGTTTTCCTTCGATATGTGGGCTACTAGCATATTTGTCACACAAATAAATGCAGCAGTTTTATGGACTGAATTCTGTTTTTTACAGACATCACACTTTTTTATAAGTTTGACCATTTTATATTGTTTGCTAGGAAAAGGATCTTATGTCTAAATAAGAACATGGTAACCAAATATGCCTATCTAGCTCCATTCTTTCAGTGCTACGCTAACAGAGTAATAACAGAGTGTCAGCTATGGAATCATGATTCATCGCTGCCCCATAGCTGGAGAAAGTGGCAGGGGGGTGATGTTAATTGAGTAGCTCTTAGTAGTCAAATATAATTCTTTGATAGTTCAAGGTTAAAGAATGTGGCGCAGAAAGAATTGGAACTTACTTTGGGATTCGTTCATGTGATGTGATGATGAGTAAAAAGGGGATGGTTTGTAGGCTGGACATTATGGGGAAGCTGGAAACTTTTAGTTTCAGAATTCCACAGATGTGCCAGGTGCTATTCTAATAAAAGTACTTTTGAGATTATGCTTGTCTTGGAGGATACTGACAGGAATGGGTGTTCCTGGAACTCTGACAAGAGTTGGAAGTAACGTTGGAGGTCTTCTAGTTCAGGGATGTCAAACTCATGGCCCACAGTTTGGATCTGGCCCACAGGGTGCTTAGATTTGGCCCACGGGGCTGCCCTGGAAACAGTGAAGGACCGGCCCACAGTGCCAGCAAAAACTGAGCTCAGGAGGGAGGTGCCGTATTTTTGTTGCAGGAGGCCATCGCAGCCGAAAAACCCAGGCCACCACAGGCACCCCCAACATGAGTGATGTCAAGCTGTCCACATCCACTCTGTCCACACCCACCTGCCCCCACAAGATCAAACACAACCCTGATGAGGCCCTCAATGAAATCAAGTTTGACACCCTGTTCTAGTTCAACCCTCTGTACTGATGGGCAACTGTTCTCCAGGGTTGCAAATTAATATCTTTCCTAAGCTTATCCAGGAAGACCAGCAATTAATAATGTTGGAAGCTCTTCTATCTAATTGCAGAGCTTCTACTACTGTGGTGTAGGACAACTCACCACGGACAATTCCATGCAGGATAACTCAACCTGATAAATGTTATCCTCCACTGTTTCTTTAACATTATTTCCATTTTTTTCCAATAGAAATAATGTCAAAGAAAGAGTTTCAGATAACATTTATCGTGCTGAATATCCTGCATGGAACTATCCCTTGGCAAGTTGTTCTGTGGTGTGTTGGCTGTGGTCAGTTGTCTCACAGCAATGAGATGGCCATGGCAAATTGTCCCATTCTGCTACCTCTGATTTACAGTTCTTTCTTTCATCGTGGACATTTTGATGACAGATACAGGAAAGTTGCTGGCAGAATGTAGACCACCAAAAGCAACCCAGACTGTACTGCAAACATTTAATAGGAAAATGGCCACTTTTCAAAAGTAAAATTTACCTGTTCTTAGACAAAATAAAATGGTGCGAAGTGTGCGATCACCGAACTGGTTGTATACCTGTGGAATCCCACCCCTGCATACATTGCTACAAACACATTTTCAGATTATCTATGCAAGCACAAATAATTCTACTGTAACTGGCTGTGAATAAAGTGTTAGGTACATATTTATTTTATTTTTTTATATTACAGGGATGGGTATCTTGCTTAATTACTTCCGTGAAAAGCCAGTTTATCCATGAGTCTTTCTTGGTAAAATATAGGAGTGCCTTACCTTTATGAAATGATGCCTTTGACATTGTTCCTAAAGCATTCAGCCTCTTTGTGTTTCACTAGTGCCACATATAAAAGTTTGCTTGCTTTAATTCATCAACTGGGATGACCTTCACACTTTGAGTGACCCTGCTGGGATTATATACTCTTGGCAGATGCTCCCATGTTCTTTGCTCATTCTCCCAGAAACACCTCCCTTCCATGATGAGGCACTTAAGAGGAAGTGGGAGGTTTGAATCAGTCTTAATTATTGCCAACTACTTGGACAAGCATAACCAATTTTCTTGCAACAGTTTCTGAAGTGGTTCACCACTCCTATTTCCTAGAACTGAGAGAGAATAACTAGACCCAAATCACCCAGGCAACACTGCACCTAAGCAGGATTAGAACTCATTTGGTAGCCAATTAACCACTATACCAAACTGGCTGTCATCAATAGCCTATAAACCTACATATGTTATTTTTAATAAAGCATTTAAAGGTAGAAAACTGACTGTGCAGTTTATTTGCTTCGTATCTGGGTTCTAAATGGCTAGAGATTTATTCTCTTCTTTTAAAAATGAAAACAGGTAGGGAAGTATACAGTAGCTCTTCCAGCTAGCAACTGAAGCACCTCCATTCACCATTTTCCATGCCTAACTTGGGGTATTTTGTGGTTAAAAATTATCTTTGTAAATCATGAATATGTAAACACTCAATACTTGGTTCAGACTGACTTTGGAACACTAAGTTTCTTCCTTCTTAGGATTACTTAATGGAACTGGGAAATATACCAATCTTAGATATTGAATGTTATTTTACAAAACAGACAAATAAAGAATATAAAAGAATTACTTATAATACGTGTTGGTTTTCCAGTTAAAATTTAATGTTTCAGTGGCCAGAATATATCTTCACAAAATGCTCAGCCCCAAATCTTTCTTTTCCATGAGAATCAGTAAGATTGATAGGTTTTTTTTCCCCTCACTTAATTCACTGTTTTTTTCCCCTTTGAGCATCCTAAAAGCTTTACAATTTACATTTGCTTGGTGTCATTTTGTTGGATTGAAACCATTGTTTTGCTTCTACCTTTGCCTGGATAGCTTTTTCTGCATTGGTCCTAGAAATCTGTCCATATCAGTAGAAGAGAAAAAAAAAAACTATTAAGAATAAAGTACAAGACAAAAGGCGATGATATGGAGAGAAAAAAATATTCTGAAGGGAAGGACTTAAATCTTAGTCACCAACAATATATGCAGCCCAGGGCTAAAATATGGAGTTCTTGGTGCTTTTTGAGTTTGGTTGTTGCTTGCACATGTTTTATTACCTAAGTTAACTTCACATTCACTAATGCTAATGATATTATCCAGTCAGATAAGGAAACATCTGCAAGGAAACAACCAAGCTCAGAGTGCACCAAGTCCACGATTCATGTTAGTCAATTAAATGCCATAAAGTAAACTACATAGCAGTTGGGTTTTGCTACTAAAATGAAGTGTGCTTTCCCTCCAGATCAGGGCTGTCAAACTCACGGCCTGCAGGCCGGATGCATCTCGTGCTGGCAGTTTAGAGAAGGTAAAAAAAGTTGTGATATGTAATGCTGCTGTGACGCCACGAGTTTGACACCCCTGCTCTAGATAGTAGGTAAAGATTTGCTGTTCAAGATGTACTACCCAAATGCTCACAGAATGTAGAATATGTTTTTTTGTTATATTCTAGCTAATACAATCAAAACAGAATAATGAAAAGTCAGAAGTGATGTTTTTCTATCTCTCTCTAGTTCAACAGCTAATTTTGCATATACGTCTATGAATACACACATGAACAGATACCATATGCACAGAATTTCGTACATGGCCTCACACCATGTGTTTTAAAAAGAACTAGGTTATTTTTTGTGTGGATTATATTAATATACAAAAATAACAGAAAACAGCACCTTCATGATGGATAAATATGCAAATCGTCACCCCAGTCCTGACACACATTGTGATAGGTCTACAGTAAATTTCCTTTCTCATTCGTCATGAAATCCACAGCTATTGTCACATGTTAATACCCATATTGTCACATGTTAATACACATGTTAATACAAATGATAATAATGTTCGGAAAGAACAGATAGTATATCTGAAAATATAATAGGTATAAAGTTCTTCAAGTTAAGTGCAACTGCTGGTCACTATATAGAGTTTTCCAGGCACCAATCCGGAAATGAATTTTTTTTTTAAAATTCTCAGTCTAGTTGCTAGATTTCTGGTGGTCGCCTAAGCAATACTAATCAGGTCTAATTGTATTTAATATTTTCAGGATCAGCCAGGCTAGATACTTATATCCGTCTTGATATGAATGTATTTTATCTAAAGCAAGCTGGAAACTGGTGACAAACAACCAAGGAAGCTAATCACTCTGAGCTTTGGTTATTTAGGCCTATTAAGAAAAGGTTAAGGGGACAGCATAGTAATTCTGATCAGGACCTTGCTTTCAAATGTGAACCTTGCCTAAATGTCACACAAACATTTAATATCTATTTTTTCTCATGTTCTGATGGAGGGGGTGATGGTGTAGCCAGCTTACTGTTACTTCTTATACAGTAAAATAGCTTGCACTGTTACTTAACAGTTTCTATCCTCTTGATTTATATGGGAATTCTATCTCAAAATGGACTGTTTTCATTGAGGCACTCTGTATATGTAATCCAGAAATATTACATGGTTTCATACATTTGATGTGCAGTGACATTCATTTATTTTGATTTGTCATGATTGCTAGAATGAATACTTATATCTTGTTTTTTATATTTTCAATATTCTTTCCCAGTTTGTGACCATTTAAAATTATTTTGTATAAAGTACTGGTCTGACAATCTATTTACTGTCTGAAAAACAATACAGAAATAGTTTAATAAATTAAATCAACGTAATAGTGTATTGATTGATCTGCAAATAAACACTTTTGGTAACAGAGATTAGAAGGTTGTTTTGCCAATTCAACCCATCAGCCTTGGTTGAGATCACCAAAGACAATAAGCATCTAATGCATGCAAATCCGTCACTTGTTATCTTCATGCAAAGTTCAACTTCAACATTAAATGGTTATGTGGAAAATTATGTTTCTGTCCACTTGTGTTATCTAGGAAAAAGATTTAAATGCAGTTAAAATGCTGTACTTAAGAGGTGTGAATTATGCAAGACCTAATGCAAGAATAAATGACCAGTATGAGAAGAAGTACCCTGAGGGAGAATGAATGAGAATTCACTGAAAGTGAAACATGAAGGAAAACAACTATATGAAGGAAAAACCAACGGATAGAGTTGTCAACGTTTATAAGTTACATAAACCTGACATCTCATAATTTACTTAACCAACGATCAGATGACATAGAGGGGTCTAATGAGTCTTAAGACAATGATGCACTTTTAATTCACTCCATTATTAATAGTATAAGAAAACATGCACTAAAGAATTTCAGGTAAATTCTATCCACTTGATCCTACTTGGGCATCAATCTAGATGAATTTCAAGATTGACCAAAACATAATGTGCTTGGGAACAACTATTTTTAATAGAGTATATTTATTTTAAAGTAGCTACAGTTAGGTAGCTGGAATAATCTTGCTGTGTAAAATAGTATTTTTACTAATTGTCTCTGCTGCTCACTAGCTAAACAAGGTGCTTTGCAGTATGGGGCAGGGGATGAGGAAGGGAAATATGTCCATAAAACATGTCAATACATTTCTTTACAACTAAATTCAATAGCATGTGGTTGAAATGATTACATTCACAGTTTAAATACATGGCACATAAATTACCTCTTCAAGAGAGCTACAGAATAATACCTGAAGCGTAAAGAGAGGAAATGGAGTTAATTAAGTGTGTGCCCAGCTAAATCAAACTGGAAAAAAATTACAGTAAGAAGAACATGGATGATGAGCTTACTTCTGCACAAAGTAAAATTATTGAATATCATGTATCTGAAAATGTGCTGCAGCTCCTTTGAGTCACAGAGCAGGCTTTCTGATGGGTAAAAGTGGTTCTATTATCATTACCCCTTTTTTTCCTACCACATTTTCATTTTTTAATAGGCAGCTGGGAATTAAAAGGAATAATCTGTGGTGTATAGGTACGACTACAAATGAGCCCCAAATTTATGTTGCTAAGTGAGAAATTTGTTAAGTGAGTTTCACCTCATTTTATGATCTTTCTTGCCACATTTGTTAAGTGAGTCACTGCAATTGTTAAATTAGCAACACTTAAGTGTTAAGTGAATCTGCTTTCTCCATTGACTTTGCTTGTCATAAGATTGCAAAACGTGATCTCATGATCCAAGACATTACAGCTGTCACAAATGTGAGTCAGTTGTCAAGCATCCGAATATAAATCACGTGACCATGGGATGCTGCAATAGTCGTAAGTATGAAAAATGTTCATAAGTCACTTTTTTCAGTGTTATAACTTCAAACGGTTACTAAGCAAATTGTTGCAAGTCGAGGTCAACCTCTGCATGTGGACATATTTCTAGATTTTTTTTAAAGGCATAATATCTGACAATGAAGAAATATATTTATGCTCAGTATATCAAAATAAATAACCAATGGACAGCGTGCCTTCAGAAATTGTGGGAGCTTCATCACTGGAAGCTTTCAAGAAGAGACTGGACTGCCATCTGTCAGAAATGGTGTAAGGTCTCCTCCTTGGGTGGAGGTTGGACTACAAGACCTACAGCTCTGTTAATCTGAATCTGAAGCTCAAACAAAGACAAAATAAGTTTATAAAATAAAAACGGAAGCCAGGGGGAAAAATAGCAATTAGGTAGAGGGACACCTAATAAGGACAGGCTGGATTATGTTGTTTGAAAGAAAATTACACTTTCCAAACAGAGGAATGTTCTGCTATTGATTGATTGAGGAACTTGATTTAATGAAGAGTTATATAGTGCCTGTCATACAGGAACTGAAGATGCTCCTATTTATCCTCACGACCACCCTAGGTGGTAAGTTGACTAGAAAGTTAGCTGTAACAGATAAACGGCAACACAAATTCTATCTGTTTTTGAGATATTCACCCAAGACCCTTGAGAACTGAGTAGATTTAAAATAATAATACATGTAATGTAATTTTCTGTATGGCTGGTGGGCACAATTTGGGTGGTATCAATTTTGAGTAGCACTCCAAAATTAGACAAGATTCTGGCTGATTGGGGAGGAATTTAGGGGTTTTAAGAGGAAAAGGGATTCCTTAAACCTCTCATGGCTTTTGCTGCTATTATGTCTTCATACTCTCCTCTTTTACAAATATTCAATTTCCAAAAAGGCATAAATTGTATCCCATTCCTCAGAGGGCACGAAAGCAATGGAATTCATATTTTTGCACTTGCTTTAGGGTACCAAGAAGTTTTATTTTTTCCAAAAGTTTCACTTTTACACAAATGTCTGAAGACTATTCTGGTACATTTCATCTGAAATGCTATATTACTATTAACTGGGAGGCTTAAAGAAGATTTTTAATTCATTAAGCAGCGTATCTATCAATAAACTTTAACTCAACCCATTAAATTTTTCATTAATGTTTCTTTCTGTTCATAATCAAGCATTCAAAAGAAGATAATAGATTTATTACTATGTCCTGATTTTAGCAGCTTGTTTATTAATGTTAGCCGTCCTGGCAATACCTCTGACAATAAAAGAGATTGAAAGTCACTAGACTTTCATTAGCATTAGATTCTAATGTCAATTAAAGCCTAGAGCTCTCTATCCCCTTCTGAAGGTAAAGTGTGCAATAACTGTAGTTCAAATGAAAGGAGAATCAATCAAGAAAACAAGGCAAAAGAAGAACTGAGCGCATGTACCACAGAGATGCCACCAAGCTATCTTTACTGATTTTACTGCTATCTGCTAATACAGAACATAACAACTTCACTCTTTTCAAATTCATACCAGTAGATGTAACCATGCTCTGTAAGATAGTGTTAAGAAATTACTCATATAGTAAACCATTCTTATTAAAGCATTGGAGATTGGTTTGGAGTTATTCCTTAAATAAGTGTGTAACTCCAGTGACACGTTGTGAAAAAGTAACAGCGTCCTTCTAGAAAAAGGAAAGGATGAGTGACAATTGGTTCCCTCCAGATATGTTGTATTCATTTTCCACAATTCTCTACCTGTGTCAATTATGCTATATGGAAATTATATATTACAGTGTTTCATATCAGAGAAATTTAGCTAATATACTATCATTCTAACCTTTAATTAGTTTTTATAGTGTGGACACCAGACAATTGTACAATAATTGCTAGTATCCCTATCTCTACCCTGTTTGTTCAGAACTATGATGGAAAGCAAGGGAAAATGAATTGTGATTTTAACTTGTTTTTAAAAAGATACCATTTTTCTGCTTTGATAGGCTTTACATATTGCAGTGCTAATCTTTACTGAACAATGAATCGCAATGCAAGATTTTTTTTTAATCTTGCCTTTACTTGCAATAAACACGCACTAAAAGCAGCAGCCCTGGTAATTAATTTGTTTCAGCTCCTGGGGGAATAGAAATGTTTTTTGTTTGGCACCAAAAAGGTATTAATAATTATAATGCCAGGTATATATTATGTCATTGGGGAAGGCATTCCATGGTGTTGGGAGATTACTATCAAAAAGCGAGGTTTTGGAGTAGCCTCTCCCTGCCCTTTAGCATGGGAGCCAATTGGAATATGGATACTACATATATCTCTTAAGCTAATGTGGTTTCAAGATGTGGACAACTTTATAGAGTAACACCATCTCCCTAAATTAATATTCAAAATTTAGTTGGAATCAACAAATATTTTATAAAACTTCTGAAACATATTAATATTGCATGTCAGTATTCTTGCAGTATCTGATGCCAACTGAAGTTCTCAACCAATTTCAAGGCAGTTTCATGTAGAGACAGCAAAGTTGTCAAAATATGTAACTGTATTCTCTTTGTTCTAGGAAGGCCTTAACTAACTTGATAAAACTTCATGTATTCCAGAGGATGACCAACCCTTCAGCAAAAGTATCCTTATTAGCCAGAAAAATCTCTTAGAGGACTCTCAAATCTATTAAAATATTTTACTTTATTTATTAAATAGATATACAAATCTATTTAAAATACCTGTTTGAATGGTTAATCCTAATCAGTTCTGCTGCAGAGACGAATACTTGCTGCCGGTTATTTAAAATCTGTGGGTTTTCCATAAGTCTGTGATAAATTACTTGTATAGTAGTTTTCTGTGGTAAATGTCAAAGAGTGCCATGTTCCGAGTACCTTCAATTAAAAAATGTCATCTGTTGGGATCCAGGAAGTATCAGCCTTGTGAGGTAATCCAGAAAAAAGCACACTCAGAAGTATGGTTCTAACTTTATTGTATGATTACATTAAGAAAATCTTACAAATCTGAAAGTACATCTCTCCCATCTTGCCTCCACAGCCCAAGAAATTAGAGACGGACTTATGAGATATTTGACATTTCCCCATTTATTTTGTGGGCTTAGCTGCCTCTTACCTGCCTCGTGTCTAGTTTATAGCTCTTCCTTCTGTCTCCAAAGATCATTCTGACATAAGGAAACATGCCTTCTCTTTTGCAGCACCTATCCTTTTGAATGAGATTTGCCCCATATCTCTGTGGTTACCAACCTGATGCCATTTAAGAAAACCTTAAAGAGCCCCGCTGGATTGTTTAAGTGTGGGGTGTGGTTAGTCAGATTTCCCATCAATTTTTGCTTGTATTTATTTATTTTTCTTTTATAAGTGTATAGTACTTTTATTGTGTATTTTTAGCCATTATGTCATAAAAATGGTCCTAAAATTGAGTCTGGCGCTGTAGTAACTCAATGTATGAACGGCAACAACTTACAATCCAAATTCCAGGCTCAATTGTGGTCATAAGTAGATTATCTGTACTTATTTCAGAAATTCAAATTAAAACACCCTCAACATATAGCCTGAACTTGAACATACCTAGTCAAGGGGCTCTATGTCCCTGCTGGGTAATTTGTTTCACAGTTGAATTGCTCCAATTGTTAGGATTGTTAGGAATTTTTTTCCTAACACTCGATCAGAAATTGCTTCTCCTATAACCTAACTCCATTGTATTACACTCTATACTCTGTAGCTTCTTCCTTGTGACATCCTTTCAGTCTCTGAAGAGTGCCATATAATATCCTCATCCTGCCTTTTCTTTACATATTCTCCTTATGTATTTTTTCTTACCTTGATATTAGCTCTAACCCATACATTATCTTCTGTTAAGAGACCTTTTCTTGCTCTCATTCTATTGCACTGCTTTATACACCCCAAAGCTAGTCATTAGAGATAATGGCCCCTCAGTTATAACATGGAATCAGGATGGAGAATAGAAATTCAAAGGATAGAAAATGTAAGTTTTTAAAAAATCATCTTAAAACAGTAATTCTTTTTTGTAGCATCGGTCCCCATCCTTTTAGTCTCTGTGTTCCGGCAGTGGCGGCAGGAGAGAGTAGAGAGAAGGGATGGTTTTGCATGATTGCCTACTGCTTCTGCAGCCCGGTTCCCAACAGGCGGACCAGTACCTGGCCACAAAACCGGGGGGTTAGGGTCCCGTTTTATAGACTGAAATTAGCATTTTTTAAGCTCATAATCATTCTTCAGTAAATCTGAATTATACTAAGATCCAGTGGTGGGATTCAATTTTTTTTACTACCGGTTCTGTGGGTGTGGCTTGGTGTATGTGGCAGGGGAAGGAACTATAAAATCTCCAGTCAGAGGTGGTCTTTGCCAGTTCTCCAAACTACTCAAAATTTCCGCTACCAGTTCTCCAGAACTGGCCAGAACCTGCTGAATACCACTTCTGCTAAGATTATAAAAGATGTTGACATACTTGAAATACTTAAATTAAGATGATTATAAAGAAACTAAGAGAATACTTTATATAGTAAAAAGACAGTATTTGATTTTTAAAAATTGTCAATGTGGGAGAAGATAGCACAAACATTACTCTACAAATGTAAAAAAGAAGAAGGAAGAACCATATGTTCTGCCTATTTAATAAGCAGGAAAGAATAAGAAATGGGATTTAATTATGATATTTGAAACTTGTGTAAAATAGAACAAGAAAGTTGGATCAAGTTTTAAGTTAACTTATCAAAATTATTTTTCATGCCAAATACAAGTCATTTTTTGAATGCTAAATGCAAAGAGACACCATCATGTTGCAACATTACTGAGTTTCAGATTGGAAACTTTTACCAGGATCTTGAAATAACAAATACAGGAAACAATTAAACAAATTCTTTTAAAAGAGTAAAAAGGAAATGGGAAGAATGTTTCATTCAGATTCATTGTTTGGTTGTGTGCTTCCGACAAAAAAATGCAAAAGCTCATGACAACTAAGAGCACACAAAATAAAATTGTTTAAAATTTATGAACCTGCTTAAAATACATGAACTTGGTGGACCTATAGCTATGGATGAAAGGTTATGAACTATCATGATTCATCCATAGAATAATGTGATGAAAGATAAATATAATATAAATACAAGTTTGAGATCCTGAAAAATGGTTAATACTTCCTTTTTCTTGGCTATTGTTTGATCACTCTATAGCAATGAATTCAGAATAACAATATTAATTAAGTATACTCACCTTTTAACTGAAGCTACTTTGGGTGTTGCATTTGTTTAACCACAGTTTATTGAGTGGTGTGGTGGCCTAGAAGGGGAGCTTTCGCCTCACAATCAGGAGGCTGAGAGTTCAATCCTAGGTAAGGCAGATATTCTCTTTCTGGGCACACTGAGAATATACTGTACCTACTGAATGAAACTCCGCGTTGGTGACAGGAAGGGCATCCGGCCATTAAAACACTCTGCTAGCTCCATTCCATTGCCCAGACTCCACCCCGCAACGGATTATGGGATTGTTAAAAGATGATGATTTGTTTAATCAAAGTTTATTAGATCAATTTTATGCTGACTCTGTTAACCTCTTAGAGAGGGCTATAAAGTACTGTGAAGCGGTATATAAGTCTAAGTGTTATGCTACTATAATTAGCAAGATATACAGTATAATTCCAGATTTGATGGTTCTTCAATGCCCTTGCTTTTTCTTCATTTTTGGAAACAAGGGAGACTTGAAAATTTTGAATCCAAAAATGAATCAAGGGATTTTCTTCTGGTTATTTTAAATATCTGCAGTATAAGGAAAGTCATTAATGCTTCTTCAACATTATTGTTGTGATATATGAATCCAGCTACTATCATGTTCTATTCATGTAGAAAAGTGATTATATACCATTTTAGTTCTGATCAGATATAAACTGCTGTTATATTGTAATCAATAACTTCTATATACATTTTTCATGCACTATACGTATAAACATGAGTTCAAACCAGTAATGATTGCTTTTGATCAATAATAACAACTTCTTTTATATAGTTTGCCCCCATAGAGTAAAAAAAAAATCACTCCTAAATTAGAAGAAATGGGTTATGCAATGTGGTGTTTGATAGATAGGAATAAGCAACATGCATGTTTTTTTGTATCATTTGCCTTATTCTTTTCATATTACTGTATCCTCAAGTAACTAAACTGATGAAATTAAGAGCAGCTATTACAAAATTGGAAGGAGACATCAAATAAAAAAACAAGAATCAAACTGTGATCTCCTAATTGGAATAAGAGCTACTGCTGTCTGTGTGGAAAATGTTTGGTGTGCCCATCCCATTTCAACCACATTTGAACTAGAACTGCTGGAGATGCCACAAATTAACCATTGGTTCTGGCCTAAACTTACAACAGACCTCTTATCCAGGAAACATCAAAGTGAGATAAAGTATCCAAAGACAAATTCTGGATAAAAAAAGTTGTAAGTTGAGGACTACCTGTACATGTTTCTGGTGGATACCTGTCAGTCAATGCTGAAACTCAGGCATTTACACTGAGCCTCTCCTGAGTTTCAGCATTGGACTGACATGGTATCCACCAGAAACATGTACAGGTAGTCCTCAACTTACAACAGTTTGTTTAGTACTGTTCAAAGTTACAACAACACTGAAAAAGTGATTTATGACCATTGTTCACACTTATTTATAACTGTTACTGCATCCCAGGGATGGGATTCAAATTTTGCAACAACTGGTTCTGTGGGCATAGCTAGGAGGGCATGGCTAGGTGGGTGTGGCCATGTGACTTCCCTCAGGGAAGCCTTCTGGGATGATGTTTTTTGCTCCCAGGAAGGCAAAAAATGGAGGGCAGGCAGGGGTATGTGTGCTGTGCCCCCCTCCATTTTTTGCCTTCTTGGGTCTCAGAGATGCCTCCTGAGTGAAGCAGTAAGTAAGTGAGGAGGATCGCGGCACAGCTGATCATTGTCGGGAGGGGAGGAAAAAACACCTTAAGGCGTGACTGGGCGGGGAAGAATGCAAACGGCGATGTTGGGCATGTGTGGAATTTGTGCATGTGTGCTAAGGACTGACTGGGCGGGGAGGGGAGGGGTGGGCGGAGAGGGGTGGGGCAGCCTGGGGCACAATTTGCCAGTTTTCTGAACTGCACAGAATCGTAACAATTGATTCTATAGAACTGGTCCAAACCAGTAGAATCCCACCCCTGCTGCATCCCCAAGGTCTCATACGATCAAAATTCAGGTGCTTGGTAACTGAATCATATTTATGATGGTTTGCAGCGTTCCAGGATCGTGTGATTACCTTTTGTGACCTTAGATAAGCAAGGGCAACGGGGAAGCCAGGTTCACCTAACAACTGTGTTATTAATTTAACAAGTGTGGTGATTCACTTAACGACTGTGGCAAGAAAAGTTGTAAAATGGGGCAAAACTCACTTAACAAATGTCTCACTTGGCAACAGAAATTTTGGGCCTAAGTTGAGGACTACCTATAGTACAGACAGCCATTATCAAAGGATAGCTTATTGTCTATACGTACTGAGGTCTAAATCCCTCAGAGATTTTCCCAAGATAAGAAGACACAATACTATTTTTTTTTTTAGCAAAGGACATACTTCTAACTGATAAGAAATCAGATTTTTTTCATTGTAGCTTCTTAAAAAAACATATAGTGGTTATACTTTTAATAAATTGCTTAGGGAAGGGTTAAACTAGGCTCATCCAGGCTTTTCTGGTAAAGAAAATGCTTAAAATGCTTGATGAAGTGGTGTTTTTCCTATTGTTTTTTAGCTAGTTCTATTTTAATCTTCATGTGATTTTTATTGTATACAGGATTTAAAACTTTATATATGTAATTTTCATTTCAAAGAAAATTAATGGTGGCTATATTTTGAATAAATAACCAAAGTAGTACATCTTACATTCTAATAGTAAAATGTATTTGACTTAACATGAAAACTAATAGATATTTTATTTATAAAATCTTACTCTCTTGTAATCGTGATATGAATACATATTTTTGAACTACTTTGAGGTTAGAAGGATTACTGTGCCATTAAATCACGGTAATACAAGGATTTTTTTACCTTTGATTTTAGTAATATATCAAATTCTTTCCTGTTCTTTCTTCAGTACGTTCTAAAATCATTCCTATGCAGGCGCAAATTAAAACAATTGGCAGGATGTAATTAAACTTCAATCAATAATGTGGCAGCTGCATTGTGCAGCATCAAACCCAGGCAATTTTACAAGATTCCTCAAAGGAATATATTTTGTGGTCTATTACGAATGCAGCTCCATTCTCTTTTTGCTCTTATTCTCTAACTCTTCCTACCCTTCCTTTCTTTTGACTGATTAACACCAAATTAACTTGGCATATTTGCTACTTGTAATGCAAAGGCTATAAACAATTACTCAAATTCCCCCAATATTTTAATGATGGAAATATTGATTTGACTTTTTTTTTTTCTTACAAGGTAAGGGGCAAGTTTTTAATTAGTTTGAAAGACTGATGATAATCAGAAGGGAATCAGACAAGACTCCAGAGACAGGGAAGACCAAACCTTTCATGTCCATTTCAGATCTGTCAAACTGAAAGCTAAACACTCTTGGTGAGAATCCCAGAAGTGCTGCACAGCATCTGCTTAGCTGAAATGGCTAGTTCAATAAGAAACTATCCTGATATCCCTATCAGACATTCCAAGGATAGGACAAAACTGTCTCTGTAAGCTTCTGTAAGAAAGCTTCAAGAGTGCTTTCTCTGAAAGAAATAGCTTGTTGGGGTTTTTTTTCTTTCTTTCAAGGCAAACACCTGCAAGAGCAGACATATTTTTTTATCTCATGAATGGTTGTTCCAGCTGACCTTCCACAAGTACCAGACTTAAAGACAAAAGAAGGTTTTCTGTCAATCTGATCTGCCACCATTCTTCTTCTTTCTTTCTCCTCCTCCTCCTCCTCCTCCTCCTCTTCTTCTTCTTTTTGCAAATCAATCACATTGCTTGTCACAAGTTCCCCCCCCCCATTTTTATTTATGTAGGACAAGTGGTTTTCTGATTTTGGACTTAAGTGCAATGAATATAAAGTCCTTCAAGAATTATCAAGCTTCCCTAACATATATAATATGTGTAAAGTTTAAGCTAAAGAAACAACTATGCATTAAAAAATAGCAAAACACGAAATGTGATTTGTAGTATGCACTGAATCCAAAATCATGATTTTATTAAGTATTTCAAACAACCATTCTAAGAGCTTTATGAGAAGTGCTATTAGAAGAACTATTATTTGGTACCACCCGAAGGAATTTGGGCAAGGAATTTTGGATATAATGTGATGCTTGAACAATGAGAAAATATGTGGATGAAGAGTTTAAAAATTACATTAAATTATAATCTAAAAGAGGACTTCTATAAGATGATGTATCATGGTATTTAACACCAGATAAATTATCCAAGATGTATAAAGGCATGTCAATGAATGTTGGAAGTGTAAAATAAAGAAGGGTCTTTTTATCATTTATGATGGACATGTGATACAGCAAAAAAATTTGGAGTATGATTCATATTTTATCTAACTCACTTAGTGAATTTCTCACTTAGCAACATAAATTCTGGGCTCAGTTGTACTCGTAAGTTGAGGACTATCTGTATTTTTATGGGAATAACATCTTAATTATTAATATTTTTTAACTTGAGCTACTGGTCTGGTTTTTCTTCTTCTCCCCTGAAATGACCCTAGTCCTACATCTCATATTCCTGGTCTAGGAGAAAAATTCTAAAGAGAGATGTTCTTGGATGGCAAAACTGAATTGCAGTTTTGATTATTAGTATTCCCAGAGAAGGACAAGACAAAAGTCATCATAGTGTGATAGAAGGCCCTTCCTCTTTGTGCATGCATGTAACACTGATGAACATACAAAAGGGTGGGGCTGCCATCTGACTTAAAAAAACCACCTTTTTTACAGACGTCTTGGAAAAGAAGAGTATCCTATGAACCTACCACAAGGATGCAAGAAAAAAAAGGAGAAAATTAAGATGTATGCATTCATTTATTTTCTTTTTATAGCTGCCAATCCTAAGGTTACTCTTGGTGGCATATGTCATAAATCAATCACAATACATTAAAAACATTTAAAAACCATTTAAATTAGAAAGATAAAACACAAAATAAAAAAAAAACCAAAATGACAGAAAAGCATAAAAAGAGTACATTCAATTAACTACCATACAGTCATTAGCAGGCTCCGCTTTATGATGGAATTCCCTAGCTAGTTGACTGCTGCCTATCTAATAAGCAGGAAAGAATAAGAAATGGGATCTACTTATGATATTTGAAACTTGTTATTAAAATAGAACAAGAAAGTTGGATCAAGTTTAAGTTAATTTATCAAAATTATTTTTCATGCAAATAAAAGTCATTTTTTGAATGCTAACATTCAATAACTACCATATAGCCATTAGCAGGCTCCAGTTTATGATGGAATTCCCAAGCTAGTTGACAGCTGTTTTAAGGGCCTTTTGGAAGACCAATGGGGTTGGGGACTGCCTCACCTCAGAGTGAATCATGTTTGACAGGGTTGGAGTATCAGGATACATAACAAGATCTTAGGAGATGGGGCGAAGAGATGCTGCCAAGAGAATGGTTTGATAAGAGACAGCATAGAAGCCTGCCGCTAGATTGTGGGAGGACAAGAGTCTCAGTACAGACCCTTGCTAGTTTCTTGGGCTGTAAAGGAGAAGGGATACTTCATACTTGCAAGATTAATGTCAGACTCTTGGAGTGTACTAGACAGAAATCACAACCAAATGAGCTAATTTTATATATTGTAAGGCTACATTGTCAGGAGGCCACAGGAGAAAAGCTTCCTTTTAGGATTTGTTTCAATATAACTGCTTAGCTGAAGGCACCCATAAAATATGCTTCTTCTGTTGGACCTAATGGGGCAGGTAGATGTAACGGAAAGAGTTAACCTGATCCCATACAATGTATGATGTTAAAATTATTTTGAACTGGACCCGGAAGCAAACTGGCAATCAGTGCAGCTCAAGAAATGCATTGTGTACAGTTTTGGAGCACTGTAAGTGCCCATGCCACTACATTTTTGCACCAACTGAAGCTTTTGGATACTCTTCAAGGACAGCCCCATGAGAGCACAGAGCTTAATGCAGGAACTTTTTAGCTAGGTTTAAAATAATATCAGGTACTGAAACATGGAATCCTTGAAAAAAAAACCTGCTAACAAGGCCTTTAAAATAATAGAAAACCAAGCTTTTAATTAGCCCCTTGCTTCCAGGGAGATTGAATGCATTTGCATAGATCTTTGATGGGGTTATTTGTCCCTTTAAAATATCTTTAATATTTTATTTTTCTGTTAAAAAGCTCAAGGCAGGGTGGAATAAATTAGAATAAAGTAAATTAGAATAAGTAACCACATAAAATATAAATCCTACAATATTAAACAGTAGAAAGTACCTAGCCCCCCAACATAATATACTCAGTCTTCCAAGTTCAAGCTTTGATTAAAGTAATGAGATTTAATATCCCTTTCCTATCCCCAAGTTCTCCATTGTTTTTCATAAGTTTAATACAGTTAGGTTTTCATTCTGTTTCGCTCTGTATCATGAAATAAACCAATAAAACAAGAATCTGCCTTTTTAAAAATTACACATGACTTTCTTACTATCTCTTATATATTCCAAAGCAGGCTCATGACAGGATGCAATGGGAATAAAGTAGTCATAATTAAGCACCTTTATGGAGGAGAAAGTCAGGTATTTACTAACAAGTTGGAAAAGATCCCACACAAACAAATTAACAAGCCACTTGCTTCCATACTGATTTATCACACTCATCAATTACATACTTTTATTTATGCCTTAGGGCTGTTCTGTGCTCACAACTGTTAGACTGTTCTCTCAGTGAATCTATTAGCTGTAGCATAATTAATCAGTTATTTCAATTTACCACCAGGAAGCCACATTAATCACAATCATATCCAATAGTATTGCTTCCAAGTAGAAGTGTGTCATTTTATCACACTTTTAAATACTCTTTTACCTAGTGCCAACATGATAAAATAGAATGAACCTTCTTGTGTTGTATTTTTCTAATCTGTCTTCTATTACTTTACAACAATAGGTCTTGATCTTTTATCTTTGTAGGGAAAGGGATAAAAGTCCACAAGAGGAACAGTTCAATCTGCCATAGTATAATGGAGGACAATCTATCTAGACATCTATTTAAAAGCGCGTGCCCACTCTGGTCTAATTTTTGCAAGACTCAACTCCTAGGGCTATAAATAAAGAAATTGTACACCTTGGATCAACATTTCTAGGTATATGTGTGAATGTATGAAGAAGACAAGAAATAGTCTTCAGTATGGCTCTTTCTCAGCCAGGCTTTTTAAAAATGATAAGAATAAATAAGACACAATTTTGATAGCTGCAATTACTTCAACAAAATAATGACTGAGGCCTAATTTATAAGCAAACCTTTGAGGTGACCATTTAATAATATTCAACAAGTACATAATAATTATATTCGGGTTTTTTTGCAGCTGTTACCTATTATTCATCATTATTCTCCTATTATTTAGCCATGCCTGCCACTGGGCAAATATCCAATACTTATAGAAGCAAGGATAATCCTCATCTAATTTGATGCAGGTCGCAACAGGGATTTACACTAGCAGTCATAAATTCAGCCATGTCATAAATGAACAAGCTGTTCCTGAGTATGACTGCCAATATTTTTGTCCTTCCACAATTTCTGTGTTCAATAAAAGCATATTACAGACTGAACTGTTACAACTGCATCTAACATGGAAACACAGTGATCTGGAAAAAAAATCAGGGTCAGATCAAAGTCACAATGGAACCTGTAGGCTCCATATTCATTTCCAGCAATGAAATCCATAGAAACATTTATGCTTGCAGTTATAGTATAGAATAAGTATATGGTATAGATGACAATGCGTGAACAGGAAGGCATGACATCTGTGTGAGTGTATGTAGACAGATATAGCTATAGATGATATACTGTAGTTGAAGATAAATGTATGATATAATAGATAGATGATAGATAGATAGATAGATAGATAGATAGATAGATAGATAGATAGATAGATAGATAGATAGATAGATAGATAGATAGATAGATAGATAGGCAGGCAGGCAGGCAGGCGTGGGTGGGTGGGTGGGTGGGCAGGCAGACATTATAGATTAATCTGTTCCAAGAATGGGTGAGATAGATACCAAATCTAATGCAAATCTCATCCATGGCATTGAGAATCCAGAAAAAAGTCTGTAATATTCACCTATAACCATGATGGCGAACCTATGGCACGCATGCTGGAAGTGGCACACAGAGCCACTTATGCTGGCATACAAGATGTCACCAGAAAGAGCCCCACTGCGCATGTGCCCCTGCCAGCTGGTGGACTGTTGGGTATCTACCGGGCATGCACGATGGAGATGCGTGCATGGGAGACACAGAGGCATGTGGTGTGCAGGGGAGTTGCGTACGCATGCACAGAGACGTGAGGTGTAGGGCGGTCACGCACATATGTGCAGAGGCATGCTGTGCATGCATGCAGTGCACATGTATAGGGGATGGGGGAATCGCACACGCATTGCATCATGGGAGAAGGCACGTAAGTGCGCAAGCACATGCACTTGCGCGCACTTTTGGCATGCAACATGGAAAAGATTAGCCATCACTGACCTATAATATTCAAATACTTCAAAGACTTGTGATAAGAGTACAAGATAGGAGTGCACACAGAATGAAAGATTGTCTTCCAACAAAACTAGATTATGGCTAAAATATTCATAAGAAATGCTGAAGCAGAATTTCAGCATGGTTAAAAAAATCAAAATCTTGATGAACTTGGGTTCACTCTCACTAGGACAGCTGTAGATAACTTAATGCCTTATACAGCCTATGTATCCAATAGCTCTATTTTGTGCCTGGTGATCTGGCCCTCCAGGATTTTGTTGCTATTTTTTTGCATCTGCATAAATAAGGTAGTATAGTACTAAGATGCTATGAGACCTTCAATTTCAGTCTTTGTAGATACTAGTAAGGCTGTGTCCTTGTGCTGAAAAGACACAAAAGAGCTCTCTGAAACTGAATGACCCAGGATTCACTGTCTTCTGTCTTCTTAGTACATAGCTGAATCCTTGATTCCAGCCCCATCAAAACAATAGAGACAAAACCCACAGAAGTAGAACTAAGAGCAAAAGAAAAACTCAAGAGGCATTAGGAATATATGGGGGGAATATGGGGCATATTGTGTTGTTGTGACAAAAGCAGGCCTTTACACACACAAAAATAAATGGAACAACAGACCTATCACTCCCAATCCAAACGGAAGACTGGTTTTATTTAAGACAAGTCCATAGTAGATATTAAAATTAAATTCTGCCTTCACCCTATCTAATCTTTTTGCTTGATACTTATATTATTTAAGAAATGTGTTAATTGTATCTAACATTTAACATGATAATTAGTTTTGGACTTCAAGAATAATAAACACGTTATCTTCATTCCTCATTCTTCTGCTTTTACTACTGCGTTGATAGTTTTCACTTGGGTGAGCTCTTGAACACCAAATAAAGGCACTTTCCCTACTTTTACAATATACAAACAAAAGAAACCAGATAAAAGTTTAGAATTAAATTAACAATCATAATTATACATGCCAAGTATTTAATGTTGATTAATTGCAGTACCAGATTTTTCCAAATAAAATCAATAATGTGTTAATTAGGTAATTTTCTGCTAATTCTAATAGCTATAATATTCTAATATTTTAAAATAATTTTGTAGCCTATCCTTTATATTACTATACATACTGATTAGTCTATTAGTATTACTATGGTCTCACAAATTAAACATTACTTGAGAATACATCATGCTAGCTTACAAAAAGAGTCTTTTCCAGAGAGATTGGTACATTTTTCTCTATCGTGCAAAGCTCTTTCTTGAAAAAATTGATAGGGTGAATTTAGAATAAAAAGTTTGTCAGTAGAAACGGAAGAACATTTGGTATGGAAATGAATAAATGTGGGAAAAGGTGTAGAAAATAATTAAAACACATTTCTTCTATAACTATTGATTTCAATTCCTGATGATTATGTGGCATGTTCATATAATTTTATGTATAGCAAATATTCTTCTTCCAGGAGGTTTTTGTTTAAACTTCCCAGGCTAGCATACAGACATGAAGATTTCTTGGTAGTCTCTGATTCAAGAAACTGGTCAGTCTGACCCATTTAGCTTTTAAATATCACCCCTAGTCAGCTAAGGCCTATCACCTGGATTGGAAGTTGCATTGAACTCATCTCCTAGAATTGTATTGCCATGCCTCCGTAATTTGTTGGATATTAACAAGGTTGATTAAATTGATCCAATACCGCAATGATACATGTCCACGCATTCATATACTTCAATTCAGTCATTATCATTGTGTATTTTTCTCCCTCACACATCTACATATATCATCTACAGTATTCATTCATTCATTCATTCATTCATTCATTCATTCATTCATTCCATCTTGGCAGTCTTGCTCCTTTCTATTATTATTTATTTATTTATTTATTTTATTTGTCAATTGCTTACAAGATAATAGGTATAAGTAAAACATAGTTATGAATACATGGATACATATAAGAAAAATAAAATATAAAAGAAACAATAGGACCAGGGACGGTAGGCACGTTGGTGCGCTTATGCACGGCCCCTATCCATTCTTTTCTCCTATCCACTCTTACTTTTATGCTTTCTTCACTCTTCTACCTTCATCTCCATTCTATTTACTACTCAACTCTCTCAAGTTCCATCAAATAATGAGCTTAAAGGCTTTATACGGCTGATCAGGGTTTGAAAAATGTGACTGGGATACAATATGACCCAGAAGTTTGCATTAAATGGGTAATGTACATATGATTCATTTTTATACATAAGCTGTACACTAGTTTGTTTCTTTATAAAAGGTAAAGACAGAATACATTTCTCCATTGAAACATTTTAGAAAGCATTCCAGCAATTTATGAAGTATGCCAACTATTTATCACCCCATACTGATACATGTTTCATTTTATTATTAATGTAAACTGGCAATGTTAAGATATTTACTTGGCCATACCACCTTTTCTTGAATAAGAATAAATAGTCTCTTGCTAGCATCATGTCCTCCAAATGTGTTGAATAGTTATGACTTAATATGGTTGTAGGGCATCGGACTGGAGAAGACTGTACTATGCAAGCATATCACTGGGAGCTTAAGTGTTTAGAGAAAAAGGTTCATTAAAAGCTTTTTTATAAGGTGGACATGGTCAGAATAAAGAAAGGTACCTACAAAAATAGTTAAAATTAAATACAAACAATAAAATTAAAAACATGCTTTAAACAATGTTCTACTTCTATCACTTATTTTTGAAATAATTTCTCCAATACATTTCTATGAGTGTAGTGTTTGGAAATTAAATCAGTAGAAAATAGGGCAGGTCAGCTGCTAACAATGAAGCCACAAATCCATTTAAAATTTGTTGGAAGATCTGCTATTGCTTACCACTGTTTTGATGGCATAATACAGCATGCTAGTTTTAAGAACGAAAGTCATAAACAAGATATAACTATACGAGAGACTGCAAGTCTCAGTATGAAATTATATGGTTATATGAGGGGTGCCTGAAGGAAATGTCCTTTTTCTGTCTGTTTCCAACAAACAATGCAGTTACTTGTTGCAGTTATAGTGCTCGTTTACCTGCCATTGTGATTAGTTTTAACTTTTTAATACTTTGTTTTGCTATCCAGGGGTGGAGGAGGCTACTGAAATGCTCTGGGGTAGAAGTAAAAAATACCAATCAACATAATAAATAAAACATTATTTCAGTATTATAGAATTAAAACATCAGTAGCCTACTTACTAAACACCCATTTTTGGAACTTCCTACTTTTTCTCTTACCATGTAAGATGCTCCCTTGTAAGCTAGTAATAATCATTACCAAAATACAATGTGTGGGTTTGAAACTACTCTACTTTTTGTAACAAATACAGCATAGTATCTTCAATAATTGAATAGTCCTCTTAAAAGGAAAAGGGATTCTGACATAATTCACATAACAATCAACAGTGTGGAAGCAGCCCATAGTACCCAATGATAGGTGATTCTTCACAAATAGACAAGTCACAAGTGAACAAAAATACACTTATTTTTAGCTGAGACTAACATGCTATACTAATGAAGTCAGCAAGTGGCATTTCTTAATAAAAAGCTGTCAGTCAGTATCCTTACAGAATTTGTTTAAATGTTTCATCTTCAAAGGCATCTAATGGGCATGTGAAGCTTTCTGATGGGATATTTTGATTCTATTGCTGGTAAAATGCAATTTGATTTTGGGGTGTAGTACAAGACAGGTCTGAAACCCTTAAAAATAATTCTGTGGCCCCCCAAAAATGGCAATCTACTTTACAAACAAAATTGTATTACTGCAACACGTAACTAGATTATTATTTATCAAGAGTAGATTTCCAACCCGATCTGATACCCTCTTTATTCTTCTTGTTGCCCCAGGGCATAACACATTGCTGTGCGGCATATTGCCTTATGAATCTTCTTCAAGTACCCAATTATCCTGGTGCACCAGACTTGTCTTTATCCTGACAGCTATGTGCAGCTTACAATGCACATTGTCAGGGGTGAAAGATTGTATACCAGTTTCCTCATATCCCTCACTACATTTCCATTACAATGCAAAGAAATGAGAAAAAGATACTGGAAGAAGGTACAAGCTAAAAGCCTCTCCTCCCCATACAAACACATACATACTTGCTTGTTCATTTGAGAGTTTTGTTTCAAAACTTACTATTCCCTTCTAAAAACAGAACGACTTAAAATCAGTAACATAAAGAAAATACATATAAACAAAAAAAAAAACCCTCAGTAATTATTGAATTAATAATAATTAGTAATAATTAAATTTGCAAATTTTCATTCCCTGTTGTTATGGCTTATTCAGAAGGAATGTGGAGTTTTCTCTTCATTATAGTTGTAAACAAATTTTATGCACTGAGGTACAATTCAAGGTGATGGTTATCACCTTTAAAGTCCAGGGCCAGGTTACTTGTGGAACTTCCTCTTGCTGAGGATATGTACCCATCCCTAGGCAGAGTAGGTATGGTGGGTCCTTCTCACTTAAATATTGCCTTCTGATAGGACCACAGAGGTATGTTTTCTTCGTGACTGCCCCAGCTCTTTAAAACAGCCTCTCACTTGAGATTTGAAGGATCCCTACACGGTTAGCTTTCCAAAGGACTGTGAAGATCTGGCCTTTCCCTCAGGAAAGTTGAATCAGGAATCTGTTTGATCTGGTGCATGGTGTTTATTTTTATTCCTATTTTTATTTATTATTGCCTAAGATCGTTATATGAGATTGGCATCCACTTAAGTTCTATAAATACGTGTATACATATTTCTCATTATATTATAGTATTATACTATAATATATAAGACTGATTTTATGTACTTCAACCATGACTGACTTTCTTTTTATTAAACTGAAAAAAAACCTCTCTAATGAGTTTAATAGCAAAGGAAAGGAACTGAGAATCTCTCTTAGGTGTCAGCAAACAGGGCTTATCAACAAAAGCTGTTAAGAGGCTTCCAAAATCACTCACTAGAACAAGCAATGCCAGGACAGCATAAATTATAGTTACATCGAAATGTCAAACTTTCAGGCTGATTATATATAGTATAAATTCATCTCTTCCCTGATATTTGGCAGAAACAAACACACCCCTTAGCTTTCCAGAAAAACATACAGACCTGGCTTGAAGCATGAAGTGTGAGCCCCAAAATTTAGTTGATCGGAAATGGGGAGACTAAAAATATAGAGTGGTAGGCTATAGTGGGTCCTTTGTATTGTTTCTGTGAATTTATATATATATATATATATATATATATATATATATATATATATGTGTGTGTGTGTAAGGTTTTTAAGCTGATAATTTTAAATAATAAATAAGGGAGACTAGTATAGATCTATTTCGAGCTAGTTAGCTCTCTTCAGCTAGCCATACCCTTACTGGGATTCGAACCAGGGAAGTATTACATGTGAGGCAGTTGTAATTGCCACTACACCACTGGCTCTCTCCTTATCAGCTCAGGCAGGGGAATAAGTATATACTTTGTATTACAACACCCTGTTAAGCCCCAATTAAGGGAGAAAGCATACTGCTTTCTTTTCTGTCTTTCGGCTCATCACCAGAGACCATACCGACAGAAAGCTATTTGTTTCGTTGCCTTTTGTTTACATGTGTGTAAGGTTTTTAAGCTGATAATTTTAAATAATAAATAAGGGAGACTAGTATAGATCTATTTCGAGCTAGTTAGCTCTCTTCAGCTAGCCATACCCTTACTGGGATTCGAACCAGGGAAGTATTACATGTGAGGCAGTTGTAATTGCCACTACACCACTGGCTCTCTCCTTATCAGCTCAGGCAGGGGAATAAGTATATACTTTGTATTACAACACCCTGTTAAGCCCCAATTAAGGGAGAAAGCATACTGCTTTCTTTTCTGTCTTTCGGCTCATCACCAGAGACCATACCGACAGAAAGCTATTTGTTTCGTTGCCTTTTGTTTACATGTGTGTAAGGTTTTTAAGCTGATAATTTTAAATAATAAATAAGGGAGACTAGTATAGATCTATTTCGAGCTAGTTAGCTCTCTTCAGCTAGCCATACCCTTACTGGGATTCGAACCAGGGAAGTATTACATGTGAGGCAGTTGTAATTGCCACTACACCACTGGCTCTCTCCTTATCAGCTCAGGCAGGGGAATAAGTATATACTTTGTATTACAACACCCTGTTAAGCCCCAATTAAGGGAGAAAGCATACTGCTTTCTTTTCTGTCTTTCGGCTCATCACCAGAGACCATACCGACAGAAAGCTATTTGTTTCGTTGCCTTTTGTTTACATGTGTGTAAGGTTTTTAAGCTGATAATTTTAAATAATAAATAAGGGAGACTAGTATAGATCTATTTCGAGCTAGTTAGCTCTCTTCAGCTAGCCATACCCTTACTGGGATTCGAACCAGGGAAGTATTACATGTGAGGCAGTTGTAATTGCCACTACACCACTGGCTCTCTCCTTATCAGCTCAGGCAGGGGAATAAGTATATACTTTGTATTACAACACCCTGTTAAGCCCCAATTAAGGGAGAAAGCATACTGCTTTCTTTTCTGTCTTTCGGCTCATCACCAGAGACCATACCGACAGAAAGCTATTTGTTTCGTTGCCTTTTGTTTACATGTGTGTAAGGTTTTTAAGCTGATAATTTTAAATAATAAATAAGGGAGACTAGTATAGATCTATTTCGAGCTAGTTAGCTCTCTTCAGCTAGCCATACCCTTACTGGGATTCGAACCAGGGAAGTATTACATGTGAGGCAGTTGTAATTGCCACTACACCACTGGCTCTCTCCTTATCAGCTCAGGCAGGGGAATAAGTATATACTTTGTATTACAACACCCTGTTAAGCCCCAATTAAGGGAGAAAGCATACTGCTTTCTTTTCTGTCTTTCGGCTCATCACCAGAGACCATACCGACAGAAAGCTATTTGTTTCGTTGCCTTTTGTTTACATGTGTGTAAGGTTTTTAAGCTGATAATTTTAAATAATAAATAAGGGAGACTAGTATAAAAAATAATAGATAAGGGAGACTAGAAAAGAAAGCAGTATGCTTTCTCCCTTAATTGGGGCTTAACAGGGTGTTGTAATACAAAGTATATACTTATTCCCCTGCCTGAGCTGATAAGGAGAGAGCCAGTGGTGTAGTGGCAATTACAACTGCCTCACATGTAATACTTCCCTGGTTCGAATCCCAGTAAGGGTATGGCTAGCTGAAGAGAGCTAACTAGCTCGAAATAGATCTATACTAGTCTCCCTTATTTATTATTTAAAATTATCAGCTTAAAAACCTTACACACATGTAAACAAAAGGCAACGAAACAAATAGCTTTCTGTCGGTATGGTCTCTGGTGATGAGCCGAAAGACAGAAAAGAAAGCAGTATGCTTTCTCCCTTAATTGGGGCTTAACAGGGTGTTGTAATACAAAGTATATACTTATTCCCCTGCCTGAGCTGATAAGGAGAGAGCCAGTGGTGTAGTGGCAATTACAACTGCCTCACATGTAATACTTCCCTGGTTCGAATCCCAGTAAGGGTATGGCTAGCTGAAGAGAGCTAACTAGCTCGAAATAGATCTATACTAGTCTCCCTTATTTATTATTTAAAATTATCAGCTTAAAAACCTTACACACATGTAAACAAAAGGCAACGAAACAAATAGCTTTCTGTCGGTATGGTCTCTGGTGATGAGCCGAAAGACAGAAAAGAAAGCAGTATGCTTTCTCCCTTAATTGGGGCTTAACAGGGTGTTGTAATACAAAGTATATATATATATATATATATATATATATATATATATATATATATATATATATATATATATATATATATATATATATATTTGAGAACATTGTTGTCAGTCACCAAGATAATTTTAAAAATCTATATCTATGTATCTACACACACACATACAAACACACATACACACACACATATACATGTATGGTTTTTTTAAAAAAAAATAAATGTATGAATATCCACCTTTTTGCTGATTTCCTTTTACCTGTATTTTCCTGTATTTACAATTGTTTTTCTTGATGAGCAAAAATTCAAGGGTTTTCTAACAAGATTTAGGAATTATAGTAACATCATGGTTTATTTTAACAATGGTATTTTAGATCAGCCATAATAGTTATCTATACATTTGTAATATATAGGTAAGTCACAGAATGTGATTTACAAATTACAGGGGTTTAGTTCACATGTCAAATGAACCCACACAACCTAACCACATATTTAATCTTAGCATGAAATATGAACCCAGCTTGTCTGTACACACTATATGCTTTATACACAAGCACTGTGTACTAAAGAAAATACATGCTATTACTGTTCCGTGAGAGTAATAGCAATAAGAGCTTAACCACTGAAATTTTAATTTCACGCCAAATGCTTATTTTAAACTGCTAATTTTAAGCATTTCTCCCATACCCTGATTACATATTCATAAGCATCAGGATTATTTATTTTAGTTGCTTTTTGCTTTTACTCTTCCTTTTTTATATTTTTGGCTAGTTTTCAATTACCTTTGTTGCTGCTGTAAAATGCTTGGTGGGCCAAGATATTCTGAAGCAATTAGACAGCTGTATATTTTTATAGACCCCAAAAAAACCTTAATACGTAGAAAATGCAGTAATTCATTCTGGATCATTCCTATCTTAAATATTGGTATTCAAAAGAAACCAGTCTAAAATATTAGCAGATTATTGGAATGATAATTAACACAAAAGAGTATATGGATTTTTTATTTCCTGATTATAAATAAATATTTATTTTCTACATAAAATCTCTCATTGTTGAATGGTCCCAAAAACCAAGTATAGATACAAACAAGTCATAGATTTAATTAGAACAAATTCATTAAATTTATCCATTGTGACTCAGACAGCAGCATTTGGAATTCACAATATTTTTTTCTCAACAAATAGCCCCATCAGAACTTTTTTTTTGACCATGAATAATCTGAAAAAAAGCCTTAAATATGACAACAAAAAGAAAGGTTTACATCAAAGGATTTCTTCATAGGAAAAATGAGGGCAGGTGGTCCTCACTTAATGACTATGGGTTCACGACTGTCCAAACTTACAATGGCACAGAACAAGTGGGAATTATAACTGACCCTCAAAGTTCTGTCTGCTGCAACAGTTATATGATCACCATTTGTAATATGCTGCCAATTACATCGTTCACTGCCAGCTTCCAACAAGCAAAGTAAATGGGGAAGTCAGCAGGTGATCACACGATATTGCATGGCGATGGTAACAGGAAGTGCTAAAACTGCTGTCACTAAGCAGCAGTCACGTGACATCATGCTTTAAGATATCGCTTAGCAACAGAAATTCTGCTTCGAATTACATCATTAAGTAAGGACTATATATATTCAGTGATGGCATCAGGATAGAGAGGACCATGGGTTGTTCCCTTCTGAACAACCCACTTCCTTCAATATTCCATTCTACTATAGCAGGGGTGTCAGACTCGATTTCATTGAGGGACGTATCAGGGTTGTGTTTGACCTCGGAGGGCCGGAGGTCATGACTGGGGGGGGGGCATGGCTATGATGGGTGTGACACAAAACTTCTGTCGGGGGCATCTGTGATGGCCAAGAGCTAAAGCAGGACTTCCCTGAGACCCTCACTCACTCTCATTATAATCTTCTTCCTTCCTCTTCTTTTTCCTTCCCTCTTCATTCTTCTTCCTTCCCCTCTTTCCTTATTTTTCCTTCCTTGCTCTCTTTCCATCTTCCCATCTTTTTCTTTGTCTTTCCCTTTCCTGTCCCTTCTTGCATGTTCAAATGCAAAATGGGAAACATTTCTCCTTTTGTTTTGATAGCCCTCTACCAGAAAAAACAGAGCTCGGGGGGGGGCACATGCTGCCCCCTGCGCCCCATTTTTTGGCCTGGATGACCTCCTGCAGCCCTCTGCCAGTGAAAATGGAGTCCTCCATTTTTGTTAGCAGAGGCCCCATGGGCCAGTCCTTTCCAGTTTCCAGGTCGCACCTGCAAGCCAGATCTAGGCACCCCGTGGGCCGGAACCTGCCCGTGAGTCATGAGTTTGACAACCCTATACTATAATTTTACCCCCTTAACTCTCTACCTCCTGCTGTCTTTCTCTTCTTTCCTAACATACATTTCTTAAGTCCTATGCTTGGATTTCCAGGTTTGGATTCAACATTTTCTGTAACTCTTTGATGTCATCTAGTGGTAAACTGGAATTTTGCAACCCAGATTTGTTAGCTCTGTCAATACACATCTAGCATATATCTTGTTTCCACTATCTTGCTTCCACTGTGCATGTTTATTTTTCAGTGTCCATGGCCACACAACTTTTTCCTCCCTCTCACCATTCATTTTCACTTTATTCCACTTACTATGAGTTTTTTCATATCCACCATCTATGGCCAACTATAAATTATCTTTAAAAAAACTCTGTTAAGAAAAACTGATTCTTTTATAGAACTTTTTAAAATAGTCGGTAAAATAATAACAATAAATTTAGAACCTATTAAGTAGCCAGATACAGTGGCTTACTAATACAAGTATATTATGAATAGCATTTACCTAGGACAAGGAAAATATATTGAAATAATTATAAAATTATGAAAGGGACTAATTTATATTTAAGAATTTTAGGAATGGGTTTTTTAACATATAAGATTATTCTAACTATATAATCAATGGTTGAAATAATATTAGTATGAAAATAACATATTGATAGTATTCTATCAAATAATCTCCTAAATTAGAAGATATGGTGTTCTGTATCTCCTGACTTAGAAAAAACACACATACACACCCACAATTCAGAAAAGAAAACAAGGAGGGAAAAACTCTATAATTTCTATATTAGATTAATTACATCCAACAAATGGCAAAACAAATTGTGACATGAACTTTACACAGTCCAATTGCTTTTCAGTCACGGGCTGGGGCAAAGTGTCATTTGCTTATTTGTTTCACACTAACAGTTGGACACACTTTTCCATGGTAAGCTGACTTCCTAATAAATGACGTTTGACAGCATAATTTACAACCATCCCTGGAAACAAAACAGAGATGATACATAAATGGACAAAATTATTCATTCTCCTATAACTTATAAACAATAATGTTTGTAGCAATAAAACTTTATGTGCACATTCCCTAAGTCCAGTTTGCAATAGGCATACTGTTAATTTTCCCTTTGAACAATTTTAATATTGGGCTTGCATTTGCTAAATTCTCTTTAAAAATATTATCTTAGTATTTATCTATTGCGTTCATTAAGACTGATATCAAGACATGTTCTCTATATAGTTATAATGACCCCATCTGAGGAGAGTGAGTCAGGCAATACGTCCAGCATCCCTGAACAGAGATATATAATTAGTTCCAATTTATGTGAGGCTGTCTGATCAAGACTCACCAGTCCAATCCTACTCCATGAGAATGCCACTAACCCTAGGCCCATGATGCCAAACCTATGGCACGCGTGCCACAGGTGGCAGGCAGAGCCATTTGTGTGTGCATGATCCCCCGACCCCCTTACTTGCACTGTGCACCTCCCAGCTGATTTTTGGCCTGTTTGAGGCCTTTTTTGGCTTCCCAGAGACTCGAGGGAAGCCTCTACAGCCTTTGGAGGCCAAAAACAGACCCGTTTCGTCACTTCCTGTATTTCCGTAAATACCGGAAGTAACGAAACTAGCCCATTTTTCAGCCTCCAAAGGCTGCAGAGGCTTCCCTCGAGTCTCTGGGAAGCCAAAAAATGGCCTCAAACAGGCCGAAAATTAGCTGGGAGGCATGCAGTGCAAGTAAGGGGATGGGGGGATCATGCACACATGCACAGGGAGCATGTGGGGGGCACACACATTGCACACAAGTGCAATTTTCAACACAGGAGCTCGAAAAGGTTAGCCACCACTGTCCTGGGCTGAATATCAGAAGGTACAGAAAGGCTAAAGCAGTCCATTACAAGGGAGAACATTTTGGGAATGGAAGTCTCCTCAAAAAGGAGGAGATATTTGAATGAACTTACAGCCAGACTTGGGAAGATGAGCAGCAACTAAGGATTGGATATACACATCTCTAGAATAAAGCGCTCTGAGAACCTTTTGCTGAAAGCAGTTTTATTGTTTAAAAGACCAATAATTCTTACACCTTTAATAAAGACAGTGAACACAACTAGACATACTGATGTTTTACTCTCTTCTCTTAGTCCTCCTGAACCTTATCTGGGATTTTTTTTAACTTGTATTGCAAGTATATATATAATAAATGCTTTAACCATATACTGTATATGCATAAAACAGATGGTCTTATTCTTCTGGCCTGATTGGCATGAATTATTATGAAGTTTAGTTACCTAGTTTATGTAACTTGTGATTCATCAATCAAGTATGAACTCCTGATAATCTTAGGCAAGTAAACAATTAGTTCCTGATCCAAGGAGCTCCCTTTTGTTTACTTTGTGTCTCTTTGGAAAAGCAATAGGAGCCATATACAAATTATTTATGAAGCGTCTATGGAGATTCTCAGTCATCCAGGTCATGATTGTCCCAAAGGTGCCTTTTTAAGAGGCAATGAAGAGTTGAAGAAGCTTTTTGGATGTAAAGCAAAATGTCTTCAAAGAAAACAAGAAAGTCCAATTGCCTCTTGAAAAAGCACCTTTGGGATATTTATGTAAAGGTGCTTTCATCTCTTTTGATTCGTGTCCAAACTCATGGCTTTGTGAACTCTAGAAATGAGCAAAACCGAGGAAGGGAGATTTGCATTAGTGGTGATTGTTTAATAGTACTTTTAATCTGGCCTTTGGACCTTAAAAATAGTTTTGTAGTTCTGAATATGATTGACTTGATTCTATCTGATTGATATATTACTAATTAATCATTTAATCATATGAGCCTTGGTGGTGCAGGCGGTTAATCATCTAGCACTTAGTGCACGCTGCCTGCAATTAGTGCAGGCTCGAATCCCACCAGACTTAAAGTTGACTCAGCCTTCCATCCTCTCGGGGTAGGTAAATTGAGGACCCAAGATTGTTGGGGGCAATAAGCTGACTTTGTAAAATTGCCGCTTGGGGGGGCCAAAAGCCCTAGTAATAAGCAGGCATATACAATGGAATGAAGGCTATTGCTGAGCACTTAGCATGGTGCTTCATAGACTGTAACCCGCCCTGAGTCTCCGGAGAAGGGCAGCATATAAATGTAAATAAATAAAAAATAAAAAAAATTGTAATAAAATTTAACATTTTATTGATAGCCAATTTTAGCACAGAATACAGGAAGAAAGCGGTAAGTTGTGATACATAAATCTCTGACAGAAAGCCAGATGAACTCAAAGAATCTGGCCACAGTTCATGTCTTAAAACTTATTGTGTTTATTTAGTATGTCACAACTAGAAATAAGCCGAATATTTTGCAGTGTATGTTCAGTGTGAAGAAAAAGCAAGCAGAGAACTAAAAAAAATCCTCAAAGTTTTATTAAAGCATACTACTGTTTGTGCTCTATTATGGGCTGCACCATTCATACATTTCTATTATGAATAAAAACCTTTTTAATTCTACCAGCAACAATGACATCAAGAAACCAGCCAGGTTTGATTCACTAATGATACAAAGAAGCAAATTTGCATATAGGACAATACTTCCTGATTAGTTATTTTCTTCCTGTGAACTATTTGCTTGCAGTGAAATAATAAGTTCTGATCAAAATAAGAACAGCTTTTTCTCAATTATATTAAACATAACCCAAAGCTACCGTCATATGAAACTATGAAGGAAGTACACAATAGAATATAGGTAGCTCAGGGTTGAACTGTGAAGTCTTTAGTGCTCTCTGACCTCAAATAGCTTGCAGACATTTCATCACCCAGCTAGGTAACAATTTCAGTATTAGGAGGGCAAGCTATTGAATATAAGCAGAGAGCAAACCTCACTCCTTTCTAGCACTGAAGATGTTACTTAGCCAGGTAACAAAAAATCTGCAAGAACACAACCAAGCTCAGAGGGCACTGAGGACTCCACAAGAAAACATACAATTAGAAAGTATTGCCATAATCAGAACAGTGGTATGGATTACTTGCACATTAGAGTGCTTTTGTGCATACAAAAAACATCTTACTTGTACTTACTTGTAAACTTTGTTCTCTCAGCTGCATCTGAACTCCTATTCCCACTTCCAGCTCAATAGACACATTTCATTGAACTATTTCATGAACTATTTTTGCATATTTTGCCAAACCTCAGGGGTCTAACCATGAATTAATTTATTTTTTGTTTGTTTGTTTTGCATATGGGTGGCCATATGCTTATCAGCATATCCATATGCTTTTCCTTTGGTTGTGCCTCAGCATACTTTCCATTTTATTTTAATGACAATATTTACTATCACTCAACCCACATGCCACAAAAATAATAATAAAAAAACTTAGCAAATATCTCCCCTATTCTTTCTTTCTCACCAAGGCAATACATAGGTTTTGTATGTGTCCATGTGCATGTCAAATCTCAACAAATAAATGCTCTGTCCTACATATTGGCAAAAAAATCAGAAAATAAAATACAGGCTGAATAGTCAAGACCATGTCGATGATCCAAACTCTGTCAAGGATCTTGGAGTACTCATCTCTAATGATCTAAGTGCTAGAGCCCACTTTAACTACATAGCCAAAAAGGAGTTAAGAGTTGTTAACCTAATCCTACGTAGCATTTTCTTTGGTAATATAACACTAATAACTAGAGCATACAAAACATTTGCTAGACCAATACTTGAATACAGCTCATCAATCTGGAACCTATATATGTATCTGAGATTAACACAGTTGAGAAAGTCCAGAAATATTTCACAAGAAGTGTTCTCCACTCCTCTACTCGTTGCAAAATACCTTATGCCACCTTCAGTCCGATCTAAGTGTGGTATATAAAATCATACATTGCAATGCCCTACCTGTCAATGAATACTTCAGCTTCAACCATAACAACACAAGAGCAAACAATAGATACAAACTCAAGGTTAATCGCACCAACTTCAGCAACAGAGTGGTCAATGTCTGGAATACTCTACCTGACTGGTTTCTTCCCCAAAAACTTTAACCTTAGACTGTCTACTATTGATCTCACTCCTTTCCTAAGAGGTCTGTAGGGAGTGTGCATAAGCGCACCAATGTGCCTACTGTCCCTGTTCTATTGTTTCTTTTATTTTTTTATTTTTCTTATATGTATCCATGTATTCATAACTATGTTTTTACTTATACCTATTATCTTGTAAGCAAATGACAAAATAAAATAAATAAATAAAAATGTCTGTTGTAGTTCTGATTTGTAGGTCTGTTTCAAAAATAGAATTTAGAGAATTTGTATTTCAGGATGGTGATCAAACTACTCCTGTTCCTTATCCTCAAGTATTAATTAGGAAAGACAGAATAACAGTATAATGGCTTTTGATTGAAAGTCCTTGGCCCAGAAACAATCTTAGTTATCATTAGATTAATTTGTGAGGAAGTAGATATTTTACATACTGCTTGGAAATAATCCTGAATAAACTACATTTCTGGATGTCTGAAAAGTTAACTGAATTCCATGAGCTTTAGATAAGTACCAAGGATCTAAATCCACTAAAAGTGTCCCTCCCTTTTTTTTCTCCAGGATGTAAATTTAGTACTTAATAAGCAGTTATTACTGCCAGGGATTAAATTGGAAGAAAAAAACACCAATATCAGATATATGGATTACCCAAAGAAAAAACATGACAAAAAAGCAGCCTATTTCCTACACTGCCAAGAAAACTACATCAATATGTTCACAAAATAACTAGAAGTGGGTGTATTCTATATAGTTTCTTTATACTTCTGTAATTTGTGTTTAATCATTTCTCCTTAAACTAAATTAATATTGTACAACATCCTTCTTTTTTGTGAAGCTCTTGGTGCTCTCTGTGCTTGGTTGTGTAAGGCTCAGCTATAACTTAAGATCACGACGTGCCAAAAATGAACTTAAGTAGAGGCTTTGAAGAACAAAATCTAACTTTTATTGATCAATAAAAGGGTAAGACCTCTCCTCTCATACACACAGATATGTGAGGAAAGTTACAAAGCATATAAGCAAAAGTAACTCTTCTTATACTTTAAGATTCTTTTAGAAGTAGAGTAACTGCATTGTAAAACACTCTAACTTTGATTTACATCTTTCCTGCAAAAAGACAAATGTCCTCCTGGCACTTGTTTATCTTTCAGTATCCTTTCTCCTATTGTCTGTTAATCGATCACAATTTACCATTTAACAGCATAGTTCAAAAGGTGTATATTGCTCCAGATGTAGGGAGTTAACGTTCCCAGGGAGTACGTTCCATTCAGACTGATTTAGATGGGATAATCATGTGTCTTCATATGAGAGAGAGGTGTAACTAATTGCAGGCATGTGTTTTACAAAAGGTTAGAGAAATATTTTCCACAACAGAAAGATAAGAAATGCCTATAGAGATATATACTTCTAGATACATAGGAAACAACTGCCTAACATCAAGGTAAGACATGCCTAGAGTAATAAATCCTTCTACATACATAGGAAAACAACTGCCTAACATCAAGGTAAGACATGCCTATAGAGTAACTCTCTACTCTATAATATATATTTACTTCTTTCCTTTCTTTATTACCCTAACAGTGGTTTGCAGATGTTTCATTACTAGCATCATCAAATATACGTGAGTATGGTGTTTCCATCCTGTTTATATGTAATAGTACCTTGCTTGCATTTTTATCTATCTCTTAATCTTAACATATCTATTTTTAATAAACTCACTGCATTAACTTACTTTATGCCTCTTATAGTCTTAATTCTAAAGATTATTTGAAGGATTATTTATTTTCCCAATTACATCATCTGATCCACCAGAATGGGGAGGCTGGATATGTTACGGGTTCCCTCTCTTAAAGAGATCCATCTAAAGAAGGCCCTTCTTTGTGGTCGCTCCCTCCCTGTAAAACATAATCTCCACAGAAATAAAATTGATACCCACCTTGATACTCTTTTAAAAGACCCCAAAGACATGGTTTTGCCAGTGGACCTGTGGACCCCAAGGTGATATGGAGTGGGCTTAAGCTGATTTTATACAAGCTACTAACGTCTATTACTCATCATGAGTTTGATTATTCAAAGCATTTTAATAAAGAGAGATCTACACAGGCATACCTGTGCATCATCACTTTGTAATGCTAAGGACAGAAGTGGTTGTTTTTAAATATTTGCAACATTATGCCTTAAGCCTAACCAAAGCTATTATGCCAAGCATGCTATTCATTCTATTCTATAGAACTCTTGATCTCTAAGCTACAGAATTTTAACCTCATAAGCTTGTATACTATTTGCCTACATCTCCCTGACTAGAAGCTATATATAGGGTATGGATACAAACACAGGATTATCACAACTCACTTAATCAAAATTAAATTTAGTTGCTTTTCCTTTGGCAGGGGCAAACTGTGATAAATGCATGTATATGGCCTATGCAGAAAATATTATCTCCAATTACAATAACTTACAATACAAAGACTCAACAACTCAAACCCAGCTTTGTTCTTTAGAATATTTCTTAATATACATTTTGATCACTGAATAATGTGAGAATGTTATGCAAATTAATTAATTTTAGTGGTTTTTTAGGAGGAAAGAGAATCCCAAAATTGCAATTTACGAATTATATAACGTTCTGCTATTTACAGTTACAGTAGATCCTACTCATACTGATTTAGTCTTACAAATATTCCTATTTCTTGAATATCTACTATTAAACAGGAAAAACGAATACGTATTTTTAAATTTCAGTTATATTAGCATACCTAAAATCCATATTGATTTTATACAATTATTATGAATAAATTTCTGTGAAAGATACTGGTGAAAAGTTTAATTGTTTTGTGTTTGTTTTGCTTGTTGAAATTAATTTCAATTCAATAAAGTTAACTGCAGAGTAATCAAATATATCTGATTATAAACAAAATTTAATATAATTCAGTCATTACATTTGCTACATCTTTGAGGAGTGTTTTATAGAAAATAGAATATTAGAAAAGCCAACAGAGTTTTCAGTTAAAGAGTTAAAGAGTATATGCAGAAGACGATAGCTTGAATAGATTAATGAGTGGGATATGTAGCCTAGGACACGGAAATATGCTATGTGCCCAAAACACTACTCTCTTATCTGGAACCCAACAACAAATTAAGCAGAAATGACAGTGTTGACAATGATTGCTGGAATCTTTAAAGCCCTGAAGGAAGAGGTATTTCAAACTACTTTCCCTTTCCCTTTTAGGTAATATATTTCTTGGAAAAGGTGAAGACACTGTGACATAAAATCGTTCTGAGCTGAACACTCTTAGGGCCAGTCTTTGTAATGGGGAAAGCTAGACTTTAAACACTATAAATGGAAACACTATATATATCCTGGTTCACCTTGTTTTATTTGCATCTATTTATTTTTATTATTTTATTCTTTCTTTACATTCTGGCCATTGTCTCTTTCTTATCTAAATCTCTCTTAAATTTCTTTAGTCTTTTTCTTGCATTTTTTGTTTATAAGGAAGTGATCACGTAACTTTATTTGCCTTCTACACAAGTAATGAACTAGCAATCTGTTCTCCTTTCTCTGATTAATAGGACATTGCAAAAGATTATCATTCAGTTAATGCTTTATCTCCTAGCCTATTGGAGATAGGAGTTTCCCCTTTCCCTAAGAAACAGCATCACTCCTGCTCTATAGAAAAATAGGGTGAAGTAAATTGCTAACACCTTCCCATCGTATGGTAGATGTTTGGATGGACATTTTGCAGCATTAGTTCAATTAAATATTAATCCATGAAAAAACTTATGACCATAGTCTAATTTTAACCTGATAGTACATTCATAAACTCACTGTTCACTCTATGGACTTTACCAACGTCAAAATGAAACAGTAAGAGTGACACAAATTTATTGAGAATTAACTAAACATTGTCAATCAGCATCTGCAATGCATCAGTTCAGAGCCTTCCTCTCTTCTACAACTTCTACTTTGCTATGGTCTGAAATTGCACATGTCCTTTCTTGGCTACTGCTTGGTTGTGGGTGAAATAGGATTATGTATAGCTTACTTTGGGCATAGGTAGAAATACAGGTATCCTTTTTTTATAACACTCACAGTTTGGGTCACTTATTTTTGCGGTTAACTATACAAACTTTGAAATGTAGATTTAATAAAAGGCAGATTAGGTTTGTTAATAGAATCTTAATTCATGAAAAATTGAAAAGAAGTTCATTGTGGCTGTATTCACTTTTCCATCAAAGCTACCTCACACTTTTAAACACCTGGCAGCCTTTTAATATATCAAAACTCAACCCTTGAGATTCAGCCTGGTATGCCTGTTATAAATGAAGAGCAGATAATCATCACATATTTAATAAGATAACAGATAACAGATAATCAGAGTTGGAAGGGATCTTGTAGGTCATCTTGTCCAACCCCCCGCCCAAGATTCATATTATCATAGCTAAAAGAAGAGTAATTCCATGTAGTATTGAACACCATGTTTTTTCATGTAGCTTCAACAGCAACTTATCAGAATTCCATAATAGGTACCTTGCCAAACATTAAACTGACCCCCCTACTTCCCAAAAATCAGAGAGAAAGCCCTAAATAACAACACGTAATTATTCATTTATGATGTTCCTCTTCTGCAATTAACTTTGCAATGAACAGCTATGAAAGTACACATCTTCACCTGGCAGACTAAGGTGATTTTATAGTAAAAGTTTGTTATTTAACTTAAAATTATTCTTCTTTGAACAATAATAACATTTATCTATTAAAACTGTCAACATTACCAGTTCTTCAGTTATAACAACATAAAAGCTGCAAAGGGAAGAGAAGAATCTTCCACGAGGCTGGTGGAAAGCCATAATATGAAATACTACTGTTCCTAAATGTAAATTTACAATAGTTTGTTATTATTTTATATTTCTATTTTCTCTCATTCTTACAATTACAATTTATACATTGTAATATTCTGACTTCCAAGCATTCCAATGCTGGAGCATTTCAGTAAACATAAATGTGTTTCTGGCATCCAGCAGCATGGAATTGTGAATGTAGGGACATGACATGGTGATCCAATTTTTTTGTTTCATTTATTTAGAATATAGCTCATGAATTGGTATAAAATCATTTTCTGACTTAGTGGTCTTGAGATCTCAGTGTCTCTCAGTGATTCCAGTATTTGTGTCATCATTTTATATACATTCCATGAAGTCACAAGAGAAACTGAAACTAATAGCTTCCAGAACACTAAAAAGAAGAAAAACATACTAGAAAAACTGGAGAAGAAATAATTGAAGCTGGCCATAGTAGTGTTTATAAATGGTTTTGACCAGGGGTGGGATTTGACCAGTTCACACCTACTCGCTAGAACCAGTTGTTAACATTCTAAGCAGTTTGGAGAACCGGTTGTTAGAAGAAATTACTGGCTTAATCCTGTAAGGAAGGCAGGAAGGAAACATTCTGGTGTTGCTTATAGAAACTGCCTCTCCATTAACCCTTATTACATTCTTGGCAGGACTAGACTTCCTGTCTCAAGAACGTCTCTGGAGTTTTTTTTTCCTCCTTTGCTGGTACTTTACTTGTGTAGAGTGACCATTTAAAGTCACAATGGCACTGAAAAAAGTGACTTGTGACCATTTTTCACACTTACAACTGTTGCAGCATCTCCACAGTCATGAGAGGCCAGGTGAGAAGATGCGTGCCTTGATATGAGTGATATTGAGTTGGCCACACCCAGGTAATAACATGACCACCTAAGCCATGTCCATCACCTAAGCCACGCAGAACCGATTGTTAAAAATTTTGAATCCCACCCCTGGTTTTGACCCAATTTAGAAATACTGAGCTTTTTTGTAAGTCGGAGAATAATTATTTTTAATTTTGTATACATGGATCAATAAGGTGCAACATGACAGGATGGGTTTGTTCTTTCCCCTTTGAATAAAATCTAATCCCTAAAAGCAGTAATATGATGTAGAATACTGCATTTTAGATCTTTCATGAGGCCCTTAGTAGTTTCTATGGTGTGCATTTAAGCACCATCACAAAAAAGTACAATAGAAAATGGGGATTTGCACAACATAATGCTAATGTTACAGGGTAGCATACTTATATAATTGTTAGAAATAATTAGGATTTCAGAAAAATATCTTAGTGGAAAATAAGTGGTCAATTTTCCTTCTGGGAGATTCCAGTTCCAAGACTCAAAGGAGTGAGAGGAGAGAGAACCTAGATTGGTAATAAAGAACACTTTTTTATGCTTGATGGTATTGGCAGGGTTACAAACAGCTTTCTTCTGAGCCAGCTGAGCTGTTATCAGACTTGGCAATAAAGCTATTAATTCATAATTAAGACAGCAAACAATGTATTTTTCCTTCTGTTACCTTGGTAGCAAACCACTGAAAGATATGTGAGGCCAGCTTAGTTACCTCCAGTAACTTGATCAAAAACTCTCCCTGTCCTAAAGCAGAAAACTGTCTCTCCATACAAGCCTTAGCAGCTTTCTCATTCATCTCTTACATCCCCTCAGAATTACCGGTGACTAAAATTCATCTAAGCAACTTGTCAGATCTAGTACAGAATGCTGGATCTTGAATTTTGGCCCACTCTCAAACTTGGTTCCAATTTCTCGTGTTAAGGTTTTGGGATTTAAGAGCCAACCAGCAGTGAATAGCTGCCACATGTGGCTGATGCAATAAGAGGTGATTCAGCATAGAATAGTTATTTCCCTTTAAGACTGGGGATTAAATATCCCTTTAAGAAGTGTTTATATAAGAGGCAGCCATTAGAGGGCATGGTTCTCTCTCCTTGTGTCCAATATCTCCTTGTAAGAGTTAAGAAGTTGTAAATTATTTTGCCTACCACGCATATTTCTGTATATAACTATTGTATAGAAACTACTGTTAAATTGTCTAAGTCTCTGCGTGCTGTCTTTTGCTCCTAGGTTATCTCATAATGGCAGTCACACTGCAAATGCTCTGACATCTTGCTACTCTGGGTTGCTGACAACCCTATATGGAATTCTCTCTTATCCTGACCATTACCAAATGTTATGACTATGTAATGAAATCATTTAATGTGGCTATTGTGGAACAAAAACTACTACTGTGTGATGTCTCTGGATTATTTCTCTCAACTGGCAATATACAGGTGGTCCTTGACTTACAATAGTTCATTTAGTGACCATTCAAAGTTACAATGGCACTGAAAAAAAGTGGCTTATGGCTATTTTTCACACTTAAGACTGTTGCAGCATCCCCATGGTCACATGATCAAAATTCAGATGCTTGGCAACTGTCTCACATTTATGACTGTTGTAGTGTCCCAAAGTCATGTGATCAGGTTTTATGACCTCCTGACAAGCAAAGTCAATGGGGAATCCAGATTCACCTAACAACCATGTTACTAACTTAACAAATGCAATGATCCATTTAACAATTGTGGCAAGAAAAGTCGTAAAATGGGGCAGTTAAAGTCACTTAACGAATGTTTCACTTAGCAAAATGAATTTTGCACTCAATTGTGGTTGTAACTCAAGGACTACCAGTATATCCAATGGACTGCATCAGGGAAGATTAAAAAGACTTAAACCACTGCCTTTTACATTCTTAAATTTACTTAGTTTGTTTTTTAAGATGAGCACATTCAAATCCCTCTTTTCTCTATTTTGTTCTTTACCTTTAAAATAGACTAAGACTGGATTATTACTTTTTAAATAGAAGAGTCATCAAAAGCAAAACTGTTCTACAAATGTCCTGTATCAGGAGGCTTAACAAATGTTATTTTTAAGAATTTCTGATTTTTTGAGGTTAAAAGTTTGAAATATTTCTAAGAAATAATTGGATTAGACCCAACTTTACATCAGGAGATACTTACTCATACAACAAGACTTCCCGAGACTGCAAAAGAGAGGAGCACATGCAAAGGAATGGGGAAATTAAAAATCCATGCTACTGAAGAAATGGCACTTGCTCTAAGAACCTCACCATTAGATAGAAACCCTACTCCTAATCGATATGGGAACACATCTAAACTGTAATAATTGTAAATTGAACTGGCATGAATTATAATCTCAATCAAAGAAGCAAAGATGCTCTGGTTAAAGAACAAGTGAGGATAAGAATTATTAATTGTTGGTTGTTGTATATACTTCTCTCCCCAACCACTAATATTTGGCATAATTCACATTCTCTCCCTCCCAAGATATATCTAGATATATTGCACACAACACATTCCTGAATAATTTTTGTGAAGAATAATTCTGAAATATGGATATAATTAAATGAAGCAATCATTAAGAAGATCAAACAAATAACAAAAACCCTTTCAAATCAATAATAAATAGTAACTAGGAAAGTGTGAATAACTTATTGAATAGCAGATAATTCAAACGTAAAACAACCGATAAGAAGATCCAAACTGAGCCATTCATTTTAAATTAATCTGATGTTCACAGAACAGCCGCGTTGTTTAGAAAGATGTTTTAATTTAAATAAAGATGAATGATAAAATGCCAAATAATTTAAAACTTGAAACTTTTTATTGCTAAACTTTATATAATATTAAATAATAGTATATGTTATGATAATATATGTTATATGTCTATCTTATACACCCCAACATAAACACTAGACTGAAAAAGGACAATAAAATGAAAGATAATCCCTAAGATTTATTACCCCAAATCCTGTTGGACTGTCTCATCATGGGGCGGATTGTCCTGAGAGGAATGACCAAAAAACACTGGGATTATATGAAAGTAATTGCAGGTGCTCATCAAAAGCAAGCAGGCACCTACTTTGGACAGCAGAATATGGAAAGATGCCAAAGGCAGATTATCATTTTTCAAAACGGCAAAGACATGATTTCATATTGTATGGATAAGGCAAATACACTCCTATCTTTTATTAAGAAAACCTCACAGGCAGAGAGTATCAACTGATTTATGGTATAGGGAAGGGCGCTCAGGTACTCAAAATGCTATTGAAGAATACCTGAGGATCTAGACTATTAATGATGGTTTTGATGTGGCAAAATTAAACCATTGGGAGATTGTGCCATTTGTGTTTGTGCCATACAGGAAAAGAAAATTCAAAGCTGATATCACTACATAGAGTACTCAGAAATCAGGTAGACTGTTTTATAGATGGCATCTACCACCTGCTGGGTTAGCTAAAATGTTTAAAACTATATCTAATAAATGTTGGAAATGTAATAAAAAAGGGGGCATATTTTATATGTGGTGGACTTGTGTTAAACCAAAAAAAAAAATTTGGGCAAAAATACACAGGTGGTTACAAAAGGTAATAGGGAAAACTTGTAGATTTTAAACCTGAACTGTTTTTATTAAGTATAATACCAGAAAAACTTGATAAGCAAAGTATATATTTAATATTGCATGTGTTAACAGCAGCGAGGATTATATTCGCAGAATATTGGAAAAATGAAGAAACACAGCGCGATGAAGAGATAATTAGGAAGATACTAGATTGTGCAGAAATGAGACTTACATTGAAAATTAAACAGAAAGGAGATACAGAGTATTATCAAACATGGAATTTATTTTACCAGTGGTTGGAAAAAAGGGTGGAGAATAATAGAACAATAGAAAATTAATAAAATTTATTTTAAAAAAAGAAAGAAAGAAATCAGATAGACTATAGGTATTGGTTCATGCAGATGGAAGAACCCAATTGTAATAGCAAAGACGTGGCCAGGAACTAACTGTGGAACAGAAAATGAACAGCCTTAGGCATAAGCAAACAATTTTCAAGAAAAACATCTTTAATTGCTTTGAAGTCCTGAACTTCATTGAGAGGAAACCAGAAGAACTATGGAATAAAATCCAAGAATTGTTAAAGATGAATGTGAAAAAAAGACTGGCGAAACAGTACATAAACAGCTATTACAAGAGACAAGAATATTACAGGAATGTATCTTCATGTATCTCCATTCTCTTCTATGTCAGAGTCACAATGTTATGTGCAAAGCAGAATTTTTATTTCTTTATGCTCTTATTCTGACCTGTAGATTATTATATCAAAGATATATAATGAAATTTTCAAATGCTTCAATTAATTAAAACTTCAAGTATTTATATATTGCAGCTGTCACCAGAAATTAATGGAAGAAAGTCTGAGGAATTCTTACTTGTTATTCTTCTGATAAGAAGGGGGAGACTCAACATAATTTATAGTAAAAACAATTTTCTTGATTCTGCTGTTGACAATGTAGCCAGGCCTATCCAAAGTGTATGTGTTAGCGCAGCCTACTAATGTAGTAAACAGATGGGGAACATGTCTAGTATACAGTAGCCTGCTAATTGAATTGGAGTGGGGAAAAACCCTAATTAACCAAGACTTCTCACCTGTGGCAATCCCAAGTGCACATTCATCATCAAATTTGGTGCCCCATCAGACAGCAGCCCACCTGTTGACTGCACAACCTGGCTGATACATATGTGACAATGTTTTCGTCCACTAAAAAGAAAAATCTTTTAAGATTTTTAAGAAATCTTAACTATAAAGAATTAATAGTAGCAGTGTTTTGATTAGTTGCTGTAATAGGACTGCACTATCAAAGGTTTTGTTTTCATATGCTAACAGAGATTAATATGAGCCATAAGCAAATTATAACTTAATAGGTGACTTGCCATATAAGTTGTGAGCCACCTAGAAACATTAGATGAAATAAACACCCATGTAAACCCTGGAAGTAAATAAATCTTAAAATTCAAAGAGTTGAAGAGCAATCAGCCCTTGCAGGACAATAGCCATAAGCGTCCACTTAACAAGCAACTATAGTCAAGAAGGCATCAAATTTTAAGACTGTCCAGCTTTCATTTCATTTCCTTTCATTTTCAATGTAATATTGCATTCTTTTTGTGTTGTATGGTTGGTTTTCTTAAGCCGGGGTCTTCAAAATTGGCAACCTTTAAGACTTGTGGACTTCAATTCCTAGAATTCCCCAAACAGGGCTGGCTGGGGAATTCTGGGAGTGAAGTCCACAAGTCTTAAAGTTGCCAAGTTGGAGATCCCTGTCTTAAGCACTCTTTATTGGACAAGTTGGATTAATTACATTAACAAAGTTATATGCCTTGGCATCTATGTTCTTCTCCCATTAATATAAGAGGTATTTCTATCTGAGAATGAAGAAGTGGCAGAAATGCTAATATGCTCTTTTTTCTGCATCACATGAGCAGGCGATGGAACCTATTGTTGATAGACTTTGTCATTTGAGCTTTCCCTATACAGCTTTTCACACAACAACATTGATCCCAAGCCTAATATACAAAGAATAAAATAGTGCCTCAAGAATAAAATGATAAAACATCAATCCAAGTTATTGGAAGATCTTCTTATGCATAGTCATAGGTACTAAAATCACTAGTATTCTGAATTATGTTTCTTTATGTATGTATTCATTTATACTACATCTTTTTTAAACCATGTATCTCTGTTGTACCCTCCCGTATATATTGTAGGACAGAGGTCACCAATTCCTGGTCCATGGACCAGCACCATGGCAAGCCAGAAACTGATCCACGCAAAGAGAAGCCCCATCTACGGGATGCAGGAAGAATGCAAAACTACAAACCCCTATGGTCCCCGGAACAACTTCTCCCCACAGAATCAGTCCCTGGTGTCCAAACAATTGGGGGATGCTCAGTGGTGGGATTCAAATAATTTAACAACTGGTTCTCTGCCCTAATGATTTCTTCCAACAACGAGTTTACCAAACTGCTCAGAAAGTTAACAACCGATTCTCCCTGGGGACGCTGTGTAGGAGAATTACCTAAATTATAAAGAAAAGGAAAAATTCCACTTCAAGCCTTCAAGTAATTTCAAACTCCTCTATGTTTTACAATGCAAGTCATGCAACGGGGCTTGGATTTTCTACGTAGATATCCCTTCTTTTCATAAATGTATTAAGATTCACTAGCTCCAATATTTACCGGCCCTTATGGGAAGTGAATGGTTTTCAAACAATTGCTCTCGAAAATTGTTAGGACCTCTTTGTGGCATGAACAAAAAGCAGCTTATGTTAATGTTATTGGTAACTAAGTCAGTGCAAATCCTTCTCCCAAACCAATTCTCATCATTCTTGACTTCTTCTTTTCATTACAGTGGCTCCATTATGTTTTTAGAGTAGCAAACATAGTTAATGAACATAATATTGTCAAGACTATAATGGGCAAAACAGTTTATTGTTGTCCTACAATAGATTTTGTTTGTCAAGAGAACAGTGCCAGGGATTTGCTAAATTCTATCATTTCCTTTTAATGAACAGAATCTAATTAGAAAATGAATCATAGGAACAAGGGAAAAAGTGAACAAAAATGAAAAGATAAATTATTTTACTTTCTCCCCCACTCTTTTCAGTCATCTGAGTTAGGAAGACACCCAGCAACAAAAGCTTAATAGACTGTATTAAACCTGCCATCACTTGCCTCCCCTCCATGTTAAAAAAAAAAATGCTAAGAAATTACTTAGGTTCAGAACTAGCATACTTCTTGCCATTGTTCATGTATATATTAGCATGTAAAAATACATTAATTACTTAAAATTCTATGACATCAAAGCATTGCACACAAAGAATTATCTGAACTACAAAACTGTATACTTTTATTGGTACACATAATACCGATAATCTACTTGTTAGAAATCTTAGGGCCTGAACTGAAGTCAGCATTCTGGCAGAATCACAGAATATCAGCTGTAACAAATGGCCATGAAGAACAAATTGTGACAGCAGCACTGCACTGGCACAATGAAACAGAACACAGCCTCTACTTCTGTACCTACTGATGCATATATTTATGGATTCTAGCAGCACCACTCAATGTTACGGTTGAAAAAGTATTGCACTATAAAAATCTAGACTATTTAACAACCAGGAAATTTAGCCTTTGGGATAAAATTTCTCATGCTTGTTTTCATCCTAAAAGCTAGTGGCAGGTCCTCATCTATATTTTTTTTAATAAGGAAAATGCAGTATTTCAGATTCTAAGTCATGAAGGTCCTTTTGGAGCATGCAAGAAACGTAAATACATGGCACCTGTCTACAACTCTTTAAACCATAACATCTTTTCCTGAGATTGTGCTGCAGCAGTAGAGAGCAACTATAGACGTGTAGTTGCTTTAAGGAATGTAAACAGGTGCTACAAGAGTGTCCCTGTGTGTTCTTTTGCATCCAAATTGTGCCATGCTCTAACACAGAAATCTATTTTCTAAGTTATCCATGTATGAAATAATTTGTAGAAAATGTCACAAATCAGGTTTCTGTTTACAGCACAGGTATGGAGGCAGCTATTCTCCACAGAACATTCTAAAACACCAATTTCAATCATTCCCAAATCGCACAGCCCATGGCTATATGAATCAGCAATTTTCCAAGTATTCCTCAGGGTATCTAAAGCATTTCTCTGGGGAGGAAAGGAAGCCCATCAGCCACGGCATGGAATAAGGAGATTTTGCCATTACAATTATCACGGTTGACTCAAGGCTGCTGTTATTGAAAATCTACCCTGAATCTCTAAAACATTACAAGGAGTACTTACAGATTAACTCCTATTAAAAGCATAGCAAATTGCAACATTCTAGAAATGTAAAAAAAAAACATTTTCAATATAAGGATTTCTCAAAATTTCCTAGAGGTTTTAATTTTCCTAAATGTAATTTATATCATTGGGAGTATTTAATAATCATTGAGATGAAAATTATATTGAATATATATACTTTTGGTCCCAATTGGATACTATTATCTTCTACCCTGGAAATTCTCTCAAATATTTGGCCCCATGTATTACCTGAAATTCTATGATATTCATAACTAGCTCAACACCCATGCTTCACTATGTACTATGTGGTTGGGCTTAGTTTTGGGGGGGCGGGGGGGAATAAGGGAAAAAAAATTCTGCCTATGCCTACCAGCATCCATCAGTATTCATTTGGCTAGCGTCCTGTCAGTGTGTGAGAGAGTTGAGGGCTGTTTGGAAACTGAAACAGTATTTGCTGTGTAAGCAAGGAGAACAGCACGGAGCACAGTACTAAAGCTGCTTGGTGCTGTGAAACTGAAACTGAAACTCTCTCCTCTGCATTTGGAAGAGATTTCTTTTAAGGTGGGGAGGGGGAGTAGAACTCCTTAGCATCAGAGTGTATTAATAATAATATATGAAATACTAATGCTCTGATGGTCATTTTGAAAAATCCTTTCTTAGTGAGCACCTAGAAGCCAAGAGGAACATACATGCCAAATTGCAAGTTTGTAGGCTTTTTACAATTCTGGAGATTTTGTGATGATACATGAGTGATATTTCGCTTTTATGTATATACAGTAGATAGTAAGTTTAAAGCTCCTAAAACTGTTAAGACATATTTGGGGATGATTAACTAAGAAATTAAAATGTTCACAAGGTTCACATGAAACACTGATGCTTTAAAATAATCTGTTTTTCAAAAATGGGCATACACAACAATGGAAAGATAATGGGATTATTATTATTTAATTAATAGGGATACCTTCAAAACTTTTTAAAATTACAAAATTTACCAACTGAGTAACAGTATAGCAGTAAAGATAAGTTCTTATTTTTAGTTTTAACAGTTCAGCAGCTTCTGAACATCTGGTATCTTTGAATGTATTGGAGAAGAAAAGCTATACTAATATTACAATATTATCAGCAAGTTAAAAAATTTACAAGAATGGCTTTGGATAATGTGCTTGGGAAAAAAATCCAAGGTATACTAAATGACAAAATCAATAATCCTAGGATTTCAGAAACATTAAATATGTTTCTTACTATTAAAATTAAGTTAGCTGAACTAAAAAAAAAGGTTTTTTAGATTTAATGGACTTCTCAATGAATCATTTTATACAGCTCAGTTATTGTTCTTTCTATCTTGGAGATACAATAAAACTGGAGATATATTAATGCATATATTTTAATCATATCCATTGGTAGTTCCTTTTCGTTACATGTTTTTGCTCTGGTAAATGAGGTATTTTGGAGAAAGTTAAGGCTTACCACTATTTCTCCATTGTCAAAAGGGCATTGGTACTTACCTGATACCCGTTCTCAGTGAGCTGCGACGAGCATCCAGAGATTGGGAAGTGCTTAGTCTCTGGTACGATAGGCTGAGCTTAATAAACAGGACGCTATGGCTCCTCCCCGTCTGCTGCCCCAGCGTCCCCAGTTTTTGATGAAGACAAGGAGATGCATCCCTGCCCATACTAATAGCAAACTAATTGAAATTAGATATCAATAACAATAATATCATTGGTCGGAGCAGGAACAAAACAGACGGACATTGGGTGGGGCTGTATGCTCGTTGTAGCTCACTGAGAACGGGCGTATCAGATAAGTACCAACGCCCTTTCTCCATTGAGCTGCTCCGAGCATCCAGAGATTGGGACATACCAAAGCTTGGCTGTCCTTGAGGGTCTCCGTCTGATTTGGAACTCCCTCTCTGTCAGAATGGACTTGTTGTAACACCCTCCTACCAAAGGAGGCCTCAAAGGAAGCAAAAGTATCAATTTTGTAATGCCTAATAGAAGGCGATGGAGAAGCCCATGTAACCGCCCTACAGATTTCAGTGATAGGACCCTGGGTGGCCCAGGCCGCCGAAGTTGCCGCACTCCTTGTTGAATGTGCCGTGATACCGCGGGGCACTTGTAATGAATGGGTTTGTACGTCTTGGCTATCGTGGCCTGCAATCATCTCCCAATAGGCGAGGGGGATACCTTCTGCCCCTGAGTAGCCGGTTGAAAGGGTGCATAAAAAGGGCCTCCGTTTTCCTGAAAGAAGCCATTCGGTGAAGGTACACACGGATAGCCCTCCAGACATCCTTGCAGACTGACAAGGCTGCTGTTTCAGAGATGCGTCGAGCTGATATGATGGCTACAGAAACACCACCTTATGAGTGAGAAATGGAGGCTCGTAGAACTCAGTGATTCAAATGGACCCCTGGTGAGAGCTGTAAGAACTTTATTAAGATCCCAGGTGGGATAACGATGAATCATCGAAGGGCATAGATTCATGGCTCCGTTTAGGAAACTCTTTATTCATGGATGATGGGAAATAGATGGCAATGGCTGCCACCTATTGCCTTAAAGTATTGGCAATGGCTGCCACCTATCGCCTTTAAAGTATTGGAGAGAGAACCCCTGTCTAGACCGTCTTCAAGAAACTCCAAAACTTGTGAACTGATGGTGAACAAGGAGTCTATTTTGGATTTGGTGCACCATTTATGAAAAATAGACCGTGTAGCATTATATATGCAGTTCGTAGAAAGACGCGAGTCGCCTGAATGTATTGAACACCCTATCCCGAGAATAGGCGTGGTTCTTACCTGATACGCGGTTCTCTCCGAGCTGGAAGGAGCATCCATTTGATTGGGTTGGTTCCAGTCTTCGTCCTGATAGGCTGAGCTTAAATTTAGGAATGCTCCTCCTCCTCCACGAGACCTCCTCCCAGCCGTTCCCCAGTTTTAGCGAAGATCGCAGTGAAAAGGCAGACGTCGCTTCTGATAAAACTAGTACATCAGCTTGGTCGTATAGCAGGACTCCCACAGACGGAAGGAATAAACACAGTTAGCAATAACACATAGGGTGGGGATAGATGCTCCTTCGCAGCTCGAGAGAAACGGCGTATCAGGTAAGAACCAACGCCTATTCCTCTACGAGCTGCTCGGAGCATCCATTTGATTGGGACATACCAAAGCTTGGCCTGGACTACGGGCGGATGCTGACTGGACCTGGAGTCTGTTGCTGGTCCTGCACACACCCTGTAGCACCCTCCTACCAAAAGACCGCATCTGCAGATGCAAAGATATCGACCTTATAATGTCTGATAAAGGAGGAAGGAGACGCCCAGGTGGCGGCCCGACAAATGTCAGAGATAGGAGCTTGGGAGGCCCAAGCCACGTGGAGGCAGCATTGCTGAGTGGAGTGCGCCGTGATGCCCCTGGGAACTGGCAGGGCCTGGCCCTGATAAGCTTTAGCAATAGTGGCCCCGCAACCAAAGACCTATGGTGGTGGAAGAGACCCTAGTACCTTGACTATGAGTCAGAAATACAACAAACAAGGCCTCTGTCTCCTAAAGGATGCCGTGCGATGGATATAGATCTTCAAGGCACGCCGGACATCCAACTTATGCCACTGATTGTTCCAACTCTCGGGAAGGATGAGGACAGAAATTGGGCAAGACCAACTCCTGTGCCCTGTGAAAAGCCGAATTAATCCTGGAATAAACGTGGGGTCCGGCCGGAGGACAACCCTATCTGCATGAATAACACAGAGGTCTGACCTGATAGATAGGGATGCCAACTCGGAAATGCACCGAGCTGAAGTAATGGCCACTAAGAAAGCAACCTTATATGTAAGAAATAGTAGTGATGTGGAACGAATCGGTTCAAAAGGAGGGTTTGGTAAGGGCCAGAAGGACCTTGTTCAAATCTCAAGTAGGATAACGATGAACCATGGGAGGTCGCAAATTATTAGCACCCTTAAGAAAGGCGCGAATAGAGGGTGATGAGAAAGAGATAGGAAATTCTCATGGTCAATCAAGGAAGACAGGACCAGAAACTTGTCTTCTCAAGGTATTTGATGAAAGCCCCCTATCGAGACCAGCTTGTAGGAATTCCAAAATTTGAGCAATTGAAGGAGATCGTGGATCAATATGAAATTGGGAACACCACCTGGTAAATATGGACCAAGTTGCATTATAATGCGATCTGTTGAGGGGCGCCTTGCAGCCTGGATGGTTGAAATACCTTGTTGGATAATTGCTTGCTGATTAAACACGACCGCTCAACCTCCAGACGGTCAATTGGAACCAATGAGGGTTCGGATGTTGAAGAGGACCCTGGGTTAGCACAATCCTGTCCAGAGGAATCCTCCATAGTTTGAACACCGACAGACAACAAAGATCGGCGAACCAAGGGCGTCTGGGCCAGTATGGAGCCACCAAAGGTAGATCTGCCCGTTCCTCTAGCATCTTCTTATGACCCTGAGGGATCAAAGGAAGAGGGGAAAGGCGTACAAGAGCTCTGGGGGCACAGGCAGCGAAAGGGCGTTGAAATCCTCCGCCCCTTGAGAGGGGAATCGGGACACGAACCGAGGCAGGTGGGCATTGAGAGGGGAGGCGAAAAGATCGACCTCCAGAAAACCAAACCTCGTGACTGCCTCTTGAAAGAGCGACGGATGAAGACGCCACTCCGTGGGATCGACTGTGGCCCGGCTGAGCCAATCTGCCTGGGTATTGCAGATGCCCAAGATGTGTTCTGCCCTGATAGAAAGTAAATTTGCCTCTGCCCAACGACAGAGACGTTGCCGCCTCCTTCATGAGAGGTTGAGACTGTGTGCCCCCATGGTTTGTTTAGGTGCGTCTTGGCTGCTGTATTGTCTGTGAGAACTAAGATATGTTGGTTGCATACCTGCGGCAGCAGAGCCCGAAGGTCCAGATGAATTGCCCAAAGTTCCAGCCAATTGATATTGTGGGACTGTTCCCTTGCTGACCAGCGACCTTGAACTGTGGATGAGTAAAGGTGAGCACCCCAGCCCAGCAGGCTGGCGTCAGTGGTGACAGTGAGTCTGCGGGGCTCCTTGAAGAGACAACCCTTGTGGGTTGTGGGCTGGGACCACCAAAGAAGTGATGTAAGAACTTTGGTTGGAACTTTGACTTTGTGACCGGAAATTGCTGAGACCGGAACGTTGAAACGGGAGGAAGGAACCACTGAAGGGACCTGGAATAAAGACGAGCCCAAAGGAATAATAAAAATACCTGAGATCATTTTCCCAAGAAGGGTAGAAAGATCAGCTAAAGAGACCAGTATGTCGTGATTTGATCAGCTGCACTAGTTGTTGTAAACTTTTATGCCTTTCGTCAGAAAGGTAAACCTTGCATGCCCGTGTATCAATGATGGCACCTAAGTGTAACAATCTTGTAGAAGGAATTAACTGCTTTTGTCTCGATTAATAGCAAATCCATGTGCTTGCAAAATGCGGAGAGTCATCTGATATCTCGGACAGCTTGGGTAGAAGAGCTGGACAAAATTAAAAAGTCATCTAGATAACAGTGCAACCTGATGGGAAGGGCGGCGAATATGGGCAGCTAGAGCAGCGAGCACCTTAGTGAAAACCCGAGGAGCAGAGGCTAGACCGAAGGGAAGAACCCAATATGCGAAATGTTGACTGTTATAGCAGAATCTTAAAAACTTACGATGTGATGGCCTGATCGGAATCTGCAAATAAGCTTCCGTGAGATCTACTGAGGTGAGAAAATCTCCCTCTCTGATGCTAGCAAGGATGGAATGTAAAGTGTGCATTTTGAATTTGCGATAGACTAAAAATTTATTGAGTCGTTTGAGGTCCAAGATAGCTCTCCACCCACCAGAACTTTTCTTAACTAAAAAGAGTAGAGAATAAAAAACCACGCCCTTTTTGGTCTGCGGGGACCGGTTGAATGGCCCCGTATGTGTAGAAGATTCAGTATGGCTGCTTCCATGCGGCTATGTTTAACCAAATTTTTGGGAAACAGGGGATACCCGAAAAAAAATCAGATGGGGCGGACTGGAATTCTAAAGCCAGGCCAAACCTCACAGTATCTCGGACCCAGGCGTCCGAAGTAGAAGCGTCCCATCTATCCGCATAAAACCTGAGACGGCCCCCTATGGGAAAGGACTCCTCAAGGCTAACGTGGACGCCTGAAGGATCTATTGCCGGAAGAACGGAATGATCGCCTGGATTGGCCGCCTCTCCGGTACCGATCCCCAGGGTCGAACCTGTCTGAGGAGAATCCTGGGCGAGGAAACTGGGATCCTAGACGGTCGAGACAGAAAGGAACTCTGGGAGTAAGGCCGAAAGGAACTCCTCCGAAAAGACTGGGGATACCTTGGTTCAGACTTCCGAAAAGAGAAGAAAGAATCTTTTTCTTGTTCCGGATCTCAATGAGAAGCGGATCTAGAGAGGGGCCAAACAGCTTGTCGCTGTGAGAGGAGCAGAAGCAAGCTTAGATTTGTGCTTGATGTCCGCCTGCCAAGGCTTAAGCCAAAGGGGGTGTCTGGCTGAAAGATGAGATGCAATGGCTCTGGTAGAAATTTTTACGGCATGAAAGGTCGCATTGGCTGAAAATTCAGTAGCCGCCGTGAGCTTAGCAATGTCCTGATGGGCCCTTAGATTAGATGCAGGGACATGCTCACGAAGTTGTATCAGCCATCTGAGTGAAGTCCTATTGAAAAATAAGGCCGCTGTGGCAGCTCTGATAGCCCAAGCATCAGCGTGATGGGCTTTGCGTAGCGCTACCCTCGGCCCTCTTATCCTCAGGCTTTTAAAACCTCAAGTGGCTCGCTTGGAAGAGAAGTAGGAGAGGCTATACCCACAATGGGTTCATCGACCCCCGGGCTATTTAACCAATTGAGGTATTCTGGGGCCATATTAAAGAGTCTCCTATCGTAACTAGTAGGAGCCGGACATGGTACGGGGAGAAAGGAACTGTTTTTGAACTAGTTCCATGAACCTTGGAGAACAGGGATCACTTCAGCCTGAACAGTAGGCTGATGAAACAATAATCCTGGGGACCCTCCTCTACAGGACCCACGGGGGGAGCTGATGTGTCGATGCCAGCCGTGTTAGTTGCCTTAAATAGGAGGGATTTAAATATGGTGAGGCTGAACAGGGCAGTAAAAGCCGGTTGGTCCGGGGAAAGACCCTCATCCTCGGACATCCCCCCCTCTAAAAGCTCCTGTTCGGATAAGGAGTGCTCCGCCTCATGAAAGGATTCTAGGTCACTGTGTTCCAAATCTTGCATTTGAAACAGCTCCTCAGCCTCCATGTCCAGATCCCCTCTCTGAGTATCCTGCATCGGAATATCCTTAAAAGGTATTACCTGATCAGCAGTTAATTCCGGCCTGACTAGAGGCTGGGGTGGCTGAGACTCCGGGTCAGCAGGGGCAGGCTGAGGTCGTGTCATAACAGCATGTTGTAAACGGCAGAAATCCCCTGCCTGATTGCCATCTCCATCCAAGATCGCATTTGAGGTGGAATCTCCTCAGGCAAGGAAGATTCCTGGCGAAGGCCTGCAGCAGTGGGAGTAAAGGTGGCCTCAGGGAGGACCCCTAGAGGCTGGCCGGTCGGATAACTGAGGTCTGGTGTCCCACAGAACCACGACTGTGCCTGGAGGGAGGAGGGAAACATCTAGTGGAGGGGAACAGACATGAGAAGAGGGCCCAGGAGTAGAAGGAGCAAGGTGCCTGAGAAGGTCTCTGAACCTCCCGAGCACACTTATCTATTTGTCTCTCTAAGGCCCTATGGCGCCTTCTGGCATCATGCTCAGAAGCTTTAGAATACCCCCCCCCACATTTTTGCATTTGGATTTTGACTTGGCATGCGAAGCACAAGGCCCGAGAACGCTACCCCCTGCCATGATAATTCAGTATAATACAATCTGCTGATATCTATGTAAATGAGGCGGTTGGCACGCCCAGGGACCGTACCCAGTAGGGAGGGAGCCCTGATATTAATATATATATTCCCCTTGATGAAATAATTGGATTTATAAATTTGCAAACTGGAAGAAAAAGAAGGGATCACCAATCAGCCAGATTAAGAACGCCAGTGGGCCTACTCAGAAAACAAAAGGCCCAGAACAGCAATAACTGCACAGGCTGACTCAGGCTAGGGTGCTTGCTGTATGCTGCTAGGAAGACTGTGAGGCTTAGCCAAACAAGTTTCAGAACACTCAAGAATAATAAGGCCTTCTGTCTTATAGGATATCATAAGAGAGCACAATCTGATCCCCACAGTCAACAATTAGGGCACAGGGAAAGGCCACGAGGCTCTGAGGCCTTTGGAAAAACAAAATGGCGGCCGCCCGAATTTTGGCGTGCGCACGATCCCTAGCAGCAAGGGTCCAGCTAATGGAGGAACACTAAGAGAAATCCACGAAAGCTAGTTAAAAGAGGGAGGGAAACGATCGCACTCCACTCCGTCTGAGACAAAAAAAACGGCGTTCGGGGAATGCAGAGAAAAGCGCTTGCCACACTGCAAAAAAAATGGAGCCAGACAAAATCGGCAGGGGGGGGTGGGGGGCGGCGCGTGGGGGGGGGGCTGGAAAGCAATGTTCCAGGGGACCCCCCTTTTACTAAGGGGGGGGGGAGCTGAAACTTCTACCCCCCTCAAATAATTATTTGAGCCTTGATCACCCAGAAGGGAGAACAGAGGGACTGTGCTCTCAGTGCCCAATAAATATAAATAGAACAGAAGTAAACCGAAATGCAAAAAAAACAGAATAATAAAAGGACCCAAGACAGGGAAAGGATACTAAAGAATAAAGGAGGGATCAAGAGAATTGGTAAAATACAGAAATCACCTGCTTCGACCAGAACAAGCTCTTAAAACAACCTATTCAGGCGAGGCTGAGCTAAAACTGGGGAACGCTGGGAGGAGTCTCGTGGAGGAGGAGGAGCGTTCCTAAATTTAAGCTCAGCCTATCAGGACGAAGACTGAACCAACCCAATCAAATGGATGCTTCGAGCAGCTCGTAGGAGAATTTCTCTTGACTTAGACATTTCCGCTCAACCTCCAATGGTTAATTGTAACCACTGGGGTTTGGGGTACTGGATCGGCCCTTGGATAAGCCGAACCTTGTGTGGCGGAATCCTCCAAGGTTCAGCTATGGACAACCTCTTGAGGTCCACAACCATGGCCTTCCGGGCCAGTGCGGGGCCAACAGGATCAGTTCCACCCTCTCTTCTAACATTTTCCGGATCACCTTGGGTATCAGTGGAAGAGGTGAAAAGACATAGAGGAGACCCTGGGGCCACGGCAACAGAGGACGTTGAAGTTCTCTGCCCCTTGAGCTGGATATCTCAAGATGAATCTGGGGAGCTGCACGTTTTTGGGGAAAGGCGAACAGTTCTACAACCGGAAGACTGCACCGTCGGGTCATCTCCTGAAACAGATCCGGATGCAGGCGCCATTCTGATTGATCAACCGTGGCCCTGCTCAACCAGTCTGCTTTCGTGTTTGTCATCCCCAAAATGTGTTCCGCTGTGATGGAACCCAAATTCCTTTTCGCCCAGCGGAACAGCCTCTCTGACTCCTCCATGAGCTGTTTTTAATGTGTATGCCCCTGCCTGTTGATGTGAGCTTTAGTTGTGACATTATCTGTAAGGATGAGAATGTGGCCCAATGTGAATATGAGGAAGAAGGCTGCGAAGGGCCAAACGAAATTGCCCTGAGCTCCCATCAATTGATGCTGTTCAATTGTTCTGTTACTGACCAGAGTCCCTGAGTCGAGATGGTCTGGAAATGCGCCCCCCCCATCCCGACAGGCTGGCGTCTGTGGTGATGGTGAACCTGGGGGGCTCTTTCAGGAGACAATCTCTGATGATTGTCGGAATGGTCCACCAATGAAGTGAGAGAAGGACTCTTGTTGGAACCAACACTCTGACTCTGGAATTGCTTTGCCCTGATCTTAGGTAAGGAAGTAAGAACCATTGAAGCGATCTGGCATGGAAACAGGCCCCAGGAGTAATAGAAATAGAGGAAATCATTTCCCCAACAGTTTTTACAAATCAGCAGAGAAGGTGCCTGACTAGAGAGATCTGTAGACAGAGATCTGACATTTTGAGCTAATTTCCTAATACTCTCCAGTTTCTCAGGGGATAGAAATACCCATCCCTCAATTGTATCAATTATCGCACCTAAGTGGGATAAGCGGGTAGATGGGACTAAATGGCTCTTTGTCCAATTGACTGAGAAACCGTGTTGTTGAAGAATTCGTAATGTTAGTTGCAAATCCAATTCCGCTTGTCTAAGCGAAGAAAATAATAACAGAATGTCATCTAAGCAGCAATGTAGCCTGATGGAGAAAAAACCTGTAAGCGAGCAGCTACTGCCGCCAGAACTTTCGTAAAAGTTCTTGGGGCGGATGACAACCCAAAGGGTAAGGCGACTTACTCAAACATTTATTATTATAGCAGAATCTGAGGAATTTGAAGTGAAAGGATCAAATCGGAATGTGTAAATATGCTTCCATGAGATCTATGGAGGATAAAAAATCTCCTTCACTTATTCCAAGTAGAATGGACTGCAACGTATTCATCTTGAATTTGCGTTGAACCAGGGTACGGATCAATTGCTTTAAATCTGATATTGCCCTCCATCCCCCCGAACTCTTGGGGACTAAAAAAGGAAGAGAGTAGAACCCCTGGCCCTGTTGATCTATGGCTGCTGGTTGGATGGCCTTAATTTCCAGAAGGTGATTAATTGCTGCCTCCATCAGGTTCCTTTGACAGGATCCTTGCACAGAGGACATTGCATAAAGAAATTCGGGGTGGGGTGGTGGAGGAAAATACCAGGGCTAGACAAATATAATAGTGTCACGGAGCCAGGAATCCGACGTAGTGGAATCCCAACTATCTGCAAAAAGTTTCAATCGTCCCCCAATGGAGACAGACCTCCCTGAACTACCTTGGGCAACAGAAGCCCTTTTTCACCCGGACCTCTGAAGGATCTCCTGCCCTGACCCCCTCTATGAAGTCTGTCACCGAAGTCAGGACCTTCTGACTTTTGGGCGCCCCTGTAGTCAGGCACCTTCTGTGATCTATTGGGGAACATATTTCAATAATAGGGACGAAAGGAACTTGTCTGAAAGGACTGATAGGGTCTGGAATCTGAATGATGGGGGAAAGATGAAAGAATTTTCTTTTTGTTTCTGGTTTCAATCAATAGGGGATCTAAGGCAGAGCCAACAAGTTCTTGTTCGAAATTGGGGAAGAAGCCAGCTTCCATTTGTTTTTGATGTTGGCTTGCCAATTCTTGAGCCAAAAATTTTACCGAATTAAATGTGGCATCCGCAGAAAACTCTGCTGCAGCAACTAGTTTGGCGATGTCTTGATGCACCCTGATGTTGGAATTTGGGATAGTGTCCCTCAGGTGGCGGAGCCATCGAAGGGAAGTTGTAGTAAAAAAGAGAAGGTGGCAGTAACTGCCCTTATGGCCCACGCATCAGACTGATGCGCCTTTCTAAGTGTTATCTCAATTTTCTTATTCTCCGCTCTAAGAGCATCCTCTGATTCCGTGGGAACAGTTGATGGGGATGCCAAGGCAACAATAGGGTCATCTACCACTGGAATATTCAGGTATTCTGAAAAATCTGAAGCTAAATTGAAAAATTTCTTATCAAAATTTGTGGGCGAGGAATGCATTGAGGCGGAGGACCATTTTTGGAATCGGAATGACCTCGACCTCTTTAACCAGTTGGGAGAAAACAGATCTTCCGACTGCTCTTGAGGCACTTGTTGTTGAGCAGAGGGAGACTTATCAAGGCGAGCTGTGGTTTTTGTCTTATATAAGAGGGATTTGAAAGGCTGTGGATGAAAAAGACTGTAAAGGTAGGTTGGTTCGGCCTGATGTGTTCGTCCCTCTGACATGCCCCTTTCTGGGGACTCGTCATCCAGAGGAATGACACTATCCTGGAGGGACCTAGTATCTAATTGGTCCATACAATCCTCACCTTTTCCCTCCTCCTGACCATGTTGGGAAAGTGCATGGGAAATTAAAGAAGGCTTCCCTTGGGGAGGAACCTGAGGATAATGAAGGTCCATTCTGCCTAAGGATCGCATTGACTGATTATCACAGTCTGACGTTGGTACCTGACTGGTCCTGAGAAATTGTTGGAGTCCAGCTGCGATTCCCCTGCTGATCGCCAGCTCCATCCATGACTTTAATGTTTGCGTCTTCTGGAAGAATTTCTTCCTGTCTCAAACCGGCTGCCATCGGTGTGAAGGTTGCTTCTGGAACCCTTTTCAAAGCCTGTGAATGACTAGAGTCTTTGGAGATGTATCGAGAGGCAAAGAAACCCTTTCTCTCTTTCTTATGTGTCTTTCTCTTTCTAATGCCTTCTGACGTCTGGAGGCACCCTTATCTGCGGCCTTAGAAGGAGCTTTAGTGTTTTTAGACTTGTCTTGGGTCCGAGGCTTGGTCTCCCCTTTATTTGCCATTGCAATATGTTAAATATAATTCTTTATATACAAATGAATATATTAAAAATAATTGGACTGTTGGCACGTCCAGGGGCCTGTATCTCCACCGATACAGGGAACGCAATCAATGTACTTCTCCCCCCCCTTTTTTTTTTTTTGGAAAAAAAGGTCTTAGCATTACTATATTTACAATTACACTAAGAACTTATGTACAAGAATGAAAAATAACTTTAATAAAAACAAATAAGCCAAATTTGAGAACTTCAGATATACAGGGCTTTAGATATCAACAATAGCCCTCAACAGATGCCCCACAGGCCTCAGGCCCTGGTAACATTGTTAATGCTGTGACCAAAGATAAATTGCGAGCTGTGAGGGTAGCCAACAATTCAATGAATTAATCTCCCAAAACCGGAGTTAAAAGGGAATAAAGATGTTTATTTTTTTTATAAATATATACCCTCTTTCCTTGCCTAGAGAATGAGGGAAAAACAAACCACTCAACAGCAGATTATGAATATAATACAGGACCACACGATGCCACGTGTCAAGGTCTGGCCTGGGAAACACGCGCTCAACAATGGTGGACTGTCCCTGGAATTAATGGCGCAGATCTCTATTTGGCGCCAAAATCACAGCTTGATAGTCACTCCGCTCAATTGATTAAAATGGAGCGGCTGAGCGGCGGAAGGGGAGAACCGGGCTCCAATGCCCTCACCCCTGCGTTCTTGTGGGGAGGAATCCAACTTTTTAAATAATAGACCAAAATTAAAAAAAATGGCAAGGGGGAGAGGCACGGGAGAGAAAAAAGCGTTTGGGAAACGCTTCCTTAAAGGCAAGCGGCTGAGGAGAAATTCTCTGCTGAAGAGATCGCAAACATGATAGGAACGCCTTTGGCGATCCACGATCGCTCCGATTGCTTCGGTCAAACCGCAAGCAGCTGTTAAGTAATTTTGAAGAATTAATTTGAATAAGTCCAATTTGAGAAAGGAAAAGAGAAACTAACCACCCTTATCTGACCTGCTCCAACAAGGAAAAGCTGCCTATCGTCTCCAAGGCTGAGCAAAAAACTGGGGACGCTGGGCAGCAGACGGGGAGGAGCCACAGCGTCCTGTTAATTAAGCTCAGCCTATCATACCAGAGACTAAGCACTTCCCAATCTCTGGATGCTCGGAGCAGCTCAATGGAGAGTATGTTATTATGCATTCCTGGAAAGATGCATGCATACTAGATTCTAAAGATAATTAAAGTTATCAACTCTTGAAATATTCACATTTATGCTTTTTTTTTTTTAATGTAACTTGCTTTTAAGAAAATTGATAAATACTGAATGAACCTCATTTAATTGGTAGAATAAATATATTGTGGTATCTGAAGTTTATTTCTGTGCTTTTCTAATGGTAGATTATCAAGTTTTTACTGCTTCTTTAAACGAGTCCTTGAGAAAGAATATAACAGAAAGAAAAACAAAGCTATTTATATTTTTATGCTGCCACTGTTGCTTTTTTTTGCTCTTCTTTTTACTTTATTGTGATAGCATACCCAACATGCCTAATTTCTATTTTACTTAAAAAGACTTCTCACTTTTCAGAAAGGAAGTGTTTTAATACGAATTGTAGTATGTAGTATGATATTATAGTATAATATTGTTGTTCATATACATTATTTGGAATAATTTCATTTTATATTCATTTACATAACTTTGTTGCTAGCCTTTGTTTCTTGTTTCAGACTTTTCATGATAATTTTTTCATTATAATTTTGCAGGAGTAAGATATTCATGTGTTAATAGAGTTATCTAAGAGCCATAAATTTTCCTTCCTTTTTTGAAGGACAGCCCAGGTTTTACAGTGATATGCAGTTTGCAACAAACAGTTAACCTATTTTTCAGCATAATTCTTATCAAACTGAAAAATGCCATACTATACCAATTACTAGTGATGCATAGACAGAATATACTGTATAATAACCTGGACTGATATACATATAAAAGCAAAACCATCAGGGAGAAAACAAAACTGACACACTAACAAAACTGAACATCTACAATATATTTATTCCTACTTTTCCATTATGGCTCTCAATACTGTAATTCTATTGATAAGCAAATACTAAATTCATTATTATTCCTTCTGATTTCTTATTAAAATAACAGTATAGAAGTGAACACTTTTTTCCCTATGGTGGCTTGGGAAATATGTGCAGCCTTCTTTTCCAATATGAACTAGAAAAGATAGTAGTTAATAGTTTAATTAGTCAGCTCAGACTCTCTTGTCAAATCCTATGTCTTGACACGTGGGAAACAAGCTACTTCTTTTGAAATGTCTGGTCTACAGATTGCTAACTTGTTCTTCTCAGGAGTGAGTTATACATCACTATTGCATACCTTTTCTTCTTTGAGATGGTAGTTGATTTCCTCATTTCTGTGGAAGTCTGATTTTCTGTTCTTCCCATCTGTAGAATGCTAGGCAAAAATCATTTTCAAAAAGTCTGTAAAGCTCATCCAGGAATTGTACAGTTCTATTTTCAAGAATTGTCTCTTGGTTCTATGAATTACATTCTTCCTCTTCTGGCCCTTCTCTTCTTTGTATAGTTCTCTCCTTTGTGTACTCTTTTGGGATTTGGTTTGTAATGAGGTACTATATTAATTTTTCATGCTCTAATTTATTACTACATACTGTATTTATTGTAAGCATGTAAGTACTATTTAGTACTACTACCACTAACTCAATATCACATAACCTAAACTATACCAATTCTGAGTATGATATCCATTTTATTAGAAAACCTGTCTTCTAGATTTCAAGCAGGTATAATATCTACCTTGTAATGAATTTCACAAACTAAAAACTAAATTAGACTTACAATGCAGTAGAAGTAGATGATGATAATTAGGATGACGCCTCTTTAAAATGGATCTCTTGTATTAGTATGAATAAGTAAGAGTAGCGATATGGTAACTCTATGATCCATGGTTAGATCCCATTTGAATTGGGGCCCTGTAGGAGCTATGTTTGAAAGCAAAATTCTGTATTCAGAGGTAAACTACATGATTAGTATCATGTGTAATTTAGGTTGAAATTAGATTTCAATTAATTGCTTGTACGTTGAAACACAAAGCATGAAAATGTTTCTTTAGCATACAGTAATTTGTTTTACTTAAGCACAATCCAATTATTATCAGGAATGCTATCCCAGAGGAAGCACCTTCAGGAGTGTGAAGTCATGAAGAATCAGACTAAGAAAAAAACCCAGAGAGAATGGGGAAGGGGGAGAGGGAGGGAGAGAGGGAAGAGAGAGAGAGAGAGATCAGTCCGGGGCAAAGCAATCAGATGAAAAGTTTTAAGGCAGGGGTATCAAACTCACGGCCCAGAAGTGTCACATGCTGGCCACGCCCAGCCCCAAAGGGGGAAAAGTCATGATGCGTCATGTGATGTCAACATGACAATGTGAATTTGACACCTCTGCTTTAAGGTGCTTTAAGTATGAAAAGAGTATGAAACGAATACCTATGGAAAGTAAGTGAGGGAGGAACAGGTCTAAGAAGATAGCACATAGAGATCCAGGAACATCTAGATCAGTAAAATTGGACTTGAGAAATGGAAGGAAACAGACTTCAGCTTCGTCTTAAAGATAGTTTTGTTAGCGGATAAAAAGATAGGACAAATTTGCAACATCTGAAGAAAATATAAGCAAACTTTGGTAGGGAAACAGATGGAGAGGCTCTTAAGAGGCAATTTCAGTAAACAATGCAATTTGATGCTGGACCATCACTTCAGGCTCTGAAGCTTATGATGGGGTCCAGGTGTTTGGATTGCTGGAAGCCTTGCCCTCAGTTATGGCTATTGATTTTATACATGGACATTTTATTTAAATGACTTGTAATTACTGCAGGTTACCAAGAATCTTATGATAGCACCAGATACAAAAAATGTATCTGTTGTGATAAAACAAAATGCAGCAGTCTGCTTGTTGGTGTATTAGAATTACTGTTCACAAGTAATATCAATATTACAGTAATAATTGTAACCAAAAGATTACAAGTGGTTACCTAAGGCATAGCAAAATTGCTGATTTTTTACTTACTTTGCAAATATATTCAGGTCTGTCTGTCTCCTTCAAATCAACACTACCCATCCAGTGTGTGTGTCTCTGATAGGCTTAAGGCCTAAGATCTGGAAGGAAAGCAAGAAATTTCTATTTTTCATTATTAGTTTTTCATTTCCCTCTGGGAAGCAGCCTCCTGGCAGAAATCTGGGTGGCTCCTTCACTATTGGACTTTAGAGAAAGCTTAAAAAACAGAACTGTTCTGAAGGGCATTTATATATACACACAAAACCCACATTATAATAATTTTTTGCAATTCATTGCTCTAATACTCAGCATGAATGCAATAAGTATTTATGAGGACATGAAGAAACTGAACCGTGCACAGGAAGTATGCAGACAATTTTTTCTTCTTTAAAAAAAGAGAGTGAATATCCGTCTTCCAAAAAATATGAAGGCTTCAAAAATCATTTGAGCTGTGAAAGGTCAAATGTGATTAGGTTTCCTCCCCACAAAGATTAGAAGGAACTTACAAGATGGCCTGTCAATACTATTTCTGCTGATTCTCAATTTACCCTTAATTTGGCTGTCTGAAGAAGAAATATCATAATGCAATTGTGTTTGATGAATGATTTTATACAGTACCCTGATTGCTTTTTATGCAATTCATATGGATTACTTCTACATCTGTGTCTGTGGTAGAGATGTGAATCTCCATACATATTCATTAATTCTTCAGCAAGATATGCATGTTTCAGAGCAAAAGGAAATATTAGAAATGGTTTTCTTTTTGGGAAGGAAAAAAAGGAAACAATTTATTTATAGTAAGGCATGGGCAGTTACATCTATAAGGTCATTACATCAATTGAAAAGGGTTTTTGATGTTGTTTCAATTATTGTTTTCTAAGTAAGCCACCGTTAAAATCATTACTGATTGCTTGATGTGGATAAATTGGTTACATAGAGATACTATATAGGATACAACATACTCCAGAAATTATGTATAACTAATAGGGAACTTCAGCTGCCATCCTCAGGTCATGAGTACTGGGGTTGGTCTATCCCGCAGAAGATTACTGTGCCCCTGTATGGCTTTACAGCTGCCATAGTAGCAAGTAGACACCAGACTCAATGACACCATGAGGATTATAAACAGATGTATTAAAATCATTCCAAAGAACCTTTCCCATTGTGGTTCAACATTGTGGAACACTCTACTGCTCCTACCCTTTTGGCCTTCTGAAAAAGTATTAAAACTTTTTTAATACCTTTTTTTTTAAATACATTTTTTTTAAGAGCAACTGCATTCAACACCACTGGCAATAATGCTACCCTTCAAAAAGACCTCGATTATGTGCCAGAATGGTCAAACAAATGGCAACTTCAAATCTCAACAAATAAATGCTCTGTCTTATTTATTGGCAAAAAATCAGAAAATACAAGCTGAATAGTCAAAACCTTGTTGATGACCCAAATTTTGTCAAGGACCTTGGAGTACTCATCTCTAATGATCTAAGTGCTAGAGCCCACTGTAACTACATAGCCAAAAAGGCATTAAGAGTTGTTAACCTAATCTTACATAGCTTTTTCTCCGGTAATATCACACTACTAACTAGAGCATACAAACATTTGCTAGACCAGTACTTGAATACAGCTCATCAGTCTGGAATCCGCATTACATATCAGATATTAATACAGTCAACAAAGTCCAGAAATATTTCACAAGAGTTCTCCACTCCTCTACTCATTGCAGAATACTTTATGCCAACAGACTTGAAATTCTAGATCTAGACAACCTAGAACTATGCCGCCTTCGGTTTGATCTAAGTATAGTACATAAAATTATATATTGCAATGTCCTACCTGTCAATGAATACTTCAGCTTCAACCATAACAATACAAGAGCACACAATAGATACAAACTCAAGGTAAACCGCACCAAACTTGATTGCAGGAAATACGACTTCAGCAACAGAGTGGGTCAATGTCTGGAATACTCTACCTGACTGGTTTTCTTCCCCAAAAACTTTAACCTTAGACTGTCTACTATTGAGCTCACCTCTTTCCTAAGAGGTCTGTAGGGGGCGTGCATACGGCATCAACGTGCCTACCATTCCTATCCTATTATTTCTTTCTTTTTCTTATTCGTATCCATTTCATGTATTCATAACCATGTTTATACTTATACCTGTTATTTAATAATTGCTTGATGAAATAAAATAAATAAATAAAATAAAATAAATAAAACTTGATTTTACCAGTTGGCTTGGGGCAATAATGGCACAATCACTACTGGAGGTGGCCGAAGGAGTAAGACCTCATTTCCGTGCCATCTGTTTCATTGGTGTGGTTTCTTTGTATAATTTTAAATTTTAATGTGTGTAGTTTTCAATTTTAATTGCTTTTCTATTTATCTTTTATGTTTTATAAACTGAATCACCCTATCAACATATAAATTAAATTAAATTAAATAATTCCTGAATGAACAATGACAATTAAGCAGGATAATTCTAAGAAAGCTAAAGGTTTCTTGGACTCTAAAGTTATGAAACTTCAGAAGAAAAATGTATTGTTAAATGAAGAAGAAATATTGACTCTAAAGTGAAAAATGTGGTGTAATTGCGAGAAATTCTACTTCTCTTATGACCACGTCCATATCGTCATGGTTCTTGAAATGGTTACAGTATTTTCTGTGGCCTTCCTTATTCCACAGATTCCCTATCTATTCAAGATATATGGTTAAGAGGCGTGAGAACAGAAAGTAGAAAGCCAATTGAGTTCCTGACAATTCATGCAAAAAGTAGGCATGATTTAAAAGACACTGCCAAGGCTGCAAAGATAAAAGAACTAAATCACTAGGGTATTTCCACATTTCTGTTTCTTTGAGGTAAACCTATTTTTTAAGATCAAACAAATTAGGAGCACAAAGAAGATACAGAAGATATCTACAATTGAGAAAAATAACTTACGGGCACATACTTTTCACATAGATTTCACATAGCCTTAAGATCTTCATTACTCTTTCCTAGGTGACGTACTGTATATAGTGGAATCTAATGAAACTTTGCTAGGATATCATTTTGCTTTGGGATTTCAGGTGTGGCAATTTTTCCTAATATACTAAAGATCTTTTATCTCCCAGTTCTTTTAAAATATCGTTGAAAATGTTTTTAGTTGAGCTAGTTATTATTACTCCTTTATTCAAAATTGACGCTTATACACCTATGTTATTTTTGTCATAATTATAGAATCAGTATGGTTCAGCAGTTCAAATTTATCCATACTTTCTGAGAGACAGGCTTCTGGGAGAACATGCACTGCCTTATGCTACACATTGGCTGGAATTCAGAGATGCTTTAGTTGGGAAAATTGAAAGGATGATCTTCCATAGATTTTGTACAGTGTTCAAGAATATTCTGATAAACTTATCCATATTTTGTGAAAAAATCAGATCGCTAAGTGTCAGTTATATTTCTTGTGCAAAGATCTTCCATGGAAATCAGGAAAAAAAAATTATCCTCTCATTTCCAATAGCCCCAGTCATAATCTCCAAACACACCTTCCTACAGAACATCTTACCCCAGTTTAATTTAATCATAGGGACAAGCAAGCGCTGCCAAGCTCTTTCTTTTGTCCTGTCCCCTGAGGTTTTGTCTTCATCTTATCTTTAGATCATGTACAAGAGAAAAATTATTATGTTTGATTCAAATACTTAAAATGGATATAAAACTGAATTTTCAACGATAATTTTGCAGACAAAGATAGAGGCATACACAAGTAGATGAGACTATGGATTGTTCATTCAGAAGCCAGGAAGATGATAGTAAAGTAAAAATGAGGCAAAAAATCTTAAATATTTTATATACGGTTCCTTTCTGGTCTTTTTCTGCTACTCTAACATGTTTTCCATCTTCTTGGGCTTTCCACAGATGTATCTTATTCTTGTTGGAATTGCCTGCAGAAGAAATGATGATTTGGTATCTTGTCCCTCTCTTTTTTCTTTGAAAATATGTAGAAGGTACTTGGACTGACTAACTGTTCTATTTAGGGCAATACGCTGGTGAAAGAGAAAAGCATGAAATTATGATGTTGTTTCACTATTTGACAATCCCTGTCATCATCATTGTCGTCAGCCAGAAGTAGATATCAAGTAAAATGGTGGCTGCATGAACACAGTCACGCTGAAAACTCATGTTCAATTCAATGTTTCAAGTAATCTACTCTTTAAAAAAAGAAATAAGCACATTTGAATGTTGAAAGATAATAATTATGACACATTAAAATGAAAATTTACAAAAGTCTGCTTAGGACATCTATCCATAAGTTGGAACCAAAGAACATGTGTTTCAACTGCATGTTAATCTTTAAAAAAAATGTATTGGTGTAGGCATTTGTTTCCAGAATTTTATTTTTTTACAATGCATGGTAAAAATGATCTTGTGTTCTCCATATTTTCAATAGACTGGAATTACCCTTGTCCATCTGGACAACTTTTCTGGTGTCAGATACCACAAAAGTACATAATTTTATAAAAAATTATTTAAGTTATAGCTTAGGATAAATTTCAGTCCTTTCAGGCACATCTTCTCCCACTCTTGTATCTGAAAATTACAAACAAAATTCCTGGCCCATTTTTTCATGCAGTCTTTAAATCAGAGTAGTTTACTACTCTGTTGTTCCAAAGATCTTTTAGCTTTCAAGTGATTATAATCCAAATGTGATGAGAAAGTGGGGTTTTAAGCAAACACAGTATCTTTAGGTTCTGCAGGGGTTGTGAAGTTGTTGTCTTTTCCACAGCTCCTGCCATTCAGACTTATGAGTTGACCAACAGGCTCCTCTTCAGAGGCAGCCTTTCAGAACACAGATGGATGATCTTTTGCCCTTTATTTATCCAGTGATCCAGCTTATGGCCAGCAAACAGACTCATCATTTTTACAAAAGATTTAATGAAGGTCATAGTAGTTCAATCCTTTTATTATTTCAGGATCTTCATGAGTTATAGACATCATTTTACCAGGGTAATTGGTCAGCAATTATTTGTATTTAAGCTCATGATTATATCATCACAAGACATCTAACCTTTGTTTCTGTTGTTGTCTTTCTAAATGCCTTCCATTTCTCCAACAATTCTTGCTTATATCATGTTTTCAAAATATTTAATTGTACTATCAGTGCTTCCAGTGGACAGCTTGTTTATTTCAGTTAATATTTAATTAATTGCCCTTTTCCAATTACAATGTTTTTTTTCTTTCTTTAGTTTAATCCAGCTTCAGTTTAGTCCAGTTTCCTTTGTTTAGTGGTAGTCCAGCTTTCAACCATATGTTACAGTGAGAAAAATCATGGCTTTCAGTACCTATCTTTGTGTCAGCATAATGTACGCTGTACTTTAAATATTTTGACTAGATCTGCCACAATATTTCTCCCAGCAGACTCTTTAATTGTAGTAAAAGCTTTAGGAATATTAGTAGTAGTAATATTTAATGTGGGCATAATGTAATTATAATTTCAATAATTAAGTACAGCAGACATAATAATATATTAAAGGTACAATGTAAGTCCTTTGCATTATTGCATAGGTTGCAGATAACTGTCAATTCTAATTCACAATAATTACTAAATTCTCTTCTATTAGTATTCTAACAGTGGCTTGAAATCATAAGCTATGTCATCTGGTCAGGCTTGTTCTAAATAATTGTTCTCCACCCAGAATCACTTTTTTGAGATGGGCACCCATATAAATTGTAGAGTGAATGAATGAACGAACGAACAAAGATGATTCAAATTGAAAGTCTCAGACTGAGCCAAAGATACCAGAAGACATTGTTATTGTGATTTTTCTGCTTTGTTTTCATCATGCACATTGGTATTTCTGCCACAATAAAATATACTATCAATTGGATTTTTTTTTCTTTTAAAACCTTGCATCGGGGTGGAATTGAAGCAACTGAATGGAGCTGAGTGTTTACTGGTTGAATGCCCTTCCTGACATATCCGGGGAATTCACAGCAGATATTTCTCTTTGCTCCCAGAGAGAGAAACATTTTATTTTATTTATTTATTTAATTTTGTCAAGCGATTATAAGATAATAGGTATAAGTATAACATAGTTATGAATACATGAAATGGATACATATAAGAAAAATAAAAGAACAATAGGACAAGGACAGTAGGCACATTGGTGTGCTTATCCATCAACCTATCAAGAAATGACAACACAGCCAAACTCCCCACCAGTATTTATAGAGAGACGGCACCTCTGATCACGCTTTGCTCACACAAGCACGAAGCCGAAAGTACCAGCCTGAAGATGGCGAGTGGGACCTTGTCGAAACGTCGCTAAGATACTCTCAATCTTACACGAGAAAAGACCCGAACACACCAAGACCTGCACACCTGTACCCGTGAAAATCTACGAAAACAAACATACATACATACATACATACATACATAAGAAAACAAACATACATACATACATACATACATACATATATTTGCCACTATTTAGGATCAAATTCACAGCTCCTGATTGTGAGGTGAGAGTACCACTTCTAGAGCATCATGCGCTCATACTACCAATTGGATGATAGCAGGAAATGGCACATTAAGCAACCATCAATGAGGTACTGCAGAAAACCTATGTCAACTACTCAGCACACACACAACATTCTGTAATCTCAATTGATGTTCTCATCTCTCTTTGTATTAATTTTTATTAGTTAATTTAATTTAAGATAGATTTAGATGCCCACTGAAATGGCTCCTGAGTGTTCAATTTTGTGTTCTGCCACAAGCAATTGTAACTTGGAGTGGTTCTATTTATTACATATTTAGCTATCTATTTCTTGGGTAAGATGTATCATAACTAGCAAGACAGTTCTAAATTGCTATCACAGTGTCAAGACCTAACTGCAATTGGCTTCAAGTCTCTTCTTGTTGTATAATTGACTACAATTCAGCTGAATGATTACATTTCTCAAACTCATTTTTTTAACTGTATTGTTATTTGGCTGCTGGTAGTCCTTAAAAACTGAAGTTATATTCATATAGTCACATATACAGTTAATAAAGGAAAAACCATATAAACATACATTTTTCCTGAACAATAAAATTGCTTATGAACAGGCAGTAGCATATATCAAAATGTTTTATGTAATCATGATCTTTTCAAAAATATGCTTGAATTATTCTAGTCTTTTAATATCTGAAGTGATACTCTGTTCAAAAGAGTATAAAGTTTTACATTTATGAAAATGTCTTCCTATTGTATTGTTTTAGTTATAGCTTCTGTCTTGCAGCATTCTCAGTATATTTATTTTCCTTTTCTATTTCTGGATATGCTCATTTTTCAACATGATCCAAACATATTAAACAAAATCATCACTGAGGTTTCCTATTAGCCATAGAAGATCTACAGGTAGTCCTTGACTTACAATAGTTCATTTAGTGAGCATTCGAATGGCACTGAAAAAAGTAATAATGACTGTTTTCATACGTACAACAGTTGAAGCATCCCCATGGTCACATGATCAAAATTCAGCGCTTGGCAACTGACTCATATTATGATGGTGGTGATGTCCTGGGGTCATGTGATCACTTTTACGACCTTCTGACAAGCAAAGTCAATGGGAAAATCAGATTTGCTTTATAATTAGAGTTACTAATTTAACAGCTGCAATTATTCACTTAACAATTGTTCCAAGAAAGGTCATAAAATGGGGCAAAACTCACTTAACAAAATATTTGCTAACAAAATTTGGTCACAAGTGGTTGTAAGTCGAAGACTACCTGTATTGCAACCATCCAATTACTACTAAAAATTTTAATAAGATATATAGTGTTACCTTTGTACTCATCATTAATTGGTTCTGGAAGATGCAATGAATATCAAAAACAATGAGTACCAAACAATTTTTTCCTGCAAGGAATAATGTAGACAGCTGACATAAACAAGTTCTAGCTGGTGTGTTGAGTACCTAACAAATGATGAATACTGGGACAAAATATTCGTGTGAAACTTCAATGTGTTTCAAAGCAGTTGACTGCCAAGGTACCACTGTAGTAATTTTTGAAAAACCACTCACTGTAAGGAAATGCTGTAAATGCTACTCTGAGAGAAAGCAAAGATTTTCAAGCTACTTGTAATAATAACATTGGAATTCTTAATAAGAGTTTTCCAATGTTATTACAAGTATTAATTCATTGGGTGTAATATCCAGAAATAACAGAAATACTAGAAACAGTAATATAGCTAGTTCTCAACTTATGGCCATAATTGACACTAAAATTACAATTGTAAGTCATTATCATCATAAGTCAAGGTATCCATTAAGAATGGTTAATATTGAATGCAGAAATATCCTTTATTGTTACTTCCTGTTTTTGTGCTTAAAATATAAAATAAACCTTTCTGGTTTTAATGTTGTATTGGTGACAGATCATTACACTCCACTCCTGGATTGTACTTAACCATAAATTAAATAATTGCAATAGAAGTTCAATTCGCTGTGTACCAACTATTATTCCACATTTTATTTTGTTCCTCTATGTCTTACAAATGTTACTGAAATGATTACTGTATTGCATTGGAAATAAAACTAGAAAAAGTTGGCTTGCTGGTTTTTAAACATTGATTCCAAACACCAATAAATTTGGGAAAGAGACCATAAAAGATGCTACAGATTTACGATATTGTACATGTACATATTGCAAAAAAACTAGTAGCTTCTTACAGAGGTGTGTCACATATCCACATATCTGTGTTATGAACACCAGACTTTGATAGTGAATGTCCAGAATTCCATTCTGTAAATAAGCAGGATCTGTAAATAAGCAGGACTCATACCTCATTATCATCCCATTGATTGCAGCACCTGACTCTAATTTTGCCTTCAAATATTCCTAGAAGTTCATATACTGCTGCCGCACACACATATATAGGTTTGAATAATTTCCCTCAATTAATAACTATGTTTTTGACTTAACTGTTTAACTGGAATTTCTTTATCTAGTTTTAACATCTGTGTGGAGAACATATCATGGTTGAGATCATATTTATGCAGAAATATTGAAACTTCAAAGGAATTCCCAAGCTTCACTATTACTCTATAGTAGAAGCATAATTTGATATTTAATATCTGCAAATATACTTAAAACTGATAGAAACCATTATGTATTTATAAGTCCTTGAGAAAAACGAAAATTAAATCAATTCCTTTCTCATTACCAAAGACAACCTTTCCCACTTCATCAACCCCCCAGATGTGATGCGATTGTAACCTGCATAATTCCTAATCCCACATGGGTTTTGACTGAGAATTTGAGGAACTGCTGTCCCAACACATATGGTGGGCATTAAGAAGATGAAACAAAGGCATATTCCATTGAGAAGTTCCTTATCTGCATCAGACTGAGATCTAATAGGGGAATGAGGGAAAGTTGATTAGAATTTCAACATTCCCAGAACAGGTGAATATGAAGTTATTATATATGGAATTAAATTCTTTTGTTCTTTCTAAACATGGTTTAAGAAATCCCAGTTTCATGAGTTTGGGTATTGCACGGACAGGGAAACGGGATGCACATAAGTAAGCAAAAGTCTTAAGTTGGATAATATTGTAGAAATAATTCTTCCTGATGTTTGAATTATTCATAAAAATGCAAGATAATTGAATTTAGACATGAGATAATTGGAAATAAACTAATATTGATGATAGAATCGAATTGGAGGGGAATGAGTATCTTATCTTCTATTGCTATATATATATATTTGTTTAAAGAATATAGTGTGTATTTTAAGAGATATAAAGATGTCATTTTTTAAAATTTGTTTAATGATAAAAGATGACATGAAATTTGAACAGGCAGATAAAGTATAACAATGAGTAGAAAGTGTTTTGGAGCGGCAATAACGAGGCACACACGGTTAGTGATTCAGGTCTTCTTGTTTTATTTCAGGAACACCGACTCGACTCGGCGGCGCGGCAGCCCTTCTTTTAAAGGGGATTGGGGGAACCGTCCTTCGATGGTTCTCCTCCTTCCTCTCTGACCGTTCGCAATTCGTGTTGGCGGGGGGGGAGAGGTCCACCTCTAGGCCCCTGGTTTGTGGGGTGCCTCAGGGGTCGGTCCTTTCTCCCCTCCTGTTCAACATTTACATGAAGCCGCTGGGCGAGATCATCCGTGGTCTTGGAGTGAGGTGTCATCTGTATGCAGATGACACCCAGCTGTACATCTCCACTCCGGACCACCCCAACGATGCTGTGGGGGCTATGTCTAGGTGCCTGGAGGCCGTGCGGGACTGGATGGGCGGGAACAGGCTTCGGCTCAACCCATCCAAGACCGAGTGGCTGTGGTTTCCGGCGCCCCGATATAGCCAGCTGACACCTTCGCTGGCTATTGGGGGGGAAGCTTTGCCCCCCACAGAGAGGGCTCGCAACCTGGGAGTCCTCCTGGATGTACGGCTGTCACTTGAACATCACATTGCGGCCGTCTCCAGGGGGGCGTTTCATCAGATCCGTCGGATCTACCGGTTGCGGCCCTTCCTGGATCGGGACGCCTTGCGCACGGTCACTCAGGCCCTTGTCACCTCTCGCCTGGACTATTGTAATGCCCTCTACATGGGGCTCCCTGCGGGGAGCATCCGGAGACTCCAGTTGGTGCAAAATGCAGCCGCGCGGGTGATTATGGGGGCGTCACGTAGCGCCCATGTGACGCCTCTCCTGCGCGAGCTGCATTGGTTGCCGGTGGCTCTCCGGGTTCGCTTTAAGGTTCTAGTTTTGACCTTTAGGGCGACCCATGGCATGGGACCAGGTTACCTTCAGGACCGCATTCTGCCAACGTTCTCCAACAGGCCGGTGCGTTCCCACAGGGAAGGTCTGATCCGGGTGCCGTCGGCCGCTATGTGTCGTCTGGCGGCGCCAAGGAGTAGGGCCTTCTCTGTGGGTGCCCCCACCCTCTGGAATACTCTGCCACCGGAACTTCGTACCGGCACGGACCTGAGGGCCTTCAGGCGCGCGTTAAAGACTGGCTCTTTGAGCAGGCCGGCCTGGGCTGAGATGATGATTTTAAATTTGATCTCCATTTTTAATTTTAAATTGGGTTTTAAGGGTGGGGGGGGGGTTTTCCTAATTTTAGTATGCAGCTGATTTAAATTTAATTACTTTTTAACTTTGTATTTTCTGTGGGGTTTTTAGATGAGCTGTTTACCGCCCTGAGTCCCTTGGGAGAAGGGCGGTATATAAATGCAATTAATAAATAAATAAATAAATAAAGGGCTCCCGCGCCTAAGTCAGCCAATGACGGGGCGAGGATCTCCCGCCGGAATGTAGACCAATGAACAGTAAGTATTTCAAATATATAAAATAACCAATCCAGAACACCCCTCCCTCCTTGGTCCAGTCTGACCAATCAGGAGCCACGCCTATGTTACGTAATCACGTAGATAGGCGGGGCTCCTGTGGGCCCGACTGGACCTGCGCGGCTCAGTTGCGTCGTTGCTACCGGCTGGTGCGGAAGGACCTGTTGCTCCTCTCGCCTCCGGCCCTGGAAACTTCGGGCAGGTCGAGCCGGCTGCGTCACTACCAACGGGCCTAGCTAGGCTAGTTGATGTGGCCATGCCGCTCCCTACCCGGCCTGGATTATCGTCGGTCCTGTCAGATGTTTCAGCGGGACGTTCTCCAGGATCAGGTGTGTAGCAGCGAGACCCGACCGGAGCTAGATTTGAGGGTGTGTGTGTGTGAGTTAGGGCGTCATTGTTTGTTAGTGGGCTTGCCTTATCTTGACTGCTTGGTGGTTGCTCCCCTTCCCCCCCAGGAAAATCGCAAGGTCTGGGAAGGGTGCGAGTTCTAAGTGGTCGATGTGTCGCTTCCAGCTTCTGCCATCAGAAGTGGTAAGCCGGTATGAACGTGGTCCGGTTAGATGTGTGATGGTGGCTGGCACCCATAAGGGGTGCCCTACCAGGTTTTTAGCGTAAACTAAATCCCCAATTCGGAATGTTCGGACTCTGGTTGAAGAATCTAGAGGCTTGTCTGTAGAGTATGTAGGGTGTAGTCTATCTAGAGGGGAACGTAATTTCCTCCCCATAAGTAATTCAGCAGGAGTTTTGTTAGTAGTGCTACTAGGTGTAGTGTGTTGGATAAATAATAATTTGTCGATGCGTGCTTGTATAGGGCCCTGGTCTAACTTAAGAAGGGTCTCCTTGGTAAACCGGACCATGCGTTCGGCCCGTCCATTCGCTGCCGGATGTGCCGGCGCGGTTAGGGCATGGCGTATGCCCAAACTTGCTAAATAACCCTCAAATTCTGTAGCCATGAATTGAGGGCCGTTGTCTGAGACCAGGACGTCTGGTAATCCGTGGGTGGCAAACCAGTGACTGAGCTGTCGTATGACAGCCTCGCAAGAGGTTGATTTCATTAGGCTTACTTCTAGCCAGTTTGAATAAGCGTCCACCAGAATCAAGAAAGTATGCCCCTTAGTCGGACCCGCAAAATCTATGTGGATTCTAGACCAAGGGCCCCTAGGTAGATCCCACTCAGTGGCTGGCGCCTTTGGGGTGAGGGCCGGGATGTCTGGCAGGGCTGGCAACCCGCGACCCAGTCGGTAACATCCTTGTCTAACCCAGGCCACCATACATAACTCCTGGCTAAACTTTTCATTTTCACCACCCCGGGGTGTCCCTCATGCAATAGCCTCAATATGGGATTTCGAAGTTTTAGTGGAATGACCACTCGATCCCCCCATAGTACACAACCCTTTAGCACGGAAAGTTCCATTTGTCTCTGTTTAAATGGTTTGTAATGTTCTTGTAAATCAGAGTCTGGCCATCCCTTTATGATCCACCTACTCACGGTATGCAGTAGGTGGTCGTTAGAGGTTTCGTGCGCGATGTCTGCTGCTGTCATCGGGAGGTCTGGCAGGGTTTCAATCAAAAATGTTGAGGTGCTGGGGTTTGGTTCAGGATCAGTGTCTGGTAACGGGCAACGACTTAAAGCATCTGCGTGCGTGATGGACGGACCCGGACGGTAAGACAAGGTGTAATTGTAAGCGGCAAGGAACTCTGACCATCTTGTCATTCTGGGTGATAAAATGTGAGGAGTTGGTTTGTCTCCCGCCAGAATACCTAGTAGGGGTTTGTGGTCGGTGATAATAGAAAATGGTCGGCCATACAGGTATTCATGGAAACGTTTAATACCAGAAATTATGGCTAGTGCCTCCTTGTCCAGTTGACTGTAATTTCTTTGGCTTTTAGACAGGGTTTTTGAATAGAAGGCAATCGGAGTCTCTCTGCCGTTAGGTAGAAGGTGGCTCAGGACAGCTCCGATCCCAAAAGGCGAGGCATCACAAGTTAATAACAATGGCAAAGTCTCGTTATATTGTATTAGTACCTTTGCTGAAGTGATCATGTCTTTAATTTTGTTAAATGCTGTTTCTTCCCGATTTCCCCACTTCCACAACGTGTCTTTGTCCAAAAGTCTATGCAAGGGTTCCGCCACCGTGGCTTTCTGGGGCAGAAAGACATGATAAAAGTTTATTAACCCTAGGAAGGCTTGTAGGTCAGCTTTGTTAGTTGGGATGGGGGCATTTTTGATGGCACGGGTTTTTTCCTGCTGTTGGGTGGATGCCGTTGCCATCGATTTGGTATCCCAAGAATTCTATTTTGTCTGTGATTAGGGTGCATTTGTCTTTTTTGACTTTTAAACCAGCCTCAGTAAATTTGGTAAGCACTTTTCTTAGGCGGTCTCGCAGTTGCAATTTGTGTTTAGCTGCAATCAGGACGTCATCGAAATATGGGATGACCCCTGGAATTCCTTGAAGGAGGCGTTCCATAAGAGATTGAAAAATGCCAGGTGCCACGCTAACGCCAAATTGGAGGCGATTACATTTAAAGGCGCCCCGGTGTGTCACAATAGTTTGGGCTTCAGCTGTTTTTTCGTCAACGGGCAGTTGCTGGTAAGCCTGAGCCAAATCGAGTTTAGCGAAAATTTTTCCGCCTTTGATAGAATGTAACAAGTGTTGTACGACAGGCACGGGGTATGCGCTCTGTTGTAATGCATGGTTAAGGGTCGCCTTATAGTCCCCACAAATACGAACCGACCCGTCCGCTTTTATAGGGGTCACTATAGGGGTCTCCCATTTAGCGTGGTCAACTGGTTCGAGGACCCCTTGCTTGACTAATTTATCCAGTTGTTCTTCTATTTTTGGCTTTAAGGCAAAAGGTACCCGTCTTGCCTTTAGTCTAATTGGGGCGACCTTAGGGTCTATGTTAAAAGATATCGGGTTACCCCGGTACTTGCCTAATTCTTCGCTGAACAGGTCCTGGAATTCTTGAATGAGGTCTGCCTCCCAGTCAGCGTCTGTAATATGGTTGATACGGTCATCCCTATTCCAAGCGGTTCGAACCATTCCAGTCCTAAAAGGCTTGGTCTGTTCCGGTCAACAATTGTTAGGGGTAGAATCTCGGTGTGGTTTTTGAAGGTTACCTGGAAATGTCCAATTCCTACTACCGGAATTTTGTTTCCCTGGTAGTCTTTAAGCGTTAAGTTCTGTTTGTCTAGCTCGCTTCGCCGTATGTCTGGGATCAAGTCTTTGATAGTGTCCCACGAGACCATGGAAAGGAATGATCCCGAGTCCACTTCCATTTCACAATTTTTTCCTTCAATTCTTACTTGAACGTGGACTTTTTTAACATTTTTTTGTATTAGAGTGTCCAATTATTACTGTTTGGTGAGTTTCTTCTTTCTTGTAAGATGACTCCTTAAATTTTCTATTCCTTCCTTCCTGGCTCCAACGGCTGCTTGTTTTCTTTTCTTTCTCTCTTGGAGGAGGACTTTCTCTCCGCCTGGGGCTGTAGCTTGATCTGGCTCTGCATACTCTTGCGATGTGCCCTTTCTTTTCACACTTTCTGCATATTGCGTCTACGAAACGGCACTCTGATCTGGGGTGGTTTCCACCACAACGGTTGCATTCAAAATCAAACCGCCTGTTTGCCCGCTCTTTTTTCCCTCTCGTGGCTTTTAGGTGGCAAACCTCGTCTTCTTCACTACTGGTCTCAGTTTCCAGATCCTCGTAGTGTGTTGAGGTTTTTCCCCGTTCGCCTTCAGTTTTGGTGGCCTCTTTGGGATTGTGGTGTGCAGCTTGATTAATCTGTTTCATTCTTGCCGCCGATTTGTGAGCAGCTTCGGCTGTGGTGGCTTCTTCAATGGCCTCTGTGGCTGTTATCTTGGGTCGGTTTAGTAACTTACTCTGCAATATTGGATCTTTTAAGCCTAATACGATCCGGTCTCTCAGAGCCTCGTTGAAATCCGAGAATTCGCACTCCCCTCCTATTTCTCTTAAGTCTGCCACGAAGTCAGCGATAGGTTCACCTTCTTTTTGATTCCGGAGGTAAAACTCATGGCGCTTAATCAGGCAGGAGACTGTGGGAGCGTAGTGTTTTCGCAGGATCTTTTCTAGCTCGGGCCAGGTTAGCGTTTTGACATCGATTGGAGACGCTAACGCCTTCGCCATCCGAAAAACGGCTTGGCCGCAGTGGGTCAAGAAAACGCTCTCTTCCGATGATCCGACACTCCGCTCAGATCGCTACTCTCCAAAAACATGAGGAAGCGGTCCACATACGTCTGCCATTCCTCCTTTGCCGGATTGAATTTCTCTGGCGGGGCGTTGCTTCCGGACATGATGTCGCTCGCTCTCCGCCGCTATTCACTCTCTAAACGTGTTGCCTCGATCCCACCTTCGTCGCCAGTGTTTTGGAGTGGCAATAACGAGGCACACACGGTTAGTGATTCAGGTCTTCTGTTTTATTTCAGGAACACCGACTCGACTCGGCGGCGCGGCAGCCCTTCTTTTAAAGGGCTCCCGCGCCTAAGTCAGCCAATGACGGGGCGAGGATCTCCCGCCGGAATGTAGACCAATGAACAGTAAGTATTTCAAATATATAAAATAACCAATCCAGAACAGAAAGACATTAGAATTTAGAAAAATATATATAATTGGATTTAGATATGTGATAATTAAGAATATTGAGTAAATTAAAGTTATGGAGAAAAAGTTAAAATAGTAAGAAGATATGGAATAAAATATAAAGATGAATATGAAATTGAGTTTGTGTCTGTATAGAGAAGTGATAATCTGGGATCATGCTATTCTCAAAAAAGATGTTTTAATTATATTGGTTTGTTTTTTTGTGTGTGAAAACTCAAATAAAACTTTATTTTAAAAAAAAATGCAAGAAAGTTCTAAAACCACAGAAGATTACAAGCATAATGTGTAGAATAATATGGCTACTGTTCCATCTCTGCCATGTATTTTAATTAGGGTACCTATACAATTCTTAAAAATGACTTTAGCATGTGAAAATTTTTTAACACTAACGTAATAGATCTAATAAAATGATCACTTCTATTCTAGGGATTGGAATTTGAAACAATAACAACAGAAATACAACATTTCATGATGTATTACTTTTTTTGCAAACTATTTTCCAAAAGAATAAAAAAGCATATCTGACTTACTTACAATTTATCATAACATCATCAATTTACAAGCCTGGCACTAAAATGTAAAGAGTGACCATAATAATAAAAATTTTGCTCAAAAATAACCACGTGCATACTGTAAATTAAAATATATGAAGTACTTACAATCCAGCTATAAAAAGGTAACTTTAGAGATTTATTTTTAAAGAAAAAACCAGTGACTAAATTGTTCCTCAAGGGATCTTATTTCACTAGACATCTGGAAAGCTCACCGATTAATTAATTAATAGATTAATTAATTACACAGATGTACTGTTAGAAAAGAATTTAATTGTTTGAATTAATGCCCCTTTTTAATTAATGCTAAAGAAAGTCATCAACCTTATAGCTGAGAAAATGCTGACTTCCTAAATGCCCATCTGTGTAATTAACATCATTATTTGGAAACATACTATTATAAGTTGACTTATAACACTCTTCGTGAAAGGGGAATGCTGTTGCAAAACAGCTTTTAAAAGTGATCATGGCCCTTGTCTCTTAAACATACAAGGACAACTCCATGACAACTATGCAGTTTTTCTACTTTGTGCTTAATGATTTCACGGAGTTGCAGAAAAATCAAAATTGGGAAAGAAGAAACAAGCAATGGGGATACATACATTATGTTTCAACATCATATATATGTAAAAAATTATTATATCGTCTTCTGCATCTGTATCCATTTGTAAGCTCTGCCAATTATACATAATTTCCCCACAAGAGATACCATTTGTGGGAAGCTTTTGAATGCCTTAAATCCTTCTGGTAACATGTTAGTTTAGTTGGCCACCTTTCTACACCCAGCTTAATATAAAAGCTAGTTTGGAATCCCAGACACTCAAACATGCAACTAGATCAGCCTATAAATAGCTGGGCCGGGGGAACCACCTGCATCAAGATATCTAGCAGTGGCAATACTGTAAAATCCAGCTTCAGGTGTGACATGATCAGCATTGGTTATTGCATATAATCATAAATGTCCATCATCAATATGTGAGGATGGTGTTTAGAGGGTAGGTTTGGTATTAGAGAAGATTCCTAAATGATGCAAATAATTATGGGTCTACAATAGTAAGGGCCAGTAAGTCAATTTGTGAATAGTTACTTATAGTAGAAGGGATGACCCCTCGAATTGTTCCCTCTGAGCTTTCCGAACTATCTCAGACCAAGAACAGATGAAAATTTTTGTAGCATCCATCAGCATTTAGCATTGTTCATTAAACCCAAGGCAATAGGGAGGTAATAATTCAGTTCTCTGCTTTCACGCTAATGAACCTTGAATTTCATACTTACTCAATATGACAGTTCTTTTTCTTTTCTTTTTTCTTTATTTTACAAAACCTGCATTCCATAACATTGCCTGTACATAGATTGTTGATGCAGTCCATTTTAGTACGAGCAAGAATTGGTATTTCTGACCTCTCTCCATAGGCTATAGATGTACAATTCCTTATTCATCTGAGATCATCAGTGTGAATTTACAACGTACTTATGTGGATGGGATTCATTGCTGCATCCTTAATTTGTGTGACATATAGTGATACAGTTTCATTAATGAATGCCCTTCTCTGAACTTCTACAATGGGCATACTTGGTTCAGACAAGAGTCTCTAGATGAGTGCTTCATCACAAACACGTAGCAAGACAAAGTTCTCAGAATTGCAATACTAAATTAAATTATGAAGTTCTGTGGTTTAAAAAAAAGGAATAATGCATCACCTCACCAGGATGTAAAATTCACTTAAAAATGGAAATATCTAACACTGATTGATAATGTAGACCAGAAAAGATACTTCAATAATTTCAAATTTGGCAAAGCAGGAGCAGAAAATATTTTTATAGTAGAAAAGGTATGAGTCTCAAAGAAAGTAATATGTAATAATAAGAAAGTCCTAATAAGAAAATACAGTAATAAGCCAATACAATTTGCTGATATACTAAAGATTAATACTTTAATTTAGTCTTCTTCTGAGGAATATCAAACACTTCCAGAAAAACTGGATCCAAGGATTATATTATGGCTTGGCTCACACATGACAATAAGTAGTTTGTATGTTTGTAGTTTGTTCACATAGTAAAATGAACATAACTACTGTACTATAGTTTTAAGATCTGTTTAGAGATTAGCATATTTTGGAAACACAGCTGATTTTGATCTGTTCAATAAACAACTGTTAAAAACACATGATACATTCAATCTATTTTTATCCAGAAAAAACTAAATATACAAACAAGCCTGTTTGAATCCTAAACCATACTTCAGCAACCTATGCAATATTTGTATCTTTAACTTTAAACATGTCTATACTGAAGCGGGCATAAGGTGCATGTTTATTTCCCAAATCATGTAAAGCTGAGAATTGATACTCATCACTTAATATTATCAGAAGGATCACCATAACTGAATATGGCAAAGGAGCTTACAATTAAAAACTAATTTCAGGTTGTTTCTGTTCTGTGGCTTTTCAATAAACTTAATGTATTGAAATAATGCACTGTGGCAATTATGCCAAACAAGAAAACACTATGCTGGTAATATGTCCATGTAATAGGTTTTCTCCAAAGGTATTTTTTCCTATACAAAATCATATTATAACATCTTATTTTCAAAAGTGATTTGCTATGTAACATGACAGCTGTTGTTAAAATAAATTTAATCAAAAACTTTTTTGACATGTTAAACTAATTGCTTAATTATTTAGATTTTAGTCAAAACTGATTTTTTTTTTTTTTGCTGGACTGAAATTTTTATTTCACCTTACCAAGTACAGTACAGTATATCAAATATGAACAGCCAGTGACCAGGGAATCTTGAATTATCAATTATAGCATTCTAGAAAAGATACAGCATATATTCAAGCTTGATAAAACTGGGTGTAAATTTGTTATATTGCCTACCCTCTTACCAGGATAAAGATTAAAGATAAAGATTTATCTTTTATCAAAGATAACAATTCATGGTTTATCAAAGATAAAAGAAATTAATACTTAACTATAACATATCCAACAAGTGAAGCAACTGAAGAAAAATTTACATTTAAAAAGAATATGCAATTCCACACAGAATTGTGCTACAGATGTGCTGCTGTAGATTATGCCAATGATTATTTTATTTTGCAATTTTTTAATAATATTTCTATAGGTACAGCATATAATGATTACTTTATTTTCATACGTGAACACCCAAGACTGCAGTACTATCTCTGGTCTCCTGGGTTCTCAGGACAACACTTTAGGAGTTGAAATCCAAACTCTTGATTTCAAGGTCAGAAAGAAATATTCAAAAGTTCCTTCTTTCACCCTGAAGTGTAAATGGTTGCTGTCAAAATATCAGAAATTTCTAGGAGAAAGTAACAGCAGCAAGACTATTGTATGTACAAAAATGGAAAGTGTACAAAAATGGAAGGACACTTAGATTCCTACCATGAATGATTGCAAAAATTGATGGAAGTAGCTGAAATCACAAAATAGTACTTTGATTAAAGAAAAGAACACACATACTTTTGTTTTCCACATGGAGACCACTTCTGAACTTTGTGCTTGATGTGGAGAAGAATGAAATTTTGACTTTGGGATTTACCAATTAGACTGATAGATCTTGATATAAAGATCTATCAGTCTAATGGCTTGTTTATACTATTAGGAAAAGCAAAAGTTGTGATTTGATTGTTAATGCTTTATTTTATTGCAACAGAAAGAGTTGTAAGTCAAAGCTTTTTTTTCTTTCTTTTTTCTTACTTTCCTCACTTCTGCTTCCCCTTTTCTTCCCCCACTATTGAATCAACTTCCTTATAGTTTCGGTGACACACTTCAGTTGGAAAAAAAATGAAACCAGCCCTTCTGCTAATCAAAATTATTTCTATTCCAGTTCTTTCCAAAAGAGGGACATTTTTCAAAAATGCCTGGAAGAGATACAGGTGGTCCTCTTTTAGTGACTGCAATCAGGAACAACTACTTGATTGTTAAGTGAAGTGGCTCCTAAGTGAAACTGCAACTTTGCTAATCAACCTGACCAGCAAAGGAAAGACCTACAGATCTTTTTGTCTTTCCTAATTCCCAGAATTTCCCCTTAAAAAACTAATGCTAATTGGAGAAGCGCTCACTTTTAAATGAACACAACAAATCTAAAAATATTTTTCCATTATACCTAATTATTTTAAAATATATTTACATTTTTTGATCTTCTGTAAGCAAATTACATCGAACTCAGTTCAGAATGAGAGGGTTATATTTATTTTATTTATTTGTATCCTGTCTTTATTATTTTTACAAAAAGTTCAAGGTAGCAAACATACTGAATACTCCTCCCCCTCCTATTTGCCCTACAACAGCCCTGTGAAGTGGTTTGGGCTATGAGAACTGACTGTCCCAAATCACCCAGCTGGCTTTCATGGCTAAGATGGGACTAGAACTCAGGATCTCCTGCTTTCTAGCCTAGGGACTTAATCACTAGATATACACTATCATTGTGACCTTTATGATGAATAATTACCCTGAAGCTCAGATAAACAACACTATCCTGGCCTAATAAATAATACAGAACCAAAATAAAGAATGATTTGAATGAGCTAAGTGGAAAAGATCCAAAAACATCATAGAATTATTATTTGTTAAAATATTTGGTATTGCGTTCATTTAGCATTGGCTACATAGTAAAGTTGGGAACAATGTCAGTAATCAGTAGAAATTTCAAATGGAAATAAAACATTTTGCAAACAATGAAGAGTGTACTTCAGGAATGTTAAACTCAAGGCCCAGGGGCCAGATCCAACGCACGGGGTGCTTAGATCTGGCTCATGAGTCCTCCCTGGAAATAGTATAAAGAACAGCCCACAGTGCCTCTGCAGTGAAAACGCGGCCCTCACGAGCTCCGTTTTTGCTGGTAGAGGGTTGTAGGAGCTGTCCCAGCCAAAAAAAGGAGCTTGGGACCCAGTTTTCTCTGCATAGCGCTCGGGCCTCAAGCACTCCCGACATCTGTGATGTCAAGCTGACCATGCCCACCTGGCCCCTGAGGTCAAACACAACGCTGATGTGAAATGAAATCAAATTTGACACCCCTGATGTAGTGTATACAGCAAGGCAACTACCTATTGGGAAGTGCAAAACATTGAATGAAGTCAGTGCTATTGCACTAGCATCAGTGCACTAATAAACCACACATAATACAGTATTACCATGTACTGTACAATTACCAAGGAAAATAACTCTAAAACTACAAGGAAGAGTATTTTTTCACCTGCAACTTACTGTAGAATATTTGATCACGTCACCCATATATAAACAAAATAAATGAATGCCATCATATGAAAATGATCTTGCTGGCTTTGCCGATATTCTGGAATTGAAAATTCTGAACTGGTTAAAGAAAACCGATGCAAGGATCATTTCAAAAATACCCTAACCCTATATCTCATTATTGTGCTGGTAAGTGAAGGCAAGCACATACTTAGAGACTTGTGAGTGTAGTCAATAAATGCATTTCATCACTGTTCTTGCAATAACAAATATCCCTGTAGAAATAAGTTTGACAAGCATAAAAAGAATTAAGAGAAAATGGAATGATTATTGCTGTATTAGATTGACCACTGAATGAAACTCAGAAATTCGGGCCAGCTGGGTAAACTGGTAAAGAATAAATCAATGAAACAGCTCTTTAAAAACAGATTCCCTTAAGTCCTAACTTCAAATGCTTGACTTTCAGTTATACTCATATCATAATATTAATCATGTTGATTGCATCTGAGCTGGAAATCCAAATGGAGAGCTCACATACAGGTCCCTGTACAGAAACAAGTAATAAATAGTTCTTTCAGAAGTAATTTATTAGGACGCTAACAGATAAATAAAATATGTATGGAAAGAAAAGAGCTACAAAATATAAGCAGCCGAATAGAAGGATGATTGTCTGATAAGTGGATATTTTGAAAGTCTTAGTCCCAGAAATCTGTGGTGAAACTGACATTATTCGGGAAATTATACATGTAGTAGCATTTAGTAGCATTTTTATTCCTATTCATAGTTTTTTTTTAGTTTAATTTAAGTAAAGTATGTACAACATAATGAAAAGTAGAATACAAATAGTCCTCGACTTATGACAGTATTTGAGCCTGGAATTTTAGTTGTAAGTCATGCTGGTTGTTATGTGGACCACTATGTGACCTTGCCTTTTTCATATGGTCATTAAGTGAACACCACAGCTATTAAGTGACAACAGAATTTGTTAAGCAACTCAATTGTCAAAATGGGGTGTTTTTGCCAGAACTGGAAGTAAATGCTGATTTTGGCCAAAACCATTGTAAATCATGGTCATAAGACCACTGCAGATGGCTGCAGAGAAGCCTGGTGGCACAATGGTTAAAATGCAGTATTTCAGGCAAACTCTACCCATAGCCTGGAGTTCAATCCTGATGGGTCTCAAGGTCCATGCTTCCAAAGTCAGTAAAATGAAGACTCAGATTGTTGGGGACAATATGCAAATGCTGCTTAAATTGTAAACCATCAAGAGTGTTGTAAAATGATGTGGAACATATATGTAAGCCTAAGATCATGCTAGTGCTGAATGTGGACCAGTTGCTGAGCACCCAAAATGCGTTTACATGACCATGAAGGGGATGGCCATCGGAATCCAGATCATAAGTAGCCCTGGGCAAGTCACTGTAACTTCGAACAATCACTTTGCAACCAAGCCTAAGTTGAGAACCACCTGTACCTCATGCAGGGAGATTAAGAGGCAAGAATCTTTTCTACAATATATAACCTTGGTTTATAGTAAGCAATGAATAAAAGAATTAAGCATGTGCTAGCCAATATCCCAAGCTCTCTTTGGGTAAGTCTGCTAGAAGATGTTCAGTTTTTCTAATTTTTGCAAAGAAGAATCTTACAAAAATATAGCCCAATTGATTAGGACCCAACATGCAGTTTCACATTTCAACCGACCAATGGGAGACAAGGAACAATGTAATTCTATTTGTAATTCCTATTTCCCAGCTGCATAGCCAAAGCAGACCCATAAGTAAACCATAGGTTAAGTCACCTTGCAGGTTCATATAACATATGGACCATGACCAAGCTGAAAATAACTGGGTGAAAACAACTATGGGTAACAATGATTAGCTCTGTAGTAATCACAGTCTAATGTATGATCCAATTAGGATGTCACACAAACTCACCATGCTACGACTCAGTATGCTGTGCAAACTGAGACTCGGGTTTTTCCCCCCAGATATTATAAACTTTTAAGCCACCCATATTTCCCACTATGAGTGCAGCCTTCTCCAACCAGAATTACAGCTAGACTGAAGAGGAAAACGTCTTTCCATCTAATACAAATTCTACCAGAAAGTTATATAAGTACCATGTTCGACTATTTATTTCAACCCATTTAGATTTGGCAAATTCCAACAGCCACAGTAACAGCTGGAAAGAAAAGTGCTATTTTTTGCCTCCTTTCCTCCTACAGGCCTTTTTGAAAGAGGCCATGCAGCTGTTGTAAAATGCAAAAAGTGTGACTGAAAAAAAACTCTCAGACTGCAGGGCAAGTAGTTATTGCAAATCAAGATAGACAAAAGATTGGAGGGGAACAGCAAATGTCTCTTTCACTCTCTGTTTTAGATGTCCAGAGTCCAATTTACCTCTGTGGCCCAATTTAGCTTATGCCTTACTCAGAAATAAGTTCTGTCACAGTGGATGGAGCTTTGATTTAAATTCAGAGGCATAGGATTCATAGGTCTACAGTTTTAGATTATCACTTTCAAAGGAACTGGGAGCCATTCAAGGCCTTTAATGCTTCAGCCTCCTGGCTTGTCTATCTCTAGACTCAAAGAGAGAAACAGAAATCAAACAGAATTGGGAGAAAAATGCTTGTCTTTCTTTCTTCTTACAAATCCACTCTGGTTGCCTTAATAAAAGCCTCATACATCACAATGCAAATTAAACAAACAACTTTTAACACAGGCTTCTGCTTAGATCCCCACTAGGTCCATTGCCTAAGGGAAAGCTATCCTTTCAATGTAATAGGCATTGTCCAGCTTATCAATTGCCCTGAAGGAAGAAGCCTTCATTTTCTTTGCTCTGCTTGATCTTCTGTTCTGGTGGAATAAGTTGATCTGTTTGACCCGCAGGAGAGAACTGACAGAGTTAGCAAGAACACTTTTTGTGGTAGGTCTCATATGCTGCGTTCTCATTTTTTCTCTCCTTTGGGAGTTTTACATTTTTGTTTACTAAACCCGTTCCCTCCCTTTCCAACAGGTGAATGAGCACTGGGGATCAAAAGCAAAGGAGTTTTCAAACAGAAGCTTCTTGTGGAACCAACTGAGAAGGACCAAGGATGGCAAAGAGCAATGGGGAGAGCTAACAACTTGCATCCACCCCTGCCAGTGCCCAAAGAGGAGTAGCAACATGCCAGCTAGTTGCTGTGAAGATTGGAGTGGACAACTGTTGGAGATTTTGCTGCTGCAGTTGCCAGAATCTCATTGGGACAAAATGGGACAACCAACTCAGAAAATAACAGTATGTATCATTGTGACCTGGATGGTAGCTCAGTGGGAAACCATAGATGAAAATTCTCAGAACTTATGGGACCCAAGTAAAGGAACATGAAGGAATGGAATGGAACATGCTAATGCAATTATTGGAGGAGATAAAGTTCAGGTAATGTGGAGCGATTTTGATAACAATCACCAACTTGGCAGACAGAATGGACAGGTCTGCTCTGTAAATCCAGGTAAGTCTAGATTTAAGAATATGATATATCTTCTCATCAAAAGCAACCTTAAAACATGTTCAGGAGGAAGATACTGCACTGTTCATGCCCTGGGCCTAATGAAGGAAAACAATATTTTGTGGTAACAAAATTGGAATGATTTTACACAAAAAATTCTGATAATATTTCTTAAGTTGCTTCAATATCCTGGGAAAGTACCTAGCATCAAATATTTACACAAGCAATATATTATATGTAAAAGATTATTCTAAGGCTTTATTTTTAGGACAAAAAGCCATGAATAATCATTTAAAATATTGATAATGACAATCAGCACTAACGATTTTGATAACAATCACCACATGAATTGCTAATGATTTTGTCTTAGATTACGTTGCATTTTTTAAATAAATGCAATTACCTAAATCAGCCTGTGCCCTTTCTGGTATACTACAGATGTGTTAGGACTATTTATTTATTAGTAATATTATACAGCTGCCCATCTTATACCAAACTTTGGGGAGCTCCCAATCAATTATGCAAGGTATTATATGACAATAAATAAGATAGAAAATGCTGCAAATATTGATTAATCCCAAGAAGCTAAGCAAGATCTGACCTAATTAATACCTGATTAATACCACTGATGCAAGCTAGACTGGAAGGTAGTAAAAACAGGTATAGCAAGGCTTCCAGGATTATTTTCTAACCTATTTACATGGGAGGTGTCTATATTACGTTTTTGGGTGTTTCTTCTTTTGCCTGTTCTTGCTGGGTTTGTTTATGGAGAAACACAGTGTGGATTATGTAGGCCATGGGAGGGTCATATGACCATGAGAAAAAAGTTAACATTCCAAACTACCACCTAACTCAATCATTCACATGTATGTGGTGGGCAAATTTCCTGGGGATTTGTTGCTCTACAACCCTGAATTTGGTCTTTTGCTGACTTTTCTTCCCATACCAAATATGTTGTCCTTAAGCAAGGCATCTCTGGCTGCATCCTCAGTCAGCCCTTCAGTGTAAATCTGACTAGAAAGTCAATGGCATGTACTTTTATGGTAAAACGATAGTAACTGAATATGCTCCCCTCTTCCTCTTTTTATCTTTTAGTGAATTGGGAGGGGGAGCAAATATATGAGATATTTTGCTCAAATTACATCTCTTTATATCTAACCACTGCCCCAGTAGCAGTTCTTCTTCCTGTCCCTCAAAACCATACCCTTTTCCCTCTGCAATTATTATAAACAGGAGTAGCCATCTTTCAGTATTAGGGCTAGGCAAGAAGGTATGCTTTGCCTCCATGTGGCATTTTGCATCATGCAGGCAACATGCTCTGCTGCAGTAAGGAATCAAGATGGTGTGGCTGACACTGTTATGTCAGTCAAGATCAGATAGCTCCCAAGGCTATGAGAGGATTGCCAAGTATCTTTCAATTGCCTAAAGCTTAACCCCATCTTTTGATTTTTGCCTACTGTATACGGCTTCTTATATGAAATAAAGAAACTAACCTCTCAGAGTTATATCTTACTGTTGAATATGCCAAATTCTAGGCAAAAATTCCAGTATCCACACTACAGAGATGGGCCCTGGTATGAAGTGATTCATGCTAAGAAGGCAATGCACTCCACTCTGATCTTGCAATTAGAAGCATTAAGATTATTTCAATGTCGTCTCTACCAGCTAATCTCATTTTGCAATAAGTAACGGATGAACTAGTTGCTGATTCGAACTGGGTGCTTTGATCAAAGTTTAATCCATCCCCAATCAATACATTGCATACAACAATTAAGTGATTCCATATCTTAATCCCCAGGGTCAGAAAGACAGAATCTTAACACCAGATTTCCAAGCTCTTCATTTCTGTCAGCAGTGAAATCAGCTTGAGAATGAGAAAATATTCTTGCAGACAGCTAAAATTCTGGTGATGGTAACATACAACAGAGTCCATTGTTCTATTATAATTTTGCACCTCGTGATTTCAAAAACAAATAAAAATAGTAACAAAACAATGTAGCATTAAGGTCATTTTTGAACAAATATTATTTAATAAATATATTTCTTACCCCAAATTGTAATTGCTATAATTCTATCAATTTGCAAGCAGTAGGATTAATTTGAAAAAACTCTCAACAGAAGTCTAAGAAGACCCATCAGAAACAGCACTATGAATATCTCAAATTTATTTCAAGCAATTATGAAATTTATTATCTGAGAAAACTGTTGTTTCCACTACAGAACTAATTTGGATCTAATCAAAAACATAAACTAATCTTGAGGATTCCAGTAAAACAAAATCCTATTGTATGTCTTTCAGGAATGCTGCCTGAAGTTAAAATGGCTTCCTTCAAAATTGGAATACGGGAAAAACTAACAAAAGCCACTTACTTTAATTAGCAATGGAAATGATATAATTCATTTGCTTCAGATGAATTTGAAATATTTTAGGTTTATCATATTTTTTTACCACAACATTGGATGGATCTGTGATCATGTAAGAAGAATAGATATCATAAATAGAAATATAATTATAATGACAAACAATTGTGAATAACGAATATCTAATTAATTTAAAAAAACCAGAATGACCAGTGGGCAAAAAAGCAGTGAGATCAACTTCTCCATTAACTTTACTTATTAACTTTACTTATTATTGTTGTTGTTGCTGTTGTTGTTGTTTAATTTTATTTATGAGAAACTGGCAGGAAGCATCGGAAATCATGATCACATGATTTTGGGGACACTGAAAGAACCATAACTTCTGTGAATAAAATTGGTGTGAACATCATGGAAATTTCAATCCCATGGGAGTTATTGGTCCTGGATTGTTTATACATTCTTTAACTTAGCAGATGTTGGGTACCTTGATTCAAACATTGTTGGAGTAAAATGCACCAACAGATAAACACAGTAAGAGTTTCAGTGGTATACAGATATATTGTATTAATGTACTAGTATGTAATAACGAAGATTAGAACCATCCCTAACAGCAGGATGTATGTATGTGAGTGAATGAAAGGCCGAACCTAACCTACAGAAGTAACAAGAGAACAAAAGACAAGCCTAGATATAAAGAAACTAAAATACTTGAATTATTACAAATTATTTACAGTAGTAATAAATAACAAGAAACAATGTTGAGCTAAACAAATATTGAATTTATTTTAAAACAGATGGCTGCATTTTAGAAATATGGCTGAAAATATTCATTAGAAAATGTGGATTAAAAAATAAAGGTAACAAATAAAAATAAAGGTATTATTTATGTGAATAAATAATAAAAATATATTAGTTGCAAGGAGAAAATAGTTAGCTAATACAATTTAGAAAATAATATGAAGAACTTTAGGAATACCACACATTTAGGACCACTACTGATTTAATTAAACTTAACAGCTACTGAAATTAAATTGTTCATTTTTCTTCTTTGCTCCTCCAGTGCATCTGTGACTAAGATTTCTTTCTTTCGCTCATTTACTCATTTGTAGGTACCATGGCTCCCCACTTTGCAGATTCTAAAACCTTCAGCAATGCCAAGAAATTAAGTGGAGAATTAAGAGACATTCATCCTGAGGTAATCCCAAAAGTGCTTTTTCATGGGGCAATTGGACTTTCTTGTTTTTTTCTTTAAGATGTTTCGCTTCTCATCCAAGAAGCTTCTTCAGCTCTGACAGGATAGTGGAGAATGGAAGGATTTGAATATAAATTTGGGACAATCGTGACCTGGATGACTGGGAATCTCTAAAAATCCCGACGGAATGGAAACATGTAATGTAATTACACCGTTTTCACTTATTTTCCAAAGCACCCGAAGGCCAGCCAAGGAACAATGGATGGAAACTGATCAAGGAGAGATTCAACCTAGAAATAAGCAGAAATTTTCTGACAGTGAGAACAACCAACTAGTGGAAGAGCTTGCCTTCAGAAGATGTGAGAGCTTCATCACTGGAAGCTTTTAAGTAGAGACTGGACAGCCACCTGTCAGAAATGGTATAGGGCAATGATGGCGAACCTTTTTCATGTGGTGTGCCAAAAGTGCGTGTGCACGCGATAGCACATGCGTGCTGGCACCCACAATGCATGTGCCCTGCCCCCCTGCGCATGTGCGTGCAACATCCCCGCCCCACCCCCTTACCTGCACTGCACATGCGCGTGCCACCCAACTAATTTTCAGCCCGTTTGAAGCTGTTTTCATCCTCCTGGAGGCTCGAGGGAAGCTCTGCAGCCTGGAGGCTCGAGGGAAGCTCTGCAGCCTAGGGAAGCCAAAAAATGGGCCTTTCAGAAATACCAGAAGTACCAGTTTTCAGTCTCCAGATGGCCTCTGGAGCCCGGGGGAGGCCATTTTCACCCTCCCGGAGGCTCAAGGGCCCATTTTGGCACTTCCAGTATTTCCGGAAGGTCTGTTTTTTGAGCCTCCGGGAGGGTGAAAATGGCCTCAAACTGGCCGAAAATCAGATGGAGGCACATGCATGCGCAGTACAGGTAAATTTGCCTAGGGCTCATGTGCCCAGACATATGGCTCTGCGTGCCACCTATAGCACACGTGCCATAGGTTCGCCATCATGGGTATAGGGTCTCCCGCTTGAGCAGGGGGTTGGACTAGATGACCTACAAGGTCCCTTCCAACTATGTTATTTGTATTCTGTTCCATATTGAGATGGGGTTGGATCTAACATGCATCACTAATAAAAACTACTCTAAAGATGCGTAGAGTTTTCTTCTAAAATGTATATTGCAAGTATATATGTATATATTATTACAAATATGATAATACAAGCTCTGCTTCAGCTGCATTGTCATAGTGCCTTGAAATTCATGTTGTCTTATACTCCACTTCTCACATATTTCTCTTCCTCTCATTAATGATGAAGCCTAGGTATTGTTTCATCTAAATCAGCACAAGCTATGGATAGTTAAAACCAAGACCAAAGTATTGCAATGCAAACCCAGAGATTACGATAGGACAACATGGAGAAGAATTGATCTGAATCATATGGCAGATTGGACGTTAGAATGGGTGCACCATACTGTTCTTCCACAGAGACTGCAATCAACCTAGTCTATTGCTCTGGAACTGAAAAGGAATTATAAACACTGTTCAAAACACTGCACAAGGCTAAATTCTACCTTTGGAGCTTTCGTTCTTGATTTCATATTAAAAGCAGAAGCCATTTGGTTTTTCTCTCGTTGGTACACTGACTGAAATGAGGAAAGTCTTCATAGTCCTTTGCTAATCAATGGCACTTAAAATTCTGCAAGCACCTCAACCTTAAATTCCCAACTAGCAAAAATCGAACAAAATATTTACATGCACTGCTACCCTCTCAAGCTATCTAATTCTTCACACAGACAGTGCCTTTGGGATTAACTGCTCTTCTTTTCTCTCATCAGTGTGCAAGCAATTAAATAGCTCAAGAAGAGCCCAAATGAATAGCTGCTGATATAAAATACATTTTAAAATAAGTCACCTTAAAACCCCATGCTGGGTGTACGGATGAACAGAGCAGATGCTAATGCTGTTACAATGTAGAGAATTTAAAAACAAAAACAAAAACAAAATTATAAAGCTGTAGATGGAATATGTCTGCTCTATAAGCATCAAATGAAAAGCATTCAACTATGAAAACATATTTTGATCTTTGAATAGTGGATTTAAATAACTGAAGATTCTGGTACAAAAGCAACAATATTTTTATTTTGGTTAGTTCTGCTGCCCTGGACTCATATATTGCAGTATTTAAAATTCAAATCCTTTGTATTTTGTATTTCTAGTGCTCTTAACACTTCATAACACATATTTTTTAATTGTCACATGCAGGCACACACACTTTTTAAAGTTGCATCAGAAAATACACTGTGGAGTTTGGTGCTCTCTGAGCTTGGATGTTTGCAGATATTTCATTATCCAACTAAGTAACATCATCGGTGCCAATGAGCTTGGTATTTGCTTCCTGTTTATATACAGTAACTTGTCCTGCCTATACTGGTTGGGGTATGATTTTCTCTTTGACGTTTCTTTGATTAAGGTATTGTTTTCTGCTGGTTGTTTGTCTTGTGTTAATCCCAGCTTATCCCAGAATGTTGGACGCTGAAGAGTATGAGTTTTTTTTCTTTTCCTTGAGTTTTTGTCTCTTTTGAATGGTGTGCAAATATACTATATTTCTTGGCATTCTTTGATGAGTGCCAAGCTTCCAGGAGCTCCCTGGCATTTTTCCATTTAACTTGAATCTAAGATGCTTAAGGTTCCCAACTGAAACTCTGATTGAGTCTGAAAATGCATTGCTTCACTGCGTCCCACCCCTGGTGCAGGAGGAAATGGGCAGCCTGCCCAAAATAAAGGAAGCATACCAATATGTCAAGAGCTTTCAACTACAATTGTGAAAGGATTCTGACCGCATCATACTATCATTCTGGTAACTTTTCTATTACAGACAGCATACAGCTTAGTTATCCTAATTAAAACAGAAAGCCCTAGGTAGGGGGCTTGGAACTTCTCAAAAACAAAATACAGAAAATACAATTTCTCATTATTCCATTAAGAAAAAAAAAAGGGGGGGTGGGGGGAGCAGCTTAGGAAACCACTATGGATGTATATGGAGCCTTTGACAAGGCAAAGAATGAAAGGAACAAGTACTGAAAATGGAAGACTGGTGTGATCCCTAAGGAGATGTACCAGCAAGAAGCTAATATTTTCAGAAAGAAAGTTGAAAAGCTTAAAGCACAAAGGAGCTTTGATTTGCAAAGGAGACTAAAAGAAACAAAAAGAGCTTTTAGGCTACATCTGTAATAAAGGAATGTAAAATGAAGTGGGAGGGTTGGTGCTATAGAAAATGATGGGACAGCAACAGGTGATGGAGAGAGAACAGAACTTCCCAATTCTATTATGCTATGGTCTTCTCTTAACCAGGGGCAGGCTTCAAAAATGTTAGCAGTGGATTCTCTGCCTGGTTGCTGGGTGGGCATGGCCATGGTAGGTGTGGCCTAGTCAGCCTCCTGCATCATGGAGGGAGGGTTTGCCTTCCCGGGACTCCAGAGGCTTTCTTCGAACCTCCAAGAGGGCGAAAACAGCCTCTCTGGGCTCCATGGGCCAGAAATGGGCCCGTTTCCGGCCTTCCTGAACTTCCAGGGGGGCTGTTTTTCACCTCTCCGAGCCTCTGCGTGCAGTTTGCACTTACCTGCATCCAAAACAGGCCACGTGGGAACTCCTAGGTGAGGTGGGGCGGGATGGTGGGGCCAGTCAGGAGTGGGATTTTGGGGTTCTCTGAACTGTGCAGAATCTTAGCTAGAGGATTTCCTGAACCCTGCAAACCCCCAGCAGCCCACCCCTGCTCTTAATGGTATTCTGGAATGGGCTACAATAGTCGCCATCACCTTCGGGAATACAGTGAGAGGCAATAATAAACCAGATAGGAGGACTTTGAACTGGCAATGAGCAATCTGGTATTCAAATATCAAGAATTTCATAGGCAATGAGAGCATTTGGTCAAGTCTATTGAAGAAACAACAAGGCCAAAGATATCTATAATTTAGGACATATGCTTCTCTGTTTCCTCCAGTTTTTCTTTCTAATACAAATTATAAATAGTTATCTTTTGTGAAGGAGGGGTGACCTACTCAATGTTTTGATAAATGTCATTTCTGCCTCTGTGAGATGTAAATATCAAATAGTATTCGCGCCCTGAAAATGGATAAATTTGCCTATCAGGTTTTTATAAGACATTTTAGGAAGTTTTCCTTGAGTGACTATTCATTACACATTCCATTTAAATTGAAAATGTATTCCTTCATTTTTCAAACCAGAAAGAGTAGTATTTTTTTCTGGTTTGAAAAGTGGAGGAGTATGTTTTTCAACATATTGAGTAATTTTCTTTACGTTTTTCATTGCCAGCATCTCTTTACGTTTTTCATTGCCAGCATCTCATGCATTTGTCATTTTTATTCCCAGGAGTTCATGTTAATAGCAAATGCAGCATCCACATTATTGAGTATATTTTCCCCTATCAGAGGTAAATATCATTTAAATGGAGTTGTAAGCTATTCCTTGTCTTCACCAAGATTCTGACAAAAATAAGATTCTTCCCCAACCTGCTGGTTCAGTTCCATTGTGCATGCACGCACCTCCCACTGGCCAGCTGGTCTTCGTGCGCAAGAGGCGGGGCGCATGCTTCATATAAAGCTTGAACAGTAAATCTTTCTCCACTGTATTATTAATTCTTCATTCTGAGCAACTACAAATCTCTGTGTGGTTCTGAAATGTAATGGGATAGGTATAAAGAATCAAAGTGTTCGTTCATACCCAAGGAAATTAGTATTATAGGCATATGTTGACTCTATGCTGTTCTTAAAAATCTACAAAGGAGTGTTCCTTTTTCTTAGCTATGCAAAATATGGGGTTACAAATGCAAAATGTTGAAGGATTTGACAAGGCCTGCTTTTTCCACTTTAGTGAATGCTGTGAAAAGTTTTACACAAACACTTTGCAGTCTCCTAATGACTCACAGTCCATGCAGAAGCCACCTCCAAATCGGCAAATGAATTTAATGAAGATTCCAATGCACAGCAGTACAACAATCTGACAAACCATTATGCCAAACCTAACCTAAACCTAATTCTAATCTAAGCAACCCATTAATCAATGGTTTAGGTGGCTGCATAACATACCTGGTAATAGTTTTCAGCTTATTTCCTAATGAGAAAAAACAAAGTGGCATCAAATGGTACCAGGGAGAAGAGCACCAAAATATTTGATTTGATTTGATTTGTCAATCGCTTACAAGATAAGTTACAAGTATATGAATACATGAATGGATGCATATGGATGCATGCATGAAATGGATGCATTATGAATACATTGAAATGGATGCATATAAGAAAATAAAAAGAAACAATAGGACAGGAACAGTAGGCATGTTGGTGCGCTTATGCACGCCCCCTACAGACCTCTCAAAAGAAAGGATAAGAGATTTTGTAAGCAAAATAACTTAAAACACTGTAACTCTAAGGAATAAAACAGCATTTTTTAAAAATGAAAACGGCAGAATGAAAAGGGGGCTGCAGCATAAAATATACGTGTTTGTAGTGAATATGTGAAAAAAGTACACCTATACATGTATAAACTGACATATTATGGGAAAGTGGGGAGGCAGAGTTAATTGTGTGTCATTCGGCTTAATACAATTTAGCTCTGTCAGCCTTCCAAGTAAACTAGACAGGAAAAATGTCAAGAGGAGCTACTTCTACTTCACTGTAAGGCAAAATAACAGAATCTTGCTGGTCTGAAAGTACAAATCTCCATTGCCTCTTTTTATTGCCTGATTAGTTAGGGCAGATCCTTTTTAAGTTTCTTTCTTTGTCAGCTACTCAGATTGGGCTCCCTTTTATCTGATTGTTCCCTAGCAGCATTTTTCTTCCCACCCTCCAGCTCATTTAATTTTCCATTATATCCTCTAACACTCACTGGCATGAAGCTAATGGTATTTATTTTCCCAATGCATTTCTTTATAATAAATTCAAAGCTTTTTTTCAATCTGCCCCTTCCAATTCTTAAATGCATTGTAGAAAGATTTTCGCTCAAATTCACACTTCCTATCTTGAAAACCACATTTAAAAATTGATTAGCAACCATCTTATATAAAAACCAATTGCAACAGGCTTTGATTGTCTAGCAGGCACTATTAAACCCAAGTTTATCCAATTTCAGTGAACGTTTACATCTCAACAAACACAGACTGTTAATAGTGCTCACGTGATCAGTTATTAAATATGAAAACTACATGCAGTGTATGTTTAGGCTGGTAAACAGGGAAAGATAGGTGAGGATAAAACATGTATGGATATCCCTAGGAAAGTGATAATTGAAGAGGTAACTTAATTTTGAAAATCAATTAAATATTCTTGTCATCTAAAATCAGTTGGTGCACAATTAGCATCATCTGAACTAAAACTCAGTATCATATGAGCCCTCATAAAACCATCAGACAGGAGTTAGCAGCTGGCTATGCGATGTATGCCCCTTTATAACTATAAACTGCATCAAAGATAGGATTATAATACTAATCAGTTAGCACCATTTTCATAATCAACATTCTTTATCGTTTTATCTCCAACCAAATCACCTGACCTTAAAAATACCATGTAATGTGAAAAATATATACTAATTACAAATCCAACTAAATCAGTTGCCACAGGATGCTAAACTGACTTACCACGGATTATCTAGTAGAAAAAATCTATTTCAAGAAATGGTAAATTTAAGTAAAATCAATTTACTTAGAAAAAAAATGAATTACTATGCAAGTGCTATTTCAGATAAGTATTTGAACTGAGACTTAGCTAGAGTGATATACAGTAGTGCAATGATCTGCAATTCCCTTGCTTTTCCCACCTCAATTAAATCTGATGGAAGGACATCTTGAGGGAACTTCTCATTGCAAATGGTTGCTAAATGAGTCGGGCGCTAAACAAGGACTACCTGAATAAGCATTAAATTGATTGCAAAGTAACTAAAAACATGTATAACAGAAGAAGAAAGGGGTGTTGGTCTTACCTGAACGCTTCTTCTCATGGGGGCTGAAGGGAGAGTACAGGATGGGTTATCTCTAATCTTCTAGCTGTGCAGACTGAGTTGAAAACTGAGGACACATTCCCAGTTCTGAACTACGTTGAAGCGAAATCAGCTGCTCCTTGTCTTCCAACAAACATCATAGCGGCTTCTGCGAAAAAAGGGGGGTGACATCTCTTTCCCCTTCCAACCTGACAGACTACCGGGCGGGACTGGACTCTCCCTTCAGCCCCATGAGAAGAAGCGTTCAGGTAAGACCAACGCCCCTTCTCCATTGAGCCAAAGGGAGAGTCCAGGCTGGAACCTACCAAAGCTAGCTGATGGCAGTTCTATGGGTGGGAACTGGATAGGTCAGAGGTCCCCACTTCTTCATGAACTCCCTGCAGTACTCACTACCAAAGGCAGCCTCCGCCGAGGCAAAGAATCAATCTTGTAATGCCTAATAAATGGGGTTAGCTGATGACCATGTCGCCGCTCTACAAATGTCCAGAATCAATGCCTGAGTAGCCCAGGCAGCAGTGGTCGCTGCACTCCTGGTTGAGTGGCACAATGACTATTCCTGGGGACAGGAAGACTCTGCGCCTCATAGGCTTTGGCGATACAGGCTCTAAGCAGCGACCTACTGTATAAGATGTTACTGTGTCCCAGAGATGACAGCTGAAAAGAAACAACAGGGCCTCAGTCTTCCTATGGGAAGAAGTTCTCTTGATGTAAATACGGAGGGCCCTCCTAATGTCCAAGGAATGCCATTTTCTCTCCAGTGCATGGGAAGGCCCTGGACAGAAGTTAGACAACATCAACTCTTGTGAATGATGGAATAAGGAGTTCACCTTGGGTAGAAGGAGGGGTCCAACCTCAAAACCACCCTGTCTATGTGGAATATGCATAAATCTTTTCTAAGGATAGGGCCGCCAATTTCCGAGATGCGACTAGCGATGTAATGGCTACCAAAATGATACCTTGTAGGATAGTAAACTAAGCTGACCCTCACGCAAGGTTCAAATGGGAAAGATGTCAGGGCCTGCAAGATCTTAGGTAAGTCTCAGGTGGGATAACGGTGGACAACCGGAGGCCTCAAATTCGAGGCTCCTCTAAGGAAGGCCTTAACTCTAGGATGTTGTGCCAGAGCAGAACATCCCCTAACCGAACCCACCGATGCCAAGGCTACTATCTGCCTCTTCAAGATATTGGGGGAGAGACCTCTATCCAACCCATGCTACAAAAATTCTAATACATCAGCGATCGAAACCCCGGTAGGTTCCAGCTGATTACTAGCACACCAACTACAGAAAACCTTCCAAGTCATATATTCTGATTGTGGAAGGTCTTCTGGCCGCCTGAATGGTCTGGATGAGCTTAAGAGAAAATTTATCCCGCTTCAAGATCCCCCGCTCAAGTGCCAGACGGTTTAAACGAAACCAGGCTGGATCTGGATGTTCGATTGGACCCTGGCTGAGAGATATCTTGTGCAGGGGAATTCTCCAAGGCCTGGCAATTTACAGACCCACCAGGTCGGCGAACCAAGGCTGCCTGGGCCAATAAGGGGCTACCAAAGCATCTCCACCCTCTTATCAACACCTTCCTGATTGTCCCCGGAATCAGAGGAAGAGGGGGGAAGGCATATAATAGACCCGGGGGCCACTTGCACCTGTGGGCATTGACCCCTTCTGCTCCCTGAGCTGGGAAACGAGACAAGAACCTCGGGAGCTGAGTGCTCTCTGGGGAAGCAAAGAGGTCCCTAATCAGTTGACCGAATTGCTCCGTCATCTCCAGAAACAGGCTGGGATGAAGTCGCCATTCTGCCTGGTCCACCAAGGCCCTGCTCAGCCAATCTGCTTTCACATTGGATACCCCTGAAATGTGCTCTGCCTGCAGGGACAAAAGGTTTCTTTCTGCCCATTTGCACAAACGAGTCACCTCCTGCATTAACGGTCTGGAGCGAGTGCCCCCCTGTTGATTTATATGGGCCTTGGTAGCCATATTGTCTGTGAGGAGAAGGACATGTCTCCCCACCACCTGCTGTCTTAGATTTTTTTAGCGCTAGGCGGGCCACCCTGAGCTCTAACCAATTGATATTGTGAGCAAGCTCCTCTCGGGACCACATTTTTAGCGCTAGGCGGGCCACCCTGAGCTCTAACCAATTGATATTGTGAGCAAGCTCCTCTCGGGACCACATCCCCTGGGTGACCTGAACTTCCAAGTGAGCTCCCCAACCATACAGACAGGCATCTGTTGTTATGGTGATCCTCTGAGGCTCCCTGATTCATGGCCTTGGACTGTCACCAACGGAGAGAGTGATGGACTGGCAGGGGAATGCGAACTCTCTTTGAGGAGTCGCCCTTGTTCATCCTCTGATAAGGCAGCAGAAACCACTGGAGAGGTTGAGCATGAAATCTGGCCCATGGAACAATCCCGATGCGGTGCCTCTCTGGTAGACAGGATCAGTGAAGTTATTTCCCTGATATGATCTCGACGTTCCTGAGAGAGGAAAACCTGCCTGGTCAAGGTGTCTATGACCGCCCCCAAATGCAGAAGCCGAGTCGACGGTACTAGGTGGCATTTTTCCAGGTTTATTGAGAAACCGTGCTCTTGAAGAATGCTGATAGTTGAAACCCTCCTCCACCTGAGGATGGAAAGAGGATGCTATCAGGATATCGTCCAATAGCACTGGATCCTTATGTGTAAGGCCCTGAGGGATGCTGCTACCGCCGCCAGGATCTTGGTAAAGGTGCGAGGGGCTGATGACAGGCCAAAGGGAAGCAAAACCTCAGAAACTGACGGTGTTTGGGGTGAATGGGCACGTGAAGGTAGGCCTCCGTCAAATCTATCGAGGCCAAAAAATCTCCCTCCCGCAGACCCTGAAGAATGGAGTGGAGGGAATGCATTTTGAACCTGCAATATGCTAGGTATCTGTTGAGCCCTTTGAGGTTGAGAATTGCCCTCCATCCCCCTAAGGCCTTTGGAATCACGAATAAAATGGAATAGAAACCCTGCTTCTCCTGATCTACCGGAACGGGCTGTATGGCTCGAATCTCCAAAAGATGACGGATTGCCGATTCCATGAGATCCCTCTTGGCCGGAACCTTGGAGACTGGACAGCAGACAAAGACCTTTGGAGGGGGGAAAGGAACTCTAGTGAGAGACCTGACCTTAAAGTTGACAGGACCCAAGCGTCTGTCGTGGTCCGTTCCCACCTTTGCCAGAACAGACCCAGACATCCCCCTATGGGAACTGAGGGTTGGACATCATTTGTTGTGCCTGAAGGGTCTATTGGAACCCCTAAAGGCCCTCCTGCCTCTGTCGCCCTTTGGCAGAAAAAGCCTGTTTATCGGCCTATGATGATGATCTCTGGAAAAAGGGCCTAGGTTGACGGGAAAAGCCTGCCCCAGCTTCCCCCTGCTTGAAAGAGGGCTTCCTGTAGTAAGGTGAAGCCCTGGAATCAATGCGTCTTCCCTGAGAGGGAAGGATCTTGTCCCTGATCTCCGTTAAAAAGGGGTCCAAGGCCTCTCCAAAAAGCTTCCCACCTTTAAATGGAGCAGATGCCAGCTTCCATTTGGTTCTGATGTCCATCAGCCAATTTCTCAACCAGAGAAGCCTGTGAGTTGAGATGGAAGAAGCCAGGCTCTGGGCGCGAATTTGGCCGAAGTCAAGGTGGCATCAGCAGTCAATTGAGCCACAGCTATAATCTTATTCAGGTCTTGATGCAGTCTGAGATCCTCAGATGGGATTCTCCCCTGAAGCTGCTTCAGCCACCTCAATGATGCCCGGATGAAGAAAGAGACAGTAGTCGATGCTCTGATGGCCCAGGCATCGGCCTGATGAGCTCTCCGGAGCCCCAGCTCCTCTTTCGGTCCTCTGCCTTCAAGACGTCTTCCTCATCAGGAGGGATAACAGATGACTTTGGCACCTCCATAGTGTCCAAAAGGTCCTTGTCTACATTAAATAATGTAGTCTCAGATCCAGTGGGGCAGATATACAACCCCGGGGTCTCCCACTCCTTCTTTATCAAGTCCAGAAACATCTGGGGCACAGGTACAGCGTCCACCAAGATGTCTTTTCCATAAACAGGAAGTCCTCCTGATCATCCCCTTCCATGGGAAGATCCTGAGTGACCGTGTCCTTTTTAAGATTAGCAGTAGCCTTGGCCTTAACTAGCAGAGTCTTGAAAAAGAGCCAGCTGGAAAAGTCCTTTAAAGGGAGAGGAACCTACTACCTCCGACTCAGCATTTGAAAAATCCCTGTCTGGAGAGAGATCCCTCTCTGATCCATAAATTGGCTTTACTCAGAAGGCGATGTCGAACGCTCCCTGAATTGGGAAGGCTGATCTATCGTGGCCTGTCCTTGCTCTGGAAAATCACTTCTGGCATTTTCAAGTCAAGCCAGCTGACGCAGGTAGCCGACCTCTGCCTGTTCTAGTCTTATTGCTTGAGAAATCCAAGCCCTCATGAGAGATGGCATTTCTGGTATTTGGGTCTCCTCAGGCCGTAAACCCGCCGCTGTAGGAGTAAAGGTAGCTGTATGGATCGGCTGGTGGTCTGGATTGCAGACCCTTCCATCAAAGTCCCCTGGGAAGGCTCAGAAAAATTATGAGATGCCTCAGCTTCAATTTGGAGGTTTCCCTGCAAATCCTGATCACTTGAGCCCCCCGGAGACCACGCAGTCATGTGCTGCCTATCGGGCAGTTGTTCTGGCTGCCTGTCTTCTGTGGAGACAAAAACTGGAAGCTGTGTTATCTAGCCTACTGGATTTCGCAGCCCTATTCAACTGCTTGTCTATGGCCTTCTGCCTACGCCTGGCCTGCCTATCCTCAGCCCTGGAGGATCTTTTGAGGGTTAAAACCCTAGTTCTAATCTTAGCTGCTGCCTCCAGACTAGCAGATCTGGGCTTGGAGGAGCCCTTGGCAGCCTTCTCTGTGCCCATCTGAAGAAGTGATAAATCTAGATCAGCTTCCCTGTCGGCCATCTTGAATCCAAAATTAACTATCCCCCAAAAGGGAGCAATAAAACGGAAAAGAAAAATAAAAGAAAAAGAAAAGAAAAAATTTTCCGGCTTGAGCTGTTTGTTACAGCCACAGCCGCTGTCCAGCACTTCAGGAGGCAAAAGTGACCCGAAATGGAAAGCTCAGCCCAGCTCTGCGATCCCCAAAAAACAGAGCCAGAAAAAAACTCTTGGCTGGTCCTGAGCCCGCCAAAAATAAAAAATGGCTGACTCCCAGAATCGAAACAAGCCCTGAATGAAGGCCTGGCTGCACCTTACTTCCTGGCAGGCTTACGTAGCAACGCCACTGCCTCGGTGCTCTGGGGACTGGTAGGGAAATAAACTCCTGATGGCCAAGACCCCTTCCAAGGGACAATCCTGGAGTCAAACTGCAAGATTGTCCCCAATGTGGCCGCCGTTAAAAATAGCGCAAAAAAGGTGCTTCACGGCAAAGTGCTCTACTTCCTGAAAGCGAAAGTTAAAAAATGCGGGAGAAAAGCAGGTTCAATGAAGCCGCAGACTCCCAACCCCAGCCCGGGCCACCTGGGCTCACAGGGTAGCCTCCTTCCTAATTTTCACCAAAATCAAAAAACCAGTCCACCAGGAAAATTATTTTTAAACAAATAAAAATTAAATTCAAGAAAAAAAATGCAAAGCAAAAAAGTGCGAAATTTAAAGGCTAGCCGGAAAAACCAACTAACTAAAAACCTGAACCTCTGCTGAAGAAAACACTTTAGTCCAGGGGGTGAAATTCTTCTAAATTTCTAGCAATCAGAGCCTCAAAGAAGTGGTCTGAACATGCTAAGACCAAGTGAAGAACTGGGGACTGTTACCAGGGGGTGTGTCCTCAGTTTTTCAACTCGGTCTGCAGAGCTAGAAGACTAGAGATAACCCAGCCTGGACTTTCCCTTTGGCTCAATGGAGAAAATCTACAATCCTCCATGTCAAAATGATAAAATAAGTTCAATGTGCTATTCTAAAGCACCATGAGAATCTGTGGTTCTGTTAGTGGTAAGGAATTTTCAGAGAAATTCTCAGAACAAAAATACAGACTGTGCAACTAACTGCTTTCAACTACCTGTTAAATGGAGGAACAGCTGGGCCAGAATGTTTAGCTTCATCCTGTACTTCAATAATATAAAAGGAAAGGAAGAATGAAGTAGTGTCAGTGTTTATGCTCTTTCTTGTCTTTCAGGAGATTTCTATTGATTTTTGAACCTTCTTTTTGGCTCAAGTGCTAGATCAGGGTCAGATCCAGCCTGCAGGGTGCTTAGCCCTGGAAACAGCAAAGGACCTACTCATGGTGCCTCTGCCAGCGAAAACAGAACTCGGGAGGGCCACATTTTCCCTGGCAGAGTGCTCGGGCCACCACAGGCGCCCCTAACACGAGTGACGTTGAGCTGGCCACACCCACTCCGGCCACTTGAGGTCAAATATAATGCTGATGCGGCCTTCAATGAAATCGAGTTTTGACACCCCTATTCTAGATGCTACAAAAGTATACTGGTATTTGTGTTACACGAGATAATTCGAGATGAAAGGTATCCAAGAAGCCTTCTTTGTTTCTTATGTTACTGATACTGATGAACCTCTTTCCTTTAATGCTACCACATCTTGGCTTCGCCAAGACTGTTAACAGTTTATTTAAAGCTGGACATACTGGAACCTTCAGTGGCTCACAGTGACATACCTGAATGTCTTTTAAATAATAACACTATTTGCATCCATTTTCAAATGGACTTCAAAATGTCTACATTATCTCTTGATTATTTTCAGTATGTGGGCACTTGACTTGTAGTAAAAACAATGGAAAGGAATGGCAAGCACATGTAAAAAAGTAACTAGTCGAATAATCAGTTCTTTTTTTAAAAAAGAGGGGCAGTTTCATCTTGCTTAAATGAGACTTTAATTACAATTACTCCTGAAGAACAGAGAAAATCAAAATCCTAACAATTTAGTAGCAACATTTTTTTTCTAATTAAGGAAGACTGCACACCTTGAGACATCATTAATTTTTTGAGTCCTTTATGCCTGGTTTTTTAAACCAAGAATTTGCACTGACAGAAGTCTTTTACTCTTTTTGATGACTTCTGTTTAGGAGCAGTTGCCTGAACTTGGTAGGTATGAATTCTCTGGTAGTCCTTAATCCAGCACCACCTTCTGGAAAGAGCCATCCAAGGAAGAAAAGAAGGCAAAGTTATCCAATTTGAAACCTCAAGTCATAATCCTCCCTACAGGATCAAATGATCACTCTATTAACTTTTTTTTTACCCCTCATTAAATTCATTCTTCTTGGATGACTCTTCCTAAAAGATGATGCTGAATAAGATTTGTGGTTTCTTCCTATGACTAGATTTGTCTATTCATGAAAAGCAATATCTAAAGAGAGGCCTAAGCTTAGCAAATGGAGCTCTGTGAACAGATGTCAATTAATGAAATGGACATTTTCATTTTAAAAAGTTTCTTGCTCAAATGGAGCACTGAACAAAATGACAACAAACCAGTTAATGCTTTTCTGATTGAAACTAGAAGCATTGCATTAATACACAATCCTGGTTTTATCTAACTAACAGAAGAGTCACAAAATATGCCTAGAATGCCATAAACATGATTGCTACAGGTTATTTAACATAATACAATCCATTCAATTTTATAGTTGTTCAGAATGAGCACAGAAGGGTGTAATATGCAAAGTAGATACAATCAATCACTCTGTAATTCTACGTGTTCCAAATGCATTATCAACATTCCAAAGAGTCATATGTAAAACATACTGTGTTGAGTTTTAAACTTCATTGATTTCATTCTGATCCCAAGGCAAAACACCATAAGATGCTTTCAACCATCCATTAAATATCCAGTTGCTTTTTAAAAAAGATAGTTGTTTGTGCTATTGTCTTGTTAGATGATAATTTCAGTATCTGGACATTATAATATATAAGAATGTAAAACTATCCTTATTCCTTTCTTGTCCTTTTTTGACTCCATAAAAAGGTCATACACATTTCAAATAAAACATTGGGTTGAATAAATCATAGATACTGTCATCTTGCTTTTTTCTACCTCTGCTAGAGATTAATCTTTATTCTGAAATAATTCTGCTTTGAATAGAATTTCTTATTTTCTATGTTACAATGTAAAAATCAGATTTTTTTTTCACATGGAGCTAAAGAGTTCTTTAGCTAAGCTAGACTTCCGGCTATCTTTCCATTTCATTATATCACCTCCTATCTCAAAACTCCTGCTTCAGAATCTATGTGTATCTGTGGTCATATGAAAATGACTTTTAAAGCAGCCATCCAGGTTTTTAAAAAGATGTAGCTCCATTAACGTTTTGAAGTTCTTTATTCGCTCTAAGCTCCATTAACATTTTGAAGTTCTTTATTCGCTCTAATATACCTACAAAACACATCTTTTAAATGTTACCATATCCACCACTCATTAGCTTGCAATTTGCAAACTATCAAATAGTTTCCAACTTTGCAAGCTTCAACATTCAATGATGTTTCTCATTTGAGTCCCTATTTTTAAAAATACAATAAAATATATAAAAATGTTTGCATCAAATTCTCCTGTATTCTGCAAATATTCTGCAAATATTCTGCAATATTCTGCAAATATTGTATATTCTTTCATGTTTAAAACAACCAACTTCTATAGCTCGGTCCAAATTTCTGAAGCCTCTCCTGTAACTACTTAGTAAAGGAGGGGCTGAATTTCTGAAGAATGATGTTTTATCTCTGGTTTGAAATTTGAAGGTAAGCACTTGACTATTAGCCCTTAAGAAATATTTTTCATAGTTTATAATGAGAAAAATTATTTTAATTTACTTTTAAGTAAGGTAAGGAAGATAATTACCCTTTTAGTACTAGGTGTATTAACTGATTATGCAGATCTTCCAAGTGCCAGGACATGACCTCCTATTAGTACTGACGCTTCAACAATCCTGGTTGCTCACTGTCTCTTAGATAAAATTTGAAACTTCTTCCATATAATAATATTTGTGCTACAATTAATATAAACCTTCTCTATACTGCATTTTATAAAATATCTGCTTTTTCAGTGTGGAAATGATTATGGTTGTAGTATTTCAACACTTAAATAATATAGGCATGACTTTTGGCTCTGCTAATTGGGATTGTAAGAACCTACTATCCAACACATCTTATAATCATTTCATGCAAGCAACCAAAACATATTGGTAAGATATTTGGAGGGCAAGAGATATTCATAATGATAAAAACATCAAAATATGCTTGTAATGGAAATTACTTCTATAGGGAATCTTAACACTGCAAATAGAAGAGAAGAGAATACACTTTACAGTACAAAAGGCAGGTACTAAAATCCCATCTCTTCACTTTAACTTTCAATTAATTTTTAAAAAGGACCTGCAAAATGATACACATGTATTCTTTACCATACAGATTGTAATTAACATAACATCAATTTCAAATTTATTATTATCTACCAAAAATAAATAATATGGCTTTATAATGTGTGGCTCATAGATTTAAATTACTTGGTTATAACTAATATGTAGTCTAGTATCAAGAGTACAACCTTACACAGCGTTTTTGGAATGTAAATCATCAATTTTAATACATATGCAACAGCAAATCTTTATAATTACTGTACGCATTTTGAATAACTTTTATGGTTACTGCTCAAGAACCATTAAAAATCCAAAATACTGCACTGCACTGGATATAAAGCTAGAATTATGATGCATTACAAGCTTTAATTGAAATCCATAAATTTCCACACCAGCATTCAAAGTTATTTTGACACTAGGAATTAGTGTCATACAGAAATGACTTTGAAAACATTTACTTTATCTTCCATAGTGATTAGGGCAGCAAGACCTAGATTCCACTTCAATGCTTGATAAGTTGAAATTTGCTCAGACAACACTAATAATTTGGTTTAAGCTGATGTTTAACATAAGTATGAGAACAGACAATCAGAAGCAATGCAGATATAACTCCATTCAAATTTTCATGTCAATACTCTAAAGCACTGGCCCGCCCAATCTTTTGGGCACCAGGGACTGGCTCCCTGGTGCCCAAAAGTTTTTTTTCTCCAGATCGAAGGGGACGTGGTTTCGCATGCTGTTTGCATCCTGCAGAGGAGGCTTTGCTTGTTTGCACAGACCAGTTGCTGACATGCAACAGACCAATGTCAGTCCACGAACTGGGGGTTGAGGACCCCTGCCTTAAAGTACTTTTTCTGGTGTATTTTAGAAAAAAGGACATGAAAGATTTCAAAATGCAAGCTCAGTGCAACTTCAATAAATTATTTAAGCTATAATTTAATAGTAAGCAATCATACCTAATGATAAAATGACAAAAAACTAGAAATGTGAAAATCAAATGTCACTACTTGCTTTCATTAGTTTTTCCTGAAGTACATGGTACAGTATTAATTTTAAAAGTGATAGCTGTTTTCACTACAAGTACATAAACGTAGCCAATTTTTTTCAAGATCTGTTTGTATTCTTGAGGGGTGGAAAGGGCTGTTATGAGCAAACTAAATTTTTCTGAAGTAGAAGCAAAGTGTAGTGTCCATGCTTTGCATAATAAAAGAGGAAGCTCCTTTCTCCACCACAGGACTTTATCAAGTTGTTTTAAAAAGAGACCCACAATTCTAATTTTTTCTTTGCTAGTCCATAGCAGAGCACAGAGTAAACGTTTTTGCAGGCTAGTAGATTTTATGAGCTTTCCTATGCTGACATTGATTTATAAAAGAGCTGGGAGGCAGATGCTTGATACTTAACATTTGTCTGTGAATAAATAGGCTTTGGTTGAAACATTTGCCACAAACTGAGCCTCTGTTTCTGTGCTAAAGAGCTTTATTTCAACAAAATCTGGCAGGCTTCTGCTTCATATGCTGTACCACAATCTTAATGTGGTAAAAATATAAGCCTCTATGAAGACTAGAACAGATTTACTGAGCCATTTGAAGCTTTAAATTTCACAAGAGAAACATGTCACCTGCTTCAGGCACAGAAAACTAATAAGCTGAACCAGGAATGACATTCTTCTTTCCCAACTTAACAGAAAGTATCAGAAGAAAAAGCTGCCCAATGGCAGAAAATGGTCAGGATAATAACTATCAGGATTTTATTAAGATTTTTCCAGTTATTTTACATATTACTCTATTATTAATTACTTTACTCCTCATTCTCTTTATGACTGGGACCAAAACCAGAAATATACATCAAAATTCTGGCAACAGGAACGTTTCATGTTACAGAATTCCACTAGATGTAATTAGAGGGGAATTAAAAAAGAAAGGTTATTAAGCAAAATTAGATGTTTTTATTAGAAATAAAACCACTGTTCTTATCACAATTTAGTTTCAAATGTAACTCTTATTCATGTTAACTTAGGTTGGTTACACAATCGATTTCTCTGCCATGAAATTTCTTTAATTTTATGTTTTTTTGTATGTAGGCTTCAAACTAGAATACTATTCAAACAAAATCTTCTTATACAATGGGATTTCTCCTAGCCCCTAGCTTCTTCGCTTTCTCAAGCACATAACCTTAAATCTAAAAAAAAAGAAAAGAAAATTTTGGTGGATGCCCACAGGATGTATATGATGCTCTTCCACCAGTAGATGGATATGTGGAAGTATACACCAATCTATCCCAAATGTATTTTGCAACTTCACGTAACATTGCAATTAAATGATGAAGCTGAAGTGGTTCTCCTTTACAAGATGATATGACTTGTTCTGCATTTTCTTTGCCTCCTTTTAATGTCAACTGTTTCTTTTTCTTTTAAATACATTATTTCTATCTTTTTTTCATATGTACATTAGATAGCACTTATCTCTCAATTTTTTCAATCACCAATTTCTTACATGCCTTTTTTATCCAGTTTTTTTCACTTTATCACTCCACCAAGCTTTCTTTTTCATGCTCCACATTGTAGAAGACTGTATCCAACTGTAGTGTTCTGTAACTTAAAGCTTTTTCCTTATGTTCCAATCAGCTTTTGCATTTTCTTTTCTTATGTTGTTGTTGTTAGTTATAAAGTCTTGTCCGACCTCTCGCGACCCCATGGACAACGTTCCTCCAGTCCTTCCTGTCCTCTACCATCCTTCGGAGTCCATTTAAGTTCACGCCTACTGCTTCAGTGACTCCATCCAGTCACCTCATTCTCTGTTGTCCCCTTCTTCTTTTGCCCTCAATCTTTCCCAGCATTAGGCTCCTTTCCAATGAGTCCTTCCTTCTCTTTAGGTGGCCAAAGTATTTGAGTTTCATCTTCAGGATCTGGCCTTCAAAAGAGTAGTCAGGGTTGATCTCCTCCAAGACTGACTGGTTGGATTGTCTAGCAATCCAAGGGACTCGCAGGAGTCTTCTCCAGCAGTTCAAAGGCTTCAATTCTTTGGCACTCAACCTTTCTTATGGTCCAACTCTCACAGCCAGCAACTGGAAAAACCATAGCCTTGACTATACGCACTTTTGTTGGCAGGTTGATGTCTCTGCTTTTTAGTATGCTGTCTAGATTTGCCATAACATTCCTTCCCAGGAGCAAGCATCTGTGGTAATCCTGGAACCCAGGAAAATAAAATCAGTCACTACCTCTATTTCTTCCCCATCTATTTGCCAAGAATTGAGTGGGCCGGGTGCCATGATCTTAGTTTTCTTAACGGTGAGTTTCAAGGAAACTTTTGCACTCTCCTTCTTCAACCACATCAAGAGGCTCTTTAGTTCCTCTTCACTTTCTGCCATTAAAGTGGTATCATCTGCATATCTGAGGTTATTTCTCCAGCAATCTTAATTTCAACTTTTGCATTCATCTAGCTCTGCCTATCTCATGATGTGCTCTGCATGTAAGTTAAATAGGCAGGGCAACAGTATACAGTCTTGCCGAACTCCTTTCCAATTTTGAACCAATCAGTGGTTCCACGTCCAGTTCTCTGTTGCTTCTTGACCCGCATATAAGTTCTCAAGAGACAAATAAGATGGTCTGGTATTCCATCTCTTTAAAGACTTGCCACAATTTGTTATGATCCTCACAATCAAATGCTTTAACATAGTCAATGAAATAGAAGTGGGGGTTTTTCTGGAACTCCTCCTCTGTCTCTTCAAAGTCCTGTCTGTACTTCTGGTAGTTCTTAATCCACATAATGCTGGAGCCTAGCTTGTAGGATTTTGAGCATAACTTTACTCGCATGTGAAATGAGTTGCAATGGTGCGGTAGTTTGAACATCATTGGCATTGCCCTTTTTTGGAATTGGAATGTAAACTGACCTTCTCCAATCCTGTGGCCTCTGTTGAGTTTTCCAAATTTACTTGCAAATTGAGTGTAGCGCTTTTACTGCATTGTCTTTAAGATTTTGAATAGCTCAGCTGGAATACTATCACCTCCACTAGCTTTGTTGTTGCCTCAGATTTTTTATTTGACTTTAGATTTTGACAGTGGTGGCTAACCTTTTTGGGCTCTTGTGCCAAAAATTGTGTGCGTGCTTTCACGCTCACACTTGTGTGCCAGCACCCAGAAGGCAATGCGTGTGCCCCCCTATACCTCCTACGCATGCATGCACAATCCTCACCCAACCACCCTGCCCCCTTACCTGCACTGCACCTCAAAGCTGATTTTGGGCTGGTTTGAGGCCTTTTTCGCCCTCCCAAATGCTTGAGGAAGGCTTCTACAGGCTACAGAAGCTTTGTAGACCAAAAACTAGCCCCATTTCATCACTTCCTATTTTTTCCGGAAATACCTGAAGTGATGAAACAGGGTTAGTTTTCGGCCTACAAAGCTTGCAGAAGCCTGTAGAAGCCTTCCTCAAGCCTTTGGGTGACTGAAAAAGACCTCAAACAGGCCAAAATCAGCTGTGAGGCGCACACATGTGCAGTGAGGTAAGTTTGCCTGCAGCTCCCATGCCAGCACAAATGACTCAAATGATTCCATAGGTTCGCCATCACGGTTCTAGGATGTCCAGCTTGAGGTCAGTGACCACCCCATTGTGGTTATCAGGGATGTTAAGCTCGTTCTTGTATACTTCTGTGTAATTTTGCCACCTCTTCTTAATCTCTTCTGTCTCTGTTAGGTCCCTGCCATTTTGGTCCTTTATCCGCCCATCTTTGTATGAAATCTTCATATCTCCAATTTTCTTGAAGAGATCTCTGGTCCCCCCTATTCTGTTGTTTTCTTCTATTTCTTATTGCTTTCTTCTATTTCTTTTCTTATAGCTTTTTCCATTTCATTCTGTTGAGAGAATAATTTATCTCCTCATATTTTTCAATATATTAAATTTAAATGGTAATGCAGCTGAATTTGTTTACTGAATTTTATTATTCATGATTAAATAACAAGGAAGAAAGTTCTAAAAGAGTTTCCTTAAAACATATCAATGCTCAAATTAGATGCTACTGCAAAGCCCATGGAACTGAAATGCAACAATATGAAAGCTTTTATGATTGTCACTAACATTGGCAATTCATATAATCATATTATAACATGATAACTGATTTAATACATATAACATTAGTCTGCTTTTGACGCTCACTCCAATTCTCATACTGCAATTCCAATGAAATCCATTCCAATAGAATTCTTTCCTTTCCTACCAACAAAACTCTTATTACTAACAGAAACAGCAACTTTGTAGGAAGGATGGTACGTGTATCAATTGAAGAAAATGTTTAGAAATCCTTTTCATCCATCATACTTTTAAGAGAACTTTACATGCATTTACATATTTAAAACATTTAACCAATGTCTTACCAACGACATTGTGGTATAAGAATTATGCTGTGATTACAATATTTTATTTATCTTTCTTATGTACATTGTAATTCACTTAACAACTGTGTTACTAACTTAACAACTGCAGTGATTTACTTAATAACTGTGTCAAGAAAGGTCATAAAATGGGGCACTTAACAACTGCCTCACTTGGCAACGTAAATTTTGGGCTCAACAGTGGAGGTAAGACAAGGACTACCTGTATGTAAAAGACAATGAAGATGACTTATTATAATGCATACCGGTAGTATACAACAATGTAATTATATGAGTTACAGGATTTATCAGATATGACACTAAAGTTCCATCCCATGGTAGAGAACGAGATCCATAATGCAAAGCTGTGATAAACATGGTACGGTAATATTTAATAAATAGGAACCTCAAACTTCAATTATAAACTAGTATACTTGCCAAATTATCACGTAATTATGTACTTACTCATAATTTGGCAAGTATAATGGTTTATAATATTGCATCACTTAGTTGCTATTTTAGAAAAAAAACTGCCTAATGTAATTAAATTGAACAGCCAAGAAGTCCGAAAGCTTACGTCTTGCATAGTCAGATAAGGTTATATATCATACAATAATAATTTTGCTCAGAATATATAGATAATAGAGAAATTTGAATGACATCTTTACATCATTTTAAAAATAATTAATTTAAGGATAAAGTATATTTAAATAAAGTATATGAAAAGTGCATTTCAGTTTAAATTTGAGTACTTTTCCTACATTGATACAATAATGAATGAGAGAGAAATCTACTCCTCTTTTGCATTAAACAATCCATAGATTGAACATGTATGAATCTCTCACACCCTATATATCAAAATTTAAGATTCTTAAAGCTTCACAAGAAATCCTTACATTAGCCTATCTGAATATTGGGTATGAAATTGGTTGATTTTTTTAATAATTACTCTTTAAAAATTGTAAAAAGATGTATCAATATAGAATTCAATGTACAATCTAAGGTAGTTGTGATTACTAACAAGCGTGCAAAGTTCTTAGTGACAGAACAGCTACTCTATAGAAAAGGAAATCAATTTATTAATAGATGTGAAATGAGCAAATGTTGAAAATATGTGGTCTATCATATAAGATGAACATTAGAACTTTACTCCAAATGCTGCATACAGAATTAAATATTCCATAGAGGTTTTATCTGATTCCACTAACTACAGGTTACGTCAATTTAAATTTGTGATACGAATATGAAGAAACATGCCACTTTCCATCCACCTGAGAAAATAAATCAGATATTGTTAAGAATAGGAATCGTATTTCAAAATTATTCTTTTTCATTAAAATTAATACTTAAGTATAAAACTTAAAAAATTAAAAAGACATAATTATGGCTGTTTTTTAAATGAGTACTCCTGAAAATATCCTCTCACTGTCCTCAGCAGTGAAGCAGATAAAGAGATTTTATAATTTTGAAATGAAGTTGAATAGCTTTCAAATGATACTAGAGCTCATTTATGCCAATTACTATTGTTCAAAATAAAAAATGGAAGTATATCATCACGTATATATTGGGATAATAAACAAATCACTATGCAGCATCCATTTTACTTTCTCCAAAGATTGTTTTCGGTTCACAAGATACATCTTTTGACTGAAGGATAAATCATGTTTTATGTTATTTAATACAGTTGGTTTTTTGTCAATGGGAATACTTCCTAAATTAAAAGTGAAAACATTACTCCAGTTCTAAAATAATATGTAAAGTATCAAATCTAATTTTAAAATATACAATTATACAATTTCAAAAGTACCATATTTTTCAGAGTATAAGACGCTCCGAAGTATCTATCCGATGCACCTAGCTTTTGGGGAGGAAAACAGAGGGGAAAAAATCTGCCTCTGCCTCCCAGGAATTTGCCTCCTTGAAGCAAACAGCAAATAGCCTGGTGAGCTTCAGCACAGCCTAATTAGCACAAACAGCTGATCGTTGGTTGGATTGGCCTCCTGATGAACAGCTGTTTCAGGCTGCAGGGATTGTCATTGCCGCCTCCGCGCGCTCTGTTCTCTGCCTATTTCAATTCCCACCGTATGGAACAGGCTGAAAATGGGATGTGCAGAGGTCAAAAATGGGGCGTGCTAAGGCTGAAAATGGGATGTGGAGGCCGAAAATGGGGTGCACGGAGGCGGCAATAGGCGATGGCGATCTCTGTAGCCTGAAGCAGCTGATCGTCAGGAGCCTAATCCAACTGACAATCAGCTGCTTGTGCTAATCAGGTTGTGCTGAAGTTGAAACTGGCTGTTTGCTGCTTGCTGCAAGGAGACAAATTGCTGGGAAGCACAGGCCAGTCGGTGGGGGCCGGCGGATGGGCAGGGTTTCGGCAACATTTGCTGTATAAGACACACAGACATTTCCACCCACTTTCTCCACCTGTATAAGTTTTCCTTTTTATATCTTAAGACCTAGTACAGTTTTTAGAGAAGCTCCACACATCAGCATTTATGAATATTTGAACACAACAAAAAGCATATTCCTGCATTACAAATCATAATTTTAAAATCTATGTTAAACTTCTATACTATACTAAAAATTATTTAAAAATGTATTGAGATGGACACATTTAATATGTGTCTCTTTTTAAGCAGGGGGGAAATGAAATAAAGTTTCTCAAGAAAGGATAAGGTCAGGTCAGGTCATTTATTTCAATTAGAAGCTCTAATTAAATTTCACTAAACTATCAGATACTAATTAGTCTATATGTAAGATGAATAGAATGCCTAATTCCGCATGACATGTCCTATAGTTGTACAACCCTAATTTTTTTTTACATTGAGAAACTCCAATTCCATTCATTTTTAATAATTTGTTAGCCATTTTAACCATTCTTTATTGGCTATATAATCAGTATTCATTAGCTGTATAAATTCCCATCTCTGCTGTTTTTTGCATAGTGTGGAATAGTGTGCTTTGAGCTAAAATGAACCTGCATTCACCATACCTTGATGGTTGATTGGTAAAATTCATTTGTCAACCCATGCTATATCTATCACTGTTATTTTTTTACATTCTCACTTAGGTTTTAGAAGCATTATTCCTTTTTACTTACATGAATATTCCTGAACAGAAAACTTATTTGTCTAATATATGTTTGGAAATCTACTGTAGTTTACTCAAAGCAGTGCACAACTATGAAAATTATTATATAAACAAACAGATGCCTGCCACATCTGCCTATTGGCATATGGCATCCAGAAGAAGAAAAACAATCCTTTAATTGTATTGATTCATTCCTGAAGCCATAATGCCTAATTAAATTAACAATAAAGAAAACAACAATAAAAGTTGCAACCAAATACTGGGTACAATATTTGTACTCCCTCATCCTGGTTGATTCATAGGATCATCAGTTGGAAATGGCTATTTAGGTTACTGAGTCCAACCCTTTATTCAATCCACAGCTTTCCTGATAAACAAGCTCTCCTCAATAAATCCATCAAGCAGCAGCTTACTATCTCTTTCAGTGCCAGCTTCTTTCAAATATTATATCAAATACCAATAATAAATATATAATAATAAATAAATATCAAATACCAGCAACAGAATGGTCAATGTCTGGAATATTCTACCTGACTTTGTGGTTTCTTCCCCAAACCCAAAAAACTTTAACCTTAGACTGCCTACTATTGACCTCACCCCTTTCCTAAGAGATCTGTAGGGGGCATGCATAAGCACACCAACGTGCCTACCGTCCCCCTCCTATTGTTTCTTTTCTTTTAATTTTTCTTATATGTATCCATGTATTCATAACTATGTTTTTACTTATACCTATTATCTTGTAAGCAACTGACAAATAAATAAATAAATAAATAAATAAATAAAATATTCAATGGAATAAACCATTGTTTCCTGTTTAACCCAAGAAGAGGAGAGGAGGAGAGGAGAGGAGAGGAGAGGAGAGGAGAGGAGAGGAGAGGCCAGTTTGGTCTAGTGATTAATGCACCAGGCTAGAAACCGGGAGGCAATGAGCACTAGTCCCGCCTTAGCCATGAAACCCACCTAAGTGGCATACGATCAGTCACATTTCTCAGCCCAATCCACCTCATAAGATGGTTATTGTTGTGGAGAAAATAGGAAGAACAGGATTATCAAGGATACCCCACCTTGAGTTATTTGTAAAAAAAAAATATAAAGATGGGATATAAAATACATGAATAAATCTTGACATTTTTGGTGTGATTCTCTTTCAGGAACTTCAGGTATAGCTCTCAGACTTTTATCAGGACTAATAATAAACAATTCTCCAAGCCTCCTCTTTTTAGGACTTCAGAAAGTATATGTTTATTTTATTTTTTTATTTTATTTATTTTGTCAAACAATTATTAGATAATAGGTATAAGTATAAACATATACTTATACATGAAATGGATACGAATAAGGAAAAAAAAAGAAACAATAGGATAGGGACGATAGGCACGTTTTGGTGCGCTTATGCACGTCCCCTACAGACCTTTTTTTTTTTTTAAATCTGGTTTTAACTTTCTTAATTTCCTTATTTTTAATCTTTGTAAGGGCCAATGTATTTAATTCTTTTAATTTTAAATATTGTATATGTGTTTTATATGTGTATTTTATTCTGGCTGTTCCCTGCCCCGAGTCCCTTTGGGAGAGGGGGGCGGTATATAAATTTAAATAATAAATAAATAATAAATAAATACCTCTTAGGAAAGGGGGGTGAGGTCAATAGTAGACAGTCTAATGTTGAAGTTTTTGGGGTTTGGGGAAAAAAACCACAGAGTCAGGTAGAGTATTCCAGACATTGACTACTCTGTTGCTGAAGTCGTATTTCCTGCAATCAAGTTTGGTGCAGTTTATCTTTAGTTTATATCTATTTTGTGCTCTTGTATTGTTTTGGTTAAGCTGAAGTATTCATTGATAGAAAGACATTGCAATATATAATTTTATGTACTATACTTAGATCAAACTGAAGGCGGTTGTAATTCTAGGTTGTCTAGGTCTAAAATTTCAAGTCTGGTGGCATAAGGTATTCTGCTATGAGTAGAGGAGTGGAGGACTCTTCTCGTAAAATATTTCTGGACTTTCTCAATTGTATTAATATCAGATATGTAATGTGGATTCCAAACTGATGAGCTGTATTCAAATATTGGTCTAGCAAATGTTTTATATGTTCTAGTTAGTAGAGTGATATTACCAGAGAAAAAGCTACACAGAATTAGGTTAACAATTCTTAATGCCTTTTTGGCTATGCAGTTACAATGGGCTCTAGCACTTAGATCATTTGAGATGAGTACTCCAAGATCCTTGATAAAGTTTGTGTCATCAACAAGGTCTTGACTATATATGTTGTAGTCCTATGTACATTTATCACAACTCCTGGCCTCAATATTGATGGAACATGCATTTGATAAAATTGTAAATCAATTTAACACATAGTACAAACTAGTGGTCTACAAATGTTTAAAAATTAAACTTTTTTTTAAATCTGAAGTTCTTCATTTCAAGTTTGAAACAGTTGTTTCAAGTCTATAATGAACTGTTTTGACCTTATTGGAAACAATATGTTTAAGCTCAAAGCATTTCCAAACAGATCAAACCAACTTGTTCTTTCAAACACATAAAAATGTTGCTTTAAATATGAACTAACAGTGTCATGTTTGAAAGAGGATATACTGGATTCAAATAATTTAAAAACAAAATGTTTTCTAATCCCTAAGGTGAAATCCTATCTCAAGACTTATTCTTTTATTTTGACATTACCTTATATTTTGAGAAATAGTTATATCAATGCACAACCATTTATACAGTTCTACAGAGGAATTATTGAGTCTGCCCTCTGTACTTCGATATCTGTTTGGTTTGGTACAGCAACCAAATAGGATAGGTACAGACTCCAATGGAAAAAAAACAGTCGCAACCAGCCTGGTTTTCAATGAAGACCTGTATATTGCAATGGTCAGAAGAAGGGCTGATAAAATACAGACCTGGACATAACCCTCACATTCTGGACATGTTTCAACTCCCCTCTCAGAATTCTGCTATAGGGCATTGCATGCCAAAACAACAAAACACAGAAACAGTTTTTTCTCCTCATGCCATCACTCTGCTGAATATATAATCCTCACAGTATTGTTTTGTTTAAGTATATTTACTCTTGTTATATGGTTGTGGTATTATTATTATCTTTCTCATCTTCTACTACTACCCCCCTCTTATTGTTGTCATATTATGATTATTACTCTGTTGTTTTGCATGTATATTTGAGAGCTTTTACACAGGAGGACAAATTCCTTGTCTGTCTAATTGGCCAAATAAGTATTCGTTTCTATTCTGTTCTATTCTATAAATTCAACCAGTGCAAATTGGGGGAAAAAACCAAATACACTCTTCAAGTAAAATACAAGCATCTCTATCCTGAAAAATTTTTCCAGGAAAGGCTGCAAAGCTAAATGTTCCATGGAATTTAATGTGGGATAGCAGTAGAGCCTCTAAAAATGATCTACAGATGTGCATGTTTCTTCAAATTAACTAGTCCTGATTTTGTAGATCAAAACCAATGTATTACCATGCCCAAATTGGAATGTGAAATATCTTAATAATCTTTACAAATAATGCTAATAATTTGGTGATTTGAGAATATACCTCAGCACATTCAAAGCAAGACCTAAGTAAACTAGTCCACCGATAGCTGAAGCTGATATAACAATTAAAAGTAAAACAAAAGTGTATCGGAAACACTAGAGTTTCTATTACTATATGTGGCACTTGGAAGGGAGAGTCACAGACTGGACAACCAATGTGTAAAAAGATAACTCCGCCCACAGAAAGAGGACTGAGTGGGAAACATTTCAAAACAGACACTCCCTATTTTTCAGACAGTAAAAGAACAGAAGGTGAAAAATACTTTGTCCTGAAAAATTTTATTACGTGGTCTTACAATAAAGATAGCAATAGCAATAGCATATAGATTTATACACCACCCCATAGTGCTTTACAGCCCTCTCAAAGTGGTTTACATATTTCCTCCAACAATCTGGGTTCCTCATTTTATCAACCTCAGAAGGATGGAAAGCTGAGTCACCTTGAGCCGGTCAGGATCAAACTGCTGGCAGGCGGCAGAGTTAACCTGTAATACTACATTCTAATTAATGTGTCACCATGGCTCTTTAATAGAACTAAGACTCTTGGTTATACTTCTTGCCTGGACTACTTTGTAGGGCTAACAAATTCAAGATACTCTGGATAGTATACTGATGGAAAATTTGGGGCACCAATCTATTTGGCTAAAATTGACCTGCCATGTCTGCTGTGGATTACTCCTTCCATCCTGTCCCTGCATTCAGTGCCAAGTGTCTGTGGTTCAGCAGTACTGTTTTCTGTGCAGGTGAAACAAAAATCATGTTTGTTAGAGCTCTTACTTAGTTTGTTTTAAAAATTTAATTTTGATTGGTTGGTTAATTACCTTTCCTAGAAAAGTGCAAAACCCCAAAACTGAGTAACTCCTCCTCATTTTAATGCATATAATTGTACATGTAATTAAAAGAACTTGGCTCTTGTACATCTATTGCCTAATTGCTAAGGGGGAATTCCCTTCACTGTATCACTCTTGCCTGTGAAGCTTTGATTCCTCACTCCTTTTCATGGAATGTTCTTTATAAAAGGTTGTTTTATTTTAAAAGGTAACCTAGAATGGATATGCCTTCACAAATGGACCCATTTTTCCTCTTCCACACTTTGGATGACCAGAGACATATGCAGCTGTGATTTAATACAAAAATCTGTAAAGGGGTGATTTCTCCCAGTCCTCCAATGCTTATCCTGCAGCTGCTCCCAAGCTGCACTACCCTACATGACTACTAAATGGCAGCTGAGAAACAAACAAAACAAAACAAATGCCTCTTTCCTGCCACCTCATGGTCATTAGTTCAACTGACTGAAAAGTCGATAAGAATATTTTAGAAAAATTACATGGATGTACCAGAGAGCACCACACAGATGATATTGATATATAAAAAACCATTCTCTTGAACCCTGGGTCCAAGAACACAGGTACTCCTCAACTTACAACAGTTTGTTTAGTGACTGTTCAAAGTTACAATGGAACTGAAAAATGTGACTTTTGGCCGTTTTTCATAGTTGCAACTTTTGCAGCATCCATCCCTATGATCATGTGATCAAAATTCAGATGCTTGGCAATTGGTTCATATTTATGAACCTTTGCTGTGTCCTGGATTATGTGATCACCTTTGGCAACCTTCTGACAAGCAAAGCCAAGGGGAAAGCCACTTAACAACCAGGTAACTAACTTATCACTGCAGCAATTCACTTAACAACTGTGGCAAGAAAAGCTGTAAAATGAAGACAACTCACTTAACAAATGTCCTCACTTAACAACACAAATTTTGAACTCAATTGGGGTCATAAGTCAAGGACTACCTGTAGGCATGCAGCAGTTGCATTTGGGCTGCACAAATCCAGATCACTACTGCAGTGCAGATAAAGGAAGCAAACTCTTTGCTTCCATTTAGTGATCTTTAGCTGGATAGGTCAATAGTCCCTTGGAAAAGAACGGAAGAAAATGGTTTTGGGGGATAGTGCACCTGGAGCTTTCAAAAGCTACCCAAGCACACATTCTATATACACCAATTAGCAGTATTTTTGCATGGTTGGTGACACTCAAATTTCAATATGGGAAATAGGCAATTACTATCTTTTTAGCATTGTGTTTTATATTGACAGCTCTGAGATGGAAGTAAAACATAGCAAAGCACCTTACAGTTTACATTCCCTATGTCCTTTTCTGGCGTGAACTATTGACTCAGGGTGACCAATTTGGCAGCCACTCTAAGAGTTCAAATATGAGAGGGAAAGGATAATGATCTCCATTAGTTAGAGAGATCAGGATCTTGTAAGACAGCATCCTTTTTCTTAACAACAAATAAGGGAACTCATAGAGCAAGAACAAGGACAGATCAATTCTAACTGGTCCTCAGAACATTATTTTAAATAAGCCAACTCTGCTTGCAATATAGGCATTTAGCTGGAATCAGAACACCAGGAATAATGATTTTGATTAGTCACAAAATCAGTCTGTGTCTGTGTCCAATACATCCCAAGTTGAAATTCCTTTCCAAACATACTCTGTATATTTGACAATCTCATACTCTTTGTGTCTTGGGGGGGAGGGGGGGGGGAGAGAGAAAGAGACAGACTCAGGGATTTAAGGTCCTCAACCATTTTTCTCATGTCTTTTCAAATCAAGGATTCCTAGCCAAGCTCTGAAAATCAATATCAGTTCCATATTTATACACAGCTATTTCCAATGTAAGTCATTTCAGCCTTAGGACATGGAAATCTGATCTGCCTTTGCTGTTATACCTGGTGGCAAAACTGGAGGGGTAGAAGTCCCAACTTGTCCTAATGTTGGTTGGAACATCTAGTAGTGATTTGAGATAGTACCACCGTCTGTTGGCATGTGAAACAGAGTATGCCAAGCACTAACTTGATTTTCGTTAAGCGCTGGTTAAGATTTAAATACTTTGTTGACATGCTGATGACTAATTAATGACCCACTGTAATCATTACACTCAAATTTATAATATGATTTTTTTTGTCTATCATTTTTTAAAAAAATGTTTTTAATTGGTGATTTTATACCAATTCTGGGATAGTTTTCATTAAAGGTGAGTAAAGGAGTATTAGGAATGTTGGAATTATTTATAAATAAAGGCAGGATAAAAAATAAATAGTTGACTACAAAAGGAATTGATAAATGATAGTTTTTTTCAATTATTAGAATATTAAATACAGAATGTGAAACACTATGAAACTTAATGAAATAACTAAGGGCATTTAGCTATTTTAAGTTCAGAAGCCTGAGATTTAAGTCAATTATTCTTTATATTGTTCATCAGAACCAGTATTATAACAATTCCTTGTCAAAGTTGGTCAGAGCATCTAATTTTTAACTATTCTCCATAAGAAAATACAAGATACCGTACCTTAAAGAAATATAAGCAACAATACTTGCTGATTTTCTAATATTTTCCATATACCTGTTATTGTTTTTCCTCATAAAAAGAAACCAATGAAAGAAATATTCATTGTAAAAATCAAAATGCAAAATGTGTTTATGTTGTTCTATTAGATTAGAAGGTATTACCAAGAGTTATATTTATGTTTGTGCCTCTCAAAATAATTTCAGACTACATTATCAGCAGAAGAGCAGCTTTCTATTTCTGGCTCAGGTTGTAAACAGATCCATAAAAAGTTCTGTGACTAACACCACGGGCAAATTGCTTCAGAAAATGATTCATTTACAGTGAATACAAGAGTTTACACACCATTATATGCCAATTCATATTAGACATCTGGTAGCCTGATATGGGTTGTTATTACTCTTTGACTTGTCAGAAAGTTCTATGATCTGTCTAAAACTGGGGGGAAAGGAAATATTTTATTCATTTTTAATGTAGTAGTATACAATATTCTTAGTTGTAGTCCTACTGTATTCCTAAAGATCGCATGGCTGAGTTCTGTATATGTATGCCTGGGCATATTTTTACAATTATTCTGAATTATTCTGACATAAATTTCACAACTAACACAACTCTTCCTTAACACATTTCATTCGTATCAGTTTATAGCACTGCATACCTCTATTTGACAGAATGACATTATGTTTCTTCTTCAGATTTTCACATCCATTCATTCATTTATTTGCATTTAGAACTGTTTTTTTCCTGTATGCTACCTAGTCATATCCGTTATCCATGACAACTGTGAAATACGTTTTCTGAGTGCAATGCCCATCTGTGAGAAGCTTATAATATTATAGATTACATTAGATATACAAGATTGTGATAATGATTTTACCTGTCACTCACACAAACCTATTCTGCAGTGAAAATAAATTAACCCGAAGTTTCTCATGCGGTGCTATTGAGTTTATTAAACATTCTGTAATTGTCTGCTCCTTGTACAAAAGCATGGATTTTAAAACATCTAAAAATCAAGGCAATTATTGAATTCCATAAAAAGAAGACTTGCGGATACTTGACACTTCCTTAAAAATCTTCAGAGCTTGACACTGATTGTCAGTAGATAGTGCCTTTTTCAGATCACTTAAGGCAGGTATTTTTGTCCATAAAAGAACAAACTTGAGTGATTACCTGTGCTTTCTTGGCAATCACTTCCATTGCAGTGCCACTTACTTGTGAATAAGCATGTACAGAAACTGGGAGCAAGTTCCCAGTTTAAAAGTAACATGTAGAGAAACATGCATTATTTAACTTTTTTCTCCTAATTCAATATATTTTTGTGGATTGTGCCAATTACTTCCACCCACCTCAACAAATAAATAAATAAACATTTCCACTTATGCTATTGCAATTCAGATAGCTCTGTTCCGAAACATTTTTGTCCCTCAGAATCAAATTGAAGTATTAAGAAACACCACTGGCTTCACCATATTGCCATCTCCTTTCCCGAATATTCCAAGGGAAATGCAAGGCAAAGAAGCTGAACTGAGCCATTATGAGATTTACGGTGTCCACCTGTATTCATCATGCTTAACTATTTTTCACATCAGAAATGGATTGTGCTGAAACTGGAATCCACAATCACTCTTTCAACTCCACACAGAAGAAAACGACTTCTCCGACACCAAAACAAACCCCACTGCCTAAACTACAAACAAACTTAAAGAGCAAATCAAGTCAAGGTGGTGAGAAAAGCGAAACAAGTCCACTCTCGGCAGTGCGTTCTCCATCCAACCAGCAGAGTTAAGGGACAACAGTAGCAACGGCGGCGAGAAAACCCAGCAACGCCAACAGGATTTTTAAGGCACAGCTACCTTACCTTGCTGGAATAAGGAGGCTTGCTGAGAGTGATCCCATCCCGGATGAGTTTATCCCTAATCATGATTTTCAGTCTGAGTTTTGGGGTAAGTGATCAACTCCTTGGAGTTGAGTTCCATTTTCCGCGGCGCCCCCCGAGAGTGACCCGGCGGGGGCGTCTGCCGAGGTGGGTGCTTCCACGTCTTGGCTTGGCGCGTCTCCACCAGGCGGCTGGTGTAGATGTCGGGTCCCGGCGAGCCCCGGCGAGGGGGCTGCGGCTCCAAGGTGAAGTAGAGGCCGGCGGTGGTCTCATCTTCCTCCTTCAACCTCCGCACGGCTTCGTGGAGACGCCGCCTGTGCTGGGGCAGCGACACCCCGATGGCATCCAGGTCCGGCTCCCCGATTTGTTTGCACACTTCCAGGTCGTCATAGCCGTTATCCACAAAAGACTCGGCGTACTGGGTGAGTTTCAGGGTCTTCAACCATTCGTAAACGACGTTGGCGCACATGGTGGAAGGCAGCCCGGGAGGCCGGAGAGGAGGAGGTGCGAAAGGCAACTTTTGCAAAATCCCGCAGCTCCGCCGGCAGAGAAAGGCAAAGCCCAGCAGCCAAATCCGGACGTGATACAGGCATCGGCTGAGAGGAACGCCGAAACTCGCGTTCGGCGAAAACAGGCTCCCCTGCGCGAGAATAAAGACGGTTCAGTCCCGGCGCGATGGGAGCCTCGAGTCTCGGGCGGCGCTAAGCACACCTTGCGGCGAGTCCCTCTGCTTCCTCAGTCGTGGGCGTCCCCGGCTCTCAGAAGGGGACTACGGCCTCCGTCCATCGCCCCCGCCCCCCGAGCTTCCCGCCCGGTCTCATCGGCAACTGTAAAACCGCGACCGCCTGTCTCGGCAATCTTTCGCGGCTCCTGCTGTCTCTGGAGTCTTCTCTCCTGCTTGCTAGGCGTTTCTTTTCCAGCCTTCCTCGCCCGCGGTTGCCCCCTCAACACAGCAGCGCTTGCGCTCCGTGTGCTTGCGCGCCTACTTTTAATCCAACCTCGTATTCCGTGGGGCGGGAGCAGACGCTCGTCCGCCCGCCCGCTCTGCAACGCTTCTGCGGCTGCTGCCGGCGCTCGCTCGCTCGCCGGTCTGTGCGAAAAGCGAAGAACTCCACACACCTCATCCGACAAGCCACCATGTCATCCCCCCGACCTTTATGTTCCAAGCCGTGTCCCTCACCTATCCTCATGTCATGAGGGGTGCAGAAAAACCTCTCGCCGTATAGGCTGGCAAAAGGCCGGAAAATCAAGTTTTCGGCTCCCGCCTTTTTTTCTCTCCGTAGGCTGGAATTTGCACCTTTCGCCTCACACCCTCCAGAGACCTGGCGAGCGTTAACGCCGGCCGCGGAGACGAGGGAGGGAGGCGGCTCCCCGTATTTGGGGTGGGGAGGAAAGGTGCCTCTGAAAGTGCCGCCGTTATTTGGAGAGCAAATAGTAAGTCCGCAGCCAATAGCAGCTTCTCCTTTCCACGGGATTAACCGCCGGCTAGAAAAAGAGGATTGAAGGGAGCTTTTCTCTCGAGCAACAGCCTGTCCCGTTCCAAGGCCAGGAATTCCGGAATCTCTTTAGCCCCCGAATAGTGCCATTTTGGAGCGCGGGGAATAAGGAAGCGCGCATTCAACAGAAAGCAGCAGCTGTGCTTGTCTCATCTCTTTCTCACCTTCAATTGCTCGTTCATGCTTCATTAAACAAGTTGGATTGCACACACCCTAACATCAGAAGATGAGGAGCAGCCTCCGCACAGATGCTGGCGCTTTCCTCCTTTAATCTTTTCCTTCAGGAATCCTCTGCAGCTCTTCCCTGAATGGTTTATCTTGTTCCCCACCCACCCCAATATATGTCTTGTGATAAACCATAGCAACAAGATGCATTTGAAAAGCATGATTCTGGTGAGGTGGTCTGAAAACATTAGCAGCCCTTTGATAAGGCCTTTACTTCGCAGGACAAATGAACAGATGATGATACCACAATTTATGGTAGCTCTTTCATTTTATTCATACAAGGAGGGCTGTGTGGTACATTTACTGCTCATGAGGAAACACCTATCAACTTACTTTCTCCGTGGCACCAACAATGTTCTAATCCAGTAGTCATTTGTGAAACTCTTAAATCACAAGGATTATATCCAGGTACCCAAATCTTGTGTCATTCAACTCAGATTTGCCAGCAAAAAACTGCTGTCTGTATAAGGGATGCCTCCCTAATACTCTGTTTGGGCAACTGACATTCGTTTGAATTTATTAGCTGCCCAACTTCAGTAAACTGCCATGGAAACTATTTATTTAGATACTTCAAGTCTATATTCTGGTCTCCTCTTTGTGGTCATTTAATACTAGTGCTTTGTAGTGTGTACTAATGTGACCTGTCCGTTATTGTGGCAAGCAATTGAAAGATTATTATAAATTTATCAGAACAGGATAAGTTGGCTAACACAAGAAGATGCTAGAAATTGGTGGCAAGGAAAAAGCCTCAACAATAGGGGTGTCCAACCTTGACAAGTTTAATGCTTGTGGACTTCAATTCCCAGAATTCCCCATGTTGGCTGGAGAATTCTGGGAGTTGAAGTCCAAAAGTCTGAAAGATTGCTAAGATTGGTTCTACAATGTTACAAAGAGCTAGAAGTTTATGCCTATCCCAACTGGTGGGACAGCACAGATGACCATAGTAAGCACAGTAAGCCAATCTTCTCTTCTAGCTTCCCATAAAATGGACGAGGAAACCAAAAGAGATTTTGACATGCCTCCAAAATGGAAACATTCAGAGGAAAATATCCAGATATGCAGAGGCTTGGACTTTACTGGCTGGTGATTCTTTCTCACCTTGCCTTGATAAATCTCCCTTGCAGGAGCAAAGGAGGAAAAAGGAGAGGAAATTGTGACTCTTGTAGAACTCTACAACTCCACTTCTGCACCAATATTTCTCAACATTTGGCAACTTCGAGGACTTCAACTCCCAGCATCGCCCACCAGCATTGCTGGGAGTTGAAGTCCCCCACATTTTAAAATTGTCAAGGTTAAGAAACACTGTTCTCAAGATATTTATTCATACTTCATTTGAGTATAGCTTTTATTTTTGGATCAAGAAAAACCATCAGTTTCAGGCACATATCACAAAGGTAAGAGCCAACTGAACTTTCTGGTTTTTCTTTGAATATGTTTTGCTTCTCATCCATGAAGTTTCTTTCTAAGGAGCTGAAGGAAGCTTCTTGGATGAGAAGCCAAACGTCTTCAAAGAAAAACCAGAAAGGTCAGATGCCTCTTGAAAAAGCCATTTCGGACAACTGTGACCTGGATGACCTGAGAAGCGCCATAGATTTTCAGGTACATATTTCCTTGACTGATGAAGCTGGGTGTAGTGGGAGAGAGACGCAGTTAGTTCCCGAAGAGCAAAAAGCGGGGAAAGGTTTCTACAACTTGATTCGCAGATTAAATATAAACTACCCAATTTCGGCTTTTGCCATTAGCGGGAATTATCTCTCTCCTTTCCTTCATTACAAGGGAAAAAAACAGCTGTCTTGATCATCCCTGCCATGACTGGCGGGAGTGTTTTGCTGTAATTTCCTCTGTCCCGCTTGTTTTAAACTCACTTCTGCTTCTCCTAGTTCTGAGAAGTCCGGATTTCTCACAGCTGTAGATGCGATGGGGAGAGGAAGGAGCGCCGAAGAGGCATTAGGCAAAGTGAAAGGCTGAGTGGAGGTTGCGGACGCAAAGCACTAGCAACAGGCGCTTCTTTCGGTGGGTGGGTGGGGGTGACAGGAAGTGGGACGAGAGGGAGCCATTGACATGGGTGAGAATTGCTAGTCGCAGAACAGACAAAGCCGGGATCGTCGTGAGATTGTGATCCTTGGTGCCGTTTTTATCACGCCCCATTCCCTTGCTCCATATTGCTGGAAGAGCACCAAACCTGCGCTCGCAACTGGCGAAAATGGGAAAATTGGAGTAAGAGAAGGAGGAGGAGGGTTTGACACCACCAACAACACCGAAATTTGTCTCTTATCCTTTTTTTTTTTTTTTCTTTTACTCTCTTAGGCTTGCAAAAACAACGCTTGTAAGTGTGGGTTGAAAATGTCTTGCACTCACACTTCGCTTTAATTAGCTGGAGGGGAAGAATCAAAAATGCCCCGGCGGGACTCCTAGAAGAGTAGTCTAGAAGAGGCGGAAAAAAACAAGAGGAGGCTTCGCCCAACCTTTTCAGTACGTGCTATCCTTTCTCGCCTGAGTTTTCAATTCGCTTCCAATTCTGAGCTCGCAGCGCCTCCAGCCGCTTGATGTAAAATGTAACTCTCCTTCTCGTTTCAATTCGGCTGCTGCTGCTGTTGCACTTAATATAGTTTGTTTTTGGACGAGATTTCCAAAAGGTAACAGACAGGGAAACAATGTTTCCAAAAAGTAACAGGAGGGCAATATTTTCACAAGTAACAGAGGGAACATATGAAATCGATATGAATTTATAGCGTGTGACAGCTGCACAAAGCAAACCCATTGCTTTGAGGCTGCAAGAATCAAGTTATAAGAATGGCATTAGATGCAAGGCTACCTGGATCTCTAGAAGCTTCTTCCAGTGGGCCTTGTGTCATGAAGAATTGATATTCTTAGGCTGGTTTTTAAATTTCATTTTTAACTACCTGGCTTTTATATCTGTTTCAATGGAATAAATGTGCTTTTACTGAGAGCAAATGAAAATCTGACATCCAGATCAGCTCAAGGGAAAAAAGGGTCTTTGACATATCAAAGCCTTGTGTACAAAAATTAATTTTTAAAAAATAAAATATGCTGCTGGCCTGAAAATATTTTCAGTACACTTCCTTGTAAACTTTTAAAAAACTAATCTAGAGTAATACTCTTTAGTATAATTTGAGGACATTTGAAATAGAGTATGTAAGACAACATTGCTTTTCAAACTCATTTGCATTGTCCTTTTCTATTTGTTGTCAATATCCAATAATACATCCCAGAATATAAGATTGTGTAATGTATGGTTTACACAATAAATCAGTATTATTAAAATGCTGGTTTCCCTTTGGAAAAGAAGCAAAAAGAGCAAAAATAGGTATTTCCACATAACTATAACAAATTATTAGTGGAAAGGTTATTCTCCCTTCTACTTTTATCAAAGGTATGTTAGGAATCCTAAGAGCAAAGGTTTCAATATTTGGGCTAGTCAAATATGGGCTGCAAAACTCAAGACAAACCTTGTAGTTAAAGATCTTCTCTTCGTTGTTGCTATTTTGTACAGTAATTACCTGGATGTTCACAGCTCAAATCGATAGCACTATTCAAAAGTGTTGTAAATATTAGTGTAACATTTATCCACTGGGCTTTGATGAATTTATTCCTTCACACATTCAACTGAAATTTCCCATGCTATTGTGAAATATAATGTGAGTCCCTGATGCATTATAAAAAAAAAACTTAGACTAAACTTTGTAACTGTCAAATTTGACTTCAATAGGCATTTGGCAAATTAGATCACAACCTACTTCTTGATAAGACAGAAGAATTGAATAGATAGTACCACCACAAGAGGATTTGCAGTTGGCTGACTAACCACACCCAGCCTGTAGTTCCTTAATGAAACTATAGCTACATGGACAGAGCTTGCAGTGGGGTATCTCAAGGTTCTGTCTTGGCCCAGTGGCCTTCAACATCTTCATAAATAATCCAGATAAGGAGATAAAAGGGAAAGTCATGAAATTGCAGATGATGCTAAGCTGGTGGGAATTGCTAACGTTTTGGAAGAAGGATCTTGACAGACTTGAGTATTGGGCCCTAACCAACAAGATGTAATTCAATGGTGAGAAAAGTAAGATCCGCCACTTAGGCAGGAAAAACCAAATGCATAGGTACAAAATGGGCGGCCCCTGGCTCAATAGCAGCAACTATGTGATTTAGGTGTCTGAGTGAACTACCACTGAAGTGTAAGCCAGCAATGTGCTGCAGCTGACAAAACGTCGATGTATCAACAGAGGGATAACATCAGGAGATCATGGGAAACAACAATGCCACTTTATACTAATGAGGCCACACTTGTTCTGGTCATATGTTACAAATAAAGATGGTGAGATCTTAGAATGTGCACAGAGAAAAGCAACAAAGATGATAAATGGTCTGGAGATTAAGTGTATGATGAACAGTCAAGGAAGGCTAAATATTTCTAGCCTATTGAAGTCGATTAGGGGAGACATGACAATTTGAAGGGATATAGCAGAGAAGAGAGGATTGGCTTATTCTCCAAAGCACAAGAGGGCAGGACAAGAAGTATGAGTTAAAGTTTCTTAAAGAGAGATCCAACCTAGAAGCAAGGAGAAATTTTCTGACAATGGGAACACCTTGGAATACCTTGCCTCCTGGATTTTAAAATAGACTGGACAATCAAAAATAGACTGGACCGGGGATGGTATAATGTCTCCTGCTTTGAGTAGGGAATTGGAATAGAAGACCTCTGAAGTCCCTCCCAGCACTGTGATTCTATGTTCTAAACACAATATTAATATAATTAATTGGCTTTCTATCTCTTTCTATATTAGATTTTAGGATTTTTTTCAGGTGTTTAAGCAACAGATAAATTAATAATTCCCTAGTGATGCAGTAGAAATATTTTCTAGAGTGTAAACTACTACCCAGATCTAAAGTACATAGAAAGCTACTGTTATCAAATTTTAAGAAAAAATAAATTATACTGAATTCCAAGAAATAGTTTGTTCTCATATTCAACTGCAATACAGATAGTCCTCAACTTATGATGAAAATTGAGCCCAAAATTTATGTTGCTAAGAGATAATTTGTTAAGTGAGTCTTGGTCCGATTTTACAACTTTTCTTGTCACATTTGTTAAGGAAATACTGCAGTTGTTAACTTAATAACTTAGTTGTTAAGCAAATCTGGTTCCACATTGACTTTGCTTATCAGAAGGTTGCAAAAGATCCCGGGACGCTGTGAGTCAGTATCAAGTATCCAAATGTAAATCACATGACCATGGGGATTGGGGATGCTGCAGAGGTCATCCATGTGGTCAACTCACTTTTTTCAGTGCTGTTGTAACTTTGAACAGTCACTAAGCGAACTGCCGTAAGTGGAGGATTGCCCGACCATATTTGTAATCCTAGCATTACTATTCCACAATTTTCAGGTGCTTTTCTGCACTGAATAGAAGGCAGCGAGATACAATTTCATATTAGCGAAGCTTGAATGAATAGCAATTGATGTGTGTTCAACATCTGTTTTCAATTGTCTGGAATGTTATGTTATTTATAACTATTGTTTTTTGTAAATTTACATGGGTTTATAGATTTCAGGTAAGACAACCTCAATACAAAATCCATTTTATTGTATTTGTTTAATGAAAACAAAGTGCATTTTTATATGCGAATTTGCATTATTTATCTAAGTAAAGAGGACTGCTTATTTACCACTTTTCATTCTGAAAAGGACAATCTTAAGGCTAAAAGTAGAATGAGTAGAAAACAAAGTATGCATCAGATGAAAAAGGTGCTCACTGTTGCCATAAACTATAAACCATTATAGCTGAATTCAGACAACTTATTAAATTGAAAACAAACCAATCTCATTATAGCTTAGGCTTCATACAAGGTAGGAAATAATTACAGCTTGATCCATTGAAAAATGGATCAAGGAGGAAGGCCTATTCTGCCAAATGCGGCTCTGCTCCAGGCTTCCTTGGCTAGTATCTTGAGTAATATATGTTTCAAAAACTGCAGTTAGTCAAACTAAATACTTCCTGACTGAACTTCGCATCAGAAATATGTTGATGAAGATTCTCAGTCATCCAGGTAGACTTGTGTCATGGTAAGTGGACTTTTTTGGTTTGAAACTTTGTGCTGTTTATCCAAGTACAGTAGCTTCTTCAGTCTGAGCTAAAGAATCATCAGAAAATAAACCTTATATTAAGAATTCCACTTTATATGGTGGGAGAGAGGCACTTTTATTTAAATAGTTTTTCTTTTTATGACCTTTTAATCCCTTTGTCTAAAGGGATGGCATTGGGGCAACTGTGTGGAGCTGAGCATTTACTGGCTGAATGCTCTTCCTGACACCTATGCGGAGTTCACAGCAAATATTTTCTCTTGGTGCCCTGAGAGAGAAACATCTGCCACTGCTGGGATCAAACTTTCAACCTTCCGGAGTGGGAGGTGAGTGTCTTCAACTCTAGGTCACAACGCTGCTCCTTTATACCAAATAGTTATCCAGTGTAAAATTTTCCCATCCATTTCATTCTCCTAAAGCTGAAGCCATGGCTTAACTGAGTTGATAGTGTAGGGTTTACTTATAAGATTTTGATATTTTATGTACTGATGTACCAGTGGTGCGTTTCAAAACTTTTTACCACCAAACTGGTGGACATGGCTTGGTGGGTGTGCTTTGCGTGTGTGTGCCACTTTGCGCAGGTACAGAGGCTCTCCACCTCACCTCCTGCAATCGTGCACCTCCCTCTGTCACTTAGCAGTTAATGCGTGGCAATCTGCTGTGTCACACAAAGCAGCTGTGCTTCAAAAATAAGACATAAAGATGAGTATGGGCCTGGTGGTGTGGATGGGCCCAACAGCAAGCGTCAGAGAGAACACAATTCAGATTCCGCTGCTCTTCGGCGCTACTGGCTCAGCAGAACCGGGCCGAACTGGTAGAGTACCACCACTGTGGTGTACCTTAGATATAGCTACAATAGAGCAGTGTAGAATAGCTACATGAATAGATTAGAGAAAAATGGACACAGCAGTCCCAAAAACACTGCAGTAACAGTAAAGTAGAAATAGGGAAATAGGAATTTAAAAAAAATAGATGTGTGTCCTTTACCAGAAAATATTATTAGTAAATGTATTATCTAAACTAATTACATGCTTAGGGTTTAGGAAAGTGTCAGCATAACTGACAAGGCAATCTAATTAACACCAGTTGTTTAATGGACCTCTAAAGACTTGTGAAATGCAAAAGGTGTAAGATTCATAGGAATATTTTTAAAAAACCTATTTTGAACCTACTTTGAAGAAACTATTTCAAAGTAAATAATTATGATAGTTGGGATCTTACTGAATCCGTTTGCAGAATGAGTATGTAATGTATCTTAATCCTATAGTTATTTAAATTACTGCCTTTATAAATTGCATCAGCTAAGTTTTTAACTAGAAAACCCTCAAAATTAAATTGATGTTGATTAACCTTTTAAAAATGAAGCCTCTCTTATTCTTAAGTACCATTTTTTTTCATGTCACACTGTAAAATTGTTTATTTAGCATAATGTTTTGGTAAATTAAGATAATGTGACATTCTTTGATGCCATACTTCCGTATTGACAAAAATAGATGCAAAATATATTTTTATATGTAATGCCATATATCAACCGGCCCCGAGGCCCCTACTATGTGGGGTACCTCAGGGGTCGGTGCTTTCGCCCCTGCTGTCAACATTTATGTAAAGCCGCTGGGTGAGGTCATCCGTGGCTTCGGGGTGGAGTTCCATCAGTACGCTGATGATACTCAGCTGTACATCTCCACACCGGGCCACCCCAACGAAGCCGTCGAAGTGATGTCCCGGTGCCTGGACGCCGTGTGGAGTTGGATGGGTCGTAACAGGCTTCGTCTCAACCCGACCAAAACCGAGTGGCTGTGGTTTCCTGCGCCCAGATACAGCCAGCTGGTTCCTTCGCTGGCCGTGGGGGGAGAGGTCTTGACCCCCGTGGAAAGGGTGCGCAACTTGGGTGTCCTCCTGGACGTACGGCTGTCTTTAGAAGAACACATTGCAGCCGTCTCCAGGGGGGCTTTTATCAGATTCGTCTGATTTACCAGTTGCGGCCCTTTCTGGATCTGGGCGCCCTTTGCACAGTCACTTCCGCCCTCGTTATCTCCCGCCTGGATTATTGCAATGCTCTCTACATGGGGCTCCCCTTGAAGAGTCTCCGGAGGTTGCAGTTGGTCCAGAATGCAACCGCGCGGGTGATCGTGGGTGCTCCTCGGAGCTCCCACTTTACACCGCTTCTTCTCCGCAGGCTGCACTGGCTTCCTGTGGCCTTCCGAATTCGATTCAAGGTGGTACTGATGGTATTTAAAGTGCTCCATGGCTCGGGACCTGGGTACCTACGGGACCGCCTACTGCCATCGTCAACCTCCCGCCGCCCAGTACGCTCCCACAGGGTTGCCCTCTTGGGGTACCGCCGCCCGGCCGTTGTCAGCTGACGGCCCCGAGAGTTCGGGCTTTCTCTGTGGAGCTCCTCCCTATGGAATGATCTCCCCCCGGAGATACGAGCATGACGGATATTCTGACCTTCCGGCGCGCAGTTAAAACCCTATTTTTAGACAGGCTGGCCTGGCCCAGTAACTAGGTTCCGGTTTTAAACTTAATTGGGTTTTAATAATTAATTTTTAACTTTTATTCAGATCCCTGATTTTATATTGTTAAATTTAATTTTGAGGGGATACAGCCGGACCAATCGTGTTTAATATATTTTTAATTGTATTTATAATGTATTTATTATGTGTTTTTAGTAGGCTGTACACCGCCCCGAGTCCCTTTTTGGGAGATGGAGCGGTATAAAAATATGATATATAAATAAATAAATAAATAAATAACCTTGTTTCTGTTGGCTAGTTATTACTGATTTACAAACCATTCATTGCTGTTGGGACTCCTTAAATCTATCTTATTATCACTGGTAACACTGATGAGGCCTCTATTTTGTAAGATTCAAATGTTAATTGCATTGGAATCTCAATTCTTTAAAAAAAAAATTAAGACGGGCTTTAATATTTGCTTCTAGTCCATCTTTTGATCCAATTCAAAGCACTGGTTTAAATTCTAGATGGCTTATGAAAGAGCATCTTTTGCAGTTATTTCTGCTTAGTTAAGTAAATCTTCAGAAGTTATTCTCCAGGTACAACTAGCAACAATGGCACAACAAACAACTTTTAAAGATCCTTATAAAGTATAATGGCATCCATCTATGGAATGTCATTCCAGAGAACGTTTGTTTGGCATGCTCACTACTTCTCTTTACATCTCAAGCCAAAGCTTGTAAAGTGTTTAGCAGATGTTACTGTTGTTTTTTTTTTTAAAATAAAAAGACTTATAATCCCTTTCCCCCTTATTATTTGTAAAATAATTGTGGCCAGTGCAGTGATATAAATAACACAGACACATAAATATTAAAGGAATCCAAGTATTAATCCTCTCTTTGAACAAGAAGCTGGCATAATACTGAAGCTTGTAAGATTTCATGAGGAGCTTTTCCTACATAAGTGAGAATTATTCTACCAGAAGTCCCATTCTAAGCCGAACTGTTCTGTGTACCTTATGTATATTAAACACACAATAATTTTGAATTGTTGAGAAATATATAATCTCTTAAATTATAAACTAAGTAAATAGAAATATATATACTGTTTTAGTGTAATAAATATTAGTGGCATCAATTGTACAAGGGCTTGGATAATAAAAAGTATTAAATAAGGCTGCCACCGTGTGGCCAAAGGCTAAATTACAGAATTTGCCTATTCTGTATTCTGGAAGTGTGTGATATAATAAAAAACTGGACAAAGACAAATTAAATTAAAATAAAAAATATTGAATTAAGCATAAACTAATAAAAGAATAATTTTAATATAGCCCCACTATCAAGATGCATGTACTCTTTCCAATTGAAATTTGTACATCCTTTTGATTTCTAATGCTGATTTATTTTTAAATGTCTGGTTTTATATATGTATTATTTTATACCACCCAGAATCACTTCTCATGAGAAGAGTAGCTATATAAATTTGATAAATACAGATAAAATAATTTGAAAAGCCAAATTATGAAAGATAGAAATCCAAGGCGATACAGAATGGCTAATTTGGATGCTTTTAAATGTCATTGCCTTGGAGCTTATAATCCAATTATCTGAATTAAACTCTCAACAGCATTCAAGTCCCTTGTTGCACTTCCTCTGAAAAGGACAAAATGACATATTACCTATAATAGGACAAGGTAGCTGCCACTCAACAGCCTTGGTTGTTTCCAGATTTTTAGAATCTGAACTAATCCACATTACCAATTTGGGCATCCAGAATATGAAAATCATTACTCCTGTCACTTGTACTAAGTAAGATTATCTTCGTTCCAATAAAACCCCTTTTATTTAATTTAAAGATTATACCATTTGACAACCTGAGTTTGTGAAACTCAAATTTTATTACAATGTGTTTGTTGTTTAAAACAACATGTAACTGTTCTGACCTAGGCTTCCCAAAAGCACGAAGCTGACTCCTCATCCCAATAAAACCCCTTTTATTTAAAGTGAATTCCTCTCCAGAAAAATCCTGGCCAACAGTCTTTCAAGAGATTTCACAACTACAGACCTTTATCAGGCTTGGAGTTGCCAGGCCCGATATCTTCCAAATGCCACTCTGTAGCAGACAATACTTGCCAAGAAGTCAGGAACAGATCTTCACCCTAATGAATTGAACTAATTGTCTCCTGCAAACTCCCCTTTTGTTCCTCTTTATTCACTATAGGAGGGGTCATTCACCTGTGGCTTTACTCCCGAGTCGATCCTTGTTCCTTAGCTGTTCCCTTCTCCTGGCAGCTCTGCACATGCACATACTGGGAACAGGGTCCAGCTGTTCTTCTACCCCAGTGATGTCCGACTCCGAAGGTAGCTGATAACTGTCAGATGGCCCTGGCCCCATTTCTGCCTCTGACGCAGAGTACTTGTCAGAGCCTTCCCCAGATTCCAGGACTGGCCCATCTTCCTCCCCAACCTCTTCACTGTCCGAATCTGCTGCCAGCTCTGTTGGCAGGCCACAACAGCAACTTTCACGATGTGACTTAGCAAACCAGTAACTCCACTCTCTGTCCAATCAGGAATGTAATTGATTCAACAAATGGAGTCCTAAAATGTTTGTTTGCCATTCTTTTAACCATTCTATAACACTGAGACTTGCTGAGGTTAAAAAACAAAAATAATTAAAATCAATAATTAACTTTAATAATTTAGGACATGTGGATAAACTAAATCGTAAAATGGATAGTATATTTTATAGTTAAGACTGGTTGCTTAGCAACCTTTGAAATTATAACAGACCCAGAACAGGTACATTATGGCTTGTAAAGCAACTCAAGTGTGTAAAAGGTGATGCCACTCCCCTCTGGTCATGTGATCACATTTCAAGCATTTGGTAGCTGGCTCCCCTTTATGACCAGTTATAACATCTTGCAATTGTATGACCATGACCTGCTATACAAAATAATCTCCCATTCAAAAGAATTAGTTTGCACTTATGACTGCAGTATTTGCTTAGCAACGCTGCAAAAATGTATAAAATAGGGTAGCCAGGTAGGTGCTTTGACTTATGACCATAATGACTGGAAATCTGGTCCCAATTGTGATCCCTCAATTGAGTACTAACTATATTTCCTTATCTAATGTTGGGGAACAATTTTTCAATCTAAATTACATTCTATGGCAAAACTAGTATAAGAAAAGATCTACATTGGCCTGCATAATGTCTTTCAAATATGACATTTACTCTTTATTAATCTTCAGTGATAGATGGACAACTATGGGTCATTTGGAGATAGTCTAAAAATTGATTGTATGCCATCAAGTCATTTTTAACTCCTAGTAACCACATAAGACAAATTTTCTCCATGACAGCCTGTTCTAGATTTAAAAAGTAAGACCTTAAAACATTATCATTCTTGGATATATGAAATAGCTTGATCCAGTAGCTTGCAATATCACATTTTTACCATATTACTGTTGGGTAATAGCAGAGGCACCCATGCTGTTCAACATACATGTTCAGCTTTTTTAAAAAAAAATCCTCTTGTAATTTGAAATTTTCACCAGTGGATGTAAACATTTGTTTAACTATTTGACTCAAATATTCATATTTTTTGAGGGAAATGGTGTTAAATTACAGCAACAAAATAGTTTCATTTTTTAAATTCTTGGTATTATATACAATTTTGACCTCTTCCAAGATAGATGATACTGTAATTTTAAAATAAATTTATAGGAGCCTTATATGACAGATACACATTTTAACTTTGATTCTAAATTTGTGACTAACCTTTTATTCAGGAACTGCAGAAATGCTTTTTGAGAATATTGGAAGGAGCAATCTTTTTTCACTCCTTTATACTATCCTCAGAAATGACGTGGTCATTGAATTCAGTAGTTATTTTAGTAGAAACTGTATGTTTTAAGTATAGTATGTTACTCTAAGCTCCCATATTTCCCCTGAAGGCTTGACTGTTCAAGCACCAAATGATGTCTCTAAGACTAGAGATACTTCTATGGGAAAATTCTTTTATATTACCGTGACCTTAATAGCAAGGTTACAATGAAACAGAAACATACTGGCACTTAACCCTAATCTCAAAGTAGGAGCTACTTCGAAATAAATATGGCATTTCAACTGCATAATGATTAAGAGGCTTGTTCTAGCAATACTTCAAACTAATAGAACTACAGAGACATAAATCACACAAAAAGAAACACAGTCTTGAATATACAACTTCTGAGTATTTTTAAAAAGATGAACACTTAACATTCAAGGTAATGACTTAAATTCATAGATAATATTTTATTGAGACATGCAAAAACAGCATTTTGTCATCTTTAGAGATTGTTTAAAATGGGAATCTGTAATATGTATCAAAGCATTTTTTATATGTACATATGTGTGTATGTATGTAATATTATATATCAAAGTATCTTTGCCAAAGATACAAAAAGCTGTTACTTACAAAAATGCTAAAAAACAATTCATTAAATCCAGGTAGGACAGTTTTGTAGATATGTAATTTCTCAATGAAGAGTCTAATTGTTTTGGAGTCAGGTTCATAATTTAAAGTGTTTGGGAATACATTATAACTCTGATTTTAGGAAGATATCTTGGTTGTAGTGATACACTCCCATAATCTCATGTATGAATTAATGGAATGCGATCTCTATTGGACTGCTTATGAAATTCTAGCTGTTAATGAGAGTTTTAATAAGGTTGAACTATGTTTCAACCTTATTAAAAGGTTGAGCTATGTTTAAGCAGTCATTTCTCCCTTGCACTACATGCCACTTCATTCTTACAGTTGTGGTTTCGAGGGTAGGGCTCTTCAGTTTGGCATGTTATTGTCTGTGGAAATGCTTTCATCTATATATATTCCCCATACATATGTATTCCCTAGATTACCTATGAAAAGATTTTTTTTTTCCAATGGTGATTTTGGGGTAATGGAATACTTTCCACAGAGATCAACTGGAACTAGATTATTAAATTCTTAGTAATCTTAAATTTTATGCCTTTTAAAACTCTTGGTTTTTAAAATAGCTCCTGGCAGTTTGACATTATTGGCTAGTTTAACTTTGTAGTTTTTAAAATGTATTATAAAAGGTTGGCTTATATTTTTATAATGCAAGTTTTATATATATTTTATAATTTAATTGTATCATATGTTAATGTAGTTTCTTATTTTATATAAGCCACTTTGAATGGCTAGACAGGTAAATGTATATAAATGTATGTAAATTAATAAATACCTGAGTAGATTTAATTTTACATGGTTTTATAAGGGAAGGGTACAAGGCCAACTTGATAAGGCCTTATAAAATCTTATAAACACAAATAATAAAGTGTATGCAACACTTCAGTCAGAAACATGGAAATGAAGGTAATTTGACAAAAGAATAAAGTATGTTTCTTTTAACATGTGGAAATATTTCCGTTTGATGATTCTTCTTTCTACCAAGAGTTTAGCTAAAAAGCAAATGATAAATTATGGTAATACATGCAGCACTTAATAGGCAGCATTTTATAGGTGTTTGTTCATGATCAAGGAAATCAGCAACTTAAACTTAGCACTATTTCCAGATTTGGACCCTTTTTTAAACCTACATTAAGGTCTGTCACTTTATCTACTACTTGAAAACATAAGAAAGTGGGATAGATCTTCAAGAATTGATCATATTAAGAATACATTAATGATGCATGAAACAAAAGCTAGTTTTGTTTCAGGAGAGATTTGAATAGTTTATTTTGCCCAGTCAGAGCCCTTCAGCATAATGACACATTCATATACACATATGAACATAATTTTCTGAAACATTAATGTATAATATACATTTCCCCCCTTTTAAAATACCAACTGCACAGGTATTTTTATTTACAAAAATATCCCATACTTAATTTTAATGTTATGACATAGTTTAGAATCAAGTACATTAAGTAAAATTATGCAATCTAACATTTCCATTTGTAATGGTATGGTTTACCGTTCATATGAAACTAAGTTTGTAGACAGATGAATCTGCAACCCTATCCTAAAATGCATTTCCCAGTTTCATCATCAGAACACACAGTGGGGCTCCGCAAAACTAAAATGGTAGAAGACAATAAAAAAATGAAATACACAATGTACATAGAGCAAAATACATTTAAGCTAGAAGTTTTATATCAAGCATGCTTTCCCAAAGAATAATGGTAGAATCATTTACTGATATTCTTCTCTTTTTTCTTCAGTAGTGCTTGCTTAATGAAACAGAAGCAATTCTAGAAAGTAGAATGCTCTTCTTAGATCTAACCAATATGAATAGCAGCATATGAGATTAAGTAATTAATTTACACATTTTTAAAAGGGGAGTTAACACTCCGTTTCTCCACTTTGCAATATCAAATAATAACTCCATGGATGATGCCATGATTTTATCGAAAAATCAGACTTACTAATCTGTAAAAATGTAAAGGTCAAGAAGAAACATACAGTTGCTTGACATTTAGAAATACTAATTTCTAAATGTATTTATGAAAAATGCTAATACAGATTTAGTTGCATTTTGATTCCTATAACCAAATTAGTTTGAAAATTAAAAAGTACACTGATCTGAACTTCAAACGAACATGATTTACATAAGAAACATATTCATGCATTCCTGGTTTGATTCTCAATGTACATTAAGCAGTTTTTAAATGCAGATAATTCGCATGTGCTGGACATTAGCTTTTTATCATCCACCACCCCCAACCATAAAATTCATTTAACAGGATCTTTATTTTTGGTAGTAACATCACTAACATTCACAAGGGGAAAGAAATTCACAATATTGTACAGACAAGTATCTAGACTATAGGAACAAACGCAGCCGAGAATTTGCACAATAAACAAAGGCAAGCAATGAGTACTTTTCAGTCACTAGGCATACCACAACTAGTGGACTCATATTTCCATCTCTGTGCATCAGGGCACTAACAAAATGGGATTATTCACCAACCATAGGAATATGCATTAAAAAACAATTTTAAAGACAAAGACCAACAAATACAAAATATGGAGAAAACAATATTTCAGAATACAAAATACTGTAACTGACCAAAATAAAATAGAAAAAATGGAATTCAGTTTTAATACGCTCATGGAAAACACGAGTTATAATGGATATCCATCAACAAGCTGCTTTTCGATATGTTACATTTGGATTATGTAAATGTCTCCCTTCCCATGGAGTTTTCTTAGGTTATGTTATAATGTTGCTTTAGGCCAGAAGTATTTTATTAGACTGGGTATGTTTATTATCATTTCTACATGAAATGACAATTTTCCTATAAGCTGAATTAACGTTTGTATGCTTCTTATATATATATTACCTTTGACAAATTTAACATAATTTTAATTAAAAGAAATATCCTCAGATTTGATAGCCAACTATATCTTATGACATTATATTAAAAAATTATCACGACTTCAATTTAGCCTGTACTTAATTCTCTTTTTTACATAGAACCAAAAGCACATCTTATTTTGGACAACACTGCAGCTTTAGGTGACCATTAAACAAATCTGAAAGAGTTTCAGTTGTTGCTGATGTTTTAAAGCTTTTAAAATTATTTTACAGTTAAATTTTTCCTGATCCTTTGGAGTTTCAATATACAGTACTTCCTGCACTTTCTACTTGTCTACTAATACAATGAAGGAAACAAGTCCATATGTGCAGTCTTTAGTCCTGAAGGCCTCCTTCCTTTACCAGCTTGGAAGCTCCTGTCCACAAGGAACTTGATACACGAGAAAATGTAGAATTCTGTATATGGATAAGATGTTTGCTGAAATTAATTTTCTAAATGATATCTACATAGAATTTAAAATTTATAAATGGAAAAGGATGAAATACTCAAGCTTGCAATACTTAAAGTGCAGGGAAAAGAAATTCAAGTTTATAGTTCAGATAAGATCAGTGCTACAAAAAGCAAAAAGAAAAAAATCCACTGCATCAAGATTACCTTTGGCTATAGCTTTCTAATGTACAGATGTCACATGAAGGAAATACCTCAAGCAACAAATGTAAATTAAATCATCTCAAGGCTATTAATACAAATCAGGAAAGTCGCTTTACTCTTAACTGTTATAGTGGAATCACACTTTCAGGCTTGCTTGAAATAATATTTACATAAACATTCAGGAATTACAGTTTGGCAGTTTTTAACTGAAGAATAGTGTCTTCAGTTTATTAAAATTAAACTTGTTAATATTACCTGAAAGACGGGTAGCAGCACTTTTCCTGGATTACATATAGTTGCTTATTTTTCTACAACAACGCTATCCAAACTGTCCTGGCTATGTGGAATGAGCCTCTGACACAGTATCAGTGGTTTAATAATTGCACAGTTGTGATAAGTAAAGAAACAATGATAACACATTTTTTAATTCTTTATTTTAACCACTATATCTATTTCTAAAAAGTTCTGAGCTACACATTTTCCTCAGAAGAAATACTACATTCTTTCCACTGATTTTGAAAGGGTATACGTATTTATGTGAAATATATTTTTCTCACTAGCCAATGCAGTTGCAACAGTTCAAAATCAGCAACCATAACGAGGAAGGATTTTGTATTTTGTTTTGGCTTTTCCAAAACAAATGTGCTGGGCAAATATGGACATATTTTGTGAATGAAAACATGCTTTCCCATTTTGCTAACTTTTAATTAGTGTCTCAAATATCAAGGTGTTCATGTGTCCTTACAATTTATGTCATCTACATATTAACTTCTTACACATTCCTCACCATTTTTTAATTCTGCCCACAATATCTTTTAAATAAGTTTGCAGACACTATTAACTGAACTTCCAACACCATTAAAAATAATCATTAGAAACAGATTATGTAACCATAGGAAAACAAGATTTATAGTAATGCTTTAATGCAATGATTACTTGTCATGTTTGAATGTCTACATAAGCAACCCACTCTTTCTAGAAAGCACTTTTTGTTTTGTTTTTTAAATAATGCACGAACGGATTGGTGAATAGGGATTTACCACTAATAAACTACAACTAACCTTTCAAGAAATTTCATCAAGTTTAAAAATGTTCCTCCTCCTTCACATCAACATTCAAAATATGAGATGGCTCAGTACAGCACTATGAAAACTATCCCAAATTAATTTGATAGAGTTGTGGAAGGCCTCAAAAATGAACGTGCATACTAGGAGTATACAACTTGGTGCTCCATATATAGTTTGAATATAAAGCTCATAATTTATGATTACTGGCCATGCAATAAAGAGAGCATCAGGATGTCTACCACAATATGACATAACCACCAAACATTTCTAATATGCATTCCAAATTTTGAAAATGTATGCAGCCTTATTCTGACTACTTGTCCATACAACTGAAGAACCTAATAGTAATGTCCCTAATACAACAACAAATAAATTATGTATGAAGCAAACTGTCCTACAACTGTATGTTACTTCAAGGAGAATTGACAAATAGTGTTAAATGAACATAACCAGTAAAATGGCATATTTGCCGAAGTCTATTTTCTGCAAATATTTTCTAGTTAAATTATTTCATTCATGGTATAAAATGCACATTTTAGAAGGTGTTTGTTGGCATCTCCTTCATGAAGCTTGTCATCTATCGAATACTTGTTCACAAATGCATAATGGAGATCACCTCAGAATCAGATAATGAGAATTCAGAATGAGTGGGGCACAGCAGGTAAGAAAGCTGACATTATTATTTCTTGATTCATTATAGCATTCTCTTTTCCATCCACTTTTACAACTGCAAGAATTACGATTCTGTTTATTTGAAGCTGTAAAACATTTTCCTTAAAGGAAATCATGTTTCAGTTAAGTGTACTAAGGCTTATGCTTCAGACTGCAAGATACAATCAAGCCAAGGTAAGAGCCAAGAAATCAATAGGACATTGTTTTAGCATGTGCTTAAATGTTTCCATCAGAAATCAACCAAACTTAACAATTTTAAGCTAGATCATACTATTTGTACAACAACAAAAATTAGCAACTGACAAGTGAAATTACTAATGCATAGGGAGGTTACAATAATAAATAAGTTGTTAACATTTTTATGCCTATGTCACATGTCTTTTAAAAATTTGGCTTATGGATCTTATTCAACATATTTTTATAAACTCGAGTAATTTATTTTACACCCCTAAAACACCCCACAATTGTACTATAATTAAATGTCATACAAGCAAAATAAGTAAGCAAGTAATTTTATATCTGGCTCGAAACTTGGTGGCAAGAACCATTTGCTGAATCAAATGTTCGATGTTTGCAGGAATATTGAAATTTTCTATTCTGATACATTAAGTGAATTTCATAGTATCCTTACCCAAAGCTGCACTGAAGAGAGGTAATAATCTAATGTTTTAAACATCCTAGCAAAATATATTAGCAACCCCAAGAGAGAAACAGATTTCAACTTTCCTGAAGTTTGCATATCTATCCACCCAGTGTTGTAACCAGACTTGTAAGGGCTTAGCTTTATTAAATGAAAGGTTTCTTAAATCATATTCTTTCAGAAGTAGGTCTAATTTATTTGAAAGACTTCATTAAACAATGCCAGTCAGTAACTTTTAACGTGGACTGAACCATATTACAGATAAATGCATATCCAAATAATATTTTGAGCCAAACCATTGCTTAACCAACACCAGGAAATTTTCTTTTGGCTTAAACTTCAGACATGCGTATCAAATAATTCATTCAACATTTGCAGAGTTTGGGCAAGTGTTTAGAAAAATAAAACTCAAGCCTCTGAATGGCCATATACTGGCACTTGCTTAAATAAAGCCTACACTAATTAAGGCTGTTTGCAAATGATCATAAATTAGTCACTATTTCTGATTTCCAACATGACAAACATTTCTTAATTATGTATTTTTCTAAATATTTTAAAATAAATTATTTTATAATATGGCTTTGGTGCAGCCTTTATTAGCTAAAAATATACTGCTTCAATTTGGCACATCTTAAATCCCTCCTCTCGTACAAATCTACATAAGAATCTACCAGTTCCTAAAGTGGTAAAATACTGAGTGCTTTGAAACAATCCACTCTGACTTTACCTTTATTGTGTAATTTATGCAGTGAATCAAAGGGCACTTACATGGAAGAAAATTCCTTTCAAATTAAAAGACTTGTTTCCAAGTAAGCACACTAAGATTAAGGAGCCAACTTCTTTGCTGATGGGTTTGACTTAGAAACTATTTTCAAATTAAATTCTGTTTTTTTCCTGAATATATTTTAGTACAATGCAATTGATAAATTGTGAAAGTTGTATCTTAAGAGTTCAACACTGAACTGAAGACAAGTTTACCTGATTGGGCATGTAAGCTAGCTACATACCTGATATTTAAATTCTTACACAAATACATTCTGTTAAACACACAAAGTAAGTTGTACAGCATGAATTAAATTTGTATCCATGTAAAAAATTATAAATTGATCCAGCTATATTGGCAGGAAAATAAAAATATATATATATAACTGGTTGAAAGATGACAAATATGAATCATTGCAAGAGATATTTTTACTTTTCACATTAGACAGCCATAACACAAATGAAAACTTTTAGCATGATGTGCAGGTCAATCACTTGTGTTTTTATGATGCAAAGTAACTTATCATCTTATTTTTTACTTGATGCTGGCTGCATGTGGACATCACAAAAACATGGATTATTATGAGAGAAATGAGCTACAGCAAGCCTTGAGCTTACATTTCTTTCTTTTGCTTCTCAGATATGGCCATCCAAAATTGGAAGCTTTCACATCTGATTAACAGCAATTTAATGCTATATGGTCATATGTGGTCAATCTTACCTAAAGTTTATTGAAACAAGCTAGCTTCAAACTGAGTTATGAAGATGGCTTATTTCAGACCAGTAAGTCACAGGCATTAAAAGTAATTTTGTTGAGTATGAATAAAACTGTAGTTAAACAAAAACTGAAGCAAAAGCATGCCATGTTTTATTATGAAGTCCCAATGCAGCAACAATATAAAGATGCAAAGACAATACTATTAGATCAGGGGTCCAAGAAGAGATTATGTGACTGCATGTGAACTATGTGTAGATTCAAGATGGAACTTGTGTATTTCCAGTTTATCAGATCAGAGAAATGGTAGCAGAATAAGTCATTTTCAGACAGCTTTATGAATGTGCTTTTAAGGAGGAAAGGTGTAGATCAGTTAATAGTCCCATAAAATGAACTTTATTCTAGCTCTTGGACCCCTGATTTATTGCAGCCTCCTGGAGGAGGATGAAACACTGGCAGCAACAACAATAGCACAAAACTTTTGGCATATGAAATATTAACACAGGATAGATCCTGCATTGCCCCTGCTCTTTTGATTCCAAATTTTCTATTTTTGTCCATGTGTTCTCTTTGCCATCAATTCTGTTCTCAAGCTCCCAGTCATCCCACAGATAACACACATACATGCGCAGATGCGCAAACACACCCTCACGATGTGGGTGTCAGTTTTAAATACAATGATCCTCAGTTAAAGCTGTACGACTGAGGTAAACCAGTGCATAATTTGTGCTAGGAAATATCTGTACCCATTGGCTGACACCCTTCCAGCTTTGCTGGTCCTGCAGAAGTTAATGAAAAGATTTTTCTTCAAGATAAAGTTAAGAGATGCATTTGAGAATGTGTTGTCAGAACTGGTACCATTTTTTATCCTTGCATTTCAACATCATCTAAAAGCAAAACAAAGGAACAGAATATATAATAATGCATCTGAGAGTATACACAATGCCATTTATTCTAAAGACTACAAAGTATCCATTATTAATGACATTATTAATGAGTGAATAATTGAATAAATAGTTAAAAGTAGTATAGAAAAAATGAACCCCACAAATATAAATTGCATAAATTCATTTTATTAAGTTTCTGCCTCTAACAATATAACAACCAATTAATTTAAATAAAGATGACCAGGAAAGCCCATCTGATCATAACTGCTGACATAATGGCAATATTCACATTCTTCTCCAGAATACCCACAGTGAACTAACGTTCATGCTACTCTATTCAAACTGGAAAGAATAAACAAAAAGATTTGGCCTTCTTGTAAAAAAGGCAACTGATACCAAGAAGGACGTACCTCATGTGCATGCTTTGAGAAAGAATCAGCACTAGCTAACATGGCTGTTGTTCGTTCTTCCAGCTCTCCCAATTTTTGCCCTCTTTCATCCAATGCTATTCTGGCTCGTGCCAACTCACAAACTATTCCTGATGCTGCTCCTTTGACTCCTTCAATACCACCAGGTCCTGGTATATGCTGGGCAAGGCTTCTTGATGCCTTTCCAGCAGCAGATTCACCAACTGACCATATCAAGAAAAAACAAATTATGTTTGCATTCCTTTCAGAGGAGAACTTACTACTTGTAAGCAGAATTACACACTGGGAGAGATGAAACAATATGATAAAACCAAATGAAAATAATGTGTTGAAAATTATTCAATAATTCTAACAGCAATATAGTCAATATCTTATCCCTATTTAACTATATACATTATTTTTAAAATATTATTTGAAATTACTTTAGAGAAAGTTAATACACCTATAAATTGTTCCTTATTCAATTTATAATTAAGTAGTAAACCAAAAGTAGGACTTTTCTGTTGCTTAGTTTCCCAATTAAATTAAATTGGCTTTGAGTTGCTGGCTTTTCAGAAAGTTCCTAAAATCCAGATGTGTTCTAGACATGGGGATTGGAGTGTTAGTTAAAACCCTTGATGTGGCTATTAGTTGTGTATACTGGTTTGATTCCTCAACAGTTCTTTATATTTTACATCATGTTCTTCACTTCAGGAATTTAAGATGTATGGACTTCAACAGTCCACACATTTTAAAGTTGCTAAATTTGAAAAACACTGTTTAACATTATGTTGCAACGTTGTTTCTAAATGTAAAACAAAAGAGAAGGAAAGAAAAGGAAAAGAGAGGAGGAAAAGTATTATTTCAACCACCTTTGTCTTTATGAGTCAGAAACTGAAAAGTATTCAGTAAAACCACTAATGGTTTGCTATTTTGTTTTACTTATTTCCACACTGCTGATTTATATTTTTAATTTGTTCTATTGTAATATAATAAACTATTAATATGCGATTTTTATGTTCCTAGGAGACTATGAAGTGATAGAATATATCGTATTTTATTACCAATAAAAGAGATCAGTATTATTATATTTTAATAATATTATGTGCATTGGAAGATTTTAAAGTCACCCTTACTGAATATACATGACAAAAGTGGATGCAATGTGTGTCAGCATAGTTCTGATTCACACATAGTAATTTTTAGTACTTGTCTTAAATATAATAATATCAATATATTTTAGTGCTTCTAATTTTAGTATAGTCTTCTCTAAACTTTGTAAATCCCTATTTGCAAGATTTTGATTTTTTTCTGTCTTGACCTGCTTTCCCTTGCTGGAAACTAATAAATATTTTGCATTTGTATTTAGAAAAAAAACACCAATGTCTTTCTAATAGGTAAGTATTTGCAGAGATATTAATTTCTGTTTTGAGTACTATTTAAATTTTGCATTTGGATTCTTTTTTTTTTTTAAGAAAACTTTATTGAATTTTATTACAAAAAGAAATTTTTTTAAAAAAATATATAATTCAATAACAACTGTTTGTGGTGCATTATCATAGCATTTGGATTCTTTTAATGTTGGATTCTTTTAATGTTATTTGTACTTTACATCCTATGGAAACTTGAAATATTTTTTTTCAGTTTTTTGTCTGGATGGAACTAAAAAAGTGTTTTAACAAAGAAACTATCCCATTTATTAAATTACAGACACTTTTAAATATTGATTCAAATGTATCAACTCTACATTAAATGAATGAGAATTTTGCAAAAAAATATCATCCTTTTATAAATGAAGCAACTTGTAGGAGAAAATAAGCAGTATATTTCAATAGTTTCCATTATTTCAATTTCTTTCCATACTTTTAGTTATGTTGGACTGATAAATTGTGTTTAATTTTCTATTCCCCTCATATAAGTTTTTTTAAAAAAGAGATGAAATCAACTCACAGAGTTCTTCCCTGTCAAGTGATTGCGCACCACCTCCAAAGAGACCTTTGAAGAACCCTCTGTTTGGTGCTTCTGGTGTTTCTACAGGTGTGAAGAGCTCACCCAACATTTCCTTTAAATAAAAATCATTTTAAATCATATCAGAAAATTCTTCTTGAATTTGTTAAAAGCAAAAGGCAGGCTAGTATCCGGTTGCTATGTCTCCCAATTCAGGGTCTCATCTTCAAATGTTTCTACATTTACAATATTTTAAATATGTTAAAATTTGGTCCTGTTGCTGGCTGATATAGGCAGAAGAGTAGAACCAGGTTCTGCAATAACCCAACTCTGATTAGGTGAGCCAAATATTTTTTATAAGAGCCTGTCTGTTTTTCTGTGCAATCCTGATGGTTTATGTATAAATTTCAGATTACTGGCAAAACTTGGTTCTTCTTTTCCTGACAAAGCAGCCTGGCTTATTCAGGCAGAAACAGGAGTAAGTTCTGAAAGCACACCAGTTCAGAATTCTGGCAAAGTCTTTGTGTAATTATTGTCACGGCAATGACTTATGCACACAAAGCTAGATCACTTGGTGGGACGCATGTTCTGTGCCCAAATCATTGTATTACTCCACAAAGTTGGAGGCTGTGAAATACAAAAATATTAAATAAAATCTAGAGTGAGTCTTCCGATGCAAGTAGCAGGCCTGTTGGGTCCAAGAAGGAAGAAAAGTACCCATTAGCTGCAAGGAACCATCATACTAATTCTCTGCCCCTGGTTTTATATTAATTGCTTCCACCAAAGGGGTCTTAATGCATTTCATACCTGCAAGATAGCAAAGTCCTCCATGCACCATTTGTTCCTATGATCATGAACAGGGAGGAACCAAAGAAACGCAGTCTTTGGAAGACTCTGCAGATCAGATTTCCCCACCATTTCTGTTTTTCTTGAGCAAATCCAGCTTTCCATTCATTCTAGAAATACTATACTCCTTCCTGTAAGGCAGACCTGTCTGATCTGTGGCCCACGGGTTGCACACAGCCCTGGACACCAGGTACAGCTAGTCCTCAACTTACAACAGTTCATTTAATGATCATTCAAAGTTACAATGGCATGAAAAAGGTAGTTAGATCCAGTGATTAGAATGCAGTGTTGCAGACTAACTGACTGCCAGGAGTTTGATCCTGACTGGCTCAAGGTTGACTCAGCCTTCCATCCTTCTGAGGTTGGTAAAACAAGGACCCAGATTGTTGGGGGCAATATGCTGACCCTGTAAAACTTCTCAGAGAGGGCTGTAAAGCACTATGAAGAGGCATTTAATTCTAAGTGCCATTGCTATTTTCACACTTGCAGTATACCCATGGTCATGTGATAAAAATTCAGATGCTTGGCAATAGGTTCATATTTATGACACGGTTGCATGTGATCACCTTTCCTGACAAGTGGGGAAGCCAGATTCACTTGACAACTTTGTTACTAATTTAACAACTGCAGGTAATTCACTTAACAACTGTTACAAGAAAGGTCCTAAAATGGGGCAAAACTGATTTAATAAATGTGTCACTTAACAGAAATTTTGGACTCAATTGTATTTGTAACTAACGAGAATGGGCGGCAAATAAATTTAATACGTAAACAAGATGCTATAAAGCTTTATACAGGTCTTCCTATCCTCTTGCTTCTCAGTTGTCAGTTTTGCAGATGTGCACAGCAACTGCATGTGCCTGCCACTCTGTTAAAAAGGTACCTTTGCTTTGCAGCACAATGCCAGCATGCCCATTTCCAAGGTGTACATTTTTCCAAGTGTGCCAGATTGCCCACTTTATATATCTACATTTTTCAAAGTGGAAAAAGATGAAGATCCTTCCTTTCTCACCTCACTAGCCAACCAGCCAAAGAGTAGAGCAGCTTTCAACCCCATTGAGGGTTGAGGAAGGAATGCGTGGATGTGCCAATGTTCCTTGGCTATCAAGTTTCTACACAAAGCAGGAGTTTTGCAAGAACTTGGTCATGCTGGGCCAAATTCTCAGAGATCGTCTTTGCATGAGCAAATCTGCCACCAATTGGCAACCCATCATTTTGCTCAGAGTCCATAATTTGAGAATAATGGTTTCATCTTGTGCTCATTCCCAAACTATTACAGGGTGTAGGTAACAAGATTTAGTTTACTTTCTTCTGAAGGAAAAAATACCCAGTATAATGTTACACTTAGATCCATTCATTGACTACATTAAATTGAAACCTTAATATGCATTTAAAATATCCACATCTTAAAGAGATGTACGCTGAGATGGAAAAGAAAACATAGTATACATTTATAATTTGTACATAAATAGCATATTCTTCAATAAATGCTTTTCTATAGCAATACATTTAAAAATTACCTGCAGGTTTTCACACGTTTCTTGACTATAAGTAATTCTCTGGATTTCTGTCGGTGAGACAAGATACAATGCCTGCCCATTGTTGGTGAAGCAAAATGTTCTGGCTATCCTCATGTTGGTAAGTGGTAAGTAATATACGTCCAATAGTGGCCTTAAACTTGGCAAACTTGAAAGAACAGAATTACAATTTGTTAAAATAAAGCACAATATCCTATTCTAGTCTTCTTTAATAAAGCTTTATAGTATAATACATGTTATGTTCTCATTTCTTTTAAATACTCATATATTGTTGACTCCATAGCTTTGACTTACAAAGTTCTGCCTAAGCAGGTTTTAATATGTTTAACAAGGAATCCATGTGACTGTGTGCATAAAACAAATCAACTATTTATCCATGTTAACTTTTTTGATGTTAGAAAATTGCATCAGGTATAAAGAAAATGTTGATATTTAATTTACTGATGTTTATCTGATAAGTGGTAAAGTCCAAACATATTTATATTTATACTCGCAGATCATTATGCATATACTCCCAAATTCTGTTTAAATAATTGTACTGAAAATTCTCAATTATTCAGTATTGATAATCTATTTTTTAAAATATAAAATATTGATAATCTAAATAACCAAATACTAAAATCACAGAGTTTTTTTGGGGTGGGTGGGTGGGGATTCTTATCACTACAGAAAACTTCCATGTGATGCTTCTAATTCGTAATATACTCCCTTTAATTCCTCCAAGGATGGAACACCCAATTAAAATATATTAACAGAAGCTTCTAAGGAGATAAAATAGAAAAGCACAAATAACTTTATCATAAATGTCACAGAAAATTATGTTATTCTTCCTTGGAAATACAAAGTTCTTCTAACTTCTATTAGCAATACTGAAAAATATATTGCAATCTAGCCCTTGCTCCTGAGAGTTCCTATACAGAAAACTTCTGCTATACAATCTAAAGAAAGTTGTCAGCAGAAGGAATCAATTAGACACCATTCTAATTCTGAAAATTAGAACAAATACATGTTTATGAAGGGCTGACATTAGACATTTAAGCATCTTACTAAATGTACATATTAAATCATAAAAATATAATTTGAATGTTTGCAAATATACGCCAATATGAAATTTTTAAGCAGAAGTTCAACAATATAACCCTAATCCTAACTGCCATTCTCCCCTAGGTTCTTTTAAAATAAATATTACTGCTTAAGTCATAATATCAAAACATCTTTCCCATAAGAAAGCACAGCAAAGTTTAGTACTTTTTGATAAGCAGCATTATAGAGATGGGTAAAATTATTATTTTATATATATTATTATATCATTTATTTATGATTATTATTTATCATTTATTTATAATATTATTATAAATAAATATATGAAATGTGGAGAGAAATATTTTAGTCTTTCTTTCAAATCTCAAAGACAATATATCCCAAACCAATTAAAATCCTTTTTAATGTAATGCATAGTTAACAATAGTATTTTCTATCCTCCAATGAATTGATGATCGTCAATTTAAATGCTTTTAAAAGGGTATATAGAAATAAAACAATTATTATTATGAACTATTACTTCCTGAATCATAAATAACACTCTTAGTGGGGAACAAATGGAAAAGAAGCATTATTCTAATGTTTTGCTTGTGAGTTTATGGACACATCTAGTTAGCACATACACAGAATGCTTATTTGGGTGAGCACGGAGGCCAGCAGAGGCCTTCTGGTATTCTTTTAGGCCTAGAGTCCCAACTAACTTTTTGCTGAGACTTTGTCACACTCTGTACCATATGGAAGTGCAAAGCAGACAAACAGTTATAAACCCAATTGCTGAAAAATATTTAGCTTCTAAACCACCATTATAGAGCCACGTCAAGACATAGTTTTTAACTTTAATTTTAAGTAGTTCAGACCAAATCAAGGCATCCTCTCCTTAAATGAAGACAGCAAAAGGAAAAAGGCAAAAATATTATGTTATTTTAAAAATTCAAACTATATCACCCAAGCAAACAAAGTATAGTTTGATTATCAAATTAACCAGAATATAAGATGAAGGACTAAGGCAACTCTCTGTCTGCAGGCACAAGAAAAGAAATCAAAGTAGGATTTGCTTCCTTGCGCATCTACAGACAGCACAAGGGACATTATAAAAAAGGAATATTTTTAATGCAAAGTAAGAAAAAAAATTAGAAGTAAAACAGATTCTAGGGAATCAGTCCCATCTAGGGACATATTTAGATATCTATGTAACAATATTAATTGTCCTTTCCTATTTTTATTTTGTAATTTATTTCAGAGGGAACAGATACAGTTCCTCCTTTTAGCAATTAACACCTTACCTAAAAGTCATTATATGTCCATTGGCACAGAAACAAGCAAGACAGATACTGTTACTGAGTGCCACTATATCTCCGCGAAGGACAAATGAAGTCTCTGTTATATTTTGCTTATAAGTACAGTTCTGTGAGGGCAGTGATATAACTTTTGCTTGCTTTTCAGAGCATATCACTGCATATTGGTTTTCAATCATTTCCTGAGAAGAGGATGGAGATACTGAGACAGGCCGACGTTTTTTTTCAATTTATCCTTTTCATCCTTGTCTTCAGGAACATTGTGTTCTCTCCAGGGTTCATATGCAGGTGGAACTAATGATCCTGTTGTGTCCAGAAAAGCCATTCTTAAGACTGCTCCTTTAAGCCTCAGAATAGTTCCTAAGATGAAGAAAATAGTGATATTTCTCAGTACTATGCATAGCTCAAAGGGTATTTTCTTTATGTTTTAGTAGATACTTTATCTGTAAAATACTCTAGTATATATTCCATTCATAATAGACTACATGCATGTCAGACATAACACTTGAAACAGAAATTTTCTGAATTGAAAGTATTTAAAAAAATTGTTAAACTGCAAAACCATTAGAAACCTAGATAGCTATTCATAAACACAAAAATGAATTTCTAATCAGTTTACTTCTTGTTAAAAGAAACTTTATAAATAGACAAGATAACCTTTGTTGTCCGTTTTTTCTGTGAACATACTGGCACACATTAAAAAATGATCTTACACTGCTCATATGTATGTAAATTAAAGGTTTCTTAAAATCTGAAATATAGAATGTAGCATTATTTCTTAGGAGGTAGGCGGATTTCCTTGATATGAGCTTGAAACACTGGTTCCTAGTTACTCTCACAATCTAAATAGGCTTGAAGTGGCATTTCTCAGTGGCAGTGGCTGTGCTGGGATTGAAGTACAGAAATGGCCTGGGGTGGTGGCAACTGGCTGAGACAGTTGAAGGCCCCGGGCCTCTATTTCAGCCCCTGCCACTGCTGCTGCTATGCAGAGCAACCAAGGGGCATATATTTATTTATTTATTGTACTTATATACCACCCTATTTCCCTGATAGGACTCAGGGCGGTGCACAGCCAAATTAAAATACAGAGGACAATACAAAATTAATTAATGATTAGGAAGAGATAGATAGCCAGAGGCTTAATAGACCAACAAAGGATTGGTGTCATGCTGGAGTATTTCTGCTGATGTGTGTAAAATAACTATCAGTAGTGACAATCTCTCAAGGAATAGACTTCATAAAATAGACTTCATAGAATAGATTCTTAGAATATACTTCCTTATCTAATTTACATTTTTTTTCTTAATGTGTTTTTTAGTGAAATTTTACAATGATTATTTGGTATTTTTATTTTTAAGGCTATTTTATGGTTTGTTCACCTGCCTTTTACGTTTAAGATTTTATTTTTAAAAAGTCTTTAAAGTCCAAATTTAAAGTAAATATGTACTTCCCAAAACCAAGCAGGTGAAATCTTTTTTTAAAAAGGTTATATTAAGAGACATTTATGACAAATTTCCCTTTTCTAATGAAATGCATGCTGATCAAAACAATCAGCCAAACTTTATATTTCTCCTCTCAAGTTTTTCTAAAAAATAACTAAAGAGATTTCTCTGTAGATTATTGCAGAATGAGAACTAATAATACACAGTAATAATCAGTCAATAATAGTAAAATCATTGTCTTGCTAGTTCATTGTTTCTTGTTAAATACATACCACTGGGGGAAACAATTACTGGTTGAAGCAGTCTTTGTTCTCCTCCTGGCGGTAAATTCAGTGCAATGACTAAAACGGTGCCTAAAGTAGTCCCAACCCACAAGCATGGTGAAGGTGATGTATCGGCTTTTCGGGTGAAGGTCTCACAAAAGTGGAGAGCTGAAATTGCTTCTCGGGATTCCTTATCAATGCTGGTTACACTAGAACTTCTGGATCGGCTGAAGGAATTGTCTCTAACATCTGAAAGATTTTGCATTAATTAAACATACTGCAATACCACATTGTTGTTTCTATTTCATATTTTACAGACATATTACATACAGTATATCCACCTCCAAATCTCAACTTCGTATCACAAATTACATTTTAGGGATACGCTTAAGATTTTTAAAAATTGTACACCTGAAGTACATAAGATTGATAAAAATTATTTATATATTTGGAAATGTAGAAGCACGTTCATTAGACAGTTACCTGACTATAGCTCCCTGTGAACTGTAAATCTAGTAGCGAACCCTAGACATGTATGGTATACTTAGGTCATACTACACAGCTATATTTTTGAACAGGAGAGTAGCTACCATTATACTTTTTCCCTCAAAAATAAATGTTACATTATACATGATGTACTACTTCAAATATATGCAGCCATTTTTATTTTGAGGAAAACTAGATGCAGCACACTGGAATGGAAAACTTCTTTCAAATCTGCCTCTCTGACACATACATACACACAAATACAAAACTATAAATTCCAGTTTTATAGTTGAACAGTCATTATGATGGTATTTTTAACCTAATTTCAGTAATTTCAATCAGTGATACAAAAGGAAATAATTATATGAATGTTTAATTATTGGAAACAGCACCGACAAAAACCAAAATAAACAGAGTTATCCAGAAGAAAATAAAAATCCAGATACTGAAGAATGTATCAGCAACAATCAACCACATAACCTACTGAATATGGTTTTAAAGATGATGAGATTAGAAAAGATATGTTTACAGAATAGTAAAGGCTATTAAGATTGTGATAAAATATAATAAATGTACCGAAGCATAATTAAAAAGAATTCATGTGAAAAACCTATTTGAAGTTATTGGAAGGGAAGTAGCAAGTTATTTGTTCATAATCTTTTCAATATCATTTTAAAGATTAGAGTGTCTTGTAAAATTCTAATCTAATATTCAGGAAGTAGACTGATAATTTTAGAGAACATACTGGTTAAAACTCTATATATTATATATTAGGTGCAATAATAACACATGTGGAGTCTTTAATGGCAAGAGTATGCCAATTGAGAAAGCTTTGCATAGGGAAATATCAAGCTGTTTCAGATGGTTTTGTGAATATTTAATTAACTATTTATTACTCCCTTAACCTAAGTTGTAAATTTAATATTTTCAAACTGTAATTTTAATATGTAGAACAGACAATTGGATACAGCTATAAATATATTCTCAACTATATAAGCAATATTTGATGGGGCAATTCTAGTGTGTTTCAAAAGAACCTAAATATGCCTTGAAAAAATTAAGGATCTTTTTGGATACACTCATCACTCTACATTAATAAACTCTAAAAATTTGTTTCACTTTTTAAAAATATAATGAAAATGAATGGAAAATCAGAAGAACATGCTGAACTTTTTGGATATAGACTGACCCAAGTAAAAATAATCCAATGCCTCATGAACAGATGCTAACCTTTCCTTGTACAATGTAGCTCTTTTATACAAACTCCAATATCTCCCACAAATTTGTTTGAAACCTTTCTAAATTTCCAGAAAAGATTTGAGGCTTTCTAAAGGTTGGATTGCTCCCAATTCCAATCCCACTTTTTCCAATAGAAAAAGTTATGTTACCAGAAAGAGATTTCTGATTATACTCATTGCCCAGATCTTATATCTTTGGAACTGTAAGAATTCTTGGTCCCTCTTAATATCAAAATGTTTTGCATGTTTTGTTACAATACAGTCAGCACAATTGTTAGAATAGGTTTATAAATTGTTTTTTGCTTTTTAAATAAAACAAAAGAATTGATGAAGAGATGAAGAATTACTAAAGTATTCATATACTGTAAATTTTACCATGAACAAAATTGAGTGTTTTATATGAACTGAAAATAAGAGAATTAGGTAAACTGGTGTATTCAGCCTCTTTTGACTAAGTTTCTATATTTTTTATTTGCTTTACAGGATAAAATAGTTTGTAAGAAGCACTTTCTGGGCAAAATAACATTTCAAGAGATTAGTAGAATTCTCCATTAAGTACTAGGTTAACAATAAATATAGATTTTACATACCATGTACCATGTATAAAATATTTTTCATGAAAATTGTCTGAAATTATATTTTTATCCTGCCATTTCTCAAAAAAGGGTGTATTATATATATGATTCTCTCCATTATTTTAATGCCTCAGTATGGAACATGGGATAATGTCACCTAAAAAAGCTGATTCTCTCCACCAAATTTATTGCTAAAGCAAGATTTGTATTTGCATTTTCCACCTAATTACTTACTATTATTTATTCCTGAAAATTAGGTATGATTTCCTTACATTCTTGATTTCTATTGAAAGTAATAGTGTAAATTATGAAAATTAAAAAATAAACTATGAACAAAATTATACTTCTGTGGGTGAGATTTTCATGGCTTTTAAAGAGGAGTAGTTCCAAATTGAGGGCAAAGAAATTGTAAACATGCACTGCATCAAATCTTGGAACTGAACAATGAAAAATAAATGGAAATTTTCCCTACTTAGATATGTGAAATTTCAAAATACACAGTGTGTATTTTATAGCCTTTTGAAAGACTATAAACACCATTAACACAGGCTTTGAACAAATACTTACCTAACTCAGGTTTCAGTTCAGTTGGTAAGCTTAATTTTCTAGACATCTTTGCTGAAAAATAATGTATAGTTTTGTAATAAAACTAGAATTATCATATTTCAGAGAATATGAAATAATTAAAATTGTCAGTTTTCAAATTCAGAATTCATATATTAGTTCTAAGCAAGGAAGTATGTGTATGTAAACAAATATTTATGAAAAGTTTAATTACAAAGGTGCAATGAGAGTATGACAATTACTTTTTTTGGAATTAAAGCAAGTTAAAAATACTAATATTTAAAATTATTAGGTTTTCAAATGTCTTTATTGTGGCACATTAGATATTCTGATTTACATTTGGGCTCCCCCAAATACATGTTTAATCAATGCAAATCAAGATGGAGCCAAAGTTATTTAAATATCTTTTTACAAGACAATATTCTGTCCCAAACATTGCAATTCTAAAATGGCAAAGATCACAGAAAATTGCCAGGAGATTGAGCCTCCAAAAGCCCCTGAATGTTAGAAAGAGTTTCAGAATTATACTTAAAACACCACAAAGGGTAAATTATAGGGCTACACAGGGCTATTAGAGATATACTATGGGAGAAACTGTTAGCATATTTATAAATGATGCTTTCTGACAACTATAGCAAGCATTGGGATGAGTGAGCATTATCTTTCCAATGACAACGCTGTGTCCCAGTATTCTTACTCCTAACTTGTGTAGGGAAAAGGAAAAGAGGTTTTCAAAGAGACATTATGTCCCTATTATCGAGGACAGATATGACCCGAATAAAGAGGATTCTATTATTTGGTTATGTAATACAAGATTTATCCCTTAAAGCTTGTAGTTGCTAAGAATAAAACTGTTTCTTAAGGCATCTTGTGATACAGCTTTTTAAAAAATAAATAAATAAAATGAACATGTTTTACATCAATAAATAAGACAAGGCCATGCTTTGCAGGAAAATAAAATATTAAATAAATACAATATATTGGCTAAAAATCTAGAGTCAGAAAGCTTTAAAAGAATCTAAATGAAAAACCCTTGTAACATAATTAGAACTATAGGTACTATAAATATATCCTTTTCATCAAGCATCCTTGGAATTACTGAACTGTTTCCAGGAAGTTCTATCAATTTCCCTTCTTCTTCAAAAAATACAAATTATGCTAATAAAAGGCCTGCGGGGTGGTGGAGGTTTCCAAGGCTGTTATTTCCTACTGCTTTTTGCTTTAGAGTAATTAATTTGGCTTACAGGTAAGTGGAGTAAAATTATTGTTTTATGTTATGTAAAATCACAGTTTGCATTATATTGTATATATTGCTTTATATGTTGTTAGCTTAAAATATAGTTGAAATAGTTGTAGAATTTAACACGGTCTCTGGTATTAAATTAAGAATCTAGGCAGCTTAATCCTTATTAAATATAGTTTGTACAGAATTTAATACAATTATGTTTTTATTTTTAGGGGGGGTTTCAAAATCCACAATGGAAATCTTTTCACCACCTTGAAGACAGACAAAGACAGCAACACAGGTCCATGCAAACTTGAATCCACACACACAGTTTAAAAAGGCTAAATTTCTGTAGACATTAGAAACCTAAAGATTGGAAATTATAATTAGTATGCAACATTTCTCCTTCTTTTTCCTATTAAAAATTGTATCTTTACCTCAGCCTTTACCAATATTCAAGTATACTGTACAATAACCAGTAAAAAGTTACACATGGCCAAATAATCTCTAATAAATGAAACCAAAAATGATTGACTATTATCTGATTAGATTTATCCGTACTTGGAAATAGCGGGTACACTTATGTTTCACTTAAAACACATCCTATGGTATAATAATAATCTGATTAATTTTAATCAACAATGTCATTCCCTTTTAAAACTGCAATCCACTGTAAGCAGAAAGGCTATTTCACAAGGACTTTATTATGCCCAATATATTAAAAGAATGTTTGTATTGAATTATAATCAATATATATTAAAAGTGCTTATCAGGGCAAATTCTACACAATCCACAAAGTAGAAATAAAATAAATAGTCACCAATAGCATAACATGTAAGTCATCCATCTAAATTCTAAATACTGATATAATAATTATATATCGTATCTTAGATTTCTATCTGTCAATTAAAAAATTAAAGACATAATATATATGATGTGTGTGCATATATATACATTGTATATATTATAATAAATAAGTCTGTAATTTTTTCATCGATAAATGGAAATTTCTATCTGCACACTGGAAAAATTTCAATTACATAGTGTATATTACGCTGATACGTTACAATGTCCTAGATTCTTGGGAGAATTCGATGCATAGGAAGGCCATACCAACTAAAGAACTGGCAACTGAGATTTCACACTGTTGTGTATATAATAATTTTATTGACAAAAGAAAGTTTTATTAAATCTATTGCTTTAAAATTTTATATGCAAGACTATTCAATGCCCATTTGATCCTTTTATTTTTTCCCCCCCTCAACTCTACTCAACTAGTGTTAAATACAACCATGCATTGTTTGGACTAATTTTGGCTCCAAAACATCATTTGTCAAACTGTCCTCTCCGTCTTGTTCCACTTATTATAGAAACTAAGATAGATTTAATCCAATGCTTTCCTCATTTTATATAGGAACAAAATCACATTGCATAGTTTATCATTTTTGACAGACATTTGCAGATAAAAACTTTTATTTGTTGAAGTTGATTGTTGCAATTAAGGTACAAACTGAACTAGATATTCCTCTTTCTTAGATTTGCTTTCTCACCTTCTTGTTAACAGGAAGTTTGGAGAATTCTACTGTATCTACATCTGTTTTGAATGGCAAGAGGAAATACAGTCAACTTCTCTACTGTTGAGAACTAGCATTTATTTGTAAATCTTAATGAACTTCCTTATGGCATTGAAACTGCCAACCATTCTCTGGAAATGAAAGATATTTTTCTCTGAAAAATTTCACAAGGCTGGTAGTTGTAGGAAGCACTTTTTGATAGACCTGTGAATATGAATTTAAGCATTTCTAGAGATTTTTAATCTTGAAATAAATCTTGTTTAATTTTGACCCTGGAGAAAAAAAGTAAAAAACCCCATCATTTAATAATATAAAGTGGTGCTATGAAATATAAAACATGCTATATAAATCTTGATTTATTGATTAATGTTTTTATAATCAAACATATTATTCATGTATTATTTCTCCATTAAATAATAAGTTAATAAAAACCCGTATTTACAAAGTACTAATGGAACTAAAATAAGATCAATACACTGAAAGTAAACATTTTATCTTTCAACAAAAATATGCTTTCTTTCCAAACTATTAAATTTGCGGTGATATATTTTGAATCTGAAGAGCAAACAGTGGAACAGAGTGCGCCTTCTAACTTTCCCTAACTTAAATGAGTCAAGCAATCATTTTCTTGTTTTTCACTGCAAACTTAGTCCTCTGAGACCTACTTAGGCAAGCAGGAAAACAGATAAGGAGTCAGGCAAAAAAGCAATTAATCCTTTTCCTTTCTCTTATGAAAATGAAAATATCCCCCCACCACTTCCCAAGAACAATAATCCTAACTCTTATTTTAAGAGGACTATGTGTCCTAAGCATAGAACTGGAATAATTCAGTACAGAAAAGGCTTGTAGTTGCATTGATATTAGGCATCATTGGTGAAATACAAAAGTTTACAATATCTAGAAAATTTGTCATTTTTTTTCATAATTCTAAAAAAATAAAAAAATAATTTACCTTTCCCCCCAATTCTTCAGTCCAATTTAATTCCCCCCAATTCTTCAGGAAAAATGTAAATTCCCTTTTTGTGGGGAAAAAAGTTTCTTCTTTCTTTCCCCTCCAGAAATATTAGTTTTGCTACTATTTATCTGGAATAATTTTATGTGACCAGAACTACTTCTCCCTTTAGACATTATTTAACAGAATGAGTAATTTTTATTTTTCTCTGCTATTTAGTCAAAGCAACTGCTGCAAGTTATCATAAGTGTATTTATTTTGAAGAGTTTTATTTTAATTGTAGATGACACCAGACTAATGGAAACCAACACATTAAAACTAGGTATTTTTATTGCTTTGTAAGTATTGTATTGCATTGGAACTAAAGAATTTACTGTATTTCCTATTATATTTGTCCATCTTTCTCAGTTTGTAGCATTATCTGAATGGGACAGGATATATCCAAAGAAACCTAATATTGATGCTCCTAAAGTAACATATAATAAAATTTTAAAATCTACATAACACTGCTAGTACAACATACATGTACCTATCTGGTTTGGTTATTATTATAGTATAAACTTTTTCAAAATGAAATATAACAAATATAACAACTGTTTATTCAATGCTATTTAAAAATGTATTTTTCAAACTATCTGCTATAATACCCGTTAGCATGAATTTACTGAATTCTAATTTCAGAAGAACAATAAGATAAGAAAGTCACTGATTTCAACACTCTCACTCAAAAGCTGGAAGTTATTAGTCAATAGTTTTATCATAAATGCAACCAAATATATATAAATTCTTTGAACATTGTCTAAAAGAAAAGAGATAACTTATCAAGTGTGCTATAAAAAGAGAAATTTAGAATGAGCCAAGCTCTATGCAAACATATATATCTTCTTAGATAATTACTAAAATCATAGAAGTAAAAATGACAGAAACTGAAATATAGGGAAGAAAAGCCTTTATAGTGCAATAATGTAATATATACTCAAGTGAGCACCACTCAATTAAAGTAAATACTCCCAGATAAATGGCCAAAGAATTAGAGCTTTAATTTAAATAGAAAACCAGTAATCTATATACTTTAAAATAAAGTTAAAAAGCAAAATAACCATATCCAAGCAAGAAAGTATTCCTATCTCTCCTGTATGTTAATTCATCATTCACCATGGTTACATCCTTACAAAAGAAGGGTTCAATCATCATTCACATATACTGCAAATATTACAATTTTCAACTTATTGTCAATTATATTAGTTTGGTTAGCAGTTAATTCAGAGATAAAAATGTGTCATGCTTTTATTCTTAAAATAGGAAAGATCTATTCATTTGAACATAATTAGATCTATTCAAGAGGACCAAGTTACAAATGATTTATGCAGTAATGTTTACACGATTGAACTTCTTCAATATTTTAAACCAGAAGCCATTTTTTTGGTAGAGGAATGTGTGCATAAAATTAGAAAAAAATTAAGAGCCCATATCCTTGATTAAATAACAAAGCGAAGTATTTTAGAAAATAAGCAAATAAATGGTTAGGAGAGTATTAATTTAATAGTAATGCACTGCAGCTTGCTTTGTTTTACAACTGAATTAAGCGCTGCATAGAATAAAGTGCCAGGAAGGAGCAAAGGATATTTTTGTCTAGTTCCTACCTATATCACTGGCTATCATCTTGGAAAACTTTCTGCTTTTGGTTTTCACTGCAAATAATGTTTTGATAGAAATGTCAATTTACTAAAAGATAAGCTAGTGAAATAAACGATAATACTGTACTCTTAGAAATAAAATACTATACCCTTTTCTATAAAATTATTCATTTTTTGTTCATCACCAGAATTGTTGGGGGAACCAGAACCTACATGAGTGAAGAAAAGAATGAAAGGAATATAAAGAAAAGAGGTTCAAACAAAATACATACAGGCAAGGAATTGGAACAGATTGTAAAAATAAAGAAAGGACATAATGTCCTAGGTCTGCATCAAATGAAATAATAGTCTAAAATATATATTATCACCGAGAATGGATAACTTTTGTATTTAATTTTTTTGTACTGGTAAGAAAGTCCACAGAATTTGTAAAAGGATCTCAGTTTCATAGACAACTTTGTATTTCCTGTCACCATGTCATTACGTTTTCAATCAGACACTTAATATTATTTTGGCCTAAAGTATTCATTTCCCAATGAAAGGTAATCTAACTCCATCTATTAAACAAGCGCAGATACATATTTACTTAATACTGTGAAGAAAAATAAAATTTGACAAGACTGTTTATGTTTAACAAAGTAGTTCATAGTGCATAATGACAGACAATATAATTTATATTTTAAATTCCAATGGTAAATTATATATGTAGTCAATCTAAATCAAAAAGAAAAAAAATAAATTAAGACTGAAAATACATCAGTGCAAGTTTTATTGAATAGTAAATTATAAAGTGACGCTCTTCATTTCAAAGCAGAATGATTTTTCTATTACCTGTAGAAGAGAACCGAAAAAATTGGGCACAGTGATTAATTTATATGAGTTTCTTGCTTTTAAAAAAGCGCATTCAGAGAACTTCTCAGAACATCTGCACAGGGCAAATCTCATACGTATAATCTATAGAAGCCATGAAGAGTAACAGAATTGGCTAATAAAATTGAGTTAATACCTATTCAATGGTTAGGTTAGGATTTGCATGTTAGGAACAAGGGGGGGAAAAAAGTCCATTACATTCTCTAGGATGACTTACCATTAGAAATTGCGATCCTATCTAAATTGAGATGACTCATGCAAAAAAATGAAAATACAAGGATACTTGTATTTACTATTTCTTTAGGAGTATTTAAACAAAATTTAAAGCTTTCCTATATATCAAAACTACTTAAGAAATAATATTTTTCTTACCTGTAAAATTACTCCTAAAATAACAAGACCTAATGGAAATACTACTTTGAACTACTTCTAAAAATCTATGTTGAATTTTGGATTATGCTTTATTTCCTTCTTTCAAAGATAGCTAACTCTCTTCTCCAATATCGGGTAAGATTGCAATTAAGCTCAAATAAGTAAGGGACTCTTCTTAAAATAAATACATTTAAAAAATTATGACAATCCTGCAATTATTCCAAGTTACACCATCTATGACGTGTGATCTTTTTTCTTTTTTCTTTTTTTTTCAAATTTCTACTAATTCCTAAACTCCTTCCTACCAATAGTGGATCCTTTTATCGTTACTTTGCTATGCCTTTCCCTCCCTACATCTCAGATTGTTATCACTATAATAATTCAGGCTACAGGAAGAATGATGGAATAGAATGAAGTAAGTGATTGCTACCACCCATTAAAATTTAAATTGATAAAGATATCATTACACTCATATATTTAAGGAACATATTACAAATAATCATTTTATATGCTGACCCAATTATGAATATTTTTGATATCATCATGGCTTTTTGTTTTTATTCTAGACCCTACTCTGATCTTTACTTCCAGAATTAATATATATGTGATAAAATCTTGGATATCTTCTATATAAAAATTATATCATTCATATATAAATTGAAGCTTATGCCAAAGTAAATTATCACACTCAATTGCAAACTTTCATTTATGATTAAAGAAATTATGCTTCTCAATAGAATGATAGAACAAATTTCACATTTGCCTATGATTAGAAAAACACTGCTTGAAATTTCTGGGATCTAAACTCATAGTCCCAGATAATTAAAACACCTCTCCTACATAATGTAATTATTTTTTGTTGCCAATAATATACATAAATTATAAGTACATAAAAATTGATATGGTATAAGGATAATTCATATATTAAATCAAGGACCAACTTTTTACCTGACAAAGATATTAACAGGACCACATACTTGCTTGAACTGTATATATGAAAAATCATTGTGAAGTTCATTGTGAAGTACCTTCTGGAACCCAAAAGTCAAAGAACACTTCCCCCCAGGTCATATAGCATTTTGAAGTATTATTTAAACTACTTGCAAGTTTAATTAATTACTGAAGTGGGTGACTTGCAACGATCCTCTTGTACTGTAGTACTTTCATTGATATCACAAAGACCTGCTGTAAAACAGAAGCATACAATAGACTTTTTTCAGATTTTTAACAAGATTTAATTTGAAAAATAAAATACATAAGATTTTTTGTTTATTGAGACCAAGTGTATAATGTAATAAGTATATAAAGTGCAGCTGCACATGATTAATCTGAAACATAATACAATCTATGGTACAAACAGCAAATGAAACAGAATAACCACTTTACACTTTTTAAATTAAAACTCCAGAAATCTCCATTCTGGAGGAACTACTGTTTTAATTTAAAAACACCTTTTTAATCTCTAATCCCCAGTACTCCCTTTCTGTCTCTGACATTATCTTTCCTTTCTCTTTATACTCAAAATACTGTGTTGTGGATAGCATATTTTGTCAAAGTTTTGCAAACTGGTTTGTAAAAGACTTTTCCATGTTAGAGGACAGCTGATTAGCATATTAAAGTGAACAGTACTTCCCCAAAAGACATTTTGTAGGCCCTGATTGCCTCCCTGCCCCAATAGAAGGTAAAGACCAGACTGGTAATGAGGCGGAAACTCATGCGTGACAAAATATCAGGGGACTGATGTAGATGATCAGATGGAGTCAGGGAAAGAAAATGAAAAAGGTTATGAGGAGCTATGAGGAGGTGAGGGAGGCAGGTGGAACAAATCAAGATGAGAGAATGAAAGAACAAAAATCATCAAGATAGATAAGTAGAAATATGTGCACATGACACAGTTGTACATAAAAAGTCTCTTCTGGATTCAGTTATGCTGTCAGAAGATTTGGCATATGAGAGTGGCATCTGGTGATGGTCATACAGAAGAAATCCTAAGTCAACCAAGTTTCTATTTGAAAGGCCCAAGCATCAATTATACTATTTATTCTCACATATTTTTATTGTAGCCTTGAAGTAATCTTTTTATAAAATCAATTATTGTAGCATTTCATGAATGACCCAATCATCCACTGTCACTCATTTTATAATGGCATGTATGATACTTCTAAAAATTTCAAATAAACCCCCAAGCCAAATATTAGAGAGCCTTGTATTATAGTACTACTTCACTTTTATTATATATTGTCCCAGGAAACTCAATTGTGCATTTTAAATATAAAAAACCCTTAAAATATAAATCATTCATAGTGCAATACTTCTTGAATTGCAAAAGATACAACAGTTGTTAGTGTGATTAAAGACTCTCATTTGGTTTACACAGTCATTAAAATAATTCCAATAATGGAATTTGGCCAGGCCTCTCCATATACAAGGAAGAATAAGCCATGCTTCCTTTCATCACGAAAGCATAAACTTTGTTTTCTCCGTTTGAAACATTCAGATGTGTTGAAAGATAACAGATTGGAAAAGACAGAAATAGTTTATGCTTAATTTCTATTATAACCCTTTTAATTTCATAAATACTACATTTGCGAAAAAAGCATGTATCAATTACAATTTAATGAGTTGTATATAATATAGTTTACACACTTAGGGTCAAATAGTTTTTGCTGATTAAAACCAGATGGAAAGCCTATTAAGCAATTTAATAATGGGGATATTATCTCTAGCACAGGAATCAAAAACTGTTTATATCTCATCTCAATATACCCCTATAACCCAGCACAAAAATGAAATAGATGCTGACAGTCCATAGATAAAATTGGAGATGGGTGGGTTGTAGTATGAGAGATGCTGAGGTAAAACTGTAGAATTAAAACAAAAAATAGCACAGTGCATTGGTTAAACTGCTGTATTAGGATTGGAATGACCCAGTTGAAATCCAGCTCAACCAACTGCATTACTCTGTTGCTGTGGAGACAAATTGAAGGAGAACCTCCAAGTAACTTGCCTTAAATTCCTGCAGAAAGTCAGAATACTGTAGATATTGGAAGCATATTCATATTGGAAGAGAAATGTTTTTTTTTCTTCATAGTATATTCTTATAGACTATTCCAATTTTGTTTCCCATTAACTGGTAATTTTCACAAACCCTTATTTTTTTTAGCTTTATGTCTTTTACTGGTAATAAAATGGGTAGGAAAAGGCCAGAACTTCATAATTCAGACATGTCAGCACAAGATAATAATGAACAGTACTCTAGTCACTTTTTTAAAACGCTGTTTTATGGGATACTTCTACAAAAACAACTTTGATGAAGTTATTATGTTTGAATTGAGCGAAAATTTACTACTTTATCATAGCATTTTTGATGAAAGGATCTTTTTTTTCTTTTGTTGCAACTAATATATGCAATCATTTTATAATTTTGCAATTACTACCAGTGGGAATAATTTTTACCACCTGCAAAATTTGCTTTCCTATACTTTTTTCACTTATTTAAAAATTCAGGTTAAAAAAATTAGGTAAATAATTCTACTTTTCTGGAAACTATATACATTGTGTAATATATAGTTATATATAATAACTCACTTGGTATTTTTACTCTAATATCATATATTGTAAACTATTTAGAAAATAAAGGCAGCCTGAGATAATCTCTTTTGTACTTTGTATATCTACTTCTCTTTCCTATTTCTGCAGTAGAATATCCTGTAGTGGTATAAGATCAATATGAGGGCAAAATGCATTTATGTGTCCTATTTCATTTGAAGTCATAGTGGTATAGAAGTATATTAATAAAAGGGATTTCAGTATGTATCCTGTTGTAATTATTGTGAAAAATTTAAAATATTTGACAAATTCAAAGTTACTATGCCAAATATGTGTAATAGCTCCTCCCTCTGGAAGGAAGCCCTGACAAGCTATTCCCCAAATAAGAAAGCTTTGAAGAATAATCATTCTTGAGCAAAAGCAACTTTTAGTGAATTCTTGATGGTTTCAGAGAAATCTGGGTTCTTGCTTTATTGACATCTCCTTATTTCACCAAAGAGGGTAGAAAGAGAAGAGATGATAAAAATTTAATAATGCTTAAGAGAAGAATCCAAACCCTTAGCAGGATATATGTTGACCAATTTGAGAGAGAATACAAATGGAGTAGAATCAATTTTGAGACTATCATGAAGAAAACTACCATGTGACCGAGATGTGTGGCAGACATACTAACTTGTGAAGAAACACTCTGGGGTTTATTATGGCAGGGTGAGAAACTATAACCACCAAATGGTGTGACTTTATAGGCTTCCCATACATCATTCATAGGAATCCAGTAGGAAGAAATTACTTTGTATTTAGCTTAAAGCTGCAGCATTATTTGCATGTTTGCTTGTAAAAACATAACACTGTTCAATTAATGACAATATACAGGTAGTCCATGACTTATAACCACAATTGAGCCCAAAATTTCTGCTACTAAGTGAGGCAGTTGTTAAGTGAATTTTGCCCCATTTTACAACATTTCTTGCCACAGTTGTTAAATGAATCAAGTTAGTAACAGTTTATTAAGTACATCTGGTTTCCCTATTGACTTTGCTTTTAGAAGGTAGCAAAAACGGATTACATGACCCTGGGACGCTACCATTGTCATTCTCATGATATGAGTCAGCTGCCAAACATCTGAATTTTGATCACATGATCACGGGAATGCTGTAACGCTCGTAAATATGAAAAACGGTCGTAAAGTCATTTTTTTCAGTACCATTGAAAAAGTGGTCACTAAATGAACTGTTATAAGTCGAGAACTATCTGTAGTGATATTGTTATGAAAAGAAAAGAAAATAGCATTACTGAAAACAACAATTAAATTTTCCCTTTTTCATCCAACAGTTAACTTTCATCTGATACCAGGAGACAAGAATGAACTATGTTACATGGCAGGAAAGTTTATGATAGAAATACTGAATCTGAAAGGCACCTTATTTACTGGCTTGTAAAGAGACCAGAGTTTCTCATAGCCTCTTTCCCAAGTCTATACCAGAAGGTATCTGTAATAACTAAATAGTGCTGGTGAGGTTTGGCAACTGTTGACTGTAAACCAAACAGTGTATCACAATGTAACTGGCACAAAGAGATGCACTAGATATGAAGGAACCATGTGTATTCTCTATGTTGCACTAGAAGCATAACAATATGTTTCTTTGTAAATATAAAAATCAATTTTTTGTTCATACAACAGTTAGAAAAGTGCTAACATAAAATAAATCTCAGGTCACACGAATAATTATGCTGAACCTAAATCTACTACCTTGTCATTAGATAACTTACATATGTTAGAGGTGAGAAGGTTTTTCATAGAGTCTGAATATAAGCTAGAGTGGCCACACATGCAAGAAACAACAGCCAGCATGCCTTAGTGAAGCAATAAAAGAAAAGACAAAACACCAACATTTTGCATTGGAAGCCAGGAAAATCTACGGAAGAACTTGATTTGAGGTAAAATACATTAGAAATAGAATCTGCTACTGATTTCTATTATTTGGCTAGGAGAAAACTACAAATATACTTTTATACAATTACTTCAGTTGGTCACAATATAGAGCTACTATAAAATCTTTGAAAAAAAGACTAGTTTTGGTCCTGTCCTTTGGGCCAATCAAAAAAATGTCTATTCCCGTTTATATGTGATATTTGAAAGTTGCTATCATCTCTCAGTCATCTTTTTCTACTGGGCTGACTCTTTAAGGCTTGACTTCCAAATACTTCACCATTTTGGAAGTCCTTCTCTGAACTTGTTCTCATTAGTCACCATAAGCGTACCAACGTGCCTACCGTCCCTGTCCTATTGTTTCTTTTATATTTTTATTTTTCTTATATGTATCCATGTATTCATAACTATGTTTTTACTTATACCTATTATCTTGTAAGCAATTGACAAAATAAATTTTAAAAAACTGCAATGCCCTTAACTAGACAGTATTCCAAATGGAATCTGACCAGAGCAAGAGTAGAGTTAATAATTACTTCCCATGATCCAGACCCTATTTTGTTAATGCATCCTAAAATAGCATTTTCCCTTTTAGCAACTTTTAACAGTGCCCTACGGCTGGCTGAATTTAACTTGTAATCAACAAGAACCACTCAGATCCCTTTTTACATGTATTACTGCCAAGGAAAATCTTCATCATTCTATATGTTTTTCCTATCCAGATTTACAAGTTTAATTTTCCTGCCCACTAAATTCCATTCTATTAATTCTATTCGGCCTAACTGCTCAAGATTGTATAGATTTTTCAATCTTCTTTCATCTAAACTCCTACTCCTAGTTTGGAATCATCTATAAACCTGATAAATATTCTCTAAACAATCTCATCCAAGTCATTAATAATTAAAAAAAAGGTTGAGCAGCACAGAGACTAGGACAGTGCTCTCTGACACTTCAACTGATACCACCCTCCAAGCAGAAATGTTAATGACCAATCTTTCGAGAAATCATACAAAACAACTGTGGGCCCAGCTAACATTTAATTCATATTTTACTGTTTTATACATGAAATATCATGTAGTACTCTTTTGAAAGCTTGCCAATGTCTAACCCCACTAAGACACTGCACATTATGTCTACAAAGTTAGTAACTCTATCAAAGAAAGAAATTTAGAGTTAAAGTTAGACTCACATGATTATTTGTGGCAAACCCATGCTGACTCCTGTAATTGTAGCATGCCTATCCTAGACTTACAACATATGTAAAGAGAGCTACTTTAAGAAGGTATCAACAGGTATCTATAGTGAATAGTGTTCAGCATTTCCAAAATTATCTGTTCAGACACAGGCCACACTCCTGACAGAGAAACTGTTGACTTTCTTTAGCCAATTAAATTTAATATACTATAAGAAGTATGGAATTAAAAAAAGAAAGATGGGAGAAGCGTTGGGTTTATGACTGAAGTAATTAGTTCAGAAATTTACATATAGAAATCCATGAAGCAGAATTTGAAAATAATGAGCAGAATATGATAAACTGATACTGTTTAATTGAAAAATGTGTTAGTGTCTGAACAATTACATATGAGTAAGTCTGTCCATGGCAAAAAGAAGGGAGGTTTTCTAGAAGAAAATCCTACTGTCTAGGTAGCTACTATCTACTTTTGATTGTCATTTTCAAAGAAAAATCTAATAATCCATACTTCTAAAAAGCAAAGTATACATTTTTATCAGCCCCTTACCTCCAGATGGTTGTCTACTTTTACGTGGAGATCGAGGTTCCCTCCGATAAGGATCATTAGAGCCATACAATTCAATAGTGCCAAGGTTTAAAAGCATGGTCTTTTGAATGTAATCAAACCATTGCAATACCATTACAATTACCAAAAACTACTCTGGAAAAGAGTTATTGGAAAAAAACATATTTCAGATGAATGTTTTCTACTTTCTACCTTAATTTTCCAATATGCACATTTAAAAGAGTAACTGAAAAATTACTTTAGTAATAGTAACATGGATTTATTTTAAGTATCTGAATATCAGCCTCTTCCCCAAGGTTTCCTGCTCTTCTTTACATTCTGGTGCTCTTACCGCTCATCAAAGATTTAATTTTACAAATATTTCCCTTTAGCTAGAGCTCCAGAATACACAGTTTCATCATTATCAGTTTTTGAGACATTCTACTTTTTGACTAAAACGTAGCAACATATCAAACAAATAAATATCTGATTACAGTTGTAGATTTGTGACATCAACCTTTCATTATTTTATCAAAAAAATATGTTCCACATTGGCTGTCTAATTTATTAAATAGCAATGACTTTAAAAATACAGGACAAAATATTAATACTATGCTATGCCATGGGAATATTTTGGCTGACATGTTCTAGAAATGTAGACAGCTTCACAAAATTAATCATGAACAGATACAACACCAATCAAGTTGGGCAATAAGAATAAATACTATTTATGATACGTAAAAGAATGACATTTCACCCCAAATAACTCCATGTGAATTGAGAGGCTTCTTACAGAATATTGAATAGATAGCAATGGACAAAGATGCAAATAACTGTAGGCATCTCTGCTGAAATGTAAGGATGTCTTTGAAGATTAGCCAGCAGCTAGGATTGCTTATCTAGTGATTCTTAACCCCTATCTCTAGTACTTAAAACAAGCATTTCCTTTTTCCCCTGTACTGTACATGTTCCCCTCATCTTATTATCATTCAGTTTTGTTCTCTTTCTTTCTCTTTCCCTTCCTAGTGCAGTTATACTTTCCTCTTCATCTTACATAATTCATACTTCTTTAAATTTCTATTTTTAAACATTTGTTCTGTAAGGAAAATATATGTACATCTTATTGTTCATAAAGAATGATTGGTATATATAAATGTGGGTTTTAGTTAATTTTACTAAGGTGTGCCTTATTTTTAAAGCAAATAATCTTTTCTGAAAAAAATGCCACATTACACCTACATCAATAATTATTTTTCTCACTAATTATACAGAAGTGCAATAGGTTATTATTGTAATTAGAGGACTCTAGACTAAGACTATCGCACTACCGTATATTATACCAGTAGATTAATACAGCTACATATGATCTTAAAGTACCTGGATAAAAATTACTGAATTCCATTAAAATTTGCGTGAGATAAATATTGGAATTTATTTTCTAATATAGTATCTGAGTGAGATAAAATGTAAAACCAATTGACTTACAATCCATAGGCAGAGTTGACTGCAAGACTTGTTATTTGCTGAGGAGGTTCACCACTCACCCATACTAACTGGATAACTAGCTCAGTCTTGGTATCCTGGAGACTGTTTAAGGGGAGAATTTTTAACTCTGCAACTAAATGAAAAATGCATTAATAAGTGCCTTGAGAAAGTATTTTTCAAAAGATATATATTTCATTATTGGTTTTACATATTTCTGCAAGCTAGAGCAGCTGTAAATATTTACTGAGAAATCACTCAATGATTTGAAGATTCTATAAACATGCACAAGCAAATATTTAGAGCAAAGCATATGACTGTAAACATTTAATTCATAAAAATGCTCCTTTTGAATTTTTATCTATACTTGTATTTATTCAGTTTTTATTTCACCTCAATCTTACACTCTCAGATGTTATAATAAAGCATTAAAAGAATTAAAACAAAAACTTTCACAAGGCTCAGAGTCACCTGGTTAGGTACTATGATTAATAATATCTAAAAGCTGCCTAGAGATCTAAAATGGCAAAGGTATTGAATGCTGTCTCAGTCCAAATGAGAGCCTAAGCCCAGATTGAAGAACATCCATCTCAGTGACATTCCCCAGAAAATGAATATTGGAATTCAGACAATATTTATCCAAGACTATGGGATAGAGAATGTTCTGAGAATCATTGTCTTTAGCAAGGATAGTGCTTATTGCCTTCTTATTTATGTTATTTATTTGATTTATATTGCTGCCTATTCGCCCATGGCGACTCAAGGCGGCTTACACAATGTAAAATCATATTTAAAACAAAAAATAAAAACAATAAGAATTAACAAAAAGAATGCAATAAAGTACAATAGAACAAAATTTGAGAAAATAAAAAACAGAAAAAAACAAAACGAAAACAAAAACCAACTCCCACTCCCGATCCTGACGACAGCATTGGCAAAACCAGGTCTTCAGTGCCTTTCGGAATAGTATTCTAAAGCTGGATGCTTGAGGTGCTTTGCATCAAAAAGTGGAAGCTGGTCTTGCTAATTCTTTATCCCCTGTTCCAAATCCAAAAAACCTTTCCCTTTGCTTTTTTCTCCACTCTCCCTGCTCGCTGGCTAGGAGGGTGGCGGAAGAGCAGAAACAGAGGGGGAAAGCAAAGGCTTGCTTTCCCTTCGCTTTTCCTCCCCTTTCCCTGCTCTCTGGGCTCGGAGGGCGGCGGAAGAGCTCAGAAACGGAGGGGGAAAGCAAAGGCTTGACTTTCCCTTCGCTTTTCCTCCCCTTTCCCCTGCTCTCTGGGCTCAGAGGGCGGCGGAAGAGCTCAGAAATGGAGGGGGAAAGCAAAGGCTTGACTTTCTCTTCGCTTTTCCTCCCCTTTTCCTGCTCTCTGGGCTCGGAGGGCGGTGTGGAAGAGCTCGGAAATGGAGGGGGAAGCAAAGGCTGGCTTTCCCTTTGCCTTTTTGTCCGCTTTCCCCTGCTCTCTGGCTGGGAGGGCGGTGGAAGAGCTTGGAAAGGGAGGGGGGCAAGCAAAGGCTTGGTTTTCCCTTCACTTTTCCTCTGCTTTCCCTGCTCTGCTGGGCTGGGGAGGGCGGCGGATGTACCAGCAACTGGTGAACCGGTTCAGGGGGCGTGGCCAGCCAGAAGTTACTAACGGTTCTGTGACCCATGCCTAATCACCGCTACAGGTTCTCCAGAACCGGTGAAAACCAGTTGAATACCACCTCTGATGCATTACCGTTATCCCACTCCCGCCAGAGATCATCCAAAAGTGCAACCAATGCTGTTTCTGTCCCAAATCCAGGCCTGAATCCTGATTGGTAGTGGTCGAGATAATCCATTTCATCCAGAAACCTCTGGAGTTGCTGCACGACACCTTCTCGACAACCTTCCCAAAAAGGGATGATTGGAGACAGGTCGGAAATTATCCAACCGGGTGGAGTCCAGCGATGGCTTCTTAAGAAGAGGGCAGATCACAGCCTCCTTAAAGTGCTGGGGCACCATCCCCTCCTGTAGAGAAGCATTAATCACTACCAGAGTCCACCCGCCTGTCACCTCCTGGGAAGCTTTCACAAGCCAGGAGAGATATGAGTCTAAAATACAGGTGCTCGCGTGCATACTCCCTAGGATCCTGTCCACTTCCTCAGGAGCAACAGGGTCAAACCATTCCCAGATAACAGGGCAAGAACCTGCCACAGAAACTTCCACCGTATCAGCAACCATGCCAGCATCGAATTGGAAATGAAGTCGAGTGATTTTGTCCTCCAGAAAATCCGCAAATTCCTCAGTGTGCCCCTTCAGGTGGACCTCTATCTCCTCCTTCCCTAAGAGGAGATGGCTCACCTTAAAGAGGGTCGCTGGGTGATTATCTGCAGATGTAATTAGTATGGACAACTATTTAAACTTTGCCTCACGAATTGCCACAAGGTAGGTTTTAGTAGCAGCTCTTACCCATGTTTGATCGAGTTCATCCCCTGTCCTCCGCCAGTGGTGCTCTAGACGTCTCCTCATGCATTTCATCCCTCTCAGTTCCTATGTATACCACGGGGCACAGAGAGGTCTACGGGTGAGGAGAGGTCGCAAGGGTGCAATCCTATCCAGAGCCTCAGTCACCTTCCTATTCCAAACAGTGACTAAGAATTCCGCTGGACTGCATAATAGATCTGTAGTTATAACCCCCAGCTCCTTCTGGAACCTATCTGGGTCCATTAGTTGATGGGGACGGACCAATCTAATAGGTCCTGCCTCCCTGCGGGGGGATGCAGCTTTTGAGAAACTCATTGCCACCAGACTGTGTTCTGACCATGACAAGGGGACCAAGGAGAGGTCTACCAATTCTAAGTCTACCAATTCCAGACACTGCTCTGACAAGAACACCAAATCGAGAGTGTAACCACTATTATTAGTCGGGCTCTGGATAATCTGGGACAGGCCCATGGAAGTCATAGTTTCTATAAAATCTCAGCCTACCTCTGACCCTGATCCCAGAGAAGACAGGTTGAAATCCCCCTGAACTATGGGCCTGGGGAATTCCACTGCCAGTCCTGCGGTGAGGTCCAGGAGCCCAGGTAGGGAAGTTGTCACGCAGCAGGGAGGCTGGTATAGCAGCAGCAATCCCACCTGATCCCTTGAGCCCAATCTAAGAAAAAGAGTCTCACAGCTGGGGACTTGTTGAACAGTGCTTCTGGAGGCTACTAGAGATTCTCTGATGACAAAGCCACACTCCTCCCTGGCCCTGAGGTCTAGACTGGTGCCATGCTTGATAACCCACTGGGTACATTTCTGCAAGAGGAGCACCTCCCTCTGGACTCAGCCAAGTTTCAGTTATACAAGCCAGATCAGCCTTCTCTTCAAGGATTAAATCGGCAATAAGGCTAGCCTTATTGCAAGCTGATCTCACATTAAAAAACAGAAGTCTAAGACCAGGGCCACCACAGATCTGCTGACCAGGAAAATGAGGTGAGTGCAATGGGGCAGAACATGAGATTGGTACTAAACATCGAGGATATGTTTCCCATGCCTGCCCTCTCCCTTGTCTTCCACATCTCCTGTTCCTTGACACCACTGAAATAGGACGCCCTCCTCTGCCTTCCCTGAGAACCATTCTATCCCCCATCCCCAACGTTCTTCTTTAAAAAGGGGAAAAAAAACTTACTTCCACTGACAGATTGTTGGGGGCAAGGTGAGTTTTACAGGCACTGTAGCATTTGCTCTCAGTGCCCTCAAACTCACAACACCTCTTATTGCTGCAGAGGGGTCACATCCAGCTCCTCTTATCTCCTAATATAATCAGAATATGTCCACTTGATGCATAAACAGCACCCCACCCATTGCTCTCAGGCACCAAGCAGGAAGGCACTCTTCCCCCCCAGCTCTCACCTGGGGCAAAAGGACCAAGATACTCTCATTCAACTTTTCCCCAGCTCCAGGATCCCCCAGGCCTGACCACAGAACACCCACAAGAATGCAGAAATAAAACTGTAAATGGTAGCTAGAAAAAATAGCCAGAAAGGCTTGCTACGCTGCATTGGAAATTTAGCAACTTTGTAGTCCTACAAGTGTCTCATGAAGTTTACAGTTCCAAGCTCCCACTCATCAGTTAACCTCAGGAAATCCCAACGGCAGCCTGCCACTCTCCACAGTGTTATTCTTCTTGGCAGCCAGGACCTGACGCAAACGTAAGAGGATGGTAACAGGCTCATGGATTCATATGGATGTTCCTTTTAACCACCCCTCACAATAGACAGGATGGGAAGGGGTCCAACTTACATGTAACAATGGATAGTCTAAACAGCACTCTGTCCACTTCCTCAGAGCAAACAATCCAAAAGGAATTCCAGAAAACAAGGCTAAATAATATCCCAGTTATTACTATAGATACTGCCTTTGGAGATGTAAGACTATGGTGAGTCTGAGCAATTTGTCAATAAAGTATTGTGTAAATTGGTCACAGCATCCTGAAAGGAGAGGTCTCTCCTGAAAGGAGCGGTCTCTGTTGACCCTTTCCTCAGAAATCAATAGAATCCATTAGATGCCTGGGATGAGCCATTCAAATAATCTTGCCATCCTATAGAGATGACTCTAACTGTAACTAAGTAACAATGTGATAGGGTATCAAATCCCTTTTAGTTCCAGGTGTTATAGCATCAGTCCAAGGCAAATATGAAATCTGAAGTATGACCATCTACACATCAGGCCGTAGATGGAGGCCAAGAATTCCAAAGTCTTGTCAGAGTCAGCCCCTAAAGTAGAGAAGATGAAGCCACACAGCATCAACAAGTGATAGTTCTACACCACTAGTTGTTGTATGTTCAGATTCTGATGCTACCTATATTTTAATGTTCTAACTAAAACAATACATGAGAAAATATATTGAAGTATTTCCATTGGCTTAAGCACTCAAGATAAGCAATGCCCATTATTTAGAATACACTGTTATACTTACTTTAAACATGGGACATTATCACGAAGTCCATCAGATGAGCTACTGCTAGTGGAGGGATGAGACTGGGGGATGATGGATTGAGGATTGGAACCTGTGCCTGGAGTAGGCAATGGCGGCATTTGCTCAGGATCAGGAGATTCTATATAATTTATTTCATACAATAGCCGTATTTCAAGCATCTGCAAATGAGAATGAAAAGCACAAACTTGGTAACAAGAATTTAAAATTCGTGACAATTCTCTAAAGGAAAATAACTGATCTTGGCAATATTCTGAATCTGAAATGCATTCTTATTACAAAAGCAAAGCAGGTATTTATGAAGATGTCATCCATGGTTCTAACTTCCAAAAAGACAGTCATTAAAGAATGCTACTTTTAAATTTGAGTACTAGAGAGCTGCATACAGGGCAAATGCTTCTAGGTGATGTCATTAAATATTAACACCAGTACTTTGAGCTGCTACTAAAAGCTTACAAGAAGCCAGAATAGATGACTCTGAAATAACAGAGGAGATTTTGGCTCATCTTTGTCAATTAAGCTAATTCCAGCACTCCATATCACTGGAACTCCTATATCATGTTCTCAGCCTGAGGCAGTAATCAAATATTACTGTTAAGACAGCCAGAACTAGCTCAGCATCCAACTCTGGTTAAAGAATCATTGTCTTTCTACTCTTGTCATTCAACACCTAAGAGACTCCATAAGCATTTCCATCTAGAATAAATGACAGCCAATCAGATTTTTACATTGTATCTTCTATACTGAGATCCCATTGTAGTCTCCATCAAGCCAATAAACCTATTCAAACAGTCAATAGTAGAATAAACCATTTTCCTAGACATGATAAGAATGAACTGACAAAACTATAACATTTCTCAATTGAAAGCAGCTACAGATTTTAACAATAACTGGGGCAAGAATTTGCATCGCTTAAACAATGTTGTCATAAAGTGCAATTTCATGCAACCATGTCACTTAGTGACAGCAATCCTGGCAGTCTGTGTTGCCGTCATTAAGCGAGGATTGCAGTTCATTTATTGAGGACCTCATTGTGACTTTCAGCAAGCAAAGTCAATGGGGAAGCTGGCAGGGAGTTGCAAATCCAAGGGGGCTCACAAGCAAGCTGGCTGATGGGTAAGTGGCTGCTGTGATACAAGTGCAGACGGACAGTGGGTGAGTACTCCAGAGTGTGTGGAAGAGTGCACACACGACTGCTACAGCCTGGTACAAGCATGTCTGAAAGTGGGGTGAATAGGGAGATGATGGATGGATGCTGTATCCTGGAATGAGTTGGTCATCTATGCGGAGGATGGGATGTGCGGGAAAGTAGCAGGAGTGGGAATGACTTAAGGAGCTACTTGCATCCTTTCCTACTGACATTCCCATTGACTCTGATTGTAGTAAACTAGAGGGAAGGTCACAGATTACAATCATGTGACTGTGGAATGCTGCAACCATCATAGATATGAGCTAGTTGCCAAGCGGCCAGTTCATGATCACATGACCATGGCAATGTTGGGACAGCCAGAACTTTACAGACAGATTGTAAGTACCATTTGTTTGGTGTCATCCTAATTTTGAACAGTTGCTGAATGAATGATTATTAGCCAAGGACTATCTGTATTAAACTTCCTGTCCTACAGGTACATAGAGATGCCAGAGAGCACCAGAGGGAAAATGGATAGGGCCTAATGATTTCCTGTGACTTGAGCTGTGAGCTAAAAAGGAACATTTCACAGGCATGATTTAATTGCTAATTTATCAAATTTGGTTCAACTGTACTTTTTTTTGTAATGATAAGGCAACTTATTTCCCATCCCAGGGAAGTAACTATAAACATGATTATCTCTTTAATAAACTTCAACTGAAGAAATGATGAAACAAAATTATGCAAGTTGGCATTGTTGCTGTATTTTCACCATTGAAATATACAATAGATATGATAACAATAGATATGAATGTTAAGTGAATGCCACTTAAGTAGAAATGAATTTAAGTGAATGCCATTACCGGAATAACTTCTGTTGTTATTTCTTGTTTGCTGAATCTGTAAACAATGACATGTGCAAGAACTCCTGCTATGCACAGCATCCTGCTTTCTGGACACCATGAGATGATCTGAATGGCATATGGATCTTCATCTACTATGTCAGTGCTTGGCCTATCTTCTTTATTTCGAGTTTTTTCAAATACTTAGCTGTTTTAATTTGTATAGTACTTGCAAAGTTACTAGGAATAATTAAGAAATAAACTTGGTTATATATTTAAATGAAATTATTTTGAGGAGACTATTTTTCCACTTAGAATAGGACTATTATTCAAGGAATGCAATTCTGAAACAGAGAATAGGAATATCATTCAAACAATGCAATTCTGAAATAGAAGTTATATTGCAGGGTGTTTAAGTTTCATCAATATCGGTTGATATTTCAATTGAGATTGAAATATCAATACACAGAAAGAGCTGTGTCTGAATTGCATTTATTGTGAGAAAGATATTGCACTTTACAATCTCTAGTCTGAGTCTCAGATATACCTTTTAAGAAAAATAAAGGATTCAATGACATGAGTACTTAATTTTATATATTAAAATAATGCTAATTATGATATGGCACTAAGATAGAATGCATAATCAAAAAGTTTTTAAGTCCTATTCAACATAGACAATTTTGTCACAACTAATTTAAAGTACATTCATTTCAATTGGATCCAAGCAAGACTGATATTAATATTTAATATTCAAACAAATAAAAAAAGAAACAAGTAATGTCACTACTATGCCATTTGTGTTATGCTGCTCTGAGCATTTACATGTTAAATGGCTTTTTGGGTGTGTGGGGGAGCAAGAACCTTATTGAAAGTGGCAAATCACTCACTTGCAGAAGCATCCCAAAACTTGACCGATCCATCTGCATGCCTATTAAAACATGAAATGTTTTTAAAAGTATTTTTAGAAATTGAAGAGTAGTGAGATTTACTTAGTTATGCTGAATTTATGTAACAACTGTATAGCTTTAGATAGTTATTGGTTCTTAGCATTGACATGTTAATAGCTCAACAACATAATAAGCAAATTATTATGCTTAGAGTCTTAGATGCAATATTACAAGCGTCTCTGTAATCTGAAGAGAAATTAGAATTGCCTCTTTTCTTCCAACCTAAGTCTGGAGAAATTTTTTTATCCCATGGAATATAGTTTTGAATGTTGAGATTTAACTTCGTTAAAAAGCAAAAGAATCCCCTCTTTTTATGCCATCTTAGAATCTAGAAGGATTAGTTCTCATTAATCATTTAATAGTTTGTAGCCTTTTGTTCTGTAGAGTGGGGCAAACAAGGCTACAATCTTAATACTTGCAGAGAATAAGCTCTAATGAATTCAAACAAGGTTATTTTTAAATTGCACAAGTCAATCCTATCTGTATTGTTCTCAATTCTATGTTTTTTTAATACACTAGAATGATCAATGGAATCTATTAAAAGAAATAAAACATATACATTATGACCAAGATTTCAATATGTGTTCTGTTTGGCATCTACAATTTATTACTTACCCAGTAATGATAATCTCTGGATAACTCTGTGTGACCAAACCCCAATTTCCACCATTGATAGGCCATTCCTATTAAAAAATAATTAATTAAATCATAACAACAATTGCCCACACAATATATAAAGAACAGAATATGATATTAACACTTTTTTACCTTTTTACTATAGCCTTGACGCTTTTGTCGTGCACCCACTGAATAAAGTGCTGGAATAAGATCTACAGGGCAATCAGCAAAATATTCGCAACAAGTGACTGGAGATTCATGTATATTCAAGGGATATGGATTCTCAAATATAGGATACCTTTAATGAGGTGTTGAAAAGACAAGGATTGTTATTTTTTACAAATTAAATTTGATACTATTCAAATTGTTTTTCCATTATAAAAATATTAAAGAGAAAAAGAATAAATACAACAGAAGAAGAAATATAGCACTTGAAGAACACTTGAAGCATAATCACTACAGCACTACTATATATATTGATTTACAGTAGTTTGATTCATGTGTGTGTTCATTCACTGGTGTATGTGTAGGCATGTATATTGTACCTTGTGCCAAGGATTTGGCACAAGGTACAATATACAAGAAAATACATGTATGAATATACAATATACAATATACAAGAAAATACATGTATGAAAAATGGGAGTACAAGAGATCTATTAAAAGTACATCACAGAAAGGTGATACAAGATTTTATTATGGAAAATTTCAGTTAATGAAATACATTAAAAATGTAAGCTTAGAGACTTCTAAAAAGGTTCAACAAAGAGAAAGATCCTCAAGACTGTTCTTGAACTCTGCAGTGGTACTTTTCATGTGTGTGAATAAATGCAAATTTTAAGTTCAGAAAGTGATATTAAATAAAATTAGAATGTCCATAGCATGTCATGTACAATTACTATAGAAATAAGTTCACTAAATTTAATGATGCCAAAACTTCATTAAAATCTTTTTTCTTCAAAGGAGTCCAAATAAACCTAGTTTATAAAAAGTTGACCACTATAGAAACACTATATTGTTAAACATGATTAAGAAAATAAGCAAAAAATAGGTACTTATATCTTACCCAGTTTTATATCTTACCCATTTTGTGCAAGGTCAATAACTACTAAATCTTTTTCTAGAAGAACAACCACAGCGTATGGCTCTTGGAAATCTAAAGAAGAGATACAAATATTCAAAGAAGGCCAATTAATAATTCACATTTGGTAATATTTAGCCACTGTTGATTTCACAGAAAGACTATAATAAGACCACTAAAGCATTGACATACAAGAGATTATTTCAATTTTAATATTGTGAATAAAAGTCAGAAAATATAAGAATAATTCACATTTATTATTTTACCTACATGTGTAGTTTGTATCTCTTTTGCCAAAACTTTATACACAGTTTAACATTTAAGAACAATTGAAACTACTCAAAATGACCACAAATAACCACTAATATAAAAATCTAGCCATATATACAACTAACAAAACAAAAAAAAAAATGAACTCCTCAAAACTTCAAAGAAAACTGATAGCTTTGCTGATCCTTGGAAGAAAAGATTAAAAGCTTTCACTGGTAAGGAAAATCAGAAGAATGTAAGTCACAATATTCTTATAAGAATGCAAGTGACAATATAACTTGCATTCTTTTCTTGGCCAACTGCCAGGTCCCTCTGCTTGTCTGTCTGATAATCACATGGACTAAAAGAAGTAACTCTGATGGAAAATTGCAAGCAGCACTGAAACTTTGCAGAATGGGCAAATTGGTACACACTAAGAAAGCTCTCATAGAGTTCACAGGAAAATTCTGGATATTCCCATTTTTTTCATTCCAACACATCTCTCTCTAGTTTTCCTTGGATCCATTCTAAAATTAACCAGATTCTTCTATTTTTAATGGTAAGAATCTGGATCGTATTTTCCAAGCCACTCAATTTAGACATTCCAAATATCTCTACCATTTGTCTGTAAGGCTTTCTTAGCAATTTCCCAAACACATTGCATCATTCCAATGACATACTAATCAATGGAAGAATTAGAAATACCAGAGATGTGACTCACTTTAGATCTGAAGATGACAAAGTGCTTCTCAGGGGCCATGGGTACACACTGTACCTAGGCCTGGTTTAAGAAGCTGCAATGTTTTCTGATTTAGACGGTAATTGTGCAATCTCAAGAAAGCACATTTTTAATCTGCAGCAATGTGCAGTCATATCCACTCTTCAAGTACAGTATCTCCCTTCTCTCACCCTCACCTTCCTTTTCTACAACTTCAGTAAGATTGTATTCAAGCTCAAAAGTGGTAAAATTACCCTCATTACAAATAGAAAATTAGAGGACAGCTATTTTTATGAGTGAAATCAGAAGAGAATGGAAAACGGAAAAATACTCAGATCAGCTTCAGGGCATAAGAAAGGTTGTTCCTCACCATTAAGTTTGATGCTGCCCAATGTGCTATTTGGTTTAGAATTACAGAGATCTTTATTCTTGAAAAAAGGAAACTACTTGCTCTCAACTCCAAATCCCAAAAGTGAGATTAGAAAAAGATCATGACAAATATGATTTATTTATAGGATCTATATAGCTGCCCATCTTATGTATCATAACCATAAATGGCCTTTAAACAATAATAAAATAGCAGGACAAAAAAGCATTAAAAAGAGCATATGCTTCTAGTCACTATTTTGTCATGCACCTGAAATATTCTTTTACTTTTTTAATTTATTCATTTACTATTTTTTAAAATTGATATAAGGACTTTCCTTCTGTTACATGGATTTCTTCCACCATTTTGATTGCAATAATCAGAGTTAGAAATTGACTCACTTTGTAAATAACTTGGAAATTAGGACTAGCCAACAGTTGCAAACAATTAAATTAATATATGACTTTCTCCAATATACTTTATCTATTTTCAACCTTATTACCATGGCAGTAGATTGAGGGTGTCAAACTCGATTTCACTGAGGGCCGCATCAGGGCTGTGGTTGACCTCAGGGGCCAGGTGGGCATGACTGACTGGTGGGTGTGACTGACTGGGTGGATGTGGCCACCAGTCTACACGCATTGGGTAAACTGGGCTGAAGTGACACGGACCAGCCCCTTACATTTTCCAGGACAGCCCTACGGGCCCGAACCGACCACATCGCAGGCCGCATCCAGCCTGCAGGCCTTGAGTTTGTCACTTCTGCAGAAGATTATTCTACAGTAGGGTGATCAGTGAAGATATTTTCGTAAGGGGGAAATTGAGTAAATATTTGTACAATTTCATGGCCTATAAGGTTGTAAATCTGATGTTGTAAGCCGCCCAGAGTTATGTTATAAGCTGCCCAGAGTCACCTTGTTGTAAAATGGGTGGCTAACAAATTTAATAAATAATAAAAAATAAATCTGAACTGGATATGCTACTTTACATATCTACTTGTTTTCAAAAATGTTGGAAATTTCAGAATCCCAAGCTAACATGATTGGAATGTGGTAGTCCTAGAGTTTAATTCCAACATTTCTGCTGAATTTTGAGTGGAGAATGCTGTTAATAAAGAATGTAATGAAGGAATTCTGAATTATAGAACAAAGGAAAAAAAAATAAAGAACCCACCATTAGGGTATGGAGTTTCACACAGAGTTAGAAAATCTACAATCGAGTAATCCATTTCTAGAACAGCAGTGCTTTTTCCATGCATAACAGTTAACAGGGTCTCTTCCAACAGTGTCATATGATAAGCCACCTGACAAAATGATAAAGGGCTCTCTGAAAATCAAGACAAATAAATAGTTAAGATAATGAAAGATAACATTAAAAAACATGGAACACTGTTGGATTTAGTGGAATAATATATTAAGAACTCTGTGAGTTATGCCTGCTTGTTATACAACATTATAAGGCTTACCATATGGATTAAACTGGACCGTATTAAATAAAAACAATAAAACATTGAAAAAAATTGTCAGTGTACTGAGTTATGAACAATTAATGGGTGCTCTTTAAAAGACATCTCTTTCAAGCTATAATTTGAGCACTCGAAGAATGTTATGTATTTATGTATTCATTTAAAAGTCTTATGTAACATAACCCTGGGTAACTCACAAGCAATACTAAAACATAAAAGCAATAGTAATAAAAACAAAAGGAAAACCTAGTGCCCAAACATAGCATATTCCACCAAATTCAAATAAACTGTAGGGATTCCCTGGGCTTCATATCTCGGTCAAGGATTGAGCAGAGTCACTCCTGTATCTAAGAGAGACTCCACATAAAATGTACTAAACATTCCATTCATGAAATGGAATTTGCTCTTTTTCTGTAATTCCCATGTATAAATAAATTTGGGGACATCACATTTGGGGACATAATATAAAGTTTCATGAAGTCTTTCGAGAGATGGTGATATATTTACAGATATTGTATATGTTTAAGTATATAGATTTTTATATTTTTTACTATATAAAACTGAAGAGCTCATGAATACATAGTTATTTTTGCATTTTGAATGCTTATTAAATATTTTTATACTTGCTTGACATATCTTAATTTGCAAAATGTAGACTGGATTCAGAGAGAACAAAAAAAAAAAAGAGTCCTTCCATTTATAGGAAGGCTTCAGCTCAGGGAACATTTTAGATGCCGTAAGCGAGATCTGACAGAATTGTTTGCCTTTCCTCTGAGCCTCCTAGATTTGGAAGGACAGAGGATTGTTTCACACAGTATGGGAAAAGTTATATCAATATGCAGAAAAAAATAAGGAATTCACTGAAATTGCTTGCTTTCTCTCTTCTGATGGAATATCATATCAAAGGTACTCTGTCCAGGGCATCTGGTTCATACACTCCATCTTTAGACACAGTAAATATCCAAGTCATCATTAAATAACTGTAGCCCAATTCTTACCCAACTCTAGTTGTTTTGTATTCCACTTTAAGAATAGGTTTACAGGGTTCTGGCTTCTTTCCATCTTTGACCTGCTTCCCTAAAACAAAATATTGCCTTATTTTTACTTAACATTGATTTGAAAGTTATCAAAATGTTAGAAATTATATTATGAACTGAACAGTATATCATGTACTAGAAAAGCAAAATATTCCATATGTTAGAAAATGATGTACTTTTTACATTATTAATATACTTTTCATTATTAATATGGCTTAATGCTCATGCAAAAGACTTACTGAGAACAACCATCCCTACTCTCAACTTCTCAGGGTAACTCCTTATTGTTAGAGTGGATGGGAAATTGAAATTAGATGAGAAGTGGTGGCTTTGTGTTCCTAAAACTTCAGTGGAGCATCACTGCTAGTGAACATAGATAGTCCTTGATTTACGGCTGTAATGGAGCCTGCCCATTATGGTTGTAATGTTAATTGAATTGCTTTAAACAAATGAATCCTATCCTTCCTCTCCCCAATGCATTCGTTAATCAAATGCACAGATCGTTAAGTGCACATGAGATACTTCGGGGGCAGGAAAAGACCACCTGCCTCTGGTCACCCAAGGCCTCCTTGCACCCACTGAGATATCTCATGCTCCTCTTCCCACTCCCACTCCTTAGGGTCCTCATAGCTCCTTCGGTCTTCTCTGCATATATTTTTTGAAGAATTCAAAAATTCAGGCAGAATTCAGGGCTACATGGCAGAAAAGCAGCCGTCTTCTCAGATGCAGGTGAACTGTTTTCTTTAGATCGTATGTTCTTCCATTCTGCTTTGCAAAAGCTTTTGGCCTGAGAATAGAAGCCCGTGGGGGGCAAAGGGGATGGAAACTCATGCCCTTGCAGGCCTCCATTCTCTGCCCCAAAAGCTTTTGCAAAGAGGGATGGAAGCTTTTGGGGACACGATCTTGTACCCCTCCAGGCCTCTGTTCTCCAAGCCAAAAGCCTTTGCGAAGGGGACGGAAGTCTTTGGGGGTGGGCACAATCTCGTGCTCCTGCAGACTTCTGTGCTAAAAGCTTTTACAAAGGGGACAGAAGGGTGGTTAAGAACACAGGACCTAACCAAAACAGCTTCAGCAGCATCTGAGAAGATGGCTGCTTTTCAACCATGTGGCCCTGAACTCTGCAGACCTTTGAAAGGTAAGTGAGCGATCAGTGACGGGATGGGAAGGAGCTGGTGGCCTAGCATAGCAGGGCCAGTGTCTGTTAGGACCCTGGAGGGGGAATAGGCAAGGGGTACATTGCAGTGTCTCTGCAGTCAATCATAAGGACAAACAACTGTCATGTGCTGCAATATTTATAATTCAGGACTGGGTCTTAAGTACTTTTCAGGGTGGTGTTATAACTTTGAACTATCGCTAAGTGAACTACTGTAACTTCAGGACTACCTGTACTGCCCATCTTTCAGAAGAGTCTTTGTTAAATAGAGTATGCAATGGAAAGAAGGAGCAGGAAATCTGTTTAGTCTAGTTTTGTTATAAATGTTTAGAAGTTGAATCATCCCCATGTATTTTATAAGGAATGAGCATTTATCTAAAATAACCTTCAGTAATCAACACTTACTCAATTGAATAGAATTTAATATAACCTGTATCTGGAAAATGGCAAAAGATAAATAATCCTTTTTTATCACACTAACACTATACTTTAAAAAAGGTTTTATATATAAGGACCAAATTAAAATCAATATTAGTATTTAAACACAATGAAATATTGTAACATTCTTATAATGTAGTAATGACTTACAACTTAATTCTGAATCATATTTGCTTTAATTTTTAAAAGTCAAATTAGGTTTAACAATAAAAAATATATAAAGCAAGACTGGACATATGCAAATGGTGATTGCTGTTATTACTTACACTAATCTATGTATTTGAAATAAGACACTGGAAAATCTTTTTGTACATATAAGAATATGCAAATATTCTGTAACAATCTAGGCACATTTATTCATTGTAGGCACAATCTGGAAGCAAATTCAATAGGATTTACTTCCAGATATGTATAGAAGTACAGCCTAAGGTATAATGTACCAACATCTTAAATACAAACCACATACACTGTGAACTTACCATGGGGAGTGATTGTCTGCAATGGCTTAGTAGGTTCCTTACATTCCATATAGTCAAAGTGCCATCTGAATGGCTACAAATAAATTGCTTCCTTCGTGATGCCAAGCTACAGAATGAATTGCCTGAGCAAAACAATAATAATTTAAAATATTAAGAAATATAAAATTAATTAAATTCATTTACAAAGACAGCATGGCAAAGGAGTCACAGGATTATGCTAGCATTTTTCTGACAAACATTAAGAGGCCCAAGCTACTGTGGCTGCAGCTCACGTCATCATATGGATCTGATGATGTGAATGCAGCTCAAAAATGCTTACGTATTTTAACAAAATCTGTTAGTCAGAAAAAGTGCTGCCAGATTTTTATCCCACTACAGACTAACATGGATTTGTTATTATAATATCTAAAATTAAGCATAGAGGAAACTAACAATTAATGAACATAATATGCCATGCATATATATATAAGATGCTTACAATACCTCAATGTAGTTAAATTTAGCATAAAAACAATATTTTAATACAAAATGAATTTGAAAGGAAAGTCTCTGCATTTAATGGACACATGTATTATTTATGCAGCTATATCAGTTATATCATTTAATGTCATTTCAGTTAAACATTTAAACTGCTCTAATGCAAAAATTTTACATTGGTGAAAATTAGAAAAGTAAACCTATATTCATATACAAATGGTTATTTATCACAGCCTTAGACTGCAGCATACTGCTTACAGTTAAATATTACCTCAATTTACATTTGTAGATGATCAGAAAATTATGATAGCCTGGTATATTTTTATTTTTGCAGTAATATATTTGTTCTTCCCCACCCTACTTACTTCTGAAGATGTTTTTAGTTAGTTAAGATCATTATATGCAGACTTATTTCCATCTTGAAAACCAACATTTAAAATCTTTCTTATATCATGAATTTAAGAATTTGATGTATCAATTATAAACTGCATTATGGTGATTATCTATGAAGCACTAGTTCATAAAACTCATAAAAAGCTTAATTAGAAAAAGTCCTAGCATGTTAAACACACACACAGTTCATCAACCTGTATGGATAACTGGGAAATTGGCTGATTTTATATAGCAAAAAGCAACCTGATATATACGACAGGGAGTATCATTATAGAAAAGAAAATCTGCAGCTGAATAACATTTGAATGTTATTTTAATAAAGTTCTGGAAATAAAATTACTTTCTAAACATATTAAAATGAATGCATTAATTAAATCATAATATATAAAATATGTAACGTATTTACTACTAGTCTTAAAGGGAAGATTTGGAGCATTACTAATGTTTAACAGGACAAAACGGTAACGATTTTATTAGCAGCTAGAATCAACGAATGCAATGGTTCCCAAACTTTTTCACTCCACCGCCCCCCCTTTGTACTACAAACTCATCCTCAGTGCCCCTACCCAGGTGTGGGATTTTAATTTCTGTGGGCGTGACCTAATTTGAGGGTGTAGCTTGCTGGTCACATGACTGTGTGGGTGTGGCTTGCTGGTCATGTGACTATGTGGGCATGGCTTGCTGGTCATGTGGACTGGCTGCGTAGCTTCCTGGCTGGGAGTGGCTTGCTAGTCACAGGTAGGTGTGGTTTGGTGGTCATATGACTGGGTGGGCATGGCCAGATGACTGGCAAACCAAATACAAGTAGCCCTCACTTAATGGCCAGTTGTTTTAGCAAGTGTTCTAATTTATGACTGGCCTCCCCAGAGCTACTTGACCTGTTTTTGGAGTTTTGACAGCCATGTGCATGCGCGCACACACACACACTCCTTCTAATCCTGCTGGGAACAGGTCATTGGACTAGAATCGGCAAAGCATCTCTGATTAGATTCTAGTAGTGAATAAAATCTAATCAGAGATGCTTTGCCGATTCTTGTTGATTTGTTTATTTGTATTTTTTTATTTTATGTTTGCCAAATTGCATGTGTGTCCCTTCTGTGCACAACCCAGAAGCTTTTGTGATTCTTTGCAGCAAAAATTACCAATCTTGCTCGACTTTCAAACATGCCGCCACTGCCGTGTTTAGGTGCCAGCCCCGCAGGTCTACCCCATTGGCCCGCTGCACCGAGGTACCTGCCCAACCAAGTCCGAGCAAAGCAATGCACGAAGTCAATAGGGTGAGCCTGACAGAGTGAATGAAAGAGAGAGAGAAAAGAAAGAGGAAAGAGAGAAGGAAGGAAAGAAAGAGAAAAAGGAAATAAAGAAAAAGGGACAAAGAAAGGGGGGGATGGAAAGGAAAGGACAAAAAAGAAAAAGAAATAAAGAAGGAGGGAAGGAGGGAGGAGAAGATAATGAGATATCTATTCTTGTCCAATCACCTGCTCCAGCAGGGTTAGAAGGGACTTGTGTTGTGTGTTCTCCTTGTAATTTACCAGTATATTTTGGTTTTGCCTTCTTCAGAATTGGCACTGTAATACATTGGGCAAAAAGTAATTTTTTAGGGTGGAGATCTGGTCCAATGGATCCTGTTTAAAGCCTCAACAAAATGTGAGAGCTTCTGATAGTCTTGGCCATGTTTCATCTACAAAACCTTTAATAGAAGCCAAAGATGTTTCAATGTGGAAAGGGCCTCAGTCTAAACTAGGCCTCATTTCAATCTGATGCATTAGGTCTCTCTCTCTCTCTCTCCCCCATCCCCATCTCTATCTTTCTCCTCTATCTCCTCTCCCCTCCTTTCCTTCTTCTTATCTCTTCTCTCTCTTTATGCCTCTCTTCCTCCCTCCTGCTCCCCCACTCCCCATCCCCCTTCCAACTTCCACACCCAGGGAATAACTGTAAGGAAATTTGGCCACGTTCTTTCTGTCTCTGGAAAGATACAAAAATAAACCTTGCATTCCAAACCGAGTGACAGTCAGGCTGTTACCTCACAGTGCTACGAGGTTGCTGCCTTAGATTGCTGCTGAATCCTTGCAAAACTGGGCAAAGACAGAGAGAGGGGAGCAGACAGAGCTGATTTGAGCTGAATCTCCCTCCCTCCCTTGTATCTCTCTCTCTCTCTCTGGGTATCTCGCTCTCTCTCGGCTCCCTGTCTGTGTCTCTTGTCACTGTCTTGGAAAGCCCTGTGTGCTCTCCTTGGGGCTCTTCGCTGTCCCCTTTCTTTCTTCCTGTTGGAAATCTGGGCTGGCTGAAGAATGAGAGGAGGAGGAGAGGAAGGAGGGAAACCTTCACTGCGGCTTCCGCTCATTCCTCAGCTAGCCAGGATTTCCAAAAGGAAGGAAGGAAAAAGGATAGCGAAGAGCCCCAAGTAGAGCATGCAGGGCTTTCCAAGAGTGTGAGAAGCTTCTTTTCTTTCTTCTTGGTGAGTTTTTAGAAATCCAGGTTGGCTGAGGAATGAGCGCAATGAGGCTTTCTTCCTCCCTCTCCCCCTCCTTCTCCTCTCATGCGCACCCTCCAGGCTCCACCACAACCGGCTCCATGGCTGTTCGCTGCTCTTGCAGCACCTGTGCAGCACACTCAAATGCACTTCACTCCATCCCCTCCTCCTCCTCCTGGAGCCCATTACAATGTGGAACATCAGTTCCAAGCCGACCCGGCCAGTGTCTCAGGCTGGAGAAAAGTCACAAATCCTCCCAGCAACCAAGGTGAATACAGCATCAACAAGGGCCAGAAAAAGAAGCAAGTAGCGTTTGCTCCTACCCTAAAATACGGAATGATACTCCATCTGCCGCCATTTCCCTTCTCTTCTCAGGGCAGGCAAAGAAGTGAGTGGGAGGGGAGGGTGAGGGGCAGGGCACAGCCAGATCATCTGACAGGGAGTTGCAGAGAGGGGTCCAAAGGTCACATGCGGCTACAGAGCTGCATTTGCTGACCTCCACCTTAGGTGATGCCACAGATGCCACTGACTGTTGTACCAGAGCGGTGCATCGGAGCTGCCGCATTTGAGAAGCTAGCTCCGGAGTCAATGGGGTGACCCTGCAGGGCCGGCACCTTGAACGCCCCCCTGCCACCTCTTAGTGCCCCCCTGCCGGACCCCTTGCCTCTTAGAGATCCCCTAAGGCATCCCACTGCCCCCCAGGGGGTGGTACCGCCCACTTTGGGAACCACTAAACTAATGCAATAGAATTCTTAAAATACTGCATGTGGAACAAGATGCAGTTTGGGACAACTAAAACACTGATATTGTTAAAAATAAAAAAGAAGCATCACAAAGTTTTTAGTCTTCTTCAAAAATCTGCAACTATGACTTTAAATATATATATATGAAGTTCTTTCTTAAAAAAATAATCACCTTTTTTCTGAAGTCACAGATTCTTTACACAGTACAATCATTTAAAAAATATTTTTGATATGCAACTAATTCAGTTGAGATATGCTTAATAGATCCAATATTCTTGAAACACTACCTTTGACTATGGAACATTGGTATTTATAAGCAGTCTGTCTTCTCAGGAAATCCTATCCCTAAAGTGGTCTTCTTACTTAAGAATTCTCTATAAGAAATCCCAGATTTTGTAAACCACTAGTACATTCAAATTTCATAACTATAATAACCTCCAATCTACTACTATGATACAGTCATGTGAAAAAGTACACGCTCTTTTGAGTTTCTATAGTTTTATGTATCAGGACGTACTAAAAATTATCTGGTTCTTAGCAGTTCATAAAAGTAGGTAAATATATCAGATGAACAACACCACGTGACATATTATACAATGTCTCATTTGTTTTACAAAAACAAAGTCAAAATGGAGATGTCATGTGTGAAAAACTAAGTACACTCTTACTGCTTCCATATAGGTATGAAGAGGCCAACATGCAGCCGGGTGCTGCTATCAACTGCCCTTCATTAATTAATTATCAGCAAGTGTGACTATCTCTATAATAAAGCTTAAGCTTTAGGAGTTTGCTGGTGTCCAACACTGAGATGTGTATTAACACAATACCAAAGAGAAAAGACATGGGTGATGGTCTTAGAGACGCGATTGTTGCTGCCCATTAACCTGGGAAGGATTATAAGGTCATTTCCAAACAGAGCTGGCGGCAGACTCAGACAATGAGGAAGTTGGGGAAGAATGTGGGCCAATTCTGGAGCCTGGTGAAGGCTCTGATGGATGCTCAGTGTCGGACACAGAGATAGAGCCAGGGCCATCTGGCATTTCCCAGCCACTTGGAGAGGCAGCTGCCTTTGTAGTCAGAGATGAGTGTGGAGGGAAGAACAGCTGGGGCCTGTTCCAGATGCACGTATGTGCAGAGCAGATAGGAGAGGTTAACAATGGAGGACACAAGTTGTCTTGGGAAGCAAATAGCCCCTCCCATCCTGGGGAATAAATAGAAGGAAAGGGGAGTGGTGGTCGTAGGAGACACAGTTTGCATTTCTAGAGATTTTTCTCATTGTGTTTGTGTAACAAAGACTGACTTGCCAAACCTAATTTGCAGCCTTTTAGCTGGGAACTCACAGCCTTGAAATCGCAATGAACTGATAAGATCTATTACTGCAGTTAACTCCTTGCAGGACTCTTTGGTTGGTGAATGCAATTAATTCACAAGCGGTAAATAAAGAGGGTTTTTTCTTTGCGAGGAGTCCATTTCTTGCTTCTACAAAGGCTGGGTCAGAACAATATTCAAGATACTTGCCAATCTTCCTAGGAGTGGACATCCCAGCAAATGAACCCCAAGATCAGACCATGCAGTGCTCAGAGAATCATCTCAGATTCTACAGGCCTTAGACAGCATGTTAAATGTTAATGTTTATGACTGCGATGACTCCTCCAGATGTCTCTCCAGATGTCAGTTCAGAGGAGGATGAACCAGTCCCAGGCACTTCAGGAGAACAGTTAGTCAATGGTTCTGAGCAGGCGATCGATTTGATTTGGCTGAAGCACCACTGCAGGTGTGGGCTTCAGGTGGCAAAAACACATAGCTGCAACCAGTTAGTGATGAGGAGGAAAAAATTGCTTTTACAAAAACACGTAGGGCTGAGAAAAGGCAGGAGCAGCAAAGTTCAGCCTGATTACCCAAAGAGGCAGCCTCGTCCCTCTTGGCTGCATCATAAGCTGGCTATTTAACACTGCAGATAGTTGGAAATAATGCTGGAAACAACGTGTACATTTCCTAGCTACGTGTTTCCTGTTCACTGAATTCCAGCCTTGCCTTGGATTGACCCTGCGCCTTGACTTTGGACCATGCCTTGTGAACATTGGACTTTTCGTGCCTCATGCACCCTTTTGTACTGTGGATTTAACTTTGCCTAATGGATTTATCTTGTTTAGGAAACTTTCAAGTGCCTTGTGGAGTCGCTGTCCATTGCTCAGTCCATTGACCTCTAGCAGTGGTCTGCTTTTGGCTGGACTCAACTGTGACAGTTCTGGATTTTTAGTGAGAAGAATTGCTGAGGAATATTAATAAACCCACTGTTACATGTGCATGTGAGTGGGACAACACGATAGTACAATTAGAAAAAGACTGAACAAGTATGGTTTGTTTGGAAGGGTGACCAAGAGAAAGCCTCTTATCTCTAAAAACATGGCAACATGGCTTAGGTTTGCAAGGTTGCATCTGAACAAATCACAAGACTGCTGGAACATTGTCCTTTGGACAAATGAGACCAGTTATGTTTGGCATAACGCACAGTTCATGCTTAGCAGCAAAAACTAAGCACAGTACAAACATTTCATACCCAATTGTCAAGCCCAGTGGTGGAAGGGGAGATGATTTGGGCTTATTTTGTAGCACAGGACCTGGATACCTTGCAGTGATTGAATTGACCATGAACTCCTCTACATACAAAAGTATTCTAGTATCAAATGTGATGCCATCTATCTGATTGCTAAAGATTGGCTGACATCATGCAACAGGAAAATGATCACAAGCACTACCAGCAAATCTACAACAGAATGGTTGAAAAAGAAAAGGATTGTGGTGTTCCAGATCTTAATCTGCTTGAAATGCCATGGTAGGAGCTCAAGAAAGCTGTGCATAAACAAATGCCCACAAAACATCAATGAATTGAAGCTATGTTTAAAGAAGAGTGGGGCCAAAAACCCTCTACAACTATGTGAGGACTGATAGACAGTGATTACTTGATTACTTCAAGTTATTGCTGCTAAAGGTAGTTCTACAAGCTATTGAATCAATAAGGTGTACTTAGTTTTCACACAACTTCCCCATTTTGGCTTTTTTTTTTGTAAATAAATATGACATGGTAATAACATGTCATGTGTTATTGTTCATCCAAGGTTGTATTACTTACTTTTAGAACTGCTAAGGATCAGATGATTTTTACTATGCCCTATATGCAAGACCATAGAACTCAAAGAGAGGGTATACTTTATTTTCACACAACTGTATACACAACCCTCTTATATAAATCACTAAATTACAAGGAGAAAGTAGATCAATTATACATCCTAGGACAAAATATGCTTGTATTAAGAGAGCCCAATTCTTTTAGTTTTTATCCAATTTTTTTCTGTGGATTGATAAAATATTTGCTACTTACATACTGAAGTATTACTTATTTAGCACATAAAAAGCCACAGTGTAAATTAAAGGTGATGACAAGACCCAGGTACCAAGTTGCTGTGGAATGTTTTTAGTAAAGGGGAGTGTTAATAAGACAAAGGTCTTAATCTATCTTGTAACCTTTAGTTCAGGGGTGGTCAAACTCACATCGTATCAGTGGCATCATGTGACATATTGGGACTTTTCCCCCCTTCGCTAAACCAGGTGTGGGCATGGCCAGTACGTGACGCATCCGGCCCACAGTTCGGGAGTTGACAGTCCTGCTTAGTTGAACCAGTGCTACTATGACTACTGAAGATGCAGCATGATATTATTCTTAATTATTGATTTATAAAGTTGTATGTTTCTGTAATTGGCCCATGGCATGTATGTTTTTCAAAATATTGAAGTGTGCTATTTAGAACTTGCTTCCAGGTAAGTTTTATTTGCAAAGAAAACATTCCTCCTCCCCGCTCCATCTATCTGAAGTGGTTCATTGAGTCTGCACATTAGGTAAAGCACTGAGCATTCTGAGACAACACTTGTTTACCTCAAAATGCCTATATTATATACTACTATATAATAGTCTGCATATTATAAATCATCCAATTAGGAAGTACAATCTTAGTTAAAGTTTTGTTTGATTCTTTTACTCTTTCACATCTCATTTAAGATAGCATCTGTGCCTATGGATTATGATACTTCTCTACATTACTTATAAATTATTACATTTTCATTTTCATTTATGTAATTAATAGAGTCAAACTAAAATTATCTAACATACTTTCCTTCTATTACAGGGTCGTCACGTGATGTATTGGAACTTTTTCCCCTTTGCTAAACCAGACATGGGTGTGGCCAGCATGTGACACATCCAGCCCGAGAGTTTTGAAGCCCTGCTCTATTACTTTTGGCTCTCAAAACATCAGAAAACTTTAACACTAGTCTTCACATGCTGAGCATTAACTGCATGATAAAAGAGACACTAAGAAGCTAAAAGTATCACAACACTAATCAGGGGGAAAAACAGAAATAAAAGTAACATACCAGCACTCAACAATAGTAAAAATAATCTCTTTTGCCTTTGTATTATTAGGAATGTCTTTCACAAAAGAGCACAGAGAAGCAACTTTTTGGAACAGACTATTTTATTTTCTTCTGCAATCATTCTTTTTTAAATTCTGAAGAATTTCTACAAAAAATTGTGTCATTTGACATACAAATTTATTTTGTGCCACAGATTACTAGTACTAGGTTGTACTTGTAACATGCTATCACTAATTGCTGTTTACTATATAGTTGCAAACTGTTGCTGATACTTAATATTTTTTCTGCAATGATGTCTAGCATGCATCTAATTAAAATGCTTACATTAGGGGGGCATGCTATTGTCCTTTACTGTAGAGCAAGGGTGTCAAACCTGTGACCCGCGGGATGGATGCATCATGTGTTAGCTTTCCCCCGCCCAGTTTAGCAAAGGGGGGGAAAGTCCCGATACATTCCATGACACCTTCGTGACGATGAGAGTTTGACACCCCTGCTGTAGAGTAGTACAGACTTCAGCAGATACTACATGTCACAAGAGCCGGCTGAGGTAGAAGAAAACAATTAACTGAACAGTGGTTGAATGACTGTAATTTCGGGGATTTAGTCATTAAACCCTTGTCATGGACAGATCATTCCCTCCTTAAACTGGACTTCTGTACCGCCACCCCCCTACCGCAGGGAGCCTGATGGACCCTGAGCGGTTCCAGAGGAGCTTGGGCCATTTCCTGAGACTCTGGCTCACAACTCGCCTGGAGACCTGGTAGCCACCTGGGATAGGTTGGCTGCCGGGGCTCTGGACCGAGTTGCGCCTCTGCGACCTCTGACTCGGCACAGATCCCATTTGGCTCCGTGGTTTACGGAGGAGCTACGGGAGATGAAGTGCCGGAAAAGACGTCTAGAGAGTGTTTGGAGGGCTAGCCGCACTGAGTCTGACCGGACACAGGTGAGGTCTTATATTAAGACCTACCTTGTGGCGATAGAGGCGGCGAAACGTTCGCATTTCTCCGCCCTTATTGCGTTGGCCTGCCGCCCTGTTTAAAGTGACCCGCTCTCTGCTTGAGCCGAGAGCGCGGGATGACCTCTTGCAGGGTAGGGTGGAAGAGTTTTCCCGATTCCTGCACGACAAAATCGCTCAGATTCGGGACGGGCTGGACTCCAATTGGGTGGTCCCGGGGGAGGTGTCGGGGGCAGGTCTTGAAAATATTATCTGGGAAGAGTTTGACCCTGTGACCGCTGAGGGTGTGGACAGGCTGCTGGGGGGGCTGAATGCCACATGTTTGTTGGACCCGTGTCCCTCCTGGTTGGTTTCGGCCGCCAGAGAGATCACACGAGGCTGGCTCCAGGGGATTATCAATGCTTCCTTGAGAGAGGGGTCGCTCCCTACTGCCCTGAAAATGGCGGTGGGTGCGGCCCCTCCTTAAGAAGCCTTCCCTGGACCCGGCTGTTTTAAAATAACTATCGTCCAGTCTCCAACCTTCCTTTTTTAGCGAAGGTTGTTGAGAGTGAGGTGGCACGTCAGCTCCCTCAGTACCTGGAGGAAGCGACTTACCTCGATCCATTCCAATCGGGCTTCAGGCCCGGCCATAGTACCGAAACAGCATTGGTCCCGTTGGTCGATGATCTCTGGAGGGCCCGGGACAGGGGGTTTTCCTCTGTCCTGGTCCTATTAGATCTCTCGGTGGCTTTTGATACTATCGACCATAGTATCTTATTGCGGCGGCTGGAGGGGTTAGGGATTGGGGGAACTGTCTTACGATGGTTCTCCTCCTTCCTCTCCAGCCGCTCGCAATTTTTGTTGGCGGGGGGGAGAGGTCCACCTCTAGGCCCCTTATTTGTGGGTTGCCTCAGGGGTCGGTCCTCTCCCCTCTCTTGTTCAACATTTATGTGAAGCCGTTGGGCGAGATAATCCATGGTCTTGGGGTGCGGTGCTATCTGTACGCAGATGACACCCAGTTGTACATCTCCACCCCAGACCACCCCAACGATGCTGTGGAGGCTATGTCCCGGTGACTGGAGGCCATGCGGAATTGGATGGGCGGGAACAGGCTCCGACTCAACCCATCCAAGACTGAGTGGCTGTGGTTCCCGGCGCCCCGATATAGCCAGCTGATACCTTCGCTGGCTGTTGGGGGAGAGATTCTGCCCCCTACAGGGAGGGCTCGCAATCTGGGTGTCCTCCTGGATGCACGGCTATCTTAACACCATATTGTGGCCGTCTCCAGGGGGGCGTTTTATCAGGTTCGCCTGATTTACCAGTTGCGGCCCTTCCTGAATTGGGACGCCCTGCGCACGGTCACTCACGCCCTTGTCACCTCTCGCCTGGATTACTGTAACGCTCTCTACATGGGGCTCCCTGTGGGGAGCACCCGGAGATTCCAACTGGTGCAAAATGCTGGCCGCGCGGGTGATTATGGGGGCATCGCGTAGCTCCCATGTGACGCCTCTCCTGCGCGAGCTGCATTGGTTGCCGGTGGCTTTCCCGGGTTCACTTTAAGGTTCTAGTTTTGACCTTTAAAGCGATCCATGGCATTGGGCCAGGGTACCTGCAGGACCGCGTTCTGCCGGTGATCTCCAACAGACCTGTGCGTTCCCACAGGGAGGGCCTTCTCCGGGTGCCGTCGGCCTCTATGTGTCATCTGGCGGCCCCCAGGAGTAAGGCCTTCTCTGTGGGGACCCCTGCCATCTGGAATAGTCTGCCACCTGAGATTCGTACCAGCACGGACCTGAGAACCTTCAGGCGTGTGTTAAAAACCTGGCTCTTCGAGCAGGCTGGCCTGGGCTGACATGAGATTTTAATCCGTCTCCTTTTTAATTTGGATTTTAAATTTGGGGTTTTTAATATATCAGGGGGGAGGGTTGATTTTTAATTCTAACAGCCCACTATTTAATCTCATTTTAACTTTTGTATATGTGCTGGGGTAGATTTGGCTGTGCACCGCCCTGAGTCCTTTGGGAGAAGGGCGGTATATAAATGTTAAAATAAATAAATAAATAAATAAATAAATAAATAAATAAATATACTATCTACAATGTAGCAATTTTGAAAAGGGAAAGAACTGAGAACTGATACAAAATGCATAGCATTTCATTTGTCCAAAATTCTTTGCAATGAGAAATTCTTATTTACTTTAGAGGTATGGTTGAGTTTGAGAGTGAGTTAGTTTTGCTACAGAATGACGAAGCAGATTCTACTCTGCTTCTCCAAACTTCATTTATGAAAGGAAAGGATTACATATGTAGAATCAAAACAAGAATATGCCATATAGTTTGAAACAATTCCTCTTGAGTCTTCCAACAAATAAACAGTAATCTGAAAATAAGCATTAAAAAGTCAATCTCAAAGAATGCAATGAACTAACACAGCCAACAGAATCCTGGAGAGCAAAGTTTTTCAGAGAAACAAGGACAGGGCAATAATCAACTGGACAAATGTGGAAAGCAACTACTTATAAAATCCATAATTCCTTTTTTTTATTGTAGATGCTATTGGTATATTCTGACAAGCAAGCAAATCTCTGTTTGGTCACTATGGTAATCAAATATTGTTTTAAAAAGCATTACACTTGAAAATAGGGGTGATTGGAATATAAAAAAATCAGTCATTTGGGAAGTAATGGTTAATTTATTTTTCTATAGTATATTCTGTATTTCTATTTTCTAGTAAAAGCTGTTATTTAAAATGAAGAAGAATTATTCTGTTCTAATTTGGACTATTATTGCAATAGCAGTGTAAGGTTTAACTTCTCACTAGTTGCATAAGGAATGCTACAAGAAATCTTACTTTGGATCTCTTTAGAATATGCTATGTTGATACATAAAATGCAAACTTAAAGGTAAGCACTTTCAATTTACAGTGCATAGACTAGTATTTTAAATTCAAGAATTTTCTGAACATTTTTAAGGTTCTTCAATCATAGGACTTGATAAAATTTCTAAGGAAATTAAATATGTGTGGGCATCTCCTTTCTAATAAAGCTATAAATACCTAACCTAATTACACTCACTAACCTTTGGATGTAGGGCATCCAGTCTTGGGGTACAGCAGAGGGCCACATTAGTGACATCACACATCACAAATAGGCTTCTGCCTCCTGAATGGACTGAAGACCCGCCATATGATGTCCTAAAAAAGGAAAATATTTTCTCTCTTTTACCGAATACTCCCTTAAAATAGCCAATATGCTCCTTGCTTTGGACTAATCATGGTTACCAAGGCAGCATCTACTGTGAAATACCAGAAATTGGAATTTCTGTTTAAATATCATACTGATTAAACAAGATGAGAACAATTTACCATCTTAGTACTTAGGTGGGATTTAATATGGCTCCAAGTGGGAGTGTAACTGTTCTTATGGAAATGTGAAGAGTAAAGAGTCTTCTTTTAATATAAAAGAGTACAATATAGTTCCATGTATATGTTTACATACACTATATATACATATTGGTACAAATGTATTTTATTCAGGAAACACAAAAGTGATTCAGAGAGGGAAATCAACACCATGGTTAATATAAAGAAATCAACATTTGGGTGGTGTCAGCTTGGAGCAGCCCTATCTCTGAAGGATTGGGCTTCCAAAATCATTTGTTTCTTATAGGGATGGTAGAGATGGCAACAGCCAGAAATCTTTTTTAAAACTGCCACCTATGCCTGTTGCTGAATTAAATGATTAATTTGTGTGACACTAAATTGTGACCTCTCTGCTAATTGACAGTTTAGTTGGGACCCAATTTAAAAACTTTTAAAATATTAAATTATTTGCTGCCAAGTTACCTAAAAGACTACCTTAATCTTGCCAGACTGTTTATACCTTCTCACCTGTCCTCATTTAAACAAATCAGGGTGCCTGCTCTACAGGAGAGGATCCACTTTTTCCTCCATGCATGCCTACAGGATCTCCGGAGTACTTCACTAATTGAAACTGACCAAGTCCTATCCCTATAGCGTTCAAAAAAAACTGTCAAGATTCATACTGTTTTCTATTTCCTTTTTCTTATGTAACAAATGGGTTTTGAATACTTAGGGATAAAATGTCCATTTTTTATGATTACCACCTTTTATTGCTATTGTAAAATTACTACCTTTTATATTGCTATTGTAAAATTTCACCCTATGATCAACACTGGTAAGAGTTTATATCTTAAAACCCAACCTAAATATATTAAACATATATTTGCATGTGCCTAAGAAAAAGGTCACTATTTTTTCATAATATTGAAAATATGGTTTATGCAGTTAATTATAAAAATGATGACTTTTATTTCATAAAGAATCATAAATGCGGTGTCCCTCCTTCCTTACATTTTCCTCATAAGCATTTTGTACATTCCTGATGATAGGAAAAAGCTACAGCCAACTGAGGTCTTCACTATCTAGAAGAGATGTAAATTTAAGTACCTTTACAAAGAACAGGACAAGGCCCAGAAAATCTTATATGTAATGGGTTATAGTTCTGAAAGCAGACTTGCATATCACTGAAAAAGATGTTGTTTTATAAGACTTTTAAACCAATATATTTTAATAACTTTTATGACCTCCCTATCCTTAATCACCCACAGTATATCTGCTATACATGTTGCATAATGAATTATAGAACAGAATTTCTGCTATCACCACATTAATTAAATACTATGTCCAGCAAATGTCCGCCTACCTAATTTAACTTACCTCAAAGTTAAAAACAAAGCATTAAGAAAGAATAGAGCTAGACAATCTAATTATATGCATACAAAATTTACTCCAAAATTAGAAATAAACTAATGAGATAGCAAAATACCAGTCAATACGAAATATTATTAATTGAACTAATACAACAAAAGTTTTGTAAAATCCATTAATCAAGGAATTGATTCCCATATGCCGAATGCCAAATTTAGATTTAATCAGATTTTTAAGTTATAGATATCACACAAACACATACACACAACCACAAGTTAAAAGAACTATATTATATTCCATATAATTCCTTTTTAAAAAGTTTAAAAACTTATTAATATCTATATCCAATCCATGCTGTCATTTGAGCATAAATGATGCTCAAAATATTTTAGGCAACAATATTATAGACACTTATATGAGAATATGAATGGCTTTTGCTTTAGGGACATATATTCTATAAAATTAGTTGTGAAATTCTACATTCTGAAATATGGTACAGTTGAGAAATATTACAGTTTATTTGAAGTAGGTGATATGAATACCTACTTACCTATAGCAGAAAAGCAAATGTTTAAAACTGGAAAACTATTATACAGATGGGAAACCACAGAGGAATTAAATTGCTGTTGATGAACAGTACAAAATTCACTAAACCATTTCTAATAGTATAATAAACCATTCAGCCAGTTTGAAAACATCAAATGAGAGGTAGTCAGATAATGTTTTAGGAAAACTGTTTAATGACGCTTGTCATTAAGAATGTTTTACTAATATTTAGCCTCAATCTCCTTTATTTAACACACATTAATCTTGTTCTTCTTTCAGTTTTAATAGAAAACAATACACCCTTCTGCGATGTGATAGACTTTGGATATTTCTCTGCTTTCATATTTTCTATTAATTTTCTATTTGTAAGCTAAACAAATTACCATTCTTCATAAAGCTCGATTTCCAAAGGCCTCATAATTCTGGTACATATCCTGTGAACTCAGTGGAGTGTCTATCTTTTTAAAATGTACAGCCCAATACCTTGGCACTCGATGCGTCAAAACCCAGTGAATTTGGTATTCAACGTGTTTTGAAGCAGAAATCTTGCCCAATGCTCGTCTTTCTCCCAGTAGCTGACAAGCAAAAAATTAACTTGCTGATGTTGTCTGCCTTGTGACTCGCTATTTCTTCTGGCCAAAATAGCAGGTCATGTGGTAAGTCATGTGGTTTTCTTGGTACCCATCAGTTTTAATATTCAGCAAATCTTCCAGAACAAATTACTGATGAGGACCAAAATACCATTGTACTCCAAATGAGAATTAATCAACAGAGTACACAGGTAATTACTGACTCTTGATCTGGATGAAATTTGCCTTTTTTAGTTGCCACATCACATAGATTGCTTACATGTATACCCATTCTTCAGTTAATGACCATTAGCAAATACCACGGTAATTTTAAAAAAATCATTTTGCAACTAATCCATGCAATTACCACATAATTTCATGCACTTGACAATGCATGCTGGAGGCAAAGTAATACTGGAGTTACTAGATGAACAAGAACTTAATCTGAATGAGATGGCAACAACCAGTAATCTTTACAACACACATCTCTCTCTCTGTCTCTCTGTCTCTGTCTCTTTCTCTCCCTCTCCCTTCCCTCCCTCCCTCTCTCGTGTTCACTCAGTGACCATTTTGCTTAACAGAACTTGGTCACTAAATGAGAAGTGGATGTAGTTAGTGCTACACCAATATTTCTAGATTCTTATATGCACTATCGCAAGCCAGGTATTTAAGGATGTTGAATAGCATTGGAATGAGAATGAGAATTTCAAAGATTCCATTCAACATTACCCCACAATGATCAAAACCACTCATGAGGATACTTTGGATGTATTTGTTCAATCAGCTGGTAAATATCCCAAATTATAGTACCGTCTACTCAACATTTTTCTATCTTGTCCACAAGACTATTATGAATCTCCTGCTTTACTGAGATCAAGGAATACAACATCCACAGCTTTCCTTTGCTCTATTTAACTTTGAGTTATTGAACTTCATGGCCAAATACAAGCATTTCCACCACTTCCGCCATATTATGAAAGAACCTGTATATGCAGTGCCCCAGCTACTGAAAATATTTCTCATATATTGTTCAACTTTCAATTATATGCCCCATTAGGCTTAAATACTTATCATCCTTATTGAAAAGAATGGCCTACTGCAATCTGAACCACAATCATATTTCCTCTTGGGCTCAAATGTACACATTGTATTCAAAACAGGTAAATTTATAACTAAGGCAGGGATCCTACGAACCTGATATATTTAACAGATTGGTGTTCCCTGTGAGGGAGATTCATCTATTTGATTACTAATTCCTTGTGTCACTACATGGGTATTTTATCACCATATTGCCTCCTATCTATTTTATTCTGAAATTAGACTATGTATTATATTTTATTTTACTGATAAGGTTGCAAGACTAATCAGTCAGTAAACTACTTCTACTACATAACTAGCTTTTCTGTCATAAAAGAGTGAAAATTATCTGACAAAGCAATGCTGTTAAAAACTCACTTATTCTGGTTTAATAACTAGTTTCTTGCCTCTATAGATATTAAACTGATTGATCACTAATTCCTTAGATACTTCTTTCTCCTTTCTTTAAAAGTTGCAATTTTTATTATTCCCCAGTTTTCTGGCACCTTTCAAAGATTGCTGTCAGAAATGTTAAGATAACTTCTGCAAGTTTTAAAACACTCATTTTCCTTATTACTGTTCCACAAAATCCTATATAACAGGAAAAAATTGGTCCGATAGTTTTGATCCTCCCACTTGGAGGGAAAGCCCAAATTATGGGTTGGGGCCATATGAGGTATCCCAATCATCTCATAATCCAAGTATACAAGGGTGGTTAAAACATATAATCTTCTCTGTTCTCTATATATGAGATTTTATAGACTACAATACTTAAAAGCCATTTTACTAATCTTTAAATTCCTATGACAATAAATTATTTTCCTGCTTTATTGAGATGACTACATCTAGATGTATTTTTTTCCATAAATATAAGTAACAATGAGTAAACATTTACTAAATAAAAATTCTTCTGCAAAACTCCAATAATCAACAAAATTACAGTATGACTCAAAACATGCCACTTATAAAAATTTTTTACCTCATCGTGTGTGTATCTGTATTCTGCCTTCTTGCATTTGAGATCCCATAATGCCACTGTTCCTGATTCAAAACCAATCAACAGCTGTAATAAATTACAAGTTATATTAATGTTACTCTAGTACATAATAATCAGTGCAATTCTGTGGCTCACCAATTACCATACAATTCGCTACTATAAGCACATCTGCATGTTAGATAAATTAATATTTCAATAAATATTGTAGACTAATGATCACTGAGATATCATTTGTTTGGGACATCTAATAATTGGATATTCTGATACATATAAATATTCTATACAGGTAGTCCTTGACCTATAACAGTTTGCTTAGTGACTGTTCAAAGTTACAACGGCATTGAAAAAAAAAGATTTATGACCATTTTTCACACTTATGACCATTGCAGCATCCCCATAATCATGGGATTTACATTCAAATGCTTGACAACTGATACACATTTATGATGGTTGCAGTGTCCTGGGATCATGTGATCACTTTTTGCAACCTTCTGACAATCAAAATCAATGGAGAAATCAGATTCACTTAACAACCAGATTTAACAATTGCAGTGATTCAGTTAACAAATGTGGCAAGAGAGTTTATAACATGGGAAAACCCACATAACAAATTTCTCATGTAACAACATAAATTTTGGGCTCAATTATGGTTGTAAGTTGAGGACTCCCTGAATATAGGATATCCTAGAAAGTTTGTAAATTGTAGATGATCTTAGAAAGGACAAGATATTTATCTGTGCTGTTCTGAATCGTCACCTCTCTGATCATTCACATGTCTATTCCATTATTGTGAACAATCTTATCTTGCTGTATCCCAAAGTCATATCTTTTTGTGGTGATACTAATCCTATAGAACAGCATTGTCCAGAGATTAGGATGGCTGTGATTCTGGATATTCTTCCTATGTGCTTAGTCAAACTCTGCTGGTTAAATGTAGATAAATTATTCTGTATGAGTTTGACTGTATTTGTGGCCTTGGCATTTAATACTTATTGTTATTGTGGCTTTAACCTTTGTATGTCATCAGAGTCAGTTTGGAGAGATGTTACAGATTATTTGAATAAATAAAATATGCATTATGCACTTTCACGGGTGCTATTTTTCTTAATGCAGACATTCAGCATGAGTCCAGCTCCCTCCCCTTCACTGAATCATGGAAACTGCCATAGCAACCACAGAAGTTTAAAAACTATTCTGACAGATACCTGCAAAAAGCATAGGAAACTAAATAAAGAACTATAGCTATACAAATAAGCAACCTATTCTTTTCTTCATGATACTTGTACATGACAAAACCTGCTAATCCAAGAAAGCAAATTATATGTCTTGAGAAAACAGAAAAATAGTGCTTCTCATCCAAAGGTATCATGCTCAAGAGTAATTTATGCCTTAGGATTCTGTTAAAACAATCCATCTTAAAATAATTTTAGACTTTTAGTCCACCCAGGAGTCCATTTCCTGGCCTAGTTCAATGTCTTCAAATATTATTTGCTAGTTCAATTTTCTGCAAATTTAAGGAACTTCTCATCTTTTAACTGCTTTGCTGTTTAATTAAAAAGCAGATAATAGTCTCTACTTAAATTATTGATACAAAGGTAAAAAGAAAAATGGATCACCCCTCCCCCTTCTGAAGAGTAGCAATATAATGAATATGTACAGTATATAGAGACATTTTATCTGAGTAGTATTGACATAGTTAAAAATCACAATGAGCTTATAAGGAAAGACAAATGTTGTCAAAATTAATATTACTTACTAGATATATGTGTGCTTAGAAAGATTTCCATTGTTGTACCTTCAGAGTATTTCAAGCAAACTGATAAATTCTTTAAAATATTTTAAATGTGAAGCGTAATCTATGATTATTATATGATGAAATTGATTAGTTTTCCTAACTTTCAGTCTTACCATTGGCATGCATTATTTACTTTATTTTAGGAGGAGTCTGGATTATCTAAAACAATGGGAGTATATTCAATTAAACATGCTGATTTCACAATTTGATCTAAATGCCTTAGCAGTATGAGAAACTTCTGACTATTAACAATAATTATTGTTATTAAATTATATTTTGGAATATTCTAAATAGTGTTTTTAGTAGACAATTAAAGAGCAATGGAAAAGAGCAATATATTTAAGTTGTTCATTGAACCTGGCAAAAAAAATGGAATTCATCATTTTATGAATATCTATTGATGTACAAAGTTAGGGTATAGCAAACAAGATTCTTTAGCATGAAAAAATACAAACACAGATAAGATGGTGTGTGTCAATTGCCTGCTATTTACTGAAGCAGTGGAAAGATTATTATTAAAATGGAGTTATTCTATGTAATTCAGAATGTAATACAGGTAGTCCTCAATTTACGATCATAATTGAGCCCAAAATTTATGTTGTTAAGTGAGAAATTACTTAAGTTTTAAGTTAATTAAAATTTTTAATTTTAATATAATCCTTGAATTTTAAATTTTAGTAATATTTTGTATTTAATAGGATTTCAGCCGGATCAATTCTGTTTAATTTGTTTTTAACTGTATATATTGTTCATTTTTAGTAGGCTGTACACCGCCCCGAGTCCCTTTTTGGGAGAGAGGGCGGTATAAAAATTTAATAAATAAATAAATAAGTGAGCTTTGCCACATTTTATGAGTTTTCTTGACAAATTGTGAATCACTGCAGTTGTTAAATTAATAACACGGTTGTTAAATGAACCTGGTTTCCCCATTGACTTTGCATGTCAGAAGGTTGCAGAAGGTGATCACATGATCCCGGGACTCTGCACCCATCATGGGGATGCTGCAATGGTCATAAATGTAAAAAATGGTCATAAGTAACTTTTTTCAGTGCTGTTGTAACTTAGAACAGTCAGTAAGTGAACTGTTGTAAGTCGAGGACTACCTGTACAGTGTTTCATAACTACTGTAGTTATATTCATTATAACATGTTTTTGTTATCTTGTGTTTTGCTATATTTGCTTTTTTAACGTATTAAAGCACTAAAAATAATGTAATGTTTTAAAAAAGCAATCAAATGTTTCGGTAATTGCTTGCAATAATACAACCTCATCTTAAATAAACATTTGAGCAGTTACTAGAGTTTCCATTTATTTGTTTTAGAAACATAAGATGTCAAAAGTACAATTATGAACAGTCAGTAGACATGGTTGCAAATAGCCATTAGAGGTATAATTGCAAAAAATACATTATTCTAATGCTTGATATATGTCAAAGTGATTCCTGGGACATTCAATAAAGCATCTGTCATACTTTAATGCTAAAGCACAAACTTCTTCAATGTAATTTAGATTTGGTTTAATATTTTTCTTTTAAACATACCTTGCCTTCATCCATTGGATTGTCACTAATATGAACAACAGGTCCTGGATGAGACTTGGATGACCTAAAGCAAAAATACAGATGTATGGAATATTGCAACATTTATAGTGTAAACTACAATATCATTATTAAGCAGACTCAGTTTCCATTAATAAGCCCAAGTCAAGGTGCTGGTCATACATTAGAGCCCTAAAAAAGGAGGAGACAACTTTTTCCATCCTGGGGTGGTCATGCAGCACTAATTCTTTCCACTCTGCTAGAGCTCCCAGCTCCATTCCATCGGCTCACCTATAAGACCCAACTCAGCTTCTTCTCCTATACTCTGCAGTAGCTTGTTTACATTTGATTTCTAATTTCTGACTGATCCTATATGGGCTGGACAGGAACAACCAAAGGGCCAGATGTGGTCCAGGGGCCATAAATGCCCAAGTCTGCTCTAAGTAATTTTTTTTTCATCTGCCTAAGTGCTTTCAGCTATTATAATTTCACTTGGTTGTGAAGAAATAACTTTCCTCTTCATCACAACTACAGTATGTTTTAGTAACTTATCACCTTTTCTCTTTTTCTCATATCTCATATCTTATCTATAAATAAATCCTTAAAATCTTGTTATTCAATCTTGATCAGAAAAACTCTATTAAAAGTTATCTGAGATTAACATATCTATTTTAATCTTGATAAAATAAACCAAATCATATTCTTTCCTTTTAGTAATTTTGATCTTTAGTCCCTTCAAATACATAGTCCTCAAGTTATGATCATAATTGGGACAGAATCTCAGTTGTTAAGCAAAGCGGTCATTTCACACATTCGACACTTCTTGTTGTGGTTGTTAAGCAATTTCATGGTCATTAAGCAGACAGAATCTGAGGTGAGGCATGTAGGAGTACCTCAAGAGGATGGAGAAAATCTCCAGGAGGCCCAGCACAGGCCACAAAACCCACTGGCACATGAAAAACTTTAACCAGCTGTAAGACCCACTGGTACATGGAAACCTGTTGCAGGTCTACTGCAAACACTTCTACATTCTGCTATGATCATTGGCGATATTTTTAACAGGGAACCATCTTCAGTTCATCATGTCTTCCTCGTTTTCTATACTTTCTACATTTTCTTTTATTGTTTTCTTTTATAAGTTTGCATTAGTTTTTAATTGTGATTTTTTAAATTTCCACTTAAAAGAGCATAATCTTAAAAATTATTTAACACCCACTTATTCAATCAATGTAACTGCCTTTTTTCATTATTTACTAACATTTGTATTAGGAGATATTTTTCTGCATTTCTGTTGCAAGGATGAAGTGGGTAAATCAGGTCAACGTGTTGGAAAATTGGGCAGAAGCATTATGCAGAATATGAGTCTCCACATTATTCAAAATCCCACCACTCCATTTAGCCCACTTTCCTATTATGTATCTCATTCAATATTTATTCACCTTTTTTACAGCCTAAATGAAATGCTACTGAGACTACTGGAAGAGAACAGTTTATATTTGTGGGTCTATAATAAATTATAAATGAGTAAAGGAATAGAGTACAGTTTTATGCATATATCCACTTAAAATAATATTGGAATAGTCCTTGTTTTAGCAACAATATTTTCTCCAAACAGATTTTATTATTTTATGCAATGTCTATACTTACTGGACAGCAATAGTCAAAGCATCAAAGCCACAGTAAAAATTGAAAGTATAATTTATTTATTTATATATTTTAAAGAACAGGGTCCAAATGGATTATATCCATTTTTTTCACCCATGTCATACTCACAGTTCAATGGCTTTATTCCACATGATGACGTAGCCTGAGAGAGTGAAAGACTCCACATTGACAATGTGTATATTTCCTCTTTCGGTACCCACATACAACCATTTACTCTGGAAGGTATATGGCAAAATGTTATCCTGAAAGAAAACATATTAAAAATAGTAAATACTAAAATCAGAAAGTAGAATAAAATGTATGCATAGTTGTTGAAAATAATAATTTATTTGAAAATAAAATAAATGCAGATACATAAAATAATCAAAAACACATGCAGTTAATTCAACATTATCCAAACTGCTTTTTTTTCCCCCAGAGGGAAGCTAAGGACAAATTTTCAACTTCATCAGCAATGTTATTTTCTAAATGTACCTCTATTAAAAAACACAAACAAAATAGAACACCTTTTACTTCTTAACTAGTATACTTCTGTTACATTAAATATGGAAAGATGTTAAAAGTTTTCTATGATCACAAAATGTAAGTATATTCCCAAAACATTTTGGAAAATCTAACACTGTATGACTTTTTTCTTCAATTTTGTCACAAATATCTGAGACAAATTGCTGCATGTCAAATCTAAAATTGGTTACTAAAATGTTCTCCTCAATAAATGAAATCCAATAGAAAAAAATGCAAGCAAACTACCAAAATATTTATTTCTACTATATTCAACCATAAAAACTGAATAGCATTTCTTTCACAGAATACTTCTTTATGAGATTTGCATTTTTAAGTCAATATTTTTAATCTGTAAAAATGCATGGTTTGAGTTAAGGTTCCTAATACTCATATCTTTTAGAATTTCTAATTTATTGCAATTCTGTTGTCTTGTTCAGTTTATTTCAATAATTAAAATGAGTTATTTTAAATTAATAATTTTAATATTTTTTCTGTTAGCTTCTAATCTTTTGGGAACACAAGAATCAAAAGATACAAACTGTATATGGGAAATGTAGCAATGACAAGAGATTTTTCAATAATTGAGTATTTTAATGGTAAATAAAAGTCAAGAACTACTTAGTAGGTTAATTTAGGCTTTGTTTTAGCTTGGTATTTTTTGGCATGCCTGTGGCTAATAAAATAGTAAAACTGTAGCTCTACAGTACAGCTCTAATTAAAATAAACATGAACTTATTGAGTCTAAATGTAATCTGCATAATTACTTATGAAAATGTATTAACAGTAAAACAAGGTCACTTGAGAGGCAATTTGCAGATGTTTTCAAAGGATTTCCTTTGGTATTTGTAGGCCATATGTCTCCTCTGATAAAACTGTCAAAGCTACTTAAGAGAAACCTTTATCATGATTCGTAAAACTTAGCGTAATGTATAACAATTAAACAAATAAACTTGTTGCCTAAAATAGCTTCATTGTGAAATCTCAACATTAAAGGTCAAATAAAAAATGCATTAATGCATTATCAAGTTTGTCAAATATCTGTAACTATTCAAATGTTATAAAACTGGTTATTTTACCTCACGATGGATGCAGTGACACTATTACCGTGTGTAAAGTAATTTTGGGACACGAAATTCATATGTACAATGCAAATGTGTATACTAAAGAGATTGTTCCACATACTACTTTGCAGGCACTGGCTTTCATGTTAGTCTATTTTTCTCTACATTTACATTGCTTTTAATAATCACATATTCAATTATATATACATTTTTAAAAACTGATCGCAAGTTAAAAGAATGCTTCAAAATAATGTATTGTTTATAAATTAAATTGTCAGTAATCAAAGATACTGTATTTTCTGGCGTATAAGACTACTTTGAAACGAAAAAAAGTCAACCAAAAATCGGGGGGTCGTCTTATACGCCGAGTATAATTTTCCAACTCGATCCTGCACCAATCACTGCAAGGCTGCTCGGACCGCCTCTCTAACTCAGCCAATCCAAGCAGGCTTTTTAATTAAAAAGAACTGGTGTTGCCTCGGAAGTGGGGGGGTAGTCTTATACAGCGAATATAGGCCTAAACCTATGTTTTAACTATAAAATTAGGGGGGTCGTCTTATACGCCGGTCGTCTTATACGCCGGAAAATACGGTACTTAAATCTAAAAACTCTGACTACAGGACAGTTATCAAATAAAATAAGCAGAAAATGTATAGCAGTATCAACTAAGTAAAGTAAACAGATAGGCCTTAAACTAGCACTGGAAGCTTGGTGCCAAAACAGAGAAGATTCTCTAACTATCAGTATGGTTTTTGGGAATATATTGCTTCAAGTCAGTATGTGATGAAAAGGCAGCAATCCTGGCAAATTCAAGCTGGCATCTTTGCCACATATTTGTTGATAGGGAGTAAGCATGCCACTTGATATCCAGATCCTAACTATATATAGATTTGTATACTATAGCAGATTTCTTCACCTTGAATTGGAAGTAAATTTATAGGCAGTCCAATAACTACAGGACAGGTGAAATAGTTTACTATAATTTGACTATTGTGCAATCTAGCTACATTATCTTGTACTAATTGTAGCTTATAAGCTAAATCCATTATTTAAAAATGCCATTCAGAATATAATAGAAAAACATGTCATAATGATAGAATGAACAAGCAGTCAGTAGCTTCGGGGCGGGGGGGGCAGAACAATTAGGAAAGTGAGCAGTGAGGAGCAGTGAGTGGCAGTGAGCAATGGGCAAGATGCAGGCCCAGGAAGGCAACTGAACTCTCCCAGGTAAGAAGTTAAAGGGTTCCTAGTTGGGCTATCCAGGCAGAGAGCTGGATCTGGCTTAGGCTAGTGATTGGAGTGGAGCACCCACACCAGGCTGGAGCAGGCAATGGTCAGGTGATTTAATGGAAAATGGCTGGATCTTCATAGGAGGACGGGTCAACAGTCCAGCAGCTAGCACCCAACAATAGCAGTGAGTTGGATGATGGCAGCAGCAACACTAGAGGGGCGGACATGTGGATTGCAGTGAGGCTCTAACTTGCCATCATAGCAAACAAGAAAAACAGTGGCCGGAATCACAGGGCCAGCTAGAACAATAATCTGGACCTCTGAGATTGGTGGCTGAGGTCCTGGTTATGTGGGGACCCTATATGAGAGCAATTCAATCTGGAGGAACCATTGGTGTGGTAGGGGGGACCTTCCTTCCATAGAGTGAGAGCCAAGGGGACAGAACTGAACCCGGATGTTTATGTATTTATGAATGTGTAGATAATTAGGCAGATGGTCTTGGGAAACTTCAATCTGTTGTCCTTGGAAACACTTTGGGAATTTATGGGCTTGTCTCAGGTTATTTATGTCCCTGCTTGAAATAGTGGTTATACACCAGACATGGCTTTCTTGTCAAAGCAGTGGCAATGTGATCTGAGGAGAGAACTATCTTTGTTCTCTCTGCCATGGTCAGATCATGCCCTGATGACTGAAATTCACTTGTTAATCTCTTAGGGAGGTAGGGCCTATTTGATCAGTCCACCAGTGACTAATAGATCCATTGGGATTCCAAAGGGAACTGGTGGTTGTACTTGCTGAAGCCTGGATCACTGCCTGGAACAGGGAGGCAGAGGCCTTGGATGGGACTGCACCCATGTAACCTCTCTTGGCTGATTGCTCCTGGTACTTCTTGTGGTTTATAGAGGAGTTCCAGAAGCTGTAAAGGGTAAAGAGATATCTCGAGCACCACTGGAGAAACATGAGGAATGAATCCAATTGATCATGTGTTCCTATTAAGGCCTACTAGCAACAAAATATCCAAGATTTCTTTGTTCTTATTCTGTCTGCAGAGAACCACCCAGTGGCTGTGTTTGGTTTACTCCTCCTGGGCAGGACAGGCTGTGTTTGGTTTACTCCTCCTGGGCAGGACAGGCTCAAGGTATCATTGTCAGGAATGCACTGAGCAATTTCCAATGCATACATTGGATAAAATTGTTTCAGATCTGTTTTCAGTTTAGAAGCATGATCTTTTGCAGATGGCTGGGAGACTACTTAAAACAGCTCTCTGGGAACAGCTTGATCCTGTTAATTCTCAAGGAAGTGGACAAGGCCATAGTCACCTATGAATTAGATCCATGAACCTCTGTCTTGGTCAAGACCAGCCAGGAGATGACATGTGGGTGGGTCCTAGAGATGGTTAATTCATCCTTGAGGGAAGGTGTTTTCTTAGCACTATTTAAAGAGGCACCAATGAACCCTCTTCTCAAGAAGCCCCTACTGGACCCTACCATTCTGGATTTCATCCAATGTTCCTACCTCCCCTTCTTAGTGAAGGTGATTGAAAAGATTATCATGCTGCAGCTCCAGAGGATTCTGGAGGAGACAGATTAGCTGGACCCTTCCAGTCATGTTACAGATTTGGATATGGGACACAAATGGCATTGGCTATGTTTTTGGATGACGTCTGGCAGGAGAGGAATGGAGGTAGTGAATCTATCCTGATCCTTCTTGACCTGCTGCTAACTTTGGATACCATCAACTATAGCACTTTTGGGTTTACTTGGAATGCTGGTGGTGCGGGGCATAGAGTTGTCCTCATAGTGTTCATGTTCTTCTTTGAAGTTGATCTGGTGCTGATAGGAAGTGAGAGATCCAGCCTATGCCCCTACTTTGTGAGGTGCCACAGGGCTCAGGGCTTTGTTTGCTTCTTTTTAACATCTACATAAAGCCTCTGGGTAAAATAATCTGTCACCATGGGATGACAATGGGTTTGTCAGTATGTGGATGATATCATTAGTACATCCACGTCCCTGGTGTAGTGAGGTTAGGGATGTTCTTGTGAAGTGGTATTTGGAGGTTGTAGAGGTCTGCATGCAGAACAACCAGTTTTAAATGAACACTGGTAAGATGGAGTGGCTATAGGTAGGACCTCTTTTTTTATCTGGGGTTGGAAAGCGTTACACTGCTCCAGAAGGAATCTGATGTGCAACCTGGAGGTTCTCCTGGACTCACCGCTCCTGCTCCAAAAACTGGATGCAGTTATGGTTAGAACAACTTTGCTCAACTTTGTATTATGTACCAGTTGTGTCCCTTCTTGGATCGAGAGGTCCTTCTTTCTGTTCCTCCTGCCCTAATCATTTCCAGTACAGACTACTGCAATGTGCTCTACATAGGACTACCTAACCCACCCAGGAACTTGTTGACCTGTCCAAACCAGTCAAGCAGGGAGGATATGCTATGGACTCTGTTAGTTAAAGAATTTTGACTGGCAGAGTCTAAAAGGGAGCCTTCTCTGCTGTTGCCTCTGTCCTACGGAATATCTGGCTCACAGAGGTGAGTCCCCAAGAAGTAAGTCCCCACTCTTCTGCCTTCCAGAAGAGCATCAAGAGCTGATTCTGCCAACTGGCATGAGGGTCTAAGAATTGAATGCAATTCTAGAGGTGATTGGTAGCTTGAAGACAATCCCTCTGCCTTTTTTAACTTTTATAATTTTCAAATTCTGCTTAATTTTGTTTTTAACTATGTTTCTTTTTATGTTTTTTATTTGTAAACTGCACAATAGCACTTAGTTGAGATGGACAATATAGAAATTTAATAAATAAAATAAATACATAACTGTTTAGAACTCTTATTCAAATGATTCCAAGACCAATCCCAGCTATTTCTGTTGTGGTCTGCCAGCAGCCTGCAGAGACAGTAGCAGAATCGGACAGTGGGGAAGAACATGGGCCAGTGTTAGAGTCTGGGGAGGACTCAGACAATGGTCTTGCATCCAATACAGAGATGGGGCCAGGGCCATCTGGGAGTTATGTGCTGACTCAGGAGCCTCCAGAATCTGACAGCAGTGAGGCAGAGGAAAAAGGGCAGCATGTTCCCAGTGCGCGTGTGCACAGAGCTGCAAGAAGGCAAGAGCAGTTAAGACAAAAGGGGCAACTTAGGAGTAATGCTTGGAGGTGATTGCCCCTCCCATAAGATATAAAGAAAGTGCAAAGGGACAGAAACCTTTGCTAGAAGCAACGTTGTTTGCTCTGGTCTGTTTGGAATTTGAAAGCTCCATGGTGAATTTGTGCTCCGTTTGGTTTGAAAAACGAATTGGTACTTTACTCAAGTAAGATAAAGGTGCATTCTTATCAGACTTCTCCCGAAAAACTTTGGCAGATTTCCATGGGACTATATATAACTGGTTGAGATTCATTATGGGCTGTGAATGACGATAATTCATAGCTGTTAAAACTAAATAAAAGGGTTTTAGATTTAATGTGTGTTTGTTGGTGTCTCAGGAAGCCTTGGTCAGAACAACTTCTACTTAAAAGTACAATTAGGTACATATAGAAACAGCAATAACAACATTATGCTACATATCCTAATAGTTCAATTACAATTTAATCATGGCACTGAAAAAAAATCATAGGTAGATATTGTCAATTGATATTCTAATAATATAAAATCAATTATTATATATACTTATTTTCCAAACTGAAGGCAATAACTTGCTCAGGCTCATGACTGACTTTCATAATCAAGTTGAGATTTATACCTTAATATTCTATCACAATCGTGCCTTTATTTAAAGCATGCCCTACTGATTTTAATAACTGATGTCCACAAACTGCACAAAGTATTGTAGCCATAATTTATAGAGAGTGAAATGATAGTAAAGACGAAGTAACATTAGCAACATCATTGGGAAAAAACAAGGAAAAAAGTGATTACCTACGAGAATAGAGCTACAGTATGACTGAGTGGAGAAGATAAATGCTGTTTACTATCTTGTTACATGATCAGACAGACACATAAACTTTACTTGTGATAACTTAAGTCTGGGAAACAGCTTAGAGGAAAACCACATTTTTCATGAGCACAGACAGTATTTCTTGGCAAGAGAAACATGCTAAGGAGCTGTCAAAAAGTGGTTGGAGTCAGAGGAAATAAGAAAAACAAAAATGGCTAGCAGGCAAAGATAGATTTAAGTAGTATCAGTTTGCTGAAGAGACATACCTTCCTGAGTGATTTAATACACCAGAGAAGAAGTTAATGTGACAAGGATTCTGCTATCATGCATCAATATCCAGAGACAAAATGATAATAATGGTTGTACTAGAATTAGAGATTAGTGACTAAACTGTACCTTAAGCCATGATTAACTCTATAAAGCCAGGCTATCAAAGTCCCGGCCCATGGGTCGGATGCGTCACGCGTTGGCCACAACTGGTTTAGCAAAGGGGAATGTAGTCCCAATACGTGATGCCGCCATGACGACGTGAGTTTGACACCCCAGCTATAGAGAATTTAGTAGCTGCTATGTACACAGCAATAGCTAATTTAAGATAGAAACATACAATGTAACAGCAGCAGAAACAAACCTATGGCAGCATGGAGATAGTTAATAATTGATATTGTAGAGAAGTTAACCATAAAATAGAAGACAAAAGTCAAGGGAAACTGAAGATCGGTTTGTAAATGCTTTGACTAAATGTTCCTTGCATAGTTAATATTCTCTGAAAAATCTCTTATTTTATTCTGGAAATGTTACAAATAAAAGGAGAACAACTAAATTATTTCACAAGAAAATCTTTGTGTACTCTCTTCTGTCTAATCCTAAATATACAAGACATTGGCATTAAGGAACAAGCTAAAATATGCAACATTGAATTTGGTTATCTGTAAGCCAAGACCTTTTATCACTATCTATACAATATATACTGTCTTACTAGTAAGCAGACAATTATGCAACTACTCCCTACTCTAACAGTGTAATCCTAATAGCAATCACAAAAATACTGTTTGCTCCCACAAGCCGTAGTCTACCAACAACCTCACTGACACTAAGTAAGCAGTCACCATAATCCCTTGATTATCCTAATTGCAGAATTGTAGAATCATCACCAGCACCAGAGGAAGAGAGAATCTATGCCCAGTTTCTATCTGTATATCACAATGGTCCCAAATCTGGTAATTCTTAGTTCAACGTTATTTGGACATCAAAGTTGTTTCTCCCCCCATATTGAAGCAATTGCTTCCAGTCTGTTGATTTTACTGAAGTCAAGCAGCAGCAAGAACAGCAATCAGAACCAGAACAGGAAAAGCTTACAAAACTGTTTATTAGGGCCACCAAATAAGCATTAACTACTTAACATTCTTATGTGGACTAAAGTGTGGAAGGTCAAAACAGAGAGTAAATAGCTAATTCCTCTTCCTGACCTAATAGCCTAAGATTGAAGAATGAACAACTAATTAGCCTGAAAAGGAAGGAAATACCATAACCTCACTAAACATTTACAAGTTGCACTTATTGTTATGTTTTTAATTTTAGTCTAAATGAAAAAGTCTCAAAGCTGATAAAGGATACTTTCATTATAGCACACATCATCCTTTTCCATGTAGATAGGAAAATGTGATTAATTTTGTTAAATTTGATCCAAAGGAGCCAGAGATTAGACCTTAATAAAGGTATTCCATTGTTCCCAACTGTCTAATCCTGATCTCATCAAAAAGGCATAACCTATTAGCTCAAAAGAACTGAACAAGCTTTTTAGATGAGAAGTGAAACATCTTCCTCAAGGAATAAACAAAGTTCAGTTCCCTTTTGAAAAAGCACCTTTAAGACAACCATGACCTGGATGACTGAGAATCTCCATAGACAAGAGCAAACAGTTGATCTACATTGCCAGGTGGCTTGGAAAGATATCTTAACTCTTTCAGGAGCACAGTATTACCCTGTACAGCCAAACTTCATCAGTCAGTTTGATTGGGACCAATAATAAGTATCTAATATGTAAACCTGTGTTAGAAATTACTGGAACAACTTCCAGAATATCATATAAATTGTATCTTGACGCTAGGCTTTGTTTGACTTCTTGAAAAGAGAATTTTGTCTCTCCCTGCAACTTCTTGCTGATAAACAGGCACTGCTCATATTAAGCTTTTTATGCTAATGTCTGGCCCTTCCCCATGCCTTCATATATTATATTTTGAGAGGAGAATGAGAGAGAAAGCACCAGTTTTCAGGAGAAAAAGAGATAGGTAAGCCATCTCAGAAAACACATTTTGCAGCAATTAAGTGTTGTTTATCACTCTCATTTTCTGAATCTGATACATTATCACTATTGTTGGTTTCTGCATCTTTTGAATCTTTATTTTTTTACATTTAATGGGAATTCTGAAAATTGGTTTTGAATAACGATTTTTATACTGAATAACAAAACTATTCAGTATATTTATGTCTTGCCTTTATTCAAATTTAAAAAATAAAAAGGGGCAAATATGCCAATTTAAGAAGGTATCCAAATTACAAACGGATTAACTAAATATTTGTTTCTGGTGAAAAGAGCTCATATTTTCAGAATCTATGAGTTTTCTTCATTAAGAGTTGTAAGTCAATATCTTTACAATTCTTTCATCTTAGAATGGAATATATAATCAACCTTCCTTTCCATTAGCATTCAAACCAGAGAGACCTTACATATGCCATGGCCTCATGAGGTTTTATATTACTTCCATGCCCCATTGTGGGTGGAGAAAAATTTCTATTTTTAGACATGTGTAGTATTTTTATTTATAATGACCACCAGGAGGCTGCACTTGACTGGTTTCATCTTATTCATGGATTTATCAGACATATGTAGGCGAGATTTTTTTTCTGAGGGGTCCAAACTGTCTACCAGGAATTGAACTCCTGTAGTAAATATAACTTTTATATTCTTGGTGCTTTAATAGGCACATATTCAAGAGTCATCTAATAGGTTACTTAGATTATTTTGATTGAGTTGTTCTCCCAAGGCTCTTGAACTGCCCTATGTAGGCAACTGATTTGGTGGGGGGTTGTATCCCCATGGATTTATACTGGAATTAATACTGTGCATTTTACTCACAAGAGTTAAAAGAAGATGGCTACGTAATCATAAGATATAATTAAAACATAAAAACAACAAAATACTTTTGATTTTTAGAACTAGGGAGGAAGAAAGTCATAAAAACATAAAAAGTAGCTTGTAGACAATCAAGGAACACAATCAGAATTTAATAATTACAACTTAAAGGATCACAGTTTTTTGAAAAGGCAGCAAAAAATGTCTATAACATTTGTAGACTATGGGCGGGAAAGGCTTAGTAATGTACACTACACTTGATCTTAACCAAAATGCAGTATTATAGTAGCATTACACTGTATGTTTTTCCTAAAATTCTCTGAAGTTATCAGTACACTGCATGAAAAATGGTGGCTTTAATTTTTTAAAGGTTTTAAATAAATCAGTGGTTTAAAATTATTCCCTCTCAAACTTGCTTTGACTTCTTTCTAGTCAAGAGAAAAACAAATGTAAAGATCATAGTTATATTTTTGCTAATAAGGAATTTTCACATATTAGTCTAATTTGTTTTCAGTTTTACAAATCCAGTCTAGAAATTCATATTTTATTGTCATTACTTGTTCAGGCATTGAAACCCACCTTGTGACAGACAGAAATAATTTTAGGATCCATATCATTAATATTACAGATACTTCTCCTTTACAGGTGTTGAGGCAGATATTTCTCACTGAACAGTTCAAATGCTTCTTTAATCAATACCAGTACAATGGTACTAAATAAGTAGTAGTAATGACAGGATCTTGAACTTAAAGTCTTTGCAGTGTCACTGTGGTCACATGATCACAATTTCTTACTTTCTCTGCCAGCTTCCCACAAGCAAAATCAATGGGGAAGCCAGCAGAATGTTGGGAATCATGGACATGTGGGCTCCTCACTTAACAATAACAACTAGGACTGTCAGAGCTACCACCAATAAGCTATGCAATCTCATTTTCTTTTACTTATAATCATGTTACTTAACAATGGAGTATCCAGTCCTAATTAGCATTGTTAAACTTGTATTTCATTTTATTGCTTTTTATTATCTTAATGAAATTAAAGATATATGCCCTGTTAAAATATCTTTTATGCGTCTATTCTTCCTGCCTTTTTTAATAGTGCAAGATGCCTTTTTTGGCTGTACTAATCTGAGGAAGATTTTTAGGAATCCTAGAGTGTTCTTTCTAAAAGTGTCTAATGTCAATCATATAACATGAAAACAATAAATGTATGAGTGTGTGCATATGTGTATATTTATTTATTTACCTTTCTCTGTTAAATTTCAGGGAATGCAATATAGCTGGTCTTTTCTGACGCAAGTTCCATAAATGTAAGGTATCATCAGCCAAGGCACTCACAAGGGCACCCTTAAAAGAGAAAAATATAGTTAAAATCTGTTGAGATTTAGGGACACTGTCCTTTTTAGAAAGACCAGTTCCATAGTAGCAATTGAAGGGTAAAATCAATATATTTGAAGTTATTGGTTTTGTAAATACAAAGTGCCTAGATCCATTTCATTTATTTTTAATTATGTCATTTAGAATCAATAATTTAATATTAGAATCTCATAATAGCTTTGAAAAGAATATCAGAAAAATGAAGTTCTTCTGATCTCTTTTATTTGTATGTTTAAAGAGGCAGTGTACAAGTAAAAGTAGCTCTGAATGACAAAATATGATTTGCCATTTTACCCAAGTGTATACACTAACAGAAATGCCTACAACTTATTGTTTTGATCAGGCAGAGTTATTTCTGTTCATTTTATCATACATAATAATTAAACATATATTTAATAATAAAAAACAGTACAAATAAAAACATAAACAATCACAAGCAAACACTACCAAGAGAGGAAAGAACACATAATCTAAGGATTTTAAATATTCAGTGTTCTGTTAAAAATAACATTTGAATAGATGAGGATATTCACAATTAACTAATTTTTAAATACAGCAACTTTTAAGTTTAAAAAATGTTTACTTAATTTTGAGGGGGGCATTAATAAAGAAAATCAGCAAATTCTTCTTTTTTATATATCATTGATAGCAACTAGCCACCCACTACAACAGAATAAGTTTCTGAATTATCTATCTACCAAAAACAAAAGCAATCCCTTAGTAAAGGAATCAGATATGAGTTATATCATTTATAAGCTTACAAACCTCATTGATCAAAAACTGAAGCTGGATTACTGCAGCACCACTATCATGTTGGCAGTAGCATTCAACTCCAGGTCGACCAAATCTGGCATTAGGTTAATTAAGGAACATTATATAAAAATATAGAAAACTCTTCAAAACTTTACATATTCTTCATCTATTAATTGCTTCTATGATAGCAACAATAGCTACTGGAATCTTTCATTGAGCTAATATAGGAAATGAGTATTTTCCTTTTATTTTAATATATAACTAAAATATATTAAGACTTGTTAATTTAAAGACCTCATTGTCATCAATGAATCACCAGTTCAGTTTTGGTTTACAAAACTTACTCAGTTCTTTCATTTTCTTATATAAAAATGTATAGAATATTGTAGCATATATAAAACTGAAAAGCTGAATAATCATAGGATCGTATTAATATTTCAAAAAGTAATCTCAATCCTACTAACATGTGGTTAAAATTAATGAAGTTAAAATTCCATTATTATGAAAAGATATGACAAGGAAAGTAGAGGAATATTCAATGCTCATTTTTGCACAGACTTTAATATCCTAAAATAAATAATATATTATAAATAATGTAATCAAATATTTTATCCAAATTTATTTTAATTTTCAGAAAATGTATGAAAAATTAATTACATAATATTTTAGCTTCATTTACTAAATCACAGCTTTACAGCAATTAAAAGTTTTCCAATTCAAAAATTGAACTGATTAATATCAAACTAGATATAACATCACTCATATGAAGTACAGGTCAGTAAATTTTTTCAGCATGAAATAACAATATAAATAATGAAGAACCTAACTCACACTGGTAAATATGGAATGAATGTGGAAGAAATATTAATAGCTAAAAGCCCATTGATAATGAAAGAACAGTGCCCAGATAATCTGAATTTACAGTTTCATTATTAAAACAAAAAATTAAAGAAAGGAAGTACTTAATCTACTTATGAACTAACAGACTTGCCATCTCAAAAACTAACATATGTCATGTCTGGATAGAAATAAGACTGTATTTAATCTGGAGTGTTTGTATTGAATCCAGGCCTAAACAGAACTCTGAATTAAATCAGAAAGGACACTTCTGGCTATAAATTCTAGTGCTTTAAAAATGGGTTGCTCCATTCATATGCACTGTACTTTTTCAATACACTTAAGGAATACACATTCATTTCAAATTATTAATTTGAATTTTAGGCTTTATTATTAAAGGTGACAGCATTTTAGAATGACCATGCTTTTTTTTTTAAAGTTCAGGAAGTTTCCTTTTTAACCAAATCCACTCCTTTTTTACACACAAAAATTAGCCTATTCATAAACTAAACAATAGAAAGCTCTTCGATCTTTGAATGTTGCTAGTGTTAAAGAAACAAGCACAGTTGATAAAGGGGAAGATCAATATATTTTAAGGGTGTCTGTCTTCTTTCACATCTAATCAATTTTTGTTGATTTCTGACACATCACATATACCCAATGTATATATCATTTGTTTCTGTACCCTATATAAAGACTTGACACTCCTTAATAAACACATTTTGCTTTGCCTGTATTACTTGGTGATTTGTATTTTCAAATGACCAAAAAAAAAAAAAACTCTTTGTGAAAGTAAAAGTGTTTTCTTTCTCAAATTCAGAAAATAGGTTCCTTTAGTTCTATGTCAATCAGGGTGACTGTTAAAAGGCCACAAAATAATAGCTATTATGGTGATTGGTGGGGAGATAAAAGATTTTGATAGTTTATTTTAGTTTTATAAATATGACTTCAGAATTGTTTGTAAGGAAATGAAAACAACAAATGATAGATTATACAGACTGCCCGGCAATCTTAACATTGGGCTGAGTACATATCTCAATGACAATTATTTGCTGTCTGATCTGTTCTAAATTACTAGTTGGTAACGTCTATCAAGTTTAGGCACAAAATAATAGTGTTAAAGCAGGGGTGGGATTCAAAATTTTTAACAACTGGTTCTATGGGCATGGCTTAGGTGGTGGTTGTGGCTTGGTGGTCATGTGACTGGGTGAACATGGCTTGGTGGTCATGTTATTGGTTGGGTGTGGTCAACTCTATATCACTCACATCAAGGCCTCTCATGACTGTGGGGATGCTGCAACAGTCATAAGTGTGAAAAAGGGTCATCAGTCACTTTTTTCAGTGCCATTGTAACTTTGAATGGTCACTTGACACAAACGAAGTACCAGCAAAGGAGAAAAAAAAACTCCAGACAAGTTCCTGAGACAGAAACTGCCAAGAATGTAGTCCTCCCAAGAATGTAATAAGAGTTAATGGAGAGGCAGTTTCTATAATCAACACCAGAATGTTTCCTTCCTGCTTTCCTTACAGGATTAGGCCAGTAATTTCTTCTAACAACCGGTTCTCCAAACTGCTTAGAATGTTAACAACCGGTTCTAGAGAATAGGTGCGAACTGGTAGAACCCTATCCCTGTGTTAAAGGTTAAATTATCTTTAAAATGCTATTTTAGAAAAGTACTGCAAACCAAATACTATATTCCAAATTAAGTTTTACTTCAATAAATATTAATACCGGCTTTATTGGAGCCTCATGTCAATAAAATGATGTTAAAAAACAACAACAAATGTTGATTTAACAATCTATAAAAAACACAAGATGCAATGATAGGATGTCAAAGATTGACAAAGGGTATCATTCTTCATTGTAGGGAGTCCTCGACTTAACAACTATTTGTTTAGTATCTGTTCGAAGTTACAATGGCACTGAATGAAATGATTTACAACATTTTACACATCCCCATGGTCATGTGATCAAAATCCAGCCACTTGGCAAGTGATCAAAATCCAGCCACTTGGCAAGTATCTCACATTTATGACAGTTGCAGTGTCCTGTGATCACCTTTTGCAACCTTCTGACAAGTAAATTGATGGGGAAGCTAGATTACAACTGTGTTAATAACTTAACTACAGTGATTCACTTAACAATTATGGTAAGAAAGATCATAAAAGGGGGCAACTCAATCTTGCTTAGCAATGGGTATTTTGGGCTCAGTTGTGGTCATAATTTGAGGACTATATACACTTTTCATTTTATAGTGAATATAATATTTCCTTTAGCTCTTCACTTCTAGCAATAGAAATACATACTGTAATGTTTGAAATATCACATACCTACAGATACCCCACTTAAGATTTAAACTGATTCCTCCCAAATTAGAAACAGCTTTAATATTTCATGCTAAATCTCTGTTCAGTTCACATGTAAAGTTCAACTGGCACTATTTTCTAGTTTTAGCCCCTTGGAACTTGTTCAGTACAAATTCTTCAGGGTGGTATTTCAGATGTTTTGTTGTGTTTCTAATGCATCTTACAACTAGAATCAGGTTTAATAAAGGTAAAGGCCAGACTGTGGCTTTCAACTTTCATGCACTGGCTAAAACGTATCTTCCTTTCTCCCCTAATACTCTCAGATAATTACAGATCCTTCTAGAAAACAAATTACAGAAATATTACAAGTGAATTAGATAGAACTTATTTCTGGATATAGTTGTAAGCTGCTATATTATTAAATTACTTCTACTGAAAAATTTTCTACTATGAGTATAATAATGTTCTAAAGCTAGAAGCTGAATGCAGTTGAAAATTTATCAATGGCTCTTTTTCAAAACAGATATAGGAATTCAGTGGGAATTTACAATCCTGAGCTCTGAACTGAACTATATTTTATTAAAGTTTTAGATGAGGAAATAGGAAGTATCCTTATCAAATTTAGTTATCACAAAAATCTGGTAGGAAATCAAATAACCTAGAAGAGAGGAACAGCATTCAAAGTTATTTTGACAGGTTAGATAAACAGGCTGATCTAACAGAATAAAATTTAACCCAGACAAATGCAGGTTAATGCAGTTAGAAAACAGAAATCAAATGCAGATATAATACTGCAAAGGCTGTCCTTGGCAAAGACAGAACCATAACATTTCAAGATAGAGAAGATAATGGATCCTACCTCACCAAATTCAGTTCTGATAATAATAAGAGAATAATTGGCTTTGCAACAATATTTGTGACATGAATATAGGAATAAAAAACCTGGTTACATAATGAATGTGAGTCAGCAGTATGATTTGGGTACAAAAATGGCAAATGCAGTTTCTGGAGATCAGGTTTTAAAATGAATTTTAGTCATGTGGAACAGATTCAGAGAATGATGGTAAAGCTGACCAGGGAACTTGCAACTAATCTTTATGAAGAGATTTAAATAACCATTTAGCCCTAAGAAGGAAAGAATGATGAAGTACATATGATATCACATTCTCCAAAGAATGATGAAGTATATGATATCACATTCTCCAAGCACTTGGAAAACAATCCAGATCTTTTTCATTCCAGGATACAAGATGTGAAGCAATAGAACTGTTACACAAAAGTAGATTCCAATTAAATATAAGGAAAAGAATGAATAAATAAATAAATACATCATTAAATAGTTGAAAAGAACAATAAGTTACTGAATAGGAAACACTCATTCAGCTTTTAAGAATACATAATTATCATAAATATTCTCACATAATTTTAACATCTTGCTAAATTTAAAAGTAAAAATTATTATGACTAGACTTCTATTACAAAGCAATATGCAGGTATTATATGTCATAGAAATTTCAAAACACAATTGCAGCCTTATTATTACTAAAAAAACACAACCAATTGTAATTCCTTTCATATACCTCCTGCTTTTCAACAGAAGCAAATTGCACTCATTCATTATTTATATTAAGCACAATCTACAGTTTATTTATTTATTCAAATGTTTTGTTTTCCTGAATGGAACTTACTTTGGCTTTGTCTCCTCAATGCTATATTAAAAATGTAATACCGTAGTCAAACTAGCTGTTCTAAAACAATTTCTACATAAAAACCAGACAGATAAGTACATTACCATCAAAATCAATATATTTACTACAAAAACATTATTGAATGTTTCTGTGTATCCAATGCATTGTATTTCTAAATTCAACACCTCTAAAAAAAAATTCAGATAAGCTTTTAAATAACTTTTTTTTATTATACCGTTATTTTCCTAAGTGCAATATTGAAATTAGAATGTGTCCCCCTAGAACAAAATGAAAACCACGGCCAACAATGGTAATTGCCTGGATCAGGGATTAAACTGACAACCATTAACATCACTAGAAAGAAAACAAATCCAAGAGGTGGGACAGTTTTGTAGGCAAACAGCAAACTAGGAATTTTCAATGAAGCAACTGCTAACTTCTGGCATGTATTATTGAGTCAAGGAGATAATTAAGCCAAAGATAAATGATACAGAGCCACAAAGTGACCATAATCGAACTTTTAAAATGTATTGACCTTTTAGACAAATCATAGCAGTACCTACCTATCCTATGAGCCTTTACTAGAATCAGTATCAATGTCTTTCCTCAACAGTTTTAGAAGGAAGATTAATAATTAAGCTACACAGTGAAGATGCCCTTGTGAACGTAAGGAGACTGAGTGAACTGAACATGTGATTTTTGTGATGTAAAGTTTATTCTGACTTCTTAAGGCTAATGTAAGCCTTTTATCAACAGACATTCCAGGTTACATAGAGAAATTTTATTTTCACCTGCCTCAAAGATCAAAGCTAAAGCTAAATAACTGTTGCAAAAGACTTTAAAATAACTTGTATTATGTTATCTTTAGGAAGATTGAATTAATGTAACAAGCTTCTACAGCATTGTCGTGTTCTGCCTGTATTTTCTTAAAGTACTGCTAATCTAAGACTATAATGAAGTATAAATATACAACAATCCACAGAGCACAAACAAATTTCCAAAAATGTACAGGTTTGGCTTTGGACATCTGGAGTATCCAGAATACTAAATTTTAAGAATCTCTTTAGCAAAATAGCCACATTGTATGACAGTTTGCCCAAAATTTCATTAATGCCTTATCCCCAACAGACCGTTACTATTTTTCAGCAAAAATCTGCAGAGTACATGAGAAATATTTTGTTACTATGATTATTGTCACATAACAGTAACATCCAGCAAAAGTAAAACCTTCGGGTTTAATCATAATTTTCTCTTATTATACATAAATACTTTATTTTTTTCCTTGGCATACATCTTTTTTTACCATTTTATTCTAGGACTGAAGCCTGAATTCAGTAGCATATAAGCACAAGTAGAGATAAAGAGCCAGTTTGGTATAGTAGTTAAGGCATGGATGCCAATCTCAAGGCCCGCAGGGTGCTTAGATTTGGTCTGTGGGGCTGCCCTGGAAACAGTGAAGGACTGGCCCGCAGTGCCTCTGCCAGCAAAAACAGAGCTTGAGAAGACCATGCGTGGCTCCTCGAGCTCTGTTTCCGCTGGCAGAGGGATGCATAGGCCGTCACAGCCTAAAACGGAGCCTGGGTGTATGTGCATGGATCCCAGAGGGGTGTACCTGCCCCCCCCCCAGCTCCATTTTTGTTGGCAGAGTGCTAGCAAAACAAACTACTAGGATCCCTCCAGCCCAATCTGGGCCACCTATATATTAGTATCATGGTAGTTGTTATCATATAGTAAGCCAATTTCTTATACTGTATATGTGTGTATGTGTATGTGTCTGGGGGAGGGGGGTTAGTAACACTTAATAGAATAACAGCCGGCAGGAAGACAAATCAACATTTAAGAATTGTTTCTTTCTGTATGGCATCATCTTTCAAAATAGATAAACTTTATAACACTGCTTTCAAAAATGGGGAAACATTATCTGATTATTGGATTTCCAACCATTTTTTGATTATGAAGGATTTATTTTAACAATCAACACTACAGAGTATACCTGTGATAAAACAACTGTTTTCTCTGACTTCAATATTCACAGTAAATTTGGTGTTTGTCATCCTTTAATATGACTATTTTTGCCCATCAACTGTCATTTTTAAATCAATTATACATTTGAAAAATAATCTGACTTTCTTAGTTTCTAAATAATATTTCAACAGGCATCCATATCATAAGTCTAGGACTTTCAGAGTGCTTTGAGGTGTAAATTTTTCTGTGTTAAAATATGTATCTATTGGAATACATTAGAAATTGCAATCAACTTAACAAATTAGCATAGTACATGGTTCTTATATTTGTTATTTGTTTGCTCAAAGTACAATATATTACCATTTTTTATATTACCCATATATCGCTAGATTCTCAAGAACTGGGTATTTCAGAATGTGTTCCACAAAACTCTAGGGTTTGGCAAAAAGCTGCCAATTGACCAGAGGTTCCAGAAATTGTTTTTTTTTAACTTATTGGTCCAAAGATCTTAAAAGGTTTGACTAACTCTAGAAAATTTGCTCCCAAGCTTCAAGACCATACCAGAAAGAATGTCAAGTGAAAAAAAACAACCATATGCCCTCTTTTAACTGAACAGAGACCCTTGAATTTTAGGTATGAACAGTGTTTGGGTTTAAAAATGCCAAAATAAGGAACGATAATAAATTGGACTTTACTTTTAAGCCATAAGGTACAAGTAATATTGAATTTCATTTGTCTCATTAGTGGGTATATGTAGGACTCCATATATTGTTTTGTAGAAAATAAAGTATTTGTTTTAACTGGTTTGCAGAAATGCAGAAGAGTGGATCAAGGATTGCTAATACCAACTCCCTCTACGCTCACATACTCATGAATTCTATGCAATATTTACCTGTGAATCTTATTTTAATGGCTCAGCAGTTTAGGAAGTTAGTACTATTTTAATGAAAGCTACAGAAACAAAATAACATACAAGTCTATTCAGTTATTATATTTGACTTAGTCATTTATGCTCTATATTATTATTTTGGACTTATGCTTCCACACAAAAGAGTGCAGCAACTCAATCTTCTCTGCTCCTTACAAACTTTTTATGCAAAAGAAAAGAGATGTAAGTAATAAGGTAACACAAGAGGGACAGGAAAAGAAGATAAAAATTTGCCCATAGTATTTTAGGTGAGCATACAATAAACTTTGAAAGCAGAAAGCCCCAAAACTCATTAAGAATCCTACAATCTGAAGGCACTCTATGCATTCCTGAAATCAAATAGATCTGCATAAAGCTTACCTAATATTCTCTATTATGATGAAGCAAACAATCAAAAAGAACTTCCCAGAAATAAAATTTTAACATATTTACTTCTTCCCAAACCAGATATATTGCCTTTTCTTAATTATTAAGGGATAACATTATTTTTAAGAGAACAACAAATTATTTACCTCCAACCTATATAATCTGAATGCAAGAGAGTCCAGAAGAATCTTGATCAGCTTCCACAATTGACCCCCAGAACTGGTTCTTTCCACTTATCCTTACATACACCTCCATTTTGAATTATAGTAACAATTATCCAACATACCTAATATAAAGGATTAGATGCATTTATTGTAGAACCATAGTGTCATTTTTTTCCATAAAAATCAATTTCAGGAAAGCAGATGGGAGTATTGTAGGTATCAAAACAAACAGTGGTTTTGGTTGTAGCACTAGGAACCCTCTAACAGGGAAGTATCCAAGTTATGTGTGTGGGACAACTAAGAAATGGGCTAGTGAGACAAAGGAAAAAGATGTAGGTAAAGAAGACACCAAATTAGAAAATTTTAGAGTGGAAATATACTCCTCTCAGAAGGTGAAAAGAGAAAAGTTTCAGATAAATTACATTACAGATGATTTGATATAATGGAAGGAAGTGCCTCATGCTGTCTTGGAATGTACATTCTATCTACCAACCTACTACTATCTATGAAGACCAGCGTGACGTGCTAGTAATATCACTGGTGGGGTGATTTGGCGCCTTTGGGGGCGAGTTACTTTTTTTCCTTAAAAAGGATCAGTATGTACACATTGAAGATTAATTTGAAAAAGAGATAAGAGAGATGGGGAAAATCATACTACGGAAATTTGCCATTTCCTGCCACTTTTTCTCTGGAGAAATTGGAGGAAATTGGAGGGAAAAGAAATTGCCCATCTCCGAATCCTCAAATTGAATTAGGCCTTTCCAGCTCACAACAGAACTTAAGCATTTTTAACATATCAATTTGGAGTAGATACTTGACTGCTTCAGACGCACTTGAGTTGCTTTCTTATTTGATGGAATCCCTGACTGAATTAAAACTTATACAGTATCTCTATCAAAAGCTCAAGAAAAAAATCAAAATTGTTATTTTTAGAGAGTCAGTCTAGTGTAGTGGTTAAGGTGCTGATCTAGTAACCTGGAGACTGTAAGCTCTAGACCTTCCTTAGGCATGAAAGGCAACACAAGGTGACTGTGGGCCAGTCACTGTCAGCTCAGACCATTTCATAAGGTCGTTGTTGTAGAAAAAATAGGAGGAGACAAAAATATTATGTATGTTTGCCACCTTGAGTTATATATAAAAGACAGGATAAAAATATAATAATAATTCCCCATTGAGGCACTCCCTTGCTGTGGTTGTGTGGCTTTTGAACTCTGAAGAAAATGAGAACTATGTCAGAGATTCAACCATATTGGACAAGTCTCATCAGAAAATTCGGACAAAGAGTGCAGGGAGTCCTCGACTTACAACCATAACTGAACCCAAAATTTATGTTGCTAAATGAGAAATTTGTAATGTGAATTTTGCCCCATTTTACATTTTTCCTTGCCACAGTTGTTAAATTAATCGTTGCAGTTGTTCAATTAGTAGCACTGTTGTTAAGTAAATCCAACTTTCCCGTTGACTTTGCTTGTCAGAAGATTGCAAAAGGTGATCACATGATCTCTGATACTACAACTGTCATAAATATGAATCAGTTGTCAAGCATCTGGATTTTGGTCACATGACCATGGGGGTTGCTGCAACAATCATATTTGTGAAAAATGGTCATAAGTTACTTTTTTCGGTGCCATTGTAACTTTGAATGGTCACTAAATGAACTATTGTAAGTCAAGGACTACCTGTATATCCCATAAATAATATGGTGAAACGTAATTTGCAAAACCCCATATTGGATTGGTCATTGCCTGGGCCAACAAAGACTGTACTAGTTCCTGGACATCTGATGACAAAAGGGCTGCAGGACTTGGGACTGTTGATTGAGCAACCAGGACCAGTAGCTGTAGGACTATTGGAAGAAAAGGTGTTTGAAATTGAAATACTGAAATATACAAAGTTTGAAAACAAATAAATAATGATCTGATCAGGTCCAAGAAGAGAAGGAAATCTGAAAAGAATACATCAGTTCTAGAAAGAACAACATCCAGAATCATAAATAACAGAGTCTAGCAGATCACAGTGAAGTTATAATACCAAATAAACTACTCACAGAAGCAGAACTGGAAGAACTGCAAAGGTCTAGCGAGGGCAAAAAAATCAAAGCTTTGCCAGAAATAGCTCAGACGGTAGAGACAAACTAGGGAAAATAAATGGGAGAGGAAGCCAACATAGCTATGGAATCATTTCCAAATCAGGTACACTTTCTTTTGTCTTCTCAGAAAGTTAGTTTTGTCTAACTAAGAAAAAATTAAAACAAGAAACAACATAAAAATAACACAACTGTGGCGGAATGTAGTCCAAAGTTGCAGGAGGAAGGGGCCTTTTCCAAAGAATAAAGAGGCAGAGAATCTGAGTATCTTTGATATGCAGTAAAAGGACAAGGGCATACTTTCCATAGCAATTTACAGAATATAGTTAGGTAGATTATTGCTTTAGTCTGGCAAGATTGTGTCAACAGATGAACACAATAAAGAAGAAACTCTTAGTTCCTTGGGCCTAACATGACAAGACTGCCTCTTAGTTCCTTGGGCCTAACATGACAAGCTTTTTGCAAAGAAGCATCTAACACAACTATTAAATTATGCCAATACTGTAATATCAAATATAAGCAGTAGTTCATTGTAAGGAACAACAGTAGAGCAGAGTAACTGGGATGTAAAATCAAAAAAGAAGAAAAAACTCAAACAATACATTACTAATTTGGAAGCTGAGGTTGGAAAATAAGATGAACATGCTATGATCAGATGCAAGCAAGATAGAACAGATGGAAGAAAAGAAGCTGAAAAATGAGACAATGAACCAATACCTGATCAAGAAATATCACCTAGAAACAAGGAAGATTAAAGAAGCACTGGAAATAACAAAGCAGCAAATAACACTAAATACCTGGGCATCCTTCAACCTGACAACATCAAGCACACTGAAGTCAACAACATTAAAAATGAATATATGATGAAAATGAAGATCTTAAAGCCCAAATTCAGTAGAGGAAATACATCAAGGAAATTAACACAGGAGCATTTCCAGTCATTAGATAAACAACTGGAATAGGGCATAAGCAGAAGTAAATCCCTGGATAGGAAGACCAGGAAGGCAAGATAGAAGAAAAAATGAAGTGAAACATGCCCTTCATCCCAATAGCAATGTTAATGGCATCAACATTAGAAAATATCTGAAGGACAGTGAAGAAAATGCACTATAGCTAATATGTCACAAAGGCTTCCTGAGTACCCAAACTGGCCAACAAGACAGACGAACTTAAGAACAAGAAAAGAGACATAGCAAGATAAAAATTTACATGGCCGGGTACATACAAAAATAGGAGGCAAAGCAGATAATAACAAGGCCTGACAATGGTTAAAAGCAGCAAAAGTAAAATAAAGAAACAGGTGGTCTAATTCCTCCTGCACAAGACCAAGCCTTAAGAACAAATGCATACAAACCAGGATTGAAAAGGTAGCAAAAGACAGCAAATGCTGCTTCTGCAGAGAAACTGAAGAAACAGTGGACCACCCATTTAACCACTGCAAGAAAATTGCACAGACTACCGTACTTACAAGCAATGACATGACAAAGTGGCAACAAAGGTGAACGGACTATCTGCAAGAAATATCATTTGCTTTCAAGCAAGAATTGCAGAAGAAAATAGACAATGTGAAATGAAGAAGTGCTCTGGGTCTTTAGAATTCAAACAGACAAGAGCCTGCCCCATAACACCCATGAATTAAGAACTTTTGTACAAAAGTCAAAAACATCTGGACAGTGGATGTGATACTACCTGAAGAATCAGAATTGAAGAGAACAAACTGGAGAGGGTAACAAAATACAAAGACCTTCTAACAGAACAACTGTGACAAAACAAAGCAAAGATAGCACCATTAGTAATAAGCACTTAGGGGCAATCCCAAAACATCTGGAGCACCATGTGAACACCACTGGTATTGACAAAACCACCATCAATCAATTGCAAAATGCAGCTTTACTTGGAACCACTTACATCCTGAGAGGATATCTTAAATATCATCAAACAACATCATATCCTCTTGGGAAGGACTTGATAGGAGGATAAAATACCCAATCCACTCTAAACTACTGGTTGACTGTGTGACAAACCATCATCATCATCATCATAATTCAAGTCTTTCTTTAATGTGTTTAAGCATTTCCCGAAAGTTCTAGGGGTTTGGGAGACTTTTTGCTAACTGCCCAATTTCTTTTGTAAGATGCTTAGGTATATAGCTTCCATTTTAAATTTGTTGATTTATAAAAGCACTATAAAGCTAGGGAAATGCAAAATATATATTTTATATTAAATATATTCATATCTATAACCTACCTCTAGCAAATTTTACACAAATAGTGGCACCACCACATTTTCTCAAAAACTGTCCCAATACTTATTTTAATAGACTGCCAAAAAACACATATATTGATGCATTCAGCTTCCACCAATTGTTAAAAAATCTACATATTGTACTATAAATATATCTAGGGCTCCTAGTACTGAATAAATGATCATATGATGAATTAAAATAAATTACTTTGTGAGGAGAAAAGAGGCTCAACGGTATTGCCCCCAAGAATTACCTTTATATCAGCCTTATGCAAACAAGTCAGCAGGATAAGAAATGTTTTGTGGAAAATGATACAGTGATATACAACATCTCTGATTACCTAAGTCTCTTTGAAATGAAATCCTAATAACTGTCACTCATAAATACATCTTCGCCAACACATACTGAAACAGAATGAAAACGTTTATACTAGAGAGACAAACGTACTGCAAAGTAAGTATAAAAGGGAATTCAATCCAAATTTCTAGAAGTATCCAAATATTTGTCCTCATAGTTTTCTTTTTGATAAAATCATTTTTGAAAGTGTCTGAAATGTTTTCTTATTTTCTTCAAAATTCAACTATTAAAGAGTAAATATAAAAGTTCACAATCAGTTTTTTTTTAGAATAACAAAGTTGGAAGGGGCCTTGGAGGTCTTTTAGTCCAACCCCCTGCCTAGGCAGGAAACCCTACATCACTTCAGACAAATGGTTATCCAACATCTTTTTAAAAACTTCCAGTGTTGGAGCATTTGTATGACTGTATTTTAGGAGTTACAAATTTCATTTATAAATTTCTTAAATCTTTCTCTGCAATGTCTAAAAACATCACCTTCTTTTGCTTATGTTTAAAATTTTCCAGTGTCTTTCCACTGCATGTTTTAGTTACTTTTCCCAATCTTCTCTCTGAGCCTTGAACAATATTGCTCATGAAGTGATTCCAAAATAGGACTTCTTATTAATCTGCATTTTTTAACCTGGCAATCTTTCTACTGTAATCACTTTATTTTAAAAATAATCAATACACTCTGTAGGAAAATTTAACCAAACTGAGATATAGATTGGGTAGAAAGGTACAGTACCCCCCCACACTTTTTCCAATGATTTCCCAATATCAATTAAATTTTAAAGAATTACAATAGTAACTGAGATTTGTTACTTTTAACAGTAACTTCCCACTCAAAGTTTCTTTTTTTCAACCCTCATAAACTTTTAAAAGATGTTACATTATCAGCTGTGCTGGGGAAAAATGTGTTTTAGCTTAGCACATGAGTGTCCGACTTTTTGGCTTGCCTGGGCCACATTGAGTGAAGAACTGTCTTGGGATGCATATGAAATATACAATATAGTTAGTGTATATAAATCAGATAATATTAAGTTTACGATCTTGTGGGGCCACATTACCACCTGCCCAAGGCCACATGCAGTCTGTGGGCCATGGGTTCAATACATCTAATTTAAACAATTATTTAAGTGATTCCTTTAATATACTTGATGCTGTAAGTCATTATAATTACAGTTTTCACATTTAGCAAATTAGACAAATTATTAAATATGTATGCAAACTGATAGGGTTGGGTTGATCTTAATAAGAGTCAAAATTCTTCCTCCTACTCCCTTTTATTACTAATTTTGTGCTTTGCAGATTCAATAAGGCAACAGGCAATCACTGTTACATTGCCAGCTTTTTTTACTAGGAACTGCAGTGCAAGCCCAGATGATTTAGCTATTGTTTGGCAAAATATGCCAGGGAGTCTGGCTCAGGAATATATGTACTCTTAAGTCACACTAGCCGATGGTACCAATTCTTGCCAATGCAAAGATTTGCAATTTTAGGACAATTCAGAAGGAGGGGCAGTACTGACACTCCCTAAGCTTTGGTGCCCTAGGTCAGCACCTACTCAATTGTAACCTAAAGCTAGTTCTGATGTCACATACTTCTACAAGAGTCCTCTTCCTCTGAAAAGATAGCAAATGAAGTCTTGTTTGGAACCAGCACTTGTGCTGGAGCAATATACGTATATACCTTTACAATTTGAAGATAGTAGGTGGAAAGACTAGGCACAAAAATCTTACCAGTGGGCAGCAATACACAAATCTAATTTAGAAACCTGGAAATTACATTTAAGGGCTAAGCTCTTCAGTCATCATTTATGAAGGCAGCTTTTGATATGTCAGGCTTGATTAAACAAACCTGAAGAGGAATAAATTAGACACTATTAAAAATAGAGCTGAATTTAGGAAGACTGATCTCAAACTGAATATGAACTGAATATACAGAATTGTGCAAAAATAGATATACGTTAAAAGCTAGTGTTGGAAGCAAAAAATTCTAGAACGCTATTTTTTAAAAAATCAATGTTAATTTACAAGGTATTACAAGATGCTAAAGAAGAGACTTAAGTCTAGCTGATTTAAAATTATATTTTGTAAGTTATCTACTATGGATGAAAGATTGGGTGACACTAATGAATAGAAGGTTATTAGAAGTAGAAAGGCATGATTTGAGATTTTGGGTGGCATACTTATTTATGGTATGACAAAGTTAAAGTAAATGCGGAGTTCAAAGAATCTTTTTATTGAACATGACATATTAAGAATATGGAACACATGGACATTTGGGTTATGTCTGAAAATATGTTTATGGTTGTCACCACAAGAAGCATGTTACCAAAAAAGACATGATAACTAAGGATAATGGTTAACTTATAGTGATATATTAGAACTCTTACAGGAGATTTTAAAATAATGTTAAAGGAGAATTTTATATTAGAAGGATATATATGTCAATGGTTTTGCTATGTATAATTATTAAATTAAATAAAAGGACTTTTGGCAGTAAACATGAAAAGAAGGAATTTAAAATAGAATTATGTATAAAAGATGAATATATTATTACTAAAATTTATCAACTGCTATTAATATTTAAAATAGAAAATGAATGAGGGAAAGAACATATAAGATCAACTAAACTTTAGCATGTACAAATGGAACAATGGGATATCTGCATGAGAAGGTTGAAATTCACATTGCGTTATAATCTTAAAAATATTTTTTTATAAAATGACGTATTGCTGGTATTTGTCACCGGAAAAAAATGTTTAAAATTCTCCAACCTCAAATGTACCTTGGAAATGCAGGTAACAGGAGGGGACATTTTATCATGCTTGGTGGGCATGTACAAAAGCAAAAAAAAGGAGACAGTTGAAACCCAGAGATATTACTTTGGGACTAATGGACAAACAGCTGGAAAACTTGAAACATTTTTTGATAAATCAAAACATTTGTTTTCATAAATGACAACAATAGCAAGATTTTTATATTCACAACAATGGATATTACATATAACAGAAGAATGGATGATAAAGTTGATGAAGCTGGTAAAATCGATGGCTCCAATTAGAGAAAAGACATTAATTTTAATGCTGGTTAAAAAAACACCTTTGTATTTTTTGTATGAAACAAAAAACAATTAAATGGCATATGGATCTGATATTTACAAAAACGGTAAAGAGGAATAAAAATGAAAATTATGTTGTAAACTTAAGACAGAGGTCTCCAACCTTGGCAACTTTTAAGTCTTGTGGACTTCAACTCCCAGAATTCCTCAACCAGCATAGTTGGGAATTGAAGTCCACAAGACTTAAAAGTTGTCAAGGTTGGAGACCTCTGTCTTAAGTTTACAACATAATTTTCATTTTTATTCCTCTTTACCGTTTTTGTAAATATCAGATCCATATGCCATTTAATGTGTCATTGAGTGAAGTTGCCAAGTTTGGGGACCCTTGACTTAAAAGAAAAGCTTAATATAAATTTTTATCTATTATCTGCTGTGAAAGAGAATCAGAAGTCAAAAAGAAAAGAAAATGTGGACATTAAGACAGATAGCTTCTAAAGCTAGTAAATGTAAGCCATAAACAGTTTGTAGCGGACTCACCTATATTTGCAGACTTTATATATATAGCCTTCAGTGTTCCATTCAAACTAATAAATTATTTCTTACAGGTAATAACTGTGACATAAAAATGTACCAGCCAGCATACAGTATGTGGGGCACCTTTTATCATTCCTTTTGAAGCTGACTATTATAAATTGCACAGAAAAGCTTCATAACTTAATATTTTCCTATTTATATTTGATCTCTAAATATAAATTGTGTGGCACTAAAACAATATTTATTCATTTATTTAGACCCATTTGTATAGCCAGCTATCCCACATAGAAGAAACTCTGGGCAGATTACATAATAATCAAAATATATTTTGAAAAAAATCAAAAGAACCAATCTGAATTAAAACTAAAAACTAGAAGAAAAAATAAAAATGAAAATGGCAACAAAACAAAGAAAATGCATTCCATTAACTGTGATACAGCCATCCAGAAAACTATTGTATATTGCAATGCAATATTCAAACTAGTTGACAAAAGCATGTTTTAAAGGCCTTCTGATGGGCCAAAGTGTTGGGCCCAGTCTCACCTTGGCAGAGATAATATTGTGCAGAGTAGGATTATGGCAGAAAAAGCTTTCTCCCTAGGGACCTACCTATTGACACTCCCTGCTCAATGGAATCCACAACATGCTCTCTTGTCAGAGCTAATGTAGATATAATTGGGAAGAGTTAGTCCCTCAAGTATCTCAGTCCATACTATGTAGGACTTTAAAAGTTATAATCAGCACCTTGAATCGGACCCAAAGCAAATTGGCAATCAGTACATCTCATGTACCAGAGTTGTAACATGTGCAGATGTCAGAGCACATTTAACTGCCCACACTGCCGCATGGCAGCAAGCTATCTCCCTGAGTTACAATGGAATAGGCAAATCAATCAAGAGAAACAGTATTGGAAAAATCCAAGAAACATAAAACTGGATGATCACTTATGAATCTTTTCTTGCAAATTGAGAGTATAAGACATGGAGATTCCACAATAAACAATCAACTTAGGCAGTAAGGGAAGAAAAAAATATAGCCTGTCTCATATGGAAATTCTTTATAACATAAGAATACAAAAAATAAGTTCCTACTATATGTCCAGTATGACTGTGCAATGTTTTGAGTTCAAAGGCTAAAAGGTCCTTCAATACTTGCACAGGTACAAAACACAGCATCTGTTTGTAACTGTATACAATATATGTCTTTTCCTAGAATTGTGCTGCAATTTAGCAAGGCAGCCACAGAAACTCATTCTTTAAGATAGATGCTATTGCATACGTCTGGTCACTCTGAAGCACATTTTTTCTGTTAAATCTGTAGCACTGTACAGCACAAAGAAAGCCCAATAATAATCAAATTATTCAGCTAAAATATTCTGTGGCTAAATTCCTCAAAATAAAGGAAAAAATTTGCTAGAATCATGACAGTATGTCATGTCCTCCAATTATCAAGAAAAGAAGCAGAATTCCCCTCCTCCAGCAAAATATGGCAGCTTATTAGATTCTCAGAAGAGCCTAGTGACAGCTGGTGCCCACAGCAGTTGGTGGAATGAAGCCAAGAAGTCCCCATAGCTGGAGCCCACTGAAGGAGAATTTGGCATTTGTCTGACCCATACAACACAAAGCAATATTTTTACATCTACTGAATGTCCTGACTCATACTGGGAACTCAATGTTTATATATGCCTGGATGAACTCCTAGAAATGTGCATGACATTACTTTCCTCTCACAGCAGTGAATATTCAGGAGAGCAATGTACAGTAAAAGTTGCTAAAAAGGCAAGGATTGTGACCAAAAAGTAAATAAGACTTTGGAGGAATCAACCTAAAAAATCACAAACCCCAGAATTACAGAAAATATAGCTTTTAATCAAAATATCTTCCAAAGCCTAAATGCTTATCTCCATTTTAATATAAAGCATTCTTAGGTTTCTGGAGCTTCAAGAAGGACCTCCATTTACTTTTGATAAGAAACCAAGTATAAAGAAATAGAAGAATATAGGTGCTCATGGATCTGGATTTCAAGGACAATATATGATTTAAAGCTTGGATGGGATGTTTCTATATCACCTCTCAGAAATGCTTTAAAGTAGCTGCAGTTTTTCATGGGTGGCTTTCTTGGTCAATAAGAAATTCTAGGAAAAGATCAATTTGTTTAAGGTGTTCCCAACAGGTGTATGCTCATATGAGTTCCAAGTCACACTTTTCTTTTTGAACGAATTATTTCTCACAATCCTAATGGGGTTTCAAAACTCTCAAATTTCTGGAAGTAATTTGAAAATGTTGTTCATAATGATGAAATAATTATTAGTATTTCATATAATAGTCAATGTAGTGAATATTACAGAAATACATCAGAGCAGTTAATACCTGGGCAATTCAATCATTAGATACTCAGCTGAAATAATGGACTGGACTCAAAAGAAGTAAAAAAAAACCTCTGGATCAGAAAAAGAATGATAAACCATGCCCTAAGTCAATTATATGTCAGTAATATTGACAGAATCTACTTACCAAGGAAAACTGGTGGGCATGGAATGTTGCAAGTGCACAAAACAGTTGAAGAAGGAAAAAGATCATTGGAAGAATATCTGAAGGACAGTGAAGAAGATGCACTGAAACTAGTATACCATGAAAGCTTACCGAGTACTGGAAAGACCAAACTGGCCTACAATACAGACCAAATGAAGAATAGAAAAGAGATACAAGGCAGAGCAAATATTACATGGCCAGTACTTAAAAAATAGCAGGCAAAACAGATAACAACAAGACCTGGCAATGGCCTAACAGCAGGAAAGTTGAAATAAGAGACAGAAGGCTAATTCTGGCTGCAAAAGCCCAAGCTTTAAGAACAAATTGCATACAAAGCCAGGATTGAGAAGGCAGCAAAAAATAGCAAATGCTGCTTCTGCAGAGAAACTGAAGAAACAGTGGACCACCTATTTAACCACTGCAAGAAAATTTGCACAAACTGATTACAAAAAAGTGCATAACAAACTAGCAACAATAGTACACTGTAATATCTGCAAGAAATACAACTTGTTTGCAAGAAAATTAGTGAAATCACAAAATGAAATAATAGAAAATGATTGAAGCTAAATACTCTGGGACTTTAGAATTTAGACAGACAAGTAAGTACCTGCCACATAACTCCCTAGATCCATGATAGTGAACCTATGGCATGCGTGTCACAGTTGGCACGCAGAGCCGTTTGTGCTGGCACATGAGCCGCAGGCAAACTTACCTCAATGCGCCTCACAGCTGATTTCGGCTGGTTTGAGGCCTTTTTCGGCCTCCCAGAGGCTTGAAAAAAGGCCGAATAGGCCCGTTTCGTCACTTCCTGTAATACCGGAAGTGACAAAACGGGCCTATTATTCTCCTGCAAACCCTGCAGAAGCTTTTTTCAAGCTTCTGGGAGGCCAAAAAGACATCAAACCAGCCAAAAATCAGCTGTAAGGCGCAGTGCAGGTAAGAGGGTGGCCGGGAGGGATTGTGCCTGCATGTGGCAGGGGACTTGAGGGGCACACGCATTGCCTTCGGGGTGCTGGCACACACGCATGCACAAGCACAATTTTTGGCACAGGAGCCCAAATGGTTAGCCACCACTGCCCTAGATTTAACAATGTTGATAGAAAGACAAAAGAAAATCTGGTAAGAGATGTGACATTATTTCGAGAAGTTAAAGAACTGTAGAACAAAAAAGAACAAAATTCGAAGATCTGCAAACAGAATAGCTATAGCAATAGCACTTAGACTTACATACCGCTTTACAGCCCTCTCTAAGTGGTTTTACAGAGTCAGCATATTGTTCCCAACAATTTTGGGTTCTCATTTTACCCACCTCGGAAGGATGAAAGGTTGAGTCAACCTTGAGCCAGTGAGATTCAAACTGCCAAACTTCTGGCAGCCAGCAGTCAGCAGAAGTAGCCTGCAGTGCTGCATTCTAACACTGTGCCACCACAGCAATGAATGAATGTGGCAAAAGAAAGCAAAGATAGTATCAATAGTAATAGGCACCTAGGGTGCAACCTGAGCATCTGGAGCACCATGTGAACACCACCGGTACTGTCAACATCACCATAAATCAATTGCAAAATACAACTTTGCTTGAAGCCACTTACATCCTGTGAGATACCTTAAACATAATCAAACAATATCTGCCTATTCCAGATCCTTAGAGAAAGACTTAATAGGTGGATAAAAATGCCAAATCCAATTTAAGCATCTGTCTGACCATACAACCAATAATAATAGATGCTTAACTCCAATCGAAATTTGGTTAACAAGATCTTCAATTAATTTCTATAAGAAATAAATACTAAAGTTCAAAAAGTTATTACAATTGTAGCATTTACAATTACTTGACAGCATTTAAAATTATAGCTGAAATCACACAGCACGCTTTGCCTTAATTTTTTTAATCATGACTTGTTGAATACACCACATTGGTCTTGTTTATACATCTGACAAAATTGTAATGGTTTAGTACAAAACATGAACTTAGTCATTTTTTTAATCTTAGGTAACATTAACACCTAACATCAAAAACGTCATCAAACAGTACAACAAAGAATGTTCTTTCTGTGCCAACTCAGAAAGCTCAGACTGGCCAGGAGCTGTTGATACAGTTCTACAGAGCAATTATTGAGTCTGTCATCTGCACCTCTATAACTGTCTGGTTTGGGTCTGCAATCAAACAAGACCAACACAGACTTGAATGGATAATTAGAACTGCAGAAAAATAATTGCTACCAATCTGACTTCCATTGAGGACCTGTATACTCCACGAGCCAGAAAGAGGACTAAGAAAATATCTACAGGCTCCTCACATCCTGGACATAAACAGTTTTAACTTCTACCCTCAAAACGACACTATAGAGCACTACACGTCAGAACATTTAGGCACAAGGACAGTTTCCCCCCCATGTCATCATTCTGCTAAACAACTAATTCTCACAACACTGTCAATTGTCTAAAAAGTCAGTATTACATCATTATTCTCATCTTCCCTATTACATATCTCCTTATTTTCTTATGACTATACTTGTTGCTTGTAACTTACAGTTTATATGATTTACTAATATTCTAGTATGATTTGTGCTGATTGCTTATTTAGTATCCATGACAATCACTAAGTGTTATATCTAATGTTTTATGATTAATGTATTTTAAAATGGCTATGTTAATGATATCACAACTGTTGTATATATATTGAGAGCTTACTTACCGGAAACAAAGTCCTTGTGTGTTTAATGACACTTGGCCAATAAAGAATTTTATTCTATTCATTACCAAAGGGGTTTAAATCAAATTTCATATTTTAAATTAAGTTAATAAACATCCATTCTAGCAGATTGCCCTATAAACTTTGAACAATGTGGTCTGCAACTACAGCCTTCATATAACTGAAGTTTACACAAAACATGTTGTTTGAACAATCAAGTTATTTCATAAATCATGTATATTGAAGGCCACTAAGTATATCATTAGTGAAATACTCAATTTCAGTCCTTTATAATGTACTCTAGAGGTGTGCATGAAGGCAAGCTTATTTTAGCTTGAGCTAAGAAAGAAATACTTCATTCAAAATATTGTGTTCTTATTCAGTAAAATTCAGAACTGTGTGAGTATTCTTTATTCCACTCTTACAAGTTTAAAGATTTAGAATGTTATGACCATTAGAAGCAATGTGAACCAGATATGAATTGATATTTCCTTGTTATATGTCTAACCCATCCTGAATGCTACTTTCAATCAAGTTGCAAAAAATATTACTGAGGAATCAAGCAGCGTATATACCTCTGCTCCCACCCACTGGAATGTCTCTTTAGAGTGGAATCTGTCATTAAGAAAGAACCTGCCCACAAACACACCAGAGATTTTTTTCAACAATCTCTTGAAGACAAGGCACAACTAACACTGTTTCAACACATTTTTTCTGTAAAGTCTTGATTTTTAAAACATCTGCTTCATTTTTTTTGCAGGCATTGACATCTTGCTTCCTTAGCAAGATCAAGCAACAGATGGAACATGTTTTTTTTTTCCAGACTACCTGCCAGGACCCAAGCCCAGGAAAAGCAGTCCTGTTGTTCTTTGATGTTTTTATTTGCAAATTGGGGAAAACTGCAATAAAAGGCCTACTGATGCTTTTTATTTGCTCCTAGGATGTTATCATCTTTTCTATCAAGTCCTACCGGATAAGGCAAAACTTTTTATAAACATCTATGAAATCTTTCATAGAACTTATTATGCAACTAGATGTAAGTTCATTTTACACAAAATAATTGCAGAATTGATCACACAAGTAATTTGATCATAATAAAGATTTATAAATCTATTTTCAAATGGTTTAACTTATCTTGTTAATAAGATGTCACTCATGTCTATTACTTTTATTATGAAATTTTATTTATCCTGCTACCAATAACAATATTTGGTCAATCATGAAAAAAAGGATTCTTGCTCAATAACTGTCAACCAACAAGACTAAACTGGAGCTTAGACCTTAGTATACAATCTAATATTTATTAGCAGCCCTGCAAGTCATACTGTTCCTGAAGTTCACTAGATTACTATTGAAAATTCAATGGATGAAGTAATCAAGCTTCAGTTGAAAAACAGAACTGAGGCTGCCACAGGTAAACTAACAAGGCAATAGAAGTCCTGGCATATTCATGAAGCTTAAGTACGCTGGAAGCTGCTGATGAAATATCTAAGTTTCCTTTAAAAAAAATTACACTTCCTAACAATTATACTCTATTAGAGACTTTACATAAATAATTATAACGGGAGTTAACAAAGATGAACTGTAAATGCAAAAACCTAAAATGTTTAGCCGGAAATTTAAAGCCAAATGAATGCATGGATTTTAGAATTAATTGAATAAACTCCAAAATTTAGATACAATATGGACATTGGAGACAAATTAAAAATGGACAACTTTCTGGAATGATGTAGAACGCTTTGTGCAACAAGCAATAGCACTACTGATGCTATTTGCCTCCGTTACGAATTTGCTTCTCTTTTTACATTTGAAATATCTTTTTGAAAAATGTACAGTGAAAATTTAAATAAAGAAATCACCTAATAATTTAATCACATGCAAAACTAACAGTACCTGGTATTATCTAATTTATAAAACTGATTTCCCAAATATATTGTTTTATGCTCATAATAGACAAAATATCAAAAATATGCTTTGTGTATTTTGTGAGTTTTGTTAGTTCTTTAAATAAATAATTAAATCATAATTTTATTTTTCTACAGCTTGCAAAATTTGGAGTCCTAATAGAAATAAACTCAATACATTTAAGAATTAGGCAAAAACAGAACCTGGATGAATCTGACTCAGCCACTCTAGTGGATTCAAAATAGTTTTTTCTTGTTATTCAATCAGTTCCAATTCTCAGAGACTGCCTGCCATTGCCTTCTCCCTAGGGCTAAAAAAACCTAAATGGCCGAAGGTCACTCAGCTGGTTCTGTGCCTAAGGGTAGGACTAGAACTAGACTCTTGATTTCTAGCCTGATGCCTTAAAGACTACACCAAACTGGCTCTCTAAAATGGGATACAAGTTTCCTAATTAAGATTCTACTGTGAGATATGTTCAATGCTATAGGTCATCAGAAATTTAAAATAGCTTATGGGTTTTTGCAATCATGCATTTTTTTATATTTATTTATATTTATATGAAGGTTGAATTTTTGCAGATCCCATCTGAAACTCTCTCATTACTTGCTAATCCCAAAGTAAAATGATTCAAATTGATCAACTGTTCAGAGACAGGAAACCCAATAAGTTACTAGGCTGCAACTTATAGAGAACTTAAGAGAATATTATTTTTGACAGGAGGGACACTGTTATTGATCACTGCTTGAAAGTAAATAGCTATAGAAAAGAAACCTTTTGAAAATAAGCTACAATAATAACCATTATTAAAATAAATACTGTAAAAAAAGAGCTTAATAGCAGCTAGTCTATGGTATCCAAAATCAGAAGACAGAAGTAGCCATTTTTGACTATACATTTCTGCTAAAAAGCATGTGAGATAGTGGTACCGAATTAGAAGTAGTGGAATGACTAGATTTGCAGCATGTATGAATCCCAATATTTAAGCTATGATGGTTCTAATCAGAGGTGGTATTCAACAGGTTCTGACCAATTCTGGAGAACCGGTAACAGAAATTTTGAATATTTTGGAGAACCAGCAAATACCACCTCTGACTGGAGATTTACAGTATCCTTCCCCTGCCACGCCCACCAAGCCACATCCACAGAACCGGTAGTAAAAAATTTGAATCCCACCACTGGTTCCAATCCTTGGAATGATGGGACAGTTGAAGTTGCCAGATTTCTGTACTTTGAGAACGTAGCCACTCTTTAACATCTAATGAAGGGGCACTAAGTTAGTAAAGTATGTACCACTAAATAAAATATATTGGTCACAAGTGGTGCTACCAAACCTATTTAAAACAAATAGAAGTGCTACTAAATGCATACAATTAATATTGATGCCAGTGTCAATTTAGCAATGTATAAAATGCCAATGTATTGAAATCAACAAACAAAATTAGTTATCTCATTATTGAAAAGCTTTGCAAACTTTACAAAAGAAAATTATACATTGCATTTTAGCTATGTTGTCATCTGAATGAATTTTGAATTTACTTTAGATGAAGAGGCAATACAGGTAATCCTTGACTTACAGCCATTTGTTTAGTGACCTAAGTTATAATAGCACTGAAAAAGTGACTTATAACTTTTTCTCACATTTACAACCAACGCAGACACTTGGCAACTGGCATGTATTTTGATAGTTGCAGTATCCTAGTACCATGTGATTACCTTTTGCGACATTCTGACAAGCAAAATCAATAGACAAGCCAGATTCACTTATCAACGTCAGAACTAATCCTTCCATCCCCCCATCAGCCTGATGATGGTGAAGAACTGATGATGGTGAAGAACTGGTGAAGTTTCTTTGATGAGAAGTGAAACGTCTTCATCAAAGAAAAATAAAGTTCAGTTGCATTTTGAAAAAGCACATTTGATGACTTTGGCCACACCGTTTAAAGAAAATTTATATAAATTGTTTTATAGATGGCATATGCTGTCATCAAAATTGGCTAAAATGTATCCAAATCTTTCCCCTGTATGGTGGAAGTGTAATAAGGAAGATGGAACATATTATCATTTATGGTGGAATTACAAAGAAACCCAAAAGTTTTGGCAGAAAATTCAGAAATGGTTAGAAGAGATGTGTAAGATTAAAATAGAATACAGACCCAATTTTTTCTTGTTGGGAATTAATGTGGGAAAATATGACATAGATATTATATACCTAATAATTCATGTAATCACAGCTGCAAGATTGGCCTATGCACAACAGTGGAAATGTAAAGAAACTCCAAGTGAAATACAAATAATTAAGAAAATTTGGATGTGCGCAGAAATGGACAAATTGACAAAAGAACTATAAAATAAGGATGAATCGGATTATTATACTGTATGGGATAAGTTTTACTGCTGGTTAGAAAAGAAGAAAGATCAAGAAATAAGAATTGATTTTATGTATATATTATATGCTATGTTTATAGAATATAAATAGGTACTATTTTTATATGACTTAGAGATGTAAGACAACTTTGTGGGTTAGGATTGCACCATGTCTATTGTTTTTAATGTCCTTTTCTTTTTTGTGTTTGTTCAATAAAATTGTTTTTTTAAAACAAAAGCACATTTGAGATTTAACAACTTCATTACTAAGTTAACTGCAGAGATTAACTTAACAACTCTAGCAAGAAATGATGTAAAATGGGACAAAACTCACTTAACAATTGTCTTGCTTAACCACAGTAATTTAGGGCTTAACTGTGATAGTAAGTCAAGGACTACTTCTATGTACGCTGTTGGGTATAGTTTATTAATTCCATTAATTCCAGGACCCTTAAGAGCCAGATTTGAAATCTCTTTGTCATGTGCAGTTACTTAAGGAACAAGGAAGCAGCAGTATAAGCCCCTATTAATATAATTTTATATGTAGGATCTTTAAACTAGAGATGAATTTGACTTGCCCGATGAAAGTTGGTAAAAGTAAAATTTTGTTTAAGAGGAATTTATGCAAAGAACAGTAGAAAGTAGGTCTCACTATACATTTTACTAAATATTTAAAAGAAACTAGAAAAAAGCTTTCAGCAATTTATTAAATTTAGAATTTTCACTGTAGTTTCCATAGTGAATTAAACAAGTTGTATTTATGCAGCAAACCTTTCCAAAAACTATTTATGGTGCTGCTGGTCTCAATAAGTACGTACTCCAGGAATTTGAAATATAGGGCAGTAATCCTCTTTAGCTTCTATGTGTGATTGACAAGTACAAAACCCTATTCCTAGACTTCAACAATCTTTTATCTCCATGCCTTTTCTTGCACGGGGAAGTAGAAAAAAAAAAAACTTATTCCAAATCCAGATTTTTTTTCTGACTTAACAATATTTTACAAATTACAAGCCATCTAATTATCACATTCCAATTCTGCAAATATGCTGCAACTAAAGGGCTAGAGAACATATTAAATGGTAGAAAACCACACCAATAATCTCAGCTCTACTATTTATTGTATAGAAAGATTTGAAAAGTATACCAAGTTACATATCCCAAGATTAAAAACTATTTTTGTAATTAATGTAGCCATTTTATATTTTCAATTCTTACCTGCAAACACCCTATGGGTGGCATAGATAAAACTATTAAAACTGCTTATGCACATTGAAATCAATAACCCTTTCTAGTCTCTATGTTTAGTTTTAACTACTGTCTCTTTATTTGAAAACTAAGACTTCTAACATAAAATTGTGTTCCAATATTGTGTTACAGTTCAACTCTTATCCAACTGGTTATTTTGCTATAATTTCAACAAATGATTTACCCTGACTCACAATTTTACTCCTATGCATGTGAACTTGCTTCTAATGTATTAGCAGTGTCAATAAAAGAATCACCAAGGGGCTACACTGTTTATTTTACTCCACATGGAATATAAGCCTCCACACATTGTCCTACCCCCAATAAGGGCAGGTCAATATATGGAAACCAATCCCAAATGTTCAGTATTTTTCTAAATTAGCAGCCCATATTCCTCCCTCTTAAGCAAAGTCAAAAACTGCCAAGAGTTGAGAAGGACTTGCAGACATAAGATGCTTAGTTTGTAAACAGAGAAACGGATTAAATATTGAAGGCACAGATTGCATCCAGCCTTTCTTTGAAATTCTTTGATTATATTAACACTTTCATTGGAAATATTTTTTTATAGTTTGTAATTGGTAAAAAGACCAATGCCTTCACCTCTATCATTTTTTAGTTTAAAAAATGGGATAGGTATCTTAATAAAATCACCATTAACATTTTAATTAAATTAAAAATTTAACAAATTTTAACAAATTAATATTACAAAAATTTTTGTAATTTAAGATGTTGCCACAGCAGATGAGGTCACTAAAAGATAATGTCTCTTAATAACTTCATAGATATGTCCATGTAATTTTCTTGGCAAGAATACAGAAGCAGTTACTGTTTCTTTACTCCATTCCCAAATGAATTACTTTTGTTTACCTTAAACTTCTACTAAAGAAACACCATCACTTATTAACTATGTACCTCTTAGATCATCTACATAAGCCAACAGTTCCTTTATATCTCAAAAGTTTTTCCAAAGGAGAATATATTGTTAGTGCTTAATATACTTCCATTCCTTATCTATTAAGAAACATTAAATACTATCAGTGATATCAACAAAGCCATATATTGGCTCAGTTTTGGTTCTCTAATTGAGTTATGAAATCATCTTAAAATCTATCATGTTGCAAGCCACACAAATTCTATCACTTGCAAGCCACACAAAAACTACTTCATTTACCATTAAACAACAAAAATATTTATCAAAACATTTTATATAACAGAATCCAGTGCTACATTTCTGATTCACATTTTAAGGTACAAGGTTACAAGGCAAATACCACCACCACCACCCTGCAACAATCTAATTCAGGTTTTTGGTTTACAACATAGAAAATAATTAGTCTGCTTTATTATTCCAGAAGAGCTATCAACTCACAACAATAAAAATAACCAACATGTTTTCCCATGATGTCTTATACTTCCAACACTGGAAGACTTAGATTTCACAACAGAAGTAAATGCAAAGGAACAACTTTTTTGTCTCCCCCATTCAAATGCATACCTGGCTTGTAGAGTGCTTTGTCACAGTAACTCCAGGACTAAATAGAACATAAGGACGGCCTTCTTAAGTATTTTCTTTTAAAAACATAAAAGGATACAGCCTTAAAGCGCCAGTTTGTGTTCCAATGGCAAGTATCTTCTGAACAGGATCAAAAGCCAAAGCTGAAGGTTGATAGGGGAAACCATGGCGTACAGTCTATCAAGTCAGATAGTGAAGCAATGGTGATTCAGGCAACCAAAGAAAAATAAAAAGCCAATGTTTTAGGAAGAAATGACTTCATTTACTGTACAAAATATTTTTTTAACTCGGGGAAAATAGATTAGAATGCATTTGAATCTTACTGAGCATACAGATAACAAAATGAAGTCTTTGCTTAAATAGATAAATACATTCACTTCTCACTTTACTATTTTTAGAAACTCTTGCAGAAATTAAACAACTGTATTATAATCTGAGACAGACTGAGAAATTTGATGATGCTGCCATTCCTGTAAATTAAGTGTTCACTAATTATTAAAATAGCTCTTTGGAGAGCTCTCTCTATTTCTCTGAAGGCCTTAAATGACACAAAAGTTAAAAAAACACATACAGGAACTTCTGCATTTAATGCATTACAATGGTCACCAATGCTTCCCCTTTTTATTTTTTAACAATTAAAGGTATACTTAACCTCACTGTGTGTGGGGTAATGAACAAGCAGCACAGGCAAAGCCAGTGAAACCAAAATGTTTTTTATCTTAAGGATCGATCCTAACCCATTATTTAGATAAAGTATTCAATCCACAAGCCCATCTACAGCAGTTTAGGCCACAGGTGTCTAAAGGTGGAGAGGAACATCCACTTCCTTTTGTGTTTCAATTTGGCACAGCTGGTGAATTAATCTGCTGCATCACCGTTTTGGAATTTAAGACTCCAACTGCATTTACTGAATCCCACTGAAAAAGAAATATCCTTTCCTATTAGTATTACTTCTTCCTCCATTCCCAAAACGAAGAATTATTCCCTCTATATTTAGAGAACCACATTTACTGGACTGTTAAAATCCCCGGGTTTGCTGGTAATGCAGAGCATTTAGTACTCTGTTCTCTGATCGCATCAGAGTGGCATTTTAATTGTGTTCAACAGCGAAGCACACATTTAGAGGCTTCCCTCCAAGCATCTTAGATATACATGTACATATCTGCGGCTTGAAATTCAAGTGATAAATAGCCATTCAGGGGAAGATGCTTCTTAATAAAAGCGAGGGTCCCTCATAACGTCATTCTCGCGGTTGCTCTTCTTCCCCCACCCACAAATTTTTTAAAAAAACAAACAAAACCCACACACATTAAATTGACAGCTTTAAAAGCACCGGAGTCGAGAGTCTGCAGAACCCATCATGGCTACATCATCCTCTGCTCCCCCCCCCCCCCCATTTCTTCCCAACCGGCTGCAGCATTCACCTTGCAGAGCTGGAAGTGCTCGGACTGGAGGGTCTCCTGGATGTCGTTTTCCCGGGTTGCAGACTGCTGCTGCTGCGAGGAGGAGGAAGCTGAAGAGGAGGACGACGAGCCCGCCAGGCCGTCCAACACCTTTCTGATGTTAAATTTCCTCATGGTCTCTCCGGCGGCGCACCCTTTTCTTCTTCCTCCCCCCCCTCCTCCCCCTCTCCACCCCCCTCTTGCCGTGGCTCCTACTCCCGCCCGGCCACACACCTCATCCAGACGAGCGGAGAAAGGGAAGGAACAGGCGGGCAGGGCGAAGGGTCCCGCTGCAAAGGGAGGGGAAAGCAAAGGGAAGGGCGCCTCGAAGTCTCGGCTTTTTTTCCCCTTCTGCTTTGCCTTCTTCATCCAACCCATTATCATTCCCTCCCCCTCCTCGGTCTGGGCACAGGGTGGGAAGGCAAGGCGTGAGGGGGAAAGAGGTTGCTCCAGGCGGCAGACGCGGACGAAGGGAGCAGAGCAGTCACCCTTATCAGTTGAGGGAGGGAGTGGACCTGACCAAGGAAGAGGAAAGCGCCGAACAGGAAGAGGAAAGGAAGGAGGGGAGCGCACGAAGAAAATAAATCTAGCAGCGAGATTAACGTAGCGCGGCGGCTTCTTTCGGCGGCTCGCCACGCCAGCGCGCTTCCACGCCACACTCAGGCGAGCAGCTCGCCTCTGGCAGGCGGCTCTGCCCCGACCCCCCCCCCCCCCCTCTAGGTTTCCGGGAAGGCCGCTTCGACCGTCTTTCGCAGGCTGCCCCTCTGCCTGCGCCTCCTTTCCCGCACAAACCCTAAGCCCCGGCCCTCTCTTTGCACCGACTCTCCTCGCCCACCCCTCCCGCTCTTTGCTACTACCGCTGCGCGGCGAGGGGAGCCCGAGCCTGCCTCTGCCCCCCACTTCCTCCTTCTCCTCCGCGTGCGGCTGCGAGCCTAGAACTGACAGCGACCGCCGCCTCAACTTCCCACCCCTTTTCACTTAAAGGGAGTAGAAGAGGCTGTCCATCACCTCGCCGGGTGCCCACCAGAGTTTTTTTTTTTCTCTCTCTCTTTCTCGCCCTCCGCCCCCCGGCGCAGCTGCAATTCCCCGCTGCCCGGTAGTTTCGCTGGCAGGCTGGCTGGCCACCCTGCCTCGCCGGCAACGCTGCCCCTCAACGCGACTCCTGCTCCGGGAGTGTCGCCAGCGGCGCTTCCTGGGGACTTTGCTGCCGCCGGCTGTCACACGCCCCCACAATCATCCTCCTGCAAAGGCTATGCCGGCAGCTGCTGCTGCTGCCGCCTTCTCCTCGCCTGACAACACAGAAAGGCGACCCCACCGTGAAGCGGTGGCGGCAGCGGCAACACCGTCTTCCTCCTTTCACACTACCCCTGTGGTAGCTATCGCTGTTGTCTCCTTTAAACTGCTGGTAGTGGCAAAGCAGAAGCGACCAAGGTGGAGCATGCGCCGTCCAGGCCTTCCTGCAAGCACCCGGATGTTGCCGTCTTTTCTTGTTATGGGGGGGCGGGGGAGAGCGTCCTAACGGCCTTCCTAGAAGGCGTACAGAGGGGTTTCGGGGCCCATTGCTCTCTTGGGCGCCCGGGCTAGGGGTGGAATTAAAGCCTTTTGAATGCAGACGTGTGCGCGCCGGGCCAAGCGCGTCTTGGAAGGGCTGAGCTGGGCTGGTGACGGTCTCCGGCCAAGCTTCGGGTAGCTTCCTAGAGGAAGCTTGCAAGGGGCTGCAGTCCAATTCCCGCCTTGCCTCAAGGAAGCGCGGTGGGATGTCGTCAGAGTTAAAAAGTGGGGGGAGGGGTCGTCGGAGGGCAATTCTTTGGCTAGGTTCCCGCCGCCCCACGAGCATTCTGGACCGCGTCCGCCCGACGCCAGGGATGCAGGCACACAGAGCCTGGTGATGGGGCTGGAGAGGCATCCCTGCTGGTTTGCAAGGCGGCATGTCCCAGGTGAGGACGGAGCGCCAGTGCGCCTCCGTTCAGGTAGAGGCAGTAAGAAGGAAATTCTACTACTCTCTTCAAAAGTTGAAGCGCTCCCGAGGTGACTTGGATGGCCGTTTCCCGTGGGGACAAATGATTAAAAGAGACGACGTGGTTAGCTTTCTTTGTTTGTTTACTTCTTTGAAGTCTTCTCTTCCGCGTGGAAAAAAAAAGGCAGCTGTATTGCAGGAAGCGATGGAGGGAATAAAGGATGGTGCTGATGCTGGGCAAAAGCTTTTTCATTCATGGAGCAGTAAAAGCAGAGTAAAAGGCAGATTAGGACAGGCCAGTCTGGACAGGAATGATCTCGGCTCAAAATGCCTATAACCACCGAGTTTATGCTTTCCACAGGGACTTGGGATATTTTTAGATCTGAGAAGTTTTGTTCCTGCTTTCCGTTAATTAAAAAAAATAAAAATAAACAGGAGATAGATTTCTGTGATGTATCAAAAGTGCCTTCAAGTTTCTAGTGAAATTATTAGATCAGTTTAAGACTAGCTTATATGGAAACAGTTGTGTTTGAACAAATTTTTATCCCACAACATCTAAATAGTTTTAAAAGCAAATGTAAAGCATAAAATAAATTAGGGGGAAAATAGTATCATAAATAAGCATGAAACTTATTTTAATTAAAACAATTGTATTAGTTATCTTAAGACTTCTTGTTGTTTCAGACCCAGAAATTTTAACAGGTATTATAAATTAAGTCTTTAATCGTATGGAGACTTACTCCAGGTAAGTGAATGTAGTGTGTTTTGAGCATAATCATAGCAGATTTAAACTTTGCAAGCCCAGTTAAAGTAAATATCCATAAGCATTGTTAGCTTCCTTCTGTCTCTCGCTTTGTAGTAGATATCTGAGCAGCTCAGCAGTCATTTTTCATTTCCCAAAATACAATTAAGATAACTGTTAAACTGTTATGTTTCATGAAACTGATAAGTCTGGCCTGTTTTACATCAAAATGGAATGGAATCAAAAGGGAAAATATATAGTATTGTATCTTGACCTAAAGCTGGTAGCAGCAGCTAATCAATGCTGGCTGAACTTGAAAAATAGTATTCAGGATTGAATTAAGAAAATACAGGACTGTAGACTGGATTGAGAATTTAAGTAAACATCTAGAAATAAGGGAAATTGATACCTGTATTATTGCCAAGAACATTCATAGTCATGAACATGTAATCACCAGGAATCAGTTTGATGGAAGTTAGTTTGATAGAGTTCAATCTTTTTATTCTGATATTGAGGATAATATAGATGGTTCCACTAAAATTTTAGCTATCAGAAGCATTTTCACTGGTCCGTTTAAAAACAGTGTAAATTTTAAAAGTCTGATATAGCAAGAAAAAGACAAATCTTTCTCCTTGCTTACATTTTTCAGCTGGGAATACACACGTATACCAGAATGACCCAATTGATTCTGGGCCTAAGGCAGAACTAGAATTCACAGTATCCCAGTCTGGTGCCTTAATTACTATACCAAACTGGCTCCCAGAAATATTTTGCTCCTTCACGTGTTGTGCAGCATTAAGATTCTATTCCTATTCCTGTATGCTTAGCCTGCCATGAGAGAGATGAGTATTCAGTATTTTGAACATCAAAGCAAAGTATGTTTGAAGTTAGATCCTATTTATATTGATTGCTGCAAAACTGACTTTAAAAGCATTAGACGTGTAACTTTTGGAGATACTGAAATTTGGAAGACACATTTTAGAATTTTAAAAACTTAAGACTTTTACATCAAAATCCAGTTTTTGATATAAAACTTAAAACTAGCCATACATAAATCATGTCTGCTGAACCAATATTCCATTCTTGAGACAATCATGCTTAAATCACAACATAAAATTAGAGAATAAATAAACAAAAGGTTATTTGTATTTTTTTCTAAATAATTGTGTCTAATTAGCCCACAACTTATAAAAATGACAAACTTTTAACATTTATATTTTAAAAAAACTACATAATTCTAAAATTTTATTTTGGCATATATATACTTTTTACGTAATTGTAGGATTAAAGAAGCAAAAACGATTCAAAGGAGAAAAGTGTCAGAGGATGTTGGAATGCCCAGATATTTGTTGACAACTTTTTAAAGCAGTTGCATCTTTTCTCTGAATCATGCAGCTGTGCTCTACAGTTGTAGCACAATCCTGTGAAAAAGTATTTTCTAGATGCCAACTGGATTTGCTTATATGCTCATGCTTGATCCAAACTCTTTTCTCCTTTAATATAATATGCTATAAATTCTATAAATAGCATTAAATTGCTCAGTTTTGGCAAGATAATGCCTGTAATGCCTATTGTTTTGGATTTATTATTATGCTTTAGATTTTATGCTGTATTGTTATGCTTTAAATATACCACATTTGGAGAATATTTTTATCAAAATCTTAGAAATGCAAATAAATAAGCTACTAAATAGTGGTTGTCCGTAGCTCTACATAAGAGTATATAAAGCACATTCTACAGTATGTAAACCTTGAGATCTATTTATATTATAGATATAGGCATAATGGGCTATGGATATTTGTCATACCTAAATTATTGGAGCTTGGAACAAATTTGTTGATTTCTACCCATGCCATCACCCAGATTTTGTTTTAAAGAGATTTGTCCACAAGTGAAATATATGGTTACAACAATAAATGAAAATTAATTTAATATGCTTTATGAAATATAAATCATTGCCATATGCTTTATTAGAAGATATTGCAACAAGGTTTTATATAATGTCTATAATCAATATGTCATGAAAATGTCAAAAGCAGTATGTTCATAACCACATACTGAATATTATGTGCCTTGAAAAATTTAGAAGCCACTGCAATGAAAGTGGATTACTATTACCTATATGAAGTTATTAGAGTCTATGAGATTACATAAGACTTGTGGGCTTTTTGATGATTATGTGAAAATGGGACAGCAAAGAAGGTGGTATTGCTATGACAAGGACATCACTGCTAGAGTAGAAACACTGAATGTTACTTCCTGGCACTCTGTAGAAGGCAGAAGGAAAGAATTTTAGTATGATGCACCTTAGTGTTGTCAGACAAGCTGATAAAGAAAACTGTCAGACACATACTTTTTTCTAAGGGGATTGCAGATGATAGAGGCAAGCAGTGGTCACTTGACTAATCAAACAGTGGCTGCAACTACAGTTGTGACGGCACAAGCCATTCTGTTTGTCTTCAAAGATACAGAATTAGTGTAGAGTCAGATTGCTACTTCTATTCTGATTACCAGTTGTAATCCACAACAATTTAAGGGAAGCTGGCAGGAAAATAATTCCACACTTGTGAAGGTTTTGATTTCTGAAATCAAGCCTACATTGGTTTTAAATTTTGTTCATGTTCCCTTGTGTATTTTAAAAGGACAGTGTTTCATTAAATCCCACATAATTCAAACGAACCTTTCATTCCTGCCATATGGGAAAGTTCTTGGAGATAATTATTTCACTTTCTTCATTATAAAGATAGACATTGATTTGAGAGACAGGGACAGATAGGCACGGAGAGAAGAAGGTGGCTGAGTGCCTATTGTCAAAATGAGCCTGAAGGATGATTGGTCTGAGCAGTCTAAATCCATGTTAATTTTTTTTCTACTTGGTTTTGCATTTATATCACTCTGAACAGTTTAGCATATCATGGTAATGTCTTTTACCCCCACCCTCACCTGAACATTTATTTATTTTTGTCAATTCTTTATAAGATAATAGGTATAAGTAAAACATAGTTATGAATATATGGATACATATAAGAAAAATAAAAGAAACAATAGGACAGGGACAGTAGGCACGTTGATGCGCTTATGCCCCTACAGACCTCTTAGGAAAGAGGTGAGGTCAATAGTAGACAGTCTAAGATTAAAATTTTTGGGATTTGGGGGAAGAAACTACAGTCAGGTAGAGTATTCCAGACATTGACCACTCTACTGCTGAAGTCATATTTCCTGCAATCAAGTTTGGTGTGATTAACCTTAAGTTTGTATTTATTGTTTGCTCTAGTGTTGTTATGGTTGAAGCGGAAGTATTCATTGACAGGTAGGACATTGCAATGTATGATTTTATATACTATACTTAGATCGGACCATAGGTGGCATAGTTCTAGGTTTTCTAGGTCTAGACTTTCGAGTATGGTGGCATAAGGTATTCTGCAACGAATAGAGGAGTGGACAACTCTTCTTGTGAAATATTTCTGGACTTTCTCAACTGTTAATATCAGATATGTAATGTGGATTCCAGACTGATGAGCTGTATTCGAGTATTGGTCTAGCAAATGTTTTGTATGCTCTAGTTATTAGTGTAATATTACCAGAGAAAAGCTACGTAAGATTAGGCTAACAACTCTTAACGCCTTTTTGGCTATGTAATTAAAGTGGGCTCTAGCACTTAGATCATTAGAGATGAGTACTCCAAGATCCTTGACAGAGTTTGGATCATCAACAAGGTCTTGACTATTCAGCTTGTATTTTATTTCTGATTTTTTTTGCCCATATGTAGGACAGAGCATTTATTTGTTGAGATTGAAGTTGCCATTTGTTTGACCATTCTGATATATAGTCAAAGTCATTTTGAAGGGTAGCAGTATTGTCTGTGGTATTGAACAGCTTTACATCATCAGCAAAGAGAACGCAGTTGCTCTTAATATGATCACAGAGGTCATTTATGTAGAGAGAGTTGGTCCTCGAACACTGCCTCGGGGGACACCACTGTTGACAGGTACAGAATTTGATAGGACGCTCCCAATTTTGACCATTTGTTGTCTGTTTGACAGGAATGCTTCTATTCAGTTATGCAGGTGTCCAGAGATACCGTAAGATTTTAGTTTTAGGAGTAGTTTGTTGTGTACCACTGAATCAAAGGCTTTACAGAAGTCTATGTAGATTGTGTTATATAAAATAAAATTATATAAATATATGTATATAAAACATACAGTTGTTTTATAGCAGCTGTGTTCAAAGCAGCATGGGCCAGCCTATTTGGAACACAATATTATGTTTCCTCTTTTTCTTTTCCCTAATTTATTCTCATTTTGTGTTTTTTCTTTCTTCTTCAATATTTTAGCTTGGTTTCCTTTGCATTCCCTGAGATTTGTTTTCTGGTCATTCTTGTAATTGTATCATTGTCTAAAAGCCTAATTTTTTTTTTTTTGCTTATTCCAAATCTTCTTTTGACCATTGCAAGGACTTAATTAATTTCTTTCCTACGGTCTAAAAATGCACAGTACTGTTTCCTTTTGTTTCATCGCGTTCTAGTTGCTGCTCTGCCTTCTACCATATCAGTGTTGGCCAGCTTAGAATTAATGAGGACAACTTCTTCCAAAGAATATCTGCTTCTTTTCTTTTACCAATAAAAAATTGCTTTCCTGCCTCCATCTAAATATAATTTAATATTTTGTTAACATATACTGCCAGTTTTTCCTTACTGCAAATTTTCTATAAACTCACTATTTAGAAATAATTAGCAATGGTCTTAACAGGTTATTCTTGTTCCTTTCAGCAGATACTATCAAATTAATGTGTGTGTTTTGCATATTGATACCTAGGCATATGAAGTCTCATTGAACTCAAAGATGGACTTTTATTTTGAGTAGGCATGAGTAATGCATATATAATAAATGATACCTGTTTGCTAGAATGAACACATACTGTAAATGAATTGAATTGAATTAAACTAAAATGAATTAAATCATGTTTTAATAAATGTAACAGAGAGAAAAAGACCTGAATTTATAAAGTGGCTACAACTAGAAATTCTACATTCTACATCCCTGACTTTTTCTGGGCAACAATATAGAAGTACTTTGCTTTTGCCTTTATCTTCAGTGGGGTTTTTCAAATTCTAATACTACTTAACTTTTTTGATCAAACAGATTAGTTGATTTCAAAATTAGATGATTATTGGTTTTAGAGTGGAATCAATGCCAGAGTAATACCACGCCCTTCCAATCTGGACCATGCCTAACTGAATTATGGATAGAATTCTGGGAGTCGAAGTCCACATATCTTCAAATAGCCAGGATTGAGAGCACTGTCATAAACATGACTGGATGAGCAGATCTATCCTAAAAGTAGTCAATATATATAGAGAAGTGGAGAAGAAAACCTTGAATAAAACACTTGGTTTCTAATAATGAAGTCACAGGTTCAACCACTGGCATTTCTAGTTAAAGCAAAACTGAAATATTAAAAGTATTTTATATTGCAAATCCTTCAGACTAAATTATAACAGGATTCAGACATTAAAATACTAGATTATTTGTTTGGTTTTGTCTTGGCATGTTGCACATATTGCTATGTGTGAAGCAGCATTCAAAATAATAATACTGTTCTGGAACTTCACTGAAATGTATAGCTGTGTCTGTTTCAGTGGGGAAACTGCTTTTTGATAAAATGTATTTTAATGTATTTTATGTAATTTTGATTATACATACACACACACACACATATATAAAGGTTTATCCCAACAATATACAAAAGCAGTAGTAAAAGAAGAAGTCAAATGGTATAGAATGATTATTTTCCCTGTTAAGCCCCTATTGCACATTATAATTCATCTGCAATTGTCAGAGAAGATTCCATATTGGCAAGATTGATGTCAGAGTATTTCATTACTACATTTAGAGTAAGAGCAAGTAAACAAACTTAAAAATATGCCAACCACATTATCTTTCAATTACCCAGGATAAAAATCTATTTTTGGTTGTTAAAGTATATGCCTACTAGATTTACAAACACTTAAGAATGCATAGATCCATGTACTGATCAGCTGCATTCAGAAAACCTTATTGCAGCTGGTTGTTTGCTATCATGTCTCCCATTTCTTTCGAAGTGATATGTCTATGCTCGGGATTCAGTTGTGGAGGGTCCTCTGTTAAAGTAAATAGAAAAGCTTGGATGAATAAGGGAACTCCGTCCCTGTCCTATTGTTTCTTTTTATTTTTCTTATATGTATCCATTTCATGTATTCATAACTATGTTTATACTTATATCTATTATCTTATAAGCGATTGACAAATCAAATAAATAAAAATAAATGGTTTTATATACACAATTATGTGCACAAAAGAAGCTTTTGGATGTAGTAAGATGTAGGTCATGTATTTATCTACTTATCGTTGCTGATATATACCTGTGAAGGAGGTACTAGTTGCTATTTTATGTTTATATATCGTATTTGTTAATTGTTACATAATGAGATGTATTTATTTGTTTATTTTTGTATGCTATTCACTTCTCAGTTAATTTATTTGAATTGGGCAGCCAAACACAAACAAGCAAAGCATGACCTATGTAATACAGGTCCTTGACGTACAACCATCCGTTTAATGATCATTTGAAATTATAATGGCACTGAAAAAAGTGACTTACAATTATTTTCATTCGACCGATGCAGCATCCCCAGAATCATGTGATCAGAATTTGGATGCTTGGCAACTAACATTTATGATGGTTGCAATGAATCATGAAGTCATGTGAAAATCTTTTGTTACTTTCTGACTAGCAAGTCCATGGGGAAACCAGATTCACTTAACAATCATGTTATTAACAATTGCAGTGATTCACTCAACAACTGGCAGTAAAGGTCATAAAATGGAAAACTCACTTAACTGCCTTGCTTATCAGTGGAAATTTTGGGCTCAGTTGTGGTGGTATGTCAAGGAGTACCTGTACTATTGCTTCATAATTGATTTATTTATTTATTCAATTTCTATAACTGCCCAATTCACCAAGGGGCTTTCCTTTTGAATAGTTCCGCTGTAAGGGATCTTATTTTTTCTTATAGATTAGCAAGATTAGAAGAGCCTTTCCAATGTGAGCAAGAGGACAGATCACATATTCTCCAGCCAAAGGAAGTAAACCATAGAGGATGAAATTTTCTCAGAATTACTATTGTATTCTTCAAGTTCAGGTATATTGATATGATACAAATAAGCAATATTAATTTTTTCCAGATGTAGAATAGTCATACAAATTTACAATTTTCAGACTAGTCTTAGTTTACAAAAAAATCTGGGAGAGGTCTTAGCTCTGAATCATGTTCTGAACATCAATAAACTCAAGCAGCCTAGTGGAGGAACAGATAAATCATATTTGAAAGGTAATAGTTTTTCCCTTTTTATGATTAAAAATGCTAGATATTAATTTTTTAATACTCCAACTGATCTCTGGTCATATTTGAGAGTGAATGAGTACTATGATCTGCAAACTCCATAGGTCACCATTTACAACTAGCTTTTTTAATTCTTTCTTTGAACGCTTAAACTATCATCCACTTGAATACTTTGCATGTTAAGAAAACATGTTAGGTGACAAATGTATTTTTATTATATTTGAACTGGATATTTATTAAATCAGACTAGAGTACATGTTGTCATTTGAAAATGTTTAGTTCTCCAGATGGTATTGGACTTTAGGTTTCCATCTAGCATAATCAGCGATCATGAATGATGGGAAATGTAATCAAGCAATATCTGCAGACAAATGGTTCCCTATACTCCTAAAGCAGAAATAGATCTACAGGTAGTCCTCAGCTTACAACCACAGTTAACTCTGGAATTTGGTCATGTCATTGCAGTCATAAATTGAGTCACTACATAATCAGACTCAATATTCTGATCGTTTTTACAATTATTGTTAAGCGAATCACGCAGTCAGAGGTTCAAATCAAGCTTGTCCAATGGGTGTCTTTTGCTGGAAAATGGCAAGAAAATCACAAACACAATCCCATGACCACAGGATGCTGCAACTGGTCATAAATGTTAACCAGTTGTTACGTGCTTGAAATGCAATCATTTGTCTTTGGGGGTGATACGGCAGTTGTAACTTCAAGAATGAGTTCTAAGTAACTTTCTCAAGTTCATCATAATTTTTGCTGGTTGTTATATGATCAGTTGTAAGTCAAAGACTCCCTTTAGAATTTTTTTATTTGAGTTGGAATTGTACATACTGGTACAAACAAGTCATAAATACATTACCTGAGAGATAAATACTATCCAGAGTTTAATAATCAATAAAACTCAGTTCCATCACTTTAACTACACAATTAAGACTAGATCTAGTTCAACAAACATTCTTCCTGCTCTTAAGTATGTTGACATACGCATTAGGTAGAAAGAACAACTTCTTCCGTATTTCATTTTCCTGCAACTGAATGTAAGTTACCTATGATACTTTTGTTTTTTATTCCCTTCTGTTGTACCAAATGCTTTAAGCATGGTGGCAATTTTTCAAATAGTTCATCTCTGATAACAAACGTATCTATATAGCTTTGAGAATACCATACAAAATAATCATTAAAATGTTCTAACGTGGAGAACAGAACAGCAGCCATTATATACAATCAGATGACTGTTTTAATTTAATAAAAAACCTGGTTTACATGGCAAAGAACCAAACAGCTGATCAAACAATACAATATGATCATAGTCAATAAACCTAATAATGTATTCACAATTAAGAAACTGTTCTAGATCATGTCTACAAAGTGGTGACTAATAATAAGCCATTCTGATTTATTCAGTTTTTCTTATTAATTCTTTCTGGTGATGACAACTACCCTACTGAGTGAATGAAGCAGTGCTTATCTCTCCAGCTGGTAGAAAATAGGAATGATGTCATTGTTTGTGTATATATTGGTGAGTATTGCAATATAAAACTTACTAAATAGAATAAGAAATATCATTTGCAGAATGTCTGACATTATAGATCTTATTACTATTACATTAGAATTCTAGAAGACAGTTAACATTATGCAATGTTCTTGCTTGAGCTTCTATAGAAATCTGTTGAAAGTAATAACAATTAAAAAAAATAGACCCAAAAGGAACATGATTTTAATGCTAAATTATGTTTTCATGTAAAAGCAGGAATCATTTTGGTCAAACATTTTGTGTTGTTTTGTATCTGCTGCATATTCCTATCATCTTTAAAGATGTAAATTTCATCTGTGGTCTAGATGACATCTCAAAGCAACTTTTTAATGGTTCTTTTCTTTTAAATAGGATAGACAAATCCTTCCGAAGGCATGCAGCTACCTAATTTTACTTGAGATTTGATAGGATATGTGCATTATTGAAAATATTTGGTAACACTGCACAAATGATCCTAAGAGATAATGATTTTATGATTGAGAATCTTCTGTTATAATAAGGTTTATAAATGAGGTGAAGAAAATTTCCTGGGGCTGTTGGATTTAGCTTCATGTTTTGTCCTGTTAAGTATTTAGAATAGTGCAGGCCTGTACAGCTTACAGAGGGAATTAAAAATATTTGCCAACCAACCAACTGAACAGTTGTTTGACTTCAGGTAGTCCTTGACTTACAATAGTTCATCTAGTGACCATTTGAAGTTACAAAGTTACAGAAAAAAGTGACTTATGATTGTTTTTCACACAACTGTGGGCAGCATCCCCATGGTCACATAATCAAAATTCAAACACTTGGCACTGATTCATATTTATGACAGTTGCATTGTCCTGGGGTTATGTGTTTAGTTTAGTTTAGTTTATTCAAATTTGTATACCGCCCCCCTCTCCCTAAGGACTCGGGGCGATGCACAGCCAAATAAAAACATATAAATACAAATACAATAATTTAAAATACATTACAAGGATTAAATAAATTGGCATTAAGAATTAAAAGTAGGGAATTAAGAAAGTTAAAAACCATTTAAAAACCAAATTTAAAACCATTACACATAACTCTAGGCCAGACCGGCTAGATGGAATAGGTGGGTTTTTAGTGCGTGCTGGAAGGTCAATAGGTCGGGGACGGTCCTCATCTCCGGGGCAATTTGTTCCAGAGGGAAGGAGCTCCCAAAGAGAAGGTCCGAACCCTCGGGGTCGCCCGCCGTCCAGCTGGCGGCACCCCGAGGAGGCCCGTTCTATGAGAGTGCACTGGTCGGCGAGAGACTGACAGTGGCAGCAGGCGGTCCCGTAAATACCCAGGTCCCAAGCCATGGAGCGCTTTAAAGGTGGTCACTAACACCTTGAATCGCACCCGGAAGGCCACCGGGAGCCAATGTAGCTCGCGCAAAAGTGGTGTAATATGGGAGCTCCGAGGAGCCCCCAAGACCACCCAGCGACTGCATTTTGCACCAGCTGAAGCCTCCAGGTGCTCTTCAAGGGGAGCCCCATGTAGAGAGCATTGGCATAATCCAGACGGGAGATGACGATCCTTTTTGTGACTTCTGACAAGCAAAGTCAACGGGGAAACTAGATTTGCTTAACAACCATATAACTAACTTCACAACCGCAGTGAATCACTTAACAACTGTGGCATGAAAGGTTGTAACACGGGACAAAACTCATTGAACAAATGTTTCGCTTAGCCACACACATTTTGGGCTCAATTGTGTCGTAAATTGAGGACTGCCTGAATTGTATTTATGGCAGTATTAGAGTTAGCGGCAGTGAGTCCTGGAGGTGCTCAGCAATGTGTCTTTTGGGGCAATAGTAGAGGTGAATTTATTACTTAAAAAAAAAAAAAATGCCAGCTGGCTGCACAAAGCTGCTTGGTGGACCAGGGGCTGTGCAAGCCTGGTTCGATACTGTATAGTTAATGAAATGATAGTTCAAATGCCATATTTGCATCTTATTTGAAAAAGCTATGAAGAAAATATATTTCAAAAGGGACATAAAAGAAGGTTAGTCCAAGCAATAGGATTAGAAATACAGCTATAAAGCTCACAGGTATATTAACTTTAATATATTAACAAAACATTTGTCGTCCAAATGATTGGTATCTGAGAGTACTTCAATATAAAGTATGAAATTGGCAGTGGATAGAAAATTCAAGCAAAAAAAAAAAAAACGCCAACTAGTACTTTGTACAATTAGCAATTAATTTACTAGGCAGAGAAATTCTGCTGTTTTTTAAATCAGATTTCATTCAATTTGATAAAAGAAATTGTATCAAAATTTCTTTAAATATGACATTATTGTATTTATTCAGGTAAGGGATGCCTGGGAAAGCCCTGTCTTTCATCATACAGTAATCTTTCCATATCTATCTATCTATCTATCTATCTATCTATCTATCTATCTATCTATCTATCTATCTATCTATCTATCACAAGCTAGTGAATATAACCAATACTTCTGCCTCCTATGTTTGCACAACAACAACCCTGTGAGGTGGGTTGGGCTGAGAATGAGTGTCCCATTCAGGTGTCTTTCATGCCTAAGACAGGCCTACAATTCATAGTCTTCAGTTTCTAGACCAGCACCCCTACACCAAACTGGCTCTCATATCTCTCAAGCTAGAATATAGTTTCCCAAATGGAGATATACATCCCTTGGGGAAGAAACAGACCGAATCCAGGCAAGGTATGAAGAACCTTATAATTACACATTGTTGCAATAAATCCACCTTTCCTAAAATTTCCTTGTATTATTCATTTGTGTTCATTTTGGTGTTTGGATTTATATAGGAGATTTGTACATTAAGATTACGCTAAAGGGAAGTATGCTGGCAAAACATTTACAAAACAATCTTCAAGGATTTCAAAGTGAAAAGTGCAGTATATTTAGGAGCACATACAATACTGTTATAATGTTATAATTCTTTAAGCCAAATAAATGTCTCAAAACATTGCACTGTAACTATGGAGAACAGCCACCTGATCCTAAGAAATGAAACTGCTACTTTAAGGAATTTCCAGTAATGCTACATGAGGATTCTGCATGCTCCAAAGCAACTTTGCCTTTTGAATTCAGCAGTCCTCTTTCTTATGTCTTCAAGGGCCTGTTTGAAAACAAGTTCCTATTTGAATAGGGAATTACCTATTTGAAGGTGTCATCAGCAGGAATCTTCTAAATGTTGTCATCTAAACAAGAAACATGCCTGTTTTCCTTGTTCACACTTTCAAAATCTAATAAGACTTGTCAATGTTTTAATTACTTTACAGAGGTCAAAGTAGTTTTTTTTTTCAAACAAAATATTTTAAATGAAGTGGAATTGGTCGACTTAAACGTATTTTGTGGGGAAGACCTACTACGTTGAAGTATGTATATTTAAATCAAATTTAATATGCATATTTCAGTTGAAAAATGTAAAATAGTGCCATTTGAATGAAACTGGTGCATCTTTACATTTGACAGTGTACAATTTTTGAATAGAAAATAGAAGCCATGCTTCTATTTGTTTTGCTCGTTTTCTAACTCCAAAATCTTTTATTACTTACAATGCATTTTTTCCAAGTTCATACTTTTTCTCTTCTACATTATTGTTACATGATTTTTGATTGTTATCTATCTCTGCTGACGGGGACACATCCTAAAGAGTAGTGCCACATGGAAATATCTAGTTGGAAGCAAAGAAGATAACCTTAATACTTCTATATCTTTTACTGATTTCTGTATCTTTTACTGATTTAGATAGCTGTTTTATAATAATGCCTGTTAAGATAACAATGCTTTCTGTAAAATATTAAAAGTACTGACAGGTTGTTCCTGACTAATGGCCAGTCTTTTAAAGAATTGACAGCCTTGGAAAGGATGCTTTATGGTCCATAAAGCATTTTCGGTCATCATAAAATCAGGTAATTAAACATGGTTAGATGAACATACCCCTAGTTTGTCCATGGCTGCCTCAACATTGCATTCATAGTTAATATCCATGGTTCTCTAAGTGAACCTAGACTTTCTAGTACGAAATGTAAAACCTCTCTTACATTATTCATTTTGCAGCTATCGTTTTTATTATCCTATCTTCCCTTAAATTTTCTGTGTTCAAACTTTCTGAACAATTTTGCAAAAAGATCTGTTATATTTTTAATTTCACATTAGCTGAGATGGATGCCAAAAAGCTCAACCACCCACCTTTGGTCAACAAATATTACTGCAAACAAGCATGAATTGGAAGTGCAGAACAAACGAAGAAATGTTTTTGACAGGCTTCCCTGGTAGTGTAGGAGGATATTCTGCAAGTCTAAAAATACCTTCAGCAGTTTTCATAGACAATTTGAAATATCTCCCTCACTACAGAAGATGGTCCTAGAGCCCACATGCTAGATCTGACAGATGGCTTATAAGAATCTTTTCTTGTACTTCTGTTGCAGAAAAGGAAAAAATCATTAACTAGTTGATTCTTATATTTGCATAAGGTCATTGAAGCTCTATAGCCAACCAAGTCAATGTGTCTTCCTTCTTAAATAAAGTCCATGTTTTTATACTTTTCTTTACCATTCCTATTAGTCTGGTTGTGAAGTTTCCCTTTATTTAGTTGTCCTCCTTCCCACTGTGCTTTTAAAATTCTCCATTTGGTTAGAAAGTAATACCTAGGGGTTGATTCATCTACAGTAAAAGGAAAAGAACTATTTGTAGCAGATATGGAAAGTTTAACTTATGAGTTGTTCTGACTAGTTCATTCCTCCTAAGCACCATCTAGCCTAAAGTATGGGAGTTCATAAAGGTCTAAACTGATATCCCAAAAGCTTCCTCCTTTTTTTGTGGATCCCTTTTTAATTATTATTTTGTGATCACTTAGGTTGAGAAGCTGAATTTGGCACAAATTTGAGAGAATATGTCAAATGATCACCAAGTCTAGACTCAACATGAAAAACCCAATTGAAATTTGATTGATTTCAAGTATGTGTATTTAGGACTTAGCCAGTGAGTAACTGCATATATAGTAGTCTATTCCCTAGAAGTAATAGACTATGATGAATTCTTTTGAAAAGTCCTTGTTTTACATTTCTCCCTGTGCCAGATCAGAAATTAATTTTTATTTTCTTTAATAGTATTTGGAAATAAGGACAAGTTTCTTTCTTCCCTGTAAAATGGATTGGATTTCTATTTCCTTATGAAATTAATTACAGAGCAACTTTTCCTCCACCTCAATGGGCAATATGCTTGCAGTATTTCAGGTACTATCTTCTCTTCATCATGTTTTTTAAAATCTGCATCTTTGTTTAGGACAATCTAATTGTATTTGGGCCTGACGGCACTATAAAGATTGTAGAATATACTTTTCAATTAGTTTGAGGCCTCATAGGAAAAATACACAAAACTCTTGCTAAATGAAGACTACAGTTCCTTATCGAGAAAAAGAGAAGAAAGTAACACATGTCACCATAATATCAATTCTCTCCATGGCCTAGTGATTGAAGACAGTGTTCCTAAACTGAGGCAGAAAACCAGATGAAAGACAGTCTCTAAAATTAGTTATGAAAATCTTATTAATTTGATCAGATTACTGGGAAAAAGTGAACCATTGGAATAAAGGTATGGCTTCTCTTTTCATATTTTCCAATTCCATAGGCCTTCAGACTTCAATAGTAATTATATTACATCTCCAAATCTCTCTCCCTCTACTGTGTGCATGTGTGTTTGTATTTAAAGACCAATAAATGAAGCGATGCAGGGAAATGAACACAGCCTATAGGTTCAGAATTGAGTTTTTTCTGCTTGCCTCTTTATCAGGCATGAGTGATTATATATATGTATTTCAGAGGATGAGCTATTTCCTCCAAAATGTTCCTTGCTTCAGGAAAAGTTCTTGTTTCTTCTTCTAGGCCAAATCATCACAGAGGTCATGGTGCTATGCTGAATAGGCCATGGCCAGGTCCGATCCTACAACCATTTATTTTTATCCTCATTGTTTTTTGACATATAATCTCTAACCTCCCCTTTTTAATAATGAAATTTAGATCACACGTATTTTAGAATTCTTAAGAGTCAGACTACTCAGCTGTAAATTCACAGGATGATTCAAGTTATTTTCTTTTTAAACATAGCCTATTTAAACGAAGGTTGTGAAGATAACTGGAAGACTCTGTATATTAGCATAGTTGTAAACCTTTTACAAGAAAAAGAAAAGTCTGCTTGAAAGATAGCTGATCCATGAAATAGATACAATATTCTTTCTGAAGTTCTATTATATGTTAATATAATACATTAATCTTATTAATGTAGTGGAAGTAATATAGCAATATGTTTCCAAAACACTGAAAACTAATAAAAAATCTTTTACAATTTATGTTATTTTAATTTTGGCTGGGAACGGCTATAACTGTTATAAAGATGGGTGGGTATATATACAGAATAAATAAGATGTAAAAGTAAGGAGTCCCTGTGAATTTTACTCTACTAGTATTGCTGACTATAGGGGGCAGCACTCATCTCCATTTTAAAGCTGTTGAATCAGTGTTGTTAGAAGACATTTCTATGGTCATGTGGTCAGCATGATTTCATGGAGCACTGTTTCCTCCCCATTGAAGTGGTATTTATTTATCTAATATTTGCATACTTTTGAACTGTAGGTGGGCAGCTAGGCAATGATAGACCCTCACCCCTTGTGCGATGCTCAGGTCTCGAATCTAGGCAGTCGGCTTCCCAGCCAACAAGCCCAGTGTCTTAACTGAGCCATCATTCTGCCCAATAAATAAGATAGTGCTATTTTATTAACAATTGAAATGAATGCATGAACCAAGACTTCATACCATACTAGGAAACCTCTTCACTAGTTAACTCATCGATCAAACAAAATGTTTCTGAATAAATACGCTAAGAATCTTGTTGAAAAGTGAAAATTAACCCTAACCCTAACCCATCTTTAACATCAAGGTAAACATTCTAGAAAATGTACTACATATTTTTTTTAACACCTAGCCATTTAAAAAGAAAGGAGATAATGGACACCTACTGTATTCCTAATTGACAGCTGCTTGCATATTTTCGATTCAGAAACACTCTTTCTTTTGACATGTGTGCATAACAAAATCCAGCTCAATTCCTTGCAATAAAAAGACAATGATTTATATTAGTGTATTATGTTGGAAGCAGCACACCCTGTCTGCAAACTTTAACTACATGCAGTTGCCATTTCCCATAAAATAAGAGCTCCACGTAAGCACTGCTGCAAGATTAAATTCAGAATGAGTTATTATTCACTGGCAGTCTGACTTGTAGCATGTTTACCAAGAGGTATGTTCAACTGAATATAGTGAGATTTCTTCCTCTGTAACTACATGAATTACAGATTAAATAACAGGAAAAATTCATATGTAATTCAACAGTTATTGTTAAATTATAGACGCCAACATGTACCACATTTAAAAATAAAACAACAAAAACAACTTATATACCAGTGTTGCATATACTGTACTTTTTTGGAGTTAAAAGTTACTAACATTCTATTATGAATTATTGCTTTACCAATTGAGAAAGCTATATCCATTTGATCTCTGCCTTGTTCCTAATCCTCTTCAGGTCCTATGGCCATGATTGTTTTAAAAATGCTAATTAAATGCAAAAGCACTTTTAATGCCCCATTTAATGTGGTTCTTAGTTTTGTTCAAAGGTTACATGCTATGGTTTTCTGTTAAGGGATTCTGACTGTGAATAAATAAATAAATGCTGAATGAATCAATATTAGTGAATACTGCAGTTGATATGTTTGCTGTGGTAGATTGATTGATACCTTGAGTTTCAGTTATTGTGTGAGTTGTTTTTAATAACTGCATAGCTATTATGAGAGTCAGTTTGGGGTAGTGGCTTAGATGCTGGACTAATAACCAGAAACTTATGAGTTCTAGGTCTCCCTTAATCTTGAAAGCCAGGAGGGTGACTTTGCGTCACTCACTTTTTCTATATATCTTACTTAGCTGCAGAGAGTTGTTGTTGTGGGGAAAACTGGAAATGGAAACATTAGATATGTATTAACCAAAAAGTTAACCAAAAAAGGTCAGGATAAAAATCCAATAAATAAATGCTTTTAGGCACCTCTGCAGAATATAAATTCTCCTACTTATATTTACTTCTGAATGGGTATCTTTAGTTTTCTATTATTAAATTTTGAAACAATGCTTCAGGTCTTATACTAAGAAAAAGGAAGAATGACAAGAAAGGAAGCTGCTACTGCTACTGCTTGCTAGAAAAATTTTATACAGTGTGCACAATTGACATGTTTTCCCCATTTATATAACTTTTTAACTTTAATGAAACAAAATGTTAAAAAATATGATATTTATGCAGTTACTAAGCATATCTAAATTATATTAAAGTAACCAAAATATATTTATAATCCCCAAGGCATGTCACAACTTTTGAGCACCCCTAATGTTTGGAAAATGAAAGCTGAAAAATTTGACAACCTGGCAGATTGAGGGGGCTATCAGAGAAAATTCTGTTTAGGTAAAATTTATTTTTATTGGGGATTTTTTTTTATCACTTATATTGGCAAAAGAACATCGATGTTCATTTAAATCTGCTTTTGCATTGACAGTGTTAATAGAAATTTGCAAACCTTAATGACCTTTGAAAGCATTTTATTTTACATTTGTTTATTTGCTACAGTTTGTTCTCTAAAAGCATAACTCTGAAACAGTTGTTATAATACAATTAAGATTTGCAAATCTGTTTATTTTTACACAGTTATGTAATGTGTGAAATGTTTTGGGAAAGGCAAGCCCACTTCTGTTTTAGTAACCATCTATTCAATACCACCAAGAAAAGGCTAAGTGATATTAGCTAAGTGTTTGAAAAGGCTCAGTGATATTAGCTGGCTTTCCTTTTCATCTGTTTGTCTTGCTTTATCTGGTTTGGCTAGTTTTAGTTATGATGTGTGAATACAGCTATTTTGGTTTTTCAACCATGAGTTTATAATTTAGAATATTGTGTGAACTCACTCATTGTGGCTTATTCAGTAATGGGGGTTAAAGCAAATCATGGTTTCCTTTCATCTTGATTTTCATCAGAGATAATTTTCATATGGTCTTGTCTATCATCATGCATGTGTAAAACTAATAGTAGTGATGCACAGATTGACATTGGTTAGGACTGGGCTAACAAGTGAAACTGTAGAGCAGGGCTGTCAAACTCACGGCCCGTGGCTTGGATGTGTCACGCGTTGGCCACAGCCATGCCTGGTTTAGTGAAGGGGAAAAAGTCCCATGATGCTGCTGTGACGATGTGAGTTTGACACCCCTGCTTATAGACCATGAGAAGTGTATTTGTGTGTATGTCAGTGATATTTATTTATCTATTATTCCTTGCTCACTCTTGAAGTATTATCTGATGTATAATAAACTTTAGACATATATTGTCCAAAGTAAATTTAAGATTTTGGAATTTGAATGACATTCCTCTTCATCAAAATTGATTTAAAATTATACCACTTCTGTCTGCCAGCTCTTTGCTTTGTGGTCTTTAAATTAATTTTAATAAATTAAATTAAGAAAATAAATTAAATGGATTTAAAATGTAAGATAAATATGAAACAAGTACAGGAGCATGGCATAATAGCAATTAAAATCAACAGTATAAAAGAAGAATGCAGTGCCTTTTCTAAAAAAGCTTGGGAGATTAAAGTAGATTTTTACCTGCATTGCTAAATGAATGAAAATATGAGTTGAACGGAACTTCTAGGTCGTTTTGTAGGCAAGTGGCAATTTGAAAAAGATCGTTCTCATTTGGTAGATACACCAGGCGGAGAACTTTGAGTGACAGCATTACACACAGGTAACTTATTATCAACAAAACAGGAAGCAACTGAACTTTGAATTGGATTCAGTTGTAGGCTACTTAGAGGGCTCCCTTAATCTGGTCTTGATTCCTGATTATTTTTTTAAACATCTGAACAGTTTTCTTGGCAATAGTTCTGGTGTGATTTCCCCTTCCTGCCTTCTGGGATATTTTCTGAACTCAAAGGCTCATGTTTTCTGCTGGTCCCAATGAAATACATAACAGGTTTATCCTTGCCTAGGATGTTTTCCACTGAACTAGTGAACAATATATTTTAAAGTAATACCTACCTGTATCTTTAAAGCTCTAATTGATTTGGACCAAAATACTTGAAGATGATTTCTTAAAAGACAGGCTTCAGAGCTACCTTAGGAGATTCCCCCTCCCCTAAATTATGCTATTTTTATGTGAAGTATATTTGGAGAATTGTTTGTGGAAGTACATTGCTTACATTGAGTAATTTTATAATCTGAGGTGTTTCATTCTGCCTGATTCTTTTCTGAGAAAGTCTTCATTTCAGGATTCTTCCTTCCTGCCTTTATCTTTCTAAGGACATTTGCTGTTTAACTCTGCTTAATTAGTTGTAGGAAGTAGGTTTTGCTTCCCTCCCCTTCTTTCAAGTAATAAATCTTTCTATTAAAATTAAAGTTACTTTACTAGGTCTCGCTCTGGTTAGATTTTCTCTCTTCACACACAAATCATTTCCAACATTCTTTGCAATTGAACAAGGTTGTAGGAGTCTCAGGTTGCAAATAATCCACTCAGCTTCTTCCTTAATTATCTTTTTATGGTTTGTTAAAGGTATATTTATTTTGGCAACTATAACTTAACTAATAGATTATTCATGACTGTCACTATGGTTTAGTTTTCTGAGACTCATTTTTACCCTTAGTTCTGTATAATTCAGGTGTGATGTTCACAGATTTGTTTACTGATTTTTAGTGGTTTTTCACTTACCTATACATACAATACGCACATACACACACACACACATACATACATACATACATACATACATACATACATACATACGAAGAGATAAGCATCATAAAACTCAGGTGAATTTCAGCTATGTTAAAAACATACACATCATGTTGGAAATGTGTATTTCTTTCAAGTAAACAATTGATTTAATTTCAAAAAAATCTATAGAAATAGTCATCTTTCAGCTTTAAATTGAATTAGGATGGAATGGGAATCCTCTTTTGGATGTGTGATTCAAATGCTTACAAAAATCTCTAGCAGGATGAGATTAGATTGCAAAAGAGCATCTAGCATTCCAATGTACGTTTATTGAAAAGAGTAATTTAGAATCAGGTGCCGAAGCTGCAAATATAGAATTATTTTAAAAGCTCTTAAAAACAAATTATAGCTTTAAATGTATGCTGCTGTATTTTAGAGCATTTCAGTTATAGATTTCAAAACATTTGAAATAAATAATCTTGAACATGAATGCTAATGAGTAATCAATATTTTAAATGTTGAGAAACCAGATGATATTTGAGCATGAGATATTTCAAGACATTACAAAACAATCATTGGATAGAATATCATATAGACAAATGTAAGCAATTTCTTTTGTTCACTGACTGTTCATTATGACTCTGAGGAATATTCTATATACAAAGAATGTAATTATATTCATAATCATAGAGAGGCTGCTTCCACTAAATTCCAGTACATAAGATTATCTCTTATTAATTCTAATTAATAGTGGGTATAGGTTGTTGACATGAGGGAACTTAGATATAATTTTAGTTTATCAAGTTTGTTTAGCTTGTGTGCTACCCTTTTAGAATAAGTATAATTAGATGCAGTTAGGTAAGGCTTAACAACAGAGTCAAGGTTTCAGAAGCAAACCCAAACAAATATGTCACGATTTTAAACCCATAGATCTGTTTTGTCTATGCATTGCACACTGCTGTGGCAACCAGAAATGTTGACACAGACATGGGGGTGTAGAAAATGGGAAAGAAATGTTATAAACTGTTCATTTTAAAGAATGAGAGGCTAGAAACAAACAGTCATAGGATCATAGGGTTGGAAATAATCTTGGAGGTTTTTAGTTAATATTGAGTTAATAAACCTAACTTTTTAGCAGCCAAGTACTCCAGTACTTTCAGTTTGGGGTCTTATGCTTCTACTATTAGGAAGATTGTTGAAATAGTTTTGTGTCTGCAAAATTTTTCATAAGAGAAGTGGGACCCTCACTAAGCAATTCCTATATACACAGCTTTTCTGCACCAGGAGAATTGAGAAATTAGATTGCTCTGCTATTGATTAAGACATCAAGTTCTAGGCTGTGTTACGTGTGATTTTTCATGTTTGCCTGAAGAAATTGGGATAGTAGTTTTAAAACAATAAAAAAACACAGAGATAATGTTATTAAAGTTTATTGTTAGAAAAACTAAAAGTATTTGGAAAAAGAATGTTTTGTGCTGATTTTATTTAATTATACTGATGTACCTAGGAGTGTTTACATTTTGATGAAGTATGCATATACCTATACAATAAACAATAAAAAAAAAATCACATTCTGAACTGAATATTCTTCCAGTGGCTCTTGATACAGAAGTCAGAAAAGCAAAATGGTACACTTTAAAAATAAAAAATTGGTTTCCATTTGTTTGTTTAAGATTTCATTAGCATTTCCAACAGTAAACATTTTGAATCAATGCATTAGTTGGTGGGTAAAAAGAAAGATTCATGAAAGAGGTTTTATATGTATATCTGGTGCAATTCAACAAATCAACAAATACCTTGTTATCTAACTTGTAAGAATGTGAGTAAGGCTATTAACAACAGAAAATATATATAATGTACCCTCCACTGAAATATGATCCAACCACAGTAAATATTGATAAATGAGAAAATATTACAGTGATTAAAATTATGCAGAAAGAATAAAACCAATGCATACACTATTACATTTACAATTAAAATAATTCTAAACATTTATAAAAACTAAGTCTAGCTCTGACTTGACTTTACTAATAAGATATCTAGTAAAATAGCTCTACCACCACTCTGTCACTTCATCAATTCTTGTTTTATTAAATAAACAGGAGTTTACATCCTTCTAAAAGTACATCCAAATAATATGTGCCTCTAGAATGTGTGTGTGTGGTGGTGGGGGGCAAAGGGATAGAATTCCATAATTGATATAAAATGGTATTCTGCCTATTCCCACTTTGTTGTCTTCTTTACCTTTGCCATACAGTCTTTGTGAAATGATTCACTCTCTATCATTGATCATTTTTGCGTTAGCTGTTTATGCCTTTACCAGCCACTCAGTATTCACTGCATGGTACCTTGAACTACTGGTACAAAGCCTTCTATGGGTTTCCATATCCCCACTAGTCTGGCAAGTGTTTAAATGCTAGAATATGTTGTGTTGGAAACATCATTAATAAGGAAAAAATGTAACTTGAGAGAATAGGCTAGGAGAGAACAATAAATTCAATTTAAAGGAGGGATTTGTTGAGAAATTACGTAGAAAATTAGGATTGAAGTCTATTAGATTCAATAAGTATCTACTTCCGGATGTCACAAAGTCCAACATCAGTCAGACCAACTCATTCCCCATCTTTTGTTCTTGTCTAACAAAGCCAAAACTCAATAAAAGGCTTTCCTTGTTACCTTCTGGGAGGAGGTTACATTGTATCCTAAACAAACATCTAGATTCAGTCACAGTTTTGTTTCATATAGTATCAACCTTACGAATTCTCAAGTTTCCTCTTTCTGCTATGTATTCAAAATGGACAGTGATATATATATTATACACACACACACAGTGGATATATGTATATGTGTGTGTGTATGTATATGTATGTATGAATGTGTGTGTGAGTGTCTGTGTATATGTGTGTGTGTGTGGTATTTAGGTTTCTTCAGGTATTTTCCCATGTAATATTTGTGCTTTTATTATAGATCTCTATACCACAATCCAGGCAAACACCTGGACACAAACAGACACCCCCCCCCAATACCTCCAGCCCAAACATGTCCCAGCCAGCTACCCAAATAAAATTTAGCTTCCTAATAAATAATTATCGGCCATTTACAAGAAACCAAGCTGCACTAAGAAACCCCAATGCACAAAACACAATGTTGCCAACCAAAAAAAACCACAGCAACTTGAAGACCAATAAAAACAGACCTAGACTCCCAGCCAATCAAGATGAGGAAAAAAACATTCAAATATAACAGAAAGCCAGGACCAAATTCAAACAAAAAACAACTGCCAAGCCTGGCACACAAAATTAAAAAGAACCTACTTCCCCATCCTGAGGATGGCAGATGAGATGCTGCCGAAACGTCGCTATAATAAAAGCATAATGTGGGAAAATACCTGAAGAAACATAAATACCACACATATAAATACCCACGAAAACATATATATATATACACGCACACGCACACACACACATACATATACACACACACGGGTGGGAATCAGCTGGTATGGACCAGTTTGGCCAAACTGGTAGTTCTGGCAATTATTTGGCTCTGCCCACCCACCCCTGTTTTATTCTGTCATATATTTCCTTTGTTTGAAGCCCATCTGATCGGCACCGATTGCCGCGCCTCAGCTGTTTTTACTCACTGGGGCTGCAGCAAAAGGTAAGATTTCTTCCTATTTTCAAAAGTTCCGTGGGCACCCACCAAACCGGTTGTTACACTGGTTGAATCGCACCACTGCACACATATATAGTGTATATGTGTGTGTATGTATGTATATGGAGTATATATACTACATATATATATGGCATACACACATATACACACACAAACACATATATAACAGATAATCAGAGTTGGGAGGGACCTTGTAGGTCGTCTAGTCCAACCCCCCGCCCAAGCAGGAGACCCTACACCATTTCTGACAAATGACATTCCAATCTCTTCTTGAAAATCTCAGGTGATGGCATATATATATATAAAATATATATAAAAACCTTACACACATGTAAAGAAAAGACAACGAAACAAATAGCTTTCTGTCGGTATGGTCTCTGGTGATGAGCCAAAAGACAGAAAAGAAAGCAGTATGCTTTCTCCCTTAATTGGGGCTTAACAGGGTGTTGTAACACAAAGTATATATATATATATATATATATATATATATATATATATATATATATATATATATATATATATATATATATATATATATATACATACATACATATATACATACATATATGGATCTTTGGTTCTTCGGGTTTTCTCCCGCGTAGAATTGGAAGTATCTAGGCGACGTTTCAATGAAGTCTCATTCATCATCTTCAGGCTTGCGTCTTCGGCTTTGTGCTTCTCAGAGTAATTACAACATCCTGTTAAGCCCCAATTACGAAACAAATGGCTTTCTGTCGATATGGTCTCTGGTGATGAGCTGAAAGACAGAAAAGAAAGCAGTATGCTTTCTCCCTTAATTGGGGCTTAACAGGGTGTTGTAACACAAAGTATATACTTATTCCCCTGCCTCAGCTGAACAGGATAGAGCCAGTGGTCTAGTGGCAATTACAACTGCCTCACATGTAATACTTCCCTGGTTCGAATCCCAGTAAGGGTATGGCTAGCTGAAGAGAGCTAACTAGCTCGAAATAGATGTATCCTAGTCTCCCTTATTTAATTATTTATCAGCTCAAAACCTTACACACATGTAAAACAAAAGACAACGAAACAAATAGCTTTCTGTCGGTATGGTCTCTGGTGATGAGCCGAAAGACAGAAAAGAAAGCAGTATGCTACACACACACACACACACACACACACATATATATATATATATTTGTTTTTGGAGATTTTCGCGGGTATTTGTATGTGGATCTTTGGTTCTTCGGGTTTTCTCCCGCGTAGAGTTGGAAATATCTAGGCGACGTTTCGATGAAGTCTCATTCATCATCTTCAGGCTTGTGTCTTCGGCCCTGTGCTTCTCAGAGTGATGTGAGCTTGCAGCTGCTTCTTCCTTTTAACTACTAGTGGGGGTGTGACTTGATTGGGTGGGGGCTTGGCTGTGTTCTGATTGGGTGGGGGTGTGTGCTCATTGGGTGTTCTGATTGGGTGGGGGTGTGTTCTCACCAATGAGAACACACCCCCACCCAATCAGAACACAGCCAAGCCCCCACCCAATCAAGTCACACCCCCACTAGTAGTTAAAAGGAAGAAGTAAACAAGCTCACATCACTTGTTTAAGTGTTCAGTATTGGAGATTAATTTAGTTCCCTCAAAATTAATTTCATGTCCTATGGCTTTAAGGTGCTGGAAAAGGGAGGAAGTATTTTCTTCTTTTCTGACTGCGTTCTTGTGTTCTGCGATGCGTGCATTTATTCTCTTGTTGGTTTGTCCAATGTATGTGGCTGCCCACCAGACATCTGGAAACTATAGTTGGAAATAGCTAGGCAACGTTTCGATGAAGTCTCATTCATCATCTTCATACATACATATATATATATATATGGAGTTATATATACATATATATAACTGAAGATGATGAATGAGACTTCATCGAAACGTCGCCTAGATATTTCCAACTCTATGCGGGAGAAAACCCAAAGAACCAAAGATCCACATACAAATACCCGCGAAAATCTCCGAAAACAAATATATATATATATATATATATATATATATATATATATATATATATATATATATATATATATATATATACACATATATACATACATACGGGGGGGAGGGGGGGGAGCAACTAGCAAATCGGGGTGAACTATTAGCTAATTTCATCATTTTTAATTACCAGTTCAGCGAACCAATAAATACCACCCCTGGCTGCGCCTCCCCATCCCTCCCAAGAGTCCCCACGCGGCCCATTTTGGATGCCAGGTAAATACAGGTCCCGTGTGTATGGGTAGAGTAGATATGTACTTTCTTTTGAGAGCAGGCAAATCATTTCATTTTTAATGTGTGCCAGTGTACTCACAGAAAGAAATGACAATAAAGATTATCTTATCTCATAAAGGTTATCTTCTTCCAGTTCTGTTGCATAGCATAAAGAGGTAGTTCTAGGATTTAATTTCAGTACTGTCAGATTGAAGCACGTTTTCTGTCTTTGGTCTGTAAAACCTTCTTTGCTATCCTTTCCCATTTGTACTTATAGTATTTCTTTATTGACTTGCCTGTTCCAAGTACATGGGGGGGGGGGGTTTCTACCATGATTGTGATTAAATTCTGATATTGTCATTTATTGATAACAACTGGCAGAAGTTATTATTATATGAAATTCATAGGACACATAGATGAAATATAATAATTATGTGGCTTCTTGGAATGTAAAATTCTTTATTTATTCTGGTTAGCCAGAATTCTTGGACAGGCTGTAAGCCCTATAGCACTTACATAGGCCTTTGGAAAGCATTTGAAAGTGTGTTGGTCTTCAAAGTATCTTTCCTCAAAGCTTTCAAGCAGATGTATCTGGTAGAAGGCTCAAGAAATTGCTCTGAATGCTATTTCTAGTTGTCTGCACATTCATGCGGAACAAGAATATCTCTGAATGCTTTGCATACAGTACTTGCAAATCACTTAATATTTTAAAAATCTCCCATAGCTTTTAAAAAGAAGTAGTGATAGTTCTTTACAACTAGGGGCAAATTCAATTTTCTACCACTGTCTTGCTTAGAAAATGGTAAATAGCATTTAAATATCAGGATCTTTTCTGTTTCCCTATATATAACTGTATAAAGTATAATTTTTTTGCTTTTAAATTACACTACTTTGTAGATGAACAAACAGTCCCATTTTACAAAATTATGCAGAGGTTGCACTATTTAGGTGTACATATAGAATTTAGCACATTTATAATATTCACTTGGAATAGAATAACATCTGAAAATAGTGTTGTTTTCTTGTCAGCTATTTAGATAAGCAGAAGAGCCAGTTGAAGCTCTTTCAGTTACAAGACACTCATTCTATCTATGACCTATCAACTGAGGAAGCAGCCCATCTCTTTGTGCTTCTCCAGATTTGGAATACACTTCCCAAGTAAGGTATTTGGATCTCACTCTCCTACTACTCAAAAAAATTACTACATCAGTGAGATGGGCAACATTATAAATAAACAAATAAGTAAATCAATAATAAAAATGTCAAAAACCTTAACACTTTAATAACATTTTTAATGGTTAGTGGAATTCATTTTAATGATAGTCTAGTGGACTAGGACTCAGATACCATCTCTGACTTTGAAGAAGATGCTCCAGCAGAATCCGTGGAATTTTAGCCTCAGGGACAATCAAGAATCAGAGGCTGATCAAAAATAAGCACCATCTGGACAATTGGAGCAGTCAGATGAGGATAGCATCAGGTGTCCCTGTCCTCCATCCTTGTACTCAGTAAGTAGAGAGGATAGCAGAGCAAAGATATTCCATGAGGCTTCTTATCCAGCAAGGGAGTAAATTTCTTGATTAATGATTGTTGACTGCAGCCTGATTTAAGGCACAACCCTGACTCATGTTGCTTTGCTGGAAACAAATGTTGATCTCCAGGTCTTGCATGACAATTTGTGTGGACACTGGCTGAGAAATACTGATGCCTGGACCGACTGATAACCATGATTTGGCTCTTGGAGACTTGGACTGATTTTGGAATTTTCTTCAGTGTGCTCCTATTAAAAAGCTTCAGGCAAGGGTCTGTCAGCATTTGCATGCTTTAACTGTAGTTATCTCTTTGACCTTGAATAAATTATAATGACCATATATGAATCAGTATTTGAAACCAGAAGAGACAGTGCTTTAAATTTTATCCCTTGAGATCCTATTTTGTATAGAGCAATATGATAATTCTTGGGCTAAATTAATTTTTAGTTAAATGTTTTGCATACTGGCCAGTTATCATGCCTTTGAGGGAATGTTGCATGTTACCTACATACAGCTAAAGCTACTTAGATTATTCTTTTTTTTTAATCTGCCAACAAATGTAATGTGATAGATCAAAGCCATGATAGTGGTGGAGAGTGATCTTTATTGTGTTGACCATGTCATATGGAAAATAATGAGGAGGAATGTAGGAACTGTATATGGTAAATCGACTTAATTTCCTTTTTTTCTGGCTCCTTGCCTCCAATTTCTTTTACTTATACCTTTTTTTTCTCTTGCCCATAATGCCGCTTTCCCAGATAGAGAATAAAGTGATTAGTACTGTATGTATGCATGTAAATAAAATAAATGAATTTGAACAAATATATGTTCGAAAAGCAAGTTAGTGATAGCTTAGCTGCTATCTAATGCATCTTGCACAAAGTTGTTCTACAGGTTGTTTCACAAATCTCCTGAACATTGGACATTGTGTGTTACTTATTGGAGTGTATGTACATGAATAGTTCAGTGATTCTAGACATGACCGCCTGGATGATGAAATGTAGAGTAACACCTAAAGAACTTCTGATGTTACCTAGTTTGGTAATGAAATGTCTACAAAAAAACAGCCAAGCTCAGAGAGCACCAAGGACCCCACAGTTCAAACCTGACCTAAAAATATTCTCTTCTATCAATTAAAACTCAATTTTGTTACTCTATTTCCACATTTTTGAATTCACTGCTATTTACAGTTTTTCAGTCACAAATTATACAAGGTAAAGGTCAATATGAGCATGACTTGCACTGTGTTGCTCTTGCTAGCATCAAAACTGGTTTGTCAACATTTTTAAATTGTGACTGGCAGCTGTATGGTGGGACTAAATGGAATCTTTCTTCTTCTTCAAAGCAACACTTAAACATCTATTCAGAATGGGAAAATTACTAGTAGCAGACTTTCTCTTTAAATGTTGGAATTACTCCAGTCTTTTTTTGAAAGCATTATATTAATATTTCCTTTGGTCAATGAGACCTATAAAATGAAAGTAGCTCCCTTGATATAAAATTTATTCAGGCCATGGCAGCTAGAATATTATGAGTGTATCTTTTTCTGAAGAATTGTGCTTTAATTTGAGATTATGGATTTTAGTATTCCTCTGCCTGTGTGTGTGTATTTGTGTATTCGTGTGTGCGCTCACACACACATGCACACACATTGTCTACGAATTGACTGAATTCTTATTGTTCATATTATGTCAGCTGGTATTTTTCTGAATTATAAAGTTTGGAAGTTTATGATACTTAGTGTTGTTTAAAGCAGTTTACAAACTTTGTGAAATAAAGAGGGAAATATAATGATTTATGAATAGTGATTGTTTTCCGGTTCTTGGATAAGTATTAGAATGAATTCATGCATTACAGCACAATCATGTGTATGTTTACACCGACGCTTGGGCTGTAATCCTATGCTTATTTACCCAGCATATTTATCTTGGAGTAAATTCCATTAATTGTATGTTCCTTATTTCTAAATAGACATTGCTGAAATTGCAATTTAACATGTGATATTACCAATTTTTGGAACATTAGTATAATGTACAATAATGAAATAGTACAGAACATAATTTTTGATGCTGATACTTGTGTTCTTCCATATGCTGCTGAATTGTAACTCCCACCATCCCCCATCATTGGCCATAATGCTAGCAATTACTGGGTATTTTAGTTCAGCAAGTTCTCCACATCAATCTAAAGATATGTGCCAGGACTGTACACATGTAATTATAATTATTATGTTATTCACTGAAAAGTGTGAACTCCTATGCTTTTAAAGATGAAAATGTAGAAAGTGGCAGTTCCTTTAATTGCATTTTCAGAATATTTCTCTAGTGAGCCATGATTGAAGAAAACTTGAGAAACACTATATCATAGAGTGGACAAAGTTCACTTCAAAATATCAGTTATCCATATTTTTACTCACCTCCAATTAACAAACAGGTATAGATCTTTTTTTCTCTCTAGCATTTTCCTGCAGGTACAGGGTCCACCTTCTTTTAAATCAACCGAACATTCATCGGTTGCGACAGGAAATGATGGAATGACTTGACACTTGAGCCTTATGTCATGGGCTGAGAGTGAGTGACTGGCCCAAAGTCACCCAACTGGCTCTCATATTTAAGGGTGGAACTAGAACTCACAGTCTCTTGGTTGCCTTATCCACTAGACCCGTGATGGCGAACCTATGAATGACACATGTGCCACAGGTGCTGGCACTCAAGCAGCAGGCAAACTTACCTCACTGCACATGCGCGTGCCTCACAACTGTTTCATCACTTTCTATATACTGGAAGTGACAAAACGGGCCTATTTTTGGCCTGCAAAGCCTGCACAGGCCTTCCTTAAGCCCTTGGGAGGCCGAAAAAGGCTCAAACGTGCCAAAAATCAGCTGTGAGGCACAGTGCAGGTAAAGGGGAATTGCGTGTGCATGGACAGGTGGTATGAAGGGGTGCGCGCATTGCCTTCTGGGTGCTGGCAGCGCTCACAATTTTTGGCATAGGAGCCCAAAAAGGTTAGCCACTACTACACTAGACCAAGCTGGCTCCCAAGTATAGTATATATAAGGTAAAAGTAAAGGTTTCCCTATCCAGTTGTGTCTGACTCTAGGGCGCGGTGCTCATCTACGTTTCTTGTCCAAGGGAGCCAGCGTTGTCCAGAGATATTTTATGAGGTCATGTGGCCATCATGGCTCTATGCCAAATGCACACAGAAATATTACATACATATATACAAGTAGAACCTCTGGTCGTGAATGGGTGCTTGGGTGGCGACCAAACAGCCACATTGATTTGCCCTTCCACAATTATTTGCCCTTCCACATTGCACCTTTTTTTTATGCGCATGTGCTTCTGGTGACAGCCAAATCAGGTGATGACCAAATTCTCAGAATGGATTATGGTCATCACCTGAGGTTCTGCTGTATATGTATATACATGTATACATATACATACACGTCTGTGTATGTGTAAGTGTGTATGTGTGCAGGACAAAATAGAAAGACCTACACATGGATTGGAGAACAAATGAAAGTATACAATATCATCAAGAGAGTAAAAGAATTGAAATGGAAATGGACTGATTACAAAGCAAGAAGAACAGGTGGCAGGTGGACCAAGGCAGTCATAGAATGGATCCCTCTTGATAAAAAGTGTCATGGAAGAAACCTAAAACAAGATGTATCGATGATGTTAGCAAGCATTGTGGGTCCAGTTGGCAAAAGAGAGCTCAGGAAAGTTTGTTTGACTGGGAAATTACAAGGGAAAATTAAAAGGGATAAAATCCAGAAATGACAACTTATATATAATCCCTACATTTCTATTATAGGGAAGGCAACACCATTCAACTTGAGCTTGATTTTTGATGGCTTCATGATTATATCAATGCAGTTTCTTTTATAACAGAATAGAACAATCCTTCTGGATTTTTTTTCTTTTAATTTTCCAATGCAGCTCAGAAACGTGTGTTCCCTTGTAATTTCCCAGTCAAACAAACCAGGCCCAACTGTACCTAGCTTCTTAGAGAAGAACAGGCAGGTCTACCAACACTGTGTACAAGATCTTTTCAATTGATGTAGAGATACCATTTGTTGAATTTGCTCATTAAATTCTGACTTCCATTTATTTTTCCATCTATTGGTATTAAAATAAAATATATGAAATTGCTCTGTTGCCAGGAAAATTAGGTTGTATCCCTGTGTGAAAGACTGATCTGATTCAAATCAGGCTGGGAAACAGTTTTTTGCAAAAGGGGAAAAGATAGCTCCTTTCCTTTCATCTTTATATAAAAGTTGTTCCAGCTTCTCTCATCTCTGCTTGACAGATTCTTTTGCACAGTAAAGGAATCAGGTCTTTACATCTAGTCACCCTACTAACATACTGGATACAGCCAGGGCTTCATTATTTGCTGCTTGCAGAGCTGCTGCTGTAAGAGTTATGACACATTTGGAAGGAAGCAACATTTAAAAAAAAAAATTGATTTAACTTAATAGTATTTAGCATTCAAGTTTCGTATACATTCAAAATGCTGTAGGGTGAAAATCTAATTGAATAAAAAAGAAGGGATTCAGAAATATTCCATGCAGCATTATCTGCAACTTGTAAAAAAAAAAATGCTAGGCTGATTGCTAGAAGAGTAATAGAGTAGGAGCCCCTGGAAAAAAACTGTAGATAAATATCTTAGATAAAGTGGAAGGCCATCTCCCTGGAACTGTGACTGGCTCAAAAACTGATTCTTTTGGGCTTTATTTGCCTCCTATTTTTATCTTAGATGATTGAACTCAGCAAGTTTTTTTTTATTTTTCCCCCAAAAAACAATCTGTTTGAGCAGAGATGAAAAGAGGACACAAGCTATGTATGTGTTCCTACAAAAAAAAAAAAAAAAGATGATGTTCCTGATAAACTGCCTAAACTCTCCCTCTGTGTCCAGTAATATCTTTGCAAGCAAAAATATGCAAGACTGGCTGTCAAGAAGAAAGAAGTGTCGTATATTATATGTGGATGAGGCTCTCCAACTTTTGTGGAAGGCTAACTTTTCCTCTGGGTAGAACTGTGGAATATGTATTGAAATAGAGGAGCAGCAATGAGAACATTTGCATGGCTAGGAAAGAAAGTTAGGTTATCATCCCAATCATTAAATGCAGATAATTAAATAAAATAATTATTTTATTTTTTTAAAAAGGTGTTGTTAAGGAGCTGGAAGGAGGGGAGATGTTATATCAACTTCATCTGGTTCATTAGTGCAAGTTGCTTGCTCTCAAAATTGAAAGAGCAAAAATATCAAAGCAAGCTATTCTGATCCTGGCAGCAAGGCTCTTGCCCGTTCTTGTGATTGGTTTCTATTTCTGCTGGTACACTGCTCAATAGAAGGCGGGAGCAAATCTCGAAATGCATTTGCTGTGAACTTTTGATGGGGCATATAAAAATGATTCACACACCTGCATATAATTTTTTATTTTTATTTTATTTATTTTTATTTGTCAATTGCTTACGAGATAATAGGTATGAGTAAAAACACATGTTATAAACACATGGATACATATAAGAAATATATATATATATTTGAATTAATACATATATATGAAATATTAGGACAGGGACGGTAGGCACGTTGGTGCGCTTATGCACGTCCCCTACAGACCTCATAGGAAAGGGGTAAGGTCAATAGTAGACAGTCTAAGGTTAAAGTTTTTGGTGTTTGGGGAAGAAACCACTGAGTCAGGTAGAGTATTCCAGACATTGATCAATCTGTTGCTGAAGTCGTATTTCCTGCAATCAAGTTTGGTGCGATTAACCTTGAGTTTGTATCTATTGTGTGCTCTTGTATTGTTATGGTTGAAGCTGAAGTATTCATTGACAAGGTAGGACATTGCAATGTATGATTTTATATACTATACTTAGATCGGATTGAAGGCGGCGTAGTTCTAGGTTTTCTAGGTCTAGAATTTCGAGTCCAGTGGCATAAGGTAATCTGCAACAAGTAGAGGAGTGGAGAACTCTTCTTGTGAAATATTTCTGAACTTTCTCAACTGTGTTAATATCAGATACGTAATGTGGGTCCCAGACTGATGAGCTGTATTCGAGTATTGGTCTAGCAAATGTCTTGTATGCTCTAGTAATATAAGGCAGGGAAGAGCTGCATTCAAGTCACTTGCAATTTGGTCAAGTTCATTAGATGAGAAAAGGAAGGGTCTGTAATTGTTGCCTAGGGGGGCTTGAGAGAGACTCATTAAAACAGAGCTGCTACCACTGCAATGTCTAGACTGTCAAAAGTGGCCTCCATATATCACCTGTATTTTTCTCACTCGGGCCACTAATTAAATGCAGCCTCCTTAGTAGGAGAGGTGAGGAAGGGCTGCCTTTCCTGCTCCTTCCGAGGCAGAAGACAAGCAGATTCTGTGCAGCAGAAATGCAGCTCTGCCCTTCCCAACCTCCATCTCCGCCCAGCAAATGTTCCTGCTGACAAGCAAAGTGATCAAACATCTCCCATTCTGTGCCAAGCAGTAGGCACAGCTGCATGCATGTGGAATACTGCCTCCTTTGCAGAGAAAAGGGAGGGAGAGCTGCAGGGATCAAGTGTCATTTCTTTGATTCTGGCTGGGCAGAAATTCCACATCTTGCTTTATATCACTTTTTCTCTCTCGTTTTCAATCTATTTGAGTGCCTTAGCATCTGCAATAACAAGAGAGCCTGCTGAGCTGCAGCAAAGGAGCAAACAACACAAGGCAGGTTTCATCATCATGGCAGCATAATGGGGCCCCCGGAGGCTTCGACCTGAGCACACTGGGATGCTTCACTTTCCTGTGAAGGAGCAGCTTTCCCCCTCGGTGGTGTAAACAGACTTTGGAAAACATGCCTGTCTTTGGCGTTCAGTTCAGTTGGCAATCTGCACCATGCTCCCCAACTCCCAGTGTTAGCTATAGAAACTGCGGCACCATCTTTTGTCTTTAGAGGATTTGAATCCATTTGCCATTTATAAAGCCTGTATCCATAATACATCACTTCCAGCCAAGTTAATTTTTATTTGCAGTCATTGAGAGTCAAATTTTTGCTACACTATGTTCTCTTCCCGTCTGTGCACATGTGTATCACATGCAAGTGCTTCAAGAGAGAGAAGGGGAGTCTTTCTTTCTCCCTCTCTAGTAGATACAGTGCACTTCAGACAACACATTAGCACAGTAGCTGACTTCTGATTGTGTGGCAAAGAGCCAGTGCAAATTCATTCCTGCAATGGCTTAGAAAAAAAAGCAGTAAATCCTGCAAAAAAACAGTAGCAATGGTAGCGTAGCACTGGGAAAGAAGGATAACCTGCAGAGAATCAGCTCTGTCCTCTGGATGACATTCACCTTCAGGACAGAAATATGTCCTGTTCCAAAAATGATTTAATGTTAAGGATTTTAGAGAAGGAAATGGCATTACTGTGCCAAGATGAGGATTGAGCTTTTTTTATCCTCTTGTATTTGTTTCCAGAAAGCAAACACGGTCCTTTAAATTTGTGTACTATTGAAATTATTACTGTTTGCAACCGGTTTTCTAGAGTGTGAAAGGAGGATACTAATAAAATTCCCATCAGCAAAATAATTGTGAAAGCCTTTTAATTTGCAGCAGCCTGGAGATGGGCCACGTCTTTTAATTTCCCTCAGCAGGCAAGAAACCCTTGTTTGCACACAGAAGGTCCCGTATTAAATTACAGGGCATAACTGATGAAAACAGTCTCAGGTAATAGTGGTAGGGAAGTTCTCTGTTCAATAGCCGTTAGTGTCTGAATGGAAATAAAGCTATAGCTAAGCCTGGGCTGTAATAGTGTGAATTTCTGCCTTTGCAACCATTTAGTGGTGGTTTGGATTTTTACAGTCCAATTATGGTAATGCTAGTTACATTCCTGGAGACATCAGAAAAGGCCAAATTTAGGGCTGGTTGTTGGCCAAACTATTGTAACCTCAACAATGCTATTCATTTCCAAGGGGAAAAATTGGTGTAGGACTTACTTCTCCCCGTACTAGTGCTAATATTAGTGGTTCAGTGAAGAAAAGGACTCAAGATCACGTGAGCCTTTCTGGGAGTCCTTTATATTTCAGAATTTTCTTTCCTTTAGTCTCCCAAAGAGACTATAACAACATGTATACACACTGATCCCTGTAGCTCTTTGTGGGCTACCTTTAAAATAGAGCACTGGCTTTATGTATGTATGCATGTATGTATGTATGTGTTGTTTATTTGTCACAGCAAAACGGAGAAAGCTGTTATGATGGAAAGATTATCATTGTAACTAATACATTCTTGTAACTGTTTTGCTCCAATTTACTTATTTTACTCTATATTGTAATATATAACTTTTTCTTTATACTCTTACCAGAGCCCTAGGTATATTTCTAGACTTCTCAAATACATGGAAAGCTCTCTGTCTAATTCCCTATTCTCAATCCTAAATTAATATTGTATAAAATTAAAATAATTCTTTCCAGTCAGAAAGCAAACAACTTATTTTATAATTCAAAAAATGAATTTGGATTAGCCAATTGATAAAGACCAGGATATCCTAGTCTAGTGCTGTCTATGTGCTGGAATTGCACTCATTTCATCTGTATCTGGAGGGCACCAGGTTAGGAAACTTGGATTCAGAAGCCCTAAGGCTTATATAAATTGAGTATTTGAGGTCAGAAAGTGCTAGGTTTAGAAGGAGGAAAATATTCCATTACCCTCTAGTGTCAAATGTAAACTTCTAATGCAGGTTCCAATAATGTTACCATCAGGAACCAAATGAGACATCTTTAGCATGGTATGTTGGCCATCAATATAAGCCTCTGGCTGTTTTAAATATAGACAGCAAACTGCATTAAAAAATAAAGCTATGAGCTCCTGGAAGATCCATTGGAACTATTAGGAAATATTTTGAAATTCAGTACCTCCGGCAGTAAATCCAGAAATATACTGACCTGTTTTTCTATAGACTGGATTGGTTACATATCTGTATACCATCAATGCTTAAATGAGAGGCTGGTGTCAAAAAGAAAGCTTTAGATTTTGGGAGAAACCATAATGGAAACAGACAGAAACTGATACCAAACCAAATACACAATGTATACAAATCAGCACAGTTCACACATAATTTATTTAATTCTGTTTCATTGAATAACATCCATTTTGGGTTTGTATAAACCTAGGAAATTGTGACTTACTCTACAAACCATAGTTAAGAAACAGTGGTTTATATGATGTGTCAAATAGTCTAACATTCATTGACCTGATTGTCATTTCTCATGCTGTCAGTAAACATAGTTCTTTTTATTTTTCTAAGTGTTATATTGATGCAGCAACAAAAATCTAGCACAGCAATTCATCATATCCTCCTGCCTGGGGACCAATTTGTAGGGAGAGGGAGAGAGTCTGTTGAAAATGCCAAGATCTCTTTTTAGCATTGTCAGAAGAGTATCTGTTACAAGTAATTCTATAAGTATTTTGTTGTTTTTCATTTTGAAGTAGCCTTTTACCAGCGCATTACTATTTTATTATTTCTGTTCTGCAGCTGATTTCAGGTATTAAGTTGACCTCTTGGAGCTCTCTCTGAAATTAAGTAGCTTAAATCAGCCTTCCTTTAACTTGGTGTTATTGTAACAGAGTTATTTTCAGCCATAATAATTCTCAGATATTAGGATATCATTACCAGTTGAAAATTGGGAAGAATATCTTAGAACATCTAATTTTTTAGTGGTTTTGAGGAATCAGCCTCTAACTTTTTTTAAAAAATTACCAATAGTTTAAAAATATCATAAGAAAATCCTGGAATTGAGGGCTATAAATTTATTTTACCTTTATAACATTTTTTTTAAAAGGGAAGAAGAGATGAAAGACCCCTGTCTGTACCCAGTATGGATTTTTTTTCTGTAGAGAAGGTAAAATGCTAGCTAGATTTTATTCCAGTTGGCATTCAATCCATCTTGAATTGTTATAGATCCACGATATAGCAAGTCCTTCTGTTAAGAACTCCTCAATTTAAAGACATCCCATAATTAAGAACAGAGCCTATTGTAGCAAGTTTCATAAGGAAACCATTATGCACAACCGGGAGAAGAAAGCTTTGGATGGCCAGCATCTGCTTTGCAATGGGTGAGGCCAGGCATGCTTGGTCAGCAGTGGGAGCAAGGAGATAGTCAAGGTCAGCAGGGGGACAAGAACCATGGACTAGAAGAAGGCAAAAGGAAATAGACTGGGGAGATAAGCAGGTGGGGGGAATTTAAATGCCTATGCAGTTGTAAGTCAAGACAAGCAACCAACGCCCAAATTTTTATTTGTGACCACAGGGGCACTGCAATGACTGTCTGAAACTTCAGGGATTTAATGTAAGTCCTATCATTCAGCAGCATCGTACCTTTAAACGGTCTCTGAACAATTTGTCATAAGTTGAAGACTACCCTTATGTTGAAATTGTTTCATAATTATTCTTTGCTAGAAGAGGTCTTCAATAGATGTACTGATTTTTCAGTAATTATTTATATATTGTATATATGTGCTAAGTTAGCCTTAACAACTGTCTGGACAAGCCCGTGCAGTTTTCTTGGTAACATTTTCAGAAATGGTTTCTCATGGCCTCCTTCCTAGGGCTGAGGGAGAGTGAACGACCCAAAGTCACACAGCTGGCTTTGGGCCCTAAGGCAGAGCTAGAACTTACAATCTCCCAGTTTCTAACCTAGAGTCTTTAACTACTAGAACAAACTGGTTCAGTTAACTATTCCTGGATTTAATTGCTTTGGAGATTTCAATTATTTGAGAGATATTCGCATTAATGTTGTCACACTGATTTTTAAAATGTCACATTTTGCTGTTGTCATATTCTACTGTATCCTCCCCCCAAAAAAAATACTGCTAGAGAGGGCAGAAGATAACCTGTTGAGGGACACTGAAAATCCTTTACCATCCTAATTCTTGAGCCAGTGCTTACAAACTGAAGTCTATTGGGAGAAAAACACATTCACATTCCTGGCAAGGAAACCTGAAAATTTAATGAAGAAAAGTAACAAAAACTAACAGGACTAGTTAGGCAAAAGGGTTGGGGTGTTGTATTCCAATGATATGGATTGATTGCAGTTAAACCTATGTAAATCTCAATTAGCTTTAGGTTAATTCCAGTCCTCTCAGTCTTAGCTAAGTGAGGCAGTTACCTTCCCCCACCTTTTTGGTGTTTCCATGACACGTTAAGCCCCCCCCCTGCCCCCCCCGTTGCCAATTAAGAGGATTGTGGGAACAAGGGTATTGATAAATAGGCAGAGGATCCTGCTGTCATTAAATAGAGAACTATAATTTAAACTCTGAATTTAAAATGTTGTTTGCAAACTCTTTAAAGGAAAATGTGTGTGGGAAGGGAAATACACCAGGCAGAGAAAAAGAAATCTTTAAAGTGGTTAAAGGGTAGTCATTATATATACATAAGCTCAGTTTTAAATGAACTTTTCAGGTATTCAAGCAAAAATTGGGACAATTTTTAGACAGCTAGAGACAAGGAATATAAATATTTCCTTTGCATACAAATCCTCCATTTTCACTGAGGGAAGGCAACTTCAAAACGTAGACTGAGAAGCTGTGTAGTACTTGAGATTTCAAGAACAAAAAGATGCGTTAAGGGAGGGAATGTATTAAAAGTTTTCTGCAACTTTTAAAAACCTAGGAAGGATCAATCCTAGGAAGAATGTGGTTGTTGTAAAAGGTTATGTATAAATGGTACCCTCTTGCATAGTCCGCAGCATTATTTTCAAATCCAATGGACTATAGATCCCTATAAATTCTACGGTTAAAGTCAAGGAAAAGTGATTATAGTAATCACTTACGATTATAATGAAACTTGCCCATTATTTTTGTAAGTCACAATGGTCATAAAATGACTTACCCAACTTTATGATCTTTTTTGTAGTGATCCTTAAGCAAGTGCCACAGTTGTTAAGCAAATCCATTGTTCACTATTGGACATTTTTATTAAAAAATAAACAAACCCCAAAAACAAACAAACCCCCAAAACCCAGAAGTAAATGCTAGTTTTGGGCGTAAATGTCTCAAATCACAATCATGTGTCTGAAGGACACTGCAAATGGCCCCATAGTCATGTCTTAGCAAGATAGGCAGCATATAAATTTAATAAATAAATAATAAATGCAGGTCAGTTGCTGAGCATCCAAAATGCAGTCACATGACTGGCTGTTGCATCATCAGAACTAGGGTGTAAGTCGGTGGGATTCAAAAAAATTTACTACCGATTCTGTGGGTGTGGCTTGGTGGGCATGGCAGGGGACAGATAGTGCAAAATCTCCATTCCCACCCCACAGCAGGGGACAGATACTGCAAAATCTCATTTCCACCCCACTAACCTGCTTTCCAGCTCCGTTCTTCTGTACAAGGGCAACAAAAGAAGACCCAGCTGATCAGCTGGGACTTGGGAGACAGAGAATAGATGGGGGTGGGGCCAGTCAGAGGTAGTATTCTGAACTACTCAAAATTTCTGCTACTGGTTCTCTGAACTACTCAAAATTTCCGCTACTGGTTCTCCAGAACTGGTCAGAACCTGCTGAATAGCACCTCTGGTGTAAGTACCTTTTGGGATACTTGGTTGTAACTTCGACTGATTGCTAAGCAACCATAAGTCAAGGACTATCTGTATGTGTAGAATATATACAAAATGGATGCCTACAGCGATTTTTTTCTTGAAAATTAAAGTGCTCAATTTATGTAAATAATGCTGTATGTAATTTTTTTTCTTTCTATTTCCAAGTGCTTTTGTTGGTCTGTTGATCTTATGCTTGGCTTGCCAAAGGCATCTGGACAGAATGCAGGACAAGATGGGTTTCTTATTTTGATTCCATATGGTTTCTCTTACGTTCTTAGCTATTTCTCAAAATACTATAGGTACATCACTGCTCAATGACTTAGACCAGGGGTGTCAAATTGGGGGCCCACGGGCTGGATGCATTCACACCCAGTTTAGTGAAGGGGAAAAAAGTCAAGATAAATCATGTGACAACAGTGTTTGGCACCCCTGACTTAGACTTCTCAACTTGCAAAATTAGTCATCAGGCTATAAAAGGACTCTTCCACTCTTGTTTTATACAGGGTTAGATTTGCTGTTAGATGTGCATTGGAATGGTCACTAAATGGTTGGTTGTAAGTCAACGACAACCCGTACTTCTGGCCCCTCAGCAGGAAACTATAGCTTTGAAATAATGAGACAGCAATTCTGAACATTCTTTAAATGCAACATTACTTCTGTTCCCCCTGTAAACCCAATGATGCTGAAAATAAGACATTTGGCTATAAACAATACAGCTGAAAAACAGCAAAAACTCAACAGGGATTTCTATCAAGACTGTTCAGCATTTAAAGAGATAGATTTATATCCTGCATTCTACCGAACAGATTTTGATGGTAATTCTCCACAAGTCTTTTCTACTTTGTCCTGCTATTACAGGAAACCTTTCTGTAAAAGTAATTTTAAGACACTGAGAAATCAACTGGAAGAATCTAAAAATAAAGACAGAATCCTGGCCCATTGTTCCTTTCTTGTGAGTAGGCTAACAGATCAGAACTTCTAAAATCCAGATAGTCACTAGAAGGTATCTGATTATCTGGTGCTTTCCTAAGGCATACACATGATGTAAAGAATCCCAAAACTCATTAAGACCACTAAGAAACAATGGGATTATTAGGGATTCATGGGGAGAACAAATAACACAAGCATAGGGATTATCCAGATTTTTGCTATCCAGATAAAAATAGCTATAGCAAAATGCAGTTATATCAAGCAACGTCCTAAGGCTGTGATGGCACACCTATGGCACACGTGCCACAGGTGGCACACAGAGCCATTTCTGCGGGCAAGCAAGCCCCAGCCAAACTTACCTGTACTGCGCATGTGCGCGCCTCCCAGCTGATTTTTGGCCCATTTGAGGCCGTTTTCGCCCTCCCGGAGGCTCGAGAGAAACCTCTGCAGCCTCGAGAGGCCGAAAAATGGGCCTTCCAGAAATACCGAAAGTGCCAAAACAGGCCCATTTTTCTGCCTCCAAAGGCTACAGAGGCTTCCTTCGAGCCTCCAGGAGAGCAAAAACAGCCTCAAACGGCCCAAAAAACAGCTGGGAGGCACGCACATGCACAGTGCAGGTATAGGAGGGTTGTTGCATGTGCATGCACAGCAGGGGGCGGGACACATTGCATTGTGGGTGCTGGCATGTGCATGCTTTCGGCACACAACAACAAAAAGGTTCACCATCACTGTCCTAAGACCTTATTTAAGTGTTCCAATTATAAAACCTATACTATGTGGGGGGGGAAATTCTTGCCCCCACAGAGAGGGCCCGCAATCTGGGTGTCCTCCTGGATGTACGGCTGTCATTGGAAGACCATGTGGCGGCCGTCGCCAGGGGGGCTTTTGGACAGGTCCGTAGGATCTACCAGTTGCGGCCCTTTCTGGATCGGGATGCGCTTCGCACGGACACTTCCGCCCTGGTGACCTCCCGCCTAGACTATGCCAATGCTCTCTACATGGGGCTGCCTTTGAAGAGCATCCGGAGGCTCCAGTTGGTACAGAATGCAGCCGCGAGGGTGGTAATGGGAGCTCCTAGGGGCTCCCATGTTATGCCACTTCTGCGCGTGCTGCATTGGCTCCCGGTGGCCCTCCGGGTGCGCTTCAAAGTCTTGGTCACTATCTTTAAAGCGCTCCATGGCTCGGGACCGGGATATTTGCGAGACCGCCTCCTGCCACCATCAGCTTCCCACCGACCAGTACACTCCCATAGAGTCGGTCTCCTCGGGGTGCCGCCGGCTGGACGGCTGGTGACCCCGAGGGCACGGGCCTTCTCATTGGGAGCTCCCCCTCTCTGGAATGAATTACCCCCAGAGGTAAGGGCCGCCCCTGATCTCATGGCCTTCCGTCGGTTACTCAAACGCACCTATTTTGGCAGGCCGGACTGGCCTAGGGGTCTTTTAATTTTTAACCTGGTTTTAATTTCTTTTAATACTCGTTTATATTTTAATTAGAGCCACATTATATTTAATTTTTAAATTTTAATATTATCATGTTGTATGTTGTATTTGTGCTCTGTATATGCGTTTTTATTGGCTGTTCACCGCCCCGAGTCCCTTTGGGGAGAGGGGGGCAGTATATAAATTGAATTAATAAATAAATAAATAAATTTCCAAATTTTTTAAAAAATGCTCTATCTGTGCTCCTGTGTTTAAAAAAATTCCTAATTCGTTAGAAAGATATTTACAAATAATTTATACATGTGAAAAAGGATGTGATTACTAGGCTGTTGTTGTTTTGGCATAATCGTGTTTAAGCTTACAGGTTCATAAGGGTTGGAAGGAACATTAGAAGCTTTCTAGACCTTGGATTATTCTGGATAAATGGTTGTCTAACCTTTGCTTGAAAACCACCATTGGTAGAGCACTACAACAGGCAACTACTTCATAGCTCTCCCAGTCAGAAAATTTATCCTTATTTTATGTTTTCAGGATTTCTTTTCTCTTTTAAATAATCTTAAAAAGGTACTTAAGTGGTGTTAGTTGTCTTAACTGATCTTTACATTAAAAAGATAAGCTGTAACATTTAGTAAATAAATAATACAGGTAATCCTTAGTTAACAATGGTAATTGGGACTGAAATTTCTGTTGCTAAGTGATATGGTCTTGGCCACTCGGGAGGTGACACGAGGCTGGTTCCAGGGAATTATCAATGCTTCCTTGAGAGAGGGGCTTTTACCCGCCACCTTGAAAGAGGCGGTGGGTGCGGCCCCTCCTCAAGAAACAGTCCCTGGATCCAGCATTATTATCAAATTATCATCCGGTCTCCAACCTTCGCTTTGTTGCGAAGGTTGTTGAGAGCGTGGTGGCACGCCAGCTCCCTCAGTACCTGGATGAAGCGGTATACCTAGACTCCCTCCAATCGGGTTTCAGGCCTGGGCACAGCCTGAAGACGGCGGAGACGGCGTTGGTCACGTTGGTGGATGATCTCTGGAGGGCCCGGGACAGGGGTTGTTCCTCTATCTTGGTCCTGTTAGACCTCTCAGCGGCTTTTGATACTGTCGACCACAGTATCTTGTTGGGGGGGTTGGGAGTAGGAGGCACCGTTTTACGGTGGTTCTCCTCCTTCCTCTCTGACCATTCGCAATTTGTGTTGACGGGGGAGCAGAGGTCGACCTCGAGGCCCTACTGTGTGGGGTGCCTCAGGGGTCGATGCTCTCACCCCTGCTGTTCAACATTTATGTGAAGTCGCTGGGTGAGATCATCCGTGGCTTTGGGGTAGAGTTCCATCAGTACGCTGATGACACTCAGCTGTACATCTCTACCCCGGGCCACCCCAACGAAGCCGTTGAAGTGATGACCGGTGCCTGGAGGCCGTGCAGAGTTGGATGGGTCTTAACAGGCTTCGTCTCAACCCGACCAAAACCGAGTGGCTGTGGTTTCCTGCGCCCAGATACAGCCAGCTTGTTCCTTCGCTAGCCATGGGGGGAGAAATTCTGACCCCCATGGAAAGGGCTCGCAATCTGGGTGTCCTTCTGGACGTACGGCTGTCTTTAGAAGACCATATCACAGCCGTCGCCAGGGGGGCCTTTTGTCAGATTCATCTGATTACCAGTTGCGGCCCTTCTGGATCTGGACGCACTTCGCACAGTCACCTCCGCCCTCGTCATCTCCTGCTTGAACTATTACAACGCTCTCTACATGGGGCTCCCCTTGAAGAGTGTCCGGAGGCTGCAGTTGGTTCAGAATGCGGCCGCGCGGGTGATCTTGGGAGCCCCTCGGAGCTCCCATGTAACACCATTTCTCCGCAGGCTGCACTGGCTTCCTGTGGCCTTCCGGATCCGATTCAAGGTGGTACTGACTGTATTTAAAGCGCTCCATGGCTTGGGGCCTGGGTACTTATGGGACCGCCTGCTGCCATCAACAGCCTCCCGCCGCCCAGTACGCTCACACAGGGTTACCCTCCTCGGGGTTCCGCCGCCTGATCGTTGCCGGCTGGCGACCCCGAGGGTGCGGGCTTTCTCTGTAGGGCCCCCTCCCTGTGGAATGATCTGCCCCCGGAGATATGGGCCATTACCGACATCCAGACCTTCCGGCGCACAGTAAAGACCTTGTTTTTCCAGCAGGCCGGCCTGGCCCAGTAAACGGTTCATGGGGTTTTAACTTAATTCGGTTTTTAAATTTTAAAATTTTTAATTACAGTCCTGGAATTTTAAACTTTGGAAATTTTATATCTGAAGGGATTTCGGCCGGATCTATGTTATTTAATTTGTTTTTAATTGTATATACTGTTCATTTTTAGTAGGCTGTACACTGCCCCGAGTCCCTTTTTGGGAGAGGGGGCGGTATAAAAATTTAAATAAATAAATAAATATGGTCATAAAGTGCAATATCACATAGCCACCATTTGCCTTTTTCTGACAGATTACCCGTTGACTTTGCTTGTTGGAAACTGGCAGAGAACAACAGAAATGGCAATCATGTGACTGTGGGACCCTGCAATGTTGTAATTGTGAGACCATCACAGAGTGCCCAGTTTGCAACCATGTGATCATGGGGAACAGCTGCAACTATGAGGACTGGTCATCAGTACCACTTGGTCAGTATCATCATAAGTTTGAACAGTCACTGGATGAGTGTTTGTTAAATGAGGACTGTATTTATTATAACATGGACAGGTTCAGATATACACATGCATACATACATGCACCGAAAGACAGACATTTGTGCTGTGGTATCAAGTGAATTTAATGTTTGAAATATATCTGGGCATTTCCTCCTCTTGTAAAAACAATCTTTGGAATAGTGAATGATGTCATTATGACAGCCACTATCCAATGAAAATGAACATAATGTCAAGCTTTATTTCAGAAATATTTATTGCACTTCTGGCGATTACCTTTTGCTTTCTGAGACACAAAAGGAAGTAGTTTCAATAACAGCAACATAACACAGCAAAACAAGAAACCGTACTATTTTGTCCAACTATTTGAAAAGCCCTCATTTAGAATCTAGCCTCAGCAGTAACGCTTGCTTCGCATATGGTATAGAAAGGAATAATATAACAACTTTGGAGAAAACACATTGACTTTCTTATTCCAATAGATGGCTTTGGGCCAATTGATATAAATCTTGGAAATCGTGAGAGGAATGTCTTTATCTAATTTATAGTGAGTTAATTAAGGTAGAATTTCTCTGAATGCTTTGAAATGCTGTGACTCAGATCTCTCTCTGCCTGCACTGAGTTACCATTTCTAAGAGAATCTGCACTAATCTCTTTGCTGCTATCTCGTCTATTCCTTTTCCATGCTTCCCATCATCTCTCACCTTGAAATTATTTTCCTCTTTGGACATTTGTTTATTTATTTATTTATTTGATTTGATTTTATATACCGCCCGCTCTCCCGACGGGACTCAGGGCGTTGTACAGCCAAGTAAAAACAACACATTTACAAATACAATTTTAAAATAGAATTAAAAATGGATTAAACTAGTGGCTGAAATACAATAAGAATAAAACTGAACAAGAAAAAATTTAAAACTACAACCGTTTAAAACCAATTTAAAACCCTACCAGTAACTCTAGGCCAGACCGGCTTGTTGGAAAAGGTGGGTCTTCAGCGCGCGCCGGAAAGTTCGTAGGTCAGGGATAGTTCTCATCTCCGTAGTAATTCATTCCAGAGGGAGGGTGCTCCCACAGAGAAGGCCCGCACCCTCGGGGCGCGCAGCCGGCATCGCCCAGCTGGCAGCACCCGAGGAGAGCGCCTGTGAGAGCGCACTGGCTGACAGGAGGCTGATGGGTGGCAGCAGGTGGTCCCGTAAGTATCCAGGTCCCAAGCCATGGAGTGCTTTTAAAGGTGACCACTAAACAACTTGAATCGCACCCGGAAAGCCATCGGAAGCCAATGCAACTCGTGCAGGAGCGGTGTAACATGGGAGCTACGAGAAGCCCCCAGAATCACCCGTGTGGCCGCATTCTGCACCAGCTGAAGCCTCCGGATGCTCTTCAAGGGGAGCCCCAGGTAGAGAGCATGTAATAGTCTAGGCGGGGAGATGATGAGGGCAGATGTAACTGTGCGGAGTGCATCCCAAACCAGAAAGGGCCGCAACTGGTAGATCCTACGGACCTGACAAAAAGCCCCCCTGCCGATGTGCTCCTTCTTCCAGCAATTATGCCCACTTCCCCACTCCTCCTTGCTTTTACCCTTTTACTCTCTGTAGATCACTCTATCTTCTATATTCACCCCATAACCAGAGGTGGAGAACAACGGTGTCAGCTTTGGAAGCCATATTGAGATTCGATGCTCCTACGCTGCCACAAGCCTTAGAAAGTGGGAGGGGGGGATTCAATTGAATATCTCTAAGTAGACAAAATAAAATTCTTTTGTAGTTCAAGGTCATTGAATATGATGCAGAATGAAATAAGAATCTTACTTTAGGACAGATCGTGATTGGGCCACGTGATGTGATGACGGCCAAGCAGGGATGGATTTGTAGTTTTGAATATTGCAAGGAAGCCAGAAAACTTTCAGATTCGGGATTCCACAAATGTGCCAATTTCTATTCAATAAAGTATTTTTGAGATATACCTGTCTCAAGAGTTATTGATTGGAATGGAGGTTTGCTGGAACGTTGACAAACGGCCCCTTTATGACTTGTGGAATTCAACTCCCAGAATTCTGAAAGTGAAGTCCATAGGGGATAAAACGGCCATAGTTCCCCAACCCTGCCTTAATCAATTCTTCCCTCACTATCCAGTGTTTTTTCCCCAACTTCAGCCTATGTTTATAATCTCCTTCTTTCCCATTTGTTCCTCTTTTCCCATCCCATTTCCCATTCAGTTTACTCCTTTTCCTCAACCTCATTGATGATAAAATTACAGTATGATAATGTAGGACAATGCATTTGAGAAAGTTTAAATGACAACCTCTTGAGAAAATGGCGATGAAGCAACTTCAATATAGAAATTCCCTCATCCACCTGAATGAAGCTAGTGAAGCAGTCAGGAAACCCAGATCCTGTGGCTTCAAGAATATGGCCCTGTGGCTGTCACATGAGATGAGAGCAAGGACAAAAAACCAAGCTTGACAGGCAGATTTTCTTAGAGATAGAGGCTGTGTCCAACTTTTAATATTGTATTAATAAAAACCAAGTGACAGGAAAATAAGGCAAGTATTGTATACTGAGTACTTTCAAAGACACAGTGATTGTTTTATAAATCAAATATATAAAAGCATCTATTAAATGGTTCCATTGCCTTTCTCCTCTTCAAAGTGACTCAAGAGGATTTTTTTTTTTCAGTAGTCCTTGAGGTGCTTTTGAACCTGGGTCAATTTTTTCCCCTAAAATATGGAAACCACTGGCAATTATTTGCTGAACACAGCAAATTAAAAAAAATATCTAGTTTTTCTTTTCTTCAATACCTGCCTTGTATTAGCTTATATAAATATGCTAATGATACAACCAATAGTACAATAATATATTTAAATAAATTTTATGTTATTTTCTATCACAATTTTTTGCCATTTTTTTTCTTGGAATCAAAGAGGCAGATGGAAATATCTTTTCCAATCCATCCAGAACTTTTTGATACAATGCACTTCCGTTTATATATAATACGCTTCACTGTCTAGTTAATATATTATAGATTTCTTCAAAAACTGTCACCTGTGAAGGATAATGCATACAGCTCATTTTCTGTAGTAAATGCATACTTGACAAGATGGCTGTAGTTTTGTCGTCTAATAAATAACTCAGTGGTGCAGCTAAGTTGAAATGAAAGCCATACAAGACAAGAAATTTGTCAAGTATGAATAATTTTTATGTGAATTCAAAATAAAATGTAGAGAATATACTAATACAAATGTTATAAAAAGACTTAACTTGAGGTCCCAAAGGTGCTTTTTTTCAAAAGGTAACTGGACTTGTTTTTCATTGAAGACATTTTGATTCTCATCCGAGAAGCATCTTCAGTTCTGACTGGGATGAGAAGTGAAACATCTTTGAGGAAAAACAAAGTCCAGTTGCCTTTTGAAAAAAGCATCTTTTGGACAACCATGATCTGGTTCATTGAGAATCTCCATAGACACTGAACTTGAGGGTGACCAGTGCATAATAGAACCAGAGCAGAAAGAAGCCCAGCGTTTAATTTTTTAAAACTTCTACCATCTAATCTCAGGAATAATTATAAAATTCCAGGACAAATTTTACAGAAAATGAAATAGTAGAACAAAAACCACAAGAAAATAATTTAGAATATCTGAAGAAAAGGGAAAGAAAAAGCTCGGTGTAAAATTAAGTATTCAAGCAGAGTTTCAAACAAGCACTTCTATTACAGGGAATATAAGAACACATGGACTCAGAAGGCCAATAATAGTACTTCACGTGCTTTACTATTTATGTAATATAAATTATTTTCCAAGATTAGGTTAGCTGTTAATCCTAGCACAAATCTTTACCTACCTGTTTTTCTAATATATTGGTTGCTAGGTATGATTCACTTAATGACTTAATAAACATGATAAAATAATTACCTGGTTATATGGTGGTCATTTTATGACCACACCATTTTACAATGGAAATTATAGTCCCAATTGTGCTCATAAGTCAAGAAATTCTTATAATCCTCAACTCTTCCTCAGGAGCATTGTCGAATGCCATGCAAGCTGAGGTGCTCATCATCTGGCACTGTATTGTCTTATATTTTGTAGCCATGTGGTTCTCTTGGTAAAAATACAGGGGTGGTTTACCATGGCCTTTTCCCACACTGAATGAATTAGTGTCTTTGCCATTGTAACACTAAAGTGATCATATGGCAACTGCACATATCACAGCTACCCAAATAATTGCTTTAGTTGGCAGCAGGGATGACCTCTACTGTGTCAACGTCCGACATGGCGACATCAAGGTAATGCCACTGTGCATCGTTTCATAGTTGCCACAAGGACGAGAAGGGAGGGGGTCACATGGATGGATGTGGGACCTTGGATGTTGCGACAGGCTCATGGAAGGATGGGATGGAAGAGTGAGGAAAGAAGCAGCAGCATTTGAGGCCAACACTGAGCCAAGGAGTCCAATGCCGGTAATTCTTTGCTGGAGAAAGCCTTCCCACAGGGTGGGGGATGCTGAGCCTTCATAATCAGCTGGAGGACAGAAGAATGTAATGCTAACTATCATGGTTCCGAGCCTAACCAGTAAGGAAGGAGACTGCGCTGTTGTAGAGTAACTACTTATCTGTGTCACCGTGTGCTGTTGAGAAAAAGTAAAAGAGAGTTATTCTACTGATAGTGTGGTCTCTTCCTTCACTGGCTAGGCTCAGAACTATGATACATTGCTTGGGTGATTGCTGGGATTCTATACTTCCACATATACTTCCAACCAGCGCAGGCTTCAAATTTTTTAGCAAGGGGCTCTCTGCCCTAATGACTGGCTGGGTGGTCATGTGCTGGGTGGGTATGGCCAACTCGACGTTGCTTATTTGTCCTAATTACCTAAAAAGAATATATACCAAAAAGTTGTTTATTATTTCATGCATTTAATCCATAAATAAAGACTGGGTGAAACCAGTCTTAATAGCAGTGACTATGAGAGGGATCTTGGAGTCTTAGTGGAGTTTCTGGTGAGTTACATTATTCTTATTATTTGGGAATTAATCCTTTCGGAGGCTATCAGTTATGTTATCTGATTTTCTCAAGTGGATTGTTTATCTAGCTTGCAACACTTTTACAAGGGTGTGAATTGCTCTTGGCTGAATGCTCAGAAGTTCAATTAAGCTATTAAGAGCTTTCCCTTGTCTGCTTGTATTCTGAGGTTATTTGGGGGCTCTCCAACCCTGCAGAGTCTTAGCTAGGAGCTCTCCCGAGCCCCCAGCAGCCCCACCTGCTTCCAATGTTTTTTACTCATCTCTTCCAGGAACTTTCCAATTCCCCCCCTCCCCAGGCCTGCCACCTATTTCTTAAGAGAGTATTTATTGAATTTTTTAAGATATATAACATCAATAGAAGCTATTCAGGTAATATTATGTCTAAAGTTCGGTAAAACAAACTGCTTATTTTAGTAATGTCAGTATTGACTGATGCTAAATATATCTATAGCATTGAAGCTATGATTAACAGATTATCTGTTTAGTGTAGGTAAATGGAAATAATTGGGAGATACTAACCTCTTAATACAAAAACCTTTAAAGCACCACAGGGATAATTTAGAAAATAGAGGGTAAAACAGCATTATGTCAATTATTAGCATAACCTAAATGGGTTATTATCTCCAGGTTATTGAATTACAAGAATTCAACTGATAAAATATTGTTCTAAGTTAATGAAATTTGTAGGCCTGAATGAAGAAAGGCTGTTGAGTTATGAAAATTGGTTTCTTTCTGAAAATTTAGGGAAGCATTTTTGACAGAATTGTAGAAGAGACATACATGACCTTGGAATAGGTATGTAGTGACTGTTAGCAAAATAGGAGCTCAATTCAGGAAACAATAACACTTGTTCTGTCTGGTACTCTGCTTAGTATAAAAAGGATGGAAGGAAAAACACTATATAAGATTGTTATTATAGCAATATCAGTAAAGCAGAGTTGCAGTATTTCTCATGGAATCTATTTTTGATCTGGACTACTTCAAAGGGCCAACATGAATAAATATTAATTGGAAAACTGCAGGTGGTATAAATGCTGAACCTAACCCTATCAAGAACAGCTATATGTTAAACTAAATCCTAAATACTGAGATAAGAGCTGTTTGCAAAAGTATTGCTACAGGTGATATGACAGTAAGCCTAGATCACTGTGTTTCTAAGCATGCTGGCTGGGGAATTCAGAGAGTTGAAGTTCATAAATCTTAAAGTTCCCAAGTTTGAGCAGCACTGGCCTAGATGGATATTGTGTGTGACACGTTCAGAAATAGAGTTTCTGACCATCTCACTGTAACATGATTTGAAGAAAGGCAAACTGAATCTTCTCTTCCCAGAAATTTAGGTGGCCTATCTCTACTTCCCGAAAATCACTTTACATGCCTGAATTTAAGACAAAAATGTGAAACATAATTGGGGACAATAAATATGTTTTTTTTAAAAAAACCAGTACTTTTATTAAAAATTACAACTACAGTGATTAAAAAATTAATGCACACTAAAAATAGGAAGAAAACAAAAAAATACAAAAATAAAATAAAGAATAAGATAATGAAAATAAAAGAAATAAAATGACTTCCGTCTGTTTACAAATATAAATAATTTAGTAACTTAACATATTTTCTTAAAATACAGCAAATATCTCTTCATTCCATATTCCATTATTATCTATAAACAAATCCTTAAAAATCTCATCATTTTAGCTCCTGATCAGCAAGTCTATTAAGAGTTACCATAGGATACATTTCTATTTTAACCATGATCAAATAAACCAAACTTTATATTGTTTTCTTTGCTTTTCAAATCTTGATCTTTAGTTCCTCAAAGAATGTTCTAAAACTTTTTTTTTCATTATTAAATTTTTCAAAACTTTAACAAGCTTTTTTTTGTAAAGCCAATATAAGAAGATTATCTAGATCACTCTTTTAATTCTAAAGACACCAGCAGTTTCATTTGTATATGCAGTGTAGCATTTTTTTTCCATATCACTATCATCTTGCCATTTTTAGATCACTTTTAGATTTTGCCTCAGTCTTTCTCCAGTAAACATGTTCCTCTTCTATAACATGTTTTAAATATAGTCTACTTATAGAGGCAGACACTCTTAAAATTAACTTAAGAGTCTATTGTTCAAAAGTGCCTTTCAGTATATTGAACATTAACATAATGTATTTTGCTCCTTTCTGTATTAGTAAATCAAATTTAAGTATTCTCCCTTAGTTATAATCGTTAATTGCTTCTAGTTTCCTCTGTTATCCAATCTTCAATGTCCCAGTCCATCATGGTGTTTTATTTTTTAAGAATTGAAAACAAAAGTATTTCCCCTGGGTAGGATTCTTATAATTAATTCTAAAATCTTATTTCAAATTAATGTTGACCTTTAGTCTGTTTGTAACTTTCTAAAATCAAAGTTTTAATAATCCACATTTTTTTTAAAAAAGTCCTTAAATGTACAGTATATTTAAACATTATTTTACTAAGAATTGAAATAAACACACGTAGTCCTATAAAACATGTCAATCCAAAGCTAAAATTGGCTAACAAGCAATATCTGAAAGTGGTTAGAAAAGGAAGTATGAGAACGCAATGTCTTGAAGGCACCAGCCATGAGTGGAGCAAAATAGATACTCCCTTTTCTCTCAGAGATCTAAACATCCTGGAGATGTTGCTTTGTGATCTCCTTACAAGGAGCTTTAGTGGGCACTTGTGGGCAATCTCAAGTTGTCCCCTTGTCCAGAGAGGAATTATGAAGAGCTGGTCTACTCACCATTGTCATTTTTCTATTTAATTCATAGACTGAAAGAAGGAACCCACAATTATAAAGAAAAAAAATGACATACAGTGTATAGTATATCTAGTAACATATAAGGTAATTCTCAGGAGATTTTTGACCCACTGATGATTATAATTAATACTATTTAAGTGACTAAATGGAATGTATTATTTAAATTTCAACCTTTAAAAGATAAAAAATAATGAATCATGATGTCTTGTCAACTTGAGACACCAGTATTAACTTAAAAGAAAAGTATAAAATTGGCTTACTAGTATAATGTTTACTTAGACTTCAGGATGAAGATACGATATAAGAATGTTCTAGTACAATGAAGCTGATTATTATCGGATAAGGTGGCACAAAAGGTTAATAATAGCTGAGCAGAGACTCCGAAATATTGTAAATTTATATATTAATGTAAAAGAAATGAACCTTGGTAGAATATTAAAAAGAAACAAATAAAAATGCCTCCAAACCAGTTATATTTCTCCATTAGCAGATTATGGACAGATTATTCTCTCTCTCCCTTCCTCAGTTTAAGTATATTTGTGATTGCAATTATTAATGTTGACATTTTTTTGCTGCTTTCTTTTTTATGTTTACTCTCTCCATCTGTATAGTTTGTCTAAGAAAAGGAGTTTTATGTCATTTTACCAACTAGATAAATATGATAATACAATATTTTGAAGCAAATGGTGAAGGGTCAAATCTTTGTTAAAATATGAAATTATAAAATTATAATTCAGATTAGATGGCTAACTTTGTCAGTACAATTTTGATATTTCAAATATAAGTTTATAATATTATAAATATTGTATTTATAATATTGTATATACAGTGTATAGCTATATCTAGTAACATATAAGGTAATTCTCAGGAGATTTTTGACCCACTGATGATTATAATTAATACTATTTAAGTGACTAAATGGAATGTATTATTTAAATTTCAACCTTTAAAAGATAAAAAATAATGAATCATGATGTCTTGTCAACTTGAGACACCAGTATTAACTTAAAAGAAAAGTATAAAATTGGCTTACTAGTATAATGTATAAGAAATATTGTATATTTATAATATTTATAAATATTTCAAAAATAAGTTTTCTTAACCTTTTATATTAGTTGAGTTAGTTCTTAAGGCCATCAACCATTTAAAACTTCAACGTATTAATTTTGCTCTCTGCTGTCAAACTTATAGTATTGTTTTTATGTGTTCAAGATACAGAAAATGTTGTTTTTAGGCAGTAAATCCTGGATGTGTGGTGTTTAACCCTGTTTATGCTTGACCTCCTGGCCCACTAAAAATGAACAGTGAACTGAGATTAGATCACTAAATTAATAAACCAGCCCATACACACTATGCAGCATGCATATATCTGATAATTTGCATTATTAGGCATCCCTGGTATCTGACACAGAACTGATACTTGTCTCTGAAATTTCTAAGCTATAACGCTCATCATTTGGATTTGAAGCTGTGAGTCTAATTTATACCCATTAATAAGATCAGTGGCAAAACCTGCGTTCTAAAATGTTCTTATTATCATGGTAGTATTATGGTATCTTCTTAAATTTTTAGGGATACTCAATGTAACACTTTTAAAGATTACTCATTAGGAAGTAGGCAGATTAAATTCTGTGAATCCTTTATTATTGAAGTCATGATGTAGGATGAAGCCTCCAATTGCAAATTTCCAATTAGGGAAACATCTCTATATAGGCTAGAATACCAGCCGCAGCAGATGACCTTTCATTCCCTTGGTTTTCATTGGCTTTATATAGATGATTGCCTTGTAGGCAACATATCTAATTGCTGCCACATTGATTTGTTGAAATAAAAAGGGTAAACAGATTAAAGGTTTGACATCTAAATATATTGCTTGACAAGTAGACACATGGCATTGAATTTTATAAACAGAAGCTATGGACTATCAGTGTTAAATAAATGAGTAAAATGATGCAAAACAAGTTACATACTTCTTTTTATTTTGTGTGTTTTCAGAGGAATCCAGAAAATTCACATGAATAAGACCAAGTATGAAGAACAATCTTCAAAACCTGAATCTCAAAAATACAGTTATTTCCTTACAAGACAAGTGTATATAATGAGAAGACTGTCTGTGGAAGGGATAATCCTCCCCACCCACCTTGGATCAATATGGATAGAAGACCACTAACAACTAGTTCTTTGTTGACCAAGACAAGACAAGCTCGCCCTCTGATATAAAACATGATACATTGGTGGGATAAAATAGGGCACAGAAGGACAGTTTGAAAGAAAAAAAGGACAAGTACAAAAAATGGAAAGAGGGACATACAACTAAGGTAGAATATCAGCAGATAGTCAGAATCTGCAAAGATGAGGTCAGGAAAGCAAAGGCTCAGAATGAACAAAAACTTGCAACAAAAGTCAAAGATAATTTTAAAAAGTTTCTTCCAACATATAAATAACAAGAAAAAAATCAAGGAAACAGTTGGTACACTAAAGAGAGAAGATGGCAAGGAAGTAACCAGCAACAGAGAGAAAGCTTAACTCATTCTTTGCATCAGTCCTCACGCAAAAAGTAACTATAGCTCAACCCACCAAAATCTTAACTGTAAAAGATAGACCAGAAATAAAAGTTAAAATAAGCAAAAAAAATAGTAAGAGAACACCTGTCTGATCTTGATGAACACAAATCACCAGGGCCTGATGGATTATATTCCAGCGTTTTAAAGGAGCTGGCAGAGGTCATCTCAGAACCACTGCACCATATCTTTCAAAAATCCTGGAGCACTGGGGAACTACCCGAGGACTGGAAAAGAGCTGATGTGGTTCCCATCTTCAAACAAGGGGAAAGAAAACAGACCCAGGAAGCTATAGACCAATCAGCCTAACATCAATACCCAGGAAGATATCCAGGAAAAGATAATAAAAAAACAGATCTGCCAACATCTAGAAACAAGTAAAGTAATAACTAGCAGTCAGCACGGGTTTGTTAAGAACAGATCATGCCAAACCAATCTTATTTCATTCTTCAACATAGTGATTAAATTAGTAGACCAGCGAAATACTGTGGACATAATATATTTAGATTTCAGCAAGGCATTCAACAAAGTAGACCACAACCTACTTCTAGAAAAAAGTGGAATAGATAGCACCACCACTAAATGGCTCGTAACTGACTGACAAACTATACTCAACGAGTAGTCCTTAATGGGTCTAAATCTACATGGAGGGAAGTAAGCAGTGGGATGCCACAAGGTTCCGTCTTAGGCCCAGTACTCTTCAATATCTTCATTAATGACTTAGATGAGGGAATAGAAGGGGAACTTACAAATTTGTAGATGATACTAAACTGGCAGGAATAGCTAACACCCAAGAAGATAGATTCAAGATCCAGATGGATCTTGACAGACTAGAACATTGGGCCGTATCTAATCTAACAAAATGAAATTCAATGTAGAGAAAAGTAACACTTAGGCAAGAAAAACCAAAAATACACATATAGACTGGATGAAACCAGGCTCAATAGCAATAACTGTGAGAAGGATCTTGGAGTCTTAATGGACAACCAGCTAAATATGAGCCAGCAGTGTGCAGCAGCAGCCAAAAAAAGCTAATGCAATCCTAGGTTACATTAACAGAGGAATACAATCGAGATCAAGTGAGGTACTAATACCACTCTATAAAGCCTTAGTAAGACACCTAGAGTACTGCATCCAGTTTTGGTCACCACATTATAAAAAAAAATGTTGTGACTGTATAGAAAGTACAGAGAAGAGCAACCAGGATGATTAGGAGACTGGAGACTAAAACATATGAAGAACGGTTACAGGAACTGGGCATGGCTAGTCTAATGAAGAGAAGGACCAGGGGAGACGTAATAGAAGTGTTCCAATATTTGAGGGGCTGCCATAGAGAGGAAGGGGTCAAGCTATTTTCTAAAGCACCCGAAGGGCAGACAAGGAATAATGGATGGAAACTGAACAAGAAGAGATTTAACCTGGAAATAAGGAGAAACTTTCTGACAGTGAGAACAATTAACCAATGGAATAGCTTGCCGTCGGAAGTTGTGGGAGTGTCATCACTTGAGACTTTCCAGAAAAGATTGGACTGCCATTTGTCAGAAATGGTATAGGGTCTTCTGCTTGGGTGGGGGGTTGGACCTACAAGATCCCTTCCAACTCTGATTATCTGTTATCTGTTAGTAATAAAGGGCGAATGGTAGAGCATTTGCATTACATACAGAAGTCCTCCTAGCATACTCCCTCAAAAACATGGCCAAAAGCCTGCCTGAGACACAAAAGCAGCTAACTATAGTTAGTTGGGAGTTCTGTTACTATAAACATCTACCAACCTGCCAAGTAGTCTGAGAGAAAGGGAATTGAACATCAAATAATTGGGGGACACTCTGTTATTGCTCTTCCTTTGTCTAAAGTTGGATTAATACTAGGACTGCTTTCAAAGGACTGGATTTTTTTTCAAAGGATGCTTTGAGCAAAGTGTTCAAAGTTGCTTTGTAAAGGAATGTGGCTCCTTACTTTTTAAGCAAAGCTGCTGCCTCTCTTCACTTTAGCTGCCGTCTTTGATATGCCCACTATCTGGAAGTGCTTTTGGAGAGATTTTGGAAGGGTCATAGAAATCAGCAGTAGTGAAGCCAAACTTCTGTACTTTGATAAGGCAAAAAATTTCACTTCTACACAGGGGACTTCATGGTAATAAATTATGACAGCCTTGCATTGTAACTTTCAATATAAAGAAAGTATGGACTATGTTTAATATAACTTACCAACAGTACAATGTGAACGAAAGCTTTAGAGGGAGGAGTAGTTGAAGGGCAGCATATAGATTTGTAAAATCTGATTGCACAGTGGGTCACTGGAGTTTCATGTGAGTACCATTGATACATAAAAGGTGCTTGAATAAAAAATGCATTCAAGTTTGAAGTTTTTTTAATTTTTTTTTTCATAAAGAAAGTCATCCATGATGTGATGTGCCAGCATGAAAAAGTGTTTCTTGTTTTAACTGGTTGCAATTTTGCTGCAATCATAGTAAACAAGCAATTTCCATAATCAGTGATTGGTCTCTTATAGTTTTGGCCAATTTCTTCCTGGCAAACCAATTCAATACAATATCTTTGAAGATTTTGTAGCATACAGTCATATCAGATCCTACACAACATTTCTGAGAAGTTTAAGTGTGGAGTTTTATTTATCTTAATCTATTCTCTTGTGGATTTATTGGCTTGCTGGTTTAGCTTTAGCTAATTACCAAATAGCTTGATATTTTTCTGTGGAATTCTCTGACACAAAGCAGAATTCATAATTCTTTCAGTGATAGCAAATCATCTACATACTGAGGCAGTAAAGCATCTCCAAACCATGATTTTACCACTCCTATGTTTAAAAGACAATTTGAATTTTGTATTGCTCAAAGCAGTATGTGGTTTCCACTAGGTAGAAACATACCTATGTAGATAGAAAAGGTTCACTTGGCTCATCTTTAATATTCTTTTTCAGGGCTGAAAGTTCCAGCTTTCAGTTGTATTCAAAATGAGACATTTCACATAATTTTGACTTCGAAATAGAGGTTTCGCAATCCCTACATATAAAAGATAGACTTGTGTCCATGGCAAGCTATTAAATTAAGATTCTTGATTTTGTCTTGTAACTACTATAATCTCTGTAGGAATTATAAGTTATACCCTAACCAATCATCCAGTCAACCAATCACTTTAAAGTCTTGCTTAAAATGTTGAGATAAAGGGAGTGACAAAATAGGAGGGGGAAGTTTAACTAGTCTTTTAATGATAACATTGATGGGAGCTAAAAACATCTGGAAAATAGATTCTTACTGTTGATGATCCCGGTTTATATGTTTTGCTTTAAACAGAAACATTAAAACTATTGATGTGTGAGTGAAAACTCCATTACAGAGAGTTATAAAAAGGGAGCAGTGAAATCATCATTTCACTGGAATTCAAGATCTGCAAGATTGAAAAACACTGTTGTGCATCGAATTGTTTTAACATTAACTGGTAAATCATATATTTGATTGATAGTTTATTGAATTGAAGACAGTTTTTAAATTTTTCTTTCCTCAACATATTTTTTCTGATGGCAATGGATCCAAGATTTTTCCCTCTCCCCTTGCAGTAAGCCAGCATTTTAGGAATTTCTGTTTTACTACACGCAACAAGTTGGTGTTCTTTTTTCTCCAGATTGAGAATGTTGTGTGAAGTCTCTTCCTGCAGTTGCAAGACAGGGTTGGCCCTGCTCCACTTTCTCTCTCTCCCCCCCCAAATAAATTTGTATTGTGTTTCTTTTGAAGTCATGCTTATATGTACACTTATCATCATCACAATTATTCTGTATGCCAAGGTTTGTAGGTTCTTTTTCCATGAATCCTGAGAAGAACCAGTACCCCAAGTGTGAGGGATATGCATGCGTTTTTGTAATGTACACAGGCCAAACCGATGATCACATTGTTATATCGTGTTATGAAATGTGCAGGGAGCCCTAGAACATCTGAAAGGGCCTTATTTTCAGTGTTAGCAAAGGGATTTAGTCATGCTTAATTTGGTGGAATCATGCCATCATTATCCCATTAAAATACTATAGAGCTTGATTACTGATTCATGTTATCTCCTAAAATAGAGTCTCTACTACTTTCACAAAAGTTATTCGAATTCTGCACCTAATACAAGTAAATTTATAACCACTTTACGATTTAGTTCTAAAATGGAAACACCTTGTTTCTGGATTTTCTGTTCTTGATGAGCTCCAATATTGATGCCACCATGTGACATTTCAAAAGATGCTGTGTTCATTTAATAACTGCTTCTATTTCTGCTATGGCACAGTCCTGGAACATTAAACTTGATTCTAAAATCAATACTTGTAATGATATAAGAAACAGCCTTAATATTTCAGTTATAAGGGGAGTGCAAAATTTAGTTTGTACATGCAATTTTGTATGCCTGCAAATTATGCTGATTTTGGTAATTATTGGGAAAATATTAAATGTTTGGAAGAATCACGTTCATTTATCCCTAGATATACAGATGTTACAGTTTGCCAAGAACTTGACAATTCAATGATTTTTCAGTCTCCTATATGGAATTAAAAATGGCATGATTATAAGCAAATTGCTGATAGATTGTGTTAGTCATAAGTCATAAACTATGCAAACTAGATTTTGGCCTTCAGTTTAAACATAGCCTTCATCTTCCTATTTAAACCAGTAGATGTTGAATAGCATGTTGTCCCCTTCCTATTTCTTAACTTTTAGGACACTAGCTATTAAACCAGGTGCAACTTGCATTGAAATTATTTGTTATCAAAGTTGTGCATGTAGCAAGAAATGCATTTTGAATGTGGAACAGAATAGCTCCACTCAAAGTGTCATGTTGGAACACTCACATCTACTCTGTTGGGAAATAATACCCCTCAAACAGCTTAAATGTTTTAGTTGTAATTCAAAGCAAAACGTTTGGAAGTTACATAATAGGTGTGAACTTGGAACACTCAAAAAGGCCCATTTCAGTAGCCAGAATAACCTTCTAAGGTTGTTCTTTATAACTGGAATGTGATGAACTGTTGGGTATTAAGGACAACTTTTCCACAATGCAATATAATTTAATAATGTTTCCATTGGTTTTGATTTTAGAGAGGACACAATCCCACAGTCAAGATCTCCTGAATAATCCCCATTAAAATGAAAAATTTCTAATCCAAGAGTGCTCTTTATGGATATTTCACTGTTCATTTCAGGCAGAGGTAGGTAGGAAAACATTTCAGTACATAGCACAAGCTGTCATATATCATCAGTGCTCTCACTCAGGATCCATATAACCCTTACCTGGTGACTAGGAAGTTTATTTCTTCAACTTCTTGATATGAAGCAATTGCTTTCACAGCTAGAAGTTGATAAAACATCTCTCCTTGATTCAGTCTATGAGGTAATATTGCTCAGACATTTTATAGCTTCAGGAATGAGCCACTGAACATGTTGTATAGCTTGTGACAACTTAAGTTGGTGAAAACAATTTGCAGTTGGGAAATGAGAAACTAAGCAAATCCAAAATTGATAGCACCATCAAATGAATTGGATTTTCTGGGGCCTCTTCTGTCAGGATTCCTCTGTAACTGGACTGGGCATCAATGGCAACTTTATGACCTGTGGACTTCAATTCCCAGAATTGGCGACCTAGGTTATTCCATTTCCACTGTCATTTCTGAACTGTTTCTAACCACCCTGCTTCTTTGACAGGGAAACAGACGGAGCTTCCCTGACTAAATAAGGCAAGGAAACAGACATATGTGAAAGACAGAGACTTCAACAGTGGGAGAAGAAAGCAATATTTTTTTAAAAAAAATTCCCTTTCTCGATCAGAAAACCAATGCAGAGTACTGTATATATGGCAATGGGTATTAAATGGGACAGACTGAATATATTTGTTTAAATCTATTGGTCTTTCCAGACAATGGATGGATCAAAGTTTGTCAGTAATGTGCACTAAAATCAGTGAGTTCTGTAGACTCGTTGTATGAATAGTGGGACAAATCTATTTCAAGGTCTACCCTAAACACAGTAAGTCTGCTTCCAACCCCTGACTTTAGAAAGCAAACAGCAAACTATTAAGCTGCCCAGCAGTGCTGAAGTGATTAGTGGAGCTTCTATAACAAGAGGCAATCCCCATCCAAAGAGCTATGGCTACCTTGCAAAAAATAACAAATAGGCAGTTTTAATGATTGGTTTGGTAGCTTCCTAGAGATCTTTGTGTGGCACAGAGGTAGGTCACAAAGGTGGGAAGAGCAGGTGCCTTTTGATAGGAGGAGAAGAGAGGTGAGTCATCTCCTTGGGAATTCTGATGGCTTTATGACTTCATCCCTACAGGTTAAACTGTCAGTAATTGTCAGTTATCAGAGTTGAAGATGCCTTCCAGAGATAAGCTCTGCTCTTCAGTGGGTGGTCCTGGACTCTGGGGAAGCTTCCCTTCTTTTTGTAACCCACTCCCAGAGGGGTGAGTGAAGGTGAGAGTTTGGATTAAATTTAAGGTGGGGTTGAGGGGAAGGGTGAGGGTGAAAGGGTGAGAGGGGCAGGATTAGGGGAGGGGGGCCTGGAGAGGCATGGATAAGGGAAATGGGAGAAAAGAGGATAAAAAGGGGATAGGGAGGGGAAGAGGAAGGAGGGGAAAGGGAGACAAGGGGGGAGAGAGAATGTTTTTTTCAAAAATTCATTTCTGGAAAAGATCATGTTAGGCTTTCCAGAAGCTGCTCTTCCTTACACCCAGCCTTAAATTTGCCTCCCCCATTTCTTAGGCATCTTCACACAGCCTGAATGAGAATGGCTGATCTCCAAACAAAAAAACCTGCTGTGCCCCACAAAACAGGCCAACTTGGGGCTTCCAGAATACCTCTTGGCCTCTCTCCCACCTCCCAGGGATGTTGTAGGGAAAACCCAGTGATTGGAGCATCAAGCCCAGTGAGAGATGTGCATTCTAGGCCAGTCCTGGTGCACTGAGTGAAGGTCCCTTCCTTAGCCTCTCCTCTTTGCCCTGTCCACTATATTGATAAATATTGATCACAATAGATCTGATCAATGCTACTGAAATGGAAAAAGTAGCAAGATGGTTGCTGATTTGAGGATTAGCATGTTTATTGATTGTTATTTTGTGTGTTTTAACCTTATTTGCTGTAAGGAATTTGTAACCCTCTTAGTGTCTGGTCAGCTAGAATAGTGCAAAAGCCTACATAAATAAATATAATTAGTAGTGGCAGGTTCTCATCACACACATCAACTTTAAACGTATTTTCAATATATAAGTGCCTTGATGAGATACGCTATCTGCTGATTCTCCATTGAGTACACGTTGCACCATCAACCAAGTGTACTGGTTGTCTGTGTCAGTATTATCTTGACCCAGTCAGTCTACTGCTTACAAACAGACTAGAAAGAAAATTATTAAAACAAAGTGTTTTTGTGGTTTATAATGTTCCACCTTTGTAAGTCAAGACAATTGTTCAAGCCTTGCAACAGATTAGTTGAAGAAAATAATCTTGTCTTGACTCAGAAAAATGCATAATAGAACTGATATTCCATATATATATATATATATATGTAAGATCTGACATGATCTAAAATGAGCTGTTTTATTTAATATGTAATTCAAGAGTATGTGAATTCTTCAGCAATGAATAATGCAATAGTGAATTCTAAGAATTTACAAGTAAATGATCTGTTTGGTTGCAATTGTGGAACTTCTTTAAAATTTTCTGAAGTAAGCAAATATGCCTCCCAGTATAATTATCCATAAAGTTTTGATGAAAAGTTAATTTATCAAAGTGTTTTTTTACAGAATAAAAGTTTTAAATTATTTGCAATTTTTTTTTCCTTCTGTTCAATTGTTACCAATTCTCAGAGACTGCCTGGGCAAATCCCTATATTTTTTAGAGATTTTTCAGAAATGGCATGCTGCTGCCTCCCTCCTAAGACTGGGAGAAAGTGACTGGCCCAGATCACCCAGCTGTCTTTGTCCCTAGGCAGGACTAGAATTCACTGTCTCCTGGTTTCTAGCCTGATGCTTTAACTACTACACCAAACTGTCATATATGCAACATATGCAAATGACTGATGCAATCAATAATCAGATATTTGCAAATACAAAATAAACTCTCTATATAAAATTGAAATACCACTCATGCATCATCACAATATCTCCAAACCGTAAAGCCTACAAACTTGAAATTTGGCACGTATGTTCCTCTTGGCTTCTAGGTATTCACTAAGAAAAGATTTTTTGAAATGATCATCAGAGCATTAGTATTTCCTATATTATTAACATGCTCTGATGCTAAGGAATTCTACTCCCCCTCCCCATCTGAAAAGAAATCTATTCCAAATGCAAAACACAAGCAGAGGAGAGAGTTTCAGTTTCATAGCGCCAAGCAGCTTTAGTACAAAACAGTTGAGCTAAGCCACGCTGTCTCCTTGCTTACACAGCAAATACCAATCAGCCCTCAGCTCTTTCACACACCAACAGGACACTAGCCAGATGAATACCGATGGATGCTGGTAGGCAGAGGCAGACTTTTTTTTTTATTTTCCTCCTCAAAAACTAAGCCCAACCACATAGTTTCGTAGTGAAGCATGGGTATTAAGCTAATATCCCTATATACTAAAAGCCTAAAATTGTTCTTTGTGTAAATGAAATTAGGGTTTCCCTTGATAATTGAATTTTTCAATACTTTCTTAATAAGTTAATAAATATCATTGTAAAATACATACTCTTGGTAGGTTGATTTGATTGATATCTAAGAAAAATTGTTAGGCTGTAATGTCCTTGCTGATTTCACACTGATACTGTCTCATCTTTCTTTGCATTTATGTCATTTGATTTGATTTTGGAAAACAACCAAAACTATGATTTTTTTAAAAAAGTTGAAATATCTCTGAAGAAGTAATATTGCATCGATTATTCAAGAAATAATCTTCCTATATAAATATTGGCAGGAAGATTCTATCAACAATTTTCCATCAAAGAAGTGAAGAAGTTAATATCAAACGAACAAACTGAGGGGGGAAAAGAACAGGAAAAAAGTTAAACAGCAAAAAGTTAAACAGCTTTCAGAAGATGCAAAATACAAACTATCTTCAGATCATTTAATCAGTTACACTTACTAAATGCCAGCCTTTCAATCTGCTCTCAGTATAGCAATGGCACTTATACTTATATACCTCATAATGCTTTACAGTCCTCTCTAAGCAGTTTACAGAATCAGCATATTGCTGATCTGGGTCCTCATTTTCCTGACCTCTGAAGGATAGAAGGCTGAGTCAACTTTGAGCCTGGTGAGAATTGAAGGAATTCAACACCTGGCAATGTGAGCAAAGTTAACCTGTAATACAGCATTCAAACCACTGCATCACCAAGGTATAATGTTCCTTTTTTAAAAAAGACAATACATCAAAAATATTAAATTATTTGTTAGGGATTTGATAGGAACTTATGAGGGTGCAAACTTAAGGCCATTTCAGCATTCCTGCATATAATGGTGAAATTGTTAAGACAAATGCCACGCTATTCAATTTCTAGCTCTAGCAAGCCAAATGTTGCTTATCTTACCAAAGAAACTATCACTACCACGGGAAAATTACATGAAGCACAATCAATGAAAAAATAATTTTAAAAAACTAAAAGTTTTTCATGAAGTTAGCAATTAAAGTTAGGGTTTTAAATGTCCAAGAATAAGAACAGGCTAGCTTTTGTTCAGATTAACTTTTTGGCGCTGTAGATCACAAACTATTACATAGTTAAATCTAAATTAGAGATCTTAAATAGAAACAAACAGCAGAAACTTGTAAACTGGCTTCAGTTTGTGAACAAAACTTTGTGTGTGGATTACTAAATGGAATGTTAAGAGAATCTGAATATTCTCCTGTAATAATTGAATATCAATATACACTGAAAATATTTTTAAAACATTATGTACAATTATAAAACAAACATAAAATCATTAAAAAAATTGTTCTGGTGAATACATGCTCAAAGCTGTCCTTTATATTTATTCAGAAGTCTGAATTGCTGATTTCAGGAAGATGTCTTTAGAACTGTGGCCACCATCCAACTGAGACTTAACTCATTTTAATGAGCAATTCAGTGCATGACTTCTCAGAAAAACATCTCACTATTTTCAGGGAGTTTTACTCCAAAGGAATTGTATGTGTTTACAGACCTGAAGCAATACCTTAATCTAAAGAAATGGACCCAAGTAGGTTTAACTATGCATCAAGTCAGAGTTAATATATTTCCAACTACATTTTCAAATTCTTTAAGCAATTCTCAGGTTCAAAGCAATAAAGTCTATATAGAAAACAAGCACTCACATTTTAGTAATGTTTTGGCTTAATTAAAGATTATAGTAACTTTTCCCTAATGTATTTTATTCTAATATGGTCAGTGGATGATAAAAACAGCATTATTGGAAATCTTGGCCTCTCCAAAAATCTTTCTGAATCTTTGCCAGTATTTTTTTTAAAGAAATCATAATTTGAATGTACTGAAAACTTTGAAAATAAGTACAGGCCTGAATAATTCAAATCTTTAACTCATTTTCCACAGCTGGACAAATACTTGTACTTAAGCATCATGGATTCAATGAAATGAAAAAGTGAACATGTAGTGTTCTTAACTAGGCAGTTGAGTGAACATTTCCTTTAAAAATGAACACTGGCTGTTTTTCAGGTTAAAATACCTAACATAAAGTGCAAGCAAGCATAGAAGTGAGGTGAATTTCCTTTCTGGGGCTATTTTATAGTGAGGCATGCAAGAATATCCCACAGCTTCAAAATGCCAGAGGCTTACTTGACATTCAGGATGATTTTTCTGGCACTGTGGTGGAAAATGGCAAACAATTAGAGAGATCCAACAATCATTATTTTCAAAGCTGGCAAGCTACAGGCAGTAATGGTCACTTGCCCTCAAGGAAGCCACAAGCAAGGGCCCATGGTTACTGAGATCTTAAGTAACCTTCTAAAAAAGAGGCCCATTAGGTACCTGCATTTAGCAAAATAAGTGCAAAGGAAGGAATTGGTTTTGTTTTTTTTACAGTTGAGGAAAGAGATAATGAGGAAGGAGACAGGATATCACTCATCAGAGGAGACTTGGCAACCTTTTGAAGCACAGTCCTGCTGTTTGGTTATATGAGAATGCCAAACTCTTAATTGTAATTTCAACAGGCTGGCCTCTGCATACAGATGTGGAAGGAAATGATAAAATGCTTTGAATCAGCGTCCTTGAAAATATGAAGAAGTGCATTAAAGAATAACAACAGACAGGTTACAGTAATTAAATCTTTTGAGCAGCTTGGAACCGATAAGCTGTGGTGGCGCAGTAGTTAGAGTGCAGTACTGCAAGCTACTTCTCCTGACTGCCAGCTGCCTGCAATTTGGCTGTTCAAATTTCACCAGGCTCAAGATTGACTCAGCCTTTTATCCTTCTGAGGTCAGTTAAAATGAAGACCCAAATTGTTGGGGCAATATGCTGACACTGTAAACTGCTTAGAGAGGGCTTGTAAAGCACTGTGAAGTGGGATCTATGTAATACTAAGTGCTATTGCTATAAGCATTTTTGGTTTAAAACATTTTTACCATATTAAAATTTTTTTGCACAGAACTGTTTCCCCCACCTCAGAATGTTCTCTTGATAACATTGCTGTTTGTTAACACAGTGCTGGAATCCTGGGGTGCCCGCAAACTATTTTCTGTATGTAATGTCTTTTATGAGCCTGTCTTATTTTAAAACACATTTTAAGTTAAAAAGTCGGCAAGGTGCACCAAAGCATTGACTGAGCTTTACCTCTGGCGCACAAGGATCTCCTAAGCTTTTTTTTTAATAAACTGAAAGTAATTGATGGCTATAACTTAGTGATTGTGTGTGTGTGTGGAGGGGGGGGGGGGAAACCTGCCCAAGCTAAGGTAAGCAGCAGTGAAAGGCAACTGGACTTTTTGGTTTTTTTTTTCTCCTTTGAAACATTTTGCTTCTAATCAAAGAAGCTTCTTGGATGAAGTTTGGAATGCACATAGAAACAAAGCATAGTAATGAATCAGGGTTGTGCGAACAATATAGAAGGGCTTAATTTATGGAGTCTTTTAATATGTGAAATTATTATAAAACTGTAGAAAAACAAAATTTGAAATGTTGAGATTTCTTAAAATTGTGAGGCCAAAAGCTGTATCTTGTTTAGCTTATGCCCAAATGAAACTCTCTAAGGATTATTTATTTGTTTTTTTAATTTGCTTGCTGCCTATCTCACTGCAAGGAAACTGGGGGTAGCTTACAGCATCAACTCTGGGTGAACATTATTATTCTAGGACTCTTTGTAATTCTGTCTGTCTTCCATCACTATATTCCAGGTTTTCTAGGTATTCTTTATATATATCATAAAATACTAAAACCCATAAAATTTGAGGATTCCTTTTAGCAAATCAATTCCAGCCAGGTAAATGTATATAAATAAGGACTGCGGCTTAAATTTCAAACTATCCTGTCCTTTTCCTTTGTAGTAGGCTTGATTTATTAATCTTTCTTCTATTATTAATTATAATGCTGGCTCTAAAAGAAGATTTTTTTAAAAAAATTCTGGAAAATGTATACAGCAAACACACAGAGCATATGGAAAACTAATTATGAAATGTGTCAAGACGACAATGGCAATCTTATTCAAGCCCTTTATCCCCATCTCAACAGAATTATAACTTAGGGTCAAGCATATCTTTTGCATGCAGATATCTGCAGATATGACAGGAAAGTATATCTTGAAACCTCTAATAGTGATTCCAGTGAACCCATATTCACCCTCATGACAGACCAGCTTTCTTATGTTTCCTGTTTCTTTTCTTAAATCTTACAATGTAAATAGGACTGTGCAACTTTGATGGAATTCTTTGGGACGGTGTCTCTTTGCATGGCATCCTATATCTATATTTGAACCTATCAGAGGAACAAGAACTGACCTAAGTCCTGTTAAGTAGGAAAACAATTTCTTAAAAGTACCTAGTTTTATGTCATTGTCTAGGCATAGAATGGAATTGGTTATAATATGAAAAAAAAGGAAAGTGCATGTGGGGTTTTTTTTATATTACCATCTTATTTCTAATTTAATTTTTCAAAATAAAAGGAAAATAAAAATATGGAATTGGAAAAAATAAACCAAACACTAAAAAAGAGGAAATCTTTAGCGACTATCTATGAACATGTAAATATGTATGTGCTCAACATACAGTATAACTATACTATATTCTAAAGTTTTGCCCAGAATGAAATTTCTAAGACAGAGTATTAGAATACATCATTGTTAATATAGCCAGAAACTGATGGAATAAATGTATCCTTCATGGTAGCCTTTTTCAAAATGCTTTGTCATCGTGTCAATTTTTCAGGCCAGGCAATGAATACCATGGTGCAACGACAAATGCACTTTATTTCTCTAGAGTTTGCAGTAATAAACTTGGTGGCTAATAGCAGAATCAACTTTTAATATACCCCTTCATATAATTAGGAAAAATGAACACTATAATGATAACAAGATTCATTAAAAAAAAATGGTTTGCAGCTTTCCTCAAATTCTTTAAAAACTTTCAGCCAAATGGACTGACCAATTGGGTTCTGCTACAAAAGATAACACGTTCCATCTGACTAAAACATATAGAAAAATTCAATTAGTATGGATTCCCATATTAATATTAATTGAATTTAGTACTTCTATCTTCATGGTCAATTCCTAATTGTCTTTTTAAAGTAATTTTCAAAGGAATTATGAATTTAAACTAGATTCATTATGTTCAAATCCAGTATCCCTCTCCTAAGATCTTTAAAAAAAAACCATTGTATTTATTATAAGATTTTTATGCAGTACCTACTAAATTCGCTTACTATTAAATGACAATGACAGATACCATATATGATGCTCTCATCATACATCACTATCTTTTTAGTTTACTTTTGAGACGAAATGTGGACATGCTTTTTGTCATCAAAGTGAATTTTCATTTAATACTGCACTTTACTGAGGCTTCCATCACTTTTCCAGAATGGAACAGATTTGTGAAATTAATGTTCGCTTATTAAGGATTTTTTTTGTTTGTTTGAAATAGTGATACTGCAAGCATCGACAGTTGACATAACATTTAGTTTTAAAATGAAAATGTCAGCTATTTATTGCTAAGAGATTGAAAACTACTAGATGTACGTGCTTCAATTTGATGCAAATTTGATAAGATGCTGATTTACTGCCACTTTATTGATCTATCCAGTAGGTATTCAAAGCAATTTAAGTTACTTTAGAAAACAAAGGTTTATGGAATATATTTATAATATAAAAATCAAATTAAGATGTAAGATAACTAATCTGTTTATTATTGTTATTGGATTAGACATTAACATGTGATGATGTGCAAACCCTCCCAAAGGGAAGTATATATATTTGATAAATATACATGATAAATTTGATCATTTGTATTTGATTAAAAAGAAGCAGCTAATTTAGTAAATCGAACTTCTGACAGCCTCAACTGTTTTAATGTGAACCAGAAATAGTAAATCAAACTTAGGTATGTTAAAACACTTTATTGTCTTTTGAAAACAGTCTATGAAAGTTGGTTTATCCACCACTGTGAATTGCAAACAGTATTCAACCAAGCAACTTCACTTCCATTTGTGGACACAATTGAACGCTTTAATGATGTGATTGGCTCTCTCTCTCTCCCACCAATGAGTTTTCTCATGTCATTAAACTCTCTGCCTATCAGAACAAGCCTAACCTGGGTTTGGTCTACATCTTTTCAGTATTTTTCATATGGCCAATCACTAGCTTTAACTTTATTTTCTCCTGCCAACAAATGGAAAAACAGCTTGCTTTGAAAACAATATTTAAAGTGTTTAAATTGAAGCAAAAAGTTTTTAAGATTGGTTCAACACTACCTAGGCTATCATTTTGTTGGACAGTTGTCATGTGTTCTGCCATTCTTCCTCATCCCCACTTTTCTCCGTTTTAAGAGAGATGCAAGAGAAATATCAAATGTATTGTGGTGAGCCCACTGAAAATATCCAGCTGAAACTAGGCAGGCGTAATGTTCTCTAAAGCTAGATAAATACAATCCCTGCTATTTGCAGCCCATTCTTCAAAATAAATAATTAAATAAGCAGCTGTAGATGTTTTGCTGCTTTCCTATTATATCTATGGACGGATCTTTTTCTGAATTGAATCTCAAAGCAGTTTGGATCAAATTGTTTTGACCTCAAACAACAAACTGCAAACTTAAATTGATTCATGCCTTCATCAGCTCTGAAATAGCCAATTAAAATTGAATCAAGGCTGATTTGCACAGGGCTATTGGTTACATACGTTGAAAGTATGGGAGGCATTGATAATCCCTTTTAATGTACATTCTAGATTCATGAGCTTAATCATTACAAACAATCCTAGCATGCATTTTTATTTGTCTATTTGCCTCTGTTAGTTTCCATTATCCAGGCTAGATGGCACAAATATCTGATATTCAATAACTACATTAAAAGATTCCATATTTATAACATATTTTGTCATGATTTTCATATTCTTTTGTTTTATTTCTTTATATCATAAATACCTATGAAGTCCATTGGCTAAGCCAGTTCCTTCTGTGATAGATGTTCTGTTGTTTGGTGATTTTATCCATTTTGTAATCCGTGATAGGCAATTTGTGCAATAATACAACCGGCAATTAAGATTAGGAAATGCAAGTCCATCTCTTTCCTTTGAAAACTTGCAAAATATTGACTGTTACTCTTGGTTTCTTTCTTTCCACTCCATATAAATGTTGCTTCTTACCCAATTTTGCAAACTTTTGCCTGGAATTAGAATTGATACCATTTGGAACAGGAAATTTATACTGGGATAGTATATTCATTTTATTGTTATGATGATTCTTAGCCAAGAAGCTTTAGATTTTTTCCACAGATCAAGATCGTGTTTGATCTCTTTCCATAATTTCCATAATCTGATATTAATACAGTTAAGAAAGACCAGAAATATTTCACAAGAAGAGTTCTCTACTCCTCTTCTCATTGCAGATACCTTATGCCACCAGACTTGAAATTCTAGACCTAGAAAACCTAGAACTACGCAGTCTTCGGTCCAATCTAAGTATAGTACATAAAATTATATATTGCAATGTCCCTACCTGTCAAGGAATACTTCAGCTTCAACCATAACAATACAATAGCACACAATAGATACAAACTCAAGGTAAACTGCACGAAACTTGATTGCAGGAATACGATTTCAGCAAACAGATTAGTCAATGTCTGGAATATTCTACCTGATTCTGTGGTTTCTTCCCCAATACCCCAAAAACTTTAACTTTAGATTGTCTACTATTGACCTCAACCCTTCCAAAGAGGTCTGTAGGGGCAAAATAAAATAAATAAAATTTACATTAATTGTTCTGAAATGTGTATTGTTACATCCTGTCAAATAGAATACTAGGTTGTTTTGTTCACGCACAGCCACACACTTTTCTTGGGCTAAATATCTTGTTAATATTATTTTTTCATTAATTTTCTATGTAGTAGAATTCCCCCAATTTTTATTGTTTTCATCAACATGCTTTGCAGAAGTCTGTGACTACACATTAGTTAACATTACATCAATGCATGGCATTTGTATTATATACCTGTCCCTGAATTTTGATCCCAGATGTTGGTTTGTCTTTCTGAATTTTCTAAGTGCTTGCAGATCAAGATACAATTCAAAACATTTTCACTATTTGAACCCCTTCACACTGAGATTCCAATAAATCAGAGGTCCCCAACTTGGCAACTTTAAGACTTGTGGACGTCAACTCCCAGGTAGTCCACAAGTCTTAAAGTTACCAAGTTTGGAGACCTCTGCATTAAATGGTCACCTCGCTGCACCCCACCTTTGCTCTCCTCTTTCACTATGTCATCTTGCAACTCTTTAAAAATATATTATTTGATCAAGAATGAGCTAAGGTCCCACTGGCATTTGGATCCCAAAGACCAGGAGTATAATTTATGTGAGAAGTATCCCTAATGTAAAAAAAAAAAGATGAACAAAAAGCAAACAAAGATATGTAATTCATATGACCTGATCCACTTGATTCCATGAAGTTTCTTTTTTCCAGACCTGCAACTTCCAGGACTGTCGAGAGAGTCATATTTTGGTTGGTGGCATGCCAGGGATAAAGGGACTTGGAAGTGCTGGAGTTTTTTTGGGAAGGGAAGGGGATACGGAGAAAATGGGGAGACACCATGCAAGGTAGCATTGCCTAGCTCAGTGATGGCTAACCTTTTCGTTGTTGCATGTCGAAAGCATGCGTGTGTGCGCACACACATACCTGCACCCATAATGAAATGCATGCATGACCCACCCTGTACATGCGCACACAACTCCACATGCATTTGCATCTTGCACTCCAGCTATGACCCCCGCACATGCATGCAGATACCCAGCAATCAGCTGGCTGTCGGAGGTGCGTGCGCATGCACAGTGCATCTGTTCCAGGCAACGGCTCACGTGCCGGCAGAAATGGCTTTGAATGCCACTTCCAGCATGCATGCCATAGATTCGCCATCACGGGCCTAACTACTTGGGCACTGCAATCCTGTGCATGCATTACTCATGGATGCAATTAGATATCAATTTCTATGTAAGTGTCTCTTTGCAGGACTTGGAGTTAGAAATGTCAGAGGCAAGAGGGAGAGTAGACAGGATACTATTAGAAAAGCTGACTATAAGGTGTCAAAAAACCTTTCTTATCCCCAAACCCTACTTATTTTCAAAATTGAAATTCTTCTATTCTTGAATAGAATTATGAGCAAAAACGTTGTTATTTGTATTCTGTAGCAGCAGCTGTTATAAAATCACCCAGTGAAATAAAGCACTCTCTTGTAAAACATGTGCTTATTATTTCTCAATATTCCATGGTGGGCTCAAGATATAAAAGGGTATATAAGGACTGTCAAGCATGGGACAAATGGAGAAAGAACAGTCCTGAACATTTAGAAGCTTTGATCCCATCCACTCAATTTAGTGACAGAAAAATAAAAGCAGAATTGTTTCTTAGAATATTTTTTACTATAGCATAATTTACCATTTCCTGTGAATGACAGGTTTAATAGACGGGAGGTTGAATGTTTCCAGACAGTGAAAAAGTAAGAATATATATATTCTTACTTTTCTGGTGACTAAAATTCTGGTGACTAAAAAACAAAATCTTCCACTGAGTGCATATAGTACATTGACAAAGATGGAAAATTATTTGCACTGTTATTCATCTTTCACGATTCTCAGGGTTTATTTAGGACTCACTTTAAGGGTAAGACCCAGTGATGGGATTTAATTTTTTTACTACCGGTTCTGTGGGTGTGGCTTGGTGGGTGTGGCAGGGGGAGGATACTGTAAAATCTCTAGTCAGAGGTGGTATTTGCCGGTTCTCCGAACTATTCAAAATTTCCGCTACCGGTTCTCTAGAACTGATCAGAACCTGCTGAATACCACCTCTGGTAAAGACCTCAGTAAACAATGCAGATGCTGAAATGTAACAAATATTTCTGATTGAACATAGAACATAGAGTAGTGTTGAGAGGAATCTTGGAGGTCCAACCAATTGTAGTCTAACCCTGTGCCCATGGAGGAGATCCAATACTATTCCAGACAATGGATGTCCAATGTCTTGTTGACAACCTCCAGTGATGAAGTACCCACAACCACAGAGGCAAGTTGTTCCACTGATTAATTGTTATCACTGTCAGGAAGTTTTCTCCTAGTTCTAGGTTGGATCTCTCTTTGTGACTCCTGACCTCTGAAGGTCTGCAAGCACAATGGGAATTTAGAGGGTTCTGCAGAAATAAAGTTATAGGAACATTTAAGGGATTAGATGTGCATGTATAGAAAATGGCTGGAGGAAGGCAGTACTTTACAGGATGATCAATATATTAAAAATAAGAACAAGGAAAAGGAAAATGATCTTTCTCCTACGAGCTGCTCGGAGCATCCATTTGATTGGGATTGGTTCAGTCTTCGTCCTGATAGGCTGAGCTTAAATTTAGGAACGCTCCTCCTCCTCCACGAGACTCCTCCCAGCGTTCCCCAGTTTTAGCTCAGCCTCGTCTGAAACAGGTTGTTTTAAGAGCTTGTTCTGGTCGAAGCAGGTGATTTCTGTATTTTACCAATTCTCTTGATCCCTCCTTTATTCTTTAGTGTCTTCTCCCTGTCTTGGGTCCTTTTATTATTCCGTTTTTTTGCATTTCGATTTACTTCTGTTCTATTTATATTTAATTGGGCACTGAGAGCACAGTCCCTCTGTTCTCCCTTGTGGGTGATCAAGGCTCAATAATTATTTGAGGGGGGTAGAAGTTTCAGCTCCCCCCCCTTAGTAAAAGGGGGTCCCCTGGAACATTGCTTTCCAGCCCCCCCCCGCCGCCGCCCCCCTCCCCTGCCGATTTTGTCTGGCTCAGTTTTTTTGCAGTGTGGCAAGCTGCTTTGCTCTGCATTCCCCGAACGCCGTTTGTTTGTCTCAGAGGGAGTGGAGTGTGATCGTTTCCCTCCCTCTTTTAACTTGCTTTCTGTGGATTTCTCTTAGGGTCCTCCATTAGCTGGACCCTTGCTGCTAGGGATCGTGCGCGCGCCAAAATTCGGGCGGCCGCCATTTTGTTTTTTCCAAAGGCCTCAGAGCCTCGTGGCCTTTCCCTGTGCCCTAATTGTTGACTGTGGGGATCAGATTGTGCTCTCTTAGGATATCCTATAAGACAGAAGGCCTTATTATTCTTGAGTGTTTCTGAAACTTGTTGGCTAAGCCTCACAGTCTTCCCTAGCAGCATACAGCAAGCACCCTAGGCCTGAGTCAGCCTGTGCAGTTATTGCTGTTCTGGGCCTTTTGTTTTCTGAGTAGGCCCCACTGGCGTCTTAATCTGGCTGATTGGTGATCCCTTCTTTTTCTTACCAGTTTTGCAAATTTATAAATCCAATTATTGATCAAGGGAAATATATTAATATCAGGGCTCCCTCCCTACTGGGTAAGGTCCCTGGGCATGCCAACCGCCTCATTTACTAGATATCAGCAGATTGTATTATACTGAATTATCATGGCAGGGGGTAGTGGTTCTCGGCCTTCTGCTTCGCATGCTAAGTCAAATCCAAATGCAAAATGTGGGGGAGTATTCTAAAGCTTCTGAGCATGATGCCAGAAGGCGCCATAGGGCCTTAGAGAGACAAATAGATAGTGTGCTCGTGAGGTCAGAGACCTTCTCAGCACCTTGCTCCTTCTACTCCTGGGCCCACTTCTCATGTCTGTTCCCCTCCACTAGATGTTTCCCTCTCCTCCAGGCACAGTCGTGGTTCTGTGGGACACCAGACTCAGTTATCCGACCGGCCAGCCTCTAGGGGTCCTCCTGAGGCCACCTTTACTCCCACTGCTGCAGGCCTTCGCCAGGAATCTTCCTTGCCTGAGGAGATTCCACCTCAAATGCGATCTTGGATGGAGATGACAATCAGGCAGGGGATTTCTGCCGGTTTACAACATGCTGTTATGACACGACCTCAGCCTGCCCCTGCTGACCCGGAGTCTCAGCCACCCCAGCCTCTAGTCAGGCCGGAATTAACTGCTGATCAGGTAATACCTTTTGAGGATATTCCGATGCAGGACACTCAGAGAGGGGATCTGGACATGGGGCTGAGGAGCTGTTCAAATGCAGATTTGGAACACAGTGACCTAGAATCCTTTCATGAGGCGGAGCACTCGTTATCCGAACAGGAGCTTTTAGAGGGGGGGATGTCCGAGGAGGAGGGTCTTTCCCCGGACCAACCGGCTTTACTGGCCTGTTTCAGCCTCACCTATTTAAATCCCTCCTATTTAAGGCAACTAACACGGCTGGCATCGACACATCAGCTCCCCCCGTGGGTCCTGTAGAGGAGGGTCCCCAGGATTTATTGTTTCATCAGCCTACTGTTCAGGCTGAAGTGATCCCTGTTCCTCCAATGTTCATGGAACTAGTTCAAAAACAGTTCCTTTCTCCCGTACCAGGTCCGGCTCCTACTAGTTACGATAGGAGACTCTTTAATATGGCCCCAGAATACCTCAATTTGTTAAATATCCCGGGGGTCGATGAACCCATTGTGGGTATAGCCTCTCCTATTTCTCTTCCAAGCGAGCCACTTGAGGTTTTTAAAGCCTGAGGATAAGAGGGCCGAGGTAGCGCTACGCAAAGCCCATCATACTGATGCTTGGGCTATCAGAGGCTGCCACAGCGGCCTCATTTTCAATAGGACTTCACTCAGATGGCTGAAACAACTTCGTGAGCATGTCCCTGCATCTAATCTAAGGGCCCATCAGGACATTGCTAAGCTCACGGCGGCTACTGAATTTTCAGCCGATGCGACCTTTCATGCCGTAAAATTTTCTACTAGAGCCATTGCATCTCATCTTTCAGCCAGACGCCTCCTTTGGCTTAAGCCTTGGCAGGCGGACATCAAGCACAAATCTAAGCTTGCTTCTGCTCCTCTCAACAGCGACAAGCTGTTTGGCCCCTCTCTAGATCCGCTTCTCATTGAGACCCGGAACAAGAAAAGGATTCTTCCTTCTCTTTTTCGGAAGTCTGACCCAAGGTATCCCCAGTCCTTTCGGAGGAGTTCCTTTCGGCCTTACTCCCAGAGTTCCTTTCTGTCTCAACCGTCTAGATCCCAGCTTCCTCGCCTGGGATTCTCCTCAGACAGGTTCGACCCTGGGGATCGGTACCGGAGAGGCGGCCAATCCAGGCGATCATTCCGTTCTTCCGGCAATAGATCCTTCAGGCATCCACGTTAACCTTGAGGAGTCCTTTCCCATAGGGGGCCGTCTCAGGTTTTATGCGGATAGATGGGACGCTTCTACTTCGGACGCTTGGGTCCGAGATACTGTGAGGTTTGGCCTGGCTTTAGAATTCCAGTCCGCCCCATCTGATTTTTTCAGGGTATCCCCTGTTTCCAAAACTTTGGTTAAACATAGCCTCATGGAAGCAGCCATACTGCATCTTCTACACATACGGGCCATTCAACCGGTCCCCGCAGACCAAAAGGGCGTGGTTTTTATTCTCTACTCTTTTTAGTCAAGAAAAGTTCTGGTGGGTGGAGAGCTATCTTGGACCTCAAACGACTCAATAAATTTTTAGTCTATTGCAAATTCAAGATGCACACTTTACATTCCATCCTTGCTAGCATCAGAGAGGGAAATTTTCTCACCTCAGTAGATCTCACGGAAGCTTATTTGCATATTCCGATCAGGCCATCACATCGTAAGTTTTAAGATTCTGCTATAAACGGTCAACATTTCGAATATTGGGCTCTTCCTTTCGGTCTAGCCTCTGCTCCTCGGGTTTTCACTAAGGTCCTCGCTGCTCTAGCTGCCCATATTCGCGCCTTTCCATCAGGTTGCACTGTTATCTAGATGACATTTTAATTTTGTCCAGCTCTTCTACCCAAGCTGTCCAAGATACTCAGATGACTCTCCGCATTTTGCAAGCACATGGATTTGCTATTAATCGAGACAAAAGCCAGTTAATTCCCTTCTACAAGATTGTTACACTTAGGTGCCATCATTGATACACGGGCATGTAAGGTTTACCTTTCTGACGAAAGGCATAAAAGTATACAACAACTAGTGCAGCTGATCAAATCACGACATACTGTTTCTTTAGCTGATCTTTCTACCCTTCTTGGGAAAATGATCTCAGGTATTTTTATTATTCCTTGGGCTCGTCTTTATTCCAGGTCCCTTCAGTGGTTCCTTCTCCCGTTTCAACGTTCCGGTCTCAGCAATTCTGGTCACAAAGTCAAGGTTCCAACCAAAGTTCTTACATCACTTCTTTGATGGTCCCGGCCCACAACCAACAAGGTTTGTCTCTTCAAGGAGCCCCGCAGACTCACTGTCACCACTGACGCCAGCCTGCTGGGCTGGGGTGCTCACCTTCACTCATCCACAGTTCAAGGTCGCTGGTCAGCAAGGGAACAGTCCCATAATATCAATTGGCTGGAACTTCGGGCAATTCATCTGGACCTTCGGGCTCTGCTGCCGCAGGTATGCAACCAACATATCTTAGTTCTCACAGACAATACAGCAGCCAAGGCGCACCTAAACAAGCATGGGGGCACACAGTCTCAACCTCTCATGAAGAAGGCGGAACGTCTCTGTCGTTGGGCGGAGGCAAATTTACTTTCTATCAGGGCAGAACACATCTCGGGCATCTGCAATACCCAGGCAGATTGGCTCAACCGGGCCACAGTCGATCCCACGGAGTGGCGTCTTCATCCGTCGCTCTTTCAAGAGGCAGTCACGAGGTTTGGTCTTCTGGAGGTCGATCTTTTCGCCTCCCTCTCAATGCCCACCTGCCACGGTTCGTGTCCCGATTCCCCTCTCAAGGAGCGGAGGTTTTCAACGCCCTTCACTGCCCGTGGCCCCCAGGGCTCTTTGTACGCCTTTCCCCCTCTTCCCTTTGATCCCTCAGGTCATACGGAAGATGCTAGAGGAACGGGCAGATCTGCTTTTGGTGGCTCCATACTGGCCCAGACGCCCTTGGTTCGCCGATCTTTGTTGTCTGTCGGTGTTCAACCATGGAGGATTCCTCTGGACAGGATTGTGCTAACCCAGTGTCCTCTTCAACATCCGAACCCTCAGTGGTTCCAATTGACCGTCTGGAGGTTGAGCGATCGCGTTTAATCAGCAAGCAATTATCCAACAAGGTTATTTCAACCATCCAGGCTGCAAGGCGCCCCTCAACAGATCGCATTTATAATGCAACTTGGTCCATATTTACCAGCTGGTGTTCCCAATTTCATATTGATCCATGATCTCTTTCAATTGCTCAAATTTTGGAATTCCTACAAGCTGGTCTCGATAGGGGGCTTTCATCAATACCTTGAGAAGACAAGTTTTCTGCCCTGTCTTCCTGATTGACCATGAGAATTTCCTATCTCTTTCTCATCACCCTCTTATTCGCGCCTTTCTTAAGGGTGCTACTAATTTGTGACCGCCCATGGTTCATCGTTATCCTACTTGGGATTTGAACAAGGTCCTTCTGGCCCTTACCAAACCTCCTTTCGAACCGATTCGTTCCACATCACTACTATTTCTTACATATAAGGTTGCTTTCTTAGTGGCCATTACTTCAGCTCGGTGCATTTCCGAGTTGGCATCCCTATCTATCAGGTCAGACCTCTGTGTTATTCATGCAGATAGGGTTGTCCTCCGGCCGGACCCCACGTTTATTCCAAAGATTAATTCGGCCTTTCACAGGGCACAGGAGTTGGTCTTGCCCAATTTCTGTCCTCATCCTTCCCGAGAGTTGGAACATCAGTGGCATAAGTTGGATGTCCGGCGTGCCTTGAAGATCTATATCCATCGCACGGCATCCTTTAGGAGGACAGAGGCCTTGTTTGTTGTATTTCTGCCTCATAGTCAAGGTACTAGGGCCTCTTCCACCACCATAGGTCGTTGGTTGCGGGCCACTATTGCTAAAGCTTATCAGGGCCAGGCCCTGGCAGTTCCCAGGGGCATCACGGCGCACTCCACTCGCAGTGCTGCCTCCACGGCGGCTTGGGCCTCCCAACCTCCTATCTCTGACATTGTCGGGCCGCCACCTGGGCGTCTCCTTCCCCCTTTATCAGACATTATAGGTCGATATCTTTGCATCGGCAGATGCGTCTTTTGGTAGGAGGGTGCTACAGGGTGTGTGCAGGACAGCGACAGACTCCAGGGTCCAGTCAGCATCCCGCCTATAGTCCAGGCCAAGCTTTGGTATGTCCCAATCAAATGGATGCTCCAAGCAGCTCGTAGGAGAATAGGCGTTGGTTCTTACCTGATACGCCGGTTCTCTCCGAGCTGCGAAGGAGCATCCATCCCCACCCTATGTGTATTGCTAACTGTGTTTATTCCTTCCATCTGTGGGAGTCCTACTATACGACCCAGCTGATGTACTAGTTTCTCAGAAGCGACATCTGCCTTTTCACTGCGATCTTCACTAAAACTGGGGAACGCTGGGAGGAGTCTCGTGGAGGAGGAGGAGCGTTCCTAATTTAAGCTCAGCCTATCAGGACGAAGACTGAACCACCCCAATCAAATGGATGCTCCTTCGCAGCTCGGAGAGAACCGGCGTATCAGGTAAGAACCAATGCCTATTAATTAAAGGTCACCAAAAACCCACACAATTACAGTAGATGGAATAAGGCTTCTAGCAATGAAAATACAAATGGGGTCTCAAAGACTAGTATCTCAAGTGTTATGGGAAGGCTGGAACACAGATCTGATACAGTGGTGGGATTCACATTTTTTTACTACAAGTTCTGTGGGCATGGCTTGGTGGGTGTGGCTTGGTGGGCATGGCAGACAGATAGATAGGTAGAATTCTTTATTGGCCAAGTGTGGTTGGACACACAAGGAATTTATCTTGGTGCAAATATGCTCAGTATACATAAAAGAAAAGATACATTCATCAAGAATCAGATGGTACAATTATGATAGTCATAGGGTACAACAAGCAATAAAATCATATTAGGAAACAGTCAATATAAATCGTAAGGATACAAGTGACAAAGTTGCAGTCATATAGTTACAAGTGGGGGGGATGGGTGATAAGGAGTGATGAAGGATACTGGGGAAGGATACAGGGGAAGGATATTGTAAAAATCTCCATTCCCACCCCACTCCAGGGGGGAAGGTTACCACCAGTTTCTCTGAACTACTCAAAATTTCCACTACTGGTTCTCCAGAACTGGTCAGACCTGCTGAATACCACCTGTAATCTGATGTGTAAGAACTGTGAACCAATAGCTACAGATGGTGCAAAACACACAAGATTTCAGTAAGCATAAAGGTAATAAATTTTTGACACAAACTCAGAGACAGAGTTGTGGAAACACTTAGGCATAATCAAAGCATCAGAATCATAAGAATACCTGAAAGCAAAATATTCAGCTTCTAGACTAGAATATTTGCAGAAGGGATTTTCCCCAGCTTGCTTTTCCAGCTAATCAGTCCTGACTAACTCTTAACTCTCATAAATTGCAACACTCAATCAAACATTAGGAGAATTTCCTTTATAGTCTTGTTAATTCCTTAAGAGATTTCTAAATCACAGTTAAACGTCTTATCTTTAGCCAACGTAGAACTCTTACCACAGGCCTTTGCATTTCCCTTTCTCCATTTAGAATCTCTGCCTTTGCCCTCTATAATACTTTATTCTCTGATTCTTAAAGATTTTACTGGTTACAATTGAATCATTAAATAATTGAAAGGTTTGATTAGGCATGCATCTCCCATCTAAATATTTGTGGTGGCCTTAAACTATTTCATATTTCATGATGGTGACAATAATCACCATGCAATAGGCAATAATCATCAGTCTAGACAGGAACCATTCTAGAAGAATCTTATGTTTCATTTCTCTCTAGAGTCTAGACCACAGGTGTCAAACTCGCCACATCACGTTGTTACGTGACATTTCACAACATTTTCCCCATTCACGAAGCTAGGGTGGGTGTGGCCTACATGTGACAATTCCGGCCTGCGGGCCGCCAGTTTGACACCCCTGGTCTAGACCATCTCTTCAGATGATGCTATTCACAGCAGGGATTGCTGGAGTGATTTTGGAAGTAAGTTTGCAAAATGTTATGCCTGGAACACCTTGAATTGTTTTTGGTTTAAAAGCTTTACTTCTAGAAACTGCCCAAATTGTGAAAAAGTTTGGTCTGAATGAAGTCCTGTATGGCCTTTTGGAGAATGGGGACCTATTTCATCTCTCGGGGGAGAATTTTCCAAAGTTGGCAGATTAGTTAACCTTTTCTATTACCTGCATTCTGTTTTTACAAGATCTCAGAGTTTTTTTTCCCCCTGCCCAATTATCCCTTTTTTAAAAATCCAAAATCATGTTTATTCCTCTTTGTTTTAAAAGCAAGAGAAACTTGGCAATGAGAGTGGGGCTTTCTGTCTGCCAAGCAAGCACAGTGAAAGGCAAATTAATATCTATGATTATTCCAGCTTGAATAGAAACTGTAACATTCAGTAACCTGTTAGGACAAGTGTTTAAAGGCACATTCTATCATAATATCAATCAATATCAAAGATGGTGTCATCTCAGTTATTTTTTTTTTAAAAAAAGGTAATTGCTTGCTTTGGCATTAGTGGTGTAGAGAGTGATTGAATTTGAAAAATAAAAACAAAGGCAAAAAATTCCATTTAAAATGAGGTCCTGATGGTAATATATTAATTGAATCATTGACTGTACAATATAAAAGTATCTATATCAATACTATAAATATACTGTAAAAATATATCAATACTACGTTACATCACTGTGCAGTAATAAACACATAAGTCAAAAAAAGTTTCTGAGGTTGAGGTCTTATCATTCTAACATTTCTGTAGGAATAACCACAGAAGCCTTGCTCTGCACCTGTTCAATATTATTTTAAAATTCTTGAACTTTAACTTTTTTTTTTTCAATTTTAAGTGTGCTGAAAAGTAAGGTAATATAGTTTTATTTATTCCAGTCAATTAGTATGCATACATTTAAAATTCTGATATTAAAATTCAAGTGTCATATCATTGCTATTGATTTAAAAGCAGTGGAAATCAACAGAATCACTATCTCCAGGCCTCTAGATATGTATAAGTAAATGATATTTTTACTGAAGGACAGTTTGGATCCAATAGATCCAAGGAGATCTTAGAACAGTTATTAAAGACAGAATAAGCCTAGTCTCTTAATAGGGACAAGTCATATTGAAACAGAAAGATATATGGCTATTGACTCATGTGCAAATGACTAATGGGAAAGGATTCTTGGAATCAGCAACATTTAGAAGGATAAAGGATTTCCACCTCTAGCTTCAAAGTGAAGTATATACGTTTCCCAGTATCAAGTAGTGGAATGAGGTTAAAACAGAAGCTCATTGTTATGTCTTATTTTAATCCTGAGTTCATCAGCTTTGTTCAGTCTGAATGAAATTGAGGGTGTTGAAAAACTGCAGCATACTTCAAACCAAAGTACAATTGTTCAAGCTGAAAAGCTGAAATCTATCTTCAAGGACATCTGACTTATTAGGTTAGTCATAGGTAGGGGGGAGAGGAATGTATAATGGCTGACTGACTCATTTAGTGTGGCCTTTTAAAACTTGATGCTATCTGAAGGACAACCCCCTTCTCCCTCCATGATTATGGTAAATAATCTGCCATCCAGTCTGGGAAAACAAGGAATCTGCAATCCAAAATGTCTGGAAAGCACTATATTAGGGTGATTTATTGCTTTACCATGGAACTGTTTTAGCCCTCGAATTTTAGAATCTTTAACTTTTCAAAAATTAACATTTAACTTTAAAAAAAATGACATTTGTGATCATATCAATGAATATGTAATGAGAAAGGATACCATTCATATTTTGAGATGTGAAGGAACCTTCATTGTTAAACTCTTTCAGCTCTGCTCACAAATAAAATTAAATATCAGTTTGTGATTAATCATATTAAGTTTGAAATTGAAGTAAAATTATCAATGAATCCCAACAAAAAGCATACTTCGACTCTTTCAGGTATAACAAGCCTGTCCATCAAAGAGTATCTTTTTAGTTTGGTTCATATTATACAGTGTTCGGTCAAACGTTGGATTCCTAGATTAGGAAACCCCAGAGTTGGACTATGGCCAGAGACTCAGATTCTCATTTGGCCATCTAATCTCCCCGGGTCATCTAGTCCTGTTATTTTTTGACTCCCAATTATTTGGATGGATTATTACTTTGAGGATAACAGTGAAAGAAAGACTATGTACCCTGTCAGCTCCTTCCAGCAAGGGAGAAAAGAAACGTAAATAATAATACTGACAATATACAGCTATTGTTTCTTATATAACTACAGTTATGACAATGATGTGTATGTGTGTGTATAAACAACCATACTTTGTTCACAGTCTATAATTAAAACAAAGAGTGACTTATCGTGTCTGGATCATCCAGTGAAACTTAATCTAAAATTGTAAATGGTTCAAACTTTTTTTTATTGATTTTGCTTCCTAACTACAGTATGTAGCACTGAGTTTACTTCTTTGTTCACCATGAAACGATGTAGGCCAGTCTCCTTTTATTGGTCCTGATTGCCTAAACCTCCCCATAATAGCTGTGCTGATTGGGAATTCTGAATATTTCAATTTAATTTGAAGAACTCCAGTTTGACGGGCTAAAAAAAGGCTGTTTTCAATAAAAGATCAGTTGTGGAACCACCTTTACAGTTCAATACTTAAAAGCAAATCACAGTTATACTTCAGGCTTGGAAAACCTGGTGATAAAAGCATCATTCTTTCTTTTTCTGTCATACTGGATTATTTTTTTCTAAGTCAGGTCTACTAGGTCTACACCTCTCTTTGCATGGGACATCTAGACTAGCCAAGAACAGAAGCTTATGTTCATATTTGGTCAATTCCCACAAAAGTTAAGGAAGAGGTGAGAATACTCATAAAACCTCCATATCTTAGCATTTATGCATGCATGCCTCTGCTGTAGACTTCACACATTGCAAACAAAAGCACAAATGGGTTTACAAATTCCTTGGTAAGGGGAAACCCGATAAGACAGGTTCCTGCTTGCCAGAAAGCTTATAAATATGTTTTGCTGACTGCACTTCTGTCCCTCACCCTACTCTGACCTTACTGCTAAACACACAAAAATATTAAGAGATGCCCAAGCACACTGGGTCATTGGTGTCAGGGCCTCACACTCTTTCTGTTTAAAAGAATTAACATTTTCTCCTGAGAAACATCAGCAAAACACACTTAGCAATGACAATTCCTGAAGAAAAGGAAAGGAGTTTTAATAACATGAGTGAACCTTTAACCATTCTCATGTTATTGAACAATAACTGCCAGCAACCCTCAGTATTGGGCATGCTTTGAGAACTATAGTTCAGCAGTTTCTGGGAGACCAAGAATTTCTGTTTCTTCACTGAGCCGAAGGAGAATCCAGAATGGGTAGTCTCTAGTCTCATAGCTCTGCAGACCGAGTTGAAAAACTGAGGACATCCCTTCTGGTAACGGTCCCCAATTCTTCACTCGGTCTCAGCGTGTTCAGACCACCCTTAAATGGGCTCTGAATTATTTGGATTGTTAAAGAATATTACCCCCTGGATAGAAGTTTTTTTCATTAGAAACTTAGAACAGGTTTGTCAGCTAGCCGGCTAAACACCTTTGGTTTTTTATATTTGCGCCTTTTTTCCTTTCACATTTGTTTGAAGCCTTTGATTAATTTTTAACTTCATTTGCTGGTAGACTGGTTTTTTGGTTGTTGTAAGTCAGTTTGTGGACGAGGTGCCCCAAGAGACCTTGTGGCCTGGCTGGGGGCTGGAGTCAAGTGCCTTATTTAGGTCTCTGTCTCCTTTGCCATTTGTCTTATTTCTGTGAGCTGCGGCAGCCATGAGGCACGTCAGTCTCTTTTTCAGCGGCCATTTCCAACGATCAGGGACAATTCTGCAGTTTGACGCTAGGATTGTCCCTCGTGGGGGTGATAACCACCTGGATTTGATTCAGACCCTCTTGACCAGTCTCCAGAGCACCGTAGCAGCTGCATGATGCTTGAACCTGCCAGAGTTATTATGGTGCAGCCAGCACTTTGTCTCGCAAGTCGCTGATCCGTCAGGGCAATTTTAAAGAGTCTACCGTTTTTTTCTTTTTTCTTCTGTCACTTACTTAAATTGCAGAGCTATGCTGAGCTCACCACTTCTTGGTCGCACTTGCCTCCTGAAGTGGTGGACAGCTACTTTAGCCAAAGCAACCAGCCTTGGACTGAAGAATTTTGGTTCTTATTTTTCTTCCTTAGCCTTTTCTCTCTCCCTCTGTGAGTGACATTTAATTTTGGCGGGCTCAAGATGGCTGCCAGGGGAGCCGATCAGGAACATAGACCATAAGCTAAGTAAAAAGTTCAACATAAAGCAATAATGGATATGTGTAGTCTCAACTGATCTTCCGTCTCCTTTCAACACTTCAAATTCCAATTTGAGAGGGAGAGGGAAAAGCTATTGTTTTAATAAAGTATTTGGTCTATTGCAAGGGAGATCTACAGATTACAACATCCCAGAGAAATTTTGTATAAGTTACTGATTTGTTGGAGTCAGAAAGTCCTGTTTTGCACAACTGGATTTTCTAGCCTCCATAGGTACCAAGGTATTTTCAATTATACATTAATAAAAACTAAAGCACCTAAATTACTGAAACAAATTAGAACAATAACATATTTTCAAGTTGGGATATAACAAGATACTTTCAAATATTTGAGCAGCAAGAGCAGCAAGGGCCAAATAAAAGAATTGTAAATTGAAACATGAAAAATGATACATGTTAATATTTGATTTTCAGGACAGATTAGAGTATAAACTAGTTGTTGCTTTCGGACTCAAGTTCACCTGCTTGTCAGTCATCTACCTGAAGCTTTAAATAATTTGAAAAGGAAATTGTACTTATATTTTCTATCATCAATTGGCTTAGATTATGTTAGCATCTTGTAATCTATTCAGTTGAGTCTTTCTCAGCAAATTTTAAAAAGAAAATGTGCACATTTGTATCATTTAGTTATATTTTGAAATTGGTCTTTTAGCCAAGGTACAGTCATTTACAATTTTTCTTTTCAGCATTCATTCTGACTTCCAATGCTCTAAATGGGAAACAAAGAATATTTCTGTCTAGGTTGATCAAGCAGGCAGGCAGACATGCAGCAAAATGTCCTCTCCTACATGCTGGGGGAAAAAAGGTTAATTTTGCTCATTTTTATTATTCAGCTTCCACTTCAGATTTTGATTTTTTAATCTGACACAAATGAGCAACTTCATTCTTGCAGGATCTCCAAGACTGCTTGGAGTTTCTGGATAACTTGGGACAAATTATTTTGATGAATCTATGTCAATATTTTGTGTGACATCCAAAGGAAAAGGGGGCTGCACACACTTTCACTTTGCAAAGTTCGGGGCAGAGAAGATATTAATTTGCTTTACTTCTTTTATTTGACTTTGATAACATTATGTCGAGTTAACCTAATAGTAGTTAGCAATTTTGTAGCTACCAAAGATACATGCTTGCTGACTCATCATCAATTAGAAGGCAGTAGCTGCCAGGATGACAATTGCTGGGCATAGGAAGTCAGTGAAACTGCTCCATCAGCTATTCTTCTTAAGCCCCTTTGTCCTTCCCTTCTGTAGTAGAAAGATATGTGCTATACACAACCCCTTAAGTCAATTTACTCTGACAGAGAAGGTTGTTATGAAGGTTGTTTCAGAAGAAGATTTGGTTGCCAATTCAGCTGGTTACAGAACTACAGAATAACAGAATTGGAAGGAACCATAAAGGAGCCCTGTTCTAGTCCAACACCCCTGCTCAAGCAGGAGATCCTTTATTATTTTGGACGAATGGCAGTTCAATCTATTCTTGAATATCTCCAGTGATGGAGCACCACAACTTTTGGAGACAAGCTGTTCCATTGATTAATAGTTTTCACTGTCAGAAATTGAGAGACTTAGCTTTTTATTTACCTCAGTGAATGAAATGTCTTGGAGCAGCCCTGGTTATAAGACCAGTACAGTGGGCAGTTTTCCAACCCATTGAATTTTACTTGTATATATAATGTTACAAATTTTAAAAACAAATACATTAGGACAAAAACTAATGCAAAGTAATATAGAAAGAAAAAGAAAGAAGACAAATCAAAGGATAGCTGAAAAAGAAATAAATAAAATATATAAAGCAATAATTTCCAATCTTCACATCAATTATTAATGCAATTATAAATTTACCTTTTTAATAATTTATATCATGACTCTCTTGATTTGACTGATTCATTTAACAGCTATGGTGAAATCAATAGTCAAATCAGATATAACACACTTACCGTGGCTTAGCAACAAAATATTTGGTCCTAATTGTGTATGTAAGTTGTGGACTATCTGTATTTGTTCTGAACTTAGGTAATTTTGCATTTTCTATTTACTTAAATTATAGCATCATAATGAATGATCTGATTTGATCTGTCTTCAAGAGGTCCCCATTAAAAAACAATACAGTAAATTATTGGAATATCCCAAAATCGGGAAACCATATTTCTCATTAGTACAGCAAAAGAAAAGGGGTGTGGCTTTATATATTAAGGAAACAATAAATGCTAGACAAATTTTCACAGATGAAGATGGGAGAATATTGATGGTAGAGGTAACAATGAATCATAAGCAAATACTGTTGATAGAGATATATGCACCAAACAATAAACAAGAAGAGTTTTATGGAAAACTCCATAAGAAAAGTATAGAATTGGAATATGAAAATATTTGTGTGGTAGGAGATTTTAATGCAATTGTAGATTTAGAACTTGATTATAAGATTAGTAAAACAGGTAAAAAAAAACCTAGGAAAACAGTCCCTAAAACTTTTTTAAAATAATGGAAGAAATAGGCATTTAAGATGTATGGAGAAAAATCAATACTCATTCTATTCAAATAGACTAACTCTTGGTCAAGAATAGATATGGTATGGATGTCATTAGAATTGAAAACAGGTGTGCAAGAGATAGAAATAGAATCTAATGTCTTGGGCAGATCACAATCCAGTAAAATTGATATGAAAAGGACAAAAGAGAAAATTGAGATGGACATTGAACCAAACAATATTGCATGACAAGAAATATATACAAACTATGGAAAAAGAACTGGACTTTTTAAAAAAAGAAAACAGGAATAAGAGATTTCCCTGCAAATTGTATGGGATACTGCTAAAGCATATACTCAGGGATTAGCCATAACTTACGTGGGAAAGAAAAATAAGAAGAAGCAAAATAAAAAAATATTAGAAGAACATAAAAGATTAGAATTAAAATTACAGAAAGAACCACACCAAAATAAAGAATTTGAAAAACTCAAATGGACTTAATAAAACATAAATTGAATTTATTGAAAAAAGAACTGGCACAAAAAAAATCTAAAGTGTGAAAGAACTTTTTTGAAAATGCGAATAAACCAGGAAGATAGTTTGCATATAAACTGAAAAAAGATAAGAAAAAATGATACATTGATGAATAGATAAGAAAGGGACACTTTATTACCAAAATAAAGATAAAAAATAATAATTCAAGAGTATTATGGAAAACTGTATGACCAGGAGAAAACCCCGGATAATAGAATAAAACAATATTTGGAACAATATGGACTTCCTACAATATCTAAAATAGTTAAGGCTATGTTGAATGAACAAATAACTATGATGGAATTGATAGAAGCGATCAAGAGACAAAACAATAATAAAACACCAGGGCCAGATGGGTTACTGGTATTAATAAACATTTACAAGATGCATTAGGCCCAGTTATGTTGGAAGTTATAAGGAAGTTCTGCTAGAAGTGAAAGTACCAAATTAATGGTTGGAAGCAAATATTACTCTTATACCAAAAGACGATTCAGATTTAATGCAGATAAAAATTATAGGCCAATATCTTTACTGAATGCGAACTATAAAATGTATGCTTCAATAATAGCAGAGAGGTTAAAAAGGGTTTTGAATGAATTTATACATGTAGATCAAAATGGATTTTTGCCAAGGAGGCAGATTAAAAACAATATGAGAATGGTTTTAAACACATTGTAGTATTATGAAACACATCCTGGAAAATAAATGGCGTTGATCTTTCTAGACACATAGAAAGCATTTGATAATGTTAATTGGCAATTTATATTATTACCATTAAAATTCATGGATTTTGGGGAGAAATTTATTAATATGATCAAAGCACTATGTCATAAACAATCAAGGTGATGGTAAATGGGGACATGACAGAGATGTCTACTGTCCCCTTTACTATTAATACTGACCTTGGAAGTGCTAACTAGAAATATTGGACAAGATGAAGAAATAAAAGGTATGGAAATAAAAAAAAGAGAAATATAAGTTACAGGCATTTGTGGACAATTTGGTTTTTATATTAGAAGATCCACTAGAAACGACCAAAGTTAATTAAAAAAATAGAAGAATATGGTGAAGTCACAGGACTGAAAATAAATAAATAAAAGACAAAAATACTGGTTAATACTAGTATCTTACAGATACACAAAAAGAGTGCTAATGGGGGGAAATGATATACAGATAGTTAAGAAAGTAAAGTATTTAGGGTTACAACTAACAGCAAAATGTGCAATGATTGAAAAGGATAATTATATGAAACTGATGCAACAAATCAAATCAGATTTGGAGAAATGGAAAAATTAGCAATTGTTGTTGATAGGAAGAATAGCTATTATAAAAATTAATATTTTACCAAGACTATTTTATTTATTTCAAACAATTCCAATAAAGCTGGGGGAAATATTTTGAAGAATTAAATAAACAATGCTAAGATACATTTGGCTAGGGAAAAAAAACAAGAATAAGCCTGAAAATATTGCAAGATTCCAAAACAAAGAGTGGGGGCTTTGGGTTGCCAGATTGGGAATTATACTATCAGTCCTCAGTACTTAGATGGGTGAAAGAATGGATTAATCGAGGCATAAAAGACTATTAACTTTAGAGGGACATGATATTCAATTACATTGGCATACTTTCTTGTTGTGGCCCTGACTCCCAAGCCTGTGTTGTCAGAGGAAGAGGACCTGGAAGATGAGGGGGAGGAACTGGCAATGCCTTCCTCCCTAGGACTTTCCTCCCTGCCAATGCTTTCCTCCCTGGTAATGCCTCAGGTTCCATCAGACAACCAAGAGGAACAGCTTGAGATGAATCAGGAGGAAGGCATGTCAGAGTAGCCCCTGACAGGGAGTGAAGAGGAGTCTTGGCTCGACTCCAGGCAGCATCGCAGGGAGAAACGTGAGCAGCAACGTAGGAGACGTGGGAGGATCAGAGAGTGAGCTGAGTCACTGAGCCACACCCCACAGGGGATAAAAGTGGGTGTGCTTTCTCTTTAAACTTTGTACGGGACAAAATTTAACTTACTTTAGACTTTATTTGTGATTATGTTGGAAGAATGATTGTTTTGTGGACTGCCTTGTGCTTTGTGAAGTAAAAGACCAATTTCCCTCTGTGTGAGTAAGACTTTGATTTACAACTGGGATGCCAAGAATGTTATCAGTTACAGAGAATTTGCTCTGTGAAGTTTGAGCCAGCTTGCCTGTCTGTGTTTGTGTGTGTGTGTATAATCCCTTACCTTTTGGGGGAAAGGGAAGGGGAGACAGAACACTTTCTTATGGTATGAGAAGAATAAGATTCATAGCTATTTTCAAAGACATTATATTAGAAATATCAGTATGGGTAAAAATTAAAGAACACCATTATTTGAAAATACCAGTCTGGCTTTCCACAATGGAAGCATTGATACATCCTAATGTTATCAATATGGGAAAAAATTATAAGATATAAAGTTATTTTGAATGAAAAGGGGGAATTAAAAATTAAGCAAGAACTGAGTAGTCAAGGGATGGATATAGCATGGTGGCCACAAGTGTAGATACAATCTTGATAGGAGAAAGATGCTAAAATGTATGGTTTTAAAAAGGAATTAACAGAATTGTACCAGATATTAACTGAAATGGATGAAAAATTAATAAAGAAAATATATAACTATTTATTAAGCATCAAATTGGAAAGCAAGCAAGTAAAGGAGACAACGATAGCTTGGGCTAAAAACTTTGCTTATGCATTAGAACTGAATAAATGACAGAAATTGTTAGGAATAGAATTGTTAAATTAATTATGTCAACTACATATGAAGAAATTTGTATAAAATGTTCTACAAATGGCATTTTTCACCAACAACATTGGCAAAAATGTTTAAAGACAGGTCAGCTAAATGTTGGAAATATAGCCAGACACCTCGTTCGTATTATCATATGTGGTGGACATGCCCAAAAGCAAAAGAATATTGGTCGAAAATACATGCTTGGTTGGAAAAAATGATAAAGCAGCATAAAGATTTGAAACCAGAAATATTTTTGTTGGGCATCCTGCCGGAAAATTATGACAAAAGGAATATATGTTTGATTTTCAATGTATTAACTTCAGCCAAAATTGTATTTGCACAACAATGGAAAAGTAAAGAGATCCCGAAAGATAAGAGTCTAATTAAAAAAATATTAGAATGTGCAGAAATGGACAGATTAGCTCTTACAATTAAGGAAAAAAGAAGGAACTGAATATTTCGTGACATGGGACTTATTTTAACAATGGTTAGATAATAAAAGTAGAAGTTAGAAGTATCGGGATACAAAAAGGACTAATGTTATAAAGGGGATTTGTTAAAGTAGACAAGTAAAATATTATTATTATAGAATTAATATTATTGTGATGAATATTGTTGTAAACATTATGATTTCCTAAAAATAATTGTACCCAGACAACACACTGTGTGATTCAAATTGAATTTTTACATGTTATATAAATAAAACAAACAAAAAATTAGAAAAAAATAATGAATGAAGAAATAAAAGTTTATTTCTGCCTCCTCATTCACAAATGAGCACAATTTTGCTGTAGCAATGACAAAACGTATTTGCTAATGGAACTGCACAGTCACTTTCAATAACAGAAGTAAAAGAAATAGTCTTGATAACAAACTAGCTGTAGGCTGACACAGATAATGAACTCTAAAACTGTTGGCTCTTTAGTTCGTTTCCTAACTCTTTCCAGCTAAGGTGTGTTGATATTAAATTGCCATCTTGTGGCTGCGTTATTTTCTAAGCTGTTGAAATTGACCTGTATAGATATATGTTTTCAATATATTAATGGCCTTCTCCAGTGTTGACTGTGTAGTCTATTTAATATACATGATGCTGAATGTGCTTTTCCACATATTAAATTTTTGGCTTAGCAGAAAAATACCTGCTCTCACAATAAACACAGGCATCATTCCATTGGTGAGGAAAAGACTGAAAGCAGAAGGTATCTAAATTCTTGGGTATCTATATCCAAAGCCCAACCTGGCTTACCCCCAGATCATGAGGAACAGGAGTCACAGTTCCCTGTTGATAGTTTAGAGCAGGGGTGGAAATCTCAAGGGCCATTGACTGGATCCGGCCTGCAGGGTGCTTAGATCTGGCCTGTGGGCCCACCCTGGAAACAGTGAAGAATCAGCCCATGGTGCCTCTGTCGGCAAAAATAAAGCTCGGAAGGGCCGCATGTGGCCCTCGCGAGCTCCGTTTTTGCCAGCAGAGAGCTGTAGGAGGCCATTGCAGCAGAAAACAGAGCTCGTTTTCTCTGGCAGAGTGCTTGAGCCACCACAGGTGCCCCTGACATGAGTGCTGTTGAGTAGGCCACTCCCACCCTGGCCCATTGAAGTCAAACACAACCCTGATGCAGCTCTCAATGAAATTGAGTTTGACACCCCTGGTTTAGAGCATGCCAGTGGAATGGGACAGTCCTTCATCCTGAGCTTCAAATTTTGCCTTGATCCTTTTCTAATATATTTGGAGAATGACTTCTGTGTGCTTTTGTCCACAGCAGAATGCTAATGAGGAAGTTTCTGCAACTGCTCTGAGATAGCTTCCAAAGATCTGTCTATCAAAGAAGATTTCTCTCTCTGCCCTTAAAGGGACGCATTCAATCAATCACCATTCAGAGAATGTGAGAATGGCCATCTAAGTTATTACATAATATATACTGTATTTGCTGCTTATATATGTCATGCATGATTTTCAATCTCTTAATAGAGCAGTTAGTTCACAATACAGAGAAAGAATCCTTATAAACATTAACAACGACCTTATAGGACTATTATATTTTAAAAGTAAAAATATATCATCTAACTTCAGTTACTTTATGTATAATATTATGCTTTAGGGAAATAAATTTTCTATTGATGTCACTAACTGAAGGAAAAGGGTGATAGATAATGCTACCCAGCTTAGAGATTCCAAAATAACATGCTATTTATAGGGAACAGTAGGTAAATAAATCAGTAAGTATGCTGTTGCTTTGGATATTCTGGAAGTAAACTTGAACATGTCCTCCAGTTTTTTTTAGGTTACTGCAAATTCATATTTAAATATTTAAGCATTAAAAAGGAAAGCAAGTTGACTTTCTGCACCAAAGCTGAATGGACCCAGATAATAGCATCTTTGTTTCCAAAAGAAAGATGTTCAAATATCTTAGCATTTATCACTTCTTAGTGACCTTCCAGATGTAAAACAATACAGTTGTAGCTTTAGTTTTCTAAATAGAGAAAACAAGCTCAATTCCTACAGCTACAACTTGCTGTGTGAAATGCAGCTTCCTATAAGGCATCTAGCTTGGAGCTTATGGGTTATGTTATGTTATGCTCTACAGATGGAGTCCCATAATGACTTGGAGAATTGTGTACCAGAACTGTAAGTTTCTCTTTGGTGTTCAAGCAAATGTGTATTTTTGGAGAAACTAGGCAACTTGATGCTTGAAGAAAAAAAACAGGAGACTCTGGCCTTGGAAATATAAATTAGACACCTCTGAGCAAAGCAGGAAAGGATCAGTGGTGGGATTCAATTTTTTTACTACCAGTTCTGTGGGCATGGTTTGGTGGGCATGGCATGGCTTGGTGGGCATGGCAGGGGAAGGATACTGCAAAATCCCTATTCCCTCCCCACTCCTGGGGGAAGGTTACTGCAAAATCCCATTCCCTCTGTACCCCACTAACTTGCTTTCCAGCTCCGTTCTCCTGTGTAGGGCAACAAAAGAAGACCCATTCGGCATTCAAGAGGCAGAGAATAGATGGGGGTGGGGCCAGTCAGAGGTGTATTTGCCAGTTCTGCGAATTACTCAAAATTTCCATTACCAGTTTTCCAGAACTAGTTATAACCTGCTGAATACCACCTTTGGACAGGATCAACATGAAAATTATGAATTCTGAATCAGTCTTAGAGCAACGTGCGTTAAAACCCTCTCCCCTAATGGATATGCAGGAATACAGCCAACTGATCTTGTACCTTAGATTGAACAACTGCCCATTGTTTTCTTTAAAATGGGAGCCGCTTTCTTTACATAATCAAGTTACATTATCCTTGTTGTGCTAGTTATTAAATACATCGTCTACCTTCTGCTCCAACCTGTTATCATTCCATGATATAATATGCGATGCTTCTTAATAGCACCTACTTCTGAATTTTCCAGAATTAAAAATCTCTCCAAAGGAAAGCTATGAAGGACTTTTAGGGACTTGGAGATAAGAAAGCAAGACAAGAATGGTCAACTGGGATTGCCATGTATTATAACAGATACTTTTTGTCTGACAACAATGGTTAATTTTTCAAGTGGAGAAGAGAGATTCCACTAAAGTTCAATCGGATTCTAGATTTAACAGAATGCTCCCTGAACTGATCACCCCTAATAGAGATATTTAGATAGATGTGATGTCCCTGGGTCACAACTCTAAAGTTGTGCAAAGTTAGGAAGCTGCTTCATAAAGCAATGCAGCGCCCATTCCTTAAAACAGAGGTCCCCAAACTTGGCAACTTTAAGACTTGTGGACTTCAACTTGGAGACCTCTGCCTTAAAAATAAACTGCTACATAACTTTGAAACCAAGTTTTATGTCAGTCCACAAACAGTCAGTTTTCTTGGCATATCAAGCAGATGGATGAAATTTCTGCTTATATTCCTTACTTTACCAAAACAAGACAAATTGAAGTTGCCCCATAGAATTCTACCAAGATCACTCTTTGTATAGCTCTGTGTGTAGTTAATCTTGGAAACAACGAGCTGATTTTTAATATCCTAGTCATGTTTGATTAGTTTGCTTTGCCTCTCTTCTCTTCTCCTCTCCTTCCCATTTCCCCTTCTCTTTTGCCCTCCCTTTCCCCTTCCCTCTCCTTGCCTTTCCCACACCCAGCACATTCCAACTATAACTTTGTTTAAATACATTAACTTCAAGGGTAGAATCTTTTTAAACTCTATCCCCCTCTCTTTTTCATTTATTCCTAAGAAAGATGCTTGATGGAATCTATCTGGATCTTGTTACACATGGTTGGTTTTAGAAGTAGGAGAGCCAGAATTCCTCCAGTTTTGCCCTCATATTTTTGGATGTCTTGAAATTAACGTGAAATATCCTGTTATTTCTGTTACAAAAATTCACTGTATCTCAAAAACATGCTGTTTGCTCTTGTTTTACTGCCTTTAATTTGTTTTGCTTTTGCTACCATGCACACCAAAAGGCAAAAAAAAAAAAAAGCTAAAAAATGTGTATTGATTTATGAAATCAAATTTTGTGAAACAGTCTCTATTCTCTCAAATAAGAATCTACATCATCTGCCACCTTCACTTGCCAACATGCTTCTATTATCTTGGTCTTTCAGATTTGTTTGCCTTTCCTGTGTTCTGAGTAATCATATGAGGAGAAAAAAAATATGTCAAAGAAATATCTCTCATGGATATTTCCTGAGCACACACTGAAACCATGTAACTTTTGATGGCTGCTTTTTCTCCTCAGGGCTAAGTACATGACGAATTCCAAGCTTGATTGATGATCTCAAAGGAACTTTCAATATAGTTTAAGTCTTAAGGATGATAATCTTATTTTACCCTCAGGCACTCCTAGTGATGGCCCATTAGTCACACTAAATGGTCTGATACCGCTTTCAACATGCTATGTATCAGACGATGCCATATATGTATTCAATACTACTACTACAACTGTTGTAGAAGATTGCAAATGCCTATTTGTCATTTCAGTTATAATGCCCCTTCCTGTCTGTTTTGTATCTCAATTCATAACGTCTGGCTTCAAGCACAATGGAACATTTGCAGAGATAGAAATGAGATGCAGACATCTATCATAACATTAGCATGATGTCCACTTAAAAAGACAGGATTGTAAGCTGGGTGATAATTTCTAGACAGCACTTATTTCTGTCTGCTGCTAAGATCAAGTTGGTGCGAGCCTTTATTAATCAAAATAAAGAATCATCAGGTAACATTGATCTTAGCACTTGACAGAAAGATGTGGCTCATTCATGAATATAAAGGTAGAATACTAAGCTTATTTTAGTGACCAAAAATTTAAAATCTTATTTGAAAGCTATTTGGTATTAGAAAACAGTCTCACAGTAAAGCAGGGGCAGCTCTTCGTTAATTTCATCTTCCTTACCAAAATAAAAATAAATGGATTACAGACTGGTTTCTTTTTTCATTTCTTAATCTGAATAGCATTTCATATACAAAATATTACAATTCTATCAACTAAAATGTACCTTTTGCTGGTAACAGACAGATTTACTGTGGGGTGGAGAAAAAAGTAAAATTAAGCATGGAGAGCTGTTTTCAAGATGAACTACCATGCAACAACATTATAAATAAGCTTTCAAGTTATAGACAACTCTTCATCAGATTGGATGTTAAATAAGATAGTGAGAAGGCTGGCTATGAGTCACTTATAACAGTCTGAAAATGGAATTCAGAAAGACCTTCATAAATATAATTATTCTGTGATCCTCATTCAGGGCTAAAGAGATTATAGACTACTGGGAGAAAGAAGAATAATGACTGTTGCCCCATTTCAAACCATAACATATTTAATATTTTCTGACTTTTCTTTCTAGCATTATCTCTGTAATCCTGATAATGGCTCTCTGTGTTAAAGTATATTGAATATGATTCTCATCCTGCAGATAAGGAAGGCAGTAGTTTGTCCAAGGACCCACAAATCTGTTTATATTCACTCGTAAAAAAAACCCCAAACTTATTCCAGTAAGGGCCTAGTAGTAGTAGTGCAGCCCATGAACCAGAGGTGGTATTCAACAGATTCTGACCAGTTCTGGAGAACCGATAAGGGAAATTTTGAGTAGTTCGGAGAACCGGCAAATACCACCTCTGACTGGAGATTTTACAGTATCCTTCCCCTGCCACGCCCACCAAGCCATGCCCACAGAACCGGTAGTAAAATAATTTGAATTCCATCACTGCCATAAACCCACATACCTAAGAGAAGGTTTGAATTCAGAATGTGTTTGCTCATCATTTACATGTAATCAGTACTTAATAGTCTTTTATGATGAATTGATGGCTGTATTACACATTGCCTAACTAATGGAACCTCCATCCCTTGTGAAATATGATTTTTAATACAGTGTATGCCCAGTTTGGGATACATACATATGAAAGAACATGGAGTTGTTCCAAATATACTATTATTAGTAGTTAAGAGAACTCCACACGAAATGCAAATTATCTGAACTGTGCCAATGACAATACAATTTTGGAATTACACCTGTTAAAGATGAATAGTTTTAGGGGAACTTGCTTCTAAAAATAAAATAAATTCAAGAGATACTTTAAAGTAGTGGTCTTTTAACTTTTCACTGTGTGTCTTCACTGGGGAAAGCAAATATATTGTTATACCTTGCAAAGTTGAACACAAAGCTATTTATAAAGTATGTTTTTTTTACTTCATACCTCACTTTCACTTTTTTTTACCCCACAATAACCCCGTGAGGTAAGTCAGACTCCATGGCTTAGGGTATACTTGAAGTAGATCTTGGCAGTCCTAGTCTAAAGTCCTAACCACTGTACCACTCTGTACCACAGTTCAAAACATTTTGCAAAAATATGCTGTATTGTTTTCCCTGCTTCCATGTAAGAAATTCAAAGCTTTTCTGGCATTTCCTTTGCTAAGCCATTTTTTCCAAGAGCATCCTTTTGACTGCATTTCAACGCACCCCGGGAATCCAGTACACCATTTAAAACTTCCATATCGAGCAAATGGTAGTGCTGTGCCTTTTTAGTAAAGGTCCTGCTGCCAAACAATTTGGTAGCCCCATTATTTACTTGTTTTCAAGCATTTGGCATTTCACAACATAAAATTAAATAGCGACCAGCAGCTAAGGCACAACAGCAATATGAAGGGATGGGAAGGGAAGGAATTTGATACATTCATCTAAGAAATACTAAAATGAAGCAATATAAAATAAAATAACAAAATAATAATATGTTAGAAGAAGAGAAAATAATGTCAGTAATGAGAAACTTCATCCCAGTTCCTAACAGCAGATTATGTCTTGCAATAAAATTAAAGGAATATTTTTCCACATAGTTACAAATTAATCGTTACATAACATTTTTAAAAGTTTCCAAAATCGATAATATGATTTAAAAACAAATACTTGAATCATCCTTCACAAGAAGCAACATAAAAGGCTAAAGAAAATAAACATCTTTTTGGACTGCTTAGCAGAAACCAAGACACGTTCACTGTAAATTATACATTGCTCATTTATTTGAAAACAATGTTTTCTGTTTTAGGCTAAGAAATAGCTTTAGAACCATTTCTCTTGTACTGTTAAATATATACATATGTCTTTTCCTTCAGGGCCAGATCCCTTTTTGGTGCTGAAAAAACTATTGCCTTCCAAATTCCAGACAATTATCTTCTGAATCCGATGGACCTGGACTGTAAAGAGGCAATTCAGACATGTTGGAGAGAAACAATGTGATTTCATCATAAAGGCTAAGACTCCAATCTGGCTGATCTGCTGGAACATTAAGAAAAAGAAAGAAAGAAAGAAAGAAAGAAAGAAAGAAAGAAAGAAAGAAAGAAAGAAAGAAAGAAAGAAAGAAAGAAAGAAAGAAAGAAAGAAAGAAAGAAAGAAAGAAAGAAAGAAAGAAAGAAAGAAAGAAAGAAAGAAAGAAAGAAAGAAAGAAAGAAAGAACAACCCAAGAGGGCTGATTCTTCTCTTGCCCCTTTTTCTGGCATAGAGAGTCTGAGAACCAAAAATGAGGAAGAAGACAACACAGTTCACGCTCAGAGTTAGAGCACCATGCTGCAACCTGCATCTCCCAAAACCAATCATAGTTTTGAAGAAATTGGCAACAGCCAATTGTATAATGTGTAGTAAAAGGTGCATAGAAAATAATGTAAAACAATACCATTATAAAATATAAAACTGCCCTGCTGAATGTATTGAGCAAGACTGATGTAAAATGAGTCACTCAGGGACAAAGAGCTGAAAAAAGCATCCACACATAGGTGAAAGCCAATCAAGATGCACAGTACTTGAAGTTGGGTGAAAAGTGAAATGGAAACCCCCCACACACATACACACACCCATGGGACTACAAGAACAATAAGTGGAACTAATAAGAGCTGTTCTTTCCTGGTATAGTATTTCAAAACAGAGTTCTAAGTTTACCTCAGTGAGCTAAAGGAAGACTGGGTGGTCAACAGCATTTTGTCCCACCCCATAGAGGATATTGTCTAAAAGAAAAGTCAGGGAAGCTTATTTACTTGATCTGTATTTGTTTGTAATCTCTTATTATTTATTGGAGGAGTTGCATGATACTCAAAATCAGCAAATGGAAGCGGCCTGTAAGGCTGTAATTAAATAAGCAAGCAAGCAAGCAAGCAAGCAAACAACAAACAAAATCTAATCCCATGGCAAAAAGGCAAATGCTAGGATTTATTAGGAAAAAAGGTTATTAAAAAATAATCCTCATTAATGCATAATGTGTTTGCATGAATTCATCAAACTGTGTTATGAACAAGTTTATTTATTTATAATGTCGTACATAGGTCCGATGGTTCTATTTCCCCCACGCACCAAGGCCACTCTCTCAACAGCAGAAAAAGATTCTGAAGATGCAACTCAAATTAAGACACAATACAAATGCTTTATTGCAAGGAAAACCTGTAGTATTTGGATCTTTTTATTTTTTTAAGAAAGAAAAGACAGAATGGATGGTGTCATATTCAGGAAAGGATTATGAAATTCACTGCCTCAGAATGCCGGGTTGGCAGATGATGGCTATTATTCTTGAGAGCTCTGAAAAGAAAACAGGCAAATAGATGGAAAATCATTTTTTTAGTCTTTGCCATGATCCATGATACAAAGATCTTACCGGAGCGCAGTTATTGGAGATGATGAATGGAAATGTCACTGCCATAATATCTTTGAATGGGAATTTTTGGAAACATCAGGGTAGCTACTTGAAGAAAATAAAATCATATAGACCTTTGTGGACAAAGTGGACTTTTGTTATAATTTAGCACAGTTCTTCAACTCTCATGGTATTACCCTATGGCAAAAATGTACTAGTGACAAAACATTGCAATGTCAATATAACCATCACAACTATAGCCAAGGGGAACCTGGATGCTGAACAAGATTTTTAAAACAGTTCACCACATGGTTTTTTATTTATTTATTTATTTATTTTATTTGTCAAGTGCTTACAAGATAATAGGTATAAGTAAAACATAGTTATGAATACATGGATACATATAAGAAAAATAAAATATAAAAGAAACAATAGGACAGGGATGGTAGGCACGTTGGTGCGCTTATGCACCAACTTTTTTTTTTTCCTTTGGAGAAAAATTGTGCCTCATGGAATCAACCCAATTTTTGTGAAGGCATATTTATTTCCCCATTTCTTAATAAAGAACTGATCTTTGTGAGTATGCTGCATCCTGTATATAGCACAGCTTAAAGCTCTTATAAGTGGTATCACCTTAGACCCAGGGGTGGTATTTACCGGTCCGGACTGGTTCAGGTGAACCAAATGTTAAATTTGCATCTGGTTTGCCGAACTGGTATTTGAACTGTCTGGCTGGCTCACCCACCCCACCCATCCCAGGAGTCTCCATGTGGCCCATTTCCGATGCAGGTGAGTGCAGGGTCTGCACAGAGATTCTGGGAGGGGAGAAAACAGGACTTTCAGAAGTCCAGAAATGGGCCTGTTTCTGGCTTCTGGAGGGCCTCCAGAACCCAGGGGAGGCCGTTTTTGCCCTCCCAGAGGCCCAAGGGAAGCCTCTGGACCCTTGGGAAGATGAAAATGGCCTTACCTGAAGTACCAGAAGTTTTTTTATTTTTATTTTATTTATTTATTTGTCAATTGTTTACAAGATAATAGTTATGAATACATGGATACATATAAGAAATATAAAAGAAACAATAGGAGTGGGACGGAAGGCACGTTGGTGCACTTATGCACGCCCCCTATGACATGAAATGGGCCTGTTTCCAGCTTCTGGGGGGCCTCCAGAACCCAGGGGAGGCCATTTTTGCCCTCCCAGAGGCCTGAGGGAAGTCTCTGGATCCTTGGGAAGGTGAAAAACAGTCCTCCCGGAAGTTCTGGTAGGCAATGTCCACCATGGCCACGCCCACCCAGCAACTGGGCAGCAAACCAGTTGCTGGGATTTTTTGAATCCCATCCCTGCTTAGACCCATTAATCAGACATAAAGACAAGTTGCAAAACAAATTAGTCTATAAATTTTCTTCTCTTATTATCTGATTTAAAGAGCTTGACAACTAATAATTCCTTTTGTAGCTGGAGTTTCTCAAATGTTGGTACATTAAAACAGAAACCTGTTTTAATTTCTATAAGTTTCTTTGCAGCAATATAGCCATGGAATGCTAATGCTTTAAATAAAGATGTTTTCTGACTTCCCAATCTTGCCCATAACTCTGGTATCTGGGAGGTTCCCTATTCTAAATCAGGCCTAATCAAGCCTGCTTAGTTTCTGAGCCCAGACAAGTTGGCCATACTGTCAACTATCCAGTTGGTGAATCCAGAAAAAGAAACTCCTGGGACATTATTTTATCAAGACTATAAACTTTATTGAATAAACCACATTGGCACAGAAGAAGTGAAACCAGCTCTGGCCTTCCCATGCAAAAGCAAGCATAGTTAATTCTCCTTTTCCTTACAGGCCACCCATATTTCATTACGTCCACCAATCACATTTGTTCATTTTGTTATCGGAACAAGCCAGCCACTCTGGGGCATCAGTTCAGTCTGTCCTTCAGTTGGGAGCAATGTCTCATGGGAACCAATGATACTTGGATGCCATTCCCTTCACTGTTGCATTCCATTCTACCCCCTCCCTTTTCTTTGTCTAACTATGAGCAAAGTTGAACATAGGTGAAAGTGCGAATCAGTCTTGACATATATGCTAATGTCTGTGGAGCCTTATTTAGAAAAGAGACCCTGTTATCAGCATTCACTGAATGTGTGCTAGCATTCTGAAGATATTGAGGCTAATCGAAGCAAAATTTGTTTGAAAAAACAGGGATGACGTTGGCTCAGATAAGGATGAAGCCTTTATTTCTATTCAGCTTTGCTAAGAAGTGACATTAACTTAAAGACCAATGGGATCTACAGGGAAGGGGAAGTTATTGCAAGGAAGATTTAGAATAATTTGTTTCCTAGACAACCTGTTGCAATCTAAGCCCTTCTAGGCACATGTACCTGGATTGCTAGCTTGAACATTTACAGAATCTTTGCACTGTGGCTGGGTTTTGCATTAATAAATTGTACCTGTAATAAAGCAAGATTAGTATTTTATAATTATAATGTTCTTAAATAAATATATCATGTTATAAAATAATTATAGCTAAGAACTAAGAGGTAATTCCCCCCACTGAAGTCACCAAGTGACCTCTATGGTTAAATGGGACTTCATCCTTAACTACGTTAATTCTGCCAGTGTTCTCCTTCCTTGCAATTTATTATGAGGAATATCTAAAATTGATTCTGGGATTGGCATTTATGTCACCTCTGGCATTTCTTCTCATTACTTCTATTCATTCATCCTTTTTTCTACCCAGGTAATGTTGAATCAATTGTTCAGGGCATAATGTTAAGACTTTGCACCATATTGCCTCAAGAAATTATTTTTATACTGTCTTCATACACACAGTGGATGGAAATAAAGCTGAAAGGATCAAGAGCCTAGTAAACTCTGGATATCAAAACCGGGGAGCAGAGGAAAATCATAACAAGGAGCACCATGTAAGCAGTGTTCTTACAACCATAATCATAAAGCACAAAAACTGGAACCAATATCTGACTCTCCCCCCAAAAATTGAATACTTTTTACACTGTTTATTCCTACAGAGTAGAATTAAATCATGTAACATTCTCAAAGCCATGTTTGAAATGTAGCATAGAACCTGAACCTGAAGTTAAGAGGCTTCTTATAATAAGTAATTATTTTTAAGGTTATAAAAAAAACACATTGCTCTGCAAATGATGGAGAGTGACATTCAATAAATAAATAATTATAGTGAAACTGCTCTCTGTATCCATAACAACCACTATGTGAAAAGTTATACAAATTTTTTCATCTATAAGAAGCATTGTATCATTCAGGAGCCCTCATTTAGTTCAAGTTATGATCTTTTGCAAGCATATTAGACACATGCAACCAAGAATAAATAACACAGAAAGCAACAGTGGGCATATGCAACATTTACAAACAAAACTATTGAGCCAGGAATGAATCTACATAAGATGATTATCAGTGACATATAGAAATATATTATTTACTCCTTCACCCTCAAATTCCTGCAGATAATGTTTTATCAGTCTATTATTTTGTACCAATTATTCTGTTGAGTCCTGGGTGCTCTCTTGGTTGTTTTCTTAGCATCTCTCAGATGTTTCCTTACCAACTAGGTAACATCATCAATGCTAGTAAGGAATAGGGTTTGCTCTCTGTTTATATTCAAATGGCTTGCTAGTTAGAGTGGTGGTATTGGTTCCTTCATTGGGCTGTTGCCTTATTGCTTGTCTGAGTTAATAGTTTCCTAATTGGAGTATTGTTTACTGCTGGATAGTTGGTCTGGTATTAATCTTGGTGTTAATCTCTGCATATCTGGATGATGATTGGTGGTGAAGAGGTGTTGTAGTTTTTTTGTTTCCTTTTTTGTTTTATTTTCTCCTTTAAATGGTATGTGGATGTTGTTAATCTCTGCTGATGGCTGATTTGTCTGAGTTCCAGGTTCCTAGGAATCATCTAGCATTTTTGGACTTAGTTTGATTTAGGATGCTCACAGTTTCCAGTTGAACTAAGGTGAAATCTGTCCATGAGTTGTGCAATTAAAGAGTTTTCATCATGTTTTCTGACTTCTAGTTAGTGTTCATGGATGCACTCTGTTAGTCTTGTGGCACAGAGTGGCTGTTACAGTCTTTTCACTATATGTTTTTGATCAGGGCTGTCAAACTCATGGCCCATGGGCTGGATGCGTCATGTGCTGGCTACACCCATCTCCAATTTAGTGAAGAGGAAAAAAGTCGCAATACGTCACGTGATTACACCATGATAACATGAATGTGGCATCCCTGTTTTAGATGAGAACTGTGTATAACAAATTTTTTTTGAGATTATGGGGAAGCCCAGATAGCTATATTACAACTCTTCATGTCTGTTCAATGTTAATTGTAACAGGACTGTAATCTAACTCTTGATTTGTATTTGGCTCTATTTTGCAGAAATAAACCACTTAGCCAGTTTTCCTGTAGTCTAATAATTGGTAAATAAAAAGGTAGAGGAGAAGGATGCTTTTATGGTTAAAGCTTTTTCATAGTTATAACATTTACAATATTGGGGACAGCAAACATATAAAAATACAAAATGTCTCAAGTAAGGGCATGCCGTGCATGAAAATGTAATAACTGAGACCGTAATTTTGAAATAGCTTTTAGAAATATATAGCTGTAAATATTATAGAAGTCATTCATTTTTTAAAAAAAATGTCCTGCCTTTATTACTTTTATAAGTAAGACGAGGCAATGAATATACCTAAAACTCCTTCCTTCACCTATTTTCCCCATCACAGCAACTCTGTGAGATAGGTGGGCTGAAAAAGAGTGACTGACCCAAAGTTATTTATTTATTTATAAAATATATATTGCTGCCTACTCGCACACATGGCAAGTCAAGGAGGCCCACAAGGACATAAAACCACATATAAAAGAAAGACAAATAATAAGATAATAACCCCCACTCCGGGGTCAACACACATTCCTACTAGCCATTTAATGGGCTTCATCCTGATCTAGGTTTCCCAGGCCCACTGGCAGAACCACATCTTCAGGGCAGGGGTGGGATTCTACCAGTTTGGATAGAACCAGTTGTTATGATTCTGCGGAGTTTGGAGAACTGGCAAATCGTGTCCCTGGCTGGCTGCTGCACGCCCCCCAGGCTCCATTCTTTTCCTTTCTGAGCCCCAGGGAAGCCTTCTGGGAGCAAAAATGCTCCCCCAGCAGGCTTCCCTGAGGCCCAGAAGGACCAAAAATTGGGGGAGGGGGTGGTGCAAAAAGAAGAAGCCATGCCCACTCAGTCACGTGGCTGTGCCCACCTAGCCACACCCACCTAGCCACACCCACAGAACCAATTGTTACAAAATTTGAACCCCACCCCTGCTTCAGGGCCTTCCGAAAGAGTGCTAGAATGGGAGCCAGTCTAATCTCCAGAGAGGTGATGTTCCAGAGAGAGGGTCGATACCTTAACCACTAGACCAAACTGACCTAATGCAAGAAATGCAACAAAAATTATTAGCTAATGAACATTTGAATGAGCCAGAGATCGTACAATTTACCTTCCCTTCAGCCATTTAAAAATTCCAGTTGAATTAAAAAAAATTTTTTTTTGCTAGTTCCCATCCAACAGCTCAGTTTATAGATATACAACAGGATTATGCTATTGAATGCCAGGTTTCTGTAATGAAAGCAATCGTATCCATTATTTAATAGTGGACATGAGGACATGGCTAGGCATGTATTACTGAGACCTGGCTGAATGAACAGGGGGCTCCTTCTCATGGAAATCTATCCAGCCAGATTTTGTATGTTGTGTCAGTCTGGATCCCAGAGCAGGAAAGGCAGTATGGTTATTGTGCACCAGAGATCCTAGAGTGCAGTTCAAGCGGTCAGCTGTGAGACCGTGCTGCTTGTTATATTGGGCCGAAGAGACAATCCGGAAGCATTGCTATTGTGGACAGCATCCTTTAACACTCTACTCAATCTCATCCTGATCCTTAATGTTATCATCATCATTATTACTATTGAGATTCATGTGGCTGCCCATCTTACATAAAACAATTCTGGGTGATTGATAGAATAGAAGCATCAGTACATATCTTTTGCATAGCTTACCTTACCGGGAACAGGATGCAGTGAAGATGGGGATTATTGGCTTCTTTAAGAGTAATGGTGGAAAAATACACTTATCATATGCAAGTGTAAATGGTTAAATATATTGTTTCTATTGGGAAGAAAGTTTATGTGTGCAATGCTGGAAAAAATGAATGTAAGACTATCTTCCGATTGTACAACCTGATCATTCTGTGATGTAATTAATTAAAGTCATATCATTTTAATGTAAAGATTACATGCATATTAATATGTATGAAAAGTAAGGTTCCTCATTCACTCTTTTTTAAGCTTAAAACTGGACAAATATCAGGTTAAACGAATAGCATAAAAATTCTTCCTCCACAGTAATTTGAAATGATCAGATCTGATACCAAACTTAACAGATCTAATATCAACCTGCACTTATTAGGGTTATTTTTAAGCAATCAAATGGGCCAGCATAAAAAAAATATCCCGCTAAAGCATTATACACTAGCTAGGTTGATCCAAACTATCCAGATAGTAGCCTTTTGCCCTATTCTGTGTAGACAGAACAGAATCTCCATTACATTTTATAACTCAGTATGATTAAAGCAAATAGTCTGTATGCCTCAAAATTCCTTTAGAGAAACAGCTTAGAAGCATAGGAGCTTCCATCTTAAATTGCTGGCATTTCAAGTAGAAATTGGAAAGGTTTCTCTCTGAAAACCACTGCTAATAAGAACAGACGATACTGAAAAAAGATTATCTCGGCTTATGGCAGATTCCCTGTTCCTAAAATAAAGGGCATCTGGTAATCCTGCATGCCATCATGTGATTTGATTAAGACACGAGTTCACAAACAACATTCTATTCTTGCAAACAGTTGACTATTTCCTGATCTGTGTGGAGACAAGGTTGAGCAAATCCTTCTATTTTGTTTTTACTTAATTTATCATTTCCGGTATTATACCCGGTTTAGCCTGCTTCATTATAATTTGCAAATTTTAAAAATCCATATGGAAATAGGTGTGCAATTTCATATGCATTTCTCTAAACTTGCACATTGGGCAGACTTTCCATAAATAAATACATTTGTGTATACATTTTTGAATGGTAGATATTAATAAAATGGAGAGCTGGTAGCTTTTCACTACATAATTGCATTTTGGGACCAAAATAGATCCAGGAAAGAAGAACTGGGCAAGTCTACATCAACAATTAACGGTGTGGTTTTCACTTAGAACCTTTTATTATGCATCAAGCTTGGATATCAGTGATCACTCAGAAACCATACCTACCTTAATTAGCCATGTCAAACAAGAAGTTGAAAATGTTCGTGGAATATTGCAATTTATTTTATTGGTTTTATTTTATATCGTTCTTCCTCTTGAAGAATGAAATAGAGCATAACTCTTTTCTTCAAACTTGCAAATGAACTCTAGACCACATATTACAATATCAGATGCAACTCATAAGTGAAGTCCTGGGACCATTTAATAATCTCATAATTATGTGAGTGAACAGGCAAGTTTTTCTTGTTACTGAAATTTGTTAACATGAAGATTAACTGTGCTTGGTAAACTATTAGCAAGAAAATCCTATGGCAAAACATTATCTTTTGAGTCATATCCACAAATGAGACAAGATGCAGGTCTCTGAGATGGAAAGTTGTATAGTTTATCTGCACTTAAGAGTGACTTTTACATCAAAAACCTTTGAAAATTGCTGTAAAGGTTAAATCACATTGTACAATCAAAATGTGAATTTTGCCTCAGACAGGGAGAAAGAGATGGAGAAGAAGAAGAAGAAAACAGTTCTGAGTGGAATTTGAAGTTATATTCAGCCAACCTTATATGGCTTTCCATGCAATTCTAAATATGTCTGTTGGAAAGTAAGCTACAATGAGCTCAGTTGAATTTAACTCCAAGATTAGTATGATTTAAGCCAGGTTTTTAATAAAACCAAGAGCTGAAGTCATAGGACAATGACAAGAAATCTTTTCACAGTTAAATGCCACACTTTTTTAAAAAAGTGGCTACTGAGAATTAAGGGTGGAATTTTCAATCTCTTTTCCCCCCTGTTTGAAATGGCATTACAGGAATATATATAGTTGAATTATACCGTGGGAGGCTTTATACCTCTTATTTTCCTTTGCTTTCTATATTACAAAAGAACCCAGGAGAAGAAAAGAAGCTTTTGAACAAACAGATACTGTAGACAGAAACTTTATTTTGGTTATTTTGGTCAAAACAAACAAAGCAAATTTAACCTCTTAACATCCATGACTAGTGAATTTTTAGAGAGATAGCTAGCCTACTATTCTAACAAATAATGCAAATAAAAATTATTGGAGTGCCCCACCAATTTAGATTTTAAAAAGGGTAATTAGCTGGTGACAAATGTCCCTGTAGAACTGACAGTACAAAGCAATTATTGGACTGCAGTTTCTATAGCACCCGTGTCCCAGGGGCAGTGTCGAGTTTCATATTTCTCTTATAATGTAGCTGTAGGGAGACCATTAAATCAAGTTAAAGATAAAGCTCTCCTGAATTTGGAAACTATGATGTGATATAAATATAAAGCCAATATAGAAGGCAAAATTTGGTTATTTGCAAATGTGTTGCGAGAGATATTTTACCAACATTTCTATTTTTCGTATACATACATATATTTTTCGTATACATACCAGTTTGAGTGTTGTTCCTCGTCACATTTATTTGTTATGATTTCTTTATAACTAAGAGGAGCAAGACCGCAACTGTATCATTTCTGCAGGTAGAATGTTCCAGGTTTGACCTGTCATATCCACTTAGACAAATTGAATGATATCCTGAAGAACTATCACCATTAATCAAACTGAGCTACGGGCACTAGTTACTGACTAGCTATAAGGTAGCTTCCAGCATTCCTAAAGATGAAAGCATTCGTACAAGTGACAAGATAGAAAAACAGTTGCATTTCTTTTTCTTTTTTCCTTTTGTGAACACAGTAATTAAAATGGGAGTCCGTTCAAGTGATTTCACAGTTCTTCTACCTTTCTGACTTCTAAGGCCATCGGTGACATACTGTATTGGCCTTTTGATCCTTTAAACCTTTTACCTAAAAATCAGTGATATTATTACCTTTATTAGCTGGATGATGCTAATGAAAAATGACTTTGCCTTTCAGAAGATGCTTCCTTTCTCCTTAGCATTTCTTATAAAATAACCAGAAGAGGCAGAGGCTATATTCCAAACAGAGTTCAGAAACATTTTATACTGTGCCTTATTCTAGAAGTATCTTGGACTAAGTTATTTCCATTGTGGTCCAACTAGTTTAAACATAGACACACACCTGGAAACTGAAGACTCCAGGGAAGAGACTAATCAACTGGACCATCGTATTAAACCTATTTCTTTATAATATCGGCCAAGAGTGGAATTTAGAATAGAGGAACTGTACAATATATTTATGACTGATTCAATAATACAGTAAGGTAAAAAGAACATTATTTATAGCACTCTTTCTGTTGGTCTAATTGCCAACAAGCTAACCAATAACTAAGATTTTCACAAATTCTTCAGTGTGTGGATTATGCTTCAGTATAACTTGTGCTTTCTAAAATAAAGAGGTCAAAAAGAAAAATTGCTAAAAACAGTTTTATAAATAAATATTTTTCAGTAGTTGGTAGAAATCATTAATCAAAATATCTGTTCTGCCACCATTAAGTCTAATCAAAATTTATCCTGTGGATTAGATTGAAATTTCATTTAACTATATCCCAAGAATTGTATGAAAATGAGACATTATGGTATATTCAACTTGTAACACCATTAATATACTGTACATTGGAAAATCTTGTCACTATAATTTCTCTCTTTAAAAATTAAAAATACCTTCTAACTTCTATAGAATAACATAATGGATCAATTAGTCTAAAAGACTTCTGCATGGAGAATTAATTTGAGCAACGGTTATTCTAGTGAGAGTATATATATATATATATATATATATATATATATATGTAGGTTTTGGCATGTTCGGGTCTTTTCCCATGTAAGATTGAGACTATCTCGGCAACGTTTTGACGAGATCTCACTCACATCTTCAGGCTGGTGCTTTCGGCTTCATTCTTGTGCAAGCAAAGTGTGATCTGAGCTGCTGTCTCCCTATATATACTGGTAGGGAGGTTGGCTGTGTTGTCATTTCTTGATTGATTGATGGAGTTGATGTTTGCAGAGTGGCTGGCTTTTTTAAAGAACATGTGTGGCTGAGGTATTGGCTGTGTGTCTATCATCCTCCTGTGTTGTAACAACTTGGATAATGGGCTGTGTGATGACCTTCTGAGTTCTATTGTTTTGACATCCTGGGTCTTTTGCTGTAATCTCCTGGGTTGTAATGACCTGGATAATGGGCTGTGTGATGACCTTCTGCATTCTAATCTTGTGACCTCCTGGGTCCTGTGCTGTAATCTCCTGGGTCGTAATAACCTGGGTAATGGGCTGTGTGATAACCTTCTGAGTTCTAATCTTGTGACATCCTGAGTCTTCTGTTGTAATCTCCTGGGTCGTTGGCTGTGTTGCAACATACTGAGGTTTTGTAGTGTAGCCAGGTCATTACGACCCAGGTCATATCAGACAACACTAGATCAGCTAGTTATCTGAAGGCTAAGCCAAAAGGTTATATTTTGGATAATGTAAATATTCCTTAAATAAAATAGAATAGAATAGAATTCTTTATTGGCCAAGTGTGATTGTACGCATAAGGAATTTGTCTTGATGCAAATACAAATAGAAATAAAAATGTTTTCTGTAACATGTCATTTGATGCCCAAATTAGTAACTCAATCAGGTTTAAGGAAAGCCAGATTTGGACGTCAAACCACATGGTACAGAAAACATTTTTATTTCTATTTGTATTTTCTTCAAAATGTGCAAGTATGCAAGTATGCTTTATGCAACTAGTGGATGTAAAAAAGAAACTTAATTCTTTCCCAAGTCCTTTTTGTATAACATACTTATGAATATAGATGTATTTATTTTTGTATTTTAAAAATGTCATTTCCACTGCTGCAGTTTTAAAACAATAGCAGTGTAAAGGGATATTCAGAGTCGGCTGGAATTCGGCCACATCAAGATGGAATGAATTGATACATATTAGTATTTTTTTTTCTAGAGGGACCATAGGAGCAAGAATGAGAATGGTTTTTTCCCTCCTAATCTATCAGCTTCTCCACTGCAGGGAAAAATCAATGAAAATATTGTTATTTCTTTTACAAAATTTCTCTACAGGCCTCTCAAAACACCTTTGGGTGCTGTACTATTTAAAAGCGTGAAGATGTAAACCATCCATCTTCTGAAAAAAAAAATCAATTCCCATCAATCCCCGTCCCACAAAAGCAATCTACTAGCTTCTCTCACCATAAAAACCTCAGAATGTAATGAGTAAAAGCAGTCTGATCACCATCAGATCTGTTGAAATGCCAAGAGCAAAGGGACCAGACACACCTGGGGGAACATATTGCACAACAGCAGAACCGCAAAGAAGGCTATTTGCTGGCTCACATATCTTTCATTTCTGGTAGAGACGAGATCTTAAATAGGCCCTCTGAGGATTATATCATACAAGGGATACAATCCTTCAGAAGCAAGGCAATCTCCAGTGTAACTTTTGCTGGTAGTCTTTGTAGTTACCTGTGAAACCTGTTGATTACATGGCCATTTTTAATATAGGGTTTTGGAAGCAACAACAGTGGAGTGGTCTGCCATTTACACCTTTGGGGATTACCCCCCTCCCCAGGTTCCCAATTTGAACTAGGAAGACAGCCAGTGTAATGATTAAGACACCAGGGCTAAAGAGTGGCAGACATTTTAAAGCCAGTTGGGTGACTTTGAAGCCAGCTGATTGTCTTTGAGCCAGTCACTCCCTCTCAACTATAGAAAGCAGGCAATGACAAACCACTTCCGAAATGTTGCCAAGAAAACTGCAGGCAATCTCCATGCAATCTCCAGGCGTCAATACTGACTTTAAGATAGATGGACGGTCGGACAGACTGACAGACAGACAGGCACAGACAAATAAACCACAGGCACAGACAGACAGACACAGTGTATTTGGTCTATAAGTAAGGTCAGACTTGTTTAGTACTTAATGGAAGAAGACAAGAAGAAAGCCTAAGAAAAGTCACTAGAAGCAATCATAAAAGCACCAGTTTAAGCCTGACTTGGTGGAGGCTTTACTTTATGTACATAAGTAACACATAATGAAGATATTTGAGCCTAACCATAAGAAATGCTAAGTAACTCTTGTCCTACGTGCCCATTTGTTTTCTCTGCCTCTGCTTTGAATCACTTGAAAAGCATTAAAAAAAGAAATGAAGAAAGTTACAGTAGTCCTTGTGATTTCCTGTCAACATTCAGATCTTCCCATCTTGCTGCAGATTTCATTAGCTTTTCATGCTCCCTTTTGTGAAAATTTCGCACACACAGTTTTGACACTATCAATCTGTTCTGGACTTGAACCAGCCACCTCAGGAATGAAAAGTTCATTTCAGCACATGGTGAAGGAAGCAAGGAAGAAGACAAATAGCATCTGCCTGGGTGCTATCAGAGTACAGCACTTTTTTAAAAAAGAACTCTTTTTGGCAACCACTATATGCATGGATTATGTGGTATAGAAAGATTAAGCAAGCTGACATACGGTTGCTTTAATTCCCATGAGGGCCTGTGTATTTAATCCTAGGATGTCTATTTGTAAAATCTGAACAGAGTTAAATCATAAACTGTACGATGGGGATTTCTGTTATATGGATGGAAAATAAGAACATTATGATGGCATTTCATCATCAGCCAATAAATTGTAGTTCTAAGATTCTTCTACAGAAACAGAGTACTGCATGACAAACTGTATAAACAGCTTATACAATTTATCCATGGAAAAATATTCATTTCTAAAATGAGAGAAGATCACCGTTCAATATGACACAAGGAAAGAGGTATGTTAGACTTATATACAATAAATTGTTTCCTTTAGAGGTCTCTCCCCCATTTTTAAATTAATCATAAATTCAGCCCAATGCACAATGAAAACTTTCAGATATACTGAAGGTTGGAAATCACATTGTCTGAACTTTAAATGTTGTTGTCCCAAAGAAGGTAGAGGAAGGTATCAGTAAGACCACACCTGGAATATTGCATCCAGTTCTGGTCCCCACAATATTAAAAAATGTTGAGACTCTGGAAAGAGTGTAGAGAAGATCAATTATTATTAGGGGTTTGGAGGCTAAAACATATGAAGAATGTTTACAGGAATTGCATATGTCTAGTTTGATGAAAAGAAGGACTAGGAGTGACATGAGAGCACTGTTCCAATATTTGAGGGGCTCCTACAAAGATGAGAGGATCAACTTATTTTCCAAAGCACCAAGAGGAAAAGATAAGAACAATGGTTGGAAACTAACCAAGGAGAGAAGCAACCTAGAACTACGGACACATTTCCTAATAGCTAGAAGAATGAACCAATTGAATAACTTACCTTCAGAAGTTATGGATCCTGCATCACTGGAGGCTTTCAAAAAGAGACTGGACAACCATTTGTCTGAAATGATATAGGGTCTCATGCTCGAGCAAAGGGGTTAGACTAGAAGACCTCCAAAGTCCCTTCCAACTCTATTAGTCTATGTTCTATTATGTTTACCCATCCCTGTGCCTACAAATGAGTATATTGCTCCCTAAAAACATCAATGCATTCCCAGATTGATTCCTTGTTATTTGCTTTTAACCACAAATTTCAAATGAAAGTTTAATTTTGCATCAGCAGTCACCCAGACTTCCAGCATCCTGAGAACTTGTCAGCGTGAAGTTTACAGAATGATCCTGACCTTATATATTCCAGAAAGAGAAGGGACATACAGCTTCCATAACTAAAGTGTGAAAGCAGAAAAGGACAACGCGAATGGTACAGAGAACACTGTGCTCCGAATAAATGAATGAATCTTGAGAGCAGCATATGTTGTAAATCCAGCAGGCAGGAAAGCTGAATCTTGCTATTACAAATGATAATGAAAAAACGAGGAAAATTAAATAGATCCTTCTACTCGGAAAGCAAGAATAATAGATAGTGAGGAATATTACTTGACATGGCAATAGATGCAATTTATTCCCTATATTAAACATCTGTCAAAATTCTCTATTTCTGTTTTTTTTAAGCAAATAAGATCCATACTGCCTTTTAAAATTAATATTTAATTTACTTCTTCAGCAGAAACCTAAAATAAATCTAACCCACAGGCTTTGCAATGTTGATGAAACTCCAGTTGCATGTAGCTTCAGGCCGACTGCTGCAACCCATCAAGTCTACTAATGCCAACAGTCATGTATTGTTCTATATAATCATTTGTCACTGTACTGAATTTATATAGCAGTACTATTCTTACTCCCTCCTCTTCCTCTTTATCTCTGCTTCCCACTTAAACATTGCATCGGGGGGGGGGGGGGGGGGAGAGAAAGAGAGTCAAGTCACAAATGTAGTACCAATACCACAGACATTGTTTTTTAATATAAAAAAAGGCATCTCAAAGGATTACTAGCAATAAGCAGATTGGTAAGTCAATATCAATCTTACCTCCAAAAAACAATTGTTAGTCTTCTTGGCTCACACACTGTAGGGAAAAGACTGCCTTAATAAATTCATTAATAAATGCGAGCTTAGTATGTTTGATTTCCAAGATTGTGTGTCTTTACATATTATGTTTTGGACAATGCAGTAAACCTAATTAACGAGATCACTGTGACTCTCTTTTTCTGGGTTGTACTGTGCTATTAGAAACTTGATACATACTTAAAATAACTCAGAGGTGGGCAAACTGCAGCCTCTGAATTTTACCCAGCAATTCCTTTTGATATTTCCTCAAAACAATGGTTCTGAAAACTGGCAGCACAGGTTCTGGCCATTTTGAGGGGGTAAACAAATAACTGAACCCTCAAATATGCATCAGTCAAATATGCCTCAAATATGCATCAGTCAAGAAGTAGGATCCAACCCCCCCATGGGTAATTTGATCCTGTCCACTTTTAGCTCTTAGCCCCACCCTACTGTTAATTATGGGCCTTGGTCCCCCTCAAAGTTATCCATCCCTATGACAAAGGTCATTCTTGCCTTTCTATTAGCTGCTGCTAGAACAAGAATGAAGTGTTCCTTGTAAAAAATATATATATTTGCATTTTCCAACCTGGTATAGAGATGTAGAGGCAAGAGTTGGTAGGACTTAATGCCTTTGTCATCTACAACCCATAAGTCACTCATTTGAGTCTTCCTATGTCTGCTGGGAAATCACTAAAGACCATGCTGTTTTGCCTTGTTTCTCCCTTTGGCCCCCATTCCCATGTAGCATAATATACTTTACCAGGGTGATGTAAGAACTACAACTAGCGAGTTAGTCTGAAGTGCTTTGAACCCATTGAAATGCTGAAAGAATCTTAAGAATTATTATTGTCAGGGAGCAGATTAAAATTGCTGTGGTGAGTTACTCAAGAATTGTGGTGAGCTACTCAAGAGTTGTTTAAGATGGGCAGCCATATAATTTAAAAAAAAATGTAAAAGTACAGAAAGCAAAACTCCTCTATTCATGAAGGTCCTGTACACAAGACTGTTAGCTCCTTCTGAGAGACTTCAAAGTTTTATTAGCTCTCAACACGGCCAATCAATTGTGGTCAGCATTGCTTACTTGAGGCCTTTAGGCTAAACTTATCAGAACTTTACAAGGGACTCAGTGGCTCAGTGGCTAAGATGCTGAGCTTGTCAATCAGAAAGATTGGTGGTTCAGCGGTTCAAATCCCTAGCACCACGTAATGGAGTGAGTTCCCGTTACTTGTCCCAGCTTCTGCCAACCTAGCAGTTCGAAAGCATGTAAAAATGCAAGTAGAAAAATAGGGACTATCTTTAGTGGGAAGATAACAGCGTTCCGTGCACCTTTGGTGTTTAGTCATGCTGACCACATGACCATGAAGACGTCTTCGGACAGTGCTGGCTCTTCGGCTTTGTAACAGAGATGAGCACTGCCCCCTAGAGCTGGAAACGACTAGCAGATATGAGTGAGGGGAATCTTTACCTTTTACCTTATCAGAACTTTTCTTTTTTCTTTTTTCAAAAAGTTTTTTATTTTATATATATTATAGTTCCATTCCATTTCGACCGTGTGTTGACTAAGTATATATTTCTTGTGCTGACAATTATAATTAATACTTTTCTTACCAATATCACAATAATCACATTTATCAGAACTTTTCTGATGAAATGATGAAAATAGTGTTGTGCCATCCCTCTTCAAAATCCTAAATCCCTTCCTTTTGCATATGCAGGCATTGTTGTGATGCAAGTGTGAAAGGGGTGGGTCTTAACAGCATGACAACAGGATACTGCTTTTATCAGATTGACCTGTTCGACCATTCGTAGCACATACGATTGGCTAGATCAGAGAGATTTCTCGCTGAACAAGCCACTGATGTTCACAAATGGAAGCTAAACTATAAAATGGTTTACAAACTACAGGAATTGCTTTCACACTTTTACTAAGAAAAAATCCAAGCCAACCATGTTAAGGCTTCGCAAAATGCATCATCTTTAAAGCTTGGGGCAACAGTTGCACCAGCTTTGAATTCAAGCTGTAAGGCAAACCAGTCAAAAAAAACCTGGGATTGAAATGTACTGTCCCCTGAGCAATTTCGGGATTGCTGGATACCTTGAAGCAAAGGACTTGGAGCCAGAAGACCAATGCTTAGCTCTGTGTTCTGCATTCACTTTTCAAACAAATGTATTTATTTGGAAAGAAGTCATCTTGGCACATTGAGATTATATTGTCTGTTTGCCCTTTCTTCATTTCCTCTTTGTGTGTGATTGCTACAGGGTAGCTGCACCCTGTTTTGATGCTCTTTCCCTTTGACTGTGTTTTTGTGGTCTGTTATAAAATCAGGCTGGCCTACCAGCCCTGAAACTGCCACTTCAGGCAATTGCTTCCAAAGCACACACTGAGTAATTTCCTTGTCTCCAGTCTTCCTCTTTTCTGTCTACACTTTGCTTTATTTTTAAGGGCTGAATGTTTATAGGAGATCTACTTAAAAAAAAAAAAAGAACAACATAACTTCTTAGGTCACATGTTTGCTTTATGTAGAGACTCACAAACCCCTGCTCCCAAGTAAATACAGTACACTTACCACAAGGTAGGTAACATCTCTCAAAATGTTTCATTAGAGGGCTTGTGTAAACTAGAATTCAGAGGCCCATTGCCGTTTCTTAAAAAAGCTTTCCAAGAGCAAACTCTTCCAGAGTGATGATAATGCTGAACAGCAGATGCATCATTTCCGAATGAAGTACATTATGTGATTGCTCCTGAGAAATACTTGAGTCTCCATTTATTGTGATGTATTTATTTACTTTATTTACATATTTTTTTATTCTGCCTTTTATAAATAATTCAAGATGGCTAACCTGCCTGATACAGAAATATTAAACATAGAATTAAAACAGATTTCCTAATCAACTTTGATTTGATCTGTTACAATTTTACCCATGGAAAAATATTCATTTCTAAAATGAGAGAAGATCACCGTTCAACATGACACAATCTACAAGGAAAGAAGTATGTTAGACTTATATACAATAAATTATTTCCTTTAGAGATTTCTCCCCTGTTTTTAAATTAATCATAAATTCAGCCCAATGCACAATGAAAACTTCAGATATACTGAAGGTTGGAAATCACATTGTCTGAACTTTAAATGTTGTTGTCTCAAAGAAGGTAGAGAAAGATATCAGTAAGACCACACCTGAAATACTGCTTCCAGTTTTGGTCGCCATGATATAAAAAAAAGATGTTGGGATTCTAGAAAAAATGCAGAGAAGAGCAACAAGGATGTTTAGGAGATTAGAGGCTAATGTGAAGAACGGTTGCGGGAATTGAGTATGTCTAGTCTAATGAAAAGAAAGACTGGGGTGACATTAAAGCAATATTCCAATATCTAGAGGGCTGCCACAAAGAAGAGGGGGGTGTCAATCTATTCTTCAAAGCCCCTGAAGGGAGAACAAGAAGCAATGAATGGAAACTAATCAAGGGGAGAACCAACCTAGATCTTAGGAAAATCTTTCTGACACGTAGAAAAATTAATTCAAAGTTGTGGGTGCTCCATCACTGGAGATTTTAAAGTATAGATTGGACAACCATTTGTCTGAAATGGTAGAGGGCAAGGATGGCTAACCTTTTCAGCACTGAGTGCCCAAAGCATGTGTGTACACCCCCAAAATACAATGTGTGTGCGCCTCCCGCGCATATGCCCCACCCCCACACATGCATGCGCATCCCCATGCATGCATGCATCCCTGCACATGTCCTCTGCCCCCTATGCATGTGCCCCCCCCACATGCACCCGCCCCTGGGTAGAGACCTGAGGACCAGCTGGCCAGCAGGAGGCACGCATGCATGCGCAGCAGAGACGATCTGGGTGATGGCCACGTGCCCACAGAGAGGGCTCTGTGTGCCGCCTCTGGCATGCGTGCCACAGGTTCGCCATCATGGGTATATGATTTCCTGCTTAAACAGGGGGTTGGTCTAGAAGGCCTCCAACTCTGCTATTGTTTTGTTCTGTTCTGTTCCATTCCATTCTGTTCTTCTTGGCTAGACTCTCTCCAGCAGTCTACATTTGTTTATAATATTACAACATCTTTCACTTAGGATAAAAAGGGTAGCTTTTAACCTGAACACATATTTAGATTAAATGCATACTTAATCATTTTGTCTCTCAATGCTATTCTTACTCCAAGGAACAAAAAAGTCATTGTGACAAATACATCTATATCTATATATTTATATCTGTATATCATCTCTCTCTCTCTCTCTCTCTCCCCCTCCCTCCATATATATATATATATATATATATATATATATATATATATATATATATATATATATATATATATATATATATATATATATATATATATATATATATATATATATATATATATATATATATACTTTGTATTACAACACCCTGTTAAGCCCCAATTAAGGGAGAAAGCATACTGCTTTCTTTTCTGTCTTTCGGCTCATCACCAGAGACCATACCGACAGAAAGCTATTTGTTTCGTTGCCTTTTGTTTACATGTGTGTAAGGTTTTTAAGCTGATAATTTTTAAATAATAAATAAGGGAGACTAGTATAGATCTATTTCGAGCTAGTTAGCTCTCTTCAGCTAGCCATACCCTTACTGGGATTCGAACCAGGGAAGCATTACATGTGAGGCAGTTGTAATTGCCTCTACACCACTGGCTCTCTCCTTATCAGCTCAGGCAGGGGAATAAGTATATACTTTGTATTACATATTTATTATTTAAAATTATCAGCTTAAAAACCTTACACACATGTAAACAAAAGGCAACGAAACAATAGCTTTCTGTCGGTATGGTCTCTGGTGATGAGCCGAAAGACAGAAAAGAAAGCAGTATGCTTTCTCCTTAATTGGGGCTTAACAGGGTGTTGTAATACAAAGTATATACTTATTCCCCTGCCTGAGCTGATAAGGAGAGAGCCAGTGGTGTAGAGGCAATTACAACTGCCTCACATGTAATGCTTCCCTGGTTCGAATCCCAGTAAGGGTATGGCTAGCTGAAGAGAGCTAACTAGCTCGAAATAGATCTATACTAGTCTCCCTTATTTATTATTTAAAATTATCAGCTTAAAAACCTTACACACATATATATATATATATATATATATATATATATGCTTTCGGAGATTTTCGCGGGTATTTGTATGTGGATCTTTGGTTCTTCGGGTTTTCAAGACTCACACCCACACAGAAGATGAAACACGACCACGGACCAGAAGCCGTACTACAGCTGCATCACTACCTGCTTCAAACCCCCCCAACCCATACATGAAGGGAACTGATGCCCACCATGAAGATGTGGCACGACCACGAACGCGAAGCCAAACAATAGTATCACAGCTTACCAGCTCAAATCCCCCAGCAACTGAGACCAACCGGAATACAACCAAACCCCCACCAGAACAGAACACACCCCCAGCCAATCAGAACACAGCCAACCCCCCAACCAATCAGAACACAGCCAAACCCCCAACCAATGAGAACACACCCCCAGCCAATCAGAACACAGCCAAGCCCCCACCCAATCAAGTCACACCCCCACTAGTAGTTAAAAGGAAGAAGCAGCTGCAATCTCACATCACTCTGAGAAGCACAAGGCCGAAGACACGAGCCTGAAGATGATGAATGAGACTTCATCGAAACGTCGCCTAGATATTTCCAACTCTACGCGGGAGGAAACCCGAAGAACCAAAGATACACACACACACACACACACACACACACACACACACACACACACCACACACACACACACACACACACACATATATATATATATATATATATATATATATATATATATATATATATATATATATATATATATTTGTTTTCAGAGATTGGACAAACATTGGACAAACTAACAGAAGGATAAGTGCACGCATTGAAGAACATAAGAACTCAATCAAAAAGAAGAACCGACCTCTTCCCTGGTCCAACACCTCAAAGCCACAGGACACAAGATTGACTTTAAAAATACCAGAACTATCGCCAAAACTCAACACTTCAACAACATAATAATCAGAGAAGCCATAGAGATAGAAAAACGCCCACACAGCATGAATAAACGAGATGACACCTCCCGCCTACCAGCCATTTGGAAACCCGCCCTCATTAACAAAAGAGTACCTAACATAAAGGACACCAGACCCACACCCACGAAGGCCACACAAGAAACTACCACCACACTTCCACGCAGAAAGCAGACTCACACCCACACAGAAGATGAAACACGACCACGGACCAGAAGCCGTACCACAGCTGCATCACTACCTGTTTCAAACCCCCCCAACCCATACATGAAGGGAACTGATGCCCACCATGAAGATGTGGCACGACCACGAACACGAAGCCAAACAATAGGATCACAGCTCACCAGCTCAAATCCCCCAGCAACTGAGACTAACCGGAGTACAACCAAACCCCCACCAGAACAGAACACACCCCCAGCCAATCAGAACACAGCCAACCCCCCAACCAATCAGAACACAGCCAAACCCCCAACCAATGAGAACACACCCCCAGCCAATGAGAACACAGCCAAGCCCCCACCCAACAAGTCACACCCTCACTAGTAGTTAAAAGGAAGAAGCAGCTGCAATCTCACATCACTCTGAGAAGCACAAGGCCGAAGACAGAAGCCTGAAGATGATGAATGAGACTTCATCGAAATGTCGCCTAAATATTTCCAACTCTACGCGGGAGAAAACCCGAAGAACCAAAGATCCACACACACACACATATATATATATATATATATATATGTGTAAGGTTTTTAAGCTGATAATTTTAAATAATAAATAAGGGAGACTAGTATAGATCTATTTCGAGCTAGTTAGCTCTCTTCAGCTAGCCATACCCTTACTGGGATTCGAACCAGGGAAGTATTACATGTAAGGCAGTTGTAATTGCCACTACACCACTGGCTCTCTCCTTATCAGCTCAGGCAGGGAATAAGTATATACTTTGTATTACAACACCCTGTTAAGCCCCAATTAAGGGAGAAAGCATACTGCTTTCTTTTCTGTCTTTCGGCTCATCACCAGAGACCATACTGACAGAAAGCTATTTGTTTCGTTGCCTTTTGTTTACATGTGTGTAAGGTTTTTAAGCTGATAATTTTAAATAATAAATAAGGGAGACTAGTATAGATCTATTTCGAGCTAGTTAGCTCTCTTCAGCTAGGGTGTTGTAATACAAAGTATATACTTATTCCCCTGCCTGAGCTGATAAGGAGAGAGCCAGTGGTGTAGTGGCAATTACAACTGCCTTACATGTAATACTTCCCTGGTTCGAATCCCAGTAAGGGTATGGCTAGCTGAAGAGAGCTAACTAGCTCGAAATAGATCTATACTAGTCTCCCTTATTTATTATTTAAAATTATCAGCTTAAAAACCTTACACACATGTAAACAAAAGGCAACGAAACAAATAGCTTTCTGTCAGTATGGTCTCTGGTGATGAGCCGAAAGACAGAAAAGAAAGCAGTATGCTTTCTCCCTTAATTGGGGCTTAACAGGGTGTTGTAATACAAAGTATATACTTATTCCCCTGCCTGAGCTGATAAGGAGAGAGCCAGTGGTGTAGTGGCAATTACAACTGCCTTACATGTAATACTTCCCTGGTTCGAATCCCAGTAAGGGTATGGCTAGCTGAAGAGAGCTAACTAGCTCGAAATAGATCTATACTAGTCTCCCTTATTTATTATTTAAAATTATCAGCTTAAAAACCTTACACACATGTAAACAAAAGGCAACGAAACAAATAGCTTTCTGTCAGTATGGTCTCTGGTGATGAGCCGAAAGACAGAAAAGAAAGCAGTATGCTTTCTCCCTTAATTGGGGCTTAACAGGGTGTTGTAATACAAAGTATATACTTATTCCCCTGCCTGAGCTGATAAGGAGAGAGCCAGTGGTGTAGTGGCAATTACAACTGCCTTACATGTAATACTTCCCTGGTTCGAATCCCAGTAAGGGTATGGCTAGCTGAAGAGAGCTAACTAGCTCGAAATAGATCTATACTAGTCTCCCTTATTTATTATTTAAAATTATCAGCTTAAAAACCTTACACACATGTAAACAAAAGGCAACGAAACAAATAGCTTTCTGTCAGTATGGTCTCTGGTGATGAGCCGAAAGACAGAAAAGAAAGCAGTATGCTTTCTCCCTTAATTGGGGCTTAACAGGGTGTTGTAATACAAAGTATATACTTATTCCCCTGCCTGAGCTGATAAGGAGAGAGCCAGTGGTGTAGTGGCAATTACAACTGCCTTACATGTAATACTTCCCTGGTTCGAATCCCAGTAAGGGTATGGCTAGCTGAAGAGAGCTAACTAGCTCGAAATAGATCTATACTAGTCTCCCTTATTTATTATTTAAAATTATCAGCTTAAAAACCTTACACACATGTAAACAAAAGGCAACGAAACAAATAGCTTTCTGTCAGTATGGTCTCTGGTGATGAGCCGAAAGACAGAAAAGAAAGCAGTATGCTTTCTCCCTTAATTGGGGCTTAACAGGGTGTTGTAATACAAAGTATATACTTATTCCCCTGCCTGAGCTGATAAGGAGAGAGCCAGTGGTGTAGTGGCAATTACAACTGCCTTACATGTAATACTTCCCTGGTTCGAATCCCAGTAAGGGTATGGCTAGCTGAAGAGAGCTAACTAGCTCGAAATAGATCTATACTAGTCTCCCTTATTTATTATTTAAAATTATCAGCTTAAAAACCTTACACACATGTAAACAAAAGGCAACGAAACAAATAGCTTTCTGTCAGTATGGTCTCTGGTGATGAGCCGAAAGACAGAAAAGAAGCAGTATGCTTTCTCCCTTAATTGGGGCTTAACAGGGTGTTGTAATACAAAGTATATACTTATTCCCCTGCCTGAGCTGATAAGGAGAGAGCCAGTGGTGTAGTGGCAATTACAACTGCCTTACATGTAATACTTCCCTGGTTCGAATCCCAGTAAGGGTATGGCTAGCTGAAGAGAGCTAACTAGCTCGAAATAGATCTATACTAGTCTCCCTTATTTATTATTTAAAATTATCAGCTTAAAAACCTTACACACATGTAAACAAAAGGCAACGAAACAAATAGCTTTCTGTCAGTATGGTCTCTGGTGATGAGCCGAAAGACAGAAAAGAAAGCAGTATGCTTTCTCCCTTAATTGGGGCTTAACAGGGTGTTGTAATACAAAGTATATACTTATTCCCCTGCCTGAGCTGATAAGGAGAGAGCCAGTGGTGTAGTGGCAATTACAACTGCCTTACATGTAATACTTCCCTGGTTCGAATCCCAGTAAGGGTATGGCTAGCTGAAGAGAGCTAACTAGCTCGAAATAGATCTATACTAGTCTCCCTTATTTATTATTTAAAATTATCAGCTTAAAAACCTTACACACATGTAAACAAAAGGCAACGAAACAAATAGCTTTCTGTCAGTATGGTCTCTGGTGATGAGCCGAAAGACAGAAAAGAAAGCAGTATGCTTTCTCCCTTAATTGGGGCTTAACAGGGTGTTGTAATACAAAGTATATACTTATTCCCCTGCCTGAGCTGATAAGGAGAGAGCCAGTGGTGTAGTGGCAATTACAACTGCCTTACATGTAATACTTCCCTGGTTCGAATCCCAGTAAGGGTATGGCTAGCTGAAGAGAGCTAACTAGCTCGAAATAGATCTATACTAGTCTCCCTTATTTATTATTTAAAATTATCAGCTTAAAAACCTTACACACATGTAAACAAAAGGCAACGAAACAAATAGCTTTCTGTCAGTATGGTCTCTGGTGATGAGCCGAAAGACAGAAAAGAAAGCAGTATGCTTTCTCCCTTAATTGGGGCTTAACAGGGTGTTGTAATACAAAGTATATACTTATTCCCCTGCCTGAGCTGATAAGGAGAGAGCCAGTGGTGTAGTGGCAATTACAACTGCCTTACATGTAATACTTCCCTGGTTCGAATCCCAGTAAGGGTATGGCTAGCTGAAGAGAGCTAACTAGCTCGAAATAGATCTATACTAGTCTCCCTTATTTATTATTTAAAATTATCAGCTTAAAAACCTTACACACATGTAAACAAAAGGCAACGAAACAAATAGCTTTCTGTCAGTATGGTCTCTGGTGATGAGCCGAAAGACAGAAAAGAAAGCAGTATGCTTTCTCCCTTAATTGGGGCTTAACAGGGTGTTGTAATACAAAGTATATACTTATTCCCCTGCCTGAGCTGATAAGGAGAGAGCCAGTGGTGTAGTGGCAATTACAACTGCCTTACATGTAATACTTCCCTGGTTCGAATCCCAGTAAGGGTATGGCTAGCTGAAGAGAGCTAACTAGCTCGAAATAGATCTATACTAGTCTCCCTTATTTATTATTTAAAATTATCAGCTTAAAAACCTTACACACATGTAAACAAAAGGCAACGAAACAAATAGCTTTCTGTCAGTATGGTCTCTGGTGATGAGCCGAAAGACAGAAAAGAAAGCAGTATGCTTTCTCCCTTAATTGGGGCTTAACAGGGTGTTGTAATACAAAGTATATACTTATTCCCCTGCCTGAGCTGATAAGGAGAGAGCCAGTGGTGTAGTGGCAATTACAACTGCCTTACATGTAATACTTCCCTGGTTCGAATCCCAGTAAGGGTATGGCTAGCTGAAGAGAGCTAACTAGCTCGAAATAGATCTATACTAGTCTCCCTTATTTATTATTTAAAATTATCAGCTTAAAAACCTTACACACATGTAAACAAAAGGCAACGAAACAAATAGCTTTCTGTCAGTATGGTCTCTGGTGATGAGCCGAAAGACAGAAAAGAAAGCAGTATGCTTTCTCCCTTAATTGGGGCTTAACAGGGTGTTGTAATACAAAGTATATATATATATATATATATATATATATATATATATATTCTTTGGTTCTTCGGGTTTTCTCCTGCGTAGAATTGGAAGTATCTAGGCAACGTTTTGATGAAGTCTCATTCATCATCTTCAGGCTTGTGTCTTCGGCCTTGTGCTTCTCAGAGTAATATTGTTACTAGTGTTTAGTAATAATTAATATTGTTAATAGTGTTCCACATACAAATACCTGCAAAAACCTCAGAAAACATATATATGAGCAAAGCACAAAGCCAAAAACACCAGCCTGAAGATGGCGAATGAGATCTCGTTGAAACGTTGCCAAGATAGTCTCAATCTTACACGGGAAAATACCCGAACATGCCAAGACCTGCATACCTGTCCCTGTGAAAATCTACGAAAACATCTCTATCTCTATCTCTATCTCTATCTCTATCTCTATCTCTATCTCTATCTCTATCTCTATCTCTATCTCTATCTCTATCTCTATCTCTATCTCTATCTATCTATCTATCTATCTATCTATCTATCTATCTATCTATCTATCTATCTATCTATCTATCTATAAAATGGCTCCAAAGCAAAGCTGCTGCAACCTTGCTAAGAATATTAACCGCAACCAATCTTACTATGGCAGCCACTCTCTTCAGCCCCTTAAATCCTCAGGGGAGATGTGAAATGGGAGGCCATAAAAAGAAAAGGGAATTGCTCTCTCCCAAATCTTTCAGTGGCATGACTTTGTTAGATTTTACTGACCATCTCCTGATTAAATCTTCCTTTCTACTTGTCACAACATCTGATAGGCCTCTTTGGCTAAAGTACTTTTCAGAAGGCATATTCTGTCTACTGGTTGCCACTGCTGCAATTAATTGCCGAGCTAGTTGAGAGGATGTATTTCTCAGCTGGTCCAATCCGGGCAGATGAGACAAGTGAATCTGCAGGTTTTTGTAACGGTGCCATACAATTAAATTGCATTTTATTGTGATGGGTTTCAAAATGCATAAGGCCCTCTGTCCACTTAATTAGAAAATAGTGCAAACAACAGATCCGAGAAGCAGTTGGTGCATTTCACTTTCCTGGGGAAACTTTTTTTTCCTTCTCCTTTTCAGCTTCTAATTATTGGCACAGTTTATGTCTACGACATTTGGAAGACAAGATAAGGTAAGGTCACTCAAAATGGTGTAGCTTTTGTATTCAGGTCACTTAAACGTTGCATTGTACAGAACTAGAAGTAACTCAGCTGAATCTGAATAAGGCCACCTCTCTTATGTCTGTCACAAATAACTGTCCCACTGTCTTATCATCATAAATGTATTGACCTAAGAGCAAATCTTGATTTTTCTGAGCTGGGGTACCAGAATTCTAAAATAGAAGAGTGAAATTTGAAGCAAGTGACTATGCAGATGTCTACAGGTGGTCCTTGACTTACACCTATTCATTTAGTGATTATTTGAAGTTACAATGGCACTGAAACAGTGACTTCTGACTGGTTTTCACATTTTCGTTGCAGCATTCCCATGGTTGTATGATCAAAATTCTGGTGCTTAGCAACTGGCGTGGATTTATGATAGTTGCACTGTCCTAGGATAAATGATCATCATTTATAACCTCCCAGCTGGCTTCCGATAAACAAAGCCAATGGGGGAAGCCACATTTGCTTAATGACCACTTGATTCACTTAACAACTGCAGTGATTCACTGAACAACTGTGGTAAAAAGGGTCACAAAATGGGGCAAAACTCACTTAACAACTGACTTGCTTAGCAACAGAAAAGTTGGGCTTAACTGTGGTGGTACGTCAAGGACTATCTACCTGTAGTCGTAACCTTTGAGTCCCATGCATTAATGGCAGAAATTTTTTGTGAAGTTGTTAAGTCCTTCACAAAATGATTATAAGTATAGAAAGTCATCTATGAGGAGCCTCTGTGGTGCAGTGGTTAGAGTGCAGAATTGCAAGTTACTTCTGCAGCCAGCTGCCTACAGTTTGGCAGTTCGAGTCTCACCAGGCTCAAGGTTGACTCAGCCTTCCATCCTTCCGAGGTGGGTAAAATGAGGACCCAAATTGTTGGGGGCAACATGCTGACTCTGTAAACTGCTTAGAGAGGGCTGTAAAGCACTATAAAGTGATATATAAGTCTAAGTGCTACTGCTATTTGGCAATGTTCTCAGAAAGGAAAGGCACACCTCGTAGATGTCTGAAGACTGCCAAAAATTAAATTGAGAGAGAAAGAGAAAGAAGAATGAGGAATATTGCTATATCTTAACATATCTGAAAACTTTGCTTACTATAATGATATTTATAAAGGCATATAATGATATTTATGAGGGTTCCTTTCAGTCATTTTGTGGTGAAGTAATCCTTTCATCTATTTTTATTTCATAGATTTCAAGTTTGAGTTTTTCTAAACAAACATTTAACCATGGAACAAATTCAAATCTGTTTGTAGATTTTTGGAGATATTATCTAATTTAGGGAACGTATTTTCTTATAGGATGGCTAGAACAAAAAGCAACTTTGATTGGTTTAAGACTCTTGAGAAACCACTTAAGAGAAATCAGGCTGTGTGAAAGTGTGATTTATGGTCAAGAAATGTATGTTGACATTCTTAATAAACTTTGTAACATAAGTTCTGACATATTAAATGGGCTGTAAAGTCCCAAATTTGGGGGTAAAATCACGAAACCATTGACAGGATCATGTTCTTGCATAGTTAAAAAATCTTGGCAATTGTTTGTGTCAGTTATAGGTAAGTATGATTTTGGAATCCTCACTGAAAAGGGACAAAGTTAGTTAGGAATGCTAAAGATAAGAACAAGCCCATAGGGAGGATGAATCTGTCAGGAATAATTTTATTCAGTTCCTCATTATCCACGTTTGTTCTGTTTTAGTTCTGCATCAATTTGCAATTTTTAAATTAGTTCAAATGAAGATTCATACATAATATTGTGCACATTTCTCCTAATATTTGCATTTTTCTACATTACATAATTTTGCACAAACGTTCTCTCTAATATAATGTGTATTTGTATGTACTATGTATTAGTTTGTTTTGGACAGTTTGAGCTGCAAATTATTTCAAGATTTTCTGGCAGCATGTAACCATGTTTTGATTTGCACCCGAAGCACCCTCTGCTCACGCACAAACTCCATTTGTGTAAGTGGAGGGAGTGCGCGCCCACCGCTCGCACACCAATGGAGCTGTGCACATATGTGAGCCTGCCACTAACACATGTCCCTCTCCCATGCTGGGCCACTGCCCTAGATATAGTCACTTGGTTTAGTCCAAAGGATATGATGGCCACCTTTAAAAATAAGTACATGTATTGATTTTATGCAGACAATATGAGGGTAAATCCCACTGATAGATCACTGCCTTATCATGGCGAAGGGGCTTGTGCAGCTTAAAGAAGCTATGAGCTAAGCCGTCCAAGATGGACAGGTCATAGAGGAGAGTTCTGACACGTGATCCACCAGAGAAAGAAATGGTAACCACTCCAGCGTCCTTGGCAAGAACAGTACCATGGACAGTACCAAAAGGCTAAACATGGGGTCATGAAGAGTTGGATACAACTTAATGACAGAACAACAAAAATTAAGGTAGATTCAGTGGCTAAGTTTCTTCCACCTTTCACTTTCTTAAATTTCATTACCACCAAATTTTTACTACCAGTTCTGTGGACGTGGCTTAGTGGGCGTGGCAGGGGAAGGATACTGTAAAATCTCCAGTCAGAGGTGGTATTTGCCGGTTCTCCGAACTACTCAACATTTCTGCTACTGGCTCTCCAGAACTGGTCAGAACCTGCTGAATACCACCTCTGATTACCACCCATACCACTGTATACAGATAAATGACAAGAAAATGACTGTAATTTTTTTTTGCATTGTTCAAGAAAAAGCTCAGATTAAATTGCACTGAATGTCCCTTTATAGTCACCCACACATCTGCTGACTTCATCCTTACAACTACCTTTAGAGACAACTGATACTTCCAGTTCCACTTCTTTTCCTCCCAATGAACCAGCTGGCCCCTAGAGACTTAGATTCCACCTTCCCAGATTTCATCACAAAAAGCTATACATTTTTCATTAGATGTCATTACCTGTTTACTCTTTTGCCAATTAATTATTTCTCCAATCATTAAAGATAATGCCAAATACTAATACTGCACTTCCATTAACTCTCTTTTTTTTCAATAGCTAATATTAAAGTAAAAACTGATGCAGATCCAGTATAAGTATCAGATTTTAACATACTCTACAAGGCTGTGTCTGATTCAACTTGGGAACAATCCTAATTATTCTGGCAGGAAGACTGACGTAATTAGAAACATGGTTTGGCATTGTTTGCTGATAATTATCTTCAATATATCTATCATCTGCCCATTTAATGAATCCAGTTTTGTGATAAAAATACAGTTTTAATCAGATCAGGCAGAATGAGATTAAGGGGAAAATATATCTAATTGTTTTTCATAACAACAATTTGTAATGTAACAGAGACCATGCAGAGCTGTAGTCAGCCATCATCTATCCTGCTATAGAAATCAGTTAAAATAGGCATAACAGCTGATTTGTATGAATGTATGCTTTAAAGTTTCTCATCGCCTTAAAAAATGCAAAAGAAATTCATGTTTCTGAGATGTTCTGCAGGCTGCAAAAATGGTAATAGGGATTATATATGGTCCATAGATCCAGAATGTCCACCTCTGCAACAGCCATACTTCTAATTTTCAATCTTCCAAAAAGAAAAGAATTTAGATTGGTCATGGTAGCAGTGAAGAATGTGGTTGGGGTCATGCATAGTATAAACAGTCCCTTGGATATGAGGAACACTTGGCAATCCTAGAGCAAAATCATTTGTCAATCCCCTCTCCATCATCTTCAGGTAGGGCTGGCAATCTCTTCCTTTAGACCCTGGAATGCAGACTATTATCAATTATCACTGATGTGGATAAATATAAAATAATCTCCTCTATATCTTCCCTAAGTTTTCATGATGAGGGCCCTAGCATAATAAAAACAGATTCTGAGCATTTGAATAGAAAACTGATATATTCAGTTCCATTTGGAAAAACAAGATGACTATGTGGCTTTTTCTAACAGCAATGAATACATTTATGCATATATTCACATCCATATTCCTGTGGTTTTAGGAATGTTGGCACGCGCAGACTGATACCATTTCTCCAGTCCTGAGTGACATCTTGCTTACGTGTTCATTATCTCACTAAATGAAGAATGATGATTAGGAACATTGATGATATCAATTTTAATTCCAACGAATCATTTATTTGGTAACAAATGAGAGAGAGAGAGAGACAGAGAGAGAGGGAGGGAGAGAGAGACACAGAGAGAGACTAATCCCCTCTGTTGTCTCAAGCAAGTTACTAGTACTTTTTTATTCACACTACATTTTGGGTTACCATACAAGAGAATGAGCAGTGCAAAAAAGAGTATCAGAGCTAATTATGTTGAATGTTGTGGTCAGCAGGAATGCATATGAGGCATACTCAGCTGCAGGGTTGCATTAGGGTCTTCAGGAAGTGATGTGCCTGACACAGACACACAAAACAAATCAATCGGAACTGATTCTGGGATAACTATTCTTCCGCCTGTACACTTCTAGTCTCTAGTATCCAGTCTGGAGTATGGATGTGGCTGCTTCTGCCAGGTGAAAGAGTTCTACCCAGGGCCAATAATAATTCTGCTTAATTTGGCTTCTTCATTTGAAAACTTCGATGAATTTTATTTTATTTTTGGATAGGTCAGCGATCAATTGGTTTATTAAAATATAAATAAAAAATAGGACAGTTTTAAAAGCGCAATTAAAGGCTTGTTTTTTAAAAAAATGAACAACTGAAGGGAAAAAATGATAAAAGACCCAACTTTTCGATTGCTCCTTGTCATGAATTATTTATTTTTATTTTTTATTTTATTTTTTTGTCAAACATATACAAGATAAAAAGTATAGGTATGAACATAACCATGAACAAAGGAAGTAAATATAGATAAAAGGGGACAGTAAGACAGGGATGGTAGGCAGGCTGGTGCGCTTATGCATGTCCTCTTTAAGGACTTCTTAGGAAGTGGGTGAGGTCCATGATAGACAGTTTAAGATTGAAGTTGTGAGGGTGTGAGGCTGTAACAACGGTGTCAGGTAGGGCATTCCAGGCATTGACCATTCTGTTGCTGAAGTCATATTTTCTGTCACAGAATTTGGAGCAGTTTATCTTGAGTTCATATCAGTTGTACCCAGGGACTATTATTGGGGTTGAAGCTGAAGAAGTCGTTGACAGGCAAGATGTTGCAGCAGACAATTTTGTGAACTATGCTTAGATCGGGCTGCAGGTGGTGCAGTTCCAGATTGTCCAAGCCCAAAATTTTAAGCCTGGAGGCATAGGGAATTCTATTGTGAGTGGAGAAGTGGAGTAATTTTCTTGAGAAATATCCCTGAAACTGCTGAATCAAGTTAATGTCCGATATACATTGCGGGTTCCAGGTAGTCAAGCTGTATTCGAGAATTGGTCTGGCAAAGGTTTTGTATGCCCTAGTTAGCAATTCAATGTTGCCGGAGAAGAAGCTTTGCAAAATAAGGTTAACAACTCTTAATGCCTTTTTGATTATGATCTTCAAGATCCCTCTCCTCCAAAGGTGCATTTTCTTAGGTGGTCCCTAGTTGCCCCCATTCATATCTAGGGAGCAAAGCCACCAAATATCCAGCTTTGGGGGCTAACTCAGCTGTTCATTGATGAAAGAGGAAAAAGAATCGCCTGCAGCTCAGTATGCCATCTTGGGGGAAGTTTTTTTGGGGGGAGGGGAGATGAAAAGAGAACATGAAAACATGAACGCTTCTGTTTCCTCTTTTTTAGCTGAAGTTATTGAATGTAAATGGTTTGGGGAGCAACCAGGAGAGTAACAAAGGGTAATGATAAAGTGAAACATTATTTTAATGAAAGCAACAAAGTAAGAACCTCGGGAAATAGATTAGCTAAACCAAGACAATAAAGCTTAGGCCAAAACCAGCAATCATTTATTTAGGGATCCTTACACTGTGAGTTCTATTCCTTGGAGAGTTGCATGTGAATTAGAGGAAAATCACAGCCAGTTTGTCCAGACAGTGTGACGGGCCTTTCAGACCATGTTCTTGCTTTGCAGCTTATTAAGGTAATGAAGATTTAATAACTGACCAGCTTCCGTAAGGCTGCTGTAAATGCTGATGCAATGAGGATGAGTCAGCAGGGTTATTGCCGCTTTAAGACTGAGGATGGGTCAGCAGGAGTATTGCCACTTTAAGAAGTTATCTATATAAGGGAGGCCATGAGAGGGTGTCCCTCTCTCCTCGTGTTCTACCTTCATTGTAGTTCTCTGTGTAGAGTTGAAGATTGATTGATTGCCTGGTATGTGCCTAACACATGTATGTATGTATATAGCAGTGTTGTACATAAACCACTGTTAAAAGACTAAGCCTCTGTATGCTGTAGTTTGCTCCCGGGTTGTCTCATAATAGTAGTCATGCTGCAAGCACTTTGACACAGCTGTTTTTCTGGAATCTCTGAAGTCTTTTCTTCCTTTTGGCTTGCACATTTTATACCTGTTAGGTATATCCTCTCAAGTACACAACTGCAGACACCAAGTTATATTATTTTAAACTTCTAGAAATGAGACAAGTTTAGAGGATGATATAATAGAGAAGCCAAAGATGTCCATTCATCTTTAATAGTAGTGCTTATGGCAGTGCTGATAAAGGGAAGTCTAAGTCAACAGAGCAGGATGAAAGTTGCATACCTTTTGATTTCACAAGTGTTTTTGTCACTGAAAAATGTCCTCAGGGTGTTATTTGTATGAGAAAGCTGTCTGCTGAGAGCATGAAACCATCAAAAAGATGCGTGGAAACAAATCTTGCAGATTTAGCCAACAAACCTTAAACTTTTCTTTTTTTCAAATGAAGCTGAGCATGAGAAAAAAGAGAATATAGATAATATGCCACCTCTTCTTGCATCTTCACAAGTTGCATATATATTTTCCCAGTTCAACCCCACTAAATACTGAAGTGCAGTCAGGGCACCACAAAATTTGAGAATTCCTACACAAATCTGTAAATTGAATGAAAAACAAAGCAAAGTAAAACACAACACAACAACCAAAACATATAGCGACTGTAGAATGTAGAAGTACTACAGAGAATATAGAAGTACCAGCTGGACAAGCCAGCCCTGGAAAACAGAAGCACATCCCAATATTTCTGCCTGTAGCTTTTCAATGTTCTCCAACTTTACATTACAGATTCTAGGTATATCCTTGGGCTTTGGGACATCAGAGAGTTCCTAAGGATCTTACTTCTCAGATCTCCAGTTAACAATATCTAGAGATAAAAATCTTTTTCTCCCAAATCCCACCACTTAGGGTTACCAGTCACTTGTAGGGTTCTTGCTCCATTGCTGGGACAATGTCTTTACAGTAACTAACATCTGAAGGAAAGGATGCTTCCTAAATTAAAAACATTATTTTCTGCTTACAGGTTAATTGCCTTGCATAAATTGCATACAATATTTGGCTCCAGAAATTATATTTAGAACTTTGGAAGGAAGGAAAGAAGGAACGAAGGAAGAAGGATTTTATGCAAGGAAGGAAGAAAGGATTTTATGCAATGCATATATGTAGCAGTTATAGATTCAGGTGGCAATACTTTACTTTTTTAAAAACACGGCTCAGTACTAACCCATTTCAATAAATATCTGATTGTATAAAAATGAATTTGATGTTTTTCAGTGGAGTTGCGAGGCCTGAGAATTCAGCAGTTTCATCTTAAGCATTAACAGCAGATTCCCTCAATATTAGACATCTCTTTGATTCCTAGATAATGAATGCTGTTCATAAAAGACCAATATTCTCCAATAACACACAACTGTGTAGCCTCATTGACGTCAGTAGCACTGCGCTCGAGAGACTGATTTGAATACAGCATTTTCAGTCTTGTGGCTGAGGGGCATATGAGAAGATCAACAAACAAAGAAAATGCTGAATCATTTGGACATGTCCTCATCCATTGCAGCGAGGAGCAGTGCTGGTTATGGTCTTCTCTGACTCCTCAGTGTCAGAGGCTAAGGAGCTCGCTGGCTGCCAAGTTGTCAGCTTTGGCAACCAGCAGACAATTCATGCCCTGAAACTGACCCGGCAGAAAATCATCAAGAATAGGGGAGGGCAGATTCAAATGAGGAGGAGTCCGAGCCTGGCAGGGCACAAACCCCGAGATGTGAGGAAGACCAAAGACAACCTACTCAATCAAGAAGCATGTGGGACAACGTTGCTAACTGAGTCCCTCTTTAGAGGCAGGCTCAGGAACTGCCTCTCCATTGGAAACCACTCCCCTCTATTAGGCCTACATTACTTTAGTCTTTCTTCTTGTTTTGCTCAGGGACTGTGGGACTCTGGTGTATGATTCCTGGACTCCAGATAGTCCTCGACTTAAAACCATCCGTCGAGTGACCGTTCGAATTTACAATGGCACCGAAAGAAATGACCTTATGATTGCTTTTCAGACTTACAACCGTTGTAACATCCCCACATTGATATGATCCAAATTCAGATGCTTGGCAACTGGTTCATAATTATGACAATCGCAGTGTCTCAGTGTGATATGATCTCCTTTTTGCAACCTTCTGATAAGCAAAGTTAATGGGAAAGCCACCCCCATTTAAAACATGAGTCTCTAGCTTAAGGTGACCAACCGTCCTCCTTTAAGGAGGACAGTCCTCCTTTTGTAAGTTTTGTCCTCTCTTGAAAAGTGTCCTCCTACATGTCCTCCTTTTTGATATTTGAAGACTAATCTGTAAATCTCCGTATTTGATCGATGCCGATCCGATCTGTTGTATGTGATGTGATGTATTTGTATTTGACATGAAAATTCATCAAGGCTTGGTACAGTGTGGCAAGACGCGATTATGAGAGGTATATGCTCCATACAGGAGAATTGTTTTGAGAGAGTGGGCTATGTGCAAGAGTGCGTCGCGCGCAAGTGGCTTTGTTTTTTTTCTTTAATTTATTTGTGTCCTCCTTCTCATTGTAAAAAAGTTGATCACCTTACTCTAGCTGGGTTTTCAAAGCTCAAAGATTTATTAGAACACATGCCGGTGCTGCCTGGGTGTAGCCAACTCTAAGATACACCATTCTTTGTCACCCTGGACCCTGGTTTTCCCCCACCCCCTGGCTGTATCATAACTCATATTCTCCAATGGGACATATCCATAGCCAAGAGTCATCAATCATACCCTCCAGTTAGAATTTTGCACAGCAGAAACTTCGGTCGCCTGGAAACTATCTATGAAAATATCCTTGGAATGCAGTTTCGGTTTTGCAGCTGCTACACTACTCCCCTCTCCCTTTCTGTTGGCAACTCTAAAAGATCAGAGAAATATTTTATGAGTTGACATTAATAACTTAACAGCTGCAGTGATTCACATAGCAAACGTGGCAGGAAAGGTCATAACACGGGACAAAATTCAATTAACTTGCTTAGCGACATATTTTGGGTTCAATTGTGGTAATACGTTGAGGACTATCTGTACTTTTGGGTCTCTGGCAATGCCTCACCTGATTTTGCTGAGCCTGCATGCCATCAGTTGCTTGCTTTTTAGTCCATTCTTGTGTTTCTGATGGTTGACTCTGGATTGGTCTCTGTGCTGCTGATGCTATGCCCTGAGCATGAGACACAACTAACTTTCCTTGTATTTCTTCTGGAATGCACCAGTGATTTCTCAATTGGGTACCTTCTTTTGTATTTGCCCAAAGTGCAGAGTCAGCATTAAACATCTATAACTTAACTGGTTCCAGTGCATTTGCTCAGCTTAGAACAGGACACTACTGGATTTTTCCTGCAACTATGACAAATTAATACATATTACAAGATGCTACATATCATAGGATAGAATCTAAAGAGCTGTATACGCTTTACCTTTAGCTTGTTCCTTTGATAAAAGTCAATGGATCTATTCTGTTCTCTGTGGAGGGGAAAAATCCAGCTTTTAACACACATTCTCCAGACATGCTTTCAGTCCATCTCAATTGTATTTTTTTTTTTTTTGCTATGGCAGGCCTTCCAAAACATAGTGCTCTTCAGATAGGTTGGAATTACAGTTCCCAGAATTCCCAGTTGAAATGATGAATGGAAAAGGCTAGATTTTTAGGATACATTCAGGTGGCTGACAATAGCATAAATAGGGCAAGAGCATCCCCTTGTGAGTAAGAAATATTCCACAAAAGTTGGTTATATCATATAGGATTTTGTGACAAAATGTGTCTCCATTTGTGTTTCTGTTTGTAAGATGAACCATCCTATGCAAAGCAGAAACAGGTTTGAATGAGATGAAGCTGGAGTGATAAGCACTATTTGCATTGAGTCGCCTGAGACAATGGACTTGATTTCTTGGATGATTGGACCAACATTGGTTCCTCAGTCCACCAGAAAAGAGAAAAATTAAGTGAGACCAATATTATATTTCAGAAAAGATCAGTGGATTTTGTTTCTCAAAAGAACAATCTGCTTTGTCATAATCTTTCTTCACCATAAATTTAAGACAAGCTTTTAAATCTAATCTAAATATATGTTTTATAGTAACTCCCTATATTTACCCCAACATAGAACCCATCAACAACAGCAAAGATCTCCAGAATTACACAAACAAATGGAATGATGACAGACTGCATTCTTTTAGAATACAGGTAAATTTCGTTATAAATATCTATATAAGTAAGGAAAACAGAAATTACTGGGTAATTTATTACTAGGAAGGCACTTTGTGTTTATAATTCTTTCCAGAAGAACAGATGTGTATTTTTGTGTCAAAATTAACAATCATTAAACAATCCTTAGTTTGTCTGAGCCAGGGAGGGAGGGAAGGAGAAAAGAAGGAAGGAAGGAAGGAAGAAAGGAAGGAAGGAAGGAAGGAAGGAAGGAAGGAAGGAAGGAAGGAAGGAAGGAAGGAAGGAAGGAAGTTGACAAGCCATTTCACTGTGTATATATTTTGTAATAAAAATCTTCAATGAAGATTGATTTTCCTTTTTGTTATATTTTCCAGGAATATAACATTGAAACCTGATGGTCTCAAGTTGTAATATTCTACCTATTTATTCAGACCTAGGTTCCACTGAATTAACTAAGGCTTTTATATAGGATTGTAGCTTCAAACCACTGGCTGAAAATCAGTGGACCTTTGCAATGATTCCATTAAACTCAATAGGATTTATTTTCAGTAAGAAAATGGAAGGACTTGTCAATGGTTGGAAGAAAAAGAAAAAGATCCAGTATAAGCCAGAGAGAAAGCAGTCATTTTTCAAGAGATTGCATATTGTAGGATGTAATAGTAGTTGAAGTTGTTCACACTGAAGAAAGAGTAGAGAAAGAGATGAGGAGAAAACCCATGCCCTGTTGGGTCATCATTTCAGAGATATTTCTTTTACCTAAACAAGGAAACAGAATGACAATGTTTAGGCAAAAAAGCAGCGGGAGTAGGAACAACTTCCAACTTCCTGCTGACTTCCCCACTGAGTTTCATCAAGGGAAACTATCCAGAGCATCAGAAATCTTTCCCCTTCCCTTTTCTTTCCAGCTGGTGGGTAACTGGCTCTTGCTGGGTGGGGGAGGAACAAGGGATTGCAAGAATGGCTGGGAAATTGTCACAGAACATTGAAAATTAAGATCATGTGACCACAGCAGCAGCAGCCTAGCAGTGCAGCAATAGCTAGTGGTACTGAAACAGCCACAGAAATATTCATTCCCTCGTGAGTCATCAGTCCCAGATTGGGACACATTCTATAAGTTAGACCATTTGAAATATCTTGGTTCAAACGATGCCCCATTTCACTCAGTTCAAGGTCATGATCATGAGAGTTTGAGTAATACATACAGATGAATCCTAGCCATGGTGTGGCCTTATTGACCAAAGAAGGAAGAAAGATTGGCTCCAGTGAAGCAAATAGCATTTCACAAAGAAACCAATGATTTCAGATAGAAATAAGTGCAGCATATGAACTCAGGCTAATTAAATGGCAAAGCGGTCTCCTAGATAAGGATAAAATCGTATGAAGAGTCTTATTAGATTAAAACCAGAATTCTGTCTCTTCCAATGTACAAATGCCCCTGCCCCTCCAGAGATCCACTGGCCAATGAAAACTCCTGTCAATGAAATGGAGCTATGGCCATAACCCTGTGGTGTTTTTCCCCTCCCTTCAGGAACTAATTGAGAAGCCTCGGGCTCTCTGATATTGGAACTCATTAGCAGCTAGTGATATATTCCAAGAATGTGTGCGATTGATTTCTAAAACGACCTAAATCAGTGGCCGCCACTTTGTTTTATATAAGTGAATTCCACAGTTCATTTATGTGCTGGATGAAGCTGTACTTCTGATTACTCAGTTCATTGGGACAACTCTGAGTTCACGGCATATTATTTTAATTGCTCCACACCATGCCTAATTTGTCATATTTCTCTCATGTCCTCCTTCTCTTTATTCTAAGTCGAAAAGCCCTGAGGATTAGTACTTTTCCTCATATGGGAGTTTCTCTGGTCCCTTGATAATTTGGCTTATCTCTTCCTGCAGCTTTTCCACTTCTGCAAAATGCTTTTGGAGGGGCAGTGGCAGAATTGTACATGCACAGTTTTTCCCACTGTAATTAGCACCCTAGATTTACACCAAGGGTTTATTATTTTTATTTTACTTTCCCTTTCCTAATATTTGTCTGCAGTAAATTTGTCTTCAGTTTTTTTTTTTTTTTGAGAATCAGGACTTTACACTGATGTTCCTGAGCAATTTGGTTCCTGTTATTCCCATCACAATTCCCACCCGTCATTTCCTGAGGCAACAAATATCACCTTTCATCATTAGGTTATCGCTGCTGGATTATTTCTCACAATTGTATGCATTAATTTATAACAGATAAGCAGAGTTGGAAGGGATCTTGTAGGTCATCTAATCCAACCCCCCACCCAAGTGGGAGACCCTACACCATTTCTGACAAATGACAGTCCAATCTTCTTGAAAGCCTCCAGTGACAGTCCTGCCTCTCTGACCTTTTGTGATAGCTGAATTGAACTTCTTTAGTGATGCTGGGCTGGCCCAAAGTTTTTTCACATTTTGAAACATCTAAAATCAACATCTAGTTAGTTAGTTGCATCCATTTGGAGAAAAATGCATTTTGGGGGGGAAATGCAGGAGATTATTCCAAGGATCATTGTTTTTTTAGAAATTAAAAAAGTCCTTATTTTGTATTTCAGATGTTATTTATATTGGAATGCTATGCAAGAAAGCTAGCTAAGAACATGTGAATTGGACATTCAGACCTGTTTGTGATTTTTAAACGACAAAGCATCTTTTACAGGCAGACTCTAAATCTGGCTCAAATGCAGAACATACAAACCGCTATTCAGCAGAGCCTGTGTGTACATTGAGAGCATATGCATCAGAGACAAATTCCTTGTATGTCCAATCACACTTGGCCAATAAAGAATTCAATTCAATTCTATTCTATTCTATTCTATTCTATCTTATCCTATCCTATCCTATCCTATCCTATCCTACTCTACTCTATTCTATTCTGTATTCCATTTTTCCTGCATCACTTCTAGCAACAGAAGAAATTGCTTTCAAGAACAGCCAACTCTTCTCTCTGTAAATTTATCTTTCGTTGTCTCCTTTGGTAAAGGGAAAAAACGGACCCAGAGTAAGTGTGAGTTATAGAGTGCTCGATTCTTCTAATCCATCTGCATGAAAGAAATGTAGACTCACAGCAGTCTTGCTGATATCACCATAAGTTAGAAAGGGGATGAAAAGAAGAGTCCAGAGACAAGGAATCACAGGAGCAGTAAGGAGAAGACAATGTAGAAGACAATTTGTTTGATGTCAGGAAAGGAGTGATAAACAGAGGGGACGGTTGGAAAATAGGGAGAAAACCCTGCTAAGCAGAAGGTCTCTTTCTTTCTGAAGCCATTCCTACAGTTCAGCACCTGATTCCCACAGGTATCAAGATTAAATGTAAGATCATTGCAAGCAATGTTACAAGAACATTTTGAATCAATTTGTTTTTCCCCAATAAGAAATCCTTCAGAGTGGGGTGTAAAGTAAAGGCAATCAAGTTTAAAATAAAGCAAGATGGGAAACGACCCCAAATATTTCTTCTTCATTATTCCGTTTCATTTTTCTGTTGTCTCTCTTCTGTTCTGGAGATCCTGTTGATGCCTTCCTATTTTTTCTTCCTCTGTTAATCTTTTCCAGCTTAAACTATATTTCTTATTTCTCCCAATCAATGTAATATCTAGAAACTGAACTTAACTGACTTCCAGAGGAAAGGGAATGAACCGTTTCTTAATTATTCAGTCAAACAGTTTTCTATTATCTAATTCAGTCCCTCTCTGTCTCCCCCCCGCCTTTCCTCCCTCTCTCTCTCTCTTTTTCACAACACACACACAAATACACACACACACACACACACACAGAGTACTAGAATACTTGTTTTTGTTTATCAAGTTGGAACATGGTCATTTTGAAAAAACAGGCAGAAATAACACCTATGAGTCTTTGCTTTTATCTCTTATCCTGCATCATTAAATCCATATAAAGTCTGTCAACAAAATGCATTTTATCTGTTCAACACTCCTGTGCCAAGTGGGAATGAAATGGTTGCTAAGGGCATTAACTGTACGAGTGCTACCAACCTACATTTCTAGATTGAAGTTCAAAGTTAGGGTTTGCTTTCTGGCTTGCAATAATAATGCTAAATGGAGTCCTTGAGGAATTCATAATCCACAGGCATTAGTACTGCCGCATCTATTTTTCATTTTTGTCCACTTGAATCATCTAACCAGTGTGGTTATTTTTTTCAATGAATTGCAGCAACTGAAAAACAGTATCTGCTTTGCAGCCTGTATGGCAAATCTCTTTATACACTGTCTGTTCAGTAAGCAGCTTGTTATAAATATACTGCGCAATCTAGGAAGACCATGAAATATTTCTGAAAATTCCAACCTACATTGTTGTCTTTAATGAAAGGTGCAGTATGCCTTGTTTTAAAACCCTTTGAGCTTATACTGGGAAAAAAGAAAGTAAGAACAAAACATTGTATACAAAACTGTACATACTTTTAAAAAGTGCCTTTCCTTCACAAAATTATTACCAAAACCACCCTAGCATATAAATGATGAGATAAGAGGTGTCCACCGCTAACCACAATGACACTCAAAGGACACAATGTTCATGGTGATGTGAGAATACAAGCTTTCCCCAGTGCTGCATGTAAATAAATCAGGGGTGGAGTTTGCATTCTGACACTATGATGTACATTCCCTCCATTCAGTTTAAATTTCAGTTTACTATGGTTGTAGACCCATACAGTATTCCTCTATTCCCCTCTGTGGATCTCTATGGGCAAAACATATAATTCAAGTATGGACATGTATATACTGTACACATGCATACTCAAATAACAAGCAACAATGGTCATTGAAAAGGCGATCAACCAGCAGAAAAAAGGCAATTTAAAAAACTCAACTCTTGACATTTGTGAAACATGTGTTCCTTTAAAATGTCAGAGAAATGATGCTGCAGTGCACCAAAATTGCAAATAAATAAATAAAAGATTGAAACCAAACAGTAAAGAAAATGGTGGCATTCTTTTTTAATTAATCATTAAAAAAATAAATAGGCAGGTTAAAAAAGAAAATACATATGGTATTAGTAAATGGACAGAGAAATTGCAATAGTAATGTTAGTTGTACAGTTAGTTGCTCAATACATCGTTGATAAAGAATTACCGATAAAAAGCAGAATGCACTGAGCTATTTTAACAAAAAGGATTTTAAAGGTCTTTTCAAATCTCTGAGCTTGACGCTAGTATTGCCACTGCTTTCTTATTTAAAGATAAATCATGAAAGAAAGAAAGAAGAAGAGGAGGAGGAGGAGGAAGGAAGGAAGGAAGGAAGATCTGTTAAGAATATTATTGAATAGATATTATGTTTCTAACTTCCCCTTTGTTGTACTCTATGCTTTATATTTTGACCTTCTTAACACAGTAATGAAGCTGGTCAAGTTCAGCAGATCCTGGCTATAGCAAATCCTAAGTATCTTAATCTATTTTTTAAGGGAGGCAATCATCCTTCAGTACTGTGGAATAATCCACTTGAACTGGAAACTCTGAGCTTATATCCATAATGCTGGATAGTGATGAATCCAGGTTTAACTCTGACATTGACTAGTTATACAAGCAGGAAACCTGTCATTATGGCCTTTAGCCATACATTTCTGCACATCACTGCTTGTCACATGTAGCAGTCATTAGGAGCCACATGACAGGTGGACATTCAAAAACCGGTCTTGTTCCAGCCAGAGATTCCATTCTGAGAAAGCCACATCAGCCAAATCTCTCAAAGTTTTTAAACTTGTTACAAGATTGTGAGAAAAGCATAAGCTCAGATAGATTTCACAAAGGAGCGCTGTAATTCTCTGCATTCAAAAGATAATATTGCTTGAATTTAGGGTGGCAGGAAGAAATAATTAATTCCCCAGGTATGTTTGCATGATTACCATTGTCTACATTACTGGAAAAATTTCTTTTTCATTGCTTTGGATTTAATTATGCGACGGAATGTTTCTAGACTATAAATATTGGAAGTGGGTGTTCTTAAAAAAAGAGTTTTTAGTGGAAGATGCTTTCTCCCAGTTCAGGCACTCTCCACTTGCAAACTAGCTTTTCCTAGTTCGGCCAGTGGTTGCATTTAGGACTGTCTACAATCAAAGAATACCCTGTACCGTTGAGTTACATGGTCTCTCCTTAGGGGTGGGGTTCAAATTTTTTTAACAACTGGTTCTGTGGACGTGGCTAGGTGGGCATGGCCATGTGATTGGGTGGGCGTGGCTTCTTTTTTTGCAGCAACCCCCCCCCCCATTTTGGGCCTTTTGGGCCTCAGGCAAGCCTCCAGGGGTGTTTTTGCTCCCAGAAGGCTTCCCTGGGGCTCAGGAGGGCAAAGAACAGAGTCTGGGGAGGGCACGCAGCACCCCCCTGCACTCCATTTTTTTTACCTCCTGGGCCTCAGGGAAGCCTCCTGGTGGGTGGGGGGGCTTTTTGCTGCCAGAAGGCTTCTCTGAGGCTCAGGAAGGAAAAGAACAGAGCCTGGGGGGGCGCCCAGTAGCCAGCCAGGGGCATGATTTGCTGGTTCTCTGAACTGCGCAGAATCATAATAACTGGTTCTATAGAACCAGTCCGAACCAGTAGAATTCCACCTCTGTTTCTCCCCAGCTTCTGACTCATGGCTGCCTACATGGAACAGTAACTAGAGGAATCACGTGTTCAGAGATGCAGTTGTGGCAACATCTGTCATTGGAAAAATAGACTTTTGAAATTTGAAATGGGCCATAGCTGGGAACAATCGATGCCTAGGCCAAATGTTATATGGCTTTTGAAAGCCGACCATTCCCAGGGATGAGGACAATGTAAAGTAGTACTGTGATCAAACTGTGTGTTTCTTTTTAGCTTGGGTCTGCAAGTCCACTGAACTCACCCGTTCTCTAGAACAGGGGTCTCCAACCTTGGCCACTTTAAGACTTGTGGACTTCAAAGTCCACAAGTCTTAAAGTGGCCAAGGTTGGAGACCCCTGCTCTAGACACTGTTTGGCCAAGTTCCCCACTACTACTTAAGGGGAGACTTTATTGCACCTCAATGGGAAGTACTGACTTCAGACTGGTCACTGGCAGTTGATATAATGCCTGTGTTGTTTTACATTGTTGGTGAAGCCAAAACTCGCAGCTGGTAAAAGAAAACTTCAGCGCCCGGGGCAAAATGGCAAGAGAAACCAAGATATGGAATATTCTGCTGTCTTATTACTAGCCTCCTGATGTCTCTTCTAAGCTATGTCCCATATTTGAAGAAATGTAAACAATGTCCGAGAATAATTTTGAAACACTACCCTTTGTATCTGTAATTTCAAACCTTCAGTTTTATCTTTTAAAATTGGAACAGTAGCTTTTGCCTCCACACACCATGTTTCCTGTATCATACCTTGAGAAAAACCCAATAAGAATGTATACTGGGCAGTTAATTAGTTCTTTCAACCAGAAGTTGTACTTTCCAAAACTTTGGTGCTCAGATACACGGTAATTGGCTATCAATATTACAGCATGAATCTGCACTGCAATGAGATCAATATCATGCATCATTGTCTAATGTACCAGGAGGAGGGAAGTCATCAAAGACATCCATACTGCCTAAGGGTAAAACAAACAAACAAAAAACAGCTGCTAATTACATTCAGATCTCTGAGGTCCATAGCAATTACATTTGATGACCACAGCAGAGGAGACCAAGGAAGGGGAATTATGTTGTGTTAAAAATGGCCCATAAAACACATCAGAAAACATATACCTACCTATCTACAGACATATCTGTATGCATAATCTATGGACGTATCTATGTGTTTCTCAGCTGTTTACTTTATAGGGAGTCTAGTCATTTCTCCATGCTACGTTTGAGCTGTGGATGTGGCATCTTAGACTATATCTGGTGGCCACCAGGTTGAATGATCTATATTGCAGGCAGGAGCATAGTTATGGAGAGAAAAATAAATTGTCCAAATGAAGAATAAGCAAAAGGGAAACATGCAGTTTCCCCGGTTGATTTTGGCTTTTCCAGACCATTTCAATGTTTTTTAATATATCTAGGATGAAATGATTATATCTATATGTCGAATAATCTCATTGACTGTATTACATTAAATTTAGATTAAACCATGTTTACTTTTTGTCATGGCCCTGTTCACTCGGGTGTGGTCCTTCACTGGAAAGAAAACATTGCACAAAGCTACTATACATGTTAGCACTTGTAGTTCAGGGACCTATCAATACCGCCGCCTCTCATCCTACCCTTGATGGTGGGGACAAAGAAGAGAAGCAGCTCAATGGGGAAGGGGCTTCCTCACCCAAAGAAAGACAGACCCCTGAGCCTGGGAGGTGATGAAAGAGAGCACGCTGTGGTCAGAAGGCATTTGCTACTGCTGTGGGTTGAAGAAAGGAAAGGAATTCAAGGACCTGAAAACATGGTTTGAGGGTAGAAATTGCTGACTAGAATAGGAAGAAAGAAACAAAACCCCACTGAACTACACACCATATTTTCTTTGGGGAGCTCAGTCACTCCATATTTTATTCACACAACCATTCCTGCAGCACCATCCACCCAGTGACTTCCATGGCACATGGGGACTGGAACATGGATCATAGTTTAGTATATTATGTCACTAACCATCTTAACAGAATAACAGAGTAAGAGAGTTGGAAGTCTTGGAAGTCTTCTATTCCAAACCCCGGTAACACTCTAAAACATAGACTGATTTTGTGTGTTTCTGATTGAAGGAAAGGCAAGCAATGATGAAAAAAGGGCAAAAAAACCCCAGCACCTTGATGTTTCCATTATTTTCCATTTTCTCATACTTCTTTCAGATGTTTGGATAAATTTACATATTTGTCTAAGGACCCTGTTCCACAATGTTGTATGATAGGTTAATATTTTAATATCATTATGCCAATCCTACAGAGGAGAGGAAGGGAGAGAGCTGAGTATAACAAAAATAGTAACTTCCCCCAGGCCTTTTAATTTGTTCACAGCCGAAGCTGAAAGAAAAGGAATCTTTTATCAGCTACAGCTTCAAAGTTTCCTTAAACCTTTCCGAAATTCAATTCCTTGCCCCAAGACAATACTTTGGGACTTTTTGCCAATGGCATTGCTATTACTAATTGCTTGTTACCAAAAGAAAGGAAAAGAAAATTACCTTTCTCAAATCCATCTACTCTCTTATTAAGAAGAACCTGCCATGAAAAGATATAGAGAATCTGGGACAGTTAGATTTAATGTCTATATATGGAGATTTTCCATTGTCCATGATAAATTGTATACTTCAGTGGCTGGAAAATTACCAAGTTTTTGCATTTTTACCAACCACTGTTTTCCCCCTTAAAGAAAAAGTTAGTAATTTGTTTTTATTAGTTAATATATTTATATCAGTTACTTGGCACTGAGTACAGAAATTGCCTACAGTTAGCTGTACTCCAGAGTGCATCAGAAATAGTGCTACATTTGAAATAAAATCACTATTATTTATTTCTAAGTCCCTTTGGTTCACCTGGAGAAAAATTCACTTTTCTATGTACAAGGAAAGGTTGAAAGCAACTTATTTTGTGCATGAATCAATTTTCAAAGACAAATAGAAGCAAATCTATCTTTAAGCGATAAATCAACACGTACAGAGAAGGTGTTAGTTGTTAGCTGGAATCCAACAAAACCTTATTCAATAAATAAAATGTTTTGAAACAAAATCTGTTTCTATGCTGTGCAAATATAGAAACATCTCCCTCTAGTGACTCACTACAAAAATGGTGCAGCTATGTTAATTTAGCCAAGATCCAATTTGAGATTTAACGGTAACAGGATTCAGTTCAAATATATGATTCAGGTTACAAAGGCAACAAGATTCAATTTGAACTAATTCGAGATTTTATTTGATAAAATCTTTAACTATAATTTATAATAGGAAAGCATCAGAACGCCCGAAGCGACTTCATTTTTGGCATAAAAGGATGTAAATAACAGTTGACATTCAGATAACTTCAAAAGTATCACCACAACCTTATTTTTTTGGGGGGGGGGGGGGGCGGGGGGGAGGGCATAACAGCAAAAGGCTATAGAAAAGTTGAATTGAATTATGCAGAGATGGCTAACTTAAAAATTGCTCTAACTTAAAAAAAAATAAGAACTTTCAGGAATTGAGAATGAATTACGGTCTTATTTAAGATAGACAAGTCCATCCTCCCTCCCCTCTGCTTTTCTGACCTAGCCTGGCTCATTTCAAGGAACATGGTATTATATGAAATTTATGAAACACTGGGAAGACTGAAATGTAAGTATGCGCATACATACTATTGTGCCTGTACTACAGTGATATGTCAAGACAAAAACAGATCGGTTGAAGAAGGAAATGGACATGGAGGATGTGCGAGGAGAAAGAAAAGTAATGAAATAGGAATTGAATCAACTGGAGAACGAGAGACAATTTTTTCAAGGTCAGAAAGAAACAGACTGAAATCAGACAAGCCCATTACTGAAGTGATAGGTGGAAATGATCCTCAAACGCAATGATTCAATCCCGTTATGCATTGAGCACATGAGAAAATAAGCAAGAATATAAACCTTGATTTTGCCATAAATGGGCCTTTCAGGCAGAACTCTTCCTGGGATTATTTCATAATGGTTTCATTGGCTTTTCTACAATATTTCTATGAAGCACTGTGTGCTTACATCCTTGTTTGGTCAGCTTCTAGAGGGATAGCTTGTTGAGAAAGCCTGATGGTATTTTCAATTAACCTTTTAGTCTTATTTTTACAGAAAAAAATCAATTCACTTTCCTGTTCCCGAGCAAGAGGACTGATCCTTCGCCATGCTGATGAAAGTTGATCAGTCATGATGCCTTCCTCTAGTATTAGAACTAACTGGCCAATGGTGGGATTTACTACCAGCTCTGTGGGTGTGGCTTGATGGGTGTGGCTTGGTGGGCGTGGCAGAGGAAGGACGCTGTAACATCTCCATTCCCACCCCACTCCTGGGGGAAGTTTACTGCAAAATCCATTCCCTCCCTACCCCACTAACCTGCTTTCCAGCTCCGTTCTCCTGTGCAGAGCAACAAAAGAAGACCCAGCCGATCAGCTGGGACTTGGGAGGCAGAAAATAGATGGGGGCTGGGCCAGTCAGAGGTGGTGTTCGCCGATTCTCCGAACTACTCAAAATTTCCTCTACCGGTTCTCCAGAACTGGTTGGAACCTGCTGAATACCACCTCTGCAACTGGCCCAGTGTCAGGGTCTAAACACTCCCTCGCCAGCAATGAATGAGATGAGTCAGATTCTGCAATTCAGCAGCCATAGCAGAGCCTGTGATGAGTATGCTGCTATGAACTCTCGGTTCTTTGCTTGACAAATTCATTGGAAGTCTCAAGAATTTTAGGAAGGTTGTTACTCAAGGCAAATTACACTTTCCTTCAGACCAGATTTTCCCATACTTCGATTGCTTCTGCATAGGACTTAATAATGAGTCTCTTGTCTGGAAAGGAACAGCAACAAGTTCTATGACAATGGCCCTTGACAGGACAATTTCATTCATTGCAGATGGGGTGAGTGGGTGTGTGGTGTGGAGAATATTCAAGGGGAGAAGCTTAGTCAATCCTACTCACTGAGTTCATAACCAAACTGATATTTGAAGCAGCTATTTTCCACTTCTCTCTTTTTTTAACTAGAGTGTTACATTAGTCTTCTGCTTTGTTAGGGCAATATAAATGTGGATATTGCATCCCAGTACTGTAGGGGGGGATATGAATGCTGAGATTCAGAGATTGCTGAAGAGCTGCCATTTATTTAGAGTTTTGCTGATAGCAGGCATGAGGTGCCAGAAAATTCATTTTTTTCTATAGTAAAATGATTTTCAGATGACTCACAGTATCAGCAAAACATGAGAAGACAGCAACTCTTCTGGAAGAGATGCAAGAGAGATCTCAAAGAAACCAGCCTAGTTAGCATGGTATCTTCTGTTAATGCATCTTTCTTAGATATAATAAGGATTAATTATATCTTTAGAGAAAATCAACTGTAACTAATTATTTACATTTAGAATATAATGAGAATTACTGTGAAGTGTTAATTAAGATGTAACTTTAACTTTTCATTAAAAACCTTCCTATAATTTAGAAAGCCACACAGTTGGCTAGCATGTCCAGAGATATGTTGGTCATATACTCAATTCAGCATATTGATTTTGATCTATTATTACCCACAATAGATCAATTGATGAATACTTCTTTAGTGCATAAAACCTGTTTATCAATATTAAGGTTGATGAAGACCTAAAGCAAGAACCAGCTATGGATATCCCAATTATATATTTACTGTAAAAGACAAGGACTCTTACTGGTCTATACCAGCATAAGACTTGTCTGATGAGGACATAGAGAAGTAGACATGGATGATTGTTGGCCAAAGGATGGACCTTGGTCAATGAAATCTCTTCCGAGAAGGGAGAGATGGTATGATCACCACATGTACTCCAGACAGCTGCTCCTTGCAAGTAGACTGCAGGAACTGAAATTTCTGTGGCTGGCTGAAGACCTGAGTGGCTGAGAGTCATGGGATTCCAATTAAGCTCACAGTTTTAACGTAGCCTATACAGACATGAAAATTTGACCGAGATTCATTTCTTAATCAACTTTTTAAAACTGTTTTTCAGGTATTAAGAGTGAAGTTTTATGGCATTCACTGGGTCCTTCAATTCTTAATGGAAGAAGTTTTAACTCTGAATTTAAGGATTTAGAGAAAAAACAGGGGTGGGAATAAATGGAAAAGGGTTGATTAGATGTTGAGACTTTGGAAAAAGTGCAAAGAAAAGCAACCAAGACCTGGAGACAAAACATATGAATGGTTGCAAGAATTGGGTCTGGGGAAAAGGAGGGCTAGGGATGACATGATAGCAGTATTCCAGTATTTGAAGGCTGCCACAAAGAAGAGGGGGACAACTTATTTCCCAAAGCACCAGAAGGCAAGACAAGAAACAGTGGATGGAAACTAATCAAGGAGAGAAGCAACCTGGAATTAAGGAGAAACTTCCTAGCAGTGAGACAATTAACTAATGGAATAGGATGCCTTCAGAAGTTGTAGGGTTCATCCTGGAGGTTTTAAAGAACAGACTAGATAGCCACCTATCTGAAATGATATAGGGTTTCCTGCTTGAGCAGTGTTCTGACCCAAACCTTGTTCCAAGGAAACAAACATGAAACAGAGGTAACAGCAAAACCTTTTAATGATTCTTTACGAATTCCATTCCTTCATGGTTAAAAGGCTGTTTCAAATTAATTGTCTCTGCTAAGAACGAGCCTTGCCAAGGCTGCCAAGAACACAAGATAAAGTTACTAAGAAATATTTCAAACACAAAGAGTCTTCCAAACACAAAACCAAGATACTCCGAATGTCCACAAGGCTTGAGTGCAAAAACTTCTTTGGTTCCTGCAAAGAACTCCAGTTCTCAGCTGGCTTTTATCTCTTAAGGGAGGGGCCATTCCCTTGCAGCCTTACTCCCGAGTTGCCCATGCTGCTGCAGCTGCTCTTTCCTTTTGAGCAGTCCTGCACCATGCGCACTGGGCACAGGCTCCTCAGGGAGTTGCTGCCAGCCTCCACAATCTCGAAGGGCAGTATTCCACTCTCTGATGGTCCTGGTCCCATCCCTGCATCACACGCAGCCCCCTCATCTGAATCCTCACTCTCCGAGACTTTAGCTGTCTGCTCCTGCTGCTGGCGAACCACAACAAGCAGCGGGTTGGACTTGAAGACCTCCAAGGTTCCTTCTAACTCTTCAGATTGGTGTAAGGCAAATAGGAATAAGCACAGCATCTAAGCATCAAGGCCCCCAATACTTTGATCTCTGACTACAATTTGGCACACTTTGTAAGTGATACTTTCATGAATCACGTGGGGAGAGGACTTGAAATGGCCTTCAGCATACTGCATCAGCTCCTTCCTTCAAACCATTTTTTTTTGTGTGGAAGAAGATTCCGATGAGAGAGTGAGAGAACAGATTCTCAAAAGTTTCTCAAAGAGAAACAAGTACAGCTGTAACAAGATGGACCCAAGTTGGAAAGCCCAGTCAATGACAATAATAAATCAGTGGCCTAAAATGCAGCCAGCTAGCCAAAGGGGGTGTTGAAATTGGTTCACATAATTGGGCTTTCAGCATGAATCGAGAGTGACAGCTTCATCAGTGTGATTTGATGAATGCTGACCACATAGATACCAAAGCAAAACATTCTCTATTTTTATATAGTTTTAGAATTACAAATAAAGTAAGCTTTGGAATAAAGATACTAAACATATAATTCAAATGTGCTTGTATGGTTGCCAAGAAAATATTGCTAATCATGTGGCCATGTAGTTACAACTGTCAACACATGTATACAGACACACACACACACACACACATACACACCCCTGCTGTTAACATTCTCATTCAAATATTCCTCAGGAACCTCCTGAAGGGCAGAAATCTTGTTTCCGTGCCCTTTGCTCAAAATAACATTGTGCCACTTAAATTGTGTTCATTGTCATTTCTTGGGCTTTTCTAATATCTTCCCAGGGAGGCTTAGTAACAGACAAAGGCATTCATCCTTGCTACTTTTCCTTATGTAGGGAAGGGAAAAAAAATAACATCATTCGTCCAATTGAGAGGTCCGTCTCAAGATTTCATAAGCCATACAGCTTTTCCGTAAGCAAACCATATCCATACCTGAATATATGCCCAATGACGAATCTACATTAACATTTCTCCATACAAAATATTGTATTTCCTTTTCATCATTTTTTTTTCTTGGACATTCACATTCGTTCATTTCTGATTCACTCCTGACATATCACATCGTTCTTCCACACATCTCTAAAATAAAGATTCCCGTTCCCTCCTCAGTTTTCATCTGAAATATTTCACCCTTTTTATTCTTACTTCAGTTTTCTCTGCTGGAGGCCTTTTCTCTGCTTAAACCTTTTTGACCACTTTCTAAAATAGTGTTGATTTCCCTCAAAAACTGGGAATCACGTTTCCTCTGTTTAATACATTTAATATTGATTTAAAAATAAAAATTAACACTTACTGAAAAACATTTTAAGAATGGACTTATAAACACGTATTATTTAGGCTACATTTTATGTAGACTTGTGTTCTTTAGTTAAGATGTCCCAAATCCCTGAACTTTATTCTTCCCCACCGGAGTCTCTTCTCTTGAAGAAATTTGCTAGCTGAGGCCAGACAGGCCTTGTCTTGGATGCCTTTCTGTAAAATGATGAGCTAATCCCCTCCCAGAGTTTGGGGTTTTATTGGGTTTTAAAATAAACAAACAGTAAACAACAATGCTTATTAAGAATATGAACTCACAGGACTGTGATACGTTGACTAAAATGTCTGGTTTTGGGATTGAGACAAAGGTGAGATATCTGAGGCTCATATTGACAACACAAACTCTTTTGAAACTGTTTCAAAATAACTATAGTATGTGCCTCTCTGGAATGGTAACAAAAATAAAATGGGGTAAACTGCATTTATCACTACTGAGTAGAATTTAATTAAGACGAATGACTTAGCAAAGATGCTTTTTTTGTTTCAGACATTATATATTACAAAATATATATATTTAGCAAGCACACCCCTAATTACCACAATTCCAATTACAGCTGGCCTTAAATGCAAGCTACTTAATGCAAGAAGCTTTGTGAATAAAATACCTGAATTTCTCCTCTTACTAAACATGGCTAAATTCAACATCATATTTGTCTGTGAAACATGGCTCAACGCGTCTCTCCCTGACTTCATTACTACAGTAAGAGACTATCATGTTTACTGATCAGATCGTGAACTTCATAGAGGAAGTGATGTTGCTATCTTCTATAAAAGTCTTTACATCTAAAAACATCCAAGTTACCCAGAAGCTTGCTGTTCTTGAGATCATCATCTGTGAACTATGCTTAAATATCACATTTCAATTCTTACTATGTTACAGAGCACCTAATTATGACATCGAAACATTTCATCAAGCCAGTCTGGTGTAGGGTTTTATGGGGTTTTAAATTTGGTTTTAATTGGTTTTAGTCCTTATTTTAAACCCTTGTCTCATTTTTAAATTCAGCCACCTAATTTAATCCTTTTAATTGTTTTTACTTATTGTATTATTATTGTATTTTTTAATGGCTGTACACCGCCTGAGTCCCGCAGGGAGAGGGGGCGGTAATATAAATCTTGTAAATAAATAAATAAAATTCACTACTAACATGGCAACATCCTGCCCACACACTTTTATCTTTCTTGGTGTCCTCATATTAACTGGGCCCTAAACAAATGTACAACTGAACCCATACATGCAACCTTCTACAATGCTGCTACAAATCTGGGACTGGAACAACTATTAACCAACAATACTAGACTTAACAACTGCCTCGATCTCATCTTCTGCAATAGTTTGAATTTAATTTATGGAATACAAACTAAAGAACCCTTTTCCAACAATGACCACAATATGATTGACTTTTTGTCTCAACATACGTCCACACAAAAATCATCACAATGACATAATCCCCAATTATAACTTCAAAAAAAGGCTGGATGCAATATTGTTGAAGACCATTACAACATATTTTTACTTGAAGTCAAAAGAGTCATCAAACTATATGTATCAATAACAACTCCCAAAACAAAAACAAAAAAACAGATTACCCATAACAATAAGGAAACTTCAATCCAAAAAGAGATCACTCTGGCGGAAAAACAAAATCTGATCACGTTGCCAACTTCAAAAACCAATACAAAAATTTATGCCACCAGATAAAGACTGAATGTACCCAATTATCTCATTAAACAAGAGGAAAACCTTCTAAGCACCAATTCATCCACACTTTTTACAATTTTGTAAGCAACAAACTAAAAGAACTCAAGGTCCATCCCACCCCTGATAGACCTAATGGTAAAGACTGCAATGATGACACTATTAAAGCCAACCTCTTTAACACATTCTTTGGCTCAGTATTTGTAAACAGCAATGGATCATGGCCAGTATTTCCTAGCTGAACCATAGAAAACTACAATGATCTAATACATATCGATTTTACAGAAGACAATGTTGAAAAAGCACTACGCAATCTAAAACCATCCCTATCTATTGGACTGGACGGAATACATATGTGCCTACTTCTTAAAAAAGCTATCCACTGCCATAGCAGAACCTCAAAGCATAATCTTTGAAAAATCTTTCAGGACCAGCTCCTTGCCTAAGCCTATGGTCTAAAGCCACGGTCATCCCCATCTTCGAAAAGGGAGACCCCAGTCCTAGTTGAAAATTACAGACCAATCTCCTTATGCTGTAGTACTGTAAGTCATGGAATCAATTATTAACCAATCCATATCCTCCACTTAGAGACCAAATAACCTACTCTCTAATAAACAATTTGGTTTCAGAAAAAAACTATCCTGCAATCTGCAACTCTTACACTGCAAAAAACATATGGACTACACAACCGATCAGAGCAAAACAATAGACGCAATCTACATAGACTTCTGTAAAGCCTTTGATTCAGTGGTACATGACAACTACTCCTAAAACTAAAATTTTATGGTATATCTGGACAACTGCATAACTGGATAGAAGCATTCCTGTCAAACAGACAACAAATGATCAAAATTGGGAGCGTCCTATCAAATTCTGTACCTGTCAACAATGGTGTTCCCCAAGGCAGTGTTTTAGGACCAACTTTTTTCATGCTCTACATAAATAACCTCTATGATCATATTAAGAACAACTGCGTCCTCTTCGCTGATGATGTAAAGCTATTCAACACCACAGACAATACTAGTACCCTTCAAAAAGACCTCGACTATGTATCAGAATGGTTGAACAAATGGCAACTTCAAATCTCAACAAATAAATGCTCTGTCTTACATATTGGCCAAAAAAATCAGAAAATAAAATACAAGCTAAATAGTCAAAACCTGTTGAGGGTCCAAACTCTATGAAGGGCCTTGGAGTATTCATCTCTAATGATCTAAGTGCTAGAGCCCACTGTAACTAAAAATGCCAAAAAGGCATTAAGAGTTGTTAATCTAATCTTACGTAGCTTCTTCTCTGGTAATATCACACTACTAACTAGAGCATACAAAACATTTGCTAGACCTATACTTGAATACAGCTCATCAGTCTAGAACCCATATTACATATCTGATATTAACACAATTGAAAAAGTCCAGAAATATTTCACAAAAGAGCTCTTCACTCTTCTACTCATAGAATACCTTATGCCACCAGACTTGAAATTCTAGACCTTGAAAACCTTGAATTACGCCCTCTTTGGCTGATTCTAAGTATGGGTAATAAAATCATACATTGCAATGACATTACTTGTCAATGAATACTTCAGCTTCAACCATAACAACACAAGAGCACACAATAGTACAAACTCATAGGTTAACCGCACCAAACTTGATTGCAGGAAATTGACTTCAGCAACAGAGTGGTCAATGTCTGAAATTTCTCTGACTCTGGGGTTCTTCCCCAAACCCAAAAACTTTAACCTTAAGACTGTCTACTAAATAAAAGAAAACAATAGGACAGGGACGGTTGACCCTCACCCCTTTCCTAAGAGGTCTGTAGGGGGCGTGCATAAGCCCACCAACGTGCCTACCGTCCCTGTCCTCTTGTTTCTTTTATTTTTCTTATATGTACCCATTTCATGTATTCATAACTATTTATACCTATTAAATTGTATCGATTGACAAATCAAATAATAAATTAAAAAAAAATTATCAATACTTGCAACTTATACTCCATTTAAACTGTGTGGCAGATGGATATTTTGAGTTTATATGGCAAGGGGGAAAAAAAACAAGAATTAGATATAAACTACTGCAAGATGCTAAGGAAAGGAGATTTGAGTTTACCAGATTTGAAATTGTATTTCAATGCTTGTGTTGGTCTGGCTAAAAGAGTGGGTGAACCTCCAGAATAGGAGGTTACTTGATCTACAAGCTCTAGAAATTAAGATTTGGATGGCATTGTTATTTATAGTATGACAAGGTAAAGATAAATGTTGACTTTTGTTAGGAATGATAGTTAGCCAAAAGTTGGGGTTGGCAATATATAAACCAGGATAGTCATTTAATACTGTTGTATCTTTCAGAGAATGTTGTAATTGTGATTGGCCTGAAGTTCCTCCAATGGCATAAAGATGGAACCAGAAATCTGGTTTGTCCTTTTTGCAATTTCCTTGCTTCCTTTTTTGCTTTTTGCCTGATCATCATTCTGCTTGAATTGCTGTGGTCTTGCAACTGTTTGCAAGACTCCGTTTACTGAACTTTGTTTATGATACTGGTAAAGGAAAAGGACTTTGTTTTTGGATTATTCCTGGACTGATTGTTTTGAATACTAACTGCTTAACTGTGTATGATTGGACTGTTTGTTGGACTTTGTTACCCCGTTTACTGGAAGTAAACTTACATTTTACTATTCAGTTTATCCTGTGTGCTAGTGTTGTGTGTTATTCATCACTCTCACTATGTTTCTCTGAGTGCACTCATTCTCCTAATGGGAATACTTCAACAACTTTAATAGCCTTTTGTTAGATGTGCCATTCTAAGAGTTGAATAAAGAGAAAACAAGTTTCTATGATGATGTCCTCTTTGGATGTCCAGGAAGATTTTTTCAGAAAAAATGGTGGTGAAGCAGGACTGGTGGACTATGTTAAATAATACCTTTTAATTTTGGTGATCCTATCCTCAAGTCTAAGGAGTTAGAATCAGAAGGGACATGTCTGCCATTGGTTTGCATATTTACAATTGAAAGGAAGATTTAAATTAGATAAAAAAGCGTTATGGTCTGACTTTGTTAAAAATGAATTGGAAATCCTACTGTGTGGTAGGGATGAACATATCATTGCTAAGGTTTATAAATTGTTATTGAATTTGAATTTGGAAAAGCATTGCAAGGATCTTTGTATATAATGTAATGATTAAAAAATGGGAGAATATGTGGATGAAAGGTTTAAAATTTACACTAAATTATAACTTAAAAGAAAAAAATCATAAGATGTTGTATAGTTGGTATTTAACACCAGACAAATTGTCAAGAATGTATAAATGTACTTCAAATGAATGTTGGAAATGCAAATGTAAAGAAGGGATACTCTCAGCCAGCCCTTGGTATTGAAGATTTGTCTTAAATGAATCCAAACCCAGCTACTCTTTAGGACAATGATGATTTATTCAATATAGCATCAAACAACAAATACTCTAATTAGGCAAGAATGGCTAAAAGCCAGGCAAGGTTAGAGCTGGGTTTGAGTTTGCTCCCTTTCCTTTTATCACCATTATCATGAGAAACACCACACCACACCCAGGCCTATACGCAGTTCTAATTCTGGCTACGCCTAACCCATTATCCCTAAATGCTATTAACCCTATAACATGTCTACATCCCTATCCTATTCCAATCCTCATTAACTGATCCCCATCTGGTGCCACCTTCATCATGTTTTAATCTAAGCCCTAATTACCACCTGTATGTGCCCCAACCCACTTTAACAATATGCACCACATCAATAAAGAACCAGTTCCAGCAGCCCCGCAGTTGTTGCAGAATCCATCCTCAGCTCTGCAGAGTCATTCCAAAGCCATCGGCCAGCATACAAAGCAGAAATACAGATCCAGCAGCAGCAGAGATAAGGTGACATGGTCAGCTGACTTGCTGCGAGGCATATTCGGAGCTGACAGGCTCTGGGTGAACTTGGAGCCCGACAGATACCATTTATCATTTATGGTAACCAAGTGAAGAAATAGTAGGTTTCATATCCTAATACAAATAATTCTAAAAGTTAATATAAAGATAAAACCAGAAACTTTTATTTAGGGTTTAATGGAAAAAGATTTTTTGGGGGGGAACTTCAATGTTATGTATATTGACGGGAGCAAGATTACCTTATGCACAAAAATGGAAGAACATTTAGATTCCCACAGTGGATGAATGGCGGCAAAAGTTGATGGAGTTAACTGAGATGGCTAAATTGACTGCTTTGATTAAAGAAAAAAACATAATTATTTTTATTTCTACTTGGAAACCACTACTGGACTTTGTGCTTGACATGGAAAAAAAAACAAAACTTTGATTTTGGGTTTTATGGATTAGATAGTTTTGTTGTTATAGAAATGTCTAGTTTATACTATTGCGTAAAAGTAAAAAGTTGAGGTTTAATGTTATTATCCTATTCTACTGCCCCAAAGGGAGTCAGAAGTCAATGTCCTTTCTTTATTTTTTCCCTTCTTTTCTACACTTTTCTCTCCCCTATTTTTCCTATTATTTGCTTTTGTATTTTTGTATTTTATATCTAAACTAATTTAAACATATGGAGTGCAGATAGGCTAATCAGCAGCAAGAGAACCGTGTTTCTCTAACAATATGCCCCACAATAGGAAGTCCCAGCATGTTTTCTAGGCATAAGGTGAGGTCCCTCCCCACAAATTTAGGCCTATTTTAAAACATGCGAAATGGGGGGAAGGGCCCCCCTGCCCCCTAACTTGCCATTAGGAGCATCCCACGGGCAGCCACACCTCACCACCAGCTGCTCCTAACGGCTGATCATGGGCGGAGTGCGGACCCAGGTATGGTGCTGGCTGCAGGCCAGGTCAGCAGGCGGGCAGCAGAGGCGTGGGTGCTGCGTTAGGACTGCTGCCAATGGGCAAGACACAGAGGCTGTGCTGGACATTGCAGCATGGCGGTAGTGGAGAAGTGGCCCTTCCAGTGGGTAGAGGAACGGTTTGAGCGCATTCCTCTATCGGAGGCATTTTAGCTGCTTCTCAGGCGGGGGAGCTGCCTCCGTAGCTTCCCGTCAGCACTAGCACCTCTCTTGCCAGTGCCGTCTCCAATAACAGCGGCTTGCAGCGGCAGACATACCCCGCTGCTGATGAGAACCGCCTGCCCTTCCGCAGAAGCATTGCTTTGCTTCCCACCCCAGAGCTTCAGGTCACGGTCTCGTCCCCTGTACGGCTGGGCACTCTCCTCTTGCTCCAGCCGCTCAACCCCCCCCATGGACCTTTCCCCCTCTTTAAGTTTTCTTACTCTCATTCCCTCCGTCAGTTCCCTAAGAATACAGACTGGCCGGTCAGCTTCCTCCCCACCCCTCCTGCTAGTTTTAAAAAGGGAACCATCTATCCATTTTGCCCTTCGAGTGGAGGCAAACCTTCCAATCCAAACAGAAAAGGAATCATCCCACCGACTCTTAGCACCAAGCTTCCTAGAGGATTCTCCCAAAGGAGGATTCACCACCTTAAATGAACTCCCCTCCTTTGGGGTGAATCCTCTGGGAAGCTTGGCAGGGAAAGAAGGAGAGAGGGAGAGTGTCTTTGGGATTTGCCAGGAGAAATCCAGGAAGTGGATTTCCATCCTATTTCTGTCCTTCAAGGAGATAAAGGTGGGGAGTGGTTACTTCTTTCATTTAAGGGAGTGCTAAGGGTGAATGAATGAATGAACCTTCCAATCCAAACATAAGATAAAGGGAATCATCCTACAGATCCTTAGCACCCCCTTAAATGGTTAAACGTCCCACTGCTGCCGCTGTTGTTGGAGATGGGCACTGGCAAGATAGGCGCCAGTGCCAGCGGGAATCATGGAAGCTACAGAGGTGGTCCCCCTGCCTGAGAAGTGGCTGAAACACTGACAATGGAGGAATGCACTCCAAACACGGCAGCAACATGGGCAGAAGGGAAAGCTACAGTAGCAGAGGAAGCAGCAGCGGTGGGCGTCGAAGATCTTGCGATGTAAAGTGCCTCGAGGCCAACATCCACGCCTATGCCACCCGCCTACTGACCCGGCCTGCAGCCAGCACCATACCTGCATACCTGCAGCAAAGGCGCTTGGTGGTGGTAGGGAGCCCTCTGCGCTCCGTCATGATTGGCCATTAGGAGCAGCTGGCGGCAAGGCATGAGGGTGAGGGTGCGTAGGGGGAGAAGTTAAGTCACTCCCAAAAAGATGGCCTAGATGTTTTTTCAGGGGTCAAAAGAAAATAAGTCCCGGCCTATTTTCTGAGAAACACGGTAGTAACAGAAGTAGTCCTTGACTCACAACCATTTGTTTAGAGTTCATTTGAAGTTACAATGACTCTGAAAAAATGAATTATGACTGGACTTCACACTTACAACTGTTACAGCATCCCCTCAGTCAAGTGATCGAAATTTGGGCCCTTAGCAATCGGCATGTATTTATGATGGCTTTAATATCCTACAGTTATTTCATCACTATTTGTAACCTTCCCAGCCAGCTTCCAACAAGCAAAGTCGGGGGGGGGAGCGGGATTTGCTTAATGACCATGTGATTCTCTTAAATTGCAGTGATTTGCTTAATAACTCTGGCAAAACGATCGTAAACGTGAGTGTGGTTCACTTAACAAATGCCTTGCTTACAACAGAAAATTCGGGCTCCAATTGTGGTCTTGAGTCAAATACTAACTGTATTATTTTATTAATTGTGCTTCTATTTGTTAATCTTGTGATCTACGGCTGGTTGATAGGGGGAACTCATTCACACTATGCTGGCTAAAACAATCTTTACACCAATCACTTATAACAAACCATCTCCACATCTGTAGCTGGAAGGAATTCCTGTAGCATTTTTGGTACCCTCTGAGCTTGATTGTTTGCTTGATGATGAGGTTTACTTAGTTGGACAATGAAAGACCTGCAAAGCAAACACCAAACCCAGATGCACCACAACTCCACAATTCAGCTCCAGGTTACAGGTATTGTCTTCTATTTAAACCTCATGTGTACAAGAAGCCTGGAGGCACTACAGCCAGCTATGTCTCAGGTAGAACTGTATTCATAGAATCAAGAACAGATTTCCAGTGACAAGCTATGTATGTTAATCCAAGGAACTGGACCTTTACATGGGCTCCCCCTGCCCACAGCAGTGGTTTGTTTACCTGCTGCCAACCTGCTTGTGGAGCTGCCTGGGACTTGGAACCTCCTCTTGAGTTCCCACTTCTTTGATTGTTGGAAATTGCCAGCAGGTCATTGTTTAATGACAGTGAGAGAGATTGCTGTGATTTCTGTCAACAATCAGTGAGGTCATGTGACATTCTGCTTGATGGCCACATAGCTTAGAGACAGAATTTCTGGTCCCAATTATTGTGCTAACCAAATGCATTAAAAACACAACTTTTAAAAGACATTAGTCTGAACAAGCAGATGGTGTATTCAGCAGGTGCTGACAGGAGTTCTAGAGAACTGGTAGCGGAAATTTTGACTATTCAGAGAACCGGCAAATACCACCTCTGACTGGCCCCACCCCCATACTATTCTCTGATTTCCCGAGTCCCAGCTGATCGGCTGGGTGCTTCTTTTGCTGCCTGAACAGAGAATGGAGCTGGAAAGCAGGTTAGTGGGGTGGGGAGGGGAATGGGGATTTGCAGTAACCTTCCCCCAGTGTTCTTGATCCAAACGGGTTCCCAAAGAGCAAAGACAGACAAAGGGCAGCAGCCCCCCCCTTTAAGGTTTAATAACAAAGTCTGTTCCTTTACAGATAAAAGGCTGCTTTCCACTACTTATCTCCAACAAGAAAGAGCCTTGCCAAGTTGTTTGTCAATGCTGCCAAAAACCCAGAGATAGAACTAATTTACAAGATTCTCCAAACACAAACTAAGATGTCCACAGCTGAGCTTCAGAGCTTCTTTGCCTTCTGCAAAAAAACACTTTTCCAAACCTGGCTTTTATCCTCTTGAGGGAGGGGCCATTGCCTTGCAGCCTTACTTCCCGAATCACCTGTGCTGCTGTAAGTTGTTCTTTCCTCCGAGCAATCTTCATGCACGGTGCACTTGGCATAGGCTCCTCGGAATCTCCTCATCACTGCTGCCAGCCCCCACAATTTCTGAAGGCAGCAGTCCACTCCCTGATGGTCCTGAGCTTCTCATCAGAGTCCTCACTCTCCTCAGCCATCTGCACCTGCGGCCGGCTAACCACAACACCCAGGAGTGGGAAGGGAATGCAGATTTACAGTATTATTCCCCTGGAGTGGGATGGGAATGGAGATTTTTGCAGTACCCTTCCCCTGCCACGCCCACCAAGACATGCCCAAGAAGCCAAGCCACGCCCACCAAGCCGCCCCACAGAATGGATAGTAAAAAAATTGGAATCCCACCACTGGTCTGAAACTCTTGTAGCAATTTCTGGACATTTGGAATCTTTCATTGTTACATTAACCTATATAGCCTTGTTTATGAACTTCATTCTGTTCTAATGAACTGGAAAATTAAAATTTGTAGGGATGTGCCTTTCCTTTGCCAGGCAATGAGATAATAAAACTGTTTTTCTTCTCCCCAAATCTTCTACCTGATCTGTGCCATTTTGGCACCTTTAGCCTCTGAATGGACTAAAAATAGTGAAAGGCTTGTACAAATAATTGTATTAGAAAACTTTATTGTAATTAAGATGCAAACTAATGCAAAACTCAATTAAAAGGTAGTCAATTTTTTATATCAGTGACAGAATTTAAAAATGCTGATGCAGTACTAAATTAAGGCGCAAAACAATACTTTAAAAAAAACAGCATTTAAAAACTCTGTTCTATATAAAAATTACAGTGTAGTAAAATGGATCTTCTTTCCTCCCAGTGAATTTAAGAAAATATCCCAGAAAATTACTATTATTTGTTTCTTCCCTCCAGGTTTCCCAGCCTTTTTTTTTTCTGCACATCTGGGCTTTTCTTCTCTTGCTCTGCTCGAATGGCTAGCTTCTTCAGCTGCTAGTGCTTCTAGTCTAAACGTTCAGCCTCCAGTAGTTTGCTTCTGTATGTGTCTCGGATTCCAAAGATCCTGCTGTGCCTCATCTAAGGATACCTGTCCAAAAATAAATATACATGCTCCATGCGCAATCAGTACGTATGATGTATATATGTATGCCTTTCTCTCTCTCTCGTGAAACTGTATAGGACATGAGGCCCTATCATACCATAATTACCCGAAATACGTCTGCTTCTGTCTATCTGTCTATCTTTGTCTCTTTCTCTCTCTTGCACATATATATGCTTATACATAGAATCTCTGATAATAAGGCATCAGAAGGAGTTCATGTATTCTAAAACTACTTATATCTTTTCCTTTGCCTCTTTATTAACCCAATTGTCCATACTGTACACTAAGAAAAGAAGTATTTTCCTTCTATACGTTTTCTGTATATATCTTTAAAAGATCACATATAGTCCTCGTTTGCTAATTGCCTTGTTCATTGACTGTTTAAAATTATAATGAGGACTGGGAAAGTAGGTTTATGACCAGTCTTTGAAGTTGTGGTTGTTGCAGCAGTGTCCTGTGATGACAATTCCAGTATTTTGCAATGAATATGCATGTACAACAGTGCTTCTGAGGTTGGTGAAACAAGGAATCAGATTGTTGGGGACAGTATGCTGACTCTGCAGCCACAGGATCACCATTTATGATCTTCCAACCACCAGTCAATAGGGGAGCCAGCAAGAAGGAGTGAGTCATGGTCATGAGATATTGTGCTTCACCACCTGTGGTGATTTCATTAACAACCACGTGAAACTGATGTCATAAATTTGGAGCAATCCCATGACATTTCCTTCTGTGATCATGTCACTTAGTGACAGAATTGCCGATACTAACCACGGTTGGCAATTGAAGACTACCTATAGTCCTTAAATGATTTTATTTCATTTCTTTGAAAGTTAAGATTACAATTACAGTGTTTAGTGAAGACTCAGTATTATCACGTCTTCTTCACTTCAGAGTGCTAACATAGCCTGGTCTAGATTATCCGTTACTTCCTTTCACAATTGTAAAATATACTTTAGTTTTCTCGAAATGGTATTTGCTAATCAATCAAGAGGTTTATGCTTTGAAATTATTTGAAATAAGTGCTTGAGACCTCATGCAATGACAGCATCTGCCTGATATTTGTTAGATTGACCCATCATTGAATCAAAAGCTGCTTGCACCCGCTTTAAACTCTTGGGGAGAAGTCTAAAAACAACTGACCTGCTTAAATGAGATCAGAGAGGTGCTATGCTCATGCAAGATCCAAAACCTCTCACTCACATTACTTGGAAAGTATGACGAATTCTAATTACGTTATTCCTCTGTGGTGCAGTGGTTAGAATGCAGTACTGCAAACTACTTCTGCTGATTGCCGGCTGCCTGCAGTTTGGCAGTTTGAGTTTCACTGGCGCAAGGTTGACTCAACCTTCCGTTCTTCTGAGGTCGGTAAAATGAAGAGCCAGATTGTTGGGGGCAAAATGATGACTCTGTAAACCACTTAGAGAGGCCTGTAAAGCACTGTAAAGCAGTATATAAGTCTAAATGCTATTGCTATTGCTATTGCTATTGATCACCAAACTCTTGCTACCCATAAAAAGGATTGATTGCTTTTATGTTTATTATTGTCTTATTTTAATATTAAATTCATTATTTTGTGTTGAAGTTTTGTTTGTTCATTTAATTTGTTGTCATTTAAAGCTAGGACATAATAAAATACCATTCCCATAAGCCAGTGCTGAATAACTTCATTACCAGACAAGATGAAATTAGTTTTGTTATCTCAGTAAATGTTCTTATACTGAAGTATTAGATGTTTAATAAATATTATTTTATACTAAATATTTATTTAAATGTGAGTCCAACAGCTGCATTTTCAGACACAGTACTTATTCTGTCTCCCAGGCCAATATGTCAAAACTGAAAAGATAACAGGAGTTAAATTAGAAGTATGTTTGGAAATCTGTGGAGTAAAATATCTGATGATCAGAATTCCTAACAAATCCACAATAGTAAGAAGTGATACAATAAAGAAGTTGTCAGTAATAAGCGAACTTACTTGTAAATCTTCATACATATCCAGTACATTTTGCTTCAACTGATTCCTCGACATGCGTTCGTGCTGCCTATGTTCCAGAAACTAGTTCTCCGCGAAAATATCTAAAATTATTTATTTCCTCTGTTTTACGCATCCTCTTGCTGTTGGATAGTGGTCTCATTCTTCAAGATAGGCACGACCAGTGGTTTTTCTAAAGGTAAAAAGAGACATCGACCAATACTGTCTTCATAAGGCATCTTAATTTTTGTGCAGCCTCAAGATCTAGGTATATTTCCCATGAACAGAAAACACTTCATTATAAACCGAGAAAGGCACCATGGGTTGCGTAAGCTGTAGAGGCACCAACAGCAGCCAAGTTTAAATACTTAAAATAATCACAGTTAGAAATTAAAATGATTGACTGAGTAGCCTACCTTCCAGAGTCACCTTGTAGGGGAGATGAAAACATAAAAATTGAATAAATAAATAAGAATAAAACAACTAACAGTGCTTTGGTCTAGCTATATAAAATGTAGTGCCACTTACTTAATATAGGGCGCAAGATCTAGAGGAGCCCATTCCTTCCGCTGAATGGCTAAACCTGCTTCAGTGACTGGAGGAAATGCTTCAGAAACAGGAGAAACATTTTCTATCAAGATAATAACAACTGAATTAGCTTGCAGCAGACATACATTCTGTTTTCTAATACAAAATATTTAAAACCACCAGTACTTTACACAAAGAACTCTTCAAACTTCATCAAAATGTTATCAGCAAATTACATTGGCATTATAGTGGGGTAGGCTTTCATGGCTAGTATCAATTGGACAGTCTGGTCTTTAGGATTTAGTGATTGTGGTCTGATTCCTGACACTTTGCCAGCAATGGTGGCTCATATCTTCAGAGACAAAGTGATCTGCTATGCTATGCAGACTCACGGGCAGTGGAGCAGAGACTGACTGGGTTCCTGCCTTAATAGCCAGTGTGTTGATATTGTTATTATGACAATTTTGATATAGAAATAGAAGTACATAGCACTGAGTATAATTGCACAGTGGCATACTAAAATTGAATTTGCTGTGATTGCGATGAACTCCTTGATTAACTTTGAGATCTCTTCCTTATTCTGAATAGGTTATTCTCATTCTCAAAACTGACAAGATTTCTGCTATTTTTTTTTTTAGAAAACTTTATTGGAATTTTATTACATAAAAACATTAAAAGGTATATAATTCAATAACAGCTGTTTGTGGGCATTATCATATAACAATCATTGTGCGATAGTAATAATTTATACATAACTATATTCTTATTCCTATCGTATGTTCTATATTTAATAATCATAGATAATTTCTATCTATGTTCTATATTAATAATCATCTATCCTTAATCTGTCTCCGATTTATCCAATTGTACCATTGTTCCCATACCTTATAAAATATTGAAGATTCCTCATCTTTTAAACTCAACGTTTAATTTTATCCATTTCAGCACAATTCATAACTTTTTGTATAACCAATTCTTCTATAGGTGTGAATGACTGTTTCCAACACTGAGCAAAAGCAATCCTGGCCGCAGTCAATATATGTAGTAATAAGTATTTTGTAGTCTTTACATATTTTTTTGAAGATCCCCAATAGGAAGAGCTCTGGTTCTAATCTAATTGTTCATTGGTAATTTCCTTAGCCAATTTGGATTTTAAGCCAATATTTCGAGCCTCTGAACAAGACCACCACATATTGATAATATGTTCCCTCTTTTTTTCTACATTTCCAAATGGGGATTCAGTTTAGGGTACATTTTCGCTAATCTCGAAGGGGGTGCCACCTGTAAAACATTTTATATGCATTTTGCTTTGTATGTTACCGATTTTGGTTAATTTATGATTTACATATCCATATATTCTCCCAATCTGCTAGCTTTATATTATGTCCAATGTTTTGAGCCCAGGCGATCATACATCCTTTCACAACTTCTTCTTCTAGTTCTACTTCTAAGAGATACTTATAAATTTTAGTAATATTTTTTTTTAATCTGGTCCTAATAAGATTTTAACTAATTGTTGTGGTTTCAAATATATTCAAAGTCCTTTATATCCTTATTGTATTGGCTTTGTATTTGAAGATAAGCCCACCAATCTATTCGTAGCCCTTGTTCTTGGAGTTCCTGTTTTGTTTTTAAATTTCCATTTATATCCAACAGATCTTTATTTTAACATTTTATTCAGGTCTAAGTTATTTGGGTGAATCATCGCTTCCTTTATAGATAGCCAATTTGGGATTTTTATATAATGTTTCTTTTTAACCTTGATCCCCACAATATTCGAAGTTAGAAAAGTCATATTCTTCAATAGAAGTAATTCAACGTTGCCTGATGTCATAAATCTCCCCCTCAAGGGGCCTGAGCAGTCAGCTCGTGTTCCCACATGAAGAAGCCTAAACAACTCTCTCTATCTCCATTCCTCCCTCCTTAGGAATGTGGCAAGCCCGAAACCCTTCCCACATGACCACCGAAGAGAAAATAAGAATATATGTATGTATGTATGTATGTATGTATGTTTTCATAGATTTTCACGGGTACAGGTATGCAGGTCTTGGTGTGTTCGGGTCTTTTCCCGTGTAAGATTGAGAGTATCTTGGTGATGTTTCAACGAGGTCCCACTCGCCATCTTCAAGTGGTTCTTTTGGCTTCGTGCTTGTGCGAGCAAAGCGTGATTGGAGCTGCCGTCTCTCTATAAATACTAGTGGGGAGGTGTAATGTGCTGGCTCTATTGTAACCGGGCTGGTTGGTTGTGTTGTTATTTCTTGATTGGTTGATGGAGTTGATGTTTACATGAGAAAAGACCCAAACACGTCAAGACTTGCATGCACACACACACACATACTAAGCCTAGCTAAAATGGCTACACATATGCCAATTTTGGGCTTCACACACTTGTCCTTTACAATATTTTAAGTAAAAAAAAATCCCAATAGCTAAAGAAATAAAAACAGAGGCCATATACAATATATAGTGCAAGAACTATAACAACTATGAGGTAGATCAGACAGGCAGAAGATTAGCAGAGCATATCCACAAACACCACTTGGCTGATAGAAGATACAGTGAAAACTTAATTTCACAACCATAATTTTAATTGGGAAAATATTAGCTTCTTAGAGTAAGCCAAATTAAAAAAAAAAAAAACAGGCTAGGGAATTCCTGGGCATTCAGACAAATCAGCCATCAATAGTCACATAGGGATAACCAAATTTATGAACTGTTCAAAAGAGGCAATAAAAAACTTAGAAAGGAAACAAAAAGACTAGAACACATTTTCTCCAATCGCCAACACATCAAACACACAACCGGGCAGAAAACAATATGGTAATCAAGGAACCACCAAGGAGGAAACTATCACCACTACCAAAACTGGCAGAGCAAACTACTGTACTGTACATAAACAGGCAGCAAATCTCACATTCACTTGAACTGCTGATATTATCTTGCAAATAACAAAACATCTACATGTAACCAACCAAGTTCAAGGGCATCAAGAACTCCGCAGTTCAACCCTATGCTATAGATATTCTCTTCTGTTGATACTTTAGAAAGTATTCAAGTCCCAAGGTAAGTCCCAGAAAGTGTAGATGGCAAGAAGTTATAGAGAATGATACATTATGGAACATGAGTTAATGTACATATGTGAAGCCTAGAGCACATGTTGCTTTTTTTCACCTCTACCAATAATTCTATAGGGAAAAAAAATCAGCTCAACATTAATTTTGTCCATTTCCACAAATAATAAGTGCAAACATTGATTTCCTCATGACTTGGAAAATGGAGGTTTTCTAGTCCAAACCTCTGCTCAAGTAGGAAATCCTATGCCATTTCAGACCAATGGTTGTTCAGTCTTTTTTTTTTTTGAAAACCTCCAGTGATGAACCACCCATAACCTCTGAAAGCAAAGCTATTCCATTGGTTGACTGCTCTCACTGTTAGGAATTTTCTCCTTCGTTCTAGGTTGTTTCTCTCCCTGGTTAGTTTCTACCCATTGTTTCTTGTTTTTCAATTCTGTAGTCGAATGACATGCCACATTCTCCTTTCTATGATTTTGAAATCTCCATGACAAAGCTTTCCTTTCATGGATGCTTAATATCATGTTTGTATTGCCCAGGCATACCTGCTTCCCTTGAATCTGCAGTAGGGCTGGAATTCTCAGCCTCAGCTTCCATTAGGCTTTTTCTTGCGCACTCATTAATGTAACGTACACGTTCTTGAGCAGCCTGGGAAATAGATTGGTTGCAGAAAATTAGAAGAATAAACCTGCATGTTCTGTTACTTACCAAGCCAGTTTGACACAGAAACATTTTAATATTTACAAAATATACATTGAACAATGAATTAATTTTATAGAAGAATAGGCCTAAAACACCTAATGTAGTTATATGTATCAGTATATCCTTGCTTTGCTTTGGATTGTAGATTCTACAATCTACTTGGATATAAAATACGTAACATTAATACAAATCTAATAAGAACTTTATAAATTTTTTCAAATAGTTTTTTTTTCTCCAACTATGTTTGTATACAATACTGACAAAAGTATCTGCACGACTCCAATAGCCAGTCCATTGGCATATAAAAAGGAACTGAGTGACTCCTTTTTGAACTGTTCTTCTGTATAGCTATGAAACATAAAATACAACACAATACAGCTGCAATTGGTGATTTTTTTAAATTAAAGAAATATACTTTTATTTCTCATCTTAAACAGGCCTTAAGCAATAAGAAATGGTTGACAAATGGGGAGTTTGATACAGTGTTTTAAATTCTGTGCCCTAGCATTGATAGGAGTAAGCATGGACTGGTCTTTCAGATTAGGGATGTGCAGCATCTACAACTGATTTATTGATTACAAGAAAGCCTTTGATTGTAATCATGACAAATTGTGGCAAGCCCTTTAAGACGTGGGGATGCCAACACAACTGGTCAACTTTGGGCAGTTGCTACACACCAGTCAGGAAATTACTATGTGGACACCATATGGAGATACTGACTGGTACAAGTTAGAGAAAGGAGTACAGCAAAGTTGCATTCTTTCACCTTTTTTATTCAACATTTGTGCCAGAGAGATTCCGAGAAGCTGGAACTTGAAGAATCAAAAACTAGAATAAAGATTGGCAGAAGGAACATCAGCAGTCTTTGAAAAGCACAATTTTCCTCTCAGAAACCAATGAAGGCCTGAAGCATCTGATCAAAAAGACTGAAAAAGAAAGCAAGAAATTTGGCCTCTTCCTGACCACCAAAGACCAAGCTCATGACCATGGTGAGGAATGGAAATGTCAAAATAACAACTGACGGTAAAGAAATGGAATGTGTTAAAAGAATTCACTTTCCTGCAATAACAGGGTGAGATAGATCTACCATGAAAAACTAGATAGGAAGAAAATTGACTTGGAAAATGTGGAGAGAGCTGGTCTATAGAATAGATGAAAATCAGATGCACCTGAACAGATAACAGCAGCAGCATTCTGGATCTGAAGACAAAAGATGCCTTGGAATATGAGGAGACATGCATGGAGCATCTTTCTACAATTTCTTAAGACAATATTTTCCTGGATTTGCATTACAAGTATGGATTTGCATTACAAACATTATTCTAAGAAAAGATGCAGCTGTTTTAAGGAATTGCAGACTGGTAGTATGTCAATCCCTCCAAAGTAATTTTCTCTTCTGAAAATTAAGTACTGCACAGCCTTATTTCAGATACAATTAAATCCAATCACCCCTCACTTCAAAACAGCTAAGGGCTCATAAAGGCTATGGGGTGAATGACTTATAATGCTTGCGTATGAACATGTGAGAGAGGACCAACAACAATGTTGTATTAGTTAATGTGCTCTGCCACTAGGCATGAAACTCCTATATGTTTCATCTTAAAAATTCAATGACGGAACAGTTCTTCAAACCGATCATTAAAAGACTAGTAACGGAAAATAAATGTTAAGGTCAATCACTAAGCAGGAATGAAGAATGAAGATCAGTGAATGTGATGTGATGGATTAAAGCATGTCTCAGTTAAAAAAATAATTATCAAAATATAATACAGTTGAGGGATCTACAATCCAGCTGTTTGGGAAAGCAGAACAAACGTTCAAATCAGACAGAGATGAAGGAGGCCTAATACATAGTCAAATTCTGACATGTTCTGGTTCTTCTCTGAAATGTGATCTACTACCAACTATTACATCAAGTTATATAAGATGGTGAGAAGAAAATGAAGGATTTATTCTAGAGATTCTGTCAGAGGACCAGTTCCCATTCTACTTGATCAATATGAAAATGTAAGAAAGGAAGCATTTTTTCCCCTTTTGTTTTGTGCTGTTTAGATCATAAACATATGAGCTGGGACTGATTTATTACTGATCTCATTACTGTGCAACTTCTCTGGCAGACTTTTCCCTCTGAAACACAATAAAAATAACACAACAAAATGTTTCATGCGGTCTCAGTATACTGTATCTAGCTTTCCAGCATCATGAAATTTGCAGGGGGAGGGGAAGCAAACATTAGTTTCAGCTGCATAGGTTATATTTGGAAGGTGCTAATGTATTATTTGGTAAATATTTGATTGCCTATATTTCAGGTTCAGATAAGGCTGCCTATATTTTACGTGACTTTCAGTTTCTTGCTCCTCTTCTGTATTTGCTTGCTACCTTGAATTTTAACTATTAATTGGGAATATCAAAACCAAGGAGGATATGAAATCACAATTTGCATGGCTAAAGTTGCACAAAAAGTTGTAGCACTGTAGAATGAAACAACGAAGAGTCATGAGTGACAAGAAAAATATGGCTTTGTAATAGATGTGTGAACCATAAGCTGGCATCATATCCAATCCAGGTTTGGCTGATCTTCTTTTGCTAGTAGTCTTGCTAGCAATTATGAAGTCCTTGGTCCCAAGCCAACACATAAGCTGAGATTTCTATCTGGCAAAAAAGGATGAAACAGACTTCCTAGTCAAGAAGACATCAAATTCTCCTTTGCCATGGTTGTTTTTTCTAATTAGAAACTGACTATCCAGTCTCATAGACTCTGGTTCCAGAGCATGGCAAATTCCTTATAATGCTCCTTTAACCATATTGGCCTATGGTGGGTCCTTGGTGCTCTCTGAGCTTGGTTGTTTTCTTGCAAATGTTTTATTACCCAAAATACTGTAGGTAACATCAGAAGTGCTGACGTTATCTAGTTTGGGTAATAAAATATCTGCAAGAAGACAACCAAGCTCAGAGAGCATCAAGGACCTCTCATTTCAATCCTGAGCTACATTGATATTGGCCTGTATACAGTATATGCAACTGTAGCAATTTTCAAGATATATCTATTAGGATTTGGTTTACATTAGTAGCGTGTGGCCAGAAATAACATTGTAAGGTTTTAAGCTGAGTAGTTTAATTATTATTTCCTTTGCAACTGAAAATATGAGTCATTGAATGAAAGCAAACACATGGATGAATGATTCATGTCACAACATTCAGCTGCTGTGTTTGAAATGACAGCACCAGAAACAAAAATATCAATATTTTTGCCTTTAGATTATGCAATTCAAGAGTTGTTTAACTGCTAGCGGTTGAGTAATAAAAACAACTTTGGGTACATTAAACTAACACACACAATAAAGCAGTTTTTAAAGCTTTTGGAAATGAGAACAGATGACTAACTCTCAGCAGAAAACTATAAGATCTCTTTTGTAATTTGAGTATTATATTGCATTTGTAATGAGTTTGACGCTTGGAATAGAATGTTTTCTTAAGAAGAGCTTTTCTGGAGTGGACCTAAAGTCCACCTGTAGAATGTTCTACTGTCTGTGAATGCATGGAAATGATCACATTTAACAAAGGACATTTTTTTGTAGATTTAATATACACTGCTAGTGAGAATAGCATCATAGGAGATGGTAGAACTACTATAGATGACCTTCACTGATCTTGAAACAGTTAAGCAGGGTCAAATCTATTCAATACTTAAATGGAAGATCACTAGGAAATCCTAAAGCGCTGGGAAATAAACATATAAAAGAAATCCTGGAAGAAGGCAGGAACAAATCACTTTCATATTGATGCCAAACCCTGACATGTCTAGCCACTATGTGCAGATTTCAGGTGAAAGCAGATTCACGGATAACAGCTCAATTAATATTTCACAGTGATGAAGGGAGAAAATGATGATATAATTAATAGACTAAACATAGTCTTGCAGTAAGAATTGTAAAACTAAATTAATAAATAACCATATCAGATATTGATACAAATATAAACTGTGAACACATTTTAAAAAAACCACGCAAATAATTCAGGTATATTTCTTTTGAAAACAGCACGCTTTATTTCAGAGTTAAAAGTTCTTAAGATTTAATTCTTTGGTTTCTAATTGTATGTGATGTACAGGTAGTCCTTAACTTACAATAGTTGAATAGTGACCATTCAAAGTTACAACAGCATTGAAAAAAATGACATGTTTTTCACATTTATGTTGTTTGTAGCATCCCTTTGGTCATGTTATCAAAATTCAGGTGCTTGGCAACTGGTTAATATTTATGTCAGTTGCAATGTCCCAAGGTCATGTGATCAGCTTTTGTGACCTTCTGACAAGCAAAACCAATAGGGAATCCAGATTCACTTAACAATAACATTACTAACTTAATATCTGCAATGACTCACTTAACAATTGTGGAAAGAAAGGTTGTAAAATAGGGCAAAACTCACTTAACAAATATTTCACGTAGCAACATAAATTTTGGGTTCAATTGCGGTAGGAAATTGAAGACTACCTGTATTACTATAAGGAAAGAACAACTGTCTCCAAGTTGTATACAAATATTTGTTTTCAATTGTGATCATTACAACTGTCAAGATCAGCCTATGGCATCTTCCTAACTCAGAAGTCTATAGTGGAATTCAGGAATTCCTTTATTTGACATTTAGATTTTATTCCAGCTATCAGCACCAACAGAATTCAAAGACAAAAAAATTAGGTGTATCCATTATTTCCCTAATCCTAAATCTTCTATGCATTTCCTGCATTTGGCATTGATTAATCACTCTTAGAATACATCCAGGTAGGAATTGCTGTGCCTTAATAGTTTTCATGTCACGTATTGAATAAAAGCATGACCCTGTTACCTTGATAGCTCTCCCTGGTTCTGCAGCTTCCCAAGCTTGCTTCATAGCCTTGATCTCATCTGCTCTCTCAGTATCTTTCTTCAGATCAACTGCATCCGTCTCATTTTGCTCAACAACAAGGCGCAAAATCCAGAAGGGTTTGTTGGGATCAGATTGCTGGAAAAGAAGTAGACAGAGCAGAAGCAGACAAGATATAGGTAGCTCAGTATCCACTGACTTTCAAATTCAGAATGTCTCCCAGAGAACTTATTGTGGATAGAATTTTATTGATAATATAGCTAGTCCTTGAGATATGACTCTAATGAAGCCTGCCCATTAGGGTCGCAAATCAAAATTTCATAAAGTAAATTGGAGTCATTTTTAGGACATTTTTTACCTTGCTTGTTAAACAAATCAACCAGGTTATTAAATAATGAAAATTGGGCTTGTTGTTTGCTTTGGTTGTTAAGTGACTAACACCATCATTAAATGAACCAAGAAGCTAGAGAATTTGCAGGGCTCCCCAGATGGAACCTCTCCAGAGTGAAAGCTACTGCCCACCCATCAGAGCTGTTTTGGAAAGGCCAGGTAGCCTCTGCCTCTGAAGGCCTGCAGCAACTTCAGGCAAGTGCTGGACTTAAATTGGGGCGGGGGAATAATTTGCAGGGCTCTAGTGAAGCCGCTGGAGGGAACCACTGCTGTCTACCCATCAGCTGTTCTATAAGTAACCTATAGGAGTACACACTAATCCCAAAGCAAAAGCAAAACACAGTACACAGTGCAGTGCAGTGTTTCCACAATTTCAAACTACATGCCACAAAGTACAGTAGAATGCAAAGATACTAAATATGCTTTCTGAAGATACTGTCTTGTAGTTCTGCAAAGAATTCCAAATCAAATGCAAATACAATGATGAAAAAATAACTCTATAATTACAAGCACAGTAGTTGCAAGTACTGTGATGAAAAAATGCTATCTTTGTAACGTACTTACAAGTAAGAAAAGCAGTTTGTACTTACAAAACTAACGCAACATTATAACGAAAAAGAAACTTAGAAAGGCAACTACACTAGTCCTCAAGGCTACAGCAACAAAAGCAGCAATGGGGCCAGGAATAAGAGATTCTCTCTTCTACACCTTCACTTGGCAGCATTGAGGAGGAAAGAAAAAAATAGGCCTGCTGCAAAGACTCCAATATTGATTGGGTCATGTGAACAAGGGGAAAAAACATGGCGGACTATATGGGTTTCAGAAATTGCCTGTCAGAACCATGTCGAGAAAGGCTAGTCACTGGACTAAAATAGCCACTGTTTCAGAAGTTGACTGAATCCCGGTCACAAGATCATAGAGGAAATCTTGTGGGCTGCAATTTTGAACCCCTGTAGTAAGAGCACTTTGGGGTGCATCATAACTTTGAACAATTGTTCAATGGCTGTTCGTATCTCAAGGGCTACCTGTGTTAGCTGTGCACTGATGGGTTTTTTTTTTATAAATGCATGTCTCAACTACTACTAGCAGTCAAAATTGTCTTATAACAGAATAAGGATGGCTAAATATGAAGTTGAGCCAGTGGACAAGGATTAACTCTAATGAGCAAAATATCTTCATGAAATCAAACCATGTTAAAATACAGCCTGGAGGAATTCATATATTAGATGCAAATTTAATGGAAGAAGAGAGATTTGTTATCAGAAGGTAACCGTCAGCAGGGTGGATAGACTGATGTTACAGTGGCAACGAGTGCACCCTAATATGTGAAGGTTTTGAAAATCTTTCTATGCCATCTCTGAGAATCAACACCACTTTTTTACCCATCTCACAAAACGTGACTCTCACCAATCTCTATGGAGATTCTCAGTCATCCAGGTCATGGTTGTCCACCAGGGTGCTTTTTCAACTGGGCTTTCTGGTTTTTTTTAAAGACATTTTGCTTCTCATCAAAGAAGCTTATTCAAGCTCTGTTGTCAAAGCTGAAGAAGCTTCTTGATGAGAAGCAGAATGTCTTTCAAAGAAAACCAGACAGCTCAGTTGCCTCTTGAAGAAGCACTTTTGGAATTCTCATCATTGTTAAGTTTAAAGAAAATATAAGCCATGCAATTTGAATTTTAAAAACATGTTCGTCAGTTTCTTATATGGATCATCAATGTATTTGGGAAAAATGGGTACAGGTAATCCTCACTAACAATCCTAATTAGGGACTGGCGAGTCTACTGCTAAATGACTGAAGTAGTCATTAAGAGAAACATCATGTGACTGCCCTACCTAACAACAGTCCCAGCTGCAGTTGTTAAATGAATAAAGTGGTCCTTAAGCAAACCATCATGTGATCCTAAGTTGAAACCTGCTGGTTTCCTCATTGACTTTTGCTTTTTGGTAGCTAGCTAGGAAGGTTGCAAAAAATCATGTGACTGTATGATGTTGCAACTATCATAAATATATGACAAATGTTAAGCACCAGAATCAGCACTTGAAAATGGAGACGCTAGGTGGTGGTAAGTGCAAGGACCAATCGTAAGTCACTTTTTTCAGCGCTGTCATAACTTCAAACAGTTGCTAAATGAATGGTTGTTAAATGAGGACTACCTTTACTATCTTACCCAGCATGGGCAACTGTAACTAGAATAAGGTAGTTATTCACAAAAATGTAATGATAATATTATCAAACCAGGCACCATTCTGGATTTCAAGGTAGATATCTCAAGATAGCCAATATACCAGGGCTCAACTTTAGCCAATGTTACTAATATTGGGGGTTGGGTATGAGTGGGATAAAAAACACAAAGCAGAAAAATTTCTGCTCTCTCCTCTAACTATAATATGGGAAAGACAGGAGTAGGCTAACAAGCCAACCCTGAGAAATCTACATGGTACTTTGGACATTTAGAATTTACAGTAATTTATTCTTACCTGTGATTCTGGTCTAGGAGCAATTACTGGTTTCTCTTTAGGTGCCTTTTCTGTTTTGTCAGTTGTTTTTCTTTGGTTTTTCTAGTGGTTTTGGAAGAACCTGCAGACTTTTGACTTTCCAAATTGCTATGGATGTCTGGACTCAAGACAGATACATTCTCTTCGTGTTTCTCAACAGGACGAGCTGCATGTAATTTTATTCAAATGACAATCTTAAAACACTCGTCAGTTGAAACATTTGCGCTTGAATATCTTTTTTTCAGATCCATATTTGGCATACCAAAAGCATACAGAGCTATAATCAACATTAAGTGAATAGTTCTTTTCATGCAGTATGACTTCCTGTCCCTTTCCTCTCCCTTTCCACCCACTTTTCAAGAGCAGATGGGGGAGATACTTAGGGTGGCATAGGGGGGAGAAAGTTGAAGAAGAAACCACTTTCTGGTAAATAGACAACTTTGGTTGTCTATGTTCCTATGTTGTACTCTTATGCTGATGAGATACCTATTCATATATGCAAAATGCAGATCTACATACATTGTATGCATTATCCAAAGAATTAATATTGAGACAAGTCCACAAAGCTAACATAAAAGTGGCAATATTCCATTCAAAATGTGTTTCTCTTTAATTAATAAAACTGAGTGGGGTCAGGGACTCTTGGTTTAAATATCCAGAAAAGGAGGCTAAATATATATCTCATATTTGGGAATAATTATGAAGAATTATTTCTCTTTTAGCTTTATGGTGTATCTAGATATTTTAATTTTATGAATCTGCTAGACACAACTGAAGCAACATAGGAACTCTTTGAAATGTCTTTCTGGCCTATCCTCTTTCATAAATCTGGGAGAAATGAGTTGAACACTTGGCCCAGCACTAGCCTGAAAGCAGATGATAATTAATAGAAGTGTAGGCATATTCAAAGACTGATAACTGAAAACATAAATAATTTCCAAACAAATTATTATATCAAAAATTTTCCATGATGATTCTGAGGTGCTGAAAATGATTTTCCCTATGTATGGAAGTGAGCTTCTTGATGTTCAGTCAAGCTAAAGTTTGAGAAAGATGGAAATCTGCTCCATTTAGAATCTTTCTTTTATCAACTGTTCCCTCTCCATCCAAATTGTTCATGAATGAGTGGATAGTTTCCCACTTTGACTTGACTTTGTTCTTCTTTTGCATTACGCAACATTGACAATATTTCTTGTTGATTTAATTTCTCTTAAAAGTATTCCTTTCTAAATGGTATCTCAAATCACATTTATGTTTGTTCAAGAAATTAAAATACAATAGAGCTGGAAGGGACCTTGGAGGTCTTCTAGTCTAGCCCCTGCTCAGCAGGAGATCCTATACCATTTCAAACAGGTGGCTGTCCAGTCTCTTCTTAAAAATTTCCAGTGATGAAGCACCGACAATTTCTGAAGGCAAGCTGTTCCACTGGTTAATTGTTCTCACTGTTAGACAGTTTCTCCTTAATTCCAGGTTGCTTCTCCTCCTTTTATACTGTTTAACATTTTTATTGAGTTATAAAATATTGTAAAGTACAAAAGTAAATAGAAAACAGTAGGGGAAAAAAAGAGGGAAGAGAAACGAGGAAAGAAAGGAAAAAGAAAGAAAAGAAAAAGCATTGATTTCTGATTCTCTCTGTTACAGTAAAATAAGGCATTAATATCAAATCACAAGTTTTTGCTTTTTCTATTAATATGAACAAGCCATTTCTGTAAAGATTTATCAGTCTACCTTTGTAAAACCCAAAACCAAACTTTCATTCTTTTCCACATCGAGCACAAAGCTCAGAGCGGTCTCCATGTGGAAACAAAAGTACTTATGTTCTTTTCTTTAATCAAAGTAGTCAATTTTGCCATTTCAGCCAACTCCATCAACTTCTGCAACCATTCGCCCATAGCAGGAATCGAAGTGTCCTTCCATTTTTGTGCAGCAATAGTCTTGCTGCTGTCAACATATATAATGACAAAATTCCATTTTTTTCTTCTTCAGTTTTTTTCTCCATTAGCCCAAAAGAAAAAGTTCTGGTTTCACTCTTTATCTCCATTTTCAAAATTTTCTGTATTAAAATATGAATCATACTCCAAATTTTTTTTTTTGCTTTATCACATATCCACTATGGATGATAAAAAGTCCCTTCTTTACTTTTACACTTCCAACATTCATTTGACATACTTTTATACATCTTAGATAACTTTGCTTCTCCTCTTAATTAATTTCTATCCATTGTTTCTTATCCTGCCCTCTGATGCTTTGGAGAATAATTTGACTCCCTCAATATTGGAATACTACTATCCTTCTTTTCTCTAGATTAACCAAACCCAAATCCTGCAACCGTTCTTCATATGTTTTAATCTCCAGGTCTTTGATCATCTTAGTTGCTCTTCTCGGAATTTTTTTCAATATCTTTTTTGTAACGTGGTGACCAAAATTGGTTGCAGTATACCAGGTGTGGAAATTTTTTTGCTCACAAGACCGCGCTGCAAGTACACAAGCTACAGGATAACATTTTCTACCTACATCAAGAAAAAACCTGGTGAAGCATGGTGGGGGGGAAAATGCAAAGTCATTCTCAAACTCTTGAAGAAGCGAGAGTGGGAGGGGAGGCATGGGTGAAAACAGGAAGGAAGCTTTCCTTTTATAAATCTTCAAAGCATCATTTGATGTTTTTAAACATCATTTTTGGATTCTACTGTGATGGTATTAATTGTTCCACACTCTTTTTCTATTCAAATTCTACATTTGTAGATGATTTTTTTTATAAAGATCATTCAAGGTCTTCCATCAAAGAAATTCAAACTGGATGAAATTTAGTTCTGAAGGATGATCTAAATCTATATACAAAGAGGAGGAGGAATTCTCAATCATTCTTATTCTTTTTCCAATAGTTTTACTTCAGTAAGAGTGTAATTCCCTACTATTTACATATGTTTATCCATCCAGAGGAATGGTTAAATACCTTTGTATGTTCAGGTTGTAGAAAAATGGAGAGGAGACATGACAACTATCTTCAATTATATGAAGGATTGTGACACTGTGGAGAATGTTTCTTAACCATGGCAACCTTGAACTTTAACTCCTAGAATTTCTCAGTCAGCACTCTGGAAGCCCACACATTCTAAAGTTGCTACGGTTGAGGAACAGCGCTGCAGAGAGTTTGGACTCTTTTGTTTCAGAGAAAAAATGACAACTGGAGGATTTTAAGATGATATTTATTATTTATTTATTTAGATTTGTCAATCGCTTACAAAATAATAGGTATAAGTATAAACATGAGTAAGAATACAGAAAATAGGTACAATTAAAAGGGGACAATAGGACAGGGGCAGTAGGCATGATGGTGCACTTATGCACGCCCCTTACAGACCTCTTAGAAATGGGGTGAGGTCAATAGTGGATAGTTTGAGGTTAAGGAAGTGGGAGTTTGAGGATGTAAACTACAGAGTTAGGTAGTGCATTCCAGACATTGACCACTCTGTTGCTGAAGTCGTACTTTCTGCAATCAAGTTTGGAACGGTTTACATTGAGTTTGTATCTATTGTGTGCTGTTGTATTGTTGCGGTTGAAGCTGAAGTAGTCATTGACTGGTAGAACATTGTAGCAAATAATTTTGTGTACTACACTTAAGTCCAACTGTAGGCAGCATAGTTCAAGGTTGTCCAAGGCCAAAATTTCAAGCCTGGTGGGTAAGGTATTTGTCCAAAATGGTATTGAGTTTCTTAACTAAGTAGAGGGTTGGACTAAAAGACCTCCAACTCTTTCAACTCTGTTATCTATTAATGAGATCAAATTTCAAGGATCTAGATACAAATTAGATATTAGAAGAACTTCTTGACAGTAAGAACTGTCAAACAGTGGAACTGATTGGACTGATTGAATTCATACTGCAGGTAGTGGTTTCTTCCCCTTCACTGGAAGTTTGCAAACAGAGCTGGATACTCATCTATTGGGAATGGTTCATTATGCCTTGTTTTCTCTACCTTTTGCTGGCATTGTAGGGCAATATTTTAAACTAAAATTATGTCTTCCCCTCAGCATTCATTTCCCACCATAAATACATACATTTTCTATTGGAATTAAACCAGGAAACAAGTTATAAAATTTATACATTTTCTGCATTAATTTAAAACGTCAAAAATGATCTACGTGCTCTGCTCTAGCTGGTTAACTAGACAATAATAATTTACTGCAGATGGCACTGTTGCCTTATATTATGAAATAAGAAATGTTAAGATTTCAAGCAGACATTTTATATAATACACAATGTTCTGGAAATTACCAGTAAGATACTTTTGGGTAGACATAACAGAATTTGTCAGTTTTAGTTTCAAACGCATTCTAATTTTCCTGACTGTTTCAATTCTGTTCTATATTATTTTAAGTATTTTGCAACAAAATTAAACTGTATACATGAAAAGACATATGCACATTGCTTTCAGTACATATATTCCTAACTGTGCAGAGTTTCTAAAATTATCTGGCTTCATAATGTATGTTGTGTACATTTATCCTTAATTTTCTAGTTTATCTGCTTATAACATGCATATGTTAAAACTGTATGACTTGATTTTTTTCTTCTAAATTTATTTGCACTTTCTTCATACATTCACTTTGTGATCTGAACATCATTCATTCTGTCTTTAAAATCATTTCAATGTATTTCATTTATGCTGATCACTCACATTTGTATTCAATCCATATTCATTCAACAATAATTCATTTCCCATCTTTTTTTGTCATACACATTTAGATATCCCATTCTTGTTGCACTAAATTTATTTTTTTGTTTCTCCTAAGATAATTCTTTTGTATAATACACATAGAACTGCTGGAAGTCTAATGTTTATCCCTCTTCATCTATTTTGGAAAAAAATGCTTCCACAAAACAGCCATTTTTATGCTGCATTTGGTTCATTCTATGCAATATATCCTTTTCTCTATGCTTTGTAGAAAATATTTCTCTTCTGTAGCAACTATTTTCTTGTTTGCATTTCCCCACAAAGCACATCCTCTTTCATGTCATCGTTTCATCAAGCTCTTTTTTCATATTTGCTATTGGCACAATTCATTTCATACTATCCCAAGCAACTTACGTACCCTCTTTTCTTCTATTTAACATTTCTTTAGTTGAGAGATTAATTTATATTTTAGTATGATTTTGTTCAGGATTGACGCTTTTATTCCTTTCCTTTTCCTCCATATCCATTTTCCTTGCAGATTCATACTTAACACTATCATAAACTGATCCACATATATTTACAAAATCTGGTCATTCTAAGAATGGATGCTTTAATTTTGCTCCCTCATTAAAGAGGTAAATGAAGTGGGACAGCATTTTTTCAGGAGTTCCATCACTTTGGAGCTTTTGATTTTTATTATGACTGGGTAATATAATATAATTCATAATTATCTGAAGTGGTTTATTCCTTTATTGTTGTTATTTATGGTTAGCTGTGTTTTTGTTACTCTTACGTAAAGTACTAAGAGTCACATAGAAAGGATTTGTATTGGAAATAAATGAATAAATAAAGCTTATTAATAGTTAGTTTTAATGCTTTGACACTTTTAATCAAGACAGCATAAATACCTAAAACAGTGACTTACCTTTAATTTCATTTTTTTCTAATTCTTTTAGTGCCTGAACAAATACAATTTGACTTTCAGTAAGTGGCCAACTATTATATAACACTGAAGCTTGTATAATATATTTGTGGGTCTGTAAAATGGAAAAACAATATATTACAATTTCGTATATAAAGTTATTGGTTTAAATCAATAATCTCCTTGACTGCTATTTTAAACCATTGTAGCTTCAGAAAATGGAAAGAAAGAAGTAAAATAAAATGTTTGATGAATGCAACCATGACAGTTATATAAAAACATCATTATCTGTCAATGGTAACTTCTAGCTTCATTTAAATTTCATTTGAATTTGGTATTCTTTAAGTTAATACTATTTTTGGTAGTTCAACTGTATATCATCATAGTTCACTGTAAAACTTCTATGCTAAGATAAAAGCAATGAGAAATCTAGGCTATAAAAATAAACAAAAAAAATCCATGATAATTGAACTATAAAACCTTAGCAAAAAGCCAAAATCAATAACATTAAATCTCATAAAAATGTTAATTTAATAACCATACTAGAATCACACAAATCAATATCTTAATTACACAGAACATGGCATTTTATTAAAGTTCAGTCTTTATTGCTTTTCAGATTAAACATTTTGATAACACCTATAATTTAATATACATTTGCATAATTTACAAAAATGAACTTTTCTTTTGCAGATCATCTGGAAATGAAATCATTACTAAAATAACAAAAAAGATTTAGCCATTCCTTGGGAAAAGAGAAAGAGGTTGGAAGGATCAAAGTGGAGGAATAATTGTAAAGCTGTATGCAAAATTCATGCATGGAAACAGGGTCGTTTTCTTTGTAGCAAGATTTTGCCATGCTTGTGAGAAAATCTCATGGTACCAAGTTTTACAAAATGCTGAGTCATCTGAAAACTTGGTGAAATGACACATAGGAGAAATTTGGAATAGGATGTTTATTCCCCTATGAAAGATTCTAAACATTCATTCATATCTTTCACCTGTTGAAGCAAATTCTCATCAATGGTAAGAAGAGCAGGAATTTCTTCTTCTGTTGAAACCGAGCCTTCCTGTGATGCCTTAGCCGAAGATTTAACATTCTTCTGAGCTGTTACTGTTCCTTTTTTCTTAGGGGATGAAACTTCAGCTTCTTTTTTGGGTGTACTTTGAACTACACCACCTTTACTTGATGTTGCTGAGAAAGGAAGAATAACTTTAAAGGGATTCAAATGAATATCGTTTTTAAATAATATTGTATCATTTATATTGTACAAACACCCTTTTCTTACTGATCTGTTACTTGATCCCTTTTGTCATTTATCTTACACGTGTTTCAAACTTTCCCAAAAAACCATATACAATGTGGCCAAACATTAGCGAAATGTAGAAAAAATATTTTTTAAAGTTAAAATTCATTTAGTGTGAAACTATTTTAAAATCTTAACTTGGAATTTGAAAATAAACAACAAAATATGTGATGTGTAAAGGTTCTATCAGCAGAAATAACTAGTTGTTTCTGATGGCATCAAGACTATTAGATAGCAAAATAAAAACCAATAATACAAAAATATGTAGACTATAGAGATAACTCCATTTATATCCCAATTAAAAATATATAATCAAAAATCAAGGCACTTCTTTCTTAGTAGACACCATCTGATAAGCAAAAAACAGCATCAGGAATAATCAAAGAAGAAACAATACTTGAATCAAGGAACCATCAAGGAAAACTTCCAACCAAGATTGGTGGAAAAGCTACTATACATAAATAACCAGCAAATTCCACTTCTTCAGATTACCTATTCTGATAATGAAACCTCTGCAGAAAAACAACCAAGCTCAAAGAATATCAAGTACTTATAATAAAGACTAATACTGCTGGCAATATCTCCACAGTAAATTCTTAAAAGCCTTCCAGAAGAACTAGATGTTTACCAGTTTCCAAAAGACCATGAAATGAAGTTCAATGTCACCTCAGCAGGAGCTGTTTCATAAGAAGCCCTTACAGAGAACACTTTTGCTGCATTTCCTGGTATTTGGAGATCCTTAGCAGATGCTCTTGGCCCTCTTGATCAAATGGCCAAACTCCATCTGGGAGAATTAACTTCTTAAATACTCAGGCTCTGAACCATATAGGATTTTAAAGAAAGCAATTGAATTCTTCAATGAATGAAGAATTGCAAAAACTCTTGCAGCAATGATGTAATAAGGTAGCACCACCACTGCGCTAGTAAGCACATGAACTGTTGCATTTTGGATCAGAAGTTTCTGGTTGGTACTCAAAAGCATTTTTCCCTTAGTGTGAAACATAATTATCTAACTGGGCGATGGTAAGAACTACTTTCAATTCATTATGTTCCGGCTAAGGCTGCACTGGTGAACCAGATTAAAGCCCACATGGCCATGACTTCCATCTGCTTTTCTGATAGAAGTTCTGAGTCCATGACATATTTATTTATTCAATTTAGATTGCAAGCCTGTTCTCTCTGGGGATGAACAATTCAATCAAGAGGCAAAGTTAGTCCTGGCTTTTAAATTAACAGCAGTCTTGTTTTGGTTGAGGTTTGCTTCTCTTTCTCCCACTCAAATTCTGATAGCTCTCAGGTATTGAGTTAGAATTTCTATCACATCTTGAACTGGGCCTAGGGTGGGTGGAGTTACCCATCGTATTGATGGTACCTCATCCTGAATCAGCAGAAATCTTCTCAGAGTGGTTTCATGTAGATGCTAAACACAAAAGAACAACTGAACTCTGAGGCAACCTTGTAATAGACTGCCCAAGAGCTCTCCTTGTCCCTAACATCACTGATGACACCTGCCTGCCTGAGCAACACACTCTAAAACCAGTAGTCCAGAAGGATATCATAAGTACTGAAGATTGCAGGAGGTTTATGTAATGGTATGTGGGAATGATCTTGGGAGACAGGAGAAAGAGTTGCAGCCTAGACAATAGTCTGATAAACCAAGTTTGAGTCCAAAGGAAAAAGGGTGGCAAAAAAGGGTAGCAAAAGCATCTCGCACACAAACAAATCAAAATCCTCCAAAACATCCTAAATAAATGAAAAGACCTGCAGTCTCAGGACCCAAGAGACATCTGCAACATATAGTATAAGAACTATAACAGACACTATGTAGGACAAAACTATATATATACTATGTAGGCTAAACACATCCATGAACACCAGCCAGCAACCAGAAGACATGAAAACTCTTTCATTTCTAACACATGGATAAACTTCACCATAATTTAAATTATTATTGGAAAACTGGGCATCCTAGACCAAGCCAAGACTAAAAACACTAGAGAATTCCTGGCAGTCAGACAAATCAGCCATCAACAGACATACAAAGATAAACAACATCTACATACCATTCAACAGAGACAATCAGAAAGCCAAAACGGAAACAAAAGCCAAAACATCTTGCCAGTAATCAACACCCAGCTAAGCAGAGATAGACCAACAGTGAGCTAAACAATACTAGACCAACAAGAAGTTAACAATACCCCTAGTCAAGGAATTATCTAGTCACACAAACAAGCCAACAGTAAACAATAGCCTAATTAAAGAACCACAAGAACACTCCTATCAACGCTGTCAGGGTAAGCCTCTAGTATGTAAAAAAGACACCAAATTCTACTCTCTTCTAGCACTGATGTTGTTATTTAGTTGGCTAATTAAATATTTGCAAGAACACAACGATACTTAGAGAGCACCAAGGATTCCACAATTCAACCCTGAACTATAAATATTCTCTTCTATTGGTACTGAGAAGTATTTCCCAACACCAGATCATGTCTGATCTGCTTCAAGGTAAAAGTGAGACGTAATGTCTGTCTAACTTATTAATTGGGTTTGTACAAAGGTTAATGTTAGAGAGAAATCATGGCTGATCCCAGAAAGTAGAGCTTAAAGGAAAGTAGTGCAAATACTATAAGCAAATTGATATCCACCTCTGGAATAATATCAAACAGTTTTTTTGGGGGGATATTCTCATGCAAACAGGAGGACATTACAATAGTAGCCCTTCCCAGCATTAAATATTTTCTCTAATAATCCTCCACCCTTTTGTAATTGTCTTACTCCATCCTGTATGTTTCCAGTTCTGTTACCCATTTGATCACAGATTTACTGCAGACAAATATGCCATTTGAACATATCAACCTAAGCGCACCGTCTCCAGCCCTCTGCGTATCTGGCTGTGGGTTTGAGAATTCATATATATTGTGCCACCACACATATGGCCTCTGACAATGATACTGATAAAGTAAGTGACTTATAAAAAGACAACAATTCTCCAGCAAGGAATTCCCTTCCCAAGGGAAATATATTTTCAATTATTCACTTTTTTAAAGAGTTGTGATTCATTGGTCTTTATTTATACTTTAAAATTAATTATTCTACTGGAACAAACAAGGGCAAGTAAAGTAAAACAAAGGCAAGTAAAACATGTTTCTTTGAAGAGATGCTTGAAAAACTGTACTGCTTCAATTACTTTGGAGTTATCAAACTGTAAGTCAGGGAGATGTCAGCAATTGAGAGCAATTTATTTTAGAGCATTATATTTTTAAACAATTTCAGTAGCATTGCCCACGAAGAATGGGAATGTTGTCCAAACAAGAATTCTTTCGGTTCTCATTTTGCTTTCGCATGCCCATGGACTACTTGTGCTATCATAAAGTTTGAGAACCTTTCAGATATATATTAAAATAATTAAAACTGAATATATTTCTTTATTTTTTGTGAATCCAAACCTCAAAGGTCGGGATGTGTCACACAAATTCATTTATAATTTTAGAGAGTTGCAATATGGCAACATTCGAGAAACCCTGGATTCCTGGATTATAGTCATCATGGAGTTTCCCTTTCTCTACCACGCTTCAATTGTTAATGCTTGATGACATATTATGGTTTGGATTCTGTGAAAAGATTGATTAATGGGAGTTGTTAAGTTGCTCCAGTTTACTGAAAGGGGAAGAATATAGTTTTAGCTGTTTTGTTATGTATGGCGCAGATCTGCGGCTTACAATATTCAATAAAATCTTCCATTTTCTGGAGTTGATTTAGGGGTATATAAAATATTGCAGAAAGAAGAGTCAAATATTTGGTTATTGTGACAGCAGGCACTAACTTCCTATATGACACAAGCAGGTTACATGGCAAGTGCATTGCTACTAAATGTGTGTGTGTGTATGTGTGTGTGTATGAAACAGCTGCGAAAGCCTGATTCACAGACGAACACAATACACAAGCTTAATGATGGCAGATAAGATTCTGCCGAAATGTTGCTACAACTTTAAAAGCACAACTATAATGACGTGGGAAAATACCTGAACAAAGCTGAATACCATACATATAAATACCCACAAAAACTTAAGTGTGTGTGTGTATATATATATATATATATATATATATATATATATATATATAGTCTCCCTTATTTATTATTTAAATTATCAGCTTAAAAACCTTACACACACACACACACACACACACATATATATATGTAAATAGCTTTCTGTCGGTATGGTCTCTGGTGATGAGCCGAAAGACAGAAAAGAAAGCAGTATGCTTTCTCCCTTAATTGGGGCTTAACAGGGTGTTGTAATACAAAGTATATATATATATATATATATATTTGTTTTCGGAGGTTTTCGCGGGTATTTGTATGTGGATCTTTGGTTCCTCGGGTTTTCTCCCACGTAGAATTGGAAATATCTAGGCGACGTTTCGATGAAGTCTCATTCATCATCTTCAGGCTTGTGTCTTCGGCCTTGTGCTTTTTAGAGTAATGTGAGCTTGCAGCTGCTTCTTCCTTTTAACTGCTAGTGGGTGTGTGACTTGATTGGGTGGGGGCTTGGCTGTGTTCTGATTGGGTGGGGGTGTGTTCTCATTGGTTGGGGGTTTGGCTGTGTTCTGGTTGGCTGGGGGTGTGTTCTGTTCGGGTGGGGGTTTGGTTGTACTCAGGTTAGTCTTAGTTGCTGGGGGATTTGAGCTGGTGAGCTGTGATCCTGTTGTTTGGCTTTGACTTTGACCTGAGTACAACCAAACCCCCACCGGAACAGAACATACCCCCAGCCAATCAGAACACAGCCAACCCCCCAACCAATGAGAACACACCCCCACCCAATCAGAACACAGCCAAGCCCCCACCCAATCAAGTCACACCCCCACTAGCAGTAAAAGGAAGAAGCAGCTGCAAGTTCACATTACTCTGAGAAGCACAAGGTCAAAGACACAAGCCTGAAGATGATGAATGAGACTTCATCGAAATGTCGCCTAGAAACTTCCAATTCTATGCAGGAGAAAACCCAAAGAACCAAAGGTCAACATACAAATACCCGTGAAAACCTCAGAAAACACACACACACACATATATATATGTTTTCTGAGGTTTTCACCGGTATTTATATATATATATATATATATATATATATATATATATATATATATATATATATATATATATATATATATGGATCTTTGGTTCTTCGGGTTTTCTCCCGCGTAGAGTTGGAAATATCTAGGCGACGTTCGATGAAGTCTCATTCATCATCTTCAGGCTTGTGTCTTCGGCCTTGTGCTTCTCAGAGTGATGTGAGCTTGCAGCTGCTTCTTCCTTTTAACTACTAGTGGGGGTGTGACTTGATTGGGTGGGGGCTTGGCTGTGTTCTGATTGGGTGGGGGGGTGTTCTCATTGGTTGGGGGTTTGGCTGTGTTCTGATTGGTTGGGGGGTTGGCTGTGTTCTGATTGGCTGGGGGTGTGTTCTGTTCTGGTGGGAAGCACTCTGAGAAGCACAAGGCCGAAGACACAAGCCTGAAGATGATGAATGAGACTTCATCGAAACGTCGCCTAGATATTTCCAACTCTACGCAGGAGAAAACCCGAAGAACCAAAGATCCACATACAAATACCCGCGAAAATCTCCGAAAACACATATATATATATATATATATATATGCATAAAAATACATTCAAGATTGCCATCATCACAATCATCGTATCATCTAGCAAAAGCACAGAATACTGACACAGACTACTTAAAGGCCTTTCAGAAGATATGAAATGAAATGCAGGAATGATAACATGACCCTTCCCAGTAGAGCTCGCCATTTCTTCTTCAGAATCCAGAACTTGTAGTTTAATCATAGTATCCGATTTAGAAGTCTGTACTTGCACAGTAGCATTAAGTGGTATTGTAACTTTTACTGAATATCTAAAGGGGGAAAAATCAAGATAGAAAATAAATAAAGAATAATGTCATATGTACTTCTCTTCAGCAAATCAAATTCTATTTTATTTTTATTCAAGGAAACAGTTCTGAAGCCCTGTGAAAATAAGGTTTGATATGAAAATTCGGCAGAATCTCATCTGCCATCACCAGGCTTGTGTATTGGGTTGGTCTGTGTGTCAGGCTTTCACAGCTGTTTCTGTTTTAAATTTGGTGCTAGTCTCCTGCTGTGTTAGAATGGTTTTTTCTTCATCCTGATTGGTTGGAAGTCTTGGTCTGTGTTTATTGGTCTTGGAGTTTGCTGTGTTCTGCTTGATTGGTGTTTCTAATATCTTCTGTTTGTTTTGTAGCATTTTTGTCTTGATTGGCTGGCAACATTGTATTTCGTGTATTGGGGCCTTTTAGTGAGGCTTGGCTTTGGGTGAATGGCCGGCTATCGTTTATCAGGAAGCTAGGTTTCATCTGGGTGGCTGGTTGGGGTGTTTGGGCCAGAGGTATCAGGGGTGGTCTGTTTGTGCCCAGGTGTTTGCTTGGCTTGTGGTTTGTAGATTTTTTTGTTTGTGAGTGCAGGCTTCCAGATAATTGACAGTCTGGTGGAGTCCTCTCTTCTATTCATGCTTTCAGGTCTTTTTTCAATCTCTATGGCTTCTCTGATAATGCTGTAGCTGGGGTTTTCTATAGGGGCTAGGGTTTTGATGCCATTGAAGTTGATGCTATGACCTGTGGCTTTCATGTGTTGGACTAGTGAGGAAGTGTATTCCAGCTTTTTTACTGCATTTGTGGTCATGCCAACACAGACCAAGACTCCCAACCAATCAGGATGAAGAACAAACCATTCTAACATAGCACGAGGTGAGCACCAAGTTTAAAAAGGAAACCCCTGTGAAAGCTGACACACAGACAAACCCAATACACAAGTCTGATGATGGCAGATGAGATTCTGCCAAACGTCGCTACAACTTTAAAAGAACAACTATAATGACATAAGAAAATACCCAAAGCTGAATACCATACATATAAATACCCACGAAAACTTAAGAAAACACACCCACCCACACATACACACACATACACACACTGTATTTAGATTTCTTCGGGTATTTTCCCACGTAATATTGTGCTTTTATTATAGTGACATTTCGGCAGAATCTCATCTGCCATCCTCAGGCTTGTGTATTTGGTTCTTTTTAATTTTGTGTGCCAGGCTTGACAGTTTGACTTGGCAAACAAAAGCCTGGCCCACAAAATTAAAAAGAACCTAATACACAAGCCTGAGGATGGCAGATGAGATTCTGCCGAAATGTCGCTATATTAAAAGCACAAATATTACGTGGGAAAATACCCAAAGAAGCCTAAATACCATATATATAAATACCTGCGAAAACATAAGAAAACATATGTATGTATGTATGTATATATGTGTGTGTGTGTGTGTGTGTGTGTGTATATACACACACATATACATACACACACACACCTCAGTGAGAATGAACAACAGAATAAATAAGTACACTGAATAACTTTTCCTAATTTGATCCCCACATAATATTTTGTACTATGTCTCCAATAATCCCCCCCCAAAAAACTCACAACTAATGGTTGGGATATAAGAGCCAATCCAACCTTCCCTAATGTGGTAACCAACACCAAGGACACCAGATTAGGGAAGGTTATCTTGAATAGTTTCTACCTAATAAGCTGTTCTAAAGGGAGACTTAACAGATGTCCCACAACTTCCAAAGTCTTTGCAGAATTTTAATTCTTTTGCTTTGTTAGAGCTTTAGTTTTCTTAGGTTAGGTATGATCTGTACATGTAGGGCGGAATTATGCTGGAAAAATCTGACTGCTGATAGGGAATACAATTTTTGAATTATCTGCACAGAAAAGAAGTAAATAGTTTATAAGCTCATCACTCTTATTTTTATTTACAGTATGAATTTTACATTCACACCTGTAGTGTAATCTCAGATAGGTCAATTGATTCAGTTTCCTCTTGACCATGAGACTATGGCATACTAATGTGCGTCCCTTTTCCTTTGTGCATTTATTCATTACACATTTATCTAGCTAATAACAAAAACTGGAACTGGAAAGCTATTCTTTTATTCATACTGCCTCTAATATTTCTAAATAAATATCTAGCAATATTAGATCATCTTCCTTAATCTTTAATAGTTTAATTATTATTTATTTATTTATTTTATTTATTAATCAAATTTATATACCGCCCTTCTCCCAGGGGACTCAGGGCGGTGTACAGCCTATCTAAAAACCCACAAATATACAAAAATTAAAAAAGTATTAAACCAATTTGGCTGATAAATAAAACTAAACAGGTCCCACCCCCCCACCTTAAAACCCCAATTTAAAATTTAAAAAACCATGGAGACCAATTAATACTGTTCATTAGAAAAATACTGTAATGAAATGCACTGATCATGGTGGAAAGAATTGCAAACTGAACTGAAGTAGTTTTTAGTCTAATTATTAGTATTTATTACCTTTCATTCCATTATTAATTGTAGTATCACCTGCATTTGACTGTTATACTCCCCACACTCATAGAGAAGGCTGTGTAAATTGTGTCTTTTTCCAGGCTTGCACAATTGTTTTGTAAGCTGCTCCTGAGCATGTGAAATACATGTGAAATATACTCCTTTTCAAGTACTTGCTCAATCCTCTGATATTACATACTAAACTACTACTACTTTTCATATTTTTACCTGAATATGATATGCTTATCATTTGGTAGATAATAGTCTTTAACTTCTTTAACAGCAAACATGTTGTTTACAGCTTCACGAGATGAGAAATGGAAGGGGAATGTAAGAACTTATGAGCCGAAGCCTTACTTTCCCAGCTGGCACAGGTGATTCACCAGTCTGAATTTCAGCCATGAAAGTATATCCTTTCTAAAATAAAAAGTTAATTAATTGAAAATGTTTAAGATGATACTTAAAATGAAAGCTTTATGCTTCCAAGAAATTGGAAGTTTTTCTAATATAGACTATCACTGAGTTTATTTTGAATTGATACTTAAATTAAAATTAAAATTAAAGATCAAAGCAGTTTTAGCCTAATCAATTTGTCATCACATATTGAGTCAGTCTCTTTTAATATTGAACCTTCAGTTTGAATTGTATCACACACTCTTTGTGTGTGTGTGTGTGTGTGTGTGCGCGCTTGTGTAAAAAAAAAAAGCAAAAAAAAAAGGAATGAATGGAAGTAATATGAAGATTAGTATCAAAAATTTCATACAGTATATCTCACCTTGTTCTTTGTATAAGATATGGTGCAACTCTGAGAAAGACTCGAGGAATTTCCTGTAATGTGTCATTGTCACAACATGCAATACACAGGTTGGTACTGTGAATAAACTTTTGGTACAATAATCATGTCTTCTGGAACGTGAAATACTTCCCTACAATAAAAAGAATTAAAAATAACTTCTTTTATATTAGGATTTTTTGAGTAAATCTATTTCTAATTTGCTTGCATGGATATCCATAAATATAAATATTATAAAACTCTGCTACCAAGCCAATATTTACTTAAATAAACATTTTGGTATATATAAGCTGATAAGAATTGCCTTGCTGTTCTTTGGACAGTTGACCTAGGAAATGTACATTAGGTTGAGAGGTTTTGAAAGTAGCCACTGAGTATAGCAATTTAGAAAAGAATTTTGACTTTTAGGCTTTTTAAAATTAATGTTCATTTCCTAGGCCAATGGGGGAAAAAATGAAAGTATTGCTTTACTTTTCAAATAAAAATACTGAGGAAGTCATATAATAAGTTTCTTTTCATATCTCAGACTTAACTTGTTTATAATGAAATTTACTGTTTCATATTTGTGATATGGAAAGCAGAAACTGAAAGAATAATTAAGGGATTTGCCTGAAAGGACACACTTTTAGATATAGGGCAACGTATTAATATATCTGAGATTAAGACAGGTGAACATATAATAGGGAACTTCAGTATGTGAATATTTGTGTCTCAGGCTATTAAGAGAATTAACTGTAAAATAAATTTCCTTTCAGATTGCTGGTGGGTTATATCTAACTCAATAATAAACTCACCTGAAGACTACAAACCAAACATTTGATTGTTGATCTCCATAAGTTACAGTATAATCAGCAAAAGTTGTCTTAGTCCATTCATCTTCATAGCAACGATATTTTTCAACTGACTTACATTTACTTTTAAATATATCCCTGTGAAAGATAATACAAAACAATATCAGAATTATTAACAGAGACAATGATGAAACAACTATGTTACCTGTGCTATACAAGATGAACACAGGCCATGCAAACACACAACGTTAGATAGCAATGACTATTTCATTTATCTGTTTAAAACATTTATACAGCTACTCGTCTTAAACCAAACTGTGGATGGCTACTACATTATGAAAGAATGCTTTCCCCACAAAGGGATTGATTGATTGAACTTATATACTGCCCTATTTCCCTGACAGGACTCAGGGCAGTGCACAGCCGAATTAAAATACAAACAGTACAGAATTAAAAACAATTAAAAAAACAAATAACAGGCTGAAAAGCTAAAAATATAAAGGGGTTAAAAACTAAAAACCAAACCAGACCGAATAAAAATCCCCTAAAAAAACTTTAGGCCAGACCGGCTTGATGAAATAAATAGGTTTTCAGCACGCACCGGAAGGTCAAGAGATCAGGGATGGTCCTCATCTCCGGGGGTAATTCGTTCCAGAGGGAGGGTGCCCCCAACGAGAAGGCCCGCACTCTCGGGGTCGCCAGCTGTCCAGCCAGCGGCACCCCGAGGAGGCCGACTCTATGGGAACGTATTGGCCGAAGGGAGGCCGATAATGGCAGGAGGCGGTCCCGCAAATATCCTGGTCCCAAGCCATGGAGCGCTTTTAAAAGATGGTAACTAGAACCTTGAAGTGCACCCGGAGGGCCACTGGAAGCCAATGCAGCTCACGCAGGAGTGGCGTAACATGGGAGCCCCGTGGAGCTCCCACACCACCCACGCCAGCCATATTCTGCACCAGCTGGAGCCTCCGGGTGCTCTTCAAGGGAAGCCCCATGTAGAGAGCGTTGGCATAGTCTAGGCGGGAGATTACGAGGGCGGAGGTGACCGTGCGAAGCGCACCCCGATCCAGAAAGGGCCGCAACTGGTAGATCCTGTGGAACTGACCAAAAGCCCCCCTGGTGACGGCTGCCACATGGTCCCTCCAATGACAGCCGTACATTTGACAAATATGATATTGCAAGAGATATATTACCTCAAAAACATCAAAGAACATTGTTCAAAATTTGGCTCAATTACAGCCCACAACTTTTGAAGTGTTTCTTTGACTTTAGCATTGTCCTTTGTGCCTAAAATTACAAAAGGAAAAAATTACAAAAGGAAAAAAACCATTATATAGTGTACAGCAAATATTTGTAGTACAGTGATAATTTGTATTATCCAAGTATTGTATAGATTTAAATTACTTTCTATCTAATTCTATAAATAAGTCAAGATTCAAGGCTAGACTTTAAAATATCTGAATATTTTATCCATGCACATATGAATCAGACTGACTCTGCTTGTGTGACCTCACAATCTTGAGAGGTGGTAAACATGTTTTTCATGATCACTTGTATCCCCAAAGCTGTCTTTTTCAAAAAAGTTGGACAGAAAACAGACATGTGACTTCCTGAATATTTTTCAAAGTACATTCACATACCAGTTCAACTTTTCAGAATGATCTTGTAATGGGAAAAACTATTTGACAGAAATGAAGAGCTTCAAAAAGAAATTAACAAAATCCTATGCTACTGGAAGGAATGGTAGCATTAGGTAGAATCTGATCCATACTGTTTAGGCCAAGTAGTTTAGTAGCTTTATTGTGAAACTATTCACTTCGAATTGGAAGGTATGAAATAATGATTTTGTGAGATAGTAAAGAAACATAAGCTGGGTAACAAGGCACGTTTATGTAGTAAGGCAAAATTATTTTCTATATCCAACTACCTTTTCAGCTAGATATTGGTTAAATAAATTCTCAGTTCTGAAAGCTGCTGACATTTTTTCCCATAGAATCAAAAGATCAAGACACATCTCTTACTGTTTATTTTTGTCTGTTTATTTTACATTTTATTATTAAGTTGGAGTTATACCTTCTGATTGAGGAGAGAAGTTCCTTTTCAGCAATTTCAGTATGTCCTTTTGGCAATCTTTGTAGATTTTTTTTTACTTCTTATGATAATGTATTTTATTTCTTTTTCTTCATTTTTTTGAAGAATTTTGTACTAAACTGCAGTTCTAAAATGTGTTAATCTTAATTTTGTTTTTTTACATTTTTTAATGTGATATATCGAGGGGTTGCTTAAAAATAAATCTAGTTTTGTTTTTTTAGGTGTGATGCATGAAAATGGATAGATGAAATAATCAGAAGTAGTCATTCCAAACTAATTCATAGATGATTCAGGATAATTTTAATATTAGTAATTAGAGTAATTAAGTAGCACTTATTTCTTTCTGTTATCTAACTAATAATTAGCCAGAATGTTTTATAGAAATGTTTTACTCACATTTTTTTTAATTTGGAGGTATATCAGAAAGTTATACCTGGAAATAGTAATATTTGGATCCTTATTAGCTGATTGTACTTGTAGCTTCAAGTAAACTGAGCTTTGACTAAAAGTGTGCTACAAGCATATTTATGGGAATTAAATTTGGCAGATGTGTGTTGACTTCTGAATCTGTCTCCATGTGAATATATTTTTCTCTATTCCTCACAAAACTTCTTCCCAAGGGGTTATGTTTTCATTTCTGGCTTTAGTTTAATGAATAATGTTGCTTGGATGCCTCTCTGACATACCATGAAAGAATTAATAATAAATAATTCACATTTTTCCTGATAAATTTCACCCCATACATCCCATTAAAAACTCCCACTGTTTTAAAAAATGATGAATAGATTAATTTGGAGAATCCTGACCTGGTTTTCTGCTGTTCATCAATAGCCTGATATAGGTTCCTCTCCATATAGCTTGCAGTTTAACTGCAGCTTCCTCTTCTTCAGTAGTAGACTCTCTATTCTGCCAAAGAAGAACATTTACCTCTGTTGCAACTGAAAATACATAAATACACATATAATATAAACATATCATAACAAAAAATAAATTCATAGAATTCATAAACACAATGGGTGTCTTGGAATGAAATGTTTTATGATGAACTATCTTTTTTCTTTTAAACAAGGGATGTCAAACTTGTGGTCTACGGGCTGGATGTGTCATGCACTGGCCATGCATACCCCTGGTTTAGTGAAGGGGAAAAAAGTTGTGATACATCACATGGCGACCTGATATCATAAGTTTGACACCCATGTTTTAAACTGTTCTATGATCCTATTTGTAAAAATCTTGAGAGAGCTTTTTGCCTGAAAAAGCAATTAAAATAAATGACCGTGTGACTTTTATAGTATTATGATGAGTTCTATGTATTAACAGTGAGCTCTATTCTGTAAGTCCTGATCTTTATGTGTCCCAAATTATCTATCTATGCAAATGAAACAAATACACGTTTAAGGATAAAATCCTAAAAAACGGAAACCTCACAAAGATTACAGAGGTATAATAAAAAAATGTAACTATTATCAAAAGGGACAGAAAATAAAGTAGCACCATATTATGACCGTATAAATGTGTAGCATGCCCGTTGTTAGAATACTGAATGTAATTTTATAAGGATACTGGAAAATGATTGCAAAAAACTGAAATGGAGACATCACATGAATATTTTTCTAATGAAGAAAAGCTTCAAAAGCTGCGTGGTCATTTAACTTCATTCAAAGCATGAATATCAACTACAAGAAGATATTCTTTAAAAAAGTATAATTAATATATATGATTTAGCAAAGTTTAGAAGTATTTAGTTTAGATGTATTTTAAACAAATTCACAAGGAAAAAAAATCAAATAGTCTTGCAATGTTAGGTAAGACAGACGTTCTCTTTGTCTGTCAGAAATTAATTAAAACAGAAATTCAATTAAAGTTTCAAAACATATATGACTGAACGTTTTTCAATGGTCTTGTTAAGTAACTGCAAACATTTAGGGCCACTAGATCGTAACTGCAAAAATCCAAAAGACCTCTAGAGGGAAGAAGAGCTAAGGAAAATTCTTAATCTTTATTGCTGTTATTTGGTAGCATTGGTGTTGAAATGACTGCAGCTCCAAAATTAGGAAAAAAAATTATGAAGATCATAATTTTAGGCTTTACTTAAAAACTTGAAATCAGATTATATATTCACAATATGTTTATGTTTTCAGTATTAGATGTCAGCTTATATAATAGTAGGTAGGGCTATGTGAAATGAAGCCATGCCCAACACATATTGAAGGCTATGTCCAAACTTCAAAATGCCACTTCACTGGCTTTCAATCATCAACAGCATACACAAAGAAGGAAATACAGTTAGCAGTACTCTTCATTCACTCTCACTATCTTGGCATGGTTTTCTGGGCAAATTCTTCAGACTCACTATTGCCTTCTATTATCAAGGAATGAAAAATGTCCAAAAATAAAAACTAAATACTTTAAATTCCTCAATAGGCTTAATAATAAAGACAAGTTAATTAGCCATCTCATTTCAGATGTATGAGGGATAAAAAGGGCATTTACCATTTTAATGAAGGAATTGCTTAACAATGGTGCTTTTTTGTTTGTCAATATTCCACTGATCTTCTCCCAAATTCTATTACCAATTGAATATTTAAAGACAAATATTCCTTCAGACATTATTTTACCTGAGGATTCAGTGTCTTCAACAGAAACATCACTGAGCTTAAAATCCAGTGTAAAACTTCTGTAAGCAAATTCATAATTGGAAGGAACATTCCCTAATATTTGTTTTATCAGATGCCAAAAAGCATTATTAAAAGCCTAAATATATAAAAATAAACAACAGGAAATTATTTAAAATAAGTACACATATACATTTGACATATTATTTTGTATCTAAGTAAACAGGCCATTATTATATTAAACACGTGCATTTATTTGGGAACTAGCTTTCATTACGATTGTATAAATGGATTATTTTTTTTATTAGATGAGATTTGATTTGACATCATCCAGTTGTGTTCAGAAGATATTATAAAATATCTATTCACAGCATCAGATGTATTTATCTGATAATAATATATGGTATAAAAAAATAAAATTCACACCATCTTAGAGATTTGTAAAAATTAGGTGGTGTTTTGGGAGCATATATGGGATTAAGACAGATTCCCTGCTTGTAAAAAGTCTTGTCATTTGAGAAGCAACAGCTGCAATAATGAAAATGATAATAAGAAGTTTTGAAAAGAAAAGGATTTGGTTCATTGACATTGCAATACCTGATGAAGCATGAATTGAAGACAAGCAGCAAGAAAAATCACAAAGTACCGGGACTTACAAATTGAAGTTGAGCAACTTGGAAAAATAAATTCTGTGTTATCCCAATTGTAACTGGAGCCCTTGGAGCAATACCTAAAGGGCTACCTTGCTATTTGGAAATTCTGAATTTATCAGACTTGAATACCCTGATCTACAAAAAAAAACCACACTACTTGGAACAGCTTATATCCTCCGATGCTACCTTAACAGTTCCTAGGTCCTTGATTAGGACTTGAGCTGTTGAGCTACCAACCAGCCCCAAAGGCTGTGAATCTCACCAAACTACTACTACTACTACTATTCCTCCTCCTCCTCCTCCTCTGTGGAATCATTGGGAATGGGATTCCAAGATCAGATCTACAGCCTCCCGAAGACAGGATTACATAGAAAACATGATAAACTTGACTTAGATCCTCTTAGATGAAAATGCCAAGACTTTTCAAATGATTATGAATTAATATATTTCTTAAACATATAATTAGACGACAGATCCTATTAAGAAACAATAACCAAAGAGCATATATAGGTAGTCCTGAACTTATGACCACAACCGAGCCAAAATTTGCCAAGTAAGAAAGTTGTTAACTGAATTTTGCCCCATTTTATAATCATTCTTGCCACAGTTGTTAAGTATTTGACTGCAGTTTTGAAGTTAGTAACACTGTTGTTTAAGTGAATCTGGCTTCCCCATTGACCGTGCTTGTCAGAAGGTCGCAAAAGGGGTTCACATGACCTCAGGACACTGCAATTATCATAAATATACATCAGTTGCCAAACATCCAAATTTTGATCACTTGACCATGGAGATGCTGCAATGGTCATACGAGGGAAAAACAGTCATAAACCACTTTTTTCAGTGATGTTGCAACTTGGAATAGTCACTAAATGAACTATTGTAGTCTAGGACTACCTGTACAAGTTAGTCATCTTCTGTTTTTGTTTTGTTTTTTTACCTTAGAATGTTCTCTCGCTATTCCTGTGCCATAAAGATCAGGGGGGCAATGTGTTAATTCCAAGGCTTTCATAGCTTTGGGAAGGTTTTCTGCATTCCCATAATTAATTAATACATTTCCAATGGCTTTCATTATAGCAGCAGCTTGTTCCATAAAACGATAGCTTTCCTGGGGGAGAGAAAGAAATATTTCAACTGCCAATATCTAAGAACTATTCAAAGTATATTCATATGCCAAATGTATAAGTGGATGTAGTATATACTAACTTTAATGCTTATCCAAATACCTCTAATCAGTGACACCATCAAAACCCACATGGTGATAAGTGTCATCAGATCAGGACACCATGGATATGATGTGTTATCTAATCTCATCAGGAAAAGGCTGCATGTCATACCTAAAATTAATGATTAATATAATCTTTCCATTGATTGCATTGGCCTATGATGACCCTAGGATGCACTGCTACTAAAAGCCAATATTTTCAAGCAAGTTCTGGCTGCTTTATTTTTCAAAGCCAAGTGTAAAATAAAAATAGAGACTGTAAATAAAATGAAATGAAAAAGAAACAAAAACCCACTATAAAGTAATAATAGTCAATGAGAACACAAATCCAGTTACTATGGTAACAAATACCTTTTCAAGATTCGGTAGAACTATATCCTCTTCACCAAATACACATGGCACCATACTACAGAGATGGATATTTGTCCTATGGGAGAGCTGCAGTAAAAGTAACACATGGCGGCTATATTTAAAAAAGCAACACATGAAAGTAATTAAATTTTCCAAATATAACGTTCATAATTTATTTATACATAATAGAAAAGAAGTGAATATAAAACTTATGCACTGAAATAAGCAATGCATGGAAGCCTGCATTTCATTTAACATGGAAAAATATTGGTTAAGTTGCAAAGTACACATGCATAGCAATGTAGATATAATGTCTAATCCAAAATCATTCTGGTAGTTTACTGCAGTAGCTAACATAGTGAGATGGATTCAAATCTTGTGCACTATAATTTAAGCAAGATGCTCTTTTCTTTTCTCATTTTTTAAAATTTACAGTGTGATATTGTTATATCTTACAAGATTGTTTAACTATTACCAGGTACTGTAGATTAGTGACTGAGGCTGTAATTTAAGCATACATTTAAAAGGATTAGTTTAATGGAACCCAATGGGAATTGCTTCTAATAATAGCTCAGAAAAGCAAACCAAATCAATTCTTGGTACAAATCTCAGTTCTTTCATCAATTTATAATTTGGGCTAAGCAAAGTACCTCTTAATCATAGCACTTAACCAACCAACCAGGACTAGTATAACAGTGTACTGAAATTATTTATTGACTGATTTTGTATATCATCATTTTTCTAGACCTCAGCCACTCTCACTTAACAAAAAGTGGAAAACTCCAAGTAGTTTTCTTTAAAAAGCACATTCTTGGTCAACTGAATTTAGTTTCAGGCAAGTACTAAAGTAATCTAGGAGCCAAGACAAATTGTGTTTTATTAAATAAATCTTTCCATCTTTGTGCATGCAATAATCTTGCTATAGTTATCATGTACAAAACCAAGTTCCATAACATTTTTCCAACTGTTTGTCCATCAATCCCCGAAGAAAAAACCTTTGGTCTCATCGTATATTAATATTTAATGTCCTCTGAATCAGTATTGGAATCCAGCATTTCTAACTTTCTACATTTCCACCAAACATGATAAATAGCTTTTCTTGTTAGCTATATTTCAAATATAAATCTGAAGTGCTTTTATACATTGTAGCTAATTTCTCTACTGACATATACCAATGATGGCATCCTTTTGTAAAAAGTCTCTTTATGATTATAACTTAGTATAAAATTTGTTACTGTTTCATCTGCATAATCAGTTTTAGTCTATTTTATCATAAATTCTTTCACTTCTGTGTTTCAAATTTCAATAAAAGTTTTATACATTTAGCAGTTACATATTATCATTTGTGCACAAGTCTATTTCAAATTCAGTTTCATAATGTTCAAATCATTATTTTATCTTTTAAAATTTTTCTAATAATTATGAATAAGAGAACCATAGGCAACTATAACCCTCCCCCACCAATTATTCTTTTGGCTTAACATCCTCCTTGACAAAAATATTTCCCATCTATAAAATGCTTTACGGCTAAGTGTGCTTTGAGGTATAACATGATTTATATCTATATTTTTCATGTGGTACATCTAACATAATGTTCTTTAAAATCCTTAACAGATAATCAGAGCTGGAAGGGACCTTGTAGGTCATCTAGTCCAACCCCCTGTCCAAGCAGGAGACCCTACGCTATTTCTGACAGATGGAGTCCAATCTCTTCTGAAAGTCTCAAATGATGGTGCCTCCCACAACTTCAGAGGGCAAGCTGTTCCATTGAGGACAAGCTGTTCCACTGTAACAATCCTTGTTAACCTTGAGGTTATTGTACCACAATATCCATGCCACCCAAACCTTAGGTCATGTTGTTCTCATTCCAAGATATTTCACTCCAAAAGCAATGCCACTCTTCTATCCAAATCAAATAGCAAAATGCAAAACATCATTTCAAATCGGGTAAATCCAATCCTCCTCTTTCCTTTGCATGTTGTAACACTTTATATTTAACTCATGTTTTTTCTCTGTCACACAAATTTAGATATATACTTCTGTACTGTTTAAATGGAGCAATCAGTTGTCAAAACACATATTGTTTGAATAAAAACTTCATTTAGGCAGGATATTCATTTCTATCACAGAAATTCTCCTCAGCAATGCCGATGGTAGTTTATCCTATCTTACGATGTCTTTTTAAACTTAATTTCCCTCCATTTTGCCTTCCTGGGCCTCAGCAAGGGAATCCTGGCACAGCTGATCTTATCTACAGCTGATTGTCGGGAGGGAAAAAAGAAAGAGGCGAATGTCAGGCAGGCGGGCAGGATGAGCAAGCATCGGGCGGGAGGGCGATCGGGTGGGGGGGCGTGGCCAGCCAGAACTTATTACCGGTTCGGCGACCCATGCCAAATTCTTGCTACCCGGTTTGCCTGATCCGGTGTGAACCGGCTGAATACCACCACTGATTGTATGTCGCTTCTTTCTCAGGATAGCTTTTGGATTTCTTCAATCTATTGAAGCTCATTTATCTTCCACAGTGTTTATGGTATCAATGTTTTATGGCATCAAGCTTTGTTTGCTCAGGTACAGTAGCTTAAAGGACGAGCTTGATACCAGTTTCTCAGTTCTACTGTCTCTCAATCTTATTGCTTCTTAAGTTGGTGACATTCTTCAGGAATCAGGTGTTGCTCTGTCAAAGAGTTTCCCTCCCTGTGGTTTAGTATTCTCTTACTCTCTCTGCTTTCTCCTGGAGAGAGTCAACTGTCTTGCCTGGGAACTTTTTATCTTCCCAGATGCATCTCTCCTCAACTGCATACTTTCTCCTCCAATGAAGAAATAACTTGCATTTGAGCAGGTGTATTTTGAGTCTTTTTCAGTCAAGAAGATAAACATTACATAAACTTTGCTGGTCACAATGAAGCTTCTCTCAGTATTTATATTGCTCTTAGTTTCTCTGCTTATTCCCTTAACAACTTGGATACATTTTTCTCTGTTTTCTTACTCTCTTTAGAAGTTGCCAAGAGGTGCTTCTCTAGTTGAGCACTGCTTTGGACTGAAAGAAGGCAGGGACAAAAAGAGAAAAGTAGAAAAGGAACAAAAAACATAAACCATCTTTCTTCTTGACCTTTCTTGCTAAACTGTGGTTTTCAAGTTATTGAAAAAGGGTAGTGTGTAATTCTTGTATGATTTCCTTTTAAATAATCCATCAAAGCTTATACAATCAAAACAGAAAGAAGAAGGAAAATGAAGTATTCTCAAATGGTTGCATAAACATATAAAATGCATGTGGTAAACAAATATAAGATCATGTTTACAGAGATAATAAATCAATGCCTCCTAATGCACAACATATGTACGATAGCTATATAATGTATTATCTCCTGTAACAGAGCTTTTATACCTCCAATCTCACCTGCAGAAAACAGCAACAGCAGGATGTTATTGCATTCAGGTTCTGCTTGATGTGGGTTCCCTTTCAATAGTCACCTATCTGGCTACTATGGGAACAGTCAAACCTTTGATCTGATTCAGAATAATGTTTCTGTTCTTTAATGAGTGATATAGAAAGAAACCAGCACATACCCAGCAGGAAGACTTATTACAGCAGCTTTAGTAGCATATGTGTGGATCTTCAGGATTAACTGCCCTGGAGATAAATGTTTCCATGAGAAACTTTCAACCATGAGTAACCCCATGGGAACAATTTGGTTTCTTTCTGTACAAGTGCTAGAAAAGTAGAAAACAGGACATATATTTATAAATACGATATAGACATACCTCTTTTTATAAATAAAAAAACCCAGCACAAAATTTGTTGCATTTAAATATCAGGGAAATTTAATTTATATATTCCAGCAAACAAATCTTTGTACTGAATAAGCTGATAAGTAAAAAAAAGGCTCATCATTTATTGTGCTTTGAACTTATATAGGCATCATACCAGGATATGCCATGAATTCAGAACTGTATTCAGTTAAAAAAAAAGGTAATCCAATATAATCTTATATATGACTACCAAGAAATCCCACTGAATTTAAAAGAAACCATATTTTGCCATAACTAAGAATAAGATTGAGACCTAACATATTTTCCTCTATTTCTTCTCACTTTGAACAGGTACTGTGTAATTCAAATATGAAAATGCCAGTAATATTTCTATGCCCCCTTTCCCTCCTTGTTCAATGAATTTCCATTTGTCAGTTGAATGACACGTAGACACTTGCTTTATGGGGAGGGGGAAATCCTTAAATGACCTTGTAGTCACTTACACTTCCAATTTGGTTATTCCATACAAATATTCCTAGAGAGACATTAAATCCCATGTAGTCACAGTAAAAATTTTAACTTAGACACAGACACATAAAAGGGAGCAAATTTACTTTTTGCAAGTGCTCTTTTACTTCTATATATGCTTTGGAAAGTTTTTCTTCATACAGCCCACCAGTACACCCCAGAAACAACTTGTTTGAGAATAGATTTCTACTGTGTTTGATAGTATATTTATCTGGAATGGCATAGGGTCTCCTGTAGAGGGTTGGATTTGAAGACCTCCAAGTCCCTTTCAACTCTGTCCTATTATTCTGTGTTTGGTGTGTATGTGTGTGCATGTACACATTCTATATGAATGCATTAGAACTGCAGTATATACCTAAGTAGGTTGATATGGGATTGCAGTGACAGTGATTATGTTGACATTACAATTCAGTAGAAGTTGTCAATTATCTTGAAATTTCCAACAATCCCTAAATATTCTGATGATGACAGACAGCCTTGAATTTGACCATTTTATTAAAGTGTATTTAGTTGGGTGCATTCTGTTCAACTTCTACTTACATCTGCTTTATAATCCAGTTATTATGCTAAATGTGTTATTAAGTAATCTTATTTTTAATTTTTCTAAGTAAGGTTTAAATGTGGTAGAAAAATAAGAGAACTAAAGATTTACCAAGAAACATGGAAGCTGGAAATATCAATTATGAAAACATTCATTGGTTTGGGCAAAATCAGTTAACCAGATTTGAAAATAGGAATTAGAAAGCAGTAAAATGCATTCAAGCTATTATGGAGAGCAGAAGCAAAACATATCTAAACATTGTTTGCAGTTTGCAGAATGGAAATTATAAAACCCACAGATAGCATTTGCAAATGAACACATGGTGCCACTGGTTGTATTTCTTCCCTACAGCAAAGTTTGCTAACACAGAGAATCCAATTTTTCAGATAGAAAAGTTTGCAGATGAAGTCTTGAGGAATATAACAGCTTCCCATTGCCAAGATGACAGCTCCTTTTAATTCACAGAAAATGATATTTTAGGTTAGAGGTGGATATTACACCAAAGAAAAATGATGCGATACGTTTCTAGTATGATGAATAGGAATCTTCTTGCAGTAAGAACTAAATGAATTCATCATTTCATTTTCTGAAGTGCTCATAGATTGCATGGTAATTTGCCTGCCTGGTGCATATGCTGCCTATATTCACACAATACTTACATAGTCTGCATGTTGATACATATTAATGATTTCTCTGCATATTGTGACATAGGAGAATTTAGTCATGAATTCCTGCATGCCAACTTTAAATTTCAGGAAACTGAAAGCCAGTGTGACTTTCTTTGAATGCTTTCTGCTTCATCTAGGCCAGGGGTGTTAAACTCAAGGCCTGGGGGCTGGATCCATGCTTAGAACTGGTCCGCGGGGCTTCCCTGGAAACAGTGAAGGACTGGCCCCTGGTGCCTCTGCTAGTGAAAATGGAGCTCAGGAGGGCCATGTGCACCCCTCCCCGACTCTTTGGCCATGACAGCCTCCTGCAGCCCCTCTGCCAATGAAAATGGAGCTCAGGAGGGCCATGTGTGCCTCTCCTAGACTGTTTTCGGGCCGTGACTGCCTCCTGCATTCCTCTGTCAGAGAAAACAGAGCAGTCTCCCCCAACCTCAATTTCACTGACAGAGGGATACAGGAGGCTGTTGTGCCAAAAATGGATCTTGGGAACCCGTTTTTGCTGACAGAGTGCTCAGGCTACCACAGGCACCCCCCAACCAAGAGTAACATCAAGCTGGCCCTGCCTGCCCCGCCTCCTCGAGATTAAATACAACCCTGATGTAGCTCTCAATTAAATCGAGTTGACATTCCTGATCTAGACAGTAAAATCGATGGCTTTCAATATATGCCTGGGATTTCTGGAATAGGCATAAAAAGTTTAAATCATTAGGTACAGCAAAACATTTTGTAAACATTCATGTCTGTACAAGAACAATGGGCTGTTCTTGAATCAGAACAGAACCTTGACATCAAAAAGGGATGTTTATACTTGGCTATGAATAAAAATGAACAGGAATCAACACCAACTATTTTGAATTGAATAAGAGGGACAGTGTGTACAGATTGTTACGGTAACCCAAATTCCTCTGATCCAGGATTGAAAATCTGAAAAGTCTGGTTTTAAGGATAAAGTAGACAAAGGACATAACTAAATACTGTTGGCATTTATTTTTTTCTTGCTCTGCAGATGTAAAGGAAACTTCATTTAGGTGAAGGAACTTAAAGAAGGCAATAGGAAGACATTTCTGTGTTGCTGCATGAGCATGGCTGAAATAGACACGTTTGGTGTTTACCAAATGACGAGCCTTCTTAGTTGGAAGGCACTCCTCTAGATATTGGGCACAAGTATCAAGTTTTTCAACTAAATTTAGATGTGATGGTATCAGACTAAACTTAAAACAAATCTGATCACTGAAGCCAGAACTTTTCTTTTGAGGATTAATTGACAAGCAGTTAGAAAAAAAGCATGGAAGATTATTTGAATATATGATCACAGCAGCAAGATTACTATGTGCACAAACATGGAAAGTTTCAACACTACTCACTGTGTAAGAATGGTTGGTGAAGACTTTGCTGAAATGGATAAATTAAGTTCTTTGATTAGAGAAAAGATAGTATCTACATTTGTTGCTGACTGGAAGCCTGTTGCGGACATTTTGTGTAAAAATGAAAAAAAAAGAATTTGTGACTTATGGCTTTGAAAGATAGATATAAAGAAGAGTAATATTATGGAACAATAGAGAGAAAGGTTAAATATATTTGTAGGCTATAACTGCTGTGAAGAATATCAGAAGCTGCTTCTTTATGCTTTTCTGTTTCTTTTCCTATTTTTTTTCTTATACTTTTTTCCTTGATTTCTTTTTCTTTTTCCCTGCTTAATGTCTAGTAATCTACTTATTTTGTCTTACTTGCTGTAAAAGCTTAAATAAAATTATTAAAAAAATAAAAGAAATCTGATCATTGATGGAGCCACCATTGAAGGAATATCTTACTTTAATGTTTAATTGATATAGGAATATCTACATTAATGTTAAATATTAAGAAGACAAAGGTAATTTCAACCATTGTGCTTAGTGAATGAGCAGAAGGCAAGTGAGGGTAGTTAATAGTTTTGTTTGCTCAAGAAAGGGTAAAGTAGGAGAAAGAAAAAGATTAATGTTAAGGCAAAGGAGAATGATAGATTCAGATAAGAAGATGAAGGGTAAGGACATTTTTATGATTCTAAAGGCATGGATTTTTTCTATTAGTAACGTAAGAATAGAGGAGCCAGTTTGGTGTAGTGGCTAAGGCATCAAGCTAAAACTGGGATACCATGAGTTCTAATTCTGCCTTAGGCACAAAGCCAGCTGGGTGGCCTTGAGTCAGTCACTATCTCTCAGCACTCAGAAGGAGGCAGTGGCAAACATTTCTTAAAAAAACCTTGCCAAGAAAACTGCAGGCTCTTCTTCAGGCAGCCTGCAAAAATCAAACTGGACAGAAGAAGAAAACATGTAAGAATGGGGAAGAAAGAAAGCACCTTCCAATTAATCAAGAGAGAATGACTAAGAGTACCAGGGACTAAAATAATCAGTCAATTGTAGACTAATAAAATCCAACTGCTTCTTTGAAACAATTAACAAGAGAAATTCAATTTTGGGGGGCGCACATTGTGATTAGAATGAAGAATATTAAAAACTACTACATATGGCAAGATTTTGGAAATGTAGTGTGTGGGTAGCAAATGGCATCAGTTACTGAGCACATGTGATACATTTGTTTCCAATGTGCTTCTAAGGATAATTTGGGGTGCTAGTAGTTACCTTCATCATTCCATATGAGATTAGTCTAGCCCCAATCCTGTTGGCCCTACATAAGATCCTCAAAACTTGGTCTTCTATCCATACTGGGGTCCCCAATATATAATGGGGGCCTGTCTCTTGGCTTTGTTGATGGTTGTTTATATGATGTTTGGCTGCCATGTATTTTTACTCTTTATTTGTCTATTGTAAACCACCTAGAGTTATATGTATGACATGGACAGTTACATAAATCAAATACAAACAAACAACATGATTGTGAAAAGGATGGACAGTGCGAAGTTGACCAGATTTTGGTAGTGCTTGTCCTTACAAAGTTGAATTGTCATAGTTTGAATTCAGGTTGCAGATTCTCAGTTACAAAACATGGTAGACTATGTAATATTTTTAATTGCATATTAGCATACAATACGTGCAATGGATTGTTTTCTGTCAACATTAAGTATAATTCCCTTCATGCATTAATATAATTTGAGGATCTTTGGAACTCTTAATGTGAAATGTCTTTTTTGCAAAGTGTACTGAATGACAGTTGTATGGATTATATGTGAGTCTGAATAAGTCAATATTAATAGGCCTGTTTCACTGAGCATTTCTGAAAAATTACAAGCAAATCATAGTACAATAGTAGGGATTTTTCCCTGTATCTTCTCTTGACTTTATTGATTTTACTAAAATTTTATTGTTGGTTGTTTTATGTTATTAACCATTCTTCATTTTTATAATGAGCATTATAATAATAAAAGCTACAAAATGGACTATAGTTACATGTGTATTTCAACTGAATATTCCTGATCTAAAAATATTTACAAAGTAATTTTCACAGAACACACTAAATAAGGAAAAATGCATACAAGGTGAATATTATTGATTTAGCTGGTTTACTTCTATTTCTGAATATCTCTTAGAAAAAATCCAAGAGAACAATATTAATCTTACTCTCGTGCTTTGTATTAATCTTACCTCCAGTCTCTCCCCAATGCACTAATGCAGAAAAGCTAACTAGAATATCAGTAGGCTTCAAGCTGTCCACACACATATAATACAAGACTCGATCATCTACCATCTGCAAGGAGAAAAGATCTTTCTGCTTAAATTCTATTATCAAATGTTGTAGCAAAATTAACAATTGGCAGCATTTTTGCTATATTTAAAAGTATGGTATTGGATACATAAATAAACTTTATTTGATAAATATGTTCATCAATAGAAACTGAAACATACTGAGATATAAATACATTATATTGTCAATAAACTTACCCTAAAATCTGATTTCTGATAGTTATAGGCATAGGTACTTGGTTTGTGGAAAACATATAAATTCCTAAGGAAATGAATATGATTATTTTAGCATAGATGATATAAAAATCCCTCAAGCAATGTCAATCGTTACTAAATTAAAAAATTCTTAACTTTTCAATTAAAGAAGAAGACAGATTAATAATAATAGTAAAAATTCATTCCCAGTATTTTGTAGAGCCCAAACTGAAAAATATTACTACTAATTGACAGAAATTATTTACACCTTTATTTGTAAGACTGTACATATAATCTTATGCAGCAGTGAATTTTTTAGTTCTGGTTCTCAATTAAAATCAATTGGTAAAATTCTGGAGAATTACAGAAGTATAGAAACAGGAGGATCTTGACACAAAGGAATAATTTCTGTATAGTTCTCATGATGTCCCTTTCAAAAAGAACTCCAATGATTGTGCATGTAACCTTGGCAACTGCTTGCCTTTCTGTCTGGGTCTAAATGCAACTATTTGCTATATTTAAAACAATATTTTCAATACAAGACACATTATGTTTTCAGAAATATAGGGTTACAATTAAAAAAAACCCTCACTGCTTCTTACTGAAAGCAAATACAGAAATCTTCATAGTCCATCCATATTTCCTTGGAATTAATGGTCTTTTCAAGTTCAATTTCTTCAAGAGATTTATTTACTACTTGATTGTTGAAAGTAGCATCTGCTTGCTCTGGTATCTGAGCTACTTCACTACTTACTTTTTCTGTAGATTCACCTATATAAATAAGAAACAAAATATATATTTTTTCCCCTCAGATTAAGTCTATGTTTCTGAAAAAGAAAAATATGATGGTGCTAATGAACTAGAACAAATATATATAGGGAAACTCTTGATTCAACTAGCTTAATAAAGTTAAGACAACATAAATGAACTTTCAATATATCTGTTGGATTGAGATATAATCCAATTCAGAGTACAAATTCAAAACTCAAGTGGTACAAGTTGATAAAAATGTTCTTGAAGTAATAACATCTGTCTCAATGTAATCAACTGGAAATATAATGGAGATTTTAATCTCAAACAATTTAATTTAAGACCAAAACCTTTATTCTAAACAAATTCCTTGGTATATACTCTTCCTTCATTTTTTTTCATTTCCAATGTTGTATTTAATTTTGAAAAAAGTCAGATAACTATGTTTGTAATATTAATATCCAACACTGTAATTAATAGAATGTCCATCTTTTTTCTTGTCTATATTCAATAAAACTATCACAAACATTTTCTTTATTATAAAGTCTTTTTTACTTCTTACCAGTAAGTCCTTATTTAAATATCCATGCTGTGATTGGGTAATGGGCTTTACTCAATTTTGGGTAGTATACCCAGGAAAGCACTGTTCTAAGGCATCTAATTAATGGAATATTAATAAACTGTTATATAAATATTATTGTATCAAAATCATATTTGAAATTTGGTAGTGGTTTGTCTAACATCCTTTCTCTCATATAATATGAAATTCTTTTCATTGCAATTTTTATGTAGCATAGAATTCTAGAGATCAGATGAAATGGTTTGGTACTTATGGAATTTCTGCGTTTTCACCCACTTATTTTCTTTTGTTTGTGAATTCCACTTCACTTTATTTGGCTGATCACTCTGATCTGAAGACTTATGGGTCTAACATATGCAAGGAAAACAACCAAAACTGAAATTACACAAGAGATTAATTTACAACAACATTCATTTCATGTACAAGGAAACCACAGAACGCTTATCAAAGATACTTCCATTGTAGGAGGGGTCAAGCTCATACTACATCCACCCTGAAGACCTAGTGGAATAGCTAGATTTTAATGGTTATTAATAATTAATGTTTAATGTATCCAAGTTGTTAAAATATGCCTTGCATTTTTTAATATTATACAGGAAATGGAATAAAAAAGCAGAAGGGAATGCACAAGTATTGAGTTAATTTCAAAAGCACCAAACAATGGTTTATAAATATACTAATCCAGTGGTGAATTTTCAAACTTAGGGAGCTTTCTCATTCAGCTTCCTGTAGTCAATAGTAGTTCATAATAAGATGTGAGGCGATATGTGCATTGTGACATTATGATGCAAGTCCTATATTTTGGACTTGCCTTGTGACATTGCACACAAGTACATAGGGGAGGTGTCTGGACCGCAATGTGAATCATTTGTTCCTCTTGCTCTCCTTCTGTAGACTCCTTTGTTCAATGGCTGTTTATGGATTTTGTTTTTAATAATAATACTAATAATAATCATTATTAATGATTGCTCACATCTAAATAGTGCTCAAAAACTTTACAAGTGTGATCTAATTACATATCAGCCCTATGTCAGACTGAAAGTAAGACTGGTTTGCTTAACATCACCTAGTGAGCTCACTGCAGAGGTAAAATTTGGAATGGGGAATTTGTTGATGGCTATGTTGTGACAGTTAAGAAAAACTTTACATAATAGCAGGAAACAGCAATTCTGTCCTTAAATGTATTTGAAACCTTTTGGAAGTCTGTCCTGTTCTTTTATGCTTTTGATATTAGCAGGTGACACCTAACATTCTGCTACAGGACTTCCAATCATACAACAGAGCATATCTTACCTCTTTGCTTCCCTTCTCATGCCTAAATTTGTTCCAAGGTCACAATTTGCTGATAAATGGATAACAATGAGTTTCATCAAATGGATCCTTTTTCATCAGCAGCATTTAGTCTATTTTGATACTGCTTTTCTATGCAATTGTTGCAATAATTGTGGTTTCTCCCATTTTTAATTAACTGTTTAGATGTGAGACTAAGGTAAATAAAATGGTTGTAAAATATGGTGGTTTTTTTTCATTTTTAAACGAAGAGACTATATTACCACGTTTACCTTTAGTGGATCCTTCAACAGTATGTTGTGGAACTACACCAGATTCCTGTAGAGTAAAAACACATATTTAAAGTAACTTTATTATAGCAATACAAATAATCATGTAACATTATTTAAGAAGTCACAAGATGTAATCCTGTACACTACACATATTTACTTGTAATTCCAATTCAATTGTCTCAATGTGCTTTTTCAAAAGGCAATTGGACTTTCTTGTTTTTTTCCCCCTTGAAAATGCTTTACTTCTCTTCCAAGAAGCTTCTTCAGTTCTGATTGAAATTTCTTGGATGAGCAGTGCAATGTTTTCAAGGAAAAAAACAAAAAAAGTTCAGTTGCCTTTTGAAAAAGCACCTTTGGGACAACCAGGACCTGGATAATTGAGAATCTCCATAGGCAACGTCCAATCTAATTATTTCTGGTCCTCTCTTTTGTTAATGCCAGAACTCTAACATTCAAGAAACATTTATGAATTTTGCTGAATAAGATTTATTACACAAAAATCCAAAGAGCTACCCTTAATATTGTTTACAGAACAGCTCCTAGCCTCATTATCAGTGTGAGAATCAACTCATTAATTAGAGAAGATTCTCATTATGATGAAGCTAGTCTTAAAACATTCTAATTAATCTTTTTATTATATGTAAGAAAAATGGAATCATTTGTATAACTTGATTGATTTAATATGATCTAGTAAAAGTAACTTTATATGGATATGCAAAGAAAACCAGAGCACTATCAAATCTTAATAGATTTTTGTATATGCTTTTGTATAACTTAAAAAATAAGTAGATTTCCCTTAGCATGTTTACATTATACGATTATTTGTAATTTGACATTCCAAATTAGCAACCTTTTGAGAACTGATTATATAAGAAATGATTATCATTCACAACCTTTTTAATACAATTGGTTTCATCTTGTCATTCACAGTTTTCACTATATTTGTGATACTGTTAACTGAGAGCATCAGGACTTTGGGTTACATGTACCTTAAAAATGCTTTTGCTAAGGAGAAAGGGACTCACCCAGTAAATGTGATAAAAGCTTGCTATTCCAAAGGGTAATCGTTAAAAAGCAGTTTAAAAAATTCCAAATGTGATTAAGAAATGAGGTTCCAGAGTACATGTCTTCTATCTCCAGAGAGATTTTGTGAGCCACAACTGAGCATCTGGCTGCCAATCTCTGCCATAAATGCCATCTTTGCTCCTTCAGGGATATTTAGCTCATGGTGCCCTCACTTGGAAGTCATAATCAGTTTGTGACAGCAAGCAGCACTGTCTGCATCAAAAGGAGGCTCATTGTGACTAATTTAAGATAATGGTTTTTTTTGTTTTCTCAAGCTATCAATAAATCATTTAAATCAATGTATAAAAGAAGAGTATAAGAAAAATCTTCTCCAAAAACTTTTTTTAACAAATATCAAAGCTGTCAGATATCTTGCAAGATTGCAAGCACATATTTGAATGGAAACTGATTTTGCATTAAACTCTCCATTTTTAATGGTTGTAATTAAGTTCTGAATCTGCTTCTGAAAAAGAAATAAAATTTAGATTTCAAACTAGAGAAGCTATTAATATTTTAAACCAATAACTAATAGCAGTAAGATGCTGCATATGCATTAATAAATTTGAGAGAGGTAGTCACTTGGGTGCTCTAATCAGAAGCTTGAAGATATATTTATTGTTTTACACAATCTCTTTTAGAATAGTTTGGATATCTATAACAAACAGGGGTGTAATAGTTTCTGTTCCTAAATAAATTAGATCTAGCCATAGTGAAACATGCCTTAGTTTTAAAAATATCCAGTTGCATCTAGACAGCATTACTATAATGCATTTTATTTGCAGCAACCTTTGAAGGATCTTTAAAGACTAAATATTTGATCTAGAATGGGCATTCTGATGATGGGTAATTCATAGGCAGCATGATAACTAATTCATTTTAGTTACAATGACAGGATTAATGATGACCCTAAATATATATTCCCAATGGTATACAATAAAGCAGTATATAAACATAAAATCCATAGACTATTTATCTATCCCAGTATTTGTGAACTGGCAAAAGCTTTACAGTAAAATTATAATTAAAATTATAGATTATAAACAAACTGTTTATAAAACAGTTTGATCTTTGTAAATGCCATCAGGGAGAATGCCATTTGGATCTTTGGGAACAGATATACAGGGATGAAACTATAATAACAAACATTTTTCTTTTGTGTCTCTCTTACCCTAACCTCATAGAAATGAGGGACCTTCAGCATTTTTACTTATGAACAGACTAAATAATAAAATGTTTCTGGAAATACCATAGTCCCAATCATGAGCTGAGAGAGAGGTAGGTATTTTTAGAAAACAGTAACTCCATCTTGCAGGGATTGTTCTTTGACTTGTTCCTTCTAATTTAGTCTCTCAGAGCCTCCAGATACCAGACTGACTTCCGTAGGACTTCCAGACTAGCTCCAAGCCGAAGATGCATACTGATGAGACTTCAGAACGAATTGGCAGATTTACCTCTTACAGAAGCTTCACATGAATGTTTAAAAACATGAGAACAAGACAGCTGGACCCTGTAACATGATATGGTTAGCAGCCACCCAGACTAATAGTCTCCTTTTCCTCAACTACTGAATGGGATTGTCCATTCCAGAAGGAGTGAAAACATCATAATCCAATGCCATCAAATTTCAACTGTTATAAGGAGCCCATACAAATATGATAATTAATGGTAATAAAGGCTACTGAAAGGAAGACAAGGAAGAACCTGTCTCCAATCATGGTCTAATTAAAGTTTCAACTACAGCAATCTTCCAGGGTCTGAAACAATCTGAAAGCGAGCCAGAGAAACTATTTTTCTAACTGTAATCTCACCACTTTCTCAACAATATTTCCTAAAATGGGAAAGTTTAAAGACTTAGTGAAACTGGTCCAAAGTAGCTGGAACCACAAAAAACCTTTTCATGAGGAAGAAATGTCTTTGTTACTTAAGATGTTATTTTCAAAACAACCAACATTATTCTTCCCTTTGTGAAACATTGACTCTCAGCTGATCATGCCCAGCCAGGTTCCTGAAAGAATCAGCTGGGGTAAGGATGCAGTTTACAAGGGTGGGGCTAGTAATACCATATAATTTTATATCCATTTTCTCAGAGCTAACAAACCAAAATTATTCCAAAATATTCTCTAAGAACTCAAGCTGTTATCTTTTTATATTTTGCCTATGTGGAATATAGTCTAGATTATATCTGAACAATTGTACTAGTGAAATATTAGACAAATGTAGCCTAATATTAGTGAAATGAGAGCCTTCTTTCCCTCATCCCTTATAAGAGAGGATAGGGCCATTGAAGCACAATTGCAACAAGAACAGAAAATTGGATGGTTTGCTGCCTGTATTGCCATTGTGTAGACTCAAATGTAAGCTCTTTTTATGTTTTGTGAAATTTACTTTAGGTCTTTCGCTTCCATTGCTCTATATGTCTCTTTGATTGTTTTGTTCCTTGGAAATCTTCATAAACCAAAAAGCAAACAAGGATTTAAAAACCAATCCCTGGTCACCTCTCTGTTCTAAAGTCTGACCACATATTCAGAGGAATTCCTCCAGATTGTAGGGGAAATCCCCAATCACTCACGAGAATTGATCTGGATCAATGAAGCATTGGGGTCAACCATCTTTCACTCTATGGAGGATGGCAATATTGGCATGATTCATCTGAATATTGCCTTGTATTAGATTTAGTTAAATATAAATGTATAGAGATCAAGTAGGATTCAAATTTTATAACAACCAGTTCTGTAGACGTGGCTAGGTGGGTGTGGCCATGTGACTGGTGGGCATGGCTTTTTTGCAGCACCAACACCCCCCCATTTTGGGGGCCTTCTGGGCCCCAGGGAAGCCTCTTGGGGCATTTTGCTCCAAAAAGGCTTCCCTGGGGCCCAGGAAGACAAAAATAGAGGGGAGGGCGAGGGTGCTGCTGCACCCATCCTCCATTTTTTGCCTTTCTGTGCCTCAGGGAAGCCCTCCTGGGCAAAGTAGAAAGTAAGCAAGAGGAATCCCAGCACAACTGATCATAGGAACAGCTATTGTCAGAAGGAAAAAATACTTAAGGGGTGACTGGCGGGGAAAAACTGGGCAGTCAGCAATGTCGGGCATGTGCGCAATGTTGCGCATGTGCAATAAGGATTGACTGGGCGGGGAGGGAGGGGTGGGCAGAGAGGGGCGGAACCAGCCAGGGGCACGATTTTGCCAATTCTCTGAACTGTGCAGAATCATAACAACCAGTTCTATAGAACCGGTCCGAACTGGTAGAATCCCACCCCTGATAGAGATACGTAAAATAAAACCATGTATATAAATATGTAAATATAAATACAGTATTCATAGTGCTCTACATGGAGCTGCTCTTGAACAGCATTTGGAATTTTCAATTGGTGCAAAATGTGGCTGCATGGGTAATAAATGGTGCTGACATGGCATATGTAATACCATTACATATGTATAGTACAGTGTTGGTGTGGTGTCGGGGTTTTTTGGTTCAATGTGTGAAGGGTGAAGGATATGTGTTTGTATTTATTTTCATGGTCATGGTCATAATGTGCACTAAGATGGTGTTTGATTTCATGGTACGAGGTGCAATGACAATAAAGTAAAGTAAACTAAACATTACTCTGTGAGCTGCAATGGCTGCCAGTGTGTTTCCCACTGCACTTCAAGATGCAATTCATGGCTTGAGATCAGGTTATCTGAAGAACTGTCTTTTCCTAAGAGTTTCTACTCATCCAACTCGATCCAACAGATTGGGCATGCTGCAGGTTCCAACACCTAGGGTGTCAACTGGTCGGAACTAGAAGACAGGCTTTTAACCCCTGCCCCTATGGAATATTCTCCCCTTGGAGATTAGAATGATTAGAACCTTGTTGGCCTTTTTGCAAAGCTTTAAAAACTTGGCAAGGGTGTCCAGGCCTGGGGCTCTGAATCTATTAAGGGCTCTGCTAGTTGGCTTTACTATTAGTTGATTAATCATCACAACTGCTGTTATATTTATTTATTTTGGTACTATTTTTTATTGTTTTAGAATTTTAGAATTGTAATCCTCCCAGAGTCACTTGGTTGAAATTGGGCAACTATAGAAATTGGATGGATAGATAAATAAATACTAAATAAATAAATAAATAACATCTTTAACCTGAGAGTTTTCTTCTAAACTGATATTCGTATCTCCAGAACTGTCAAACGCGCTTTCATCACTTCCTTCAGTGACACAAGGAAGGCTGGATGCTGGAAGAGATCCCTTTTAAAGTAGATGGTGGAAGTGGCCCTAAAGAGATACAAATAACGTTTCTCTTAAAAATAAAAGCAAGCTAAATCCTCATCTTCTTGTTTTGAATATTTTTATCTCCCTAATTTTGATATATGGACTAAATATATCTCTCACCATTTCCAGATATCCTGAAACCTTGATTTCTCTATTGAATCACTGCCTTGGAATATAAATGAAGTTAATACATATTTATGTACGCATCCATTTTCCCCTGGAAATCGCTGTCAAATCTTCGTCTTCAGGCATACATCCAAACTTTCTTCTGTTGCAGCAACTCTTATACTTGTTAACACCCCCCCCCAGTTCCCTTAGTTCCTCATGTTAAACCAACCAATTAATAGGAATTGCTAGCAAGACCAGTATCCCACAATCAATCAAATGGTTTTGATTCCAGGTTTATAAACAATGACGATTTGAAGTAATATTTCTATTTATATATTATCTGGTCCATGGTATGTAAAATATTACAAGAAGAGTGTAGCACATAATATTAAAAGTCCTTCAAATGTTAAAGCATTCTGAATACAATTAACTGTAAAAATAATGTTTTATTGTGCTTCAAAAATATCCCTCAAACTCTAACGTAATGTCAATCCAAGGGAAGTTTTGATATATATCATGGTATATTTCTTTCTTTTGGAGATGTCTTATTGAAAATTAATTGTCAATTTTCAGCAATCACATAGATTGACCTTTTCAGGATGGTATGTCCTCAACCTGGCCTTCAGGTTTTCAGAGATTACTGAGTTCATCCATTTGCTGGTGACTATCCTCTTCTTTCCTTTCCTTTCAGATTTTTATTCTATTTATTTTTATTTTATTTCTTTATTTTGTCAAGCATGCATTTGATAATATATATAAGTATAACATGATATTAATACATGAAATAGATACGAATAAAAGGGAACATTAAGACAGGGACAGTAGGCACATTGGTGCGCTTATGCACGCCTTACAGATCTCTTAGGAATGGGTGAGGTCCAACAGTAGACATTTCCCAGCATTGGAGGCCTGTTGCTAGATCTTTGCATAATACTATAATTTTAGCTTGATCATTTATACATCAATGAGAACTCTGGACTGATTTGTTTTTATGATCCATTTGTTTTCTTGGCTCCCCATGGCATTCTCAAGAGTTTTCAGCATCAACATTTAAAAGTGTCAACAGTATTTGAATCCTGTTATCACAGGGAAAACCACTGCCTGATTAGCAGAGGTAGTATTTGACTTGTGACCACAATTGAGCCCAAAATTTGTGGTGCTAAGTGAGGACAGTTGTTGGAGAAAATGTTTTGACCCTTCCTTGCTATGGTTGAGTAAAGCGCTGCATGTTGTTAAGTTAATAAAATGGTTGTTAACTGAATCTGGTGACTTTACTTGTTAGAAGGTTGCAAAAGGTGATCACCTGATCCCAGGACATTGCAACCATCATAAATGGAGTCAGTTGCCAAACATTTGAATGTTGATCATACGGCCATGAGGATGCTGCAATGTTCATAACTGTGAAAAACAGTCACAAGTCATTTTTTCAGTGTTGTAATTATGAACAGTCACTAAATAAACTATTGTAAATCCAGGATTACTTGTATTGGTTTTTGTAGGTATATACAGTACATCTTACAGCACCTGGCTAACTGTTCCAAGGATTTCATTGCTATCCTAGTACTAGTGTGTAGCATATTTCTTTGCAGATGCTTTCTATATGGCAAGTCAATCCTGAAAGGCAGAAGCTATCCACCATTTCAATATTTTTTGTCAATTTTAAGGTTTAGTTGCTGTACCTGTTATCATTCATATGGTCTTCTTTAATTTAGTCCTATTTTTTCCACTGGATTACTACAGCCTGCAGATCATTTGTATTTTTTCAACCCATAGCATGTTATTGAAAAATCTATTTTTTAAAATGAGGACCCATGGTGGCACAGTACTGAGGCTAAACTCTGCTCACAGCCTGGAGTTCAATCCTGATGGGCTCAAAGTTGTCCATCCTTTCGAGGTCAGAAAAATGAGAACCCAGATTGCTGGGGACAATATGCTGACATTATAAACTGCCAGAGAGTGCTCTAAAAGACGATGGGGCAATATATCAGTCTATTGCTATGCTAAAGTGAAAAATTATATCAATATGTAAACAAAATTGAAAAGTTCACCATATAGATGCTGCTATAACAGATGTCAATTATCTAATCTATCTACTCTATCTATCTATCTATCTATCTATCTATCTATCTATCTATCTATCTATCTCTCTATCTATCTATCTATCAGGTCTTGGCGTGGTAGAGTCTTTTCCCACTGTAAGATTGAGAGTTCTTGGTGATGTTTCGACGATAGTCCCACTCGCCATCTTCAGGCTGGTGCTTTTGGCTTCGTGCTTGTGCATACCCTAACCCTAACCCTAAGCACATTTCAGATTTTTGGAAATCTATAAAATGTTACATTTCCACATAAGATTTTTGAAATTTAACTTTTATAATAATTTTTACATTTTTATAAGAATAAAATTACCCTGAAATTTTATTCTTTTCATTCATTCGTTTATTTTTAATTTCTCTACATTACTCCCATATTTCTCAGTGGTGTACTATAATTAAAATAATTTTAATTGTATTTATTGTCACCATACAATACTGAATTATACTCAGTGAAGCCCACTGATTGATCTACTTACGTGTCTCTTGGTATAGGTATAGCAGGAACTCTGAAGTTCAGAAAAGGACTAGCAATCTCAATAAATTGTTCAGGTTTTTTAATTACAATTTCTGAAAAGAAACAACAACCACTGAAATACAAGAAATAAGCATCCTATACAAAGACAACATACTCAAATTTGTTCTCTAAAAGGTCAATACATTTATAATATTAGGGCAACCAGTCCTATTTCATCCAAGAAGTAAAAATATAATTGCCAAACTACAATGTAGATATGCTATACTGTATAAGAAATAGTTTCTTTAAATTCAATACTAATATAGCATATAATTAGCATACTGCAAAACGTAACATATCCTCTTCAACCTATTGTTCAGGTTTAGCTTTTTGATGGGTAATTTCAAGACTCTTTAAGATATTACTATATGACTGTTATCTTTAAACTTCATTTGTATTGGATACCCTTCAAATGGTCACTAAGCAAAATGTTGTAATCTGAGGACTACCTATATCATGGGACTAGTGTAGGTAATGCATGCTATGTAAACTTACAGATTCAAGAGGAAAGTTGTTACATAAGCACATACCATTCTGCAAAAATTTACAGATTCAAGCCAAAGTTCATAAACCTGCTTATGATATGACTGAAGCTTTCTTTACAACACCACTTGAATAGGATAATCTGTATAGAACCATCCAATCCTCAAAATTCATTTTTTGATGGTGGAAAGAAGACTTCAGGCAGGAAGGAAGGAGCACCTACAAGGTAACTGAATACCATCTGTCATGATTGATTCCGGTTAGCAATGCAGCAGTTCTGTTCTAAATGCAATTTGTAAACTGTTTTCAAGGACAATGTAGGCAAATTAGAATATTTGTAGAAATTCCATAATTAAAATTTTCCCATCAGAGCCTTTATGATAATACATTTATTATTATTTGAGGTCCATTAATTTTTCTTGCTCTGTACATACCTAATATACACACAAGAAACATATTTCAATAAATTACTCTGCAAATCACACATATGGGAGCAATCATGCCAAAGTCAAATGCTTCTCATTTTTGCATGCTTATGTATTATATCAGTACTATTTTTGTGAACAATTTTTCTAATCTTCAACATATTTTATCCTCTGTTGCAGAGAATGGAGTAAGAATGGCAATGTGAGTTAAAAGAACTGCAGTAGGGATTTCTTTCTTAGTAATTTAATGTCACACCGGTTGCCTAAACCTCTTCCAAGCTCAAGGTTATTGATTGGTTAATGTTTTCTTTCCAATTCCCCTTCTATTCCACAGCCTGCCATATGAAGTGATCAGAAAAATGCAAATACAAAAATATATTTTCTCTTGAACTGCATGTTACTAAAAGAAGACAGGGAGATATTTATATCTAATAGTATAAGTATTCTATTACTATTATTTTGACCTCAGTGTTCCCCTTTAGGGCCAGGTCAATGGATCCCTAGTGGCCCCAGCCTCCGGTTGCAGCTTCTGAATGCCAGATTAGTGTGTACAAAATCTGCCCTCATCCACAATTTGATTATAGAAGATAGCATGACTTAGTGTCCACAACTGAAACCTAGATAGCTTGCAATGCGTGGTGGTGGTGGTGGTGTCATCCTAGGGAGATTCTCATCCAGTTGCTGGGCTTTGTATCAGCAAAATTCCAGAGGAAAAAGGGGTGATGGCAGCTATTGTCCTGCATGAGTTACTGAGGGTTTTTAGATGATCTACTTCATGGATAGGCAGATGTGAGACTCTCTGCTGAAGTAGGACCCATGCAAACAGAACTGAGGCTACTGTCCTCCCTGCAGCTTTGCATCATCCCTGTTTGAGCGGATGGATTCCATGGTTAGGTAGGTGCTAGAGTTCCTAAGGCTGATGCTTCTTGTGGGCATTAACCTGCTACTTGTGACATGGAATCCAGGGAAACTCAGGAGCTCATGGCTTCCATGGCAATCATGGCTCTGTCCCAAATAACAGAGGGCCCACCACATATAGCGGGGGGCGGGGTGTATCACATGTTTAGATCTGTTTTTTTTTAAGCTCAAGACAATTGATCTGGCATTGGAAAACATTAAATGAAAAATATAGAATGGTTTAAATCAGTCTTAAATACCTAAAGCAGCAATCAAAATGCTTTTTCATTTTGACAAACAATCATTTTGATTTTCAAAAGAAAATCATTGTGAAACCATGAGAAAAAAAACAAATACCATATATCTGGATTATTCTTAATTAGAAATAAAACTCAAAGCCTGAAATGACAAACCTTGGGGTTCATCTGTCACACATTGTTTTCCTTTTTTCTGGCGTATAAGTTTCCATCGAGGTACAGTGGTGGTTTTGGTGAGGCCACTAAGGGACCTGACCTTGTTCTAGTATCAGTGCAGGATGGCTATAGATATGGGAAGACCATATTGTCGTAATTTTTCTGAAGAATCAGCCTCAATATAATAAAAGTACCTGGTTATATAAAAAAATGCAAATATATATTCACGGAAGGTTTTAATGTTGACTCTATTATAACACTTTGTTAAATACAAAATTATTGCACTTACATTCTGTAGAATGTTCTGCAAACACGAGTAAAACTTGTGCTAAAGATTTAAATCTGAAGCAAGGTAACATCTTATTAATATTAACATAATAATAGAATAACAGAATAAAAGAGTTGGAAGGGAACTTGGAGGCCTTCTAGTCAAACATCTGGCTCAAGCAGAAGACTTTATAGCATTTTGTCCAATCTGTTCTTAAAAACCTCCAGGACTTCTCCAACATTTGAAAAATTGCCACAAAGAAGAGGGGAGTCAACCTATTTTCCAAAACACCTGAAAACAGGACAAGAAACAATGGACAAAACTAAACAAGGAGAGAAACAAATTTGAAATAAAGAGAAATTTGCTAACAGTGAGAACAATTAACTAGACTTGCCTTCAGAAGTTTGTGGGGGTGCTCCATCACAGGAGGCTTTTAAGAAGAGACTGGACAGCCATTTGACTGAAATGGTATAGGGTCTCCTGCTTCAGCAGGGGGGTTGGACCAGAAGACCTCCAAGGTCCTTCCAACTCTATTTTGTTATTTATTATAGTTATTGTTGCTAATTTATTCATAAAAGGAAAAGTATATGAATTCTACCATTTTCTCTAATCAAAGATCTTTTTTTCAGGTACATAAAAAGAGGCATGTAGCAAGCATACGCCACCATCTGCGGCTGCAACGGGTGTTGCAGAACCTACAAAGAACACATTGAATCTATTGAACAGTATAATAGAAAAGAAATAAAGCTGTAGGTAACAACATAATATGAACTGATAATATCCATATTAAACATGGTGCTATAAATGCAAGAATGGACTTTTAGAAATGGGATAATTTCAATTTGGTAACTTATTCTGAAAAATACCAAAGAAGCTAGTTAAAAATAAGTTGTTTTAAAGTCTAAATAATCTGTTGGGGTTTAATTTTTTTCTATTTTATTCAAAGAGAGATACAATTAGAAATGTTTGATGTAATTGACTAATGTAACTACCTAAAATCAATACACCCCATTATTTAGGACTAATATAACTACATAAAATCAACACATATTACTTGGGATTTTAAAAATAAAGTATGTGCATTTTCTGAAATGTACAGTATAAAGAATTTTTGGTTACTTTTGTCAAATTTCTATTATATTTGTGAATAATTTAAAATTATTGGCTATTTAAAAACACCTAGTACCATTGATTTCTTCATAATCTTCTAAGCAGATCAAAGGCTGAAGAACAGAGAAAAATGACACAAAGAGAGTAACGAATAACCCAACAACTTTAATCACAACAAGCAAGCAAGACCATGCTGGGGAGACATCTTAGCTAAATAGGAGCAAGACTGAATGGAAACTAAATCTCCAATGTTGAAAGCAGGGCTGTCCTGGTCTACCCAATGTAAAAAGGAAAGATCGGCCCAGCTTGGCTTTGGCCTGGTCTACTCAATGCAAAGAGGAAAGATCAGCCATCCTGGCTACAGCCCAGTTTACCCAATGCGAAAAGAAAACATACCAGCAGTTTGGGGAGTGGCATCAAACTAGCCATGCCCATTCAGTTGGCCACACCCAACCAATCGGACACGTTTTGCCCAGCCCCCTGTGGTCAACCACAGCCTGATGCGGCCCCAGGGAAATTGAGTTTGACACCCCTGCCTATAGAATCCAAACAGGGACTTCCTCACAGACTTTCATCATAAGAATAGCACGCAAATCAGCAATTAACTGTATTGACAGTTTTTAAAAGTGCAGTGGACCTGCTGCATTTCTGAATAGAAGTATTCTTCAGAACACCAAATAAAATGAAATTGGGTCAGTATCAGATTGTATAATTATGATTGATTGATTTGTCAATCGCTTACAAGATAATAGGTATAAGTATATATATAGTTATGAATACATGAAATGGGTACATATAAGAAACTAAAAGAAAACAATAGGACAGGGACGTTAGGCACGTTGGTGCGCTTATGCATGCCCCCTACAGACCTCTTAGGAAAGGGGGTGTGGTCAATAGTAGACAGTCTAAGGTTAAAGTTTTTGGGGTTTGGGGAAGAAACCAGAGAGTCAGGTAGAGTATTCCAGACATTGACCACTCTGTGCTGAAGTTGTATTTCCTGCAATCAAGTTTGGTGAGGTTAACCCTGAGTTTGTATCTATTGTGTGCTCTTGTGTGTTGTTATGGTTGAAGCTGAAGTATCATTGACAGGTAAGTCATTGCAATGTATGATTTTATATACCATACTTAGATCAGACCGAAGGCGGAATAGTTCTAGGTTTTCTAGGTCTAGAATTTCAATGTTGACACAAACTGTGAAGTTTGTTCGGCTTTTGACATTCATTTCTCTGATATAAGTTTTTGCAAACTCACTGAACTGAGGAAAAATATTTCAATTCCTTATCAATCTTGAGCCCATTTACCACAGTTTAGGAGAGAAGCAAACTACTGTGCCTTTTTTGTAGCCTACCAGCCTCTGCAAAGCTGGCAGAAACACTTTTGCCCCTTCAAATCTCCCAAACTCTCCCAAAATGTGAAACGAAAACAAAAAAATGAAACAAAAAAACAAAAAAAATTTCCATGCTTTAGGATGAGGAGGATAGGCAACAGGCTAGTGATTAATTCTGCAGTGATGTAGCAAAAAGCAGTGCAGTCCAAAGAATCTCACTAATGATGTTGCTATCATAACTGATAATATGGAGTGAGAGTCTCATATTATATTCTTGTGACAGAATTCTTCATATTATAGCTTTGTGACATAAACAAACAACTAATAAATAAATGCATCTTATTGGTAGGTGTCATCATTGCTAAGAAGGAACGAGTAACAAAGTTAAAAGTTAAAATTATGAAAAGCAAGTATTGGTCAGGTAACCTGTTACTGACCTGTCCCTGATACATAAAATAGGAAAGGTTTCATCTTGCACTTGTAGAGATTTGGAATTAGAGCTCAGATTTCAATTGTAAGTACATCTGCTAATTTATGAGCTCATTATACTTAATAATCTCACTAACGCTTTGGCGGCCAATGCACATATGTCTAACATTTTTTTATAATCTTACCATCAAGAAATATCTGAAGAGAACTTTGATAGTCAGCAGACATTCGTGCAGAATGAGAAGCTGGCTTAAATTTATCCTTTTCACCATCTTTGCTTCGCTTCTTTCCAACTTCTTTTTGATCTGGCTTTCTAAAAAAAAAATATCAATACACCAACAAATATGACAGTACTTTGTCCCAGATTATAAAGCAGATCTTGTCTCAAGTATCGAAGACAATGGTCTCAGCTACCCAAAATTCTGTTCCCATTCTGGATAAGCCAAAGTTAAGGGCATACGGTACAAGTAGTCCTCAATTTATGACTGTAATAGGCCTAGAATTGCTGTCCTAAGTCATGGCAGTCTTAAGTTTAAGTTCCGAAATGGCCAGATCTGATTTCATGATTTTTTTTGCAGCAGTTTTAAGTGAATGCCATGGTCATTAAGTGAATCCCTTTATTCCTATGGGCATTTTATACCGGAACTGCTTTCCAAACACCTGAAAGGCAGTCATGGATCATGGAGATATGTGCAGCCATTGGAATCCGTAGCTGAATTTGTAAGTAGTTTTGAGGGGAGGGAGGGGTCTATTGTAATTTTGAATGGTTGCTAATCAACTGCTTGTTAAGTGAGGGCTAACTTTGCCTAAGGTAGTCCTCACTTAAGATCACAATTAAGCAAATTTATGTTGCTAAGCATGACAGTTGTTAAGTGCGTTTTGCCCATTTTAGGACCTTTCTTGCCAGAGTTTTAAGTACAACTGTTAAGTTAATAATATGATTGTTAAGTGAATCTGGTTTCCCACTGACTTTACAGGTCTGAAGATCACAAGAAGTGATCATATGGGACACTGCAAACTGTCATAAATATGATCGCTGGTTGCCAATCTCCAAATTTTGATTATGTACCATGGGGAATGCTGCAACAGTCATAAGTATGAAAAACAGTCATATGTTACTTTTTTCAGTACAGTTGTAACTTTGAACGGTCACTAAATGAATAAGCTGTAAAACAAGATTCTGTTTTCAAGCAATTAGAAATTTTTGCTGATTGGTTTGTCTATACCCTACCCAAATATATTACAGAGAGATGTTGGGATAATGAATGAGAGAAAAATGAAGGGAATAGTTACATTTCAAGTACCAAGGCTCAGCCCTTTAATGTTTTAAAAAATAATAAGTAAAAATATTTTGGAACGACAAACAAATTGGAAGCAACTGAAGATGATTTACCTACAAAATTCGTTACTTAAAAAAAGTCTTCAATCAAAAATTTTACTCCTGTATTCTAAACCGTTTTTTCAAAGAAAACTGTTGCAGTAATACACTTCAGGTATGATTCAGTCAAGTGTTGGGATGATAAGCTCATCTACCCTAGGAAAGAGCACAGCTGGCAGTTTCCATAATCTTTGGGCATACATATATGCATATGTTTAATGTAGATAGAAAACAAGAATGAGCTATTTTTTCTCAAGAACTAAATGAATGCATTATACTATTAATAAAATATTATATTGCTGCTCTTAATGGAAAAGAAAAAATAATGCAATACAAAAAACAGGAGGGCAATGGCTAGGATGGCAAACAACAAAGATGAAATTTGTTTGAGCATCAAAATAGTTCAGATAATGTTTTGGGCAATATAGTTGAAAGGCTGGCATATGCCTGCTAGCATTTTGGAAAAACACTGATTAACCTGAGCTTTACAGTCTGATTCAGATTTGAATTAGGGACGAAATTGGCTATGGTAATCCTGACTGTGGGAAAGATGAGTATAATTCTGTTGTACCTATTATATCTCTTGACAATATAACCTTGTTATTCTTCTGGTACTCTTTCATTGTTTGTCTGATAGTGTGGACAATTTAAAACATACCTTTCCCAGCTTTCTCGGCTTTTTCTGGTTTTTCTTGTTGCTTAACAATAGGCATAGTATCATTTTTTATGTCAGATGCTTTCAAATCCTTTTTTGCATCTTGAATTGATTGTTTGGATTCAGGAAGTGATTCTTCTGGTAACTTAAATTCTGGCACAATATCTCTTAGGAATTCCCAAACTTTATCCAAATATCCAGATTTAAAATAATAAATACAATATATATTAGAAATAATGGTTATTATTAATTTACTACAAATTTATGGCATGCCTGGCAGCTTGATCTTTTTGATCTTGAGGAATCTGATAACCTGTTTTTAAATACAGAAAAAAAGCATTATATTTAGCTAAAAATTAAGAAAATGATCAATGAGCAGAACTGACTAAGCTTCAGACATACGTAAAATGAACAATACATACAATACATTTTGCTATATATAAATACATAGTTACATACAGCTATACATTAATTTCAAATTGATTCAATTAACCATTATTTAACAAATAAAATAATGTGTGCAGAAATATTTATTTTCATTTTTATATATTAAATATTATATAAATAGCAATAGTGATAGCTTTACATTATACTCCAGAGAAGACAAACACTGTGGAGGACTGGAATCCAGTCAATCATACTCATACTCAGAATAATTTGACAACAATAATTCTTCTCTAACTTTAGCAACTATTACAATTTTTAAAATATGAGGAACATATATTAAAATATGGACTTTTATATAAGTTGTCTTTGTATTCATTCATTCATTCCTTTTATACAGTCACCCAGCTGCCATGTGACTGAAGTTGGTTAAAAGTATTAAAAACTCGCAATATAAAAATAAGATAAAATAAAAGAATAAAACACAAGTCCTGGGCATAAAACACGGACCTTATATAATTACTATGGACCTGGACCTAAGGCCTGGGGAAAGAACCTAGTTTTTAAAGCCTTCTAAAGGCTCACAGTGTCAAGATCATCTGACTCTTAAGGCAGAGCATGGTTCCCAAGGACAGCTGCTGTAACAGAGAAAGCATGGCTCCTGAGTCCTATAAAATGATACTATTAATTTAAGAGATATTAATTTAAGAGATAATTTAAGAGAATATGCGAGTTCTATCAAAACTTGTGGGATCATAATATTTTTACTCAAAGGCCCAATGATCCAAGTACAAAATAACTACAGACAGCACGTGCAATAATTAAAAAGTATATGTTATAAAAAGTAGAACTTACTGGAGAGGAATAATTTCTGGTATCCATCCAGTAAGTGCATGCAGAACTGTAAATTCTCCTAGTTCTCTTTTTCCAACCTCATTTATACTATGAAAAATAAAAATATGACTATAAACATATGAATATTATATTCTGTATCACTTATGTTCTGTGACAACCTCAATTTTCCACATTTCATATACAATCTTTAACTCCAAAAAAATTACAACCAACAAAAATTATTCTTGTGTACTGTAGTTATAAAAAGTTAAATATCTAGATTAAATCTTCAAACATATCACACATCTACATTGCTGAATAACTCAGAGTCTCATAGGTCTAAAATAATCAGAACAGAAAAAAGAACCAAGAACTGTAATCCTAAAATTTAAGATTAAATCTTAGCACATAGATGTGGTTCCCAAAAAATCTGGGAGATGACCTAATCTATCATTTTTAGCAAAACAACAAATTGTTTGGGGCATAGAGTTGTGCTTAAAAATGCATTTTAAAAAATATGCTAGCATGTAAAATAGATTTTTGCAAAGTAAGCATACATGACAATGTGGAATCTAAATATTGCCGCTGTAGCAGCTATTTTTCATTGGAGCTTGTTACATTTGGGTCCTACTATTTTACATGATTTTATGTAACTATAGTACCTAGCATAATTTGGGTTATACAAATATAACCTTAACTTGCATTAACATTGTTTTAGTACTTTTAGAAGAAGGTTTGAAATTAAACTGCAACTGGATTACATAAACATAATGAAATTTTCTATTCTTTATCATCCTGTGCATTGCAAAAAAAATTACTACTTTGTTGGTACATGGTACCCCTACTTACGAAAGGCTCTGGTTATGAAAGTTTTCAGGTTACGAGCACGTCGTCGAGAAAATATCGTCTCTAGTTACGAAATATGTTTCAAGATACGAAAGGCCAAAAATTTCCGAGCTGCTCTGCCATTGGTTATCTCCCAGCATCTTCCTGGCATCCCATTGGCTAGGAGGGATCTTTGTGTATGGGATGAGAGTAATGCACCGCGCCATGTTCTCAGTCTCTACTTACGGAATTTTTGCGTTACGAAACGGCTTCCAGAACGAATTAATTTCGTATGTAGAGGTACCACTGTAATTCATTCTACAAGATGTGCCAAATACTAAAAACCAATGGGTACTGAAAAAAACACATGATTTATCATGTGATCCGCTATTTTGTCTGGAAGAAATAGCAAGTCATGAGGCAGCTGACAACAGCATCACTTTCTCCTTGCATGTTAACTACTGGGAAAAAGATGAAAACTGGGACAAGATTTGTGCTTCAAAACATGTTGAATATCAAATTCAACAAGCTTTGAAGCAGTCAAGTGCTGAAGTATGATTAGGGGTGCTCCAACTGAAAATTCGAAGAGTTCCCCTAAGACTTTAATGTTTTTGTACAGTAATACTAGAATATACTACCTTACATTGAAACTGGGAAGATTCCAAGGGTTAACAAAAGGTTCAAGAAGATAATTAGTTGATTAATTCAGAAAACATCAAGCATCCTGTCTGTATTAGGTTCTGGCTTTGCTTCTTGTTTTAATCTCAAACAGGAAAACATACTCATTGTTTGCTAATTTAATGATGGCTTTGGATAATATCAGTGGCCAAAGTTCAATTTCACATGTTGTGGTAGGAAGCAGCATGACATTATCTTCGCTGAAAGGTATGCTGTCATCCACAATGATCTTTCTCCAACATCCCTAAAAAAAAGGAATCCGGTATAATGAGGTAGTAATGAGAAATAGACTTGTTATAAAAATCAGTAGATCTTCTCAAAGGTTGACATTAATTATAATTTCACTAAATAGAAAGAACAATATGAACATTCAGTGAAATCCATATATAAAACAGATGTATAATACAGTAGTAATTTAAAAAAGCATCTGTAGGAGGGTACTGATGAGTATTCTCAAGTGTTTGTTCATGGCAAAAATATGCTTTTATATTACTGGACTGCACATTGTCTTGTTAGAAACCATAACAAAAACAAAAAAAACAAATGCCATCATTTTTTATGACAACCAAAATACAGTGGCAGCATGGATTTTTTCAGTATAGATTGGGTATCAAACTCGCGTTGTCACGGTGGTGTCATGTGACATATCGGGACTTTTTTTCCTTCACTAAACCAGGTGTGGGTGTGCCGCAGGCCATGAATTTGGCAGTTGGTATAGATTAATTTAACTGAACACAGAAAAGGCAATAATGGATGATGAAAGCACAAGATAACTGTTTTGAGTACTAGTATGTGTGCTAAAGGAAGTAGATGGAAAAGTGCCCAAATGCAATTTGTGAACATTTTTCAACCAAACTGGCTTTTTTTTACAACATTACTGGTATTATGACAATTGCACTTATTACTTAGCTTTCCTATATTTCTAATCAATAAGATACTTTTTTACAACATTATTTCCAATGGCAAGAAATAATCTGAATCTGTATTCAATATATTCATGCATTGCCACATGTTCAACAAGCTTTTCTCAACCATGATTCCAGAGAAGAGAACATGGTTAAAAAAAAGATAATCAGCATTTTTTGAACATTGTTAGTACTTACAGGGGTGGAAACTTTTAAGTACCAGGACTCAGGTGGTCTGTTTTTTGCTATTTTTCTATACATTATAAAATATGAATTGTGTGAGAATGAATTATATTGTGAGGTTTTCATATTTTTGTGAAAAATAGCTATATATATAATTGTTTATGAAAGGGTTTCCTAAGACTGAAAATTATTTCAATGGTTTCTTCAGGACAAAAAAAAAAAAGGTTGAGAAATGGTATGTTTCACAGAGTTGTATTTCCTAAGTCAAATGTAGTACAATAAATAGTATAAGAAAAATAATTGTTAAAACATTTAAGAGGACTAAAATAAGAAGGCTGTACATGGAAGACTATTTCAAGAGGCTCTATGATTTTATACTGAATATATCTGTGATGCTTTTTCCCTATTGAACGTGCTACAACTATCTTTCTGATTACAGGGATGTGTGCTAATGGATTACTGGACTACCTGATTTCTGAAATATGTAAATGTGTATGGCTCTGATGCATTCTAGAAAACACTGTGAGTAGGGTGTACAAAACATTCAGAAGAATGCTTTCAAATCCACAAGACAGCTGTGCCATGCATTTGAAGTGCACTTTTAAATGCATGTATGCAGGTTTACTGTAAAGTGATCAAAGTCAAATATTATACTAACATATACAGTATATCTAGACTTTGATATTTTTTATCATTCTGGATGTATGAATGTGTAATAATATAAAGACTCTGTGCATTATTTGTTCAGCTCTTATGAATAAAAGATACTCAGTAAGATATACATTAATAGTTAAACAGTAGTGTGATTTCTTAATAGCAATCACTATTCCCGATTGTTCTTTCTAGGATAGTTAAATAAGCAATAAAAGCATTTAAGAAGCTGTAGAAAAAGTTTACTATAATAAACTAGAAAATTATATTATAATATAAGATACAGATAGATGATCACTTACCATCCAGAAGAGTTTTTACCACATATTTTCCATAGCTATTATACAATGGCATATGACCTTTGATTGCTTGCATAATGAGTAGATATGTTCCCATGGCTTCCACAATACTGGAGGTACTGGAGGTACTTCATTAGCATTAGTTTAGCTTCAAACACTTAAAGCAGTTGTATTGTGCAACTTCCAAACTGCATATATTTCACTTATTATCCATCTCATCAACTGAAGCCAGGCGTGGAGAGGATATAGAGGAAATAAAGAAATTTGCTGAGCTCTGGCATTCGAATTCTTTCCACAATAAATGAAAGTGGATTAACCATTCTGATACATTCTATAGGTATCTACACTATAGGTATATAGTGTCTACAATGTATCTACACTATACAGATATAGGTATTTACATGATATCTACACTACACAGCCTCTTCATGACCTTTTCCTTATTATCTTCTGGGAAGAGGCTTCGTGGTATCCGAAGCAGAACATCTAGATTCAGTCCACAGTTTTGTTCCATATAGCATCAAACTTGTGAACTCTCAAACTTCCTCTTTCCTCTATGTATTCAAAATGGACAGTGATTAATACATTGTATGTATGTATATATGCATATATATGTATATATCATGTGTATATGTATGTTATGTATATGTATGGCAAATATATATATATATATACACAGTGTGTGTATTATTTATCAGCTCAAAAAACCTAACACACACACATACACACACACACATACTTTCTTTTGAGAACAGGCAACAGAATTTCATTTTTAATGTGTACCACTGGTTACTCCACAGTAAAAAATGACAGTAAAGGTTATCTTATCTATCTTATATTCCTGCAATACTGCTGACCTGGATAGGTGCTATAGTTATGTAAAGCTATGTATCTAGACTGCAAATGTTGGAACCCATAGAAAAATAGCCCTGAGAGGGAAAAAATATACAGGGTTCCATCCACTCTCTGATGCCTAAACTTGGGGGATAACAACAAATGAAAATCCAATCCTGGAATTTGTTGATCAATTATTTAAACAAATCACAGTTATCTAATTTTGAACACTAATGAAAATTGTAGTTTCCTTAAAATTGGAAATAATATTGATAATCTCTATATGGAAGAGGAGAAGGTACTATAACTCATACAGGCTGAATGAAAACCATAGTTTTAAACATAATGTTCACTGAGTTTCATAACACGCAGCTCTGATATGTATTATAAAGTGTTTAGATAATGATTTTCATTTCTAGTTCCTAGTAAGGTTTCCTAAATAGAAATCACATCACACGTTTTCAATTTAGTAGCGAAGTATTGATTTTAAGAGGTGTTTGTGAGCTGTAGTTACACATAAATATGTACATTTTCTTCTTTATGATTGTGATCTTAAATGAGTTGTGCTTATAATTAAGTTGTCAGATGTGGATTATAGATATAGCATAAGAAACAAACTCTACTGAGTAATTTGGTTTTTATCCAAACATCCAGAGTAGGTAGATTTGACTATTTTTTGGTTATGTCATTTCTACATGTCTTATGCAGAGTCTGATTTGCTCTATATTTGCCCAATATTTTTGAAATATGGAAAGATTTCTAAATAAGAATGAATGTATATGAATGAAGTTTCTATCTGCAAAAGCCTGCAAAACTATGAATCCAGTAATTTGCTTAAAAATGTGAAATGAACAAAATGCTAGAACATCGCTATTCTAAAGCTTGTTTCAATTTTCTAATGAAAACATAATATTTCAACTAAATAGCTCTATATTGACTTTTCATAAACCTATACTAAGTATGCCATCACACAAAATTAATGAAAGTTGCCCAATTGGGGAAATGGGAAGCATTTAAAACTAAATAAATAAATGCTCATTTATACTATTTTCAAGTAATGAACCAGCATTTTGCTGCCTGATATGGGGTCTAATCCCATCTTTATCTCTTTTTGCATAGTGGCACTTTAGTAAATTAGTTCACTGTCACATGATAGGTTTGGATATTTCTTGTTTTTTAGATCAAAGTCACTTATACATTTGTAACAACAAATATTTCAATGTATGTTATTTCTTATAAAGGATGATTACTCCATACCTCGCTGCCCATTAAATGTTCATTTGGTGAAAAAAGATCAAACCAATTTCATTTTTTACTACTACAGGAACCTAAAAGTAATAAGAAATTTAATTATTCTATTAACATATACATAAATTGTTAATATTAGAACGAAAATCCCTATATTTCATGGCTCAAAGTTATATAGCAAAGTGTATGCCAAAAGACTTGTACATTGATTAAGAAAATATGTTTAGCAATGTATACTGTTGTTGGTAATAAATCAGGTATACAGAATACTGTAAATATGAAATGGTCAAAAAGTATGAAGGGGTAATAATACCTTCCATGGTGATATATTCTGTTTTTTTCCTTATTCCTGTATTTGAGAAAAACTGAAAAACCTTCAAAATCTCTGAACAAAGATGACCATGGAACACTATAAAAACCATTGGATGAATAGAAATTCTAAATTCTTGAAATCTGATTTTTCACAATTCTAGAGCTCAATATACTTTTAAATTATAAGAAATATATTTCACATTTCACATTTCTGGTTTTGCAATGAAGGATATTCCAATTCTTTTTTGCATAGTATTGTGCATTACCCAAGTTAAAAAATAAACTTTTTAAAAAGAAAACCAAATTTTAAATAGATAACCAGAAATTAGGTGCATCTTACCTTATTGGTTAAAATTTCTTGAGGCCTTTTCCAAAGACTCACTTTCAGTGAAGAGGGAAGTTCGAGTTTTCCTTCTGGATCTTCAAAGACATGCTGTGTGCACATTAATTGAAAGAAAAATTAGTTGAATTCTTATTTAGTCATATCTAGATCCACTAATTGAATTTAGTGGTACTTTGATGTTACCTGTTCAGTCATGTCTGACTGCTAATTTAATGAATTTATCTGAGTTAATCTAAGTAGTATTATATTTAAAGCAAATCCTAATAGTTGACTCTTTAATGCAAAATTGATACATTTCTATAACTCTGAGTAATGTAAGTATGTAACCAGAGAAAATAACCCCAACATTTTGCATCTATTTCTTTTTAGCTTATGGGTGGGAGTTTAAAATAAAATGTAAAATCTATTCTGTATATTGATTCTGTGGAAAGATTTTTTTTTCTAATTATGCCACTCAATTTTGGCATTTATGTGCTGAATTGTGATGTGATTATTTTTTATAATAATGTCTAATATATCATAATAATTACAAATACAAGTCTTAGTAGAGAATACCTTCGTTGTCCATGACAGGCAAAGAAGGCACTGACATACTACATGCGTAGATACTACAGTATCCATTCTATCTACACATTGGGCAGGTTGTTAGTAGACCAAAACAGCTTCTTCACCATCTACCAGCCCTCTGCTACCATTCCTCATTTTTAATAACAGGATATACAGAAATAATTATTTTAAATTGTTCATGACATTTTTTTCTTCATATGTTATAATGAAAAATGTTATTTTATATGTAACTAATTATCAAAAACTCAAGAATATATACTGTTTAATACAGTCTAAATACAGCAGTTTTAAAAATGTATTATTAATATTACAATAAAATGAGCACAGTAATTGAAAAATACAGAGATAATTCTATCTATGATCCAAATGAATTCAAATTTTCACCACTTCCATTAAAAGTTCTGAGGAGCCTGGTTTTGTTTTGTTTTTCCTTTTGGCTATGCACATATTTCACATGGAAAAGAACTCAATCTGGTGTAGGGTTTGGATATATATGGCTTTGTCGTTCATATGAAAAATCAAAGCAAATTTCCAGTTGGAATTGGAAAGAAGATGACATTTGTTGCATGGTGTAAAATTCCTCACATCCTTTACTGCTGCAAACCTGATAGTAGGGAGTGCAGAAGATAATTTCTGACCGTTCTGTTTCAGAAACAATAAAGCTGAGAGACAAGTTTCCATTGGGATGTATATTGTTCTGGTGACTATGGCTTTGTACATGATAAGAAGAGCTATCTCTCTATCAATCTCTTTTGAAGAGCCCAGTACGCTCCCACAGGGTTGCCCTACTTGGGGTCCCGCCGCCTGCCGCTGTCGGCTGACGCCGCCCCGAGAGTTCGGGGCTTTCTCTGTGGGAGCTCCCTCCCTATGGATGTCTCCCCCCGGAGATACGGCTATGACGGATATTCTGACCTTCCGGCGCGCAGTGAAAACCCTATTTTTTAAACAGGCCGGCCTGGCCCAGTAACTGTATTTGTGGTTTTAACTAATTTTAATTGGGGTTTTATTAGTTTTTTAATTTTTAATTGAATTGAATAGACAGCCGGATCAAATTATTTAATCTATTTTTAATTATTTATTGTATATTTATTGTATATTTTTTAGTAGGCTGTACACCGCCCCGAGTCCCTTTTTGGGAGAGGGAGCGTTATAAAAGGTGATTAAATAATAAATAATAATAAAATCTCAAATTTTTGGAAAATTGGATTTTATGTTTACTGATTTTACTTTAATCCAAAGCACAAACAACAATTTTTTAATTATAGTCCAGAGATAGTCTAAATAATGAGAACTCAACTTCAGAAACTATAAATCTTAAATTTATGTAGAGTGTCTACACTTAGCCTTTTGTAATGTTGGTAGCTGATTGGTTTTCCTCATATCTAAATCTTGCTGAAGAGTGTTTCTCACCATTATCACTTGACAACTCTCTATTGCAAAGGACAAGGAAGCCATTGATAGAGAAATTTCAAGGTTGCAACTCCACCAGTCTAGCAAGCTTCATAGGGAAAAATCCAACTATAATACTAAAAAAAGCAACAGAAAGTCCAAAGGGTATGCTAAAAGAGCATTCTGCTGTTCTTCTCTCACTATTTGTTTCACTTATAGAACAAAAAGACAAATGCTGCCCTGATCAAATTCCAAATTTCTCCTCAAATCTTAGGAACAGATTCAGGTCTGCATGTCAAAACTATGACACACTGAAACTAATGTGGCAATCAACATACACAACCATGAAATGATGGTCACAGGCAAAGGTCCACATCACATTGGTAGTGTCATCACTGTTGCCAACTGACACGTGGAAAACGTAGAGTTCTACAAGTCTTCTCCACATCTCTTGCAATCATCAAATTTGAAAATAAAGGCAGAAACATCATTCCCAATGATATGCTCTCCCCCCTAAGTTATAATGAAACTGAATATTTTTATACCTCAACACCAGCTAGCTCAACTAGCCAACAAACAGACCATTGCCGATTTAAGTACTTTGATTTAAACACAGCATACAATGATTAAAAATCAAAATAAACATAGTAACAATTCCCCCCCACAATTTTTTCTCATATGAGATGCATACTTTCCAGATTGGCATCCAACTAAATTTCAAAGTTCAATAAGTAAGAAAAATGCAATAAATTTCTATATATAGAGGAACTAGGAAAAAAGATAAGTTTTAGGAAACATACCAGAATAGGGCTTCTTCCAGATTTATCTTTTTCCTTTCAACCTTTTCCAGCATCCCCACTTTTCTAAATTGATGTCTGCTTCACTCCATTCTGGCCAGATAGGAATCTTCCTTTCTTTGACTCAGGTGAAGTACCTTGAGGATTTACAGTAGAAGCTGATCCCGAAAGAAACCAGGTGCTGAAGTAATAATATGAATATGAAAAGTTTACTATATTCTTCTAACATGGTATTTTATTCTTACATGGCAAATATTTTTGTATTTGTTTTCAATTTTTGAAATGCTCCAAGTACAAATAGTTTGTTAAGTACAATTAAAACTAACCAAAAAATTGGAATATTGTTAATTTATGCTTCACTTAAGCAATCTGCCATATTGGATGACAAACAAAAGAAAAGTGCTTCCTGAAATCATGCAGTTATACAAGTAGTCCTCGGCTTACAACAATTTATTTAGTGACCCATTCAAAGTTACATGGCACTGAAACGGGCTTATGACCTTTTTTCACTCTTATGACCATTGCAGATTCTCACGGTCAAGTGATCAATATTCAGATGCTTGGCAACTAAACTCATGTTTATGACGGATGCAATGTCCTGGGGTCATGTGATCAGCTTTTGTGACCTTCGGGCAAGCAAAGCAACGAGGAAGTCAGGCTCACTTAACAACTATGTTACTTACTAAACAATTGCAGTGTTTCATTTAACAACTGTGGCAAGAAATCATACAATGGGGCAAACTCACTTAACACATGTTTCACTTAGCATAAATTTGGGGCTGAATGTGATTCTAAGTTGAGGACTACTTATTGGGTTTCATTATTAGACTGAGATTCCGATATCTTTTTATTTATTCATGAGAAAACCCCCTCCCCAATTATCAGTAAAAGCTGACTGCAAAGGAAGTATTATATGGTTACACAGACATTGGGGTAGAAAATCAAACTGAGTTGCCAAACTTAACAAGAAATTGTTGACTGCAAATGTGAAGCAAAAAAATGCTGTGCTTCCACTGTATAATTGCAGAGTAGCATACGATTGTATAAAAATTAAGTCTGTATCATTGCATTCTCAGATTAAAGTACAATATTTCTGGAGTCATAATTAGCTTACACTTACTCTTTGCCAAAATAATGAGTGGATTTTTGTAACACCCTATATGCACACACATTTATTAAATATTAACACATATATTAATATCAAACAGTTCTAATTTTTTTCTCTGCAAATGATGTTGCTTATCCTTATGAAATGTATAATTGGCACTCCCACTTTTACTCCAAGTTGATTTTCTAGGCAGCAAGAACAACTTTCAAATGGTCACAATGACAGCATAATTTTTATTACTTTAATTTGATTGATGTTGATAATATACATATATATTTGGATAGCAAAAATAATGGAAGCTAAACCTTTTTCAATTCTTTATTTTTATTAGTAATGGGCTTTGCTAAAAGAGATACAAGTGAGGACTTTTAATGCAGAGCAATCATGTATAATACGTTCAAATGAGAGAATGGAAGAAAATGAGAACAGGTGGCATGCAATGTAACAAAATGGTATAAAACTTTATTGCAATCTTAATTTGTGGGAAAACACAACTATTTTGTCATAGGCAAACACACATCGTACCAGACAACATTGTTTCCATCTGATCAAATCTAGGCATCAAAATATCTATTATATTTTATATTTTTGAATTAACTTAGCATAAATTTTAAAAATGAATAATTTGAACTTTGAATTTGACCCTTGTATAAAAGGGTCAAGGTTTTTGAATTTTGTATTTGAAATCTGACCAGTGAGAATCAAGGCTCCGAACACTAAAGGGAGGCAAACGCTGTTTAGTGCTTTCCTCCAAGTGCAACAGTAGGTATAAAAGATTTAATATCCCATCTCCATCCAGACTGCAATCCAATCTGAACATCAATTTTCATTTTTAAAAAGGTCATGGTAAGACCAACCATATGACAATATATCTAATTTTGTACTAAAAACCATGCTACTTTTAAGTTAGGAAAATCACAATTTATGTTTTTAAATGCACTTCCTGATGTAAGATGGATATATGAATGAAACTGCATGCAAAAATGATCCACTTGGACATTTTATTTATTTATTTATTTATTCATTTATATACCGCCCTTCTCCCGAGGGACTCAGGGCGGTGAACAGCTCATCTAAAAACCCCACAAAGAATACAGAAGTTAACAAAACCCCACCCCACCCCTTAAAACCCAATTTAGAATTAATAAATGGAGACCAAATTAAAACCATCTCAGCCAAAGCCGGCCTGCTCAAAGAGCCAGGTCTTCAACGCGCGCCTGAAGGCCCTCAGGTCCGTGCCGGTACGGAGCTCCGGTGGCAGAGTATTCCAGAGGGCGGGGGCAACCCACAGAGAAGGCCCTACTCCTCGGCACCGCCAGACGGCAACATAGCGGCCGACGGCACCCGGAGCAGACCCTCTCTGTGGGAACGCACCGGCCTGTTGGAGAACGCTGGCAGAATGCGGTCCTGAAGGTAACCTGGTCCCATGCCAGGGGTCGCCCTAAAGGTCAAAACTAGAACCTTAAAGCGAACCCGGAGAGCCACCGGCAACAATGCAGCTCGCGCAGGAGAGGCGTCACATGGGCGCTACGTGACGCCCCCATGATCACCCGCGCGGCTGCATTTTGCACCAGCTGGAGTCTCCGGATGCTCCAAAAACGACGAGTTGTGTTTCTACAAACAGTTCTATTTTGGTTTCATCGACCATATGACATTCTCCCAATCCTCTTCTGGATCATCCAAATGCTCTCTAGCAAACTTCAGATGGGCCGGACATGTACTGGCTTAAGCAGGGGGACACTGCAGGATCTGAGTTCCTGGCGGCATAGTGTGTTACTGATGGTAGCCTTTGTTACATTGGTCCCAGCTCTCTGCAGGTCATTCACTCAGTCCCTCCGTGTAGTCCTGGAATTTTTGCTCACCATTCTTGTGATCATTTTGATCCCACGGGGTGAGATCTTGTGTGGAGCCCAGATCAAGAGAGATTATCAGTGGTCTTGTATGTCTTCCATTTCTAATTATTGCTCCACTGTTGTTTTCTACCATAATTTGCAATAAATTCTTTCCAAATCAGACAATATGATTGTCTGGATTTGTTTTCACATTTTGTCTCTCATAGGTGAGGTATACCTATGATGACAATTACAGGCCTCTCTCATCTTTTTAAGTGGGAGAACTTGCACAATTGGTGGCTGACTAAATACTTTTTTGCCCCACTGTATATGATAGAGGGGCAATCTATGGTTTATCTATGGAACCATCTTAGCTCTATCACATCACAGATAATGAAAAAGATGATAAACATGATTGATAATATTCTGTATGTAAACTGCAAAATCCGTTTTTAAAAAAACTCACAAATAGCAAGTGATTGCTGTTGTTAAAAATATCAGATATTCAGAATATATGTATATAGCTGTGATTGTCCACAAAAAAGTTTATAGTATATAATGGGGACCTGAAAGGAGCCTCCCTGAAGGTTGCATTACTTTTGGTAATTGGGCATCCCCTGAGCAACAGTGTTGTCATTGGCAAATCCTTTCAATCCAGAAGTCCCCTTTGGTTACCTTTGTAGGTGCTTCTAACACACATATAGTTATTTGTGTCAGAATCTGTGTTTTTTCTTGTATTTTACATAACGTTGTCATGAGAATACATATTTTTTTGTGTTTTAAGTGGAAAGATAAGACCACTCCTTTCCCTAATTTTTCAGATATACCTACCCTTTTGAAAGATTTTGGACACTTTAAAGAACAGGGCAGTATCCAGAGAAGAAACAAAGTAGATAAAAAGGATGGTTTGAAAGTAATAGTGGCTAGAGAAGGTACCACAGAGTAAATGTCAGCAGAGAAGTATGATCTTTATCATCTCCTGTACCTTTTTGATCAGAATTCTGCAGAACAGCTTCCTATGTTCATTAGCAAGCTAATCCCTATAGTTTTATATTCAATTTTGCTACCTTTCACTTAGAATAGGAAAGAATGACAGCATTATTCTACCTGCCAGACGCAGATGCAATATTCACACCCATTTTAAACAAGTTGCACTCCACGTCCTAAGCAAACTTCTTTTATTCTGATCCATTAACACCATTAAAACCATCTTTCTCATAATTTCATGGGCAACTAGTTTATTTACTTCTCTTTTATTTCATGCTAATTCATGTTTCCCCAACAATACTTTCTTATATAGTATGTTAGCTCTTATTATTTTATTTAAACAACGTAATATGGGCCCCTCTCTTATGTACAAAATCTGGGGGCTAAACATTCATCCATAGACAAAAAAATACAGTAACACCCTTCCAAGCAAACAAGAACCAGAATTAAATCATTCTTCACTAGCTGAGCATCATATAGCAAACTCTCAACAGAATCCACATCTATATTGGGCCCATCCATCATCCCAGTCCGTACTGGCAAGAAAGGCAGGACTTCATAGCCCATAAAACAGATCCCATAAAAGAGGAGGTGGAGTTGCATTGTATGTAAAGGACCACTATATTGCTACAGAAAATGCATGAAACCAAGATGAAAACCTCCTAGAATGCATATGGGTCAATATAAAAAGAAAAAAAGAATGACATGGCATAGGTGTATATACAGGCCACACAATCAAGCAGAAAAAATATATGTCCTTTTGCCAGCCAACTAACAAACATATGCAGGAAACACAGAACAATAGTAATGGGAGACTTCAATTATCCTGATATCAATTGGAAAGCTAATTCTGCACCAAGTGAGAAATCAAATAAGTTCCTAACCAACCTAACTGACAACTCTGTTGTCCAAAAGGTAGAGGGTGAAACTAAAGGGACAGCCATACTGGACTTAATTCTTACAAAAAGAGAAGAAATGATAGAGGGAGTTGAAACTGCAGGAACCTTGGGTGAGAATGACCATGTCACACTAGAATTCAACATAACACAAACACAAGCAACAGAAACATAAGGACACCAGAGTCTTGGATTTTAAAAGAGCCGATTTCAATAAACTCAGAGAGAACTTGGGAAAGATTCCATGGATGAAAATCCTAAAGGGAAAACAACTCAAGAATCTTGGGAAACTCTAAAAAGTATGATCATAGAAGCCCAGACCAGCACAATACCTGAGAAAGGAAAACAAAAATCCAAGAAGAAACCAGCATGGCTGCACAAAGATCTCTCTGGCAAATTGAAAGAAAAAAAGGACAAGTACAAAAAATGGAAAGAAGGACATACAACTAAGGTAGAATACAGCAGATAGCCAGATGCAAAGACGAAGTCAGGATAGCAAAGGCTCAGAACGAACAAAGACTTGCAACAAAAGTCAAAGATAATTTAAAAAGTTTCTTCCAACATATATATAACAAGAAAAAAAATCAAGGAAACAGTTGGTCCACTAAAGAGAGAAGATGGCAAGGAAGTAACAGGCAACAGAGAGAAAGCAGAACTGCTTAACTCATTCTTCGCATCCGTCTTCACGCAAAAAGAAACTATAACTCAACCCACCTAAAACACAACTGTAAAAGACAGACTAGAAATAAAAGTTAAAATAAGCAAAAAATAGTAAGAGAACACCTGTCTGATCCTGATGAAAACAAATCACCGGGGCTTGATGGATTACATCCCAGAGTTTTAAAGGAGCTGGCAGAGGTTATCTCAGAATCACTGCACCATATCTTTCAAAAATCCTGGAGCACCTTGAGAACTACCAGAGGACTAGAAAAGAACTGATGTGGTTCCCATCTTCAAAAAAGGAAAAAAAAACAGACCCAGGAAACTACAGACCAATCAGCCTAACATCAATACCTGGTAAGATACTGGAAAAGATAATAAAAAAAACAGATCTGCCAACATCTAGAAACAAGTAAAATAATAATTAGCAGTCAGCACGGGTTTGTTAAGAACAGATAATGCCAAACCAATCTTATTTCATTCTTCAACACAGTGACTAAATTAGTAGACCAACAAAATAATGTGGACATATATTTAGATTTCAGCAAGGCATTCGACAAAGTAGACCACAACCTACTTCTTGGTAAGCTAGAAAAAGGTGGAATAGATAGCACCACCACTAATGGACTCGCAACTGGCTGGCAAACTGTGCTCAACGAGTAGTCCTTAATGGGTCTAAGTGGAGGAAAGTAAGCAGTGGGGGTGCCACAAGGTTCCATCTTAGGTCCAGTACTCTTCAATATCTTCATTAATGACTTAGATGAGGGAATAGAAGGGGAACTTACCAAATTTGCAGATGACACTAAGCTGGCAGGAATAGCTAACACCCAAGAAGCTAGGCTCAAGATCCACATGGATCTTGACAGACTAGAACACTGGGCCGTATCTAATAAAATGAAATTCAATGTAGAGAAAAGTAAAGTCCTACACTTAGGCAAGAAAAATCAAAAAAAAAAGTACACATATAGACAGGGTGAAACCAGGCTCAATAGCAGTAACTGCGAGAGGGACCTTGGAGTCTTAGTGGACAACCAGCTAAATATGAGCCAGCAGTGTGCAGCAGCAGTCAAAAAAGCCAATGCAATCCTAAACTGTATTAACAGAGGGATACAATCAAGATCAAGGGAGGTCCTAATACCACTCTATAAAGCCTTAGTAAGACCACAACTAGAGTACTGCATCCAGTTTTGGTAACCACATTATAAAAAAGATGTTGAGATTCTAGAAAAAGTACAGAGAAGAGCAACCAGGATGATTAGGGGATTGGAGGCTAAAACATACAATGAACAGTTGCAGGAACTGGGTTGGCTAGTCTAGTAAAGAGAAGGACTAGGGGAGGCATGATAGCGGTCTTCCAATATCTGAGGGGCTGCCATAGGGAGGAAGGGGTCAAGCTATTTTCTAAAGCACCTATAGGCCAGACAAGGAATAATGGATGGAAATTGAACAAGGAGAGATTTAACCTGGAAATAAGGAAAAAGTTTCTGACAGTGAGAACAATCAACCAATGGAACAGCTTGCCCTCGGAAGTTGTGGGAACACCATTGCTTGAGACTTTAAAGAAGAGATTGGACTGCCATTTGTCAGAAATGGTGTAGGGTCTCCTGCTTGGGTGGGGGGGGGGTTGGACTAGATGACCTACAAGGTCCCTTCCAACTCTGATTATCTGTTATCGCCTTCTGGAAGTCCAAGAGGGGTAGGGCCCTCATTTCAGGTGAGTTATCTTGAGTTAATTTTCGATTCACAGCAAATGAACCCTGAAGATGTGAGATCAAGAGCCAGTTTTGTTTGGAGTGAAAACAACTCCTCTTAGTCTGCTGAGGCCAGGTACTGAACTAATCCTTACCTTTTCTCAGATCAATACTTTAGGGTGTAGCAATAAAGAGAATATTGTAGTTCAAGGTTGAAATGGGGTCCTTGGTGTTTTCTGAGTTTGCTCGTTTTCTTGCAGACGTTTCATTACCCAGATTAGATAACATCATCACTAACACTGATGATGTTACCTAGTTTGGATAATGAAACATCTGCAAGAAAACAAGCAAGCTCAGAAAATACCAGGGATCTTTCATTTTAGGGTATCTCTTCAAACACTGCCTCTGTTTTCCCCCATTTCTATCTCCATGAAAATGGGCAGAAATGGCTGCAGGTGGATAGAAACTTCTGCTATCACAAGGAGCCAATTTGGTACAGTGGCAAAGGTGTCCTCTCAGCCCTACCTACCTCACAGGGTTGTTGTTGTGGGAAAAGTAGGAAGCAGATGCATGAGGTATGGCTTGCAGCTTTGAGTTATATACAAAAAAAGGTAAAATAAACATTTAATACTAATGTATTGTTTCCGTTCTGGCTTTGTAAGTCAATAATAAAAAAGGGGAGCAGCAGCTGAATCTACTCCAATGTCCACGCTGATCCCCAAAGTAAGGATCTTTAAAGAAGTCGCAATGTGTCATTTACCCTATTCCCTTCTCTAAGGAGCCCAAGGCAACACACATGGGTTTATTTATACTATCCCAATCGCAAACAGTCTAAACTTTAGCCAAGGTCATATTCAGAAATCCTTGTTCTTATTATTCCGCACGATCGAGGGTATCTGACAACCCGCTTCATTTCAAAGGGACGAGCAACTTCGGAGTATCCCCTATCTAGGGTGACACTGGCCTCGTCTCGCCCGCGGAAAGCGGGGCGGAGAGGACTGAAAAAGGGGAGAAAGCTCCTCCAACGAAAAGGGTAGGTCTTACTCTTTCGTGGGCAGATTTGACTGGAGAACATTGTTGGATTTCACCGCCTCCTTCTTTTTGCCGAACTTCGACATGGCTCGACACTCATCCGAGAGCCTCTGCCGCGCCGCCTCAGCGTCTGCTTGGTTGCTAAGAGACACTCTCGGCCGCGGCCTTGTGCCTTACACCGGAAGAAAGGGAAGAGACCCGAAACAATAGCTTCCGGTAGGTAGAGCTATACATATAGATTTTGTCTCTCCATCTCAAATTAACACAAACGAACAATTAAAATTGGGTATCTAACAACTCCCCCTCCTCCCTCCCTCGCTCTCTTTCTCAATTAACACAAATGAACAATTAAAACAATCCAATTTAGCTTTGGGTATCTTTGTCCATCTAACAACACCCCCTTCTAGTTCTTCGCTCTCGCTCGCCAAGACTGCTCCCAAGGAGCTGAAACACATCACAGAAGGCGGCAATGACAATGCGATTTTGGTGTAAATGCCAGTGCCGAAAAGAAATGGCAAGGAAACTACCCTAGCTGGACACCTCCACAAAAGTTAGCAGAAGTCGAACCCGACGGGACCTGAAGCCGACTGCGTTGTTCTGCACTGCCTCCGCTTCCAAAGCGAAGGCGAGAGCTTTGAACCGAATAGTAGCAAATGTGGAATGATATCAATCATTGCTTCAAAAGCAATTGTGACACATTTTACCTAATTTCTGTTCAATTTACCAGCGTTTACATATTCAGCGAGGGATGAACATACAGATGTGTGTTTGTAAATAGAGTGCAATAAGCCTGGTTTTTTTGCAGCCACCTGGTTGAATGGGGTTTAATCCAATAACTACTTTTCAGGCATGGATTTGTAGGATGCATTGTGCTGTTTTGCTTTTCAAAATTAAATGTGTAACTTTTGTTTGGTTTCCATGTCCAGTTACCCAATAACCCAATTATGTTTTTATTTGGTCAATAACATGAATTAACAAATGGAAGGAAAAAAATGTGTTGGATGTTTGTGAGAGGAGAAAGGGGACGTATGTAATAGATGTGAATGAAGGTGTCTTAATCTTGTGGCATTGATGAATAAATGTAAGTTCCACTATAAATGAAAGGGCTAAAATGTATATCAGAAAGTATGAATTGGTTTTATTTAGGTTGTTTTAGATATACATGAAAGTAGAGATTCAGAGATTGATGATAGTTTCATGTTTAAGCTCCAAGGAATTGATAATTGAAAAATATGAGATGAGAGCAACTGCAGGAAGAGAATTATAAATAGAAACACACGGTAGTTTCCCACAGATTGAACAAAACTGGATGCCATGAAATTTACTGTGAAATATGGAAGCTATTTGGAACAGAATGAAAGGAATTAAGTGCCACAGAAGTGTGTGGATTTATCCAATAAAGAAGTTAAAAAAGGTATGAATGAGAAAAATGATAGTAACAAATGAAGAATCACAATGATATTATATAATATAGGGAATATATTGGGTGGGATTCAAATTTTTTTACAATCGGTTCTGTGGATGTGGCTTAGTTGGTGGGCGTGGCCAACTCAATATCACTCACATCGAGACACGCATCTCCTTGCCTGGCCTCTCATGACTGTGGGGATGCTGAAACAGTCATAAGTGTGAAAAAATGGTCATAAGTCACTTTTTTCAGTGCCATTGTAACTTTGAATGGTCACTCCACATAAGCAAAGTACCAGCAAAGGAAGGGAAAAAACTCCAGAGATGTTCCAGAGACAGGAAGTCTACTCCTGCCAAGAATGTAATAAGGATTAACAGAGAGAAAGTTTCTGTAAGCAACACCAGAATGTTTCCTTCCTGCCTTCCTTACAGGATTAGGCCAGTAATTTCTTCTAACAACCGGTTCTCCGAACTGCTTAGAATGTTAACAACCGTTCTAGCGAAATAGGTGCAAACTGGTAGAATCCCACCCCCGGAATATATATTATCATGAATATGGTAATTGTTGAAATTTCCTTAGTAAAGATTTGTTTCAAATATATTGTTAACTTTGTCCCTGTATATATGAGAAAGAAATTAATAAAATTTAAAACCAGAATATTCAGTTAGTGAAATATACAGTGACAGTGTTTGAATGGAGGCACAGCGTTATTTGATAGTGTCAAATGTGGATCTTGAGGGAGAAAGGATGTGAAATAAAAGTAAAAAAGTAAAAAAAATAGAACCACTGGAGAAAGTAAGAGCTGTATAGAAATTTTTTTAGAAAATAATCCCCCAACACACTGAGTGGAAAGTAATCATAAGGGAAACAATGCAGAAGCTATTTAGAATAAAGTAAAAATAAATAATGCCATAGATACATCTGGAATTACAGTTTATAAATAGGGAATATAAACTGGTATTTGATGAAATGATAAAGTGAAAGGCTATTCCTGAGGAAAAAAAATGATAGAGGAGGAGGAAGAGCTCTGCACAAAGTTAAGGAAAGACTGGACCATCAACTTTTGAGAATCCTATATTGGTATTTTGTATTTAAGATTTTATACTCAACATAGCTGGACTTGAGTTTACTTGTAAGTGTAAAAAGCATCCTCTTTGTGGGTAGATCTGACTTTAAATCCCTTTATTTATTTATTTTAAATGTTTTTTTAGGGACAAATACAAGGGCTTAAGGTAACCATTATTTCACTCCCAAAATGATTGGTCCACCCACTTTTTCAGTGCAGTTCCTTATATACTTCACAAAGCTTGGCACGGTCCTTGAATTGACAGGCGTTGTGTATTCCTGTAGGAGCTGATCTGGAAATCTTTTCTACTTTTTCCATAGGGTCCTATCCCTGTAATTTGAAGCAAATGCCAAAAGCAGCAAAGAATCAGAGATGGTATTCAGCAGGTTCTGAAGAACCGGTAGCAGAAATTTTGAGTAGTTCGGAGAACCACAAATACCACCTCTGACTGGAGGTTTTTCAGTATCCTTACCCTGCCACACCCACCAAGCCATGCTCACAGAACCGGTAGTAAAAAAATTTGGAATCCGACCACTGCAAAGAATGTGTAACCTATGGTGAATATTCCTTGAAATACCCTGTTTACTAATGAAGTTAATTTATTCAGAAGATATGTGTCTCTATTAAAACAAACATATAAGAATATTGCAGCATCCTATTAAATTTAAGAGATGGGGAAAGATTTGAGTCAGACACGAATAAATGGATCACATCATTAAATTATGTCCACTTCTTTTTGTGTCGTATCTGTCATTGGACGTTGGCAATCATGTTGGTGATCATATTTTTATGAACAGCTGCATGAAAAAGTGCTGCTGAGTTTTGTCCAAACCAGTCCCTTTGAAGCCATGATGTTTTCCTTCTGCCTGGACTTGTTTGCCTTCTATCTTTCCCTGGAGGACTAAGTGAAATAATTATATCCACAATATGTGAAATACATTATTTTGCTTCTGATCATAAGAAATTATTCAGAAACTGAGCCCTAATTAATGATATAATGCCTAGGAAAGATTTAGCATGCAGTTGGAAGTATAATGTAGAAAATCTAGTTAGGGTAGAGAAAACTCAATTATTCCCATTGTATATATTTTTTCTATTCACATATCTATGTAATTTAGAGAGAAAAAAATCTTTTTAATAGCAAGCCACTTCTAAGTCATATAAATTTTTGGGCATCTCCAAGTGAAAGTTTGGTACAATCTACACAGAGCCATTTGTGCCAGCACATGAGCTGCGGCAAACGTACCTCACCGTGCATGTACATGCCTCACAGCTGATTTTTGGCCAGTTTGAGGCCTTTTTTGGCCTCCCAAAGGCTTGAGGAAGGTTTCTGCAGGCTTCAGCAAGCTTTGTAGGCTGAAAACTAGCCCCATTTCGTCACTTCCAGTATTTCTGGAAAAAACAGGAAGTGACGAAACGGGGCTAATTTTTGGGCAAAAAGCTTGCTGAAACCTGCAACCTTCCTCAAGCCTTTGGGAAGCTGAAAAAGGCCTCAAGCTGGCCAAAAGTCAGCTGTGAGGTGCAGTGCAGGAAAGGAGGCGGTGGGAAGGTTGGGGGGGATTGCATAGGGGGCGTGAGGGGGCATGCATTGCCTTCTAGGTGCTGGCACGCGAGCGCAGGCGTGCAAGCGCATGCACAATTTTTGGCAGAGGAGCCCAAAAAGATTAGCCACCACTGATCTATATAAAAATTTGTAACAGACTGAATTCCATGGGCCTTATTTCTAAGTAGACTAGTGTAGATGTGTGTTAAAACGTAAATGGAGTCAGATGAACAAAGTTAAGTTTGTTCTGTAACTATGCGAGGACCAATAATCAGAAAGCAAATTCTTTACAGAAAAACACAGCTATTCTTACAGGGAGAATTAATCCAGATGATGTGCAAAGCCCTGGCATATGTTCACATATATAATATTGGTTTTTTGCATCTTGTCACAGAGTAGAAATTTTGAAAAACAGCCACATTAAGCAGCAAGTGATAAATCTGAAAATTGTGGTTATTTGATTTGTTAAGTTTCTATCCTGCCTTTTACCCAAAAATTCAAGATGTCTCGCAAGGGAATCTCCATTTATTTCATCCTCACAACAATCCATTAAATGGGTTATGTTAATAGAAAATGACTGAAACATAGATATGCGGTGCATTCTGATAGCTGAGGATGAACTTGAGCTTAGCCTCCCTACTCAAGTTTTCTATTACTCTATTGCTATGCATTGCTTACATCTTAACTGTAGCTTTTGCAGTTATTTTAAGAATGTTGCTTAGGAATAAATTCCTCAAAGTTTAATAATTGTTCTCAAACGAGTGTCATAAGCTTATCTAGATTTGAACTAGACTTGCTGGATTTTCTTCTATATAAATGAAATATTAGTACCCTTTTTAACAATTTGATACGCCTTTATCTTATACTGTGATAATAAAGAACACAGGAGCATCTTTTTTAAATGTCAGCATACTATGATTCTATAGCTAAGATCTTGAATACAAAAATGTTTCAGTTTCTCCAAACCAGATGTCTATCATGTGTATTCTACTCTTTGTTCTCATGATCTAACAAAATATATCCATAAGGGAACAGATGGAAGACAGGTTTAAAGTCACATACCACCACAAAATTGTCAAATTTGCAGAAGAATCGTTTGTTTTTCACAAATTATTTGCCTCTAGTAATAGGTGTATCTTCAACTTTTAGGATCTGTATTTTTAATTCCCTTTTCAGTTCCCCACCTCAGACAGGAAATATGATTTACAGCTTGAAATACACTAAATGAGGATTTACAATGGCCTTAAAAAGAAATGTAGTTATTGATAATTTGAACTAGTATAAATAATGAGTCTTTTGGCAGATTAGATTAACACATTTGTTATGGCTCAAATTTCTATGGACTACATTATACATACTTTAAAGTAATTATAATATTTTGTAAAAACTGTAGCAGCTTTTTTATATAAAAGCTATAAAAATAAATTATTTTACTGTTCTCTAAGGTGTCACAAGTATTTGTCACTTTGTTGGCACAGACAAACACACTGGAAAGCTGTACTATTACGTATTTATATCTGTGTTTTGTATGTATTTTAGTTGGCTGTTCACCGCCCTGAGTCCTTCGGGAGAAGGACGGTATATAAAATTATGAAATAAATAAATAAATTATTCTGTTAGTTATAAGAAGTTGCACAGAATGTAGAACTCTTAAGATCTCTGGCTTTTAAGCTTATGCTAAACTGTGTAACTATTTTTCACATTAAGAGATTTGTCTATCAGCATAAGCCATTAGGGCAATCTTTATCATGTTTGTTTGAAAACACATGGTTTTCTCATGAGAACATATTTATTTTGGGCAATTTATATTGCTGCCTACTCGGTCATGGAGACTCAAGGTGGCTTACAGGAAATAAAAACACAATATAAAAGAAATAAAAATAATAAAATAACCCCCCACCCCTGCGACAACGTATTCTCATACCAGCCTTTTAACGGACTCCATCCCACTCTGGGTTCCCAGGCCTGCTGGCAGAACATCTTCAGGGCTTCCAAAGATGTGTCAAAGTGGAGACCAGTCTATTTTCTGGAGGGATGATTTTCCAGAGGGAGGGAGCCACCATGGAGAAAGCCCTGCTTCTGAGCCCCGCCAGATGAACCTTCTTAGGGGACGGGACCCGCAACATTCCTTGTGTACTCGCTGTAGTGGGTCGGGTAGATGTGACCAGAGATGGTTCCTCAGTCAACCTAGTCCCAAGCCATGAAGGTTGACAACCCAGCACCTTGAATTGCACCAGAAGCAAATTGGCAACCAATGCAGCTCCCGTGGGAGAGGTGACATATGTGCATACCAAGATCTGCACAAAACCATTTTGCACCAACTGGAGTTTCCAGATGCTTTTCATATATCTCAAAAGTCCTCATAGAAAGGTATTTTGAATAATTAAACATTCAAAAGACTGAATATGACTTAGTAATCTTATTATTGAAAGAATAGTTACATTGCTCCCCATTTAGTGCACTTCAAATATATTAAATTTCATAATATGAACATAAATGCCGTGTTTATTCTTTGCTAATGTAATATACTGCCAACTACATTTCTTTTGTATAAAAGTATTAAAATGTCCAGGACTAGATGATATAAAATGGGGATATGATCCCAGTCATCTGAATGCTGGGAACAAGCATTCTCTCCCCTTCTAAAATTCTTGACATATTTCTTCAGTCACAGATCTATTAAACTTTGTTAAGCAAAACTAAATTGTTCAGCACTTCAAGTCAATAATTCCAGAGTTCTCAGAATATGCTTTGTCAATAATTAAGATACATAAGGCAAAAGTGTTGCGTTTGAAGAAGGGAAATATGAAATTGTAATTGAAAAATCTGGTTTTTAAAATAATGTGATATTATTCTAGCAAAGCAATTGATTTCCATATTAGGAAAAGAAGGTATAATACTTTCTTATGAAGAGTATCTAAAGTGAAAGACATAAAACTTTATTATCTTAAGCATTAGCAAATACTATAAATCTCTTATTCAGCATTATTTGAATCTATACAAGCGCAAGTGTTTTCTGTCCCAAGGATTATACATAAAGTAATATCTTGAAAACCTGTTGAAGGTCATTCTGTATAAAGGTACTGTATTTGGATTTCAAGAACAAGGACTGAGATGAATGAACAAGTATTTTTCCAAATCAGTTGTACTAAAGGCTTTTAGAATGTTTTGTAATTTTACGGTCTCTTATTTTACGTTACAGAGCACATTGACTTTTTGTTTAAACTAATTTGCTTATTTTAGAATTTGAACTTAATATATTCAAGAATATTCAGCATTTAAGTAGAAAACTATAGGAACAAAGAACATTTTGACAAACCACGATTTAAAACATAGCTGACTTAATATAAATTTCCACAAAGCTAGCACAAGCCTAGAATAAAAATTTTCAACCTGAGACATGTTCTTTGCATTCTTGTTTGTATAAGTGACAATGTACCTGACACTATCTTATAAAAATCTACGTATTTTTATTATATAGCTTGCATTAATATTAAATACAGCCTCAGGTACACAAAAATACATATATGACCCAGTCTAAGTCTTTAGAGTGTTACTGTAGTCCAAAGTACTTTACAGTTTGCAGCAGGTGACAGGTTATATTTGATCGGTGTAATATACAGAAAACAGAGTAAAACCCACAGATTTAAATATTAAATGCAATTGGTGAAAGTAATTCTTTGTAGCCTTTTCTCCAAACATTTAGACATCATCATGAATAACAATGAACATTTCTTAGGACTCAAGTGTATATTGTATTGTACATTTGCAAATTATTCTTGTGCATGAAAGTATGCCCCCTTATCAATTCTTAATTCCCTGTGTTAAATTGTTAATTGGCAAAATATTACATCTATAAAAAAAATAGCCTGCTTTTAAAACGACTATTTGTAAGTTAAATCATCTCTAATTTTAAAAGATAATTTTATGTTTAACAATGGTTTCATAAAATAATAAGCTTAAACATTATTCATTTTCAGCCCAAACATCATGAAATCTTTTTGTAAAGAATTGTCCTCGTACAGTAGGGATCACTTATTTTTAAATTTTCATCGTACATAATTTTAGAATGCCTCTTCCCAAACAGTCAGAAATGAATTGTTACTCATTTATTTGACAGATTGCACAAACAGTTCTTTCACACTAGCCAACTATATTCCAAGCATTAGATTCTTACATACTTTAAGGCCTATTATAAATGAGGAATCCCTGCTCAGTCCTGTCTCAGAATTATTTATGGCTCCCAAGCACTTTATGGCTTGGAAGTCTTTTTGTTTCAGAGTCCTAGTGTTAAACAAAAGACAACCAATATTAGAGCAAGGAGGTAAAGAAATTTGACCTATATTAAAAAAAATAAGAAATGTATAGACCTTAAGCTGTAGGAATGAGTAATTCCAACTGAACTGCCTTTCCTACTCTAGTTCTGCAATTACACCATTTTAACCAGGAATTGAAGCCAAGTCTTTCATCTAGATCCTACCTATTTTTAGAAGGATGCCAGCTTGTGACTATACTACATAGCTTACCAATAAGAATACAGCATATGTGTAACTAAGTCTTATTTGATTTTTTAAAAAAGTAAACACCATGGAATGTGAAGAACTTAATACCCCACAAGATAGTTGTGATTAAGCACCACAGCAGCTTTCCAACATGAGGAAGACAAATATCCTGCTCTCATGATGTATTGATGCAAGACATATGTCTAGCAGCACTGGGATTTACTTTCTGCTTTTAGGGGATCCAGGCCCAGTTTTAATTTATCAACGTCATTCTCTTCATTCGGGAAGGCTTTCAGGTTGGCAAGGATGTTTTCCACCAAGAACCGAGCAGCTTCATCAATGTTGATGTTATCCTAAGGAGACCAGGAGACAAGTTAATGCTTTCCTGCATTACAAGGATCAAGAGGGTTCAAAATGCTTCAATATAAATATTGTACCCAGATTTCTGCTTTTACAAAAAGTGTTGGAAGTAATTTATTATAAAACATGTCACTGTCCTTAGAACTTGTCTTATTTTATACTGTGGCTAACCTTTGTAGGAATGCAACAAATTACAGTGGAGAAAAAGAGAATATATATTTTCAACATACACTATATATTGGCATAGTATCTTTGTTAGATTTTCTTCACTGCATGAGCTCTGCCAAACAGGCACTAAATATTGTATATATTCAAACATGACATTGGGATCCATAAGTTGGTCTATTTCAGGGGTGTCAAACTCAAGATGGGATGCTTAGATATGTCCCACAGAGCTGGTGTGAATGTCGGAAGGATCCGGCCCCCAGTGCCTCTGCTAGCCAAAACGGCCCACAGGGCCCCCACATGGTGGCTCCATGCGGGCCATTTTCAACCAGGTGAATGCTATAGGAGGCCATGGAGGCCGAAAACGGACCCAAGGAAGAATATCTAGATTTTAATAAATGACAAATTTTCTATCTCTGAATCATATTTTTTACTTGTTCATAATAAGTAACAGATTCACAACTTGAATGCTTGTTCAGAGCAAGGAATTGTGGCTGCCACTTTTATTAGACCATGTGTACCCAAGCTTTCTGCTAGCAATCACTGTCCCAGGCTGTTGTGTTCTTTTATTTAAAGGCCAGCCTGAGTTTGAGTTTTCTTTTGTTCTACTTTCTTCCCATGAGCATAAAAAACACCAAAATAAGGACAACATCATTTATGTGCACCATAAAAGAACTAAAAGAACGAATGTAAAGTTAAAATATGACTCTAAGGGATTATCCTGCTATGTTCAGCAGGCTGGCAAAATTTTTCTTTGTATGCATGCCAAGCATCATTAAATAAATATAGGCAATAACAATCATTTGATGTTGGCAACATTTTAAAACCACTTTGATCCAACTACTCTGACAATCTGAAGAAAAGAAAAAGGGATCATATGATTATCAAGCTCTTAATTATTTTCATTGTTGTTATAGACCTTACGGAGAATTTATTCCTGTTTCATGTTTAGCTATCCAGTTATAAAAGATAGAAAACAGAATTCCACAAGCTCATTATCACTTTTAGATTTACATATTGGATCAAGACTGAAAAAGTAGAATTACAATATATATACAGGTCAGCATAACTTTGCAAACATTGGGGCTTTTATATCAGAAAATGTAGGTTTTCAAAAGAACGGGCTGACACCATTAGAAAAACAACCTCTTTTTTTTAGTTCTCCTTTTCTTGGAAATAAAGAGGAAAATGTTGCTGGCAATATCCAGTTACGTATCTCTGCCTACTGATCCGTTTTGCCCAAAACCATTTTAATTTCTTCATTAAAGTTCCTCTTGATTTTTTAAGATCAATGTAACCAATAATAGGTAGAAATCCAGAAAGCAACAAGTTGTGGAATTCTGAATTAACAGGACCAAACTACAAGGCTGGGTTAGGTCAGCAGGCCCGTTCTGAACACAGACAGAGGGTCTTCTTTTTTAGCCTTACCTTAGCAGAAGTTTCAAACCATCCAGCAAAGCCTCCCTCTTTGCAAAACTGATTCATCTGAGAAGGAGAAGGAGTTTGGCTACTATCTTTCTTCTGGTCACATTTATTGGCAAGTAGAATGGTTGGGATTGGGCTGCCATTGGGGAGCACTACTTATTGTCCAAGTCATGTTTCCACTGGAAACTGCCTCAAATGTTGATCCTCTGGTAACATCGAAACTACAAAAGCTCCCACAGCTTCTTTATAGTATACTCTGGTCATATTTCCAAAGCGTTCTTGACCTGAAAGATAAATGGACAAGTATTATACAATATAGTATTAAATATTGTTTCCTTAAGAGGCTGAGGGAGAATATTGGAAATTGAGCAGAATATTGGAAATTGTAATATAAGTACAATAAATTAAGAGTGAATAGTAGGTAAAATATTTTAATGTTATCAGTTCAAATATAAATGAAATTGTATTCACATTTAAGAAGTGAGAAAGGAATGCAATATGTTTTTGTCTAAATTTGAGTATGTACACTGTCATAGATAGTAGTGTACACAATTATGCAAAGGTAGATATATATATAATATATATACACACAAAAACAACATCGCTATATCCAGGACCCAGCAGTCCTAGAAATCTATGGATGAAAAGAACCTATTTTATAGGAGACACTGGCAGAGCCAGGGGAGAGAAGTTAAATAAGGCATCAGTTAGAATTGTTACATAGCCACAAAAGAATGAAGTCCAACCCCTTTGAATGTCATAATGCTTATTTAGTTTTGTCCAGGTGCTAAATATTAGTATGAGCAAAATTCCTGTGCTAGACTATAGTAATAAACCAATTAAGTAGAACTTTTGTGTGTGAATTTGTTTTTCATGCTTGACATTTGAGAACCAAGTGGAATTTAGAAATTCCTTTGACAGGCCTAAAATTGGTTCCACTTAAAATCTGCCTTCAACATAGCAATATTGTAACTGTTTATGGAAAAGTGAGTTGTAAATAATCCAAACAAATATAACCATTCATGACAGAAAATTCATAGATGCATATAATTTTAATTATGTAGTTATGAACTTCACGCAATAGTTCATAAAAAAGTGTGCTTGAGTTAACAGTCAGATATTAACTAAGATGGTTGAATTCAGTAAATTACCAGAGAAATGACTATACATGTTGAGGTACTAAAGATCAGATTCTTGTCAAACCAGATATTTTTAAGTGTTCAGTATCATGAATATCAATAAAAGGAAACCATTTAAGTCCTTCATGTTTCCAGGGAAATGAGAAGGAAATAAATGTTTTTCATATATTAATGACATCTAAGATTTTCTTTTTGGATTAATTCTACTCTGGATCTTCATTACACTAGTAATAGTTCATCTCACGTAAGCAACTTGTGAGATAAACTGAGAATGTGTTATATTCCTTATAACAGCAATAATAACAGTGATAGGATTTGAATGCCTATGGGCTATAAGTATATGGGTTGTATATCAGACATCTGGGTTTGTAAACTCAACTTTATAACAACAAAAATCCTGTAATGTACTCAATGTCCTGCTTCTGCTGAAACAGAATGTATCATCTCTGGTCTGGTCATAAACACTTTTCAACTGACTACATAATACAGATGAATCACAACACAAGGATTGAGCCATAAAATCAATAATTAAATATCAGGGTGGGTTGGAAGATGTTGATCTCTCTCTACTAGAATTTTAAACAAGCTACCCCAAACAGAGCAAGGTAAATACTTGTTTTAATGAACTTCAGTCTAACAGCCTGGGGATTTAATTAAAAAAAATTTTCTGGAATTTTGTCCACATTTCAGAAATCAATGGAATTTCCTCCAAACAACAGTTAAAATCCATTGTTGGACAAATAAGTTTGGACACTGTTTCCCTCAAAAACAGGTGTTCATTCTTCTATATTATCCTTTTTTTTCTTTAAAATACATTGAACTGGGAGGGGAAATAAACTCCAGCAGAACCTCTGACTTAGATGTAATATATTCTGGGTCAACATTAACAACCTCTACAGTTCGGGGGGATTATTACAATTATTATGATCAATAAAGCATATTTTCCCCTCACATGAATGTTTTGAGGAGCTGAAAAGCCATTTGTCATTTTAATGGACATTTGATTTTAACAACTTTCTCCACATTTGTCTGTTTTACCGAGAGTTGCAATATATAACACATAGGTCCAGCAACTGTGAAGCAAACTCAGAGAATTCTCAAGGTTTCAATGCCTAAACAACCACAGTAGAAACATATGCAAGGCTGAGAAAGCAAACATAGACTATAATTAAGAGATTGTTTAGGCAAAAGGCAAATCTTAAACTTGTAAAAGCGTCTGCAACTATCTCTTAACCCTAATTCAGTTAAGGTGAAATATAGATGTAAGTAGTTACTGCCAACTTATTCCTTCCTGAATAAAGGTTTTTGAACATGCTTTTTGTTTCCTTGAAAAAAATAACTACAGAAACAAACCCAAGAAAACCCACAGCTGAATCCTCCATTTAATAATTAAGCTGCCACCAGATGGCATAAGGATTTAAAAGAAATATTTTAAAAAGCCACTGGCAACCACAGCCAAGCTTAGTGACACTGCAGGGATCAGTCAGAACATAAAACTGGATGGCTTAATTAAAGTTTATAAACTGTAGTACATATGCTGTATGAATTTATTTAATGATCCTCACAATCATACTTACTCACTTTCCCATTCCTGAAAATATGACCAATTCTAGGTTTTTGGCATGATGCCCAGGACCAGTGTAAATTATTTAATAGGTAGTTTCACCAGCTATCCTTATAGCAGTGTCTTCTATGCACGTACATAGATGATTGAAAAGTCCTGAAATATATGCGCTCAACCTTCAAATGGTTTCTTTGCTCCATGCATATATTAACACTGATAAATGGACAGTGTTAATTTTGCCCCTTACACTTCTATGCACTGGTGTCAATATCAAAATTTGTGTGGCTTCACATCTCCTTTCTGCATACCACAGGATTTATGCTTGTAGCAACAATGGCAATAGTCTACATGATCTTTAAAAACACACAAGCATGCTCCTGAAACACTGAAAATTTTCTTTCATTTTACAAGAGAGAATACAAACAAGAGTTTGTTTTGTTGAACCCAATTAATGAAATAGTAGTATTGCTTTATCATCTGCTCCAGCTGAACAATTCTAGTGTCATTTTTTCCCCATGATATTCCTTTTTTTTCCATCTGCTCTTTCAAAATTTACACTGATAAAGACTTCAAACTAAGTTAACATCTTTACACAATAATGTGGGAATTTTTAGAACCCATAGTGAAGAAGTACTCTCATTATTCTACTTCACTATAAAGTAGGTTCCATAAAATATCTGGTGCAATAGGGTTAAAATGTAAGCCTCTAAGTGACAGATCTGCTACAGCTCTTTTTCTTTTGCTTAATGAAATGTAAAATGACATTGAAGTTCTTAAGCAACAGGGAAAGACCAGCTAGAACGGTTAGAGAAATGACCCAATATATACTAGAGGCAGTTGTAACTCTAGTGTATGCTTCCTCCTAGTTCCTTTAAAGAGGTTGAACAACTTTTTATCCTGTTCCAAAAGCTATTAGAATGCCTGCATGTAACAGGAAAGAAGGGGGAAATAATTTCTGCATCAGAGCTGTCACTTAATTGTTTGCCAAAGCAGCTTACTCATCTGCTTCTGCATTCAGTCCATCAGGAAATTGCCACAATTACTAGGGGGAAAACCTATGCCTTTATATCAGTTGCAACATGTTGTAAAATTTCAAGGCATTGAGTTATCAGAATAAGTGAACTTTTCACAACTTTTAGATAATACAGTAGCTTTATTATAATTCTTAGATTTAACTATATTTACTTGTAAATTATCCCAGGATTCTCTGAAATTCTGTTTATACTTGCAGCAGCTGCATAATGCTTAATATGGTTTTAATAAATGATGCAGATTTGCAATTGCGTACTCACAACATATTTGCATTTTAAAAAAATGTTCAGAATTGAATAAAACCATGAAGTAATTCTATATGACATCTCCTAGCCTTCAATCTAAATCTATGGGTCACCAATGTAAATTCAAAAGCATTATTTTTAAATTTTGGGATTGCAGCTTCTCAGGTATTGGCTTCTGCTGTTAATTTCTTTCAAAGAACTAAATTATTTTCTAAAAAAGAAAGAACAGCAATTGAGGAAAGAAGTAGTCTTTGGTTGATATTGTGCGTGTTTTCTTCTAAAAAGTTAATGATAACGTACATAATTCATTCCATTCCATTTTATATTCACGTCTTACAGCAGTAGCTTATAATGACCAGACAGCCATTATAATCAAGTGGGGGAATTGCATCTAAGTGTCTCCAAGCCTTTGTCTGTGTGCCTTCCAGTCAGTGTTAACTCTGAGTGAATGCCTGGACAACTCTCTTTTGTTGCAGTTTTCTTGGGAAAATTTCAGAAGTGGTTTTTCATTGATTCCTTTCTAGGGCTGAGAGAGTGAGTGACTGGCCCAAGGTAACCCAGCTGGCTTTGTGCCTAAGGAGAGACTAGAACTCACAGGGTCCCAGTTTCTAGCCTAGTGCCTTAACCACCACAACAACTGGCTTCTATTCAAGCCTACATTTGCTATTATTGCTGAACATGTGTGTGATAAATCTTATTTTGTGATCCAAGTGATCTTTCTATTTGCCAAGGCATTTGAGTTCCATCATACAGAGTGCTCAGAATTGACATTATTTTGTGTGGGCCTGTTTTTTTCATTGCACTATTGGTTTTGCTCTTTTTCCTTATTGTGCATATGATCATCAAATTTCACAATTTTTTCGCTGATCTGAAAACAAGAAATACGCTTTGTTGTACAACTGAGAAAATAATGACAGATGAACAGATAAAAACACTGCATACCAAGAACTCATTTCAATGGCTTCAATTTTTCAGTAACCATCAAATGTATAATCATCTGAAGCTGAAGAAGCAAAAAAATTCTACTGAGCAGCCAGTAACTGACACTGATGCATTTGCAAAGTTAATTGTATGATGGTGAAAAAGACAGGATTTTTGTAGAACATAATTTGTTGCCAGATGTACTGCATTAAAATTCCTACAATCACAAGATAAGATGAACTTTAGAAGAAGCCAAGATGAATAAGGCTGTTATAAAGCAACACAACTTGGGAGGCTACTTTCCCTATCTGCTCTGTTAAAGCTTTAAACCTAGTTAAATCACATACATTGCACACAGAAAAAGCCCTTCCACAGGGTGAAGATTTATTACAGGCTTTTATTATTTATTTATAGTTTCCTATAGTTTATTTTTCCACATGTATTAATTCACTTTTGAAAATTCCTCTCTACTCACACAGTGAACATTTGTTCTTTATTTCTAGTACATTGATAAAGAAAACATTTTTATTAAAAAGTCTTGCTTTCTTAGAAGCAATCTGGAAATGTGCTAACATTAAGACCAGAGGATTTCCATTCACAAGGATTTCCTCATGTGATAATGGAATGAGCAGTCACTTCCGTATTCTACCATGTCCTTCCACAACAAAAAACTAAAGCAACGAGCCGCAGGAACTTCTTCATGCATCAAACATTTCTTAGCCATATATTACTGAGGTCTTCTATAGTACACAGCCGCCATTGGGAGAACAGCTCAAATACAATCTGCTTTTGTGGAATCTACTAATGTAAGTTAAGCAGGGAAATTATTTGGACCAAGATCAAAAAAGCTACTTTAGACATACTTGGGTATTGGCACGCCCTCAGAAATAGCTTCTCTCAACAGCTGACTCTCAAGTTGTATCAAAGCTCCGGGTGCATAAAGCCCAACATGATTTGAACCATGATTCCACTCTAGAAAGGCATTCACTGAATTTTACTGGATGAAACAAGGTGGAGAGGGAGGGAGGCTGAAGTGTTATAGTAAGAAATTGATTAATAGATGTGGTTCAGCACCATTATCAATCTCTTTCCCAAGTAATTTTTTCAATAAACAAAGATGCCAGTAAACAAAGTCAAGGTTGACTCAGCCTTCCATCTTTCCGAGGTGGATAAAATGAGGACCCAAATTGTTGGGGGCAACATGTTGACTCTGTAATTTGCCTGCTTTGCAGACAAGGAATTCCCAATCCTAGTCTTTTTCCCTTCCGCCTAAATCTGCTTAGCTAGCATGGCCAATACTTAGAGAGGGCTGTAAAGCACTGTGAAGCAATATATAAGTCTAAGTGCTATTGCTATGCATTAATTTACAACCCACTATAAATTTGGGAGGTGAGAGACTGGTTATGTCTATTATAAACAGTAAAAATTAGATTAAAAATCTAGGCCTTTGTTAACGGGAAACGAAAAAAAAACCTATTTGCATAAGAATTAGTATGTTTCCTTATTTTCAGTACTTTTCCATTTGATGGGGTAATTGTACTCTTGGAACTGCAGTGTGAACTCAATCTTCTCCAAACAGCATCTTTCAAAATCTATAATCCCCAGTTAGAATGGCCACTGAGTATACTGGCCAGGGATTATGAGAACTAGAAATCTAACACATTTAGAAAACACAAGGTTGGTGTTCTTCTATAAAGATAGTGATCTCCCTATTGCCCACATCTTTAACTTCTATCTAGGAGTTTATTTTAACTTTTTTTTTCAAATATGACTTTTCTCTCTATATTTAAATTGTACACCCACTTTTTCTTCTCTGGAAGCTTTAAAATGGAAGATACTGTTTGGTATTGTTTGGCAGTGCTTTCCACAATCATCTATAAATAAAGCCACTGGCTGAATCTCTACATTATACAAACCATGATATGGTTTTCCCCAAAGGTGCTTTTAGCCACTAGACTTTCTTGGGGCTTGTTTGTTTGTTTTTTGAAAACATTTTGTTTCTCATCCAAGAAACTTCTTGGATGAGAAGTGAAACATTTTCAAAGAAAGCAAACAAAGTCCAGTTGTCTTTTGGAAAACCACCTTTGGAACAACCATGACCTGGATGATTGACAATCTCCACAGACATAAGATGGTTTCCTTCTCTTTGCCTTAGTTCTATGTAAAACCATGGTTTATACTTTATATAAAACATGCCTAACACTATATAAACCTTGACCATTATGGCTTATTCTATACACTACACACACTGACATGTATTACAGTGAAAACGTGTCCTTTCCCGACCTTGGAACAATATACAAGTATTTCAATTAAGAGAGTTTGACTTATATTGAACAGTAATGTACTTATAAAGTGACACCTTTTATTTCTGCTTATATAAGCACTCAAATTGGCTAAAAAAATAGTGCAATAAAGCTTACAGAAGGGCACTTTTTGAGACCACAAGACAGTATATACATATTTGTTTTCTTACAGTATGTTTTCGTGGGTATTTATATGTATGGTATTTAGGTTTCTTCGGGAATTTTCCCACGTAATATTTGTGCTTTTATTATAGCGACGTTTCGGCAGAATCTCATCTGCCATCCTCAGGCTTGTGTATTTGGTTCTTTTTAATTTTGTGTGTCAGGCTTGGCAGCCATTTTTTGTTTTAATAATAATAATAATAAAACAAAAAACATATATACATACATACATACATACATACATACATACACTGTATATGTCCAACCTCTTAACCTGAATAAAATCGAGCAGATGAATTTGAACAGCAGGTACTAGGTTGATATGTATTAACTCTGATTAAGCTTTGCGTAGTAATTTTCTATTTTGTGCAAAGACGTTGTGTGAGCCAGCCTGTTAGGCTAATTTATGACTCAGTTGTGCAAATACAGAAAATCACTTAATTAAATAACCAGGTAAAATATGTTTCAGGAATGTAGCCAAACCGAACAAGCTCTCGCCTCAATTTGCCTGCTTTGCAGACAAGGAATTCCCAATCCTAGTCTTTTTCCCTTCCGCCTAAATCTGCTTAGCTAGCATGGCCAATAGTTAGGATGGATTTATAGTCCATCCCAGCCAAAGGCCACAAGCAAGAAGTAATTAGACAGAAGGCAGAGGTCTCCTAAAGGAGCAGTATTGCTGGTAAGCTTTATTGGCAGGTTGCCTGAATGTACCCAACATGCTAATAATTCACTTGTCTTAAAGTTTTGAAAAAAATGCCATTGGTGAAGTTTGAAAAAGAGTGAAAGGCGTTTCAGAAAACTTAATATAAAACCAACTAAATCTGTTGTGGAGTGGCTATTCTGTAAGAAGCAAGTAAACCACAAAAAACAGTATCAGACAAAACATCTAGTAGGCACAGACTGATTAATTTATTAAATACTTATATATTCCAGGAAAAATTGTGCTATCCACACCTCTACTCCCACTGTGCATTTATAATAGGAAGCATCACTCATGAATAGGTGGGGGATGCTATCACATCCTTTTATTTGCCATGAAATTATCCCAGCATGTCAATGAAGAACTAATGTGATTTCTATCCTAGAGGAAATCATTCCGACTCTGAAAGTTAGGTGTAACCTCATTTTAACAGTACTATAGGTAATCCCTCCTTAAGAGCCATAACTGGGGCCTGAATCCCGGTCATGGAGCAAAGTGGCCATTAAGCAAGATGCCATGTGACCATTTGACTTAATAACCACACTCAGCACTCCTAGTTGTGCTTGTAAAGCAATCTGGTGGATCACTAAGTGGAATCCCTAGTAAGGAACGTTGGGTGCCTTAAGGGATTGGAACAGCCCCAGCAAAGGCTGTACTTGAATGTCTCTCCGCTCAGGAGCTAAAAATCCTGTCTGCCAGATTCCAAGCAGGATGTTCAACCTCTGAAAAAGAGACACCTGCATTTGCCCTGTGGTGGGTCTTCATCACGGCAAGGCACTCCACATTGCTTGCTCTACTTTACTATGTTGCCACTTCACTCCGAAGCTGAAAATCCTCCTTGCCAAAACCCAAGCACAGGAAAACACTCACATGGGTCTGCCTGGGGCTCCACTGCTTTAAGGCATCCTGTACTCTTACCTTACTTATCCTCTTATCTTACCACACTGCCTTTCTGCTCTGGGGTTGCAAATCTTCTGTGGCTGAAAAATCTTGCTTGGATTTGAGGACAGACCTTTTCAAGTTAAGAGGGGGAGACTCCTCTCAGCAGGTGGCACTGTCTTGCAATCTTCCATGACAGCTTCCCCATTGACTTTCTGGGGAAGCTGGCAGGAAGAGATTGCCAATGGCACTCACATGATCATCTGGCCCTTGGCAATTCAGCCATAATTGTGAATGGGTTGCCAGGTGCCCAGATTCCAATCACATGATCATGGTGTGCTGCAACAGCCTTATCTTTGGACATGGATTTTCAAAATTCCTTTCTTCAGCATCTTCATAATTTTGGTCATTGGATGATCATTAAATAAGGACTACCTGTAGCATTGACTTTAAGATGGTCTTTGGGCTACAGACTTCATGCTAAAATATTTCTCCCTTGCAGTGTCTCATCCTATTTTTAACACTTTATATAAAGAAAATACAGAAAATACATATGGCCTTTTGTGATGTCCTAAAATTTATTAACTACAGTAAAAAAGATTTCTCATTAGTGCAGAATTTTAAGGTCAAAGATTTTAGTTTTAAGGCTGTAAATAAAGCAGACTATAATTACATGTAGACACATGAAGTGAAAATTTTTCTAGTACTTTTCAGTTTTATTTAGTATCTTCTCGTTGAACCTAGAAGGCTTACATGCTAATTATGCTCTGAGTTTTTAATAAATGTATTGGCCTGATATGGATTAAAGAGGATTAAAAATTAACAATCTCATGTTACTTAATTCCTGTAATGGGAATTACAGTCTGAACTAGTTTAGTCAGCTTCTTTCACTGGACAATCATTTTATTTTTAATGTTTTAGAAATCAGCTTTAAACAAAACTTATTCTCCAATATTAACCATACTCTTCTGTGTCTCAAAGATTGAGTTTTGATGGTGTACTAGCTGAAAATTTGTCTTGGTATCTCAAGTATTTCAATATATGGGTACAAAGACAGAAGATTGAGCAGTTGTGCAGAATGACTATCACATGTTGCAACCGGAGTCACACTCTTTTACAAAAATATTGCAATTTGTGAAGAACTACATTTGGCTCACGAGAACATTCAATACTGCTAACAAAATGCCATCTGTAAGTCCTATGCTATATCAACTGTCTTTTCTCATATATTACACACACACAAATTGTTATTCAAATAAATTAAAAGAATAACTAAACTGTTAAATATATTTATGTGGGAACTGCTAGCATTCAAATTCCCTTGAAACTGAAATACGAGTAAAGTAGAAGGGGCCTAGCTTGATGATGGGGAAATGATGTTTCTCTATTGCTTGCAAAATCTGATGAATGATTTTGCAAGCACTCTGCAAACAATAAAATTTTTCAGAGCAAGCATCATAATATGCAAACACATCTTTGAACAAGGATTTCACAGACGTAAAAAGGTTATAGCATTATTTTCCACATTTTTCTCAAAAGTATATTTCCTACCATTGGGATACATTATTACCTAATAGTTTTACTAAATAGATTTTTAAGCTTCAAAAATTAAAACTTCAATTGAAGGATGATGTAAAAGGCTGCAAAAATGTTTGTTGTATACTGGCTAGAGAATTCTAGGAGTTGAATTCCTTACCTCTTAAAATGGTCAAGATTGAGAAATGCTGCTTTAGCCACCCACTTATATGAAATGCTGCTTTAGCCACCCACTTATATCTGTAGTTGAAAAAAATATATGCCTATAAAATACATTACTCTAAAAACTATCAACTCTTAATATCCAGCTGCAATCCCCTCATTGTCACTTAAGCACAGGCCTCAAACAATTACCCAGTTACTTACACCCAGTTTTAGGAGCAAGGTTAGAGTCTAGAATATGTCTAGCAGTTAGCTCTCTAAAATGCAGAATTTGATATGTAGACTTCAGTTCAGCATTCAATACCATCATTCCAGACACTCTTCTAAGTAAACTAAACCAACTAGCAGTACCTGAACACACTTGTAAGTGGATCATAAGCTTCCTAACAGACAGGAAGCAGCAGGTGAAGCTAGGTGAAATCACATCCGATATCTGTACAATCAGCACAGGGGCCCCCCCAAGGCTGTGTGCTATCTCCACTTCTCTTCTCCCTATATACCAATGACTGCATCTCAAATGATCCATCTGTTAAAATACTGAAGTTTGCTGATGACACAACAGTCATTGGTCTCATTCGAGACAACGATCTGGAGCTCAACACACTCAAAACTGTAGAAATGGTGGTAGACTTTAAAAGAAACCCTCCCATACTACCACCTCTTGCAATACTAGACAACACAGTATCAACAGTAGAGAGCTTCAAATTTCTAGGTTCTACTATATCACATGACCTAAAATGGACACCTAACATCAAAAACGTCATCAAAAAAGCACAACAAAGAATGTTCTTTCTGCGCCAATTCAGAAAGCTCAAAGTGCCCAAGGAGCTGCTGATCCAGTTCTATAGAGGAATTATTGAGTCTATCATCTGCACCTCTATAACTGTCTGGTTTGGTTCTGCAACCCAACAGGACAGACACAGACTTCAGAGGATAATTAGGACTGCAGAAAAACAATTACCACTCACCTGCCTTCAATCCAGGACCTGTATACTGCACGAGTCAAAAAGAGGGCTGTGAAAATATTTACAGACCCCTCACATCCTGGACATAAACTGTTTCAACTCCTTCCCTCAAAACGACGCTATAGAGCACTGCACACCAGAACAACTAGACACAAGAACAGTTTTTTCCCAAAAGCAGTTTTTTCACTCTGCTAAACAAATAATTCCCTCAACACTGTTCAACTATTTACAAAGTGTACACTACTATTACTGTTAATCTTCTCATCACTCCTTATCACCCATCCCTTCCCACTTGTGACTATAACTTTGTTGCTTGTATCCTCTGTTTCCTAGTATGATTTGATGTTGATTGTACCCTATGATTATTATTAAGTGTTGTACATTATGATTCTTGATTCTTAACGAATGTTCCTTCTTTATGTATACTGAGTATTTACACCAAGACAAATTCCTTGTGTGTCCAATCACACTTGGCCAATAAAGTATTCTATTCGATACATATTGAAAAGTAATTTGACTTATCCATAAGATCACACAAAACAGAGCAATATAAAACTTCATACTAAAGTTCTCTGCAATGTACCACTTCCAGAACTTTAAACAATGAAAAAAAAGCAACCTGAAAAAAAGTCTCACTGTTTACTGACCAGGAGAGCAAATGTCATAAACCTCACAATTGCTTTTCAGATATTTACTATTTTCAAAGTGACCACCAGTAAAACACACAAAGAAATCTCTTCCAGTTCTTCTCGAGACTATTTGGAAAATTATAACACACCCACCAAAGTATAACCCATGTCATAGCTGTCACCATCAAACAGATGAAGCTTTTCCATCATTAGCATGAAAAAAAGTTTTAATCTTTTGAAATGCTACTATCAAACAGCTGCTCAGAAAACACTTGGCCGGAGGGGAGGAGGGTTATTTAAAGCTGGAAATATAACAAAAACCATATGAATTTGCCCATCTTTAAAATTTGTATAAAGGTTTATTAACCTCTGGCATTTTTCCTGAACCTTCTTTATAGAAGGTAAGTGAATAAACTAGAAGAAAACTCCCATGTATTCCAGTCTAAATCTACACAGGTTCAAAGCTACTAGTATATCCAAAACAAATAAGATTCTTCCAAGCCAGAGCAAATATACTCTCAGAATCCTTAACAAGATTTCCTCCCCACTCCTCCCTGGAGTTCGGAATAGTACAATTCAACCCAACACAGTTTATTCTCGTATTTTTTCTCGAGCTATATAGAAAGGAGCAAAAGAGATGGATTTTAGAAATTGAAGCCTCCCAATTCGTTTCAGGGACACTCAAGGCCCGCGGGTCTTTATCTTATGGAAAGAAGCCAGTTGCAACTTGCTCATAAGGTCTCAGGATATGCAAAGGGCAAAAGGGGACTTTCCCCCTCCAGCTGAAGAAATCCAGTCTGGCCGGATTGTCCATTTTCCAGAAGCCCCATTTCTCGTACCCTCCCCACCCTCTCCCTCCCTCTCTCTCTCACCTGCGATGTCCCAGAGCTGCAACCTAACCAGAGTCCTGGTGTCCCAGTTGAGGACTTTGAGAGCGAAATCCACCCCGATGGTAGCCCGGTAGTGCTGAGAGAAGAGCTGGTGGACGTAGCGCTTGATGATACTTGTTTTGCCGACACCCAGCTCCCCAATGACTAAAACCTTAAAGAGATGTTCCCGGTTCTCAGGCACTCCGACGCCGCCTCCGCCTCTCTCTGCTCCAGCCATTCCGGCTTCACCAACTTAGCCGGCTCCTACCCTCCTCGACCCGCGTTTTTGCGAAAACCCAGGGCCGGCTGGAGCAAGAAAGGAAAAAGAGGAGCGCTCCCTTCCACCGACTCCGGACGCTTTCTTTATCCAAACGTCGGTTCTTTGGCGGGAAGAGAGACGTTCCCGACTGCCGGTAAGGCACGTAGGGAAAAAAAAAAGAAAAAAAAAAAAAGAAGGCGGGAACCACCTGACTGGAGTCACAGGACACGGAAACCCGGCGAGTTATAAAACTTGTGAAAGGGGGCGGAGGCCGTTCGCTCCCCTTTTTGGAGGCGCTTCTTCGCCAGGGGTGGAAACTTAGGCAAAAAAGTGCATTTCGCTGGCGGCTTTTATTTTGAAAGGACAGCAGCGCGGGAATGGTGGGGAGGAGGGTTACGTTTTCTGCGCGGAGATACCTCAGCTAAGCGGGAGAAAGGCATAACCTGCATCGCTGCATCCAAAATCCCTCCGGTGAGGCGGATGGAGAAAAACAAAAGGACAGCGGTTGTCTCTAGTAGCTCGGTTGCTACACTATAGGGTCGAATCGGCCGCGTTAAGGAAATTCGCCTTTTGCATTAGAATATAATAGAATAACAGAGTTGGAAAGGACCTTGGAGATCCCTCGCCCTGTACATCCGAATCAGACTGTTATTTCTGTGTGTCATATACATACGTGGATATATACTATATATATTTATTTATATTTATTTTATTGCATTTATTTAATTTTATTTAGCAATAGCACTTAGACTTATATACCGCTTCATAGTGCTTTATAGCCCTCTCTTAAGTGGTTTACAGAGTCAGCACAAGGCTGTCTTAATTCATGGGTCTAATGGGCACTTGCCCGTGGGACCCACCAGCATAGAGCCCCATACTAACCTGTGTATTAACCCTTCAATGCACCTTGTATCATATAAATATATTATGCATATAGTATGCAAATATGTGTTTAATTTTACTGACCATTTATATTTTTATTCCTGTGAGTAGTTGTCATAGGGGCCCCAGTACACTGCTTTGCTTGGGGCTCAGAATGCTGTTAGGGTGGCCCTGAGTAGGCATGTTGCCTCCAACAATCTGGGACTTCCTTTAGTCATGTTTACATAGTGTATATTGGACGGGGTGACCCTTTGAGAGCTGTATGCAACAAAATTTCATTTTAATGTATGCTGATTAATGTACCATTTAAAGTGACAAAGTTATTCTAAGTCTCTGAGGTCTTATAGAATAGAATGGAATGGAACAGAATAGAATAGAACAGAATTTTTTTTTTGGCCAAGTATGATTGGACACACAAGGAATTTGTCTTGGTGCAAATGTTCTCAGTGTACATAAAGAAAACATACATTCGTTAAGAGTCAAGAATCATAAGGCACAACCACTTAATAATAGTCATAGGGTACAATAAGCAATCAAATCATACTAGGAAACAGTCAATATAAATCGTAAGGATACAAGGGACCAAAGTTACAGTCATACCAGTCACAAGTAGGAGGGGATGGGTGATAAGGAGTGATGAGAAGAATAATAGTAATAGTAGTGCAGACTTTGTAAATAGGCTAGTCCAACCCCTTGCTCAGGCAGGAAACCCTGTACCATTTCAGACAAATGGTTGTCCAATCTCTTCTCAAAAACTTCCAGTATTGGAGCATTCAACAACTTCTGGAGGCAAGTTGTTCCACTGGAGGCATTGTTCCAGTTTTAATTGTCATATCCTCCCGTTTACTTCTCCATTCTTTGACGGCCCCTGTGCAAAATCACACACTTTTCCCCCCATGGCTTAGAAGGAGATGGTGCGCCACTGCTATTGATAAGGAAGGAACAGGCAAGGGTTTCTGTATGTCTCTTCGTCCAGGAAATACTACAGGTTTAATCCAGGCTTCCAAACTATCCACAAGTTCTTTCGTGTTTACATTTTTGCACCAGGTGGTGAAAGTTGTTTCTTGTTACGAAGCTATTAAGGATCTACAGGAGAAGCCTTTCTGAAGATGCTCTTTGCCGAACAAGTGAAAGGCCATCTGCTATAGTGTAGTTGGCACTCCCTCTGCTTGTGGGAGTAACCAAGACGATCGTTTTAGTGCCATCCATTTAATTATTAACTAAATTTAATATTCTCAATTCTCGTTCTCTTCCGTTGGGCTTAAATTCAAGTGCAATGATATAACTCATCTGGTGCAGTTCCTTCCCCCCCCCCCCCCCCCCCGGTCTTCTGATTCCCCCTTTCCTTCTTGCAATCATGCCAGATGGCATTGTACTGTCTCTATCCCTGGGAAATGTGTGCCTGGAATGCATGTATTCAAGCCTGTGCTTGGATCATACATGTTAGCATTGTCTGAATATAGGCTGCCTGAACTTGGCTTTAAAGAAGAAATTGGACAACTATTAGTCTGGAATAGTATGGGGTCTCATGCTTGAGCAGGCAGTTGGGTTAGAAGACCTCCAAGGTTCCCTTCAACCCTTATTCTGTGTTCTATGGTGACTCCAGGTATGGGAATAGTCTGTTCAGGGAATGTTTTGCACATTCCTAAAAAGAAAGATATCAGTACAGATAGTTCTCGACTTACAACCTTAGCAACTGAGCAACCATTTGAAGTTATGACAGACCCAAAAGGTACTTATGGCCCAAATTCAAAGTTCTTGTGGATGATATTGTGTTGTACTGTACATCCTGGCTCCTAGCTGACCAACTAATGCCGCCAAGGTCTTCTCCCAGTTCCTGGAGGTTGTTGGAGCCTAAATGAAGAGGAATAGGCTTAGACTCAACCCTTAGCAAAAACCAAATGGTTGTAGGTGCTTTGTCCTCCCAGCTTTGAGGATTTTCCTCCATGGTCCTGAACAGGATTTCATTGCCTGATTCAAAACTCTGGGGATCCTCCTGGATTTCCATAGGTTCAGTTTATTTACAACTTATACTTGTTCCTGGACTGAGAGGCCCTCCTCATATTCATTCCTTGGTCACTTTGCAAAAGGTGCCTTATTGCTATCCTTGTAGCCCTCAAAAGCTATAACTGGTCTGGAATCCAGCAGCGGAAGCAGTGATGCACAAGCCTTTCTGTGACCATAAAATACTTTTGCACTGTAAATGACACTGATTATCAGTTTAGTTTTAGATACCTTTCAAGCTGCTGGATTGCTAAACTCTTACATGGCAGAGCACCTAACTATTAGAGAATGCATCTCCCAAAGTGCTTGACCGTCTTATGTGCTCCTCTGGTTGATACTTCTTTCAACTTTATGAAGCCAACCTATAGTTGGATGCTCTTGGAACTCAAGAAAGCAAGACAGATGAAATATTAGGAGAGCATTGGAAATATTTCCAAGATTCCAAGGACTATGTTTAAAAAGTAATTCAAATCCTGAGTCAAAAAGCATCAACTGATTTCAAGAATTAAATACAGAACAACCATATTCCGGTGTAAGGTAAACACTGGTTTCACAATGGTAATGTTCTATACTTCAGAAGAATTTTTTTAAAAAAACTTGGCATTCTAATTAGAGCTATTTGCTTGATAATATAAGGTGAGATGGATTATGTCACTTTGAGATTAATATGTGCATTCCTAATGCTTAAAAGCTTTGAAGTTCTGTCCTGAAAATCAATTTCCCAAGCTCTTAGAATTAATTCTGAACTTCAAAAGATTCTACCAGTAGTACATTTAGTTTCCCACCCAGGAGCATGACAGTGTCATGAAAGGAAATAAGAGGTGTCCTGAGTTTAATGATACAAATAAGATAGTGGATAAATAGGAATAAGAAAATAAGCACTATGGATGTCATTCTCCGTATATCCTACAAAATAACCATGGTTTTCAATTATCCAGATCATGGTTGTCTCAAATATGCTTTTTTTCTTTGGGCTTTCTTGGTTTTTTTTCTTGAAAACATTTCACTTTCATCCAGGAAGCTTTTTCAATTCTAACTGGTAGGGAATGGCAGGATTTATATTCTTGCCGTCATCTGGTCATTAGTACTCTGTGGGCTGGTCATTAGCAGTGGTTAACAGCTGCCTCAGAAACTGTGTAGACCAACTGATAGCCAATGGGATTAATTTAACATAGGCCAAAGTGGTATAATTTAACATAGGGTCTTACTGGAGCAGAAGGTACCATGTCAAGATTTATGTAAATCAGTCTAGAGAAACGCTTCCACACTAATAAAGGAGGTGTCTTCCTCTTTGGCTTTACAGAAACGATTGAAGCTATTGTAGAATATTCAATACGCCAATATTTATTATTATTTATTTATTTATTCATGCTTCTATACCGCTCCCTCTCCCAAAAAGGGACTCGAGGCGGTGTACATTCAACAAACAAGATAATACAAATAACGGGAGTGAAAATAAAAATCTAAAATGGCTAAGAGTAATCATTATTAGAAAATTTTTAAATTTAAATTTGACCCCAATGATTTATTTGGCTAGATCGGCTTGCTTGAACAGCAAGGTCTTAACTGCGTGCCGGAAGGTCAGGATGTCTGACATGGCTTGTATCTCTGAGGGGAGACAGTTCCAGAGGGATGGGGCTCCCACAGAGAAAGCACGTAGCCTCGGGGCTGCTAGTCGACAGCGATTAGTGGTGGTACCCGAGCATGGCGACTCTGTGGGAGCGCACTGGGCGGCGGGAGGTTGTTGGTGGCAGTAGGCGATCCCGTAAGTATCCAGGTCCCGAGCCATGGAGCACTTTGAATACTATTAGTACCACCTTGAATCGAATCCGGAAGGCTACAGGAAGCCAGTGCAGCCGGCGGGAGAAGAGGTGTTATGTGGGCGTCCCGCGGGGCGCCCATGATCATCCGCGCGGCTGCATTCTGAACTAACTGTAACCTACGGAGAGTCTTCAAGGGGAGCCCCATGTAGAGAGCATTACAGTAGTCCAAACGGGAGATGACGAGGGCAGAGGTGACTGTGCGAAGTGCATCCAGATCCAGAAAGGGTCGCAATTGGTAGATCAGACGAATCTGATAAAAAGCAACTCCTGGTGGCGGCTCAGCAATATGGTCTTCCAAAGACAGTCGCACATCCAGGAGGACACCCAAGTTACGTGCCCTTTCCACAGGGGATAATGTCTCTCCTCCTATGGTCAGCGATGGAATAAGCTGACTGAATCTGGGAGCAGGAAACCACAGCCACTCGGTTTTGGTCGGGTTGAGATGGAGTCTGTTATGACCCATCCAACTTCGTACGGCCTCCAGGCACCGGGTCATCACTTCGACGGCTTCGTTGGGTGGTCTGGGGTGGAGATGTACAGTTGAGTATCATCAGCGTACTGATGGAATTCCACCCCAAAGCCACAGATGATCTCACCTAGGGGCTTCATATAAATGTTGAACAGCAGGGGAGAGAGTACCGATCCTGAGGTACCCCACAAAGTAGGGGCCTTGGGGTCGATCTCTGTCCCCCCGTCAACACAAACTGCGAACGATCGGAGAGGAAGGAGGAGAACCAACGAAGTACGGTGCCTCCAATCCCTAGCCCCTCCAACCGATGCAATAGGATACTGTGGTCGACAGTATCAAAAGCCGCAGATAGATCAAGTAGGACCAGAACAGAGGAATAGTTTATGTTAGAGAAATCTCATGGGATAGCCAAGAAAACAAATGGATCTTAGAATAAATCAATCCAGTGTTCTCATGTGAGAGATAAAACACGAGGCTCAAATTATTATATTTGTATACATTATTAGACACTGCTCTCTTGAGAGGTTTATACCACTGAGAAAGATGGAAAGAGAAAGAAGGAAAAGACCATCAGCAGTAAGGTAAATGCATCCAAAATGGTGATAGTGTATCATTGAAGAGCTGAACAGCCAGGCTCAGAATAGATAATTCTGGAGAAGTCATCTTTCTTTGTTGCTGAGAATTGACATTGGTTTGGTAGCAAATAATGAGGCACTAGAGAAGAAGGAGACGGAAAAAACATTTTAACCATTCCTGGGATTATGCAGGGAGGCAAATCTTTCCATCTTTTCTGGGGGTTTTTTTTCAGTATAAAAAACTGTATGAAGAATGATTGTCCTTGTTTTTCACTGTAAATTTACTTGATTAATTCTTTGAAATGACTTTAAAACATACTGACAAGCTCAGTGATCACTGTTAAATTGTAGATTGGATATGAGCAAATTGAAAGGTTATGATATCTACTTCGTGTTTTAACTAAAGCAGTTGAGTGCAAAATATCGCCTGGGGTGGAGCCAGATGCAAACATAGGATGGGAAGGAATTCAGTTATAAGTAATGTGTATCAGTCCAGCCAAATGGGAAAATTAAACTTTGATCATTTGGAAAAGTTTGAAAACCTATCCAAATTGAATCTGGGCTCATCTGAAGCAGATTGAGTAAAATGTGAACCCTCTCAAAGTTTTGTTAGTGGCGTAAAAATGTGAAGGGATACAGAAAAGCAATCTGTGTGCCTTCAAAAATCAGTATTGTCTTCCCACATCTCAGTAGAAACTGTGGGGCAAGAATGGAGGTGTGAAAATAACTTGTCACATGAATAAAGCTGACAGTTATTAAAACTGTGAGGCAGATGGAGGCTGCTGTCTTTCACATAAAGTGAGTTTGTGTATGCATGTATATATGAATGCATATGTCTAGTCCTTTCTATACAAACACAAAAACAGGCAAAAATGGACTTGAATTTGCACCCCTAAATTGTCTCTATATAAGTAGTCCTTGACCTACAACCATTTGTTTAGCAACTATTCAAAATTACAACAGTACTGAAAAATATGACTTATGACTGATCCTTGCATTTATGACCAGGGATGGGCTTCAGCTGGTTTGTGCCGGTTTCAGCCGAACCGGATGTTAATTTTACATCTGGTTCTGCAAACTGGTAGTTCCAATGACTGGCTGGCTCCACCCACCCCACTCCTCCCCGGAGTCTCCACGAGGCCCGTTTTGGATCGCAGGTAAGTGCAGGGTCCGTGCAGAGGCTCAGTGAGGGCGAAAAACAGGCCTCTTGGAAGTTGTGGAAGGCTGAAAACGGGCCGTTTCCGGCCTCCAGAGAGCCTCCAGAACCCGGAGAGGCGCAGCGCACCCTCCCTGGCCCATTTTCGCTCCCAGGGAGGTGCACAAGGCTGACTAGGCCCATGCCCACCCAGCAACTGGGCAGAGAAGCAGTTGTTAAATTATTTGAAGCCCACCCCTGCTTATGACTATCACAGCATTCTCACTGTCATGCAATGAAAATTTGAGCTCTTGGAAACCAGTAGGTCTTTATGATGCAGCATCCTGGAATCATGTTTTGTATTTGCAACCTTCCCAGCTGGCTTCCAACAAGCAAAATTAATGGGGAGAGCTGGATTTATTTAATGACCACATGATTCACTAAACAACTTTAATGATTCACTTAACTGTGTCAAAAGGGTGATAAATTAGACACCATTCACTTAACAATCACTTTGCTTAGTGGTGGAGATTCTGGTCCCAATTTTCATACGTCAAGGACTACCTGAATAGGTAATCCATCGGAATGGATTCAATGGAACATTCTTCCTTCCAATAAATACTTATAATCTCATATTTGGAGTAACCTTTTTCCAGCCCAGTTTGCAGTGAAAGCAGTCTATAAGGAGATAGGAGGGGCAAGTATAATTTCTAAGTACATAGTGAATGAATTTATCAAACCCCTCCAACTTTTGTGGTTTTGGGGAGGTATTGTAAAGTTTTCCTTGAGTAGTATTTCAATCCTAGCCCTTATATGAATATTTCCCTATAGCGGTTAAAGACACTGAGCTTGTCAGCTAGAAAGCTTGACAGCCAAGGTTCAAGACCCGAATGTCAGGTGACAGGTTGAGTTCCTGTTTTTGCCCCAGCTCCTATGCACCTAAGCAGTTCAAAAGTGTCAAAAAGAGGGAGGGGATAAAAAATGGAGTCAGAAATGGAGGGGAAAAATAAAAAATAAAGGAAAAGAGGAATAAGGGAAAGAACCAGAAAAGAAGGGGATATAGAAAGCCGAAAAGAAAAGAAGCTACATGGGTAGAAGACCTAAAGATAATGGGTAAATTGAGAATAAAAAAGGGGATTCTATAAGATAATACATAAAAAGGTATAAGAATATAGATTGTAAAAATGGAATGATTGGAATGGATGTTTTAATTTTTTTTCTATTTGATTGTTTTCTAAGAATTATTGTTAAATTAACTGGTATACATGTAAAGATGGGATTATTATAAGAATGTCAATTACATTAAATGAAATTAAAAATATAGTTAAAATGAACTATGAGAATAAAAAGACAAATATCAGTTTCTTTATCTAGCTGAAAAGATTGTGTTAGAAAAAATAAATGTTTTAGAATAAAGAAAAGGATACCATGTGGAATATAACCTAAAATGTATATGTGATACGTAGTATTTAGGTGATAACTAAAATGATTATATTGTGGTAATTTTTAATATGAGTTAAAGGGGAGTATATTGAATGATGTACAAGACAAAAAGGTGCACTCAAATGGGTAATTAAGGGGGAAATGTTTGGAATGATTAACACTAAGATGGAATTTATTGAATAATGAAATAAGAATATGTGATTAAATTGCAAATGTGACAGATAAAAGTATAAAATACAATGAATATACAGTAGATTAAGAAATAAGAATTTTAAGATATTATATAAAGAAGATAAGAGTATAATTAAAGAAAAACAGAATAAGTTAAGATATGAATTAAAATATGGATAAAATGTGAAAAACATAAGAATACTTTTGAAAATTTATAGAAAATGGAAAATGTAATGATATGATAAGAAACTAAATATGTGAGATAGATATGTAATTATGGTCATGTTTGTATGGAAATGTAAAATTCTGGAATCACACTGTCCACTAAAAGAGATGTTTGTAAAAGATAAAAATAAAAAGCTTTTTGGAAAAAAAGTATTAAATATGGGTAGATAAATAGGTACTATTTTGGTGGGAAGGTAACAGTATTGCATGCTCTCAGTATAGTCATGCTGGCCACATGATCAAGGAAGTACTTATCTTCGGACAAAGCTGGCTTCCTCAGCTAAGAAATGGAGATGACCATCACCCTGTAGAGTTGGACATAACTTGACAGGGAAAACATTTACCTTTTAATAGCAATATGGACGTATTTTCCAATTGCCCTTGTAGAATTTTATTTTTTAACTTTCTGGTCCTTAGCATGGTGGTCCTTCCTGATAGTTCAAATGTTAATCAGGCCCAGCATTGTTTAGTCGGCTGTGTGCTACCATGTGCCGGATTTTGAAGTCCTGTTTCTTTAGCCATTGTAAATTCCAAAATAACAGCTGTGCACTCTATATTGTCCCATTGCTTCTACAGTGACAGAGTTAGCAAATGCTTATTTTAGGAAACTATAGAAAGACATGAGAAGATGAACTAGTGATATTTATTTATTTATTTATTATTCAAATTTGTATACCGCCCCCTCTCCCTAAGGACTCGGGGCGGTGCACAACCAAATAAAAACATATAAATACAAATACAATAATTTAAAATACATTAAAAGGATTAAATAAATTGGCATTAAAAATTAAAAAGTAGGGAATTAAGAAAGTTAAAACCATTCTAAAAACCAAATTTAAAACCATTATACATAACTCTAGGCCAGACCGACTAGATGGAATAGGTGGGTTTTTAGTGCGGGCCGGAAGGTCAATAGGTCGGGGACGGTCCTCATCTCCGGGGGCAATTCGTTCCAGAGGGAGGGTGCTCCCAAAGAGAAGGAACGAACCCTCGGGGTTGCCGGCTGTCCAGCCGGCAGCACCCCGAGGAGGCCCGCCCTATGAGAGCACACTGGTCAGCGAGAGACTGACGGTAGCAGCAGGCGGTCCCATAAATACCCAGGTCAAAAGTGGTGTAACATGGGAGCTCTGAGAAGTCCCCAAGACCACCCACGCGGCTGCATTTTGCACCAGCTGGAGCCTCCGGGTGCTCTTCAAGGGGAGCCCCATGTAGAGAGCATTGGCATAATCCAGACGGGAGATGACGAGGGCGGATGTGACTGTGTGAAGTGCATCCCAATCCAGAAACGGCCGCAACTGGTAGATCCTGTGGACCTAATAAAAAGTCCCCCTGGCGACGGCTGCTATATGATCTTCTAACGACAGCCGTACATCCAGGAGGACACCCAAATTGTGTGCCCTCTCCGTGGGGGTCAGAATTTCCCCCCCCATGGCCAGCGAAGGAGTAAACTGGCTGTATCGAGGCGCCAGAAAGCACAGCCACTCGGTTTTGGCCGGGTTGAGCTGAAGCCTGTTTCGCCCCATGCAACCCCGCACTGCCTCCAGGCACCGGGTTATCACTTCCACGGCTTCGTCAGGGTGGCCCGGGGTAGAAAAGTACAACTAAGTATCATCAGCGTACTGATAGAATTCTACCCCGAAGCCATGGATGATCTCACCCATAAATGTTGAACAGGAGGGGCAAGAGCCCCGACCCCTGAGGTACTCCGCAAATCAGGGGCCTCGAGGTTGATCTCTGCCCCCCTGCCAGCACAAATTGCGAGCGATCAGAGAGGAAGGAGGAGAACCACCGTAACACGGTGCCTCCCACTCCCAACCCCCCCAGCCGCCGCAATAAGATACTGTGGTCGACAGTATCAAAAACCGCTGAGAGATCTAATAGGACCAGGACAGAGGAAAAACCCCTGTCACGGGCCCTCCAGAGATCATCAACTAATGCGACCAATGCCGTTTCCGTGCTGTACCCGGGCCTGAAGCCTGATTGCGTGGATCCAAATAGGATGATTCCTCCAGGTGCCGGGGAAGCTGTCGTGCCACCACACTCTCAACAGCCTTTGCCATAAAGCGAAGATTGGAGACTGGACGGTAATTAGACAATAAGATCAGATCCAGGGACGGTTTCTTGAGGAGGGGTCTCACCACCGCCTCTTTCAAGGCAGGAGGTAAGAACCCCTCATTCAAGGAAGCGTTTATAATACCCTGGAACCAACCATGTGATACAGCCAGGAGGGACACGGATCCAATAAACGTGGTGGCATTAAGCCCACCCAGCATCCTGTCCACATCCTCGAGGGTCACAGGATCAAACTCGCCCCAGATAACCTCACTGAACTCTGCCCCCACCCCCCCGTCCGGAGTTGCCCAGTCAGAGTCCAACCCATCCCGGATCTGAGTTATTTTGTCCTGCAGAAAATTCGAAAAATCCTCAGCCCGCCCTTGTAGAGGTTCATCCCGCGCTCCCACCTCTAGGAGGGAGCGGGTCACCCTAAAAAGGGCGGCTGGGCAATTCCCCGCGGACGCAATAAGGGCGGAGAAGTGAGAACGCTTCGCCGCCTCTATCGCCACTAAATAGATCCTAATATAGGACCGCAATAGTGTTCGGTCAGATCTGGAGCGGGTGGTCCTGCAATCACTCTCTAGGCGTCTTTTCCGGCGCTTCATCTCCCTCAGCTCCTCGGAGAAGCAGGGAGCCAATTGGGATCGGCATCGGATCAGAGGCCGCAAGGGCACAACTGATCAAGGGCACCAGCTGCCACCCTATCCAGGTGGCGACCAGGTCCTCAACCGGGTTGTGCGTCCGAGTGCTGGGAAATGGCCCAAGCTCCATCAGGAACCTATCCGGGTCCATCAGGCGCCTGGGGCGGAAGCATCGTATCGGCTCAGCCTCCCTGCGACGAGGGGGTGCAGTATGGAAGTCGAGCCTAAGGAGCAAATGATCAGACCATGACAGGGGCTCAACAACTATGTCCCCTATACCTAGACCATCCTGCCACTGTCCAGAGACAAAAACCAAGTCCAAGATGTGACCCCCAATGTGAGTGGGGTCCCTAATTAACTGGGTCAGGCCCAAGGCTGTCATGAAAGCCAAGAACTCCTGGGTTACCCCCGAGGTACCGCCAGCTGAAGGCAGGTTGAAATCCCCCATGACCATAAGCCTGGGGGTCTCAATCGCCAAGCCGGCTATAATCTCGAGCAGCTCAGGCAGGGCCGATGTCACATAGCAGGGAGCCAGGTATGTGATCAATAAGCCCATCTGAATCCCGGAACCACATTTCACAAAAAGGGATTCACATCCGGTTGTCTGAGGAACAGTGGATTCCCTAGGGCATAGATCTTCCTTAATAATTACTGCAAACCCCCCACCCCCTCCCCTAGGCCCTTGGCTGATGAAAAACCTGAAACCCAGCTGGGCACATCTCTACCAGGGGAACACCCCCTTCATGGCCCAGCCAGGTCTCAGTAACACCCACCAGGTCCACCCTCTCATCAGTGATCAAATCAGAGATAAGGGAGGCTTTATTAACGACGGACCTGGCATTGCAAACCATCAGCCGAAGGCCCGGGGCCGGATCGTTCAGACAACCTAGGGAACGGGAGATGACCTGGAGGTGTAATTATGTGTAATTCACTTAGAATTAAAGGTTCACCTATAAGTCAACCTAAACCCTAGCATTGGGAGGAGGAAAAGAGCTGTTTCCAAGATAATTGGGAGAACACTTCAACATTTCTGGCACAAACAGTGAGTGGCTGTCACAGAATCGGCATGGGTTGATGGGTAACTGTAAATAATTGTAAATTATAAATAATTTGTAACGCCTTTTGTAACTCTGTTAATGTTATTTCTTTATTAAGCACTTCTCTGTTTTCTTCTGAGATTGGGCTCAGACTATTTCCCTCCAAGTAGTATCTAATGTTTTTTTCCATAACTTCTTGCTTATAAAGCTCACCAAAATATCTTTGCGCAATTCTCTTTTTTCTCCTCCATCTGATAATACACTGTCCCTTCCTCATCCTTGAGTTGCTGAATTAGTCTTTTCTCTTTCTCTATTTTTAATGTATGGGGGGAAAAAATCTACATATTGAAATATGGCAGACTTGATCGATTAAGAATGAACAATCATTATAGATGTTTTTCCATTTCTGTCAAAATATAGAGTAGATATTATCATTATTATGCGGAAAATGGACCAAGACTAAAACCACTCACTTATATAAAATGTGTCAGGCTTCATATTATCCCAAAGAGATTCCTACAGATTCCTTCAATGCAGCAGTTGAATGTAAAACATCATAATAGTTATTACCAGAGAAGATCAATGGGAAACAATGTTTTGTATTTCTGAATTGTCATTTTCCTATTGATAAAACTCATTTGACATTTTTAGTGATTTCCAGATTGGGTACAGTTCCCAATTTCTACTGATATGTAATATAAAAATTGTATTAAAAATACCCCCTATGTTCAAGTTTCCTTTTTCTGCAAGTTTTCTAAAGTTCCCTAAAGCTGTTTTTGTTTTTGTTTGGTAAATAGTACAGACTCAAAAGAATGTGGATTTCATAAATTGTAATGAAAACTAGAGTTTGTGCTGCTCCAATTTTTTCAGTGTTTAAGGTTCACAAATAGTTTATTTCTCATGACATTAATTGTCATAGGCATGAGACAGTTTACCCAATTCATGTTTATATGTTTCAAAACTATGTGGCATATTAGACGAATTGTAGCAAAAACAGTTTGACATGGAATTGGTTTTCAGTTACATTGTGAACTAATTTCCATGTCAAACTGTTATCGCCACATTTCTGGGATTAGAGAATTACTGTCCGTGACATATAATCTGTGGGCTGAAGTAATATTTTTAAAAGCAGACTTTCTTGTTTGACTTGAAAAGCATAGCACAAATAAAAGGAATGTGTGGCCTTCAGTTGCATCTCAGCCTTTTCAAGGTGTCCAAAGTTCTTGGGAATTAAACCTAAAAGTCAAGGAACTTCACTTTATCCTAAGAGTAAATCCCAACCCTGAGCAAATAAGGCTGCAAGTAGAGGACAGATGGGCAGAGACTACACAATGGTATTACAGTTTATGTGATGCTAATCTGAAAATAAATGCATTAATTAAGCACAGTAATATTTTTCCCTCAACATGTTTGACATGTTTGTCGAATATTATTTTTTAGAAATAATTTCACATTGTGTAAATTTAAGGAGACAGAAGAAATTTTGAACATCCATTTTCAATATCAATACTATGTCGAACATAGGATTGATCTATTATGCATTATATTTGTAATATAACTTCCCTGAAATGAGTAAATGAAATCCAAGTATTCCTAACTAACATTTTGGACTCTTTTCTAAATTGTTTTGCCAATGCAGGTTCCAGGTGCTGCGTTTGATTGGAGGATAGCAGGAAATGTGAGGAGGAGCAGGAAGAGGAGGAGGAGGAAGAGGAGGAGGAGGAATGTAGTTTCCAATTCTTTTAAATATCACTATTCCAGCTAAAGATGTACCTCAGCTATAATAAATCTGATAGTTCACAACAAAAATTGAATTACATTTTTCCACTGCACAATTGTATACATCTTGGAGGAAAATGATCAATCAAATCACAACAGAATTGTTATATAAGAATACTACCTCTATACCCGTGCTTTGCTACGAAACTATGTGATCGGGCTTAGTTTTTGGGGAGGAAAATAATGGGGGGAATGTGCCTCTGCCTACCAGCATCCATTGGTATTCATCTTGCTAGCATCCTGTCAGTGTCAGAGGTGGTATTCAGCAGGTTCTGACCAGTTCTAGAAATTCTGAGTAGTTCAGAAAACTGGCAAATACCACTTCTTACTGGAGATTTTACAGTATCCTTCCCCCGCCACACCCACCAAGCCATACCCACAGAACTGGTAGTAAAAATATTTGAATTCCACCACTAGTCAGTGTGTGAGAGAGTTGAGGGCTGTTTGGAAACTGAAACATAGAAACTGAAACAGTATTTGTTGTGTGAGCAAGAAGGAGACAGCAAGGAGCCTGGGTGTGGCTTCGCTCAACAGTTCTGTACTAAAGCTAGTTGCTGCTGTGAAACTGAAATTGAAACTCCTCTCCTTTGCTTGTCTTTTACATTTGGAATAGATTTCTTTTCAGGTGGGAAGTGGGAATAGAACACTTTGGCATCAGAACGTGTTAATAATAATATAGGAAATAGTAGTGCTCTGATGGTCATTTCAAAAAATCCTTTCTTAGTGAGCACCTAGAAGCCAAGAAGAACATACGTGCCAAAAATTTCAAGTTTGTAGGCTTTATGGTTCTGGAGATTTTGTGATGATGTGTGAGAATTTCGCTTTTATATATATAGATTATGAAATGTTTCTATTTTCCTCAAAACCTTTATAATCTTTCAGTTAACTAAACTGACATTTGCCACCAGATATGCCTCAATTTGATCACAGCCATTTCAGTCTAATCCAGCTGGAAAGCTAATGTTTTGCAGTTTTTGGTGTGACTCTGATTATTGTCAGTTTTGATACTGTGTATTTTGGAACTAAACATCTAACATGTCCTTTTCTTTTCCTATTTCATTTAAGACAAAAACAAAAATTTACTGGAAGTCTACAAAGATGCCTTTCTGAGGGTTTCCTGTAGCTCAGCACAGGAAGCCTATCTTGAATTTCAGCATACAGATAATATCCTATTAAGTTGTTCAGCTTTTACGATGGATGTGATAGAAGCAATGTGTCAGGGCTGTCTTATTTGATTAGTTCTGATGACAAAAAAAGGCACATCCTATGATAAACAATTTCCTTTTCTTAATTCCTATAGGACAATAAATTCTGACAGAATCACAGACACATTGAGACATTTCACATTTTCCTTTGATTAAATAAAATAAAGGTTCCTTGGTAATCTGAAATCATAAGTGTCTCTTTATAAAATTGAAGAAAAGTGCTGATTAATATCTTAACATACAATCTGTTACAATCTGTTTATAATCAACAGTTGCTCAATTTTTTTATGGGGGATAATGCTTTTAGAGCAATCAAAATTGCGTACTCTTGGTAAAAATATAAAGCTTTTTGTGATTTTGAGACTTTTCTCTATAATGTGGCTGCATGAATACAAATTAGACAATGAAACCCCAACATTTTGAAATAAGTGGCCTATTGGAATTTTAAAACCATATTTTGCCACATTCACATAGGCATGGAATATTTATGGCATTGATGAAGCTAAAGTAGCCCCCAACCAAAGCATACACACAAACAAATTCCAAATGACACTTTTGTGAATGCTTAACATAATGCAAAGCACTATTCTGGGACTCCACAATTATGCTGATGATAAGTTTAATATAGAGCTCTATTTGTATAAATAGAGAATAACTATAAACCTGGAAAGTTATACCGGACTACAAAGGATAGTTTCTTATATATGAGTGCATGCAAGGGATCAGATCTCAGCTTTCATTGCAAATTGCAGGGTCCCAATAAGGATTTTGAATGCTTCATCCCATTTTGAAGAAATAGAGATGGCTATGTTCTATAGAGAATGCCATTCAAAGGACTGAACATGGAATTTGAATTAAAAAAAAAATCTGGACTTGTCTGCCTTCAAAATCAGCTTTGTTGAAATGATTAGGACATTTGTATTCATCATCCTATTCCCTTTGTGTTATGCAGAATACAAAACAGGAGTAATAGAAATATGTTAAAGACATGAGATGAAAAAACATAGTTACAATTAGTTTAAACCATCTCCAATCATTAAACTTTTCTAGTGCTTGCAAAGCATCCTTTAAACTTGTCACTTTTCTCTTATGAGAAACTCATTCATACATCTAAGTAGGATTTCTTGGATCTTTCTTTCTCATTCCCTTTGCCACGAGCAACCAAAGTCCAATTCTATCCCCATCATGCCTACTCTATTCTGTACAAGGTAAATTCTCTAATCTGGAGACTTTTGCAAGCCACCATACTGTTGCTTGTATTCCAGAACTAGGAATCATTCTTTTGAATCATCAGTAAGGAAGAAAAGACAGGGACAGCAAACAATGCCATTTTTCTTACTGTGTGAAAAATGAGCAGTGTGAGGTGATCTCCTTTTTCTGGGGACCTGCTGGTCTGGCATCCTATCCTCCCAGAGATCATCAAGGAAATCCATTTAGAACCATGGTGGTGTGGTGGTTAGAATGCAGTATTTGCAGGCTAATTCTGCTGGGATTTGATCCTCACTGGCTCAAGGTTGATTCAGCTTTCCATCCTTCCAAAGTTGGTAAAATAAGGACCCAGATTGTTGGAGGCAATTTGTTGACTCTGTAAACTGCTTAGAGATGTCTGTAAAACACTGAAATAGTATATAACTCCGAAATGCTATTGCTATTGTCCATTCACATTTCTTTTGTGTGAATGTGATCCTTTTTATTTTCATTGCTTTTGGAGATAAAGAAGTTACTTTTTCTTTAACACAGGAATAGATTATAATTTTACCCTGAGAGCTAATAAATACCATGTAAGGCCGCATGTCGATGGAAGCTATAGAAGATCTAGAGTTCTCTGTCTCACATATGGCAATTCATATCTATCTATAAAGCTATTAAAGACATTAACATCATTAGTATATATTTAGGCGAACCATCCACATACATAAGGGGAAAAAGCAGATTAATCTCCCATTAACTAGGACCTATCATTCAATATAGAAATAGATTATCTTGTATAATACATTATATTGGGCCTCTGTATGAGAAAAGGACTAGGTAAAAAATGGCAGACAAATGAAAAACAAAACACTTGTGGAAGAAAGGAATTTGTCTTCAGTTATTGCGAAAATATATATAGACAGACAGTTTTAAATAACATTTGAAAGAGGGTTGCTAAAACTGGCTTAACTGGTTATCTAATCTGAGGCCTCCCATTAACACATCATATCTTAACTGATAAGGGTGTGCAGAAAAAGCTTGTTTATTTCAAGCCTTTTGGGTTTTTGTCCATCACAAGGAAATTAGCAGTTAGCAAATGTAGTTGGGAAGGTTAGTCATTTAAAAACTGCATCAAGTGCCTAGCAAATGTTGGAAATGTAATAAAAAACGGGCACATACTATCATATGTGATGGATGTGATAAAGCAAGAAAATTTTGGGAAAAAATACATAAATGATTAGAAAAGGTGATTGGAAAACATGTAGATTTTAAACCTGAACTATTTTTACTAGGTATAATATCAGCTAAACTTGATAAGAAAAGTATGTATTCAATATTGCATGTCTTGACAGCAGCAAGGATTGTATTTGCTCAATGCTGGAAAAAAGAAACATCATGAAGTGAAGAAATAATTGAGATACTAGAATATGCAGAAATGGACAGACTTGGCATTAAAAATGAAACAGAAAGAAGACACAGAATATTATCAAATACATGGAATCTATTTTATCAGTGGTTGGAAAAAAAGGGGTGGAGATTAAGAAGGCAATATGTATTGTTAAGCAAATTGAATAGGAAATGTAATTAATTTTTTTTTAAAAAAAACCTGCCTCAAATTGTAAGCAGATGCACTGCCTTAGAGGTTAACATTGCATTCACACCAGAATCTTATCCATACCAGAACTTATTTTTGCAATGACAACAATCAAATGCTATTTTAATCAGTTATTGTCCCTTGGAAGAAAGAATTAGAGCTTCTCAGAATCTTTTCGAGGGTCCATTGTTAGACAAAGAAGCTGCTAAAGCATGTTGCAGTTTGTTGATTGCAACTCTCCATATATTTCAGTCTACAATCTTTCTAGACCTATTTTTATAACCTCTTCCCATTTTCTGTGTCTTAGTTACACGGCAAGGCACACGCCCACCAAACGGTGAAAGCAACTTCTCGGCATGTGACAGATGGCAGATGAGTCAGGCTCCACTTACTATACTGAACACATTTTTGGCTATGCAGCTTTAAAAAAAAATGGTAGAGGTGGAGTAAATGTACTACTGTTGTAGCCAACAGAAGAATGAGAGGCACAAGCTAGTGTTTTGAGTTAAATAAAACAATTCAATCCTCTCTTGTATCATGAATTATTCTTTTATTTTCTCTGGTGACTCCTGCCTATATTTTCCCTGCTGAGCTGTGGACGCAGAGCAGCTGGTAAAAGATCTGGGAGCTAATATAGATGTAGTCCCAAGAATCAGTCTACTAAACTGAATGTCTTCAAACAAGCAAATATGTTTTTAGATAGTGAGTAGCCCAGTAACAATAGTCCACCTTGAGGGTTTCACAAATGTCGCTAGTGATATTTTGAATGAATGAGCTGCTAAGGTTCCCCCCCCCCCTTCAAGGCATAGGGAGCAAGAAACAGAGACATGAGTCCAAAGTTTGCATAAAACTGAAGAAGGAAAAGTCTTATCTAAAGATTTTTCACTATACTATCTCTTGTCATTTGCTTTTAGCATGGATAAAACGTCTCTCCTGTATAGATTCTGGGGGAACATGTGAAGTGTAAAACAATCTAGCTTTCAGGGAAAATAATTTATCAATTCTATATTATTCTCAATCTTTCTTCTGGCAGGACTTGATTTTTTTTTAATAGCAGAGCAGAAAGAAATCCAATAGCGTATCTTCTTTAACCAAATGGTGATATATAGAGCATGGGAAAGGATCTTTAGGACAAGGCTGAACTGAACTCCAAAAGCATTTGGATCCAAAACAACCACTAAACAACCAAGTCTAAGGTATTAAGCTTCATCATATGTTGGTGCTATTATGGGACCTTTACATGTTGTCTTGAGAGTGATGTTAATAAGATTTGTTGCTGTGATAAGAGTAATCTATACTGAGACCAAGGAGAGTTGATTTGGTGTTGTGGTTAAGGCATCAGGCTAGAAATTAGGAGTCTGTGAATTCTAGTCCCACCTTAGGCACAAAGCCAGGTGGATGACCCTGAGTTAGTTTTTCTCAACCCTTTAAGGAGGCTATGGCAAACCACTTCTGAAAATCCTTGAAAATTGCAGGGTCTTTTCTAACCAATCTCCAAGAATTATATATGATTGAAAAGAAGGGGAAAAAATACTGAAACATTGCATAACTCTCTTATACTGTGAGGAATTAAGAAGGCAGATGCAAGCTGGCCATTTGCAATACTGTAGCAACAATTGCTGTCTGCTCCTACCAATGCCCCTGGGAAAGGGCACTAATATAAAAGGAAGCCCACCAGAAAGTAATACATCCTTACATTCCCCAAATCTGGAGCTATCTTTGCATTGGACAATCTTGAATATTCTTTATGAGTTGTTTGGCTGGAAGAAGAATAGAATTCTACTGACCTCAGAAGGATGGAAGGCTAAGTCAGGATTGAACTCCAGGCTGTGGGCAGAGTTTGCCACAATACTGCATTCTAACCACTGCGGCACCAGGGCTCATAAAATAGTCTGGTTACTTTCCAGGTCATATAAATATTTCACCTTTATTTTTATTTATGGTGGGCTCAGATAGCATTGGGATGTGAAGCCTAGATATGTTGCTCAGGAAGGATTTCTGATGGTGATGGCAAAGCACAGAAAATTTGAGACGCAGGGATGTGTCTTATACAATGATACTGTCAATGTTAATTATACAGTAGTGTGGTGCAGATGGCTCAACATTTTTATTCATGCCACCTGTTTGGATCCAACATAACCCCCAACAGATGTACTACCATTAGGGGAAAACTTTTAATTTAGCAGAGAAGATGTTTTTTGTGTGGGGTGGGGTTGGCTGTTTTTTTCTGAAGTCTCCAACTTGAAATAAATATTCTAAAGGACTGGAAAAAAGAATGTAAAAGGACAAAGCAACAACGGTCCTTCACTCTCTTGCTAGATTCTGCATTCAACCCACCACCCAGTTTAGGACAGAAATGTCAGGAACTGCAGATAGTAATTTAACCCAAATTCTTTTGAGTATATCATAGTAAAAGGACTGTAGCTCAATGGGAGAATAACATAGGCATTCATGAATCCAGGTTCTCTGATGCCTAAAGAAAACTTTCTCTCTAAAAGCTCTAAAGAATCATTGCCAGTCACTGTAGACCTGCTTTCCATAATCTGATGCCTTCCAGATGTGTGTGACTTGGCATTACAACTCCTGGTTGGAAATTGTGGACATTGTATATGTAACAAAGCTAAAGAGCAGAGAGAATAGAGCTTAAGAGATAAATTCTTTTCAATTCTTTTCAATATGTATATCTAATAGATACAATGAACCCTGGGCACACTCACCTGTTTCACGTATCCTTTGCTGTTTGTACATTTGCTTGAATTCTGTTTTCTTAATTAAAACTAGGATAGTATGTGCTTAGGTATATAACTTGTTTAGGCCCACCCCTCCCCATTTCATTGCTTCAGTAAATAGTGGTGAAACAAATTATTTGTTCTTCTTTAAATTTTAGTCTGTTCTTGGTAGCTTTATGATGGTAAATTGCAGTTTTCTAAGGTCAAAGTTCTCAAGATTGAAAGTGGCAGGAAAGAGAATGTTGTCTTATGTTGACAAATCTTTTCTGTTCATTATGCCCTTCTAGTACCATGTCTCTGCTATTGGATGACCTGGACTCTTTGAAAGGAGGCCACTGTATCTGCATTTTTTATGGTGTCAGCTTAGAACCTTTGAAGACATTTGTAATCCTCATAGAATGGGCTGGAATAATGTGGTTAATGTATTCCATATTCTGATAGTTTGCAATGTTCAAAATTTCTTTTCAAGTGGAATTTTTCTCTCGTTCATAGGTGGTATTCAGCAGGTTCTGACCAGTTCTGAAGAACCGGTAGCGGAATTTTTGAGTAGTTCAGAGAACCGGCAAATACCACCTCTGACTGGAGATTTTACAGTATCCTTCCCTTGCTACGCCCACCAAGCCCACAGAACCAGTAGTAAAAAAATTTGAATCCCACCACTGCTCTCATCTATATTGAAACTCTGGCTGGGTATGTTTTTGGTGACTGTTCACAAATGCAAGTTTGAATTAGAGTTAAAAGAATGCACCTAATATGTAGAATTAGATAAGAATCTACGGATCCATTTTTCACCTACAATAGAAATAGCTATAATTAAAAATTGGCTTATGTGTGTGTGTAGTGCCCACATATCAAAGGACTGTGTTGTCTCACTGATTGAAAGGTCTCTCCAAAGTGATTTGTAGTCCAGATGGTCCTCAGTTTGCAACAATTCATTAGTGACCATTTGAAACTACATTGGCACTGAAAAATGTGACTTATGACTGTTTTTACCATTATTACCATTGTAGCATCCCCATAGTCATATGATCAAAATTCAGATGCTTGGCAACTGATTCATATTTATTACTGTTCTGACAAGCAAAGTCAATGGGGAAGCCAGGTTCACAACCATGTTACTAACTTATGAACTGCAGTGATTCACCTTTAACCAAGGTGGCAAGAAAGATTGTAAAATGGGGCAACATTTACTTAATAACTGTCTCATTTAGCAACAGAAATTCTGGGCTCATTGTGATCATAAGTTGAGAACTACCCATGCTTGCTAGTTTAAAAATTGTATTAAATGTATACTCCAGCTTTCAGCTTATGTAAACACTCAAGATGTTTTACAAAATAAAGAATGTAAAACACAACACAGGGATCAATATGATGAAAATAAAAAATCAGAATGATTACAGATAAATTAACAGTTAACAGCTTGTTGAAGAGATGTAGTTTTGCCAAGTTTGTATTTACTGGAAGAATGGGAGCCAAATGCATCTCGTTGTGGAAGGCCTACCGCAGCCTGAGAGCCAAACAGAAGGAGTCTTTCTCCTAAAACCATATGGTCCAGTTTCAGGCAGTGGAAGAAATATATATTTATTCATATTGCTATGTAGGACAAATATATCTCCATATTTACTCCAAACATGCTTCATTAAATTCAGTGGGAGTTATCCCTAGATAAATAATGAAAGAATTGAATCCTGTGACCAACCACCATATGCCAAAGTTTAATGCAGTGTTCTGTCTTGCAGATGAGCATAGCAAACACTGAGCCACATTGTTTCTCCCTGTCAATTTTGGATTAATACAATACCCAAATGTGCAACTGAATTCTTCTCCCAGAAGAACAAGTAATTCCAAAACAGAACCAAAAGCATGTGGATAATGGAATACAATTTTTAACCCTTTTCCTGGTTAAAGTTGAACACCCACAAAGTCAACCAAGTTTGAATCAACTTGCAAAAGATTTGGGTACATGGATTCCTGCACAGTGTTAGATCCATAGGATGACAATGGTTTTATTTGGATGAGACCTGTAGTGGTATGTGGGAATGACCTTGAGTGAAGAAGGAAAGAGATACTGTGCTGGTTAAACAGTATATAGTTAGTTTGGGAATGAGATCTGTCCCCTTAAGGGAATGCCTCATGGGAAATGTAGTTAATGCCTCATGGGAGATGTAGTTCATGTCATGTGGTCATATCTGTAATCCTGATTGGTCACTGAATTGACCTCTGGTTGGATTGGGGGAAGTTTTCTTCATTCTTACTTGGATCCAGCAACGTGCTGGAGTCTCCCCTTACTGTAACATTATGGGATGAAGATAACTATCTTTTCACACTATGAAGACAACAATGCAAAGATTGGACATTAGATGAATCTCAACATAACTGAGAGTTATAACTTGAGGATGCCTGATATAATCCAATAAAGAAACTTTGTATGGAAGCCTTTGTAGTGTTTAACTCCTTATCTCAGGTATTTTGAGAAGATAAATATTGCCTGAGATAAGACAGATACTGCCTAAGGATCAGACAAGAGGGGAGGAGCCTGAAATTTAGAAAGGACCTGGTCTTGATCAGGCAGTAAGAAGAGATGATGGGAGATTTGCATTTTCAGATTTGCAAGATTCTGGTAATGTAGCTTTACAATAAATTAGAATTAGTTCATCTGGTCATGTTTTCTGTCTGAGATAACTGGGACAGCTTACATCAATCTTGCAAATCTGAAAATACGAATCAATTATAGTGGGTCCTTCCTAAGTCTTTGACCATTAAGCAATTGCAGGTTCCTCCAACCTTTTTGCCTGATTGTTCTTTGTCTAGGAATAACTCTCACTGAATTTAACGAGGCACACTTGGAGTAAATATGGGATATATTTGTCCTACACAGCAATATGAATAAATATACATTTCTCCCACTGCCTGAAACTGGACAACAGATATAGCTGCTGGGAGTAGGTAGCTTCAGTACAAATCAGTTCTATAACTCTATTAATAACAATAGGAATAGCATTTAGGCTTATATACAACTCCATAGTACTTTACCGCCCTCCCTGGGCAGTTTACAATGTTGAAGTATTATTTCCATATTGCCTCCAACGATCTTGATCCTTATTTTACTGTCCTTGGAAGGCTGGAAAGCTGAATAAACCTTGAGCCCCATCAGGATCAAACTCCAGGTTTAGGCAAAGTTTGCCTGTAATATTGCACCTTAACCACTGAGGCACCACACTACTCTGCAGTAGTGTGGCAATTAGGGTTGTATGAAGTATTAGTCAGTTTTCCTAACATTGAGCATGATACACAGGAGATAAAGCAGCTTGAATAGATGCTATTTGTTAGTTTGTAAACTTTGAATAGCAGCTTTCTTTTTAGCATTTCATTTGTGAATGCACCTAAGTTCTTAAAGTCTCTGGGCCATGTTCCAGAAGATGATGATGTAATATAAACATTGATCACTTGCCAGTATGACATTCTTAGGATTTCTCCCCCCAAGTGTGGGTTAAATACCCCATTAGGAGAGCTTTGTTGTAAGTTGGCTGCAGCTTTCTTGAGCTTGATTTGTAGGTTCAGTAGTGCCAAGTACCATTTTACAGATCTTTTTCTATAAATACATCCCTTGAGAGACTTTAAAGAAGCTCTTAAGTGACAGCTCCTGGCTGACTTTGTTTCCGCACAGACACTAAGTGGGTCTGATTGGTATTTGGAGACCTGAAGAGAATATCAAATGTATAAATGTGACCAAGAGGACTGAAACCCCCTCCCCAAAACAGTCTTTTTCAACCTTGACAACTTTAAGATATGTGCACGTCAACTCCCAGAATTCTCCAATCAGCCATGGGGAATTAAAGCTGCCAAGATTAATAACAGCCAACCACTTTCATGCTGTTGCCAAGAAAACCGTATCAACATGTCTGTTAAGGTAACAGCCTCATAGAGAAGTGTTATCAAGAAGTGGTAGGGGAATGTAGTGGATTCAGTGACCACGAGAATGATCCTGGTGAGAGTGGGGTTCCAGTAAGGATGACATGGGAAATATCAACCTAAGACTAATCCACAACAGTAAATTGTGATTGGCTCTGCAGGTATGAGGAAAGCCAATCCATCTAAGAGAAAGAACTCCCAAAATCATATGAGTCAATGACAAGAAACATCTATGACTTATTGAGACATGCAGATGTAGCTGATGAGGCCTCCTTCAATTACTGGGGAAGAGTGTTGAACTTTTGTATATTAATTCAGAGTTGGTGTTTATGGCTAGTCTCAGGAAATCTGATGGTGAATGGTTTTAAAAAGACGCTCCTTGTTTTATGAGGACAAATAACATTGAAACAAATATGAGAAGCATTTCCAGGGAAATATGAAATTGCTATAATAAAAAATATATTGAATTAGAAGTTTTAGATCTAAGAGTACTTAAGTAGATGAGAATTGTGCATTTAAAAGAGTCATTAGATTGCCTTATTTGGAGCCTAAGATCAAAGGAAGGAATGGAATTGCTGTCATGTTCAATAGGCATGGCTAAATATGTGTTTAGCTGTAACCTACGTGACAAGGTTATACTGTATTGTTCCTGGAAAACCAGTTTTACATCAGTCTCATTTGAATGTATGTCAGGTATGTATATGTAAATGTATATCCTACCTTCATTCCGTGGCTCAAAGCAGGTAGATGCTGCACTATCCTCCCATTTCATCCCCCTAATAAGCCAGTGAAATAGGTTGACTAAGAGAAGGAGAATGGCCCAAAGTTATTCAGTCAGCTTCCAGAGTGAAGATGGACTTAAATATAGATTTTCCCCATGTCAGTCAGTAAAGCACTACATCATCCTGGCCAGACCATCACATTATAGTCTGGTGAAACACACTGAAGAAGTTTACAGCATATTCTAAGGCATTAAATGACTGATCATTGAATGATTAGAATGAAGATGGAGAATAAAGGAACCTGACATTAAGGTATGATTTGGGTAAATACAATAATGTAGAAGGTGGATAAGCAGAGGTGGTATTGAGCAGGTTCTGACCAGTTCTGGAGAACCGGTAGTGGAAATTTTGAGTAGTTCAGAGAACCGGCAAATACCACCTCTGACTGGTCCCGCCCCCATCTATTCCCTGCCTCCCGAGTCCCAGCTGATTGGCTGGGTCTTCTTTCGTTGCCCTGCACAGGAGAATGAAGCTGGAAAGCAGGTTAGTGGGGTGGGGAGGGAATGGGATTTTGCTGTAACCTTCCCCCAGGAGTGGGGAGGGAATGGAGATTTTACACTATCCTTCCCCTGCCATGCCCACCAAGCCACATCCACAGAACCAGTAGTAAAAAAATTTCAATCCCACCACTGTAGATAAGTATTATTTTTTATTTGCACACATGCTTGAAGCAGCATTAATCTAGATTTTTGGGGAATGTATTGCAAACTGAAGACAGATCTGCAGAAGTGGAGCTGACATTTGCGGCAAAAACAAGGAAGTGGGGAGTAGGCTGGTTCCAAGGAACCTCTTTGAATAAAGAAAGAATGGAAGATCAACCATATGTGCTCTGGATGAATGCTTCTCATGAAGAGTCCACAGGACAGCAGCTTTCCTAAGGTTTGAGCACTGCAAGATGCCAGGATCAACCCTCATGGTTGCAATCACTTGTTTAGCAGAGCATTTAAAAGGACACCGAGTTTGCAAATCTTACCTTCAGAAATTGTCTATTGATTATCTTAAAGCTATTGGCGACCTTTGGAATGATAAACTTGAACAGTCTTCACTAGGTGGGTTTGTCTTCAGCTATCAACAAAAGAAAAATTAATTATAAGCTTAAGAACTTAAAGAACTTGGAAATAAACAACAAAAAGCTAAATAAGTTTTTGGGCTAAAATTTTACAAATGGATTAAGTGTCTAGTTAAATTTTGAATATTGATTTTGCTATAATATTTGGAATTGCTTAAATTATAAGGAATAAACAGCTTTGTTATGGAAAACAGATTTGTTTTGGTTATTGCAAGATATAACAAAGATAAGTAATTTTATTATTTTAAAAACTGAACACTAGAGGGACTAAAGTTCCTAGGCAGAAGGAAAACAATTACAACCCTGCTCTTTTTTATTGGGATTTACAAAATGATGCAAAAATGTTATAAAACTGAAAATATTAAATGGTACTTTTGAAGAGTAGAGCCAGAAATTAATAGTCACACTATCATGAGTGTCCATAAAGATGTTTGCTCTAGAGATATAGACTATGTCCAAAAGATATTATTGAAGAAATGACAGATGTGGAACAAATTTCATCTGCCAAAAAAGATATTATGCCAAAAGTAGATTTCCAAATGAGAGACCAACAGAATGACTTGGAAAAAGGGACTGCAGGGACCACCAACAATTTTGGGCACCAGGGACTGGAGGGAATGTGGTTTTGTGTGCTGCTTGCATTCTGCAGAAAGGGTTTCGCTTGATTGTGCAGCCTAGTTGCTGGCATGCCATGGACTGGTGCCAGTCCACAGACCAGAGGTTGGGGACCCCTGCTTTATAGTGGATATGAAAAAGAAACTGGCTGATGTTTAAAAAAAAAACTAAAGTGAAATAAAAATGACCAAGAGAATGACCTGGATGATTATTCTTATTGCACTTACAAAAGGCTAAAGCCTTAAAGAACTTCAGCCAGGGATAAAGAAGAATTCAAGAGAAATAAAATTCTACAACACTATTTGAATGAATTAAAGAATAAATCTGTTAGAAGCATGCACACACACACATTCTGTCTATAAAGTTGGTTACAAGGTAAGCAAGCTCTTACAGACTTTGTGCTAATATCTGAGCTGAAAAATTCTGAGCTGAGGTATCTGAGCTAAAATCTGAGCTGAGGTATCGCTGTATTCCCTGGAATCAAATCAATTACTTAAATGAAGCTGAAAAAGGGTATGTCATTCAGCATGGGTACTTTTAGGTGTAGACTGTGAAACAGACCATAAATTATACATATTAAACATGCAGGGCAAATATAGAAAATTAAAGAGAATAATATTTGATGTGGCAGAATACAGTCAAAATATAAAAAAACAATACAAGGGACAGGTTTGGTGTTCTTAATTTAAGTGGATAAAAACTTTTAACAATTCTCAACTCAAAAGACATAAAAGAAATTGGGACAAAATGCAAAGCATATCCCCTTTGAATTTCAACTAGGGAAACATATACATTTCTTAAGAACCAGTGATCATGACTGCCCCACTCCCCACCCCAAAAGGGAGATGAAAGCTGTGTGCAGTAAGAAGGATGTAGAAGGACTGATTGTAAAATGTCAGTGTCAGATAAGGAAGAATAGGGAAAGATATATCAATCAAAAATGTCAACAGAGGAAAATAGCAAGGGAAATGGGTGAAGTTTTAAGAAGCTTGCAGGAAAATGTATGGCTCATGCAGGAAGAGACTTCATGGAGACTGAGACAAAAGAGGTTAAAGGAGGAAAGAGTAGCATGTATCCCTTACAAATAGAACTATAGAATGTTGAAATATTTGCAGAAACCAATTCCACTTGAAAGCAAGATATGAAAAAGCAATAGACCAGCTGCCAAAATAAAAAAGCTCCAGGCATAGATGAAATGTTCATTGAAGGCTGGAAGAAAAAAGGCAATTAACTCCATGCCAACAAGACTAGAGAGTGAGAAAGATTGCTATATAATACTGGAGAAGAATGATGCAATGATCAAACCACTGTATGGGAATAATGTAAAAGACATTTCAAAGGAAAAAATAAATATTACATGGAGAAAAAAAATCTCAAACAAACAAGCATATTTCAGAAAAGGCGGAGACTTGAGATCTGATAGTTATTTCAGGAATAGCAGAGTTAGGAAAAAGGATAGAGGGTTCAAATTGGAGGTCAAGACATCAGCAGTTGACATATGCAGATGATACTTTATTAGCTGAAAGTAGAAACAAGAATGCATTATGAAAATAAAATTGGAAAGAAAAAATGTAAGTAATGTTAATCAGTATGCAGAGTGAGCTCACGACTGATAGCAAAGAATTAAGGGTAGCAGACAATGTTGTTTTCCTGAACTCAGTGACCAGCAAAATAGGCCAGTAAAGTTAAAGACTGGACTCTTTAGAGGCGAGGTAAACTACAGCTGTAAAAACTGAACAAGGAGAAATAGCAAAAGAAAGAAGATTGATGTCTGAAATATGGATCTGAAGACATTTACTAAGAGTATCACATACTGCAAGAAGAGCCATCGGTCAATATAGGACCAAATAAAGAATGATCTCTCCCTTAAGGCACTGATCAGTAAACAGAACTCATATATTTAAGTGTGTGATGTGAACAGATGAAGAACTAAAACAAATCGCTATGTCTGAGAGGGCTGAGGTAAATACAAAAGGGAAAGACAAAGGATAAAGTGGATGGACAGGATTAAGGGATCCCACAGCTATTCTTTTAAGAGCTGCAGGTTATTGCTGAGATGGCAAGCATTTGCTGTTCAAACCATCAGGAGTTGAGCCTCATCCAGTTGTACCTTATTAAAAACAATTTCAGTCCGAGTCATTACCCTAAATGTGAACATTTATGTTTCTTTGACCGATATTAAAATGTTTCTTCCCCCTTTTGCCAACTACATAAGTATTTGGTGAATTAATTGCAATTTAATTTGAATTACGTTTATATTCCAGGAGGCAACTGGGACCCTTTGAGGTGGAAATGTAGTTTATAACAGTATAATTAATGCAGTGCTCAAGTTCTCTATGAGGAATGATATTAAAATAATCCATTATGAGGATTGGTGCTATTCATTGCAATTCAAACACAAGCAGAAGATATGAAATAATAAACTGCAATTAGGTAGTTGTAATCAAACACCTGTTTAAGTCTTTATGGTAAGTTAAGCACAACTTACATGCTCAGTAAATGTAGCTCTAATGCATAGTCAAGTCATATATGACTTGATCTGAAAAAGAGGAAGAACTATATTCATCTGTGGTTGAAGTAGCCTTCTAAGTAATCTTCTGAAAGTGGTCTTCATAGCAATTTAACTGCTATGAGAGGTAATTGTGAAAAATTGTTATGTAGGAAATAAAGTTATAACACACAATTTATTAATGGCCACAATTTGTTAGCATGTTGGATAATAGCAGCCCATATAAATACATTAGGATTGTGCAAAGCTAGAACTTTGTGTTGAGTAAATCATGAATTAGTTAACCACTGATAAGTGTATTGTGCTAACATAACTGTTGTGTATATGTGCATGTCCACTTCTATATCTCATTTCACTGCTGTAATAAATGAATGATCCCGATGTTCAGTACCATATATGCGGTCACAGGTTTTATCCTGAAAGAGTAGCTGCATGGGACATAAACAGCAAAAAGCAGATTGGGTCAGCATATGAATGATAACCCTTTGGAAAATGATCGACTGATTTAAGTATATGGTTGAATCAGTCTGTCAACATAACAGGCACTAGATCTCTGAAATTATATTTTGAATTATGATAACTTCATGACGATAAATAATTTTATATCGTAATAAATATAAATACATTAGACAATATTATAAAGATAATTTAATTAGTCATACAATAGACAGCAAAGAAAACTTTTACAGATATCTCAGAAATTTGTGCAATGACATATTTTGTGAGATCTTGCCCTTCAGAGAGACAGTTACTGTATCCAGTAGCTAGGTATCCAGTTCCAAGTTGTGTTACAAATTAAAAGCTAATATATGAAGCATTAATTAAATGTTTCTTGTAGAATTAGTGCTTATAGATTCACCAGAACAAAATACAAATTGCTGTCTCTAACCAGCACAGAAGTTGTATGACATACTGATGTTTTGTGTGCTTTGTTGATCTTGTTACATTAGAAATGGGAAAAAATACAGTATTATCCATTTCCAGTTCAGATCAACATTGTAGAATCAACTTAGCTAAAGAAAATTATATTCTACTATTCTATACTGCATATATATATATATTTGTTTCTCAAGTTCATTTTAGTTCTCAGGCAATACTGGATGATTCCCTGTCTACTATCCAAAAATTGCAGAAATCTTTTGACAGACATCTAGGGTACGTATGTATGCATGCATGCATGTATGTATGCATGTATGTATGTATGTATGTATGTATGTACTGAAACTAGCCAATATTAATGGTATGTTCTTCTGTATCCCTAATACCTTCCACTGTACTTCACTTTGTCTAGTACAGGGGTGTTACACTCGTGGTCCATGGGCTGGATGCATCATGTGCTGGCCACGCCCACACCTGGTTTAGCAAAAGGGTGTCAGGTAATGCCACCGTGATGACGCGAGTTTGACACCCCTGGCCTAGCACACTGTGCTTCAGAGGATTTGGAGATCTTATGGGATAGATTTTAGGAAGCTATGGGATTCCATAGGAGGGGCAGAATTGAAAATTCTGCTGCAAGGTATTTGCTTGCATAACCATGGCTCTTGCCCATTTATAATTATTTGCCAAATTTCAGAATAAAAATGAACTTAGTTCAGTGAAAATGTTAATTAATATAGGGTCAAAGCTGCCTTGCTGTCTTCACCTATTTTATAGAATTGCATGGCAAAATACTATATAAATGGATTCTCTTATGCATAAAGTATAGTACCATTGCTGGAATGCTGGAGGTGTAACTTAAAATATATTTAAGTTTAAATAGAAATAAAGTAAATGTCTTATCTTTGAACTGGCTTTGATTATCATGTTTTTCATGTACAGCATTATATTTTCATCAATTTTTTTAGAATAAGCTATAAAGTATTCCACCATAGTTGGGCAGTAAATCAAATTCTCACAATCATTACAGATATGAAAAACCCATTTGCTTTTGGTGGAATACATTTTTCCAAAGACCTTTTGCCCTCTCTGAAAAAAGGAACTTGTGTGCAACTTTGGAGTGGAAGGACACAGAAGCTTTGTATATCCCAAAGAGTTAAGTTGTGTTCAGAGACATAAACAGCTTAGTTCTTGCTAGCATACCTCTGAGTCAATTTTATATCTGCCTCAGATATTTTCCAGATTTTTTTTCTGGGCATAAAGCCATTGGTGCAAAGTTGTCTTTAGATTATAGAAATGATTGGTCCTGAAGTTCAGAATGCTTCAGAAAGATACATGAGGAACATCTGATACTCTACTAGGGGGATGGAGTTAGTCCTAAAAGAGCAAGTCAGAGCAAAATGTATAGAGACTAAAAAAGGTTTCTTTAATGGAGGTCCAGATTTTTTTTGGAAATGACTCAGATACTTCCTAATTCACTGGACTATAAAAATGAGGATCAAATATAAAACTGACACTTGCAAGATTGGTGTCAGCCCCACTAAGTAGACTAAACAAAGAATCAATCCTACAGGAAGGCTAAAACTACTTTCATTGAGATTGGCTAGAGTAGCAGAACTTTGCCAGTCTGATCATTGCAACACTGGTGTCCAGAGGAATGACTTTAGAAGGATATGTACAGAAAAGGCGAATCATTTTTCTTGCAATTGTCCTTCTACTCAGATTCACCTAGGTGCAACTATGGTTTTACAAATTCTCCCTGTATCTGGATTCTGATTTTAGATTAAAAAAAAAATAAGAAAGAAGATAAGAAACAAGAGTGGGCACAAATCGAATCAAAGCATTATTATTATTAGAAAATAAATCTGGAGAAGGTGGGGGAATATCCTGAAACTGGAGGAAATCTACAGAACAGGAGTAGAAAAATAACGATAGAGGATGGTGTCAGGTACATAGGTTTTGCTAAAGCAGGGAAGAAATATATATATATATATTTCTAAATTTATATGTATATTTACCATGGCAAAATATATTTTTACTTTTCCAAAGGAAGCTAAACATGGTTTAAACATTTTTCTGAAGGTTCTGTTTAAGGTTTAATACTGCCATGTGCAAAATTTCTAAAAGAGATGCATTCTTTATTAATCACATTCCTTAAACCACATGAAATAACAACTTATTGGAGCACTGATTATTTTCAACAGCATAATTCCACATGGCAAATATATCAGCAAATCAAACACCCTGTTATAAGGGGCAGCTTAGCTCTTTAAAAATGTTTCAGCACAACATACAATCTTCAAAGATTTATAATATATTTTTAACAATGCAATATAAACATGATTGAAACATAAAAAATATTCATCATATATTCTAGGACAATCCTCCAGTGGCAGTTATTAGATGTTACACATCACATGTATACAGTTACATACACACACACACATGCGCGCGCACACACACACACAGACAGAAACTTTCATTCTCTTGCATCTACTATGAATCTAATGAACCGCTATTAAGAACAACTTTTTGCTTAAAGTAGTAATGTTGCTGAAAATATATAATTATTTTATATGTAGTTGTTTCCATAGTAACACAAACAAACAATGTAATTACATGGCAATCTCATTGGATTATTAAGTTGAGTCAATAACTATTGTTTTTGCTACAGGGAATGTAGTGTTAACAGTCACCTGGCTTGCAGTCTTCTACCACAATGGCAAATCAAAGATTTCAAAACTGCAGGGATTCTGGAGTTGATGGTATCAATAAATTTTTCTGTGACTTTCTTATGCTTTACTCCAGTTTTTTTAAAAATTAGTATACAAGGGGAGGGGGGAATGCTAAATCAGTTTTTCTAAACGTTCTTTATGAGCTATATGCTAATATGCTAGGTGACTTCCCCAACATAAATTTCAGGAGATGTCTTCCACCTAAAAAAGGTTTAGCAAAATATATTTTCTCCTTCCAGGCAAATGTTGCTGCATTACAGTACAGTCTGCTGCATTCAATGGTGGTGCACATCCTGGAGACACAGCATGGTTTTCTTCTAACTTTAGCACGCAGAGTCATTTTCAAGTGTTGTCAAGAGAGTATAGGATGTGACTGTGTGTTTGTGAACACTGTGTGTTACTGTTACGCTTTCTTTTTGCTATAGAAGTTGTACATGGGATTTGTGCTTTGTCAGAATTCTGATGATCTTCTCAGAACGCACTACTCTGGAGCACAACAATTTCCTTTAAAACAAAAACAAAACAAACCACACACATAACAAGTAAAGAACTGGAGCCCTCTAATGGATTTAGTGCAGGATACAAATTTTTGCCCCACCCTATACGCCATGCTCACTGGCCTTCCCTTGCCCCAGGGGGCTTGTGCTATTTTCTCCCTGTCCAATTAAAGCTCAGAGAGAAGACATAATCTATTTGCTTTCACCAGAGCAGCTTCTGTTCTACAAAGTGGATGAGCTTTGCTTGTAATCCCTCAAAACAACGGAGGTGTAAGTTGCATTGGGAGGTATGCAAAGCACTGATTCGGACACAGGAGAACTGGGCACAGAACTGCCTGAAGCCACTGAATCTCGAAAAGGAGATGGAGGTGTCAGTGCTGGTGAATCTTCTAGAGTCAGTTTGCTGGTGACCTGCTCCTCTTCTTCCTCTTCCTCCTCCTCTAAATTTCCTGGTCTCTCATACACATAATCTTGGATAAGCTTAAACTTTCATTTTCTTCTTCCTCCTCTTCCTCTTCCTCCTCCTCCTCCTCTTCTTCAGATGGGAGTGAAACTGGCTCTTTATTGAAAGTGCCCATTTGTAGTGGCAATATCTGTGGCTGCATTGCTGGAGGGTGATATATGGGCCTCAGTCCGTTTCCTGCACCAGACACGGGCATTACAGCATTGAAATCAGGAATGCCCATGGCAAATTTGTTGACCACACCGTGCAGCTGCTCCATAATGGATCGCGGTGGTGGAGGCGGGGGTGGGGGTGGTAAGACTTTGGGACTCTGTATGTCCTCTGCTGCTGCCTGTAGTGGAGGCATCACCATCACTCTTCTGTGTACAACCATGGAAGGGCTACTCATTTGGCTGAAGTGCACTGACTCGCTTGCTTCCTCCTCCACAACATGTACAAAGTCTTACTGCTGATGTCCGAAAAAGTGAGGCTCTTGCTTGGACCTGGATAACTTTTAGTTAGGGGCTTGATCACTGCTGTCTGATTGCATCCTAGCTCCTTATTCTTCACATGCACTGAGAGCCTGTGCCACATATGTTGTCCCTTGGGAATTTCTCTTCCACCTGGTTCAGACCATGACACAGACTTGCCATTAGAACTGGAAATAAAATAAAGATGCGTTATTTACATTTCCACAGGCAGATACAGGCAACCACAACACATTCATCCTAGAAAATCCCTCTGTTTTGCAGTCTTAGTTCCTCCGAGAAGCAACTACAGTGGGAAACAGCAACTGTTCTTAAATCTAGAAGTCTGTAAATGAAGGCAAATTATTCCCTGTTAGTTTCAGAGGTTGGGGACAGAGCATCATGTTGCAGAATATTCATGGCTGTCATCAGACACAGAAAGTAATTGACCTTCATTCCCTCCCCCTGTAATATTAGTAAGGAATAGCAAATGAATTGATTCCAAGATTCTCTGTCCCCAGTTTATATACTACCTGGGAGAAGATGCAGAGAAACATCGACAGCAATGGCCATAACAAGCATATTGTTTCTTTATTAAATGTTGTTGGGGTGAATGGGGTAAAACGTTGTTATTATTAATTATAAACAGCAGCTTCAACCTCTCTTTCAAAACTAAGCAGCCTCTACATTTAAGGAAGAGAAGGGAAAGTGAATGGAAAATGGATATACTCATCTCTGCTCTGTTGTCAGCCTATGATTCTGAACAAACATAAAATAAGTGCATGCACATAAGACATAGTTTCCAAAAATGATGCAGAAACTCAACTTCAATCTTTAAAAAGCATTCAACTTTATAATATATAATCTTTAGTCTGTCACATTTGATTTGCATTTCACATGCAACAATTTCCATAACACATAAACATTTGTCTGCAATACAAAACTTTCTAGCTCCAATTTGTAGATGAGTGGAATTGCAGTCAGAAATATTCTCGTTCATCTATTGAATTTTCTCCATTAGAGTCATGGAGGTTTTAGGATTACCTTTCTCATGGCCACATACATTGTACAGTTGTACTTTGTATATACTGTGAAAAATCAGTGTCACCATCTCTATGACCACCAATATTTTAAAACACAAATGCAGACATAACTAATACTTGTAAGTCTGTTATACATTTAGTAAGTATAAATGACCTTAAATACTTGGAAGACATCGAAAGCAAAGGCTGTCTGTTTCTTTGCTCTATAGAACTCCCACTATTTAGAAAAAGGATATGGAAGCACCAAGAAAGTATTGTAACAAGTAAGAACCAAAACAACAGTGTAGGAACACAAGACATCAAGCAAGACTGTTACTCTGAGAATTTCTTGGGGTAATAACAGCTTACCAGCTGTATTAATTACAATGACAGCTTTAGATGGTTAGTGAAATTTTTCTTAAGGTACTGTATGTTATGTTATTAGACATTGTGGGAGCGTGGGATAACAAAACAGTCCTGTAAAATAGCTTTAAAAGGCTGGTATTTCTGGTGTTTTTCCTATATCACATGGAAGTAAAATATTTTATTCTGAACAACAGACTGAAATGTGAATATGTGTGTGTGTGTGTATGTGTGTGTATTCTGCTATAGGATCTGTGATGCTCAGAGTAGATATTGCAATTATCCTATGCCATATAAGTTAGATTTATGTGGGTGTATCTATTTAGTACCTTCTGATGCAAATCACTTGCTTTGCAATGCACTATAGCTTCAGTACATTTCTCAATAGCTGATGGCATACTGTTTGGCAATGTAAATGCTGACTAGATAAATTTATATTTTATCTAGTGCTGTAGTTCTATGGATTGAAGCTGAAATTATTTCTCAAATGAAGGCCTATGTAGACATGCTCAGTTAGAAATAAATCAAGGCACAGAATGCATTTTAGATGGAAATTTGACTCTAGCTGCTATTATGTATAAGGCTGAAGTCTTTTAAATGGGGTGTCATTAGGTTATTTAGCTGGGAAAGCTTGGTGGAAAGCTTCATGTACAGGATTTATATATTAGAGTTATTGGAATTTTTTTCTGTAGGAGAAAGTGACCCAAACTCCAAATTTAGATAGGCAAGGACTTAGTAGTTCAAACAATGTATCTGAAAACAGGCCCAAGATGCTCTGTAAGATCCATGGATATGGATTTTATACTTTTATATAGGTATAGAATATAATATAAAACACACTGCAATACAGAATATGTTGAACAGTAATACTGATTAATGCATATAAAAACAACACGTTTAAAACATAACTTATATATGTCAGTATACACACAGAGACATACACACACACACACACACACACTCCTTTCAGGTCAGTGGGGCTGACTCCCAGGCAAGAATTTATAGAATTACAGACTTCTACTCCATTTCTGATTTTTTTTCTCTCTTGGCAGCATCTTCAGAATTTTATTTTAAATCAATGTTGACAGAAACTCCAGTTCCTAATTTTTTTTCATGAGTATTATATCACAACAAAACTTTCAGCGATGACTTCAAACTTGTCCACAATGCTGATGGCTAATAATATACCTATTTCATTGGATTCAGTTTTGTGTGTCATACAATTTCCATTGTCATCTGACATACAAAGTAGAATCCAATGAAATGGGTACATTATATGTCATATAATACTGAGAACGGTTGATAATTGCTTTTAAAACTTCCACTGATGTTCCTTATATTGGATGGTTTGCACATAATAGCCTTATTTTTTCAGCAGCATTTTTCCCTCTGTTATCCTGCCTTACTTTCTTCTCTGTGTTTAATTTATTGCTCTTTCTCCCCTTAGTCTTCTCAACAAAATAGTGAAAACAGATTCAATTCCATCAACATGATTTGAAATTTATCGTTTACTGCATAATCTATGTGGGCTCCCCCATGCAACTGTTTTTTTTTTTTTAATGATAGTTTTTCTTGCTATATCATTGTTCTATTTAATAAATAAGTTTAACCCAGATCTAATCTGTGACTTTTAAAAATTGCTTAGTTGCAAAACTTTTAATGTGATAGGAAAGAAGAACTATATAATAAGTAATGATTACTATTGTCCCACTGATTCATTTTTTTTGTCTTCCAAAATTCTAATATGGCCAACTACATGAAGTCATGTTCATCAGTGAGTAATTTTTGTATTTGGCCTACGATTGAGTATTTCTGAAGCTTGCACTAGACAGGAAGAACTGGACACAGCCAGGATGCAGCTGAAGCTGATAGAGAAAATGGACAGCTGTCATTAAAAGAAGACCCGTTCAGTTCCATGCAAAACCACGAACAAGAAAAACTGTGGGCTAAATTATGGGAAAGATCAAACAAACAGGTAAACTATTTTTTCCCTTTTGCAGTTCAGCCAGAAGATGTTGAAGTGACAACCATGAAAACAGAAAAAAGTTCCTCCAAAAATTATTTGACAGTGTCCTTGAAAGAATATATGGACGAGCAGGTCAAGGCAGTGTGAAAAATGGGACACATACACGACTTTTCTATCATTAATGGCATGCACCATTATTAGAAATGAGAAAGTCATGAGAAAGAGAAAGCAATGGGTTAAAAAAAGATACACCACTGTTTGTCATGCAGCTTTTCTTACACATTCACTGCAGTTTGGGGTTTTTCAAAGCTGCACATGTGCCGACGGACACTGGCTGGTGGGCGAGAATTCTGGCTGCCTCTTCCTGAGGATTGAAAAGAAAAAGATACCCAATGAGTGGTTATCCACATCCACATTCAGGGCAGTTGTACCACTCGGTAGGGTGCTGTGTTCCACCTTCCTTGGACATCTTGCCATTTCTCCACCATGTCTGCATTTACTCAGGTTACAATTCTATGCTTGCTTACCTGGGAGAAAGCCTTACTAAACTCAAAGGGACTGCTTTCCAAAGAGATTTGTGCAAGAGTTGCACAGGTCATGGTTGAACTGCTTCTTTGGTTCCACACTTACTCCATAGCTCTTTACACAACATTCTTCTCTCGATCACCTTCCTTATGTGCCTAAAAGCCAATGTGGAAGTGCAAATAACCTTTGAATAGGTTGAAATCTGTGCTCCCCTACAACACTGCCTCCAGGGGCACCCTTGACATGATGATGTACACTCTCACTGTGCTAAAATGGGAGAAAAATATCTCTTAACCTACTCAACCTCCTGCGAAAAATCAGAGATTAAATGAAATGCAGCTCTAGCAAAGTGTGTTATAGTGTGGTGGGTAGATCAGAATACACTACAGGTCACCTTAAACAATTTGTCTGGCTGCCCATGGTGAGGAAAAATTAATCCCAGGCAAATGAACCTTACATTTTTCTTCTTCACTTCCAGTAGTTCTCAATCTTTTCTTCACCATTGACCAGCGGTGGTATTCAGCAGGTTCTGACCAGTTCTGGAGAACCGGTAGTGGAAATTTTAAGTAGTTCGGAGAACCAGCAAATACCATCTCTGACTGGAGATTTTACAGTATCCTTCCCCTGCCATGCCCAACAAGCAATGCCCACAGAACTGGTAGTAAAATAATTTGAATCCCACTACTGCCATGGACTTCCTTTAAATACCTTTGGTAGCCATGGACCACAGCCACAAATCACCAAGACTTAACTCAAGACTTAAATCATAACATTTCTTCAAGCTTTTGAGGACCCCTTGTGATGACATCACAGCTCTCCCAGAGGTCCGTGGACCACTGATTGAGAACCACTGACTGGGACTATTAATTTAGCTGAAGGAAATAGGTGGATGGTTAAGCCAGAGAGATGTAACTTGGTTAATAACTTTTGTGGATTTATCTGCATGTAATGTGCCAAATTTATTTAGGGATTGGTATAAAGTATGGATGCTTCTTTGCCTATGGACTCCAAAAATTATTTGACTATGGACTGAATATTTCAAAAGAATGTACGTACAGTATAATGGTTATTTGAAGAGTTGATAGCTTTACGTAGTGTACTGGGTCCTCCATTCCTTTATCATATTTTCATCATTTGCTCTTGTCAAATGCCCTATTTTGGCCCACATTAATGAATATGCTAATCAATGATTTGCTAGGGAAAAAAATAGTTATACCACTGTCAGAAGTGTTATGAAGATGACAAAAACAGATGAAGTAAATAGAAACTACCACTTACCTGTTGGTTTGTAACTTCCCACCCCAATAACATACTAAATTGTTGTGTAATATTATGAAATGCTCATAAATTTTCTATGCTCCACATGCAATGTTTCCAGAGGGAAACCATTGATCTTTGATCAAATGGTAGTTTGATTACCGCTTCATCAATTAACATATATAGCCCTTTATTTTTGCTACTTTGCTGTAATGACATTTTATAATAGAAGGAAGCATATGTTGTGATAGGAAAGGCAAAGAGGTGGCAAGAAATAAACTGGCTGTGTTCACACAATATATAAAACCTGTTCACTGAATTAACACCTTTTCCCTGGGTAATATACTGACTTATAAGTTAACCAACTGAAGCAAAAAAAAACAAAAAACAAACCGTGATTCAAACTAGTCATGGTCACATGAATAGTGCTAATGCTAGGCTTTTTCTGGTTAATCCTAGCCTCTTCTGTAGCAGATAAAAGATGATTTCCAACCTGCATGGAAAGAGACAGCTGCCATTTCCCCTTGGGCACATGATGAAATATTACAAGTCTTATTGACCACACAAAACTGAAATGTGAGAATCTTACAGCTGCACAAGGTGTACACATTTGTACACGGTTTCAAATAATTCTGCTGCTTAGGCCGCTTTAAGGCTAAGGGTCCACCTGCAGGGGAAAAAAAACTGGGATAAGGTTGGATCTGAGGAAAACATATATCAGAAGTCTAAGCAATGATTCTTGTATATTGAAGTATTGATAATTCAAGCAAACATGGTTGTTTGCTGCAGCAAGCATCTATATTCATGCAGTGGGAGACATTTGCCCTTCTCTAGAAAATACTGCATAAGAATCTTTATATCAGAGATTGGTAAAGTGATTTCTATGGACATCATGTATTTTCTTTCCATTACTCCCATCCAGGCCTTTACTTTATCTGTTTCTGTGGTTTTTAAAACAAACAAACAAACAAACAAATAAAACTGATATATGAGACTGACAAATGGAAGGCAAAACTCCAGCCTCCAAGTATTGTAGTTGCCTGCAGTGGTATCTTTGGACCAGATATTTAGCTTTAAAACTGGGCTCTGGAAAGATATGGTCAAAAGAGAAATTAGTTTTAACATGCATGTGTCGTTCTAAATTGGATTATAAATTATGAATAAAAGTTTGGTCTCCAGAGAAACAAGTAAAAAGAATTCTGTGTGTAATTCATTATTAAAGAGATACACTTTATCTAACTTTCTTCCTTTTGCTTGCTTTATAAATATTTACAAGTCTACCCTTACAAGGGAATGTGATATGATATCTAGTCAAGCAAGAAATTAAATTATGTGGACATACACACTCGTGCAAGAACAAAGTGAACTTTCTATTCTAATTTTCCATTGTAATGCATTTACATCCTCTACCTTGGGAACACAGAAATGTCAGATAGTTATAAGCATCATTCATTAGTCCTGGTACATCTTCGCTCTTTCCTAAATGCTGAGCTTCATAATGCAAGTTTGTCTCATGCTATAGATTTAGACAATAAATCAGGTGTTTCAGTAACAAATGATTGCTTCAAGTAAGAAAAAGAGGAGAATATAGAACAACTAGACACAAGGACAGTTTCTCCCCACATGCCATCAATCTGGTAAACAACTAATTCCCACAACACTGTCAAACTATTTACTAAGGCTGTATTACTATTCTTCTTCTCATCCTTCCTATTACCTATCTCCTTTTCTACTTATGAGTATAACTTTGTTGCTAGTATCCTTACAATTTATATTGTTTTATTTAGTTTCCTAATATGATTTTTTTTATTGCTTATTTAGTATCCTTTGACTATCACTAAGCGTTATACTTTATGATTCATGATGAATGTATTTATAATGACTATGATCATGATTTATCACATATCTTTTATGTACACTGAAAGCTTATGCAACAAAGACAAATGCCTGTGTGTCCAATCATACTTGGCCAAAACATAATTATTCTATTCTATTCTATTCTATTCTATTCTATTCTATTCTATTCTATTCTATTCTATTCTATTCTATTCTATTCTACTCTACTCTACTCTACTCTACTCTATTTCTATTCAGCTGCTGACTCCTGAAGGAGAAACAACTCTTTGCATAAGAAGATTGTTCCTTATGTAAAGAGCAAAAACATCAGAGATTAGATTAATTCAATGTTATCCTGTGTTTTGCTCTGTGAGATGGTTTGCTCTACCAAGGGAAGCATTGCTTCTTAGATTTAAGACAAAGCAGACATTACATCAGTGGGCTGAGCAGGGAATAATGTTCACTTGCATACTTAAATTAAGGAATAAGCCACAGCAATATAGACCCACTTCACATAAGCCCTATTTCAGAGCAAATCAGGTTCTCTTCACCAGTCTCTTCTAACTGTTGTGGATTACTATACATTCTGTTTGTTGGTTTGGTAATGTACACACTTGCATTTAATTTTTTTAAAGTCCTCATATGCCCCCCCTACTTTATTTCTGAACTGAACTGAATACTGAACTGTTTCTCAGGGAAAATAAACAGGGGTATAGTATTTAAAAAAAAATGCATATGAATACCAAAAATCAAAACTAGATAGCATGGATAGACCTTAAGCGCAACAAATTTCTCCAATTAGGATCTTTTAATTCTAAGCCAGAGATATCTCTCATCAGAAGGCATGGTGGGAGTCTAGTTTTGCAGTGGCACATTAACTCTTTCCCTATGAAAACATCCAAGAACTGTTCCTAGAGGCCTCTGAAGGACCTGCTTCCCCTACTAGGGGCAGCTTCTCTATCATTTTTGCCCAAGTTGGGGCCCCAGCCTCTATTCCTTTTCTGCATAATAGCACTATCTTTATTGCTTTACTACAGCTCAGCAAACTACATGACCGGTCCATTCCTGCAGTCTTTTCCTCATTTAACAACTGACTTGTTTAGCAACATAACTTCCAGTCTCAATTGTGAACACAAGTCAAGGACTGCCTGTATTGGAGGAAGTCCAAAAGCAGAAAACAGCAATAGGTGAGAAGCTGGGCGGTGCTGTGCACCAGGTGCTAGAGAGACACAGAAAAAGAGAAATCGATTGGAGAGAATGAAGAATTGGGAGCATGAGAGAGGTGGTATTTGTCTCAGGCTGACAGGATTTCTGTAAAATGAATGAGTAAAACCAGCAGGAACTTTGACTGTACTGTTCCAGCCACCATCTTGACTTGTGACAATATCCTGTGGATATTGGATATTTTTTACAAAGCTACAATACAAAAAGTGCCAAGGCTTTGTGAATGTCCTGATATTGGTATCACACCAAAAGGGGAGTTCGCAGACAAAATCTGTTGTTCTTCCCCCCTTTTGTCTTTTTAAACTTGGTTTTATTGTATTTCCTTGCTTTAGTTGTTCTAGACTGCTCAGAGTCATTGGGAGTCAGTGACATACACATTTGATCAATAGATCTAGAAAATGTCACTTTTTGTTCTCTGAGTCTGTGAAAAAGATGGAAATTCAGCCAGCAAAACCAAAAGAGATACGGTTTGCCAGAGAATTGATACATATTTAGTGCAATATTTATACATCATAGTGTAAATGCTATAATGCTATAGTACTTGTATAACAACATACAGCATTTATTAAAACCAAGAGGCTGGTAAAATGGAATAATAGTAACTACATGATTATCAAAATGTTAGAAAATATTAGGAAAAATGATTTTGTTTTAATACTTTGGAAATTAAAAGCAAAACAAACATATTTTGACAGTTGCAATAAACTGAAAAACCTAACAAAAGACTTCTGCTGCTGACAAATGAAGATATCAGATAGAAGTATTAATCATCACATGAAGCTAATGTGTTTATTTATTATAGAACTCTAACTGCTCTGAGTGAACTCATGGCATTTTAAAAAGAAATATTTATTTATTTATTTATTTATTTTCTTCCTATCTTTTTTTTTTTAAAAAAAATTAACATTAAAAACAATTGAACACAGTGCGACTTTCTTGGCCATCATTTTGGCCATACATACTACAGCATAAGAGTAGATATAACAGTTGATTTTTCCTTTTTTCCTACGTCGTTAATTTAATGTTGGTTACCTATTTGTTTCTATTTACATTTATATACATATTTACAACCTAGTTTCTTTTCCATCTCCTTTATCCCCTTATAGTCTTTATATTCATTTTCTTTAACTTACAAAATAAAAAAAAAATCATTTCTATAAAGCATCAACAATTTCTTCTTTTCCTTGACTCCAACCATTGATACATTTTGCTCCAGACTTCATAGTACGCTGTCTCAGCCTTATCCTTAACTTCTTAATTTTTATTTATTTCAATAGCCTTCCAATTCAACCAACTTACTCTGGTTAATAAAAAATAGAAGAGCCTGCAATATATGAGGTGACTGACTGTTAGCAAATATTGGATGCACTGAGAAGTACAGGGGCAGGTTTTATTTGAGTGAGCTTACTTACTTCAATTAATGTAGAAATGTTTTTATAGAAATAAGTGGGTCCAAGGAATGCATGGGTTAACATGGTCTTTCCTGAGAAAAGCCCTCTTTTCATTTAACATTCATGTATTAGACCAAGGATACTTAACCTCCTTATCCCTTCTCCGAAAAAATGTATTAAAATTAAAATGCATAAAATCAAATACAAAGCTATAATAGACTGCATTGCAAAGGAAAACCATTTTACTGAAATATAGTTATTAAATAGTTTAAAATGAGAAAAGTAGTAATATAGATGAAAATAAAGCTGTCATTTCTTTTCCTACCCAAGTTCACGTATCCTGTACTAAGCAGCTACTCTTACTGACAGTCATGAGGTGGGGAACGATGGCCCTTTTATAACTTGTGGACTTCAACTCCCAGAACCCCTAAGTCAGCTGACTCAAGAATTTTGGGAATTGAAGTCCACAAGTCATAAAAGGGTCACCGTTCCCCACCACTACTATAAGTCATTCGGAGGCGAAGTTGCAAGTCCTGGTTGTGGAATTAATGCATCAGTCCTTTTGCAGCCAAAAGCTAATGGGGCTTGGTCTCTCTGTAAAGAGGGCTGGTTCTTGCCCTTTCCAAGACAAACTCACACATACACACATGCACACAAAATCTCCACTGATTCCTCCTGTTCCAAACAAGCATGTTTAAAATAAATCTTTGTCCCAAAGGAAATACCATTTTTTGCTCCTCTATTAGACTGCCAATATGACTTTCAAATCCTTACATATGCAAGTCCCAGGTGCCTAGCCCTTTTCCAACTTGGCACTAGCAGCTCCTACAAACCTCTAGAGGCCTTGTATTTCAGAACAATTGTCTACCCACTCACAAGATGGGCCGCGGTTTTCCATACAACTTGAAATGCTGTGTGGCACATTACCGTTGTCAAGCAATTATATCACTGAAATGAACACTAATTTCTAAGTATAAACCTAGAAGAAAATTGTGCCATAGAGAATTTCTGAAGTGCATTGTTAAGTTCGGGGTGAGAATGGAAGCGAAGCTAGAGTGATCTTCAGCAAAGCTCTTTATTTAAGTTCATACGAACAACAGCAATAGTCTGGCTGACAGCGCTCCTTTTCTAGGAAGCTGTCAGCCAGTCAACCAATCAGAAAAAAGTATTTTTCTGCTTCAACAGGGCACCTGAGTGAGAACTTCAGCCACTAACTTCAGTTATTTATTTCAATACATAACATGCATAATAAGTTCTGAAGCATATAAGAAAGTCCATATAAAGCCTATTCATTAAAGTTATCGAGTCTCAAAATATGGGCAAATGTTTCTCCAACTTAGCATGTTTTGACCACCGAGAACTGATCAGTTGAGCCAAAGCAGCTGTTAACTGTTAACCCATTGCTCAATAATAGAATAATGCCAGTCACCTAAAAAAAAAAGTCTTATTGAAATTGGATTTGGCAAATACCTACCTTGTATAATATCTAACTTTGGAGGCAAGATATTCAAGAAATTGTAGCAATTAAATTGCAAACATTATTAGAAGATATTGATTTCCTTTTAAAGCCTATGTTCAGCTGGCCCACTTCAGGGACAGAATTACTCTTATATATTCTTAGAGATTATTTCTATTGGAGAGGGAACTAGGGATAGAGAAAGGAAATATAACCTTCTTATGCTTGCTGCTAAAGTTCTTCTGACCAATCTCAATAAACTGGAGATTGGAAAAGTATTTTGCAACCATTCAATGTAATTTGTATAACCAGTTTCAAAGTGTTCTTGAATAGAACTTCACCCCAAATGCTATTTAATATGTATGTGATGGCATTAGAAGGTCATTAGAAACCTGAGGCATGATGTCACTGACATGTAAATGATATCCGGCTTTTCTCTAATACATTTAAATTGGCTGCTTCTCAGTACTTGTACATATTGATGGTTTGGATCACAACAGATTGTTACACACTGAATGCTAATCAGTGTTTATAGAACTTAGGGGGTGTGCATAAGCGCACCAATGTGCCTACCGTCCCTGTCCTATTGTTTCTTTTATATTTTATATTTTATTTTTCTTATATGTATCCATGTATTCATAACTATGTTTTACTTATACCTATTATCTTGTAAGCAATTGACACATAAATAAATAAATAAAAACTTGGGGAGTTTACAGGCCCAGAGTAAAGAAAGAAATAGGAGCATCTCTAAATTTACTACGAATGTATTTAGGTAATTTCCATAACAGGAACATACACTGTACTATCCCATTTAATTGGTGCATCAACTATGTCCTGCCTTGAAGAGTCATATTTTTACCACAGTAATGCATGGATTATTAACTTCCTTCTTGGATTGTTGTGTGGTTCTCTATTTGGATCTGTGGTTGAAGTTGATGCAGATCTGATGCAGAATGTAGTGGAAAAGAGATGGACAATGTACCATGCATAGGAAACTGTGTAAGACAGAAGTGGTATTCAGCAGGTTCTGACCAGTTCTAGAGAACCAGTAGCTGAAATTTTGCGTAGTTTGGAGAACCGGTAGCAGAAATTTTGAGTAGTTTGGAATATCACCTCTTAACTGGCCCTACCCCCATCTATTTTCTGCCTCTTGAGTCTCAGCTGATCGGCTGGGTTTTCTTTTGTTGCCCTGCACAGGAGAATGGAGCTGGAAAGCAGGTTAGTGGGATAGGGAGAGAATGGGGATTTTACAGTATCCTTCCCCTGCCACGTCCAAGCCACGCCCACCAAGCCACACCACGTCCACCAAACCATGTCCACGGAACCGGTAGTAAAAATTTTGGGACCCCACCATTGGTGTAAGGTGTCTATTTTCTACCAGATTGCCTTCCATATTTTGTTGTTCAGAAACAAAAACCTTTATAAAAGTCCAGGAACTGAAATATATTTTCCTGACTAGAGTCTGTTGGATTACTATAGTTGCCAAGGGAGATTTTATTGATGATGTGATATTCTGCAGACAGGCAATCACACAGAACTAGATGCTTTCAGCTACTGCTTCTGTTCCCCAGTATATTCTCTACTTGCTATGCACAAAGTAATATCGCTGTTCTCCTTGATATTTGATGCTGTATTGATATTAGTAATATTTATTGTAGAGATGCTCTATTGGTTTTTATATATTCAATTTGTTACATTGGATGTTATGTACCACTTAGGGATGATTTTAATGATGAGAATAAATTTCAAGATAATAGTAAAATAACAAATAGCCTTTAGATGGTGCCAAACCAATCAAGAGAGATAATTACATTCAGAGGGGATGTGCGTTGTTAACAAATAGAGTCAAAGAAGCCATGAGGAGCAAAAAAAAAAATTCCTTTGGAAAGTGGACATCTTGCTCATGTGGAGAAAAAAAAAAGAGAGAATACAGACTTGTTCACAGTCCAAACAAATGGAAAGTAAAATGCAAATCAGAGGGAGAGAAAGAAAAAAAAAGAATGTGCAATGATATTATTTTTACAAAATAAGACATATAACCACTTAGAGGAGAATTTAATCTCAAAATTATTGGCCTTCTAACAAACACCCCACATCTTTTTATTGTCTAAGATTGGCCTCTGCACCACCCAATGACTGAAAACAAACAAATGGAACATTAACTTTTAAAAAGGATCTGGGGATTCAGGAAATTATAGGTCGGTTAGCTTAACAACAGTTCCTGTAGATACAGGGTAGCTTTATTAAGGATAGATTACTAAGCATATTAAGGACACTAAGTCTGCAAAGTTTCAGCCGAGTAATTTCAAGTGATTCACTGTGGTACATGTTTTAAATTCTCCCTTGGCACTTTTTTTTTTATAAGGCAAGAAATAGCAAGGAAGAAAGAATTAAAATACTGCAACCTCCAAATTCTTAAGCAAAAAGCATATGGAGTATTATACTGCACCAAGCAAATTTTATTCTTGTGGCTCATAGGAAAATTTAGCTTCTCCTGGAAATAATGCATTATATATCGCTTGTACAAACTCTTTTTTTAAAAATCTATGACGAACTGTATTATCACTTTGTTATAATACATTGTGATATACAGTTATACTATAGGCAAATGTTTTAATAACCGAGTATATTATCACAGATTCACTCACACAATGAATAAATTCACATCTCTCTGTTGCTCCCCATCTTTTCCAGGAAACCTACCCAACTCAAACAGGAAAATTGCAAGCCTCCATTCCACGGGCTGGATGCATTGCACACTGGCCACGCCCATGCCCGGTTTAGCAAAGGGGAGAAAAGTCCCTATATGTCACGTGAAGCCGCCATGATAATACAAGTTTGATACCCCTGTTATAGGATTTGCAGAGATTTTTTTTTCTGCATATTTTTATCCCCACAATTTACTTTTCAGATGCCATGGGAAATATAAACATCAAATGTGATCATATTGTTAATGGATATGTTAGTCCTGATTTCTTCCCTAATGATTCAAAAAATGAAATGTTTTGTCTTTTTTATAACCACCGTCCTAGGTTAACATTTTAACTAATGATCTATGACAGCAACAGTAGCTTTTCCTAGTCAGGCACTGCCTGCCCCAATATGTATTGCATTGCATTTAGAAAGAATTGCATTTGCCATTTCGTTGTCCCTTCACCAATTTTGAAGGAATCCTTTTGAGTCATCAGAATCAATCCACTCGTCTCTTTGCTGAAAAACAAACCATTTTGTGTCCTTGCCAGCTTGACTTGCTAACTGTTCAACCGTAATTCCAGACCGTTTATGTCGGTTAGATAATGTCACATTTTATATCTCCCACTGTAAGAACTGTTCATTTATTCTTTTTCCCATTTTTCCTATTCTTTACTAGCCCAGAATAGAGCGTTGTCTCTGATTTTTGACAATCTTTTCAGAAGGCTCTTTGAAACCCTTCACATACAAGGACTATTCATCTATCGGTCTGATCTAAGTATGGTATATAAAATCATACATTGCAATGACTTACCTGTCAATGAATACTTCAGCTTCAACCATAACAACACAAGAGCACACAACAGATACAAACTCAGGGTTAACCGCACCAAACTTGATTGCAGGAAATACGACTTCAGCAACAGAGTGGTCAATGTCTGGAATATTCTACCTGACTCTGTGGTTTCTTCCCCAAACCCCAAAAACTTTAACCTTAGACTATCTACTATTGACCTTACCCCTTTCCTAAGAGGTCTGTAGGGGTGTGCATAAGCGCACCAATGTGCCTACTGTCCCTGTCCTATTGTTTCTTTTATTTTTCTTATATGTACCCATTTCATGTATTCATAACTATGTATATACTTATACCTATTATCTTGCAAACGATTGACAAATCAAATAAATTCTAAAAATTCTATCTAAGGGGACATTCTCAAACAAATGGTTTACATTTGCAGAAGCCTTATTGATTCTTCTTTAGCAAGGTAAAGATAAAATCACCTTCAAGTCAAGAAAGATTGCCGGTGACTTCATGGACAGATTCAGATACTTTCTAGGCACTATAATAGAAGAGAATTTCCATTTCTGTCTTCCTGATTTTCTAAAAAAAATTATCAGTCTAACTTATATATGTGGTTTTCCCTGATGGTCTCCCACTGAACCATGATGATGGTGCTTTATATGTAGCAAGCCAACTTATTAAATTTAAAATAGGACTATCGAATCTGGGCTGCAAAAATCCAATGACCATGATCAAAGAGTTTATAGGAATTGTTGCTGTCACCATGGTCATCTGGATTTTTGAAGCCTAGATCTGGAAATTAGAATATATTTATAAAATTAAAAGATAAACTGAGGTAGCAAACCTACCAGATAATAAGGAATGTGACTGGCTAGGGAACTCAGTTCTATCTAAGGGCATCATGGAGAAATGGAGAAAGAGCAAAGAGAGGAAGAGTAATCATCTACTGCTTACTTAGGTTCATTCACTCAGATCTCAGATTGTCAACAAATTTCACAAATGGATGTCATGTACAATTATTGCACTATCCAGTGACTTTTCTGAGAACTTATTTCTGGCAGAGATTGTTGGAAGTAGGGGAGGTGATGGGGGAAAGGCTCCCTCAGACTGATAGGTACAGAATGATGAGTTGTTCTATGCGTGAAATGAGCAGTCTCTAAATTGGATAAACCAATAAAATAAAATAAATATATGTCACTGCATCTTGCAAGGATTTCTGAGCCAAGGCAAACATTTGGGCAGTGCATTGTAATTAATTCTTGTTAAGTAAAATATGCAAGAGAGAGAACATTGAAAGTCAAACATTCAAAATTTAGCATACTTCTCCATTAAAATTTAACCCAGCTAACCTAAATTTAAGAAGAAGAAAAGGGGAAGTGATGTTAACAGAACAGAAAACATGGATGCAAATGCAACATTAATCATTTCATTGTATTCAGATTGCATGCATATATTTAAGATATTTCTCTGTTAACAATGAAAAGATATTTGCAATGTTGGTAAGATTTAAGATAGTCTTGCTGGGATCTTGTGTCCCCCACACAATATGAACAAAGGAGAGAGTTGCTAATATGTACAATATACATGGGTGCCTTTGTTTCATTTGAAAACTTCAAGAAAACAGAAAATTATCCCCAGGAATTCTGAGGGCATTTGTGAATTGTTCTCGCTTTAGTGAAATATTCTTTTCAGAAGCATTTCCTTAGGTGTTCAATTATTTGATCACTTGTTATGTAGTCCACAGGACTTTTTGCTTTTGTTTCAGCACAGAATGATGTAGTTAATGGTAAACAGTTTATAATAAATAGAGACATAAAAGGGGAAGCATGATCCTTGTGTTTAATTGCTGAGGTGGGCATTAAAATGAGTAAGCAATGACTTCACTTTGCAGCACATAGTATGTGATTTTCAAATCACTTAATAACAAGTTTGTAGATTTCCAATCTTTCTAAATACCAGTACAAATTTAGAAACTCTTTATGTGATGACTTTTTTTTAACACAGTGAGAATCTTGGGACTTTTCAATGAAGTTATTAGGCATAGTCACATGTTGAAATAAGAATCTAAAAAGAAAATATTATAAACCTTATTTTATTGTTTGTTTAAAAAAAACAACAGTGTGTATTTCCAAGGAAAATTCATTTCATAAATATATAGCACAAATGACTTCTCTTCTTCCTCTCCCTCAGCATCCTATATTCAGCCTGCTTGGCATTGTGTCCCTATAAAAAGATTATATTTTCCTTTAGTCTTTTTTAACTCCTCAGTGTTCATAATACATTCAGAGACAATCATTAGGAAGTAAATCCAACCAATTTCAATGGAATTTACTTTCAACTAAATAGGTTAAGTTTACTCTTCAAATAGCCTTTTCATTAGGCCTCAAAAGATGTATATGTGATGACCCAGAGTGTAACACAAATGTAACAAAATCCAAAACAAAAATAAATGTCCTTTAATGCCTCCAACTTGCCCTCACTGTTCAATAAGTCTCAGTTGGAGATAAAACGTACTCAAAAATAGTCTTCAAAAGAAAGCAATACTGTCTGAATTTAATGAGCAGATAGAGGTGAAAATAAAAACCAAACAAACTACAATGATGAAATTTCCATAACGGAACAGGAGAAGTATTTACCAAATTCAAGGAGATAATAAGCTCAGGGTTAAACTATGGAGATATTGATGCTATCTGAATTTTGGTTGTTATGGAGGGAGGGTTATTACGGAGAAAATATCCCCAATACAAACTGTACAGAAGAAGTGATTGGACAATGGTTCAGAACATTGTTGACTCTATGATTCTAAGCTCTCCTTCTTCCCATTCACGAGATTTATAGTTCTTATTTGCTTAAGTTTTATATTGTCTCCCAACTCCAAATAACAATAACTAAAAAACGGCAAAAGCCTTCTTCTGTAAATATGTAATGCACTGATAATGTTACCTAGTTGGGTTAGGAAACATCTGCAAGCAAACAGCCAAGCTCAGATAGCACCACATTTACAGATATTTGGCTTGCTGAGACAGTACTTTAAAGTTAATGTTATTTTCCTGGTCACCCGTCAGCATGTTAATGATTATGCAGCATAATAACATGTGCATCTCCACTGCAGCATCTTTTGCTTCTGTAAACAAGCTTGGGTTAAAATCTAGGATTGCAAGTATTCTGATGCTCCAGAGCGTTATAAACACAGCACAAAAAAATCATCGGTTGCTCTCTTTCTTCTTTGGAAGAGATTGTGAAGACCAGACTCCTCTCTAGAACATTAAAAATCTCCACAGACCGTTCTTATCCTGGACATTCATATTTTGATCTGTTACCATCAGGGAGGCATTATAGGTGTCTTAAAATGAGGACTAATAGATTAAGAAACAGTTTCTTTTCCAAAGCAGTAATTGTCTTGAATCAAACAGTGCATTTGTGATTTAGTCCTATTATTATTATAATTATTTTAATTTTTAAAACTCTGTAGTGTGATTGTGATGTGGTGTTTGGGGCACTGTGCTGGAGTAGCTTTCAAATTTCACTGTATTCGTGGAATGCAATGACAATAAAGGTATTCTATTCTATTCTATTCTATTCTATTCTATTCTATTCTATTCTATTCTATTCTATTCTATTCTATTCTATTCTATTCTATTCTATTCTATTCTATTCTATTCTACTCTTTTCTATTTTATTCTACTATTCTGTTATTCTATATGGTCATGGCAGTATTTTCATTTTTTCATGCAATTAATATTCATTCATCCATTCATCCATGCAGAGAATATAGTTTAATATTAGTTTCTAATTTCATAAAGTCTGAGCAGAAAAAAAAAATCAAAAGCAAAGTTACAATATTAAAAATGTTATAAGAAAAAGATTTCCTCAGAAACTTCCTAACGCCAGCTTTGAGATATTGGACTATTGTCAAATATTTTAAAAAATGAGTTCTTACAATGCATAACTCATACAGAGATTATTTGCATATTATGTGCATACTGCAGACAAAAAATTTAAAAATATAGTTTAAATATCTTTAAAAAGATAAATATTTTCCTCATGTAATTCCTTTTGCTATTATTAAAAAAATGTTCGAGGAGGTTAGTAGAGACTCTTTTTAAATCCTGCTTTTGTGAAGAGTCAAGCAACAAATTATTCAATAAAAAGGAAAATAATTTAAGAGCAACCCCCCTCATCCCCTGTCCCACCACCATCAGTCTTAGCCAAAAAACTTCTTTCATCTCAGACAGAACAATGGATTTGTAATCTTACACATCTGGATTACATTAGGCTGGAGAATGCTGCTCTAGACACTGTTATGAAAATGAGGTTGTGTTTCTTTCTCCTGGAAAATGTTAATGTATTCATTCTGTCCTATTTTGGCATTATTAAATTCAGAGAAAATCAGTAAGCAAGACAGGGAAGCTCCACTGCCATCTTGTGCTGTTAAATTTGCAAGCCAATGCAAAAGAATGAATAGGGCACAGCAGTTGGGTCCCTTCCTTGACTGTGATACTAATGACTGCTTCTTTGATGGACAGCTTGGAGGTGGTATTGGCTTGGTCTCGGCCTTGCTCTTCTGGAAGGGTGGGAGACTGACATGGATAGAATGAAAGAAATAGCTATATTCAATAGGCATCACTTTTGCTACTGATTGGGAGACAGAAGAACTAATGGACTAATGGATTGGAATGGAGGGTAAGGTGAGAGCCAGAAGAAATTATAGAGAGAGAAGCCAGGGCAGGTGGATGATTATGGAAGATTAAACATCCAGCCTTCTCCCTTGTATGATGAAACTTTTAGTCAGAATCTGAAAGCCCAGATAGAAATAACTGGACAATGCCCACAATTTCACATTTACAAAGAAAAGTATTACTTGCATAAAGCTAAAGTGTTGGTAATCTATATATTTTACTGCAAGACAAGGCAAACTAATTTGCCCCTTCTTATAGATGGAAATGAGAATATATTTGAGCAAAGAGAAGAATGCAGCTATGTCTCTGTTGCAACAGAATGACACAATGGGCAGTTTGGTGTTTCATACTGGGTGAATTCAGACAACACTCTACGCCAGAATTTTTAACCATGTTTTACATCCCAGAGTCTCTGGTTTCAAATAATACTAAATTACACTGAGCCCCCAAATCCCAAACCATATTATGGCTTAACATAATATGTAAACTAGGTATGATGAACTTTAATTCACACAGAAGATCATCTGAACATTTACAAAGGCAAACATTGATTAAATATAACTATTTTGAATTTCTACTATGGATAAAGACTGGATTTTTTTTTTTTTTTTAGCCAAGAAGAAGAGGTAGCATCATTTTGTTTCTTACAATATCTGAGTCTGTAAAATTGTCTCATTCTTTCTTATCAAGTTTCATTTTTGTTCTCTAGCAGCTCTTATAGATAAATAGCCTGTTTCTGGGTCATGTCCATGCTGTATTGAAAGGAAGGGATAAGAAATTACACTGAAATATTTATTTTAAGATATGTTTTATAATAAAATCCTTTTTGAAGGCAATGGTTTGCTCTCTTGACTATTTCTGTTGCTATCCCCTCACCATTGTAGTTCATTAATACATTCTGTCCGTTTCTGCAATAAACTGATTTTTTAAAAATAAATCTCTCCAAAACGTTTATTTTTATATGTATTTTCACACAAAGTAAACAGTCATAAATATTTTTTCCTCAAAGTTCATAAGTTGCATGCAAATTCAAAATAGCACTTTAATGCATTTTGGGAGATATTATGAACAAAAAAACTCCAGGGAAATGGTTTTCAATTCTTCTAGTTCTTTATCTACTTCCATTTTTTCCCCTAGACTAAATTCTCAGCTAAGCTTATGATGTTTTTTTCAAAGGCAAATGGTCAGGAACTCATTGTTGATAATGAAATGTTCAATATTGTCTATTAACTATTCTCCTGTCTCTAATTCGGCAATATTTATTGATATTGTTTGGACATTTTAATGTGTTCCTTTGTTTTTAAAACTTAATAAATAAAAAGATAAGAATGATAAAATTATCAGAGTAATTATTTTAACATTTTATATTGGTTCTTGAAAAAGAACAAAAATGGTTTTAAAACTGTCAGAAACATTATATTCCACATAACAGATAGAACTGAATTTCCTGCTACTAAAGACAAAAAACAATTAAGCATAACATTTACCTATTCTTGTACATGTAATCTTCTCAAATTCATGGTTCTAACGATTCTTCTGCACCACTATTATAACAAAAACTAAATAAATTTTAAAAGATTATATGGATTGATATTTCAGAGCATTTAAACAAATCCTGCTAATCATTCAGAATCGGTAGTTGTATATCTGCTATCCTGAGAAGATCTATTGCAGTTACATTTCCAGAAATCCCTGAATTGAGCCCTTCAAATTCTTAAGTTTCTTAAGCATCAACTAAATTTCATCCAAAAGTAAAAAAAAATCTTAGCTTATCATTACTTTCTATTCAGGGATGAACCACTTTTGTCTAATAATACTAATCTAGAAATAACACTGTGTAGAATCCTATGATATTAGTCAAGTATGAATATTAAACTAAATTAGTTGGATGATGATAAAGATGCTAATGATAGTTTCAGATATCAACTCTATATTATATAGAAGTGTGTGTGTAAACTTTGTTTTATAAGGTAAGAAATTCATCTAATTGCCCTACAGCTACTTGTGCATATAATTATCATCCCACAACATTTTTTCCTTCTGTTTAAATAAAGGGAAAACCACAGAAAAGCCTCTATTAATTTCTTCTTTCAACAGAGACTGCATGAATAGAAAAAAATTCTGAGATTTTTCATCAGGCAGTGAAAAAATGATGGAGTGAATGAATCATAAGATTCTGAAGTATTCACATGAAGTTCAAGGATATTTTTCTTAGAAAATCTTGCACTACAATTCATAAACAATGAGAAGCCTATTATTTCTAGGGAAAAAATTCAGTCAGCTGAAAGCTGCTGAAATACAATATTTGTCAATCTGTTGGTTAAAGTGGTGTTTTGTGCAATCTTCCAACATCTCTGGCAGATTTGCAGAGTAGTTTGGGTGAGCATAGCTTTCACCAGAGGTATTTTTGTTAAGCACAAGAGTCAGAAAAATACTGACTTTGAAATGGCTTTAAGAACCTTTCCAGGTGACTTACCTGTCATATATTGGAGTATGAAAAAAGCTTATTGAGAAAAAAGGATTCTTAGAAGATTAAGACTGTTCAATTCAGTCGTAGCCAACAACTGAGCATAACAGAATCTCAGTTCATTAGTAAGGCCCATAATGTAAGAAATGAAGTCAATTCAGGACAATTGTCTCTCAAGGCTAAGAGAGCAATCCAGTATCTGTTGATTCAGGGAAGCAGGAGCAGGCTTAGAATTTAAACATTGGAGAGAGCAAATCTTCTTTATGTACAGTATAAAGTTTCTTTCTTATCTGCAGTAAAGAGACTAATCTTGTTGTGTGATGCATATGAGTTTTCTATTGAATGCATCACACCAAATAAAGGCTGAGCATTTGGAGAGCTGAGATTTTCAGTTGTCTCTGTGAGAAGCCTAATATATAAGTTAGTAAAGGCTTAGTAAATTCTTCATTATGTGACTGAATTTGCACAGACACAAAACATTATTGTAGATGTAAAAACAACCTTTCCAAGATTTGTTGACAGTTTACTATGGCTATGCTGTCCAATTATTTTATGTGCACGTTGTTAGGGAGCAGAAAACAAAAATAAAAGGAAACCAGAAAGGTTTATAAGACAGGAGATGATAAGAACATGTCAAAATATTAGACTGGTTGCAATTTCAAAGCAACAAGGAGGAAGACCAGATTCCTATTTCAGAATTTGCCTTGCTTAGCTTCTTTAATGCAAATATTATTATTATTATTATTTAAAAAAACATAGGTTTGGAAACAAGGAGGAAGAGAAAAAGAGTGTTATATAGAGGTGCATTGTCAAAGTACTTACTTTGGGTTCCCAGCGCCTGGCTTCTTTCTCCGGAATATGCTGAGGAAAGTGTTGGACCTACAAGGTGTCTTGCCGTCCCCAACATGCATACGCACCACATCGGAAGTGGTGAAGGCACTGCGGACATTCCTTTCGGGCTTTGCAATGATGATATACATCTTGGGAGTGAACATGCACCCCAAGGCAACTGTCACACTCAGGCTCACGGCAAAGCACGTCGTAATGATCTTGTAGTTGCTCCCAAAGTATATAGGTACAAAGGCAAGCCAGATGATGCATGTTGTGTACATAGTGAAGGCAATATACTTGGCTTCATTGAAATTGGCCGGCACATTGCGAGTTTTGAAAGCATAGTATGTGCAACTCATGATGAGAAGTCCATTGTAGCCCACTGGGGCAACCACACCTAAGTTGCTGGTGTTGCAGATCAGAAACACTTCCTTGATACTGGGGTAGGAAAGGATGGGGAAAGGGGGCTCCATGATGATCAGTGTAATCACCAATGTCAGCTGTACACTGATCAAAATGGAGGCAATGACTACTTGGGCCCAAGCACTCATGAAGCGTGGTTTGCGGGTACAAATTTTTTTCTTGCTCCCTGCCAGAATGCGTGCAATGCGGTTGGTTTTTGTTACAAGGGCAGAGTAGCACATGGCAGAGGAAAGCCCCACTAGGAGACGCTGGAGGTAGCATGAAGTGATTGTGGGCTTAGCAATGAGAGTGAAAGGGCATATATAACCAAGGAAGATCCCCGCAAGTATTATGTAGCACAGCTCCCGGCTAGAGGATTTGACGACGGGGGTATCCCTGTATAGTGCAAAGATAAGGGTAACAAACATGGTGACCAGGATGCCCAGGCAAGAGAAGACCACTGCTACAATGGACTCTATGTCACTCCACTGCAGATACTTTACAGGGATAGGTTGGCAGCCTACAGGATAGAAAAAAGAGAGAGAGAGAAAGAAATGATTGGATAAACAGGCAAATATCTCAAAATAAAGAGCTCTGTTAGGAATCTATACATCGATTAATTGGGTTGGCAATATATAAACCAACAATATGTTTGTAGCTTTAAGACAAAATCACTGTATTGATTTTTACTATATTCCGATTGGTTAATTATATTGCAAATTACCATAAGAGGGAGCTAGAGATTATAGCTTGTTCTCTCTGACATTCTGTTGCTATCTAAGGTTCCTGTTGTATTTATGCTTATACTTTGATACCTTTGTTTACTGTAAATGACAAAAGCAACCGGTAAAAAGACTTTGTAATTGGATATTATTTGGACTGTTAAATGTATATGACCTGGACTGTTTATTGGACTGTGCTGTTTCTTAAAGTAAACTTTAACTTCATTTAGTGTATCTGTGTGTGACTGAATAATTATTCATAACTACTCTCATAAACGTTTCCATGTGCATATCCTTGTTACTCAAGTGTTATTCTGTACATATCATAACAAGCTCCTTTGGGATTCTTAAAGAGCAGTTGCATAACAGAAGTGATCCTGCATTCATATCAAACAAGTGATTTTTGCACAAAAGATGGTAAAAAAGCTTCGTCTAATTATGTCATGCCACTTATAGGACAAAATTTGCCAACACAATGGATGATTTTTCCTCCTTCCCGCTCCCTAAGTATTTGCTAAATCTGCTCCACGAATTTGGACAGAAGAAAGGAAACGCAAGGGAAAGCTGAAATTCTCTCATGTATCATTTTTGTAATCTTTTACTCCACAGAAAAAAGAATAGACCCTTCTTAATTTGTTCATGGCAATTTGAAGAAGAGTTTAGTTTCCAAAATCTATTCATTTCTAAACTTTATACTTACAACTTCAAGGCCAACGAACATTCCCAAGACAGCATTCAGACCAAACAGATGTTAGTTACAGTTTCTATTTAGTAACACATAGATAGAAATTAATTCTCCTGTCAACATATTTATTCAGCTTCTGAGACATTTACAGTATATAAACAATTAGAGAGCAGAGGCATTTAATTTTTAAAGCGGTTGGACATTTTGATTATTACTTAGATAACATTCCTGACTATTAAAAGCAATATTAAGAATAGGGTTTTTTAAAATTTTAAATAGAAAAAATGCATTTCAATCCTTATTCTATACAACAGCATTATCTGTACAATTATTTGTGGGCATAGCTTGTAATCTGGACAACCAGAAATCCAGCTGCTTCAGTTTCATTAACTGTCAAGATAATATTATTTTCTATTCGTTTGTTTTACCTAAATGAAACCCTGCATTCAGTTTCTAGAGAAAATAGGAATAAAAGATCTACCAGGCTAAGGGTACATGAGTGGGATACATCATCCTATTTATGCTGATTGCCCAGTTTGGGCGCTAATTTATTTGGTCAACAGTCATGAGTTTGATAATATAGGCATGGGTATATAAAGTTTGAAATGAATGCTTCGTATATTATAAATGCCTGCTGAGCAGAAGAAAAAGCCAAATGAATTTCCAAGAAATATAGGAGTTGGGTGGTATTGCCACCAACAGTTTTACTCCCTCACAATGTTCCAATAATCTCAATGCTTCTCTACAATTGTAATGATACATGTGGTGAAAACTAACTGTAAATTTTAAACTCTTAAAAATTCACAGCAACTTCAGGTTTTGGAGTGCAAAAATTGTACAAAATCAATCTTATTTATGATTGGACTATCAAAAATAAATACCGTTGTTCTTTGTTTAAAGCAAATTATTAATTCAAATTATTTGTAGTTTCCAGGGTGGTATAACTAACAGCAGTATGCACAAATACCAGTTTCCTGGTAAAGGTATTGCTAAAAGCATTCCTGGGTTTTTATCTTTTCTCCAGGAATGTTGTAGTAGGAATAGCAACTCATCATCGTATTTTTTTTTTCAAGAAACTGGTACCTATACCTTGCACTTGGAATCTGGCTGATTGGATGGAGAGATAGCAGTTGACCCAAACTGTCCTGTGAACTTTCGTGGCTCAGGGAACCTGGGTCTACCCTATTGCAGCCCAGCATTTTAACCACTATGACATATTGGTTCCTGAATCATAGAGCAAGTGGGACTAAGCAGCAGGCAGGAAGAACATGCAGATCTTTTCTGTGTCATTCTTGGGGTGGGATGAGGAGAAGAACGGAATAGCAACTAGAAGCAAAGTAGTACAAATGCAACACTCTCTTTCCTAGGAAGTAAAGTGAATGTTAATGTGATTGATCAGAGGTAAACATGGCTTAGATTTTTAGCAAGCTTGGGTTTCTGTTGGAAATCCATTGGGTTCTGTAATGCTAAGTGTTTCCTACCTATGCCAAATTCTTGAGCTGTTTATCCTAATTTCCATTTTCAGATATGTTCAGAAATGAATTAGAAGGCCATGGAGTTAATTAAGGGCTGATAAGACAGTTCAGGTAATGGTATGAGGAAATGACCTTGAGAAATAAGAAGGCAGAACTGTAGCTTAGATAAGTCTGATTAATAACATCTGAGACAGAAGGAGGCATAAGGGTGAAGAAAGTGTTACAGAAGCTGCACTCCTTAGTTTTGAGGAAAGTAAAAGTAAGGAGGGGAAAATACTTTCAGACTTGCAAGATTCTGTTACTGCTATGACCCTACAATAAAGAGTGTTAATACTCATGGTTTGTCTTTGTTATCTGAACTACCGGAAAGGCTGATGATTTCTAATTCCAGTGTCTATGATACTTTGAGTAATTTTATATTATTCCAGATCAGTGGTGGGATTCAATATTTTTACTACCGGTTCTATGGGCATGGCTTGCTGGGTGTGGCAGGGGAAGGATACTGTAAAATCTCCAGTCAAAGGTAGTATTTGCCAGTTCTATGAATTACTCAAAATTTCCACTACCAGTTCTCCAGAACTGGTCATAACCTGCTGAATGCCACCTCTGTTCCAGCTGTAAATATTCCAGAAGTCAAATAAAGTTCTCATCCTATCATAGAAGCTCATTCTCCTCCATTAATATTCTCTGTAGTAAGATATATACAATTTTCATGTGAAAGATAAAATATTACATAACAACCGACTGTCTGAAACTAACTGCATGTGTATAATTCTGGCTGTCAATTTTTTAATTTGAGAAAAGAACTTTTTTTCATTCAGAATTTCTAAAGATAAAATTTTCCCCAGTCCAGTCATGTCCAACTCTAAGGGGTGATGTTCATCTCCATTTCTTAGCTGAGAGAGCCAGCATTGTCCGAAGACACTTTCTTGGTCATATGGCCAGCATGACTATACACCGAGGCACACAGAATGCTGTTACCTTCCTACTGAAGTGGTACCTATTTATCTACTCACATTTGCATGCTTTGAATTGCTAGGTTGGCAGTAGCTGGGGCAAATAATGGGAGTTCACCCTGTCGCGCACCACTCCGGTTTTGAATCTAGATGTCCACTTTCTTAGCTGACAAGTTCAGTATCTTTAACCGCTGAGCCATTACACCCCTTCAGACTTTCTAGCATATGTTAACTTGGAACGATGGCTTCTTTTGATTTTTTTGAAATGTTTCAGTGTTCCTTTTAAATTTTACTACATAATTTTAACTGACGCCATTATAAATTAACGTAGTAACAATCCACATTGAAGTATTACAATATGTTCCACACGATGCTTTCTTTGAAAATTTTGTTAAGCTTGAATTGAACTTAAACGCAAGAGCTTATATTCCTATTATTCTGATTCTACAGCAATTGCATTGATTGCCAATTTACTTTTTAATGTTAGTGGTGATTCACAAAACTGCTTATATTGCAGTTTTCCATTTTTATAAATAGTGAGAAGATGGTGGTTCAGCTGGGATCAGAGGACAAGGTAGACTTTGAAAGCCCAAATAGAGATTTCACCTATTTTCCTCTGAGATTCTTATAAGAATTCTGCCATTGATCAAAGGACCTAAGGTAGATATCATAATTGCCTTTAAATAGCAGAGCAGAGTCAAAAACTTACAACAGGAGGAATGCATACACCCTTTTCCTCCTCTTAGAATCACAGTTGCCCAGAGTTTCTTAAGTGTATATTCCCATATAGAAACGTGCATATACAGGTAGTTCTCATTTAGCGATCACAGCTGGGACTTAATAATTAGTTGTTAAATGAATCAGTTGCTAAGTGAATCAGTTGTTAAGCTAAGTGCTTATGATTTTACTTCAGCTTTCTTTTGCTTTGCGGACCTATGAATATCATAAACATGAGGATTGGTGGCTAAGTTAGTTTTCCCATCACTGTCATCAATGTGAATGGTCACTAAATGAGGCAGTTACTAAATGAAGACTACCTGTTGGAACATTGATTTTTTGGGGGGTATGTGTAATCAGACACATTATTTTGTGGCTGTCCAGGTATTGTACTTTTGCTGCCCTTTCCTTATACATCTTGCTTTGGAATTGAATTTAAGAAGGAAAATGGAAGATAAATATGTAAAATAAACATTATTATTTTGAGGTAGTGACAGACTGTTATTATAAAAAGTTTTGCTCATACCTGTCAGCTCATCATTTGGCCACCATCCCAGCTCACAGGCTTTGCATGTGAACTCATCTTGCACAAATTCATTCTCCTTGCAAGCTGTACAAATCCAACAGCAGCTCACTTCTCCCTTCCTTATAACCTACAATAAAATTAGACACTTGTTTTTAAATGAAAACCTTTTAATATGATTTTTGAATATGGTATCCTTTAGCAATATAGTGTGTGACATTATGAATACAGTCTCATAAAGTAATAACAACAGGCAAATTTTAAAACCTTGAATTGATGACTCAACTTATCTGGGCCAAAATAGATCTACTGCAAGTAAAAACCAAGTGCTTGAGCCTTTGAAAGATCTGTAGCTCCATAACAGACTGAAGGCTTTCAATCTAATTTTCCTAGGCCTTCTTACCTAGCATTCACCAGAAAAAGGAGTCAAAGTAAAAGCGCCAGAGAAGACCCGATCCTAAAACTCCTGACAGCCAAGTTGGTCTGTAACACTCATCTATAATAAAGATAAAGTAAAGGTTTCCCTTGTCCAATTGTGTCTGAATCCAAGGAGTGGTATTCATTTCCTTTTCTTAGCTGAGAGGAATGCATTGTCTGAAGACCCTTCTGTGGTCATGTGGCCAGAATGATATACGCTGAGGCACACAGAATGCTGTTTGCTTCCTGCTGAAATGGTACCTATTTATCTACATTCATTTGCATGCTTTTGAACTGCTAGTTTGGCAGGAGCCAAAGGGACCTCATCCCATCATGCAGCGCTCGGGTCTTGAACCTCAACTATCAGCTTTCCAGTTGACAAGCTCAGCGTCTTTAATTCTGGAGCCATGGGGCCTCCTGCCATCTATAATAATTGTGTCCATATATTACGTAGTCAGAAGCAAGCAATATTTTAATTTAACGTGATATGCAAATCCAGTCCATGTAAAGACTGAGCTTCAGAGATGAATTGTCTATTGCAATATAGGGCCATTTTGTAGGTCAAATGCAGTTGGAAGGTAAAAGAAGTAACCCAAAAAAATCTATCTTGACTGAAACATTAATGCACACTACTTGGGTATTAAGTAGTCTAAAAACATGAAAAGATTTTGCATTTGAATCCTCATTAGAGTCCATTTTTTGGAGCAAAGAAACTATAGCTGAGACCCATCCAACATCTTTATCTAAAACAAGGTCAGTGTCTTCAATTGTAGCCATTTTACTTGTCTCCTCCTTTCAAATAAAACAATAATTCAAGAAGAGATTTTGATTGAGGGACACAGATCAGGTGGGTGTATTTTGGTCTCTACTGAAAACATTAAAATTACCCATTTTTTTTGAAATTGAATAGTGCAGGTCCTTAGTTTTTCTCATAGGACTAAAAGGAAAGAGCAAATAAAGTATTATTAATAGATATTTCACCAATAGATATTACCCTTCTGTAATACTGCAGCTTTTTATCAGCCATCCTCCTCCATGTAAAATGGAACCATTGTTCTGACAAGCTAACTTTCTGTACATTGTTTGATTCTCATGTTTTTTTTTAATGCTTCATGCCAAATGAGCATGGTGGATAGCAAATTGTTTTTAGCAAAATACAAATGGAGTCAGCAGGTAGAGGTTTTGTTCAAACAGAGATTTTGTTTGCAGCTCAAAGCTGCCTATGATGTGGGAACAGAGGAAATGCAGCATGTAGTGTAAGTTTTATTCTCCATGTAGGGGAATTGGAGTTATATAACATAATTAACTATCATTGTTTAGTAAATTATTATAAAATATGATATAGCAATAGCTGTACCACTTCATAGTGCTTTTACAGGCCTCTTTAAACAGGTTAGAGAGTTAGCATATTGTCCCCAACAATCTGGGTCCTCATTTTATTGACCTTGGAAGGATGGAAAGCAGAGTCAACCTTGAGCCAGTCAGAATTAAACTCATGGCAGTGAACAGAGTGAATATGCAATATCGCATTCTAATCACTGCAAGGCCTGTGGTGCCAGACATGGTCTGTTCATTCAGAAAAAAAAATACAAACCTATGGAAAGTCTTTTTAATAAAGCAGAAGGCTCTGGCTATATTTTATGGAGATTCTCAGCCATCCAGCACAGTTGTCCCAAAGGTGCTTTTTCAAGAGCAACCGGACTTTCTAGATTTTCTTTTAAAATGTTTAACTTCAAAAAAGAAAGCAAATGACCAGCTGTTTGCAAGGAATATAAATCCTTCTATTCCCCACCATCCAGTCAAAGCTGAAGAAGCTTCTTGGATGAGAAGCAAAATGTCTTCAAAGAAAACCAGAAAGTCCAGTTGCCTCTTGAAAAAAGCAAGGGACTCTGATTGTATTCCTTTATTCAAAAACAGAGAGACAACCACTTGTTAGAAAACAAAAGAGATAATGTTTGTAAAACAAATAGGATTGTAGTAGTGGGATGTGATAGGAGGCATAGTGAAACCAGACAACAGTATATTTTAAGGAAACACCTCATTTTCAACCCAATTTGTAGTTTTAACTATACTAGGTTTTGATAACAGAGCAATTGTGGCAGCAGTATTGCCCCTAGTAATACCATTAAGATAGGACTGCAGGTGGGACAGAATCAGTGGTGGAATTCAAAATTTGTTACTACTGGTTCTGTGGGCGTGGCTTATTTGGTGGGCATGGCTTGGTGGTCATGTGACTGGGTGGGGTGTGGCTTAGTGGTCATGTGACTGGGTGGCGTGCTTGGTGGTCATGTGACTGGGTGGGCATGGCTTGGTGGTCATGTGACTGGGTGGGCGTGCTTGGTGGTCATGTGACTGGGTGGGCGTGCTTGGTGGTCATGTGACTGGGTGGGCATGGCTTGGTGGTCATGTGACTGGGTGGGCGTGAATTCAATATCACTCACATCAAGGGTGCTTCACCTGGCCCCTCCCCTCCCAGCCATTCCTTGTCACCCAGCCTCAACTTATCTACAGTTCTGTAAAAATGTTGTTCACCATTTTTGACTTTATTATCTGCATACTGTTAGATGTACTTTCATGGACCACTGAAAGGAGGAAATAGCTCACATGCTTTACTCAAGAGTGTGATATAGGCAACAGGCTTTTAAGGGGCTGCCACAAAGAAAGGGGGAGATGTATTTTCCAAAGCACCAGGAGGCAAACAAGAAGCAATGGATGGAAACTGAACAAAGAGAGAACCAACCTAAAACTAAGGAGAAACTTTCTGACAGTGAGAACAATTAACCAGTGGACCTGCTTGTCCCCAGAAGTTCTGGGTGATCAATCACTGGACATTTTTAAAGACTGGACAGCCATTTCTCTGAAAAGGTATAGGGTTCCCCTAAAAGTCCCTTCTAAGTGTTATTCTGACACGTTTCCCAGGACCTCTACTCAGAGTTTAGCATCCTCAGTTTTCCTGCCTGAGCAGGGGCTTGGACTAGAAGACCTCCAAACTCCCTTTCAACTCTGTTAAACACATATGTATTTATGCTCTGGACTATAGACATGAATGCATGTAAACACTGAAAAATATGTGGTAGCCCTGGGCAAAAGAAAGGCAGTAGAATCACTCTAGGTGTAGGGACAGTGTAAAATATTAACACATGATAAATAATGGAACAATTAAAAATAATAGCACAGAGTTTTCTCTGTCTCTCTCTCTCTTCCTTCCTATTTCTTTTTCTTTCTTTCTCTTTCTTTGTCTATTCTGTCTTTCTCTCCCTTCCTTTCTCTCTCCTCTCTCTCTCACACACACCACACTTTCCCTCTCCCTCTCCCTATTTCTTTCTCCTTCTTTCTTTCTTTCTTTCTTTCTTTCTTTCTTTCTTTCTTTCTTTCTTTCTTTCTTTCTTTCTTTCTTTCTTTCTTTCATTCATTCTCTTTCTTACTCTTTCTTTCTCTCCCTTCTTTCTTTCTTTCTTTCTTCTTTCTTTCTTTCTTTCTTTCTTTCTTTCTTTCTTTCTTTCTTTCTTTCTTTCTTTCTTTCTTTCTTTCTTTCTTTCTTTCTTTCCTTTTCTTTCTTCTCTCTCTCTCTCACACACACCCTGTCAGCTTTCATTCCCTCTTGCTCCAGCACTTTACTCACAAGGGGAAGTGAATCCAGCATTAGAGAAGTTCTGCAGATAAACTGACTTGCATTTGAAGCTGCTGCAAACTTCCCCATGGCTGGATTCCCTCCCCCCCCCCAACATTCTTTCCCTCTGGCTCCAGCACTTTACTCACAAGGGGAAGTGATACTTCTAGTGTCCATGAAGAATCCAGCCTTGGAACAGTTTTGCAGTTTAACGGACCGCTGCTCCTCCCACAGTCATGTGTTTTCAAGTGGCTGCTTGAAAATGCATGGCTAGGACAGGGGAGCAGTCCTCCTTTAAACTGGGGCAGCAAGCATCGGGTGGGCGGGGCAAGCGACGTGAGCAGAAAACTGGGCGACTGGGTTGGGGGTGTGCCAGCTAGATGCTGCTACCGGTTCGGCGACCCACACCAAATTCTTGCCACCGGTTCGCCCAAGTAGGTGAGAACCGGCTGAATAGCACCTCTGGACAGATATGAACATGAAAGTCCCACCTAACACTTTCTGAAGGAAATAATTCACATTTACCATTCAATAGACACTCCTTCTCTCCCCTGCCACCCTCCCTTTCCAAAATCATCAGGTGATCAGGAGAAACTTTTCAAGCTAGGGAGACAAATGCTATCAGCAAGAAATCTAAGAACTACTAAAAATGCAGGATTAGATGGTAGCGATGACACAAAAGTGTTTCATTTACTTGTGTCTTTAGGGGAGATAACCTTGCTGAATAAAAACATGACAAAAATAAATGTTTGAAAACACCTTGAGGAAAGACTTGAATACTGCAATTGTGTCCAAGAACTCTGGGACTAAACATCCCTGTTGGTGATGTGATGTGATTTAAACAGAAGAAGAAAAGCTTAAAAAATGCCACATAGGCTGCATTTCTTAAGGTAAAGTTTAGGACATCTAACGGGAAGAAAAATGAGGTCACATATACTGCAAAATCTGGGATAAAACACAATGGAGTTCCATATTAATCATATTAAGGCAGAAACCCAGAAAAAGATGCAGCTTATTTAAGTTATTCCCGGCAATGCTATGAAGGAACTGATGTATGTTCTCAATCACATTTTTCCTTTCAAATTTGCATCTCTGAATCATTAGTTTTATTGAAAAAGGATGCTTTTAAACCTCACAAATTTGAAAGAGGCTTCAAATCAATACTCAGCTATTGCAATGGGGTGGAGGGAGTCTCCAAACTGTCCTTCAGTCTTCTAAACTACAAATGTCTTTCCAAGTATTGGTTCTAAAGTCCAAAGCCTTTTGGGGGCATATTCAACATTGAACACTGAACATGAGATATGAACATGAGGCACTGAACTACAATTCATTATCAATCTTTTCCCCAAAAAGTGGACTGTGCAATTCCCAGGAGAGGAAATTTGTAAGAGAAATGTGCTCAGTTTGGTTTGGTTCTGCAACCCAACAGGACAGACACAGACTTCAGAGGATAATTAGGACTGCAGAAAAAACAATTACTACCCACCTGCCTTCAATCCAGGACCTGTATACTGCACGAGTCAAAAAGAGGGCTATGAAAATATTTACAGACCCTCATATCCTGGACATAAACTGTTTCAACTCCTTCCCTCAGAACAACACTATAGAGCACTGCACACCAGAACAACTAGACACAAGAACAGTTTTTTCCTGAATGCCATCACTCTGCTAACAAATAATTCCCTCAACACTGTCCAACTATTTACAAAGTCTGCACTACTATTACTATTAATCTTCTTATCACTCCTTATCACTCATCCCCTCCCACTTGTGACTATATGACTGTAACTTGATTGTTGCTTGTACCTTACAAGCAAGATTTATATTGACTGTTTCCTAGTATGATTTGATTGCTTATTGTACCGTATAACTATTATTAAGTGTTGTACCTTATGATTCTTGACGAATGTATCTTTTCTTTTATTTACACTGAGAGCATATGCACCAAGACAAATTCCTTGTGTCCAATCACTCTTGGACAATTAAGAATACTATTCTATTCTAGTTTGTATTTTTTTTATCCTGAATGCAGAATTGGTTTTCTTAAGGAGGCTTGCTTTGATTAAGAATTTTGCCTTAATCTAACACTGTTATACATAGATTATTTAAGAGTAATTATTTGTGTCACTTAATCTTTTACGATTACATCTATTTTTTTCAACAAAAGTTCTTCTATAGGAACAATTACCTTAATTTGACCTTTCAAACATGGATCACTACATACAGACCGAACCATTTCAGTTTTGTTCATTTGAATTCGGTTATCATCGATATTCAAGACTCCTTCGTGCCAAGTCCCGATGTGGACATAATCGTAACGGTTAGATTCTATCTGTTGCAGGTTCATGATGTCATATCTAGAGAATAGAAAGAAAAAAAATGTCCAATTAAAAAAATTGCCCCAAGTATTAATGTCTCATCTTCCCCTCCTTCAGTCAAAATAGAATAAACCCTTTCCTGCCAATACACAATTTAACATTCTTTCAGAAATTTAACTCTTTGGAAAATTTAACTCTTTGGAAAATGTGCAAAGAAGAGCAACTAAGATGATTAGGGGCCTGGAGACAGAAACATATGAAGAACAGTTACAGGAATTGTGTATGGCCAGTCTAGAGGAAAGAAGGACTGTGAATGGCATGATAGCAATATTCAGTTCCAATATTTGAGGGGCTGCCACAAAGAAGAGGGGCTCAACTTATTTTCCAAAGCACCATAAGACAAAACAAGAAACAATGGATGGAAATTGCTCAAGGAGAGAAGAAACCTGAAATTAAAGAGAAGCTTCCTAACCGCGAGGACAATTAAGCAGTGGAACAGGTTGCCTTCAGAAGTTGTAGGTGCTTCATCACTGGAAGCTTTTAAGAAAAGATTGGACAGCCACCTGTCTGAAATGGTATAGGGTCTCCTGCTTGAACAGGGAGTTGGATTAGTTGACTTCCAAGGTCCCTTCCACTTCTATTCTGATTGATTAATTGATCCTCCATTATTCCAACCAAAGAGAATTTCTATAGCTCAGGATTGAAATATGGAGAGCTTGGTGCTCTCTGAGCTTGGTTGTTTGCCTGCAGAGGTTTCATTCCCTTCCCAACATACATACATCCTTCTTTTTATGTAAATGTAGTCCCTAGAGAAAAATGTTTTGGCCACCATGCTCCTTGGTCTACTACACTCAATTTAAAGAAATGAAATCACTGGACTGGGCCAGATGGGATACAAGGAAAACTTGTCAGGTGAAACCATCCAGCATTTCAGGGTCTGATATTGTCAATATGGTCATCATTCATTCATTCATTCATTCATTCATTCATTCATTCATTCAACTTCTATAGCCACCCAACTCAACTGAGTGACTTGGGATGACCTACAATTCTATGGTACGCAATAGTATATCATGACCAGAAATGCTGTCCACATTTTGTCCCAATTTCTGAAAGTTGTGTGAGTCTGTATGGAACAGTACAGATTTAAACTGAATCTAAGCAAGACTAAGCTACTTGTATATCATGTTCTTTCTCATATCCTGAAGAAGCAGGTCTGTGACTCAGCATGTAGATCTCAATGGAACTACCACTACATGGAGAAAAGCATGCAGTGGGATACTTCAAGGTTCTGTCTTGGCCCCTAGTGCTCTTCAACATCTTCCTACAAGTAATCCTTGAGTTATGGTCACAATTAAGCCCAACATTTCTATTGCTAAGCAAATAGTTGTTAAATGAGTTTCTCCCCATTTTACAACCTCTCTTGCCACTGTTGTTAAGTGAATCACTGCAACTGTTAAATTAGCCATAGTTGTTAAGTGAATCTGGCTTCCACATTGACTTTGTTTGTCAGAAGTTCACAAAAGGTGATCACATGACCCCAGGACACGCAACCATCATAATATGAGCCAGTTGCCATACAAAGTGTACACTACTATTACTGTTAATCTTCTCATCACTCCTTATCACCCATCCCCTCCCACTTGTGATTGTAGGACTGTAACTTTGTCCCTTGTATCCTTACAGTTTATATTGACTGTTTCCTAGTATGATTTGATAGTTGATTGTACCCTATGACTATCATTAAGTGTTGTACATTATGATTCTTAATTCTTAACGGATGTATCTTTTCTTTATGTATACTGAGAGTATTTACACCAAGACAAATTCCTTGTGTGTCCAATCACACTTGGCCTATAAAAAGTATTCTACATTCTATCCAGTTCTGACCCTGAGCAAAGTGCTCCTATGGTTATTTTCCATTAGTAGTCACTCAAAGTCTCATGGAATTTGCATTTCTGAGCATTACAACCCTAATTTTAACCAGATACAAAAAAGAGGCAAGCTTCTTTTATTACAATCAATTTCAATAAAAAATAGCTTTAGTCTTTCTGTGGAATTGATTCCTGGTCATATTTACCTGATAGGCCTTTCACATAATAATTGTTGGTTTCTATGTAATGATATATTCCCTTTATTACAATTTGAGATGAAAATCCTATTCTATATCAGAGATAGATTTTTGTGAACATCTTTAACTTTTGTGGAATTACTGGGTATGCATACTGAAAAATGTGCTAATTTACTCCTCTTGGGGCAATCAAAGATTACTTGTTATAAAATGCCAAGTGAAACGCAAATGAAAAAAATGCTTTATGAGAAACGATTAGCAACCTGGAGATGTGAATAAATAAAATATGGTGATGTATTAAAAAGAGTAAAAATGTAAAGCAAGTATGTGTTGTCTTCTGAGTAAATTATATAAATTATACTGACAAATTATACAGACAGATTTCTATAAGCAAGAAAATAATAGCAAGGCAAAACCAGTTATCTATTAATCTGTGGGATGTCTGTGAACTTCATTTTTGGCAAGGAACTGCTTCCATTCTTATTGAAATGTAGTTTAGAATTGTATATCTAATTTATAGGAAACTAGATGCTTATGAAGTAATATTGGCAAGAAAGATGCATTTTAAAGGTCTTCACATTATTAATTGATCCAGGGAACCCTAAGGGTTACAAACAAACCATGAATTATTTCTTCTTTTCTTTCTCCTTCTCCTTCTCCTTCTTTTCCTTCTCCTTCTCCCCCTTCCCATCCCCATCCCCATCCCCATCCTTATCCCCATCCCCATCCCCATCTAGGAACTCCTATTTTCAAGTTGCTGCCTATAATACCAGAACCGAATTAAAAATTTACAGTGCAGTTCCAAATGGATTTAGAGTATGGAAGTATATTTACAACTAAAACTTTGTTAGTCTGCTGATCTTCGAATCTTCCTGCCTTCTGTAAACAGAAAGCTAATCTATTCATCTTGAACTGCCCCATCCTGTCTTTGTTAAATGGGTAGAAGTCTAAACAATATAATATTTTCTCTGACTTAAGGAAGTTACACAGAATGCACAGCAAGAATATTGGGACTAACAAAATAAACATAAAAATAAACAAACAATCAGAATAATAACTGGGGCATAGCTTTAATAAATAAAGTTTCAAAAGGAAAGGATCACAATGAAACTTGAGGCTTGAAGCATGAGCCAAAGGGCCTCTTGTCCAGTGGTGGTATTCAAATTTTTTTACTACTGGTTCTGTGGGCATGGCGTGGCTTGGTGGGTGTTGCTTGGTGGGTGTGGCATGGGGTGGCTTGGTGGGCGTGGCTTGATGGGCATGGCAGGGTGCAAAATCTCCATTCCCTCCCCACTCTTGGGGGAAGATTACTGCAAAATCCCACTCCCTCCCCCCGCTAACCTGCTTTCCAGCTCCGTTCTCCTGTGCAGGGTAACAAAAGAAGATCCAGACGATCAGCAGAAAATAGATGGGGGTGGGGCCAGTCAGAGGTGGTATTTGCCAGTTCTCCAAACTACTCAAAATTTCCACTACCGGTTCTCCAGAACTGGTCAGAACCTGCTGAATACCACCTCTGCTCTTGTCCCTTGGTGTCCATTGCCTGGATGTGTTTGCATAAGAGCAAGCAAGTCAGTCTCCCTGCTTTTGCAGGCTATCAGGAAGTATTCCCTGCTCAAAGACCTTCCTTACAAAAGATTTCTGGAGGTAACTTGCACTTCTGCTGCTTATCAGACAGAACAAGACTTATGCAAAAAAAAAGTAGTGACAAAATGTTGAAACTAATGGAGCAGAATAGAAGAAAAAAAGAGAAGGAATCACTAGCAAGTCTAGACAGACAAGCAGGCATTTGAGAGATAGAGATGAGGGGAAAAATGTTGTGGGTGGCAGACAGAGAAGTGTTTTGATTGAAATTCAGAATGAGGAGAAAACTGCAACCAGAAGCTGTGATTTTTATTTTTTATTTTTTGGGACTAGAAATCGTAAGAGGAGAAGAACAGATCTGGAGCCGCATCACCCCTGACGGCAGCCAAGAGATAAGAGAAAGTCTACTTCTTGGCTGCCATCTACAGGTCATCAGGATTGCAGCAGTCCAGATCCATTGCAAGTAGTCCTCACTTATTGACTACCTTGGTGTTAAAGCAATGGGGGAAAAAAAGGCCCACTTTGTAATCAATCATCATAGTTATGGTTGCTATGGCATTCAGCAGTCACATGATCACGATTCATACACATCACAACCAGCTTTCCACCAGCAGAATTAATGGAGAAGGCAGAAATAAAATCATACGTTTTGGTCACTTGAACGTTTTGCTTAGCAATCATGCCACCTCACTTAAAAATTGAAGAGGTAGTGAGGCCAGAAGTCACGTGACTTTCTGCATAGTGACTGCGTAGCTGCATAGCAACTAAGTTGCCAGTCCCAACTGTTGTTGCTAAGCAAAGACTACCTGTAGTCTTATTCAGGAGGTCTATTTTCTGAAAAAAAGTCATGTTTCTTCGGAGCAGTCCTTTGTCTATCAGGTTGACAGACACAGAACAAGGGGAGGGTTCTTTTTTTTTATGCCACGATAAAGTGATACAAAGAACACCCAGGCAGATAGCTGAGTCTCCAACAATATACAGGAAAAAAAACAAGTAAAATTCTGTCAAACAAATTTTGGAAAATAAAGCAGTGCCCTTAGCAAAGAAACTGGAGATTTTCAATCATCCAGGTCAAGGTTGTCCTAAAGGTGCTTTTCAAAAGGCAAATGGAATTTCTTGGTTTTTTCCTTGAAAATATTTCACTTCCATCCAAGAAATTTTTTACAATTCTGAAGAAACTTCTTCAGGAAAAAAAAGGTACACATGAATTGATTTAGATACATTATAAGGTGAAATTTAACTCAATTTTTCAACTACAATAATTACAGTATACATTCTTGTATAACAAATAGTGAGAAATTGTGACTTGAAGGCAAACAGAGAAAAAAACAAGTTCCCTCCCCAACAATCCCTCCATCCCAAAGGCAGTAGGACAAACAAAAGTTTAATCATTGGTACAACCTTTGAAAATATTTTGATATTTGGCAATAAACTGATTGTTGTTCCTTTTTGTTGTTTACCAACCGCGACTATCTTTTTAATGTATGTGCAAACTAAAGATAGATCAAAAAACATCTTGGAAGAAGGTCATAGCAAAATACTTTGCATTGTTGCCAAGAAAACAAGCTGTACATGGATATGAAATCACCAGTAGTCCAGCTCAGCTCAAAGAGACTTTACATATAGGTCCCCAAATCGTTTAATGAAGTGCTTTCCTCATGAGCAAAGTGCCTCTCTGGATCTGTTCCATGTAGTAGCCACTCAAAGGCTTCACACCTCAACATTACAAGTTTAATTTTAACCAGATTACAGTGAATTATTAATGACAGCTGACATTTTGTGGAGTTGTGTGAAGAATTGATTCATTCATATGTATGTATGTATGTATTTATGTATGTATATATGTATATACTGCATATACTTTATATACTGTATATACTGTGTATATATGTGTGTGTGTGTGTGTGTGTGCAGGTTTTGGCTTGTTCGGGTCTTTTCCCGAAAAGATTGAGACTATCTTGGCAATGTCTCAACGAGATCTCACTCGCCATCTTCAGGCTGGTGCTTTCGGCTTTATGCTTGTGTGAGCAAAGCGTGATCTGAGCTGCTGTCTCCCTATATATACTGGTGGGGAGGTTGGCTGTGTTGTCATTTCTTGATTGGTTCGGACAAATCCAAACAACTAGCCCTCTAGAGAGCCGAAACAGAAACCTCCCACAAGACAGACAGACACACACCAGCAAACTCCACAGACTAGAGAAACACCAGAAGCACAACCCCCCCCCCACAACAATGCATGAAACAAACAGCATACAACATAACCCTCACCAGAGCAGAAACCAATGTCCTTTCCAAGGGATTCAACTTTGCAGTCGCCCCCAAATACATCCCCACCAAAAACATTATATGCGGAGTTGAAGCTAGCCTAACCAAAATTAACCCAGATGTAGTCAATAAAATCAGACTTGAAGTCACCAATGTCCTCTGCTCCACCAGTCCACCCAGAAGCAACTTACACAGAGAAGAACAAAAAACACTCACCAATTTGAAGAAAGACAACAACAAAATCATTCTCCCAGCAGACAAAGGCAACGCCACAGTCGTGATGAACACATTGGACTACCAATCCAAACTATCCAACCAACTCCAAGACCCCGCTTACAAACCTCTAAATAGTGACCCCACCACCTACCTGGAAAAAAACACCAAATCCAAAATAAAAGCCTCCCCCATCAGTGAAGAGATCCAGCAAAGAATCATCCCCAGAGAAAAATCATCCAGATACCCTAAACTCTATGGCCTCCCCAAGATACACAAAGAAGGAACACCACTCAGACCTATAGTCAGCTCCATAGGCTCACCTCTACATAATCTTGCCAAATTTCTTGCCAAACAACTCCAGCCCTACACAGAATCCATCACCTCACACGTACAAAACTCTTTCCACTTCATAGAAACAATAAAGAAACTAAACTTACAACCCGGCGACCTACTCGTGAGCTTCGATGTCATATCCCTCTTCACCCAAGTACCTATTAAAGAAGCCTTGACAGCCATCCAAAACAATTACAACCCCCCTAAGCACATCCTAGATCTGATCAATCACTGCCTAACCAACACATATTTCATCCACAATGGACAAAGATACAAACAGATAGAAGGAGCACCTATGGGATCATCCCTCTCACCTGTCATCGTTAACCTATACATGGAACACTTTGAAATCAATGCTCTAGACATCCGAACACAAACCCAAACTCTGGCTTAGATATGTAGATGACACTTTTGTAATTTGACCACATGGGAAAGAAAAACTGGACAACTTCCTCACACATCTCAACAGCCTACACCCCAAAATACAATTCACCATGGAAAGAGAAGTCAACAACCAACTTCCCTTCCTGGACATCCTAATTTACAAAAACCCAATGGGTCACTAGGACATACCATCCACCGGAAGAAACACACACCAACCACTACTTAAACGCACAATCCCATCACCACTCTGCACAGATCAACTCCGTAGCTGACCCTAATCTCCAGAACCAAATGCCTAGCCAAAACTAGCTCTTATAAACAAACGAGTCCCAGCCACAAAAACCAACACCGGACCCAAAACAACACATGATGCCACCACCAATCCCCTTCACCAGACTCAAACCCAAACCCATCCCATAGATGAAAGGCAACCACCGTCCAGAAACCAGACCATGGCTGCATCACCAACTGCCACACACCCCAACTCCCAAACCAAGCAAACTGACACACACCATGAACACATAGCCAGGACTCAAACTCAGAGCCAAACCAAAACCCGGAACATTACATCACAGTCACCCACTCAGGATATCACATCATGGAACTCAGAAGGTTACACTACAAAACCTCAGGATGTTACAACACAGCCAACAACCCAGGAGATTACAACACAAGACCCAGGATGTCACAACAACAAAACTCAGAAGGTCATCACAAAGCCCATGACCCAGGTTGTTACAACACAGGAGGCTGATAGACACACAGCCAGTACCTCAGCCACACAGGTTCTTACGAAAAAGCCAACCAATCTGCAAACATCAACTCCATCAACCAATCAAAAAATAACAACCAGCCTGCTTACAACAGAGCCAGCACACCACACCTCCCCACCAGTATTTATTGAGAGACTGCAGCTCCAATCACGCTTTGCTCGCACAAGTACGAAGCTAAAAGCATCAGTCTGAAGATGGCGAGTGGGACCTCATCGAAACGTCGCCAAGATACTCTCAATCTTACACGGGAAAAGACCCGAACACGCCAAGACCTACATGTATGTATGTATGTATATATGCATGCATACATGCATATATGGTATTCAGCTTTATTCAGGTATTCAAGGGCCTTGGTGGTGCAGGCTGTTAATCATCTAGCACTTAGTGCAAGCTGCCTGCAATTAGTGCAGGTTCGAATCCCACCAGGCTCAAGGTTGACTCAGCCTTCCATCCTCTCGGGGTAGGTAAATTGAGGACCCAAGATTGTTGGGGGCAATAAGCTGACTTTGTAAAAATGCCGCTTGGGGGGGCCAAAAAGCCCTAGTAATAAGCAGGCATATACAATGGAATGAAGGCTATTGCCGAGCACCTAGCATGGTGCTTCATAGACTGTAAGCCGCCCTGAGTCTCCGGAGAAGGGCGGCATATAAATGTAATTAAAAATAAAAAAAAATTTTTTTCCCATGTCTTTATAGTTGTGCTTTTAAAGTTGTAGCGACGTTTTGGCAAAATCTCATCTGCCATCATCAGGCTTGTGTATTGGGTTCGTCTTTGTCGTGTGTGTCAGAACATGATAAGAAAGCCCCCAACAACCCACAGCAACACCTAAAACAATTAGTATATAACTTTTCCAATAGAGAACTGACCAAAACAGAAACAGATATCCTAACCAAAGTATTCAACTATGCCATAGCACCCCAAAAAATCCCCACAGAATCCATCATATGCGGAGTGGAATCCAGCCTAACTAAACTAAATGCAGATGAAGCTGATAGAATAAGACACCAAGTCACTAACATCCTATGTATAAGCAAACCACCCAAAAGCAACTTACACAAGGAGGAACAAAGAGCCCTGCAAGCCCTAAAGAACAATAGCAGTATAATCATACTTCCAGCAGATAAAGGGAATGCTACAGTAGTAATGGACAGAAAAGACTACGAAACAAAACTGACAGACCTACTCCAAGACTCCACATACAAATCCATAAACACGGACCTAACCACATATCTGGAAAAAAACATCCAAGAAGAAAATCATAGCCAGCAATATGAGCAAAGAGATCCAACAGACAATCATCCCAAGAGAAAAATCTTCCAAACTATACGGCCTCCCCAAAATACACAAGGAAGGCATACCTCTGAGACCCATAGTCAGCTCCAGAGGAGCACCACTACAAAACCTAGCCAAATACCTAGCAAAGCAGCTACAGCCCCATGCTGAAGCAACAGCTTCACATGTACAAAACTCATACCATCTCTTGGAAATGATCAAAGACCTACACATGGAACAAAAAGATCTGCTTGTAAGTTTTGATGTGGTTTCACTATTCACTCAAGTCCCGGTGAAAGAAACCCTAGAAATCATCAAAAACAAATACCAGCCACCTAAACACCTCATGGAACTAGCAGAACACTGCTTAACCAATACATATTTAATATACAAGGGACAAAGATACAAGCAGGTTGAAGGAGCCCCCACGGGATCACCACTGTCACCCGTTATTGCAAACCTGTTCATGGAAGAATTTGAATCCAGAGCCCTGGCAAATGCCACCCACAAACCCAAACTATGGCTAAGATACATCGATGACACATTTGTTATTTGGCCCCATGGAAAAGAAAACCTAAACAATTTCCTAACACACCTAAACAGCACACACCCCAAAATCAAATTCACCATGGAAACAGAAACAAACAAACAACTACCATTCCTAGATGTACTAATCTACAAAAAAACAGAAGGCACACTAGGACACACCATATACCAGAAGAAAACTCACACCAACCGCTACCTCAACGCCCAATCCCACCACCACCCAGCACAGATAAACTCCATGGCCAAAACACTAATTGCCAGAACCAAACGCCTTGCAGACAAGGCACACATAAGACTGAACTATGCACCCTGACCAAAGTACTGACAGCCAACAGCTTCCACAAAAGCAAAATCACAGGCCTGATCCACAAAAGCACGCTGAGACACAATAAAGACCCAGAAGATGAACAGACCTATGGAACAGCTGTCCTGCCCTACCTAAGAGGTACAACAGACAAAATCAGTAAGATATTACACAGGCATCACATCAAGATTACCTTCAAAACAGACAGAAAAAATAGCAGCCATCCTAAGAAACCCCAATGATAAAATTGATCTGGAAAACCAAGGCATATATGAAGTCCCCTGCGCATCATGCCCTGCCACATACATCGGACAGACCAATAGAAGAATAAGTACCCACCTTGACGAATACAAAAATGCAGTAAAAAAGCTGGAACACATTTCCTCACTAATCCAACACATGAAAGCCACAGGTCATAGCATCGACTTCAATGGCACCAAAACCCTAGCCACTATAGAAAACCCTAGCTACAGAATTATCAGAGAAGCCATAGAGATTGAAAAAAGACCTGAAAGCATGAATAGAAGAGATGACTCCACCAGACTGTCATTATCTGGAAGCCTGCACTCACAGACAAAACATTCTCCACACCACAAGCCAAGCAAGCACCTGGGCACAAACAGACACCCCCTGATACCTCCAGCCCAAACATACCCTAGCCAGCTATCCAGATGAAACCTAGCTTCCTAATAAACAACAGCCGGCCATTCACCTGAAGCCAAGCCATGCTGAAAGCCCCCAATACATGAAACACAATGTTGCAGCTAATGAAGACAAAAAAAAATGCTACAACACAGACAGAAGATATTAGAAACGCCAATCAAGCAGAACACAGCCAACTCCAAGACCAATAAACACAGACCAAGACTCCCAACCAATCAGGATAAGAAAAAAACATTCAAACAAAGCACAAAGCTAGCACTAAATTTAAAACAGAAATGGCTATAAAAGCCTGACACACACGACGAAGTCGAACCCAATACACAAGATGAGATTCTGTCAAAACGTTGCTACAACTTTAAAAGCACAATTATAAAGACGTGGGAAAATACGTGAATAAGGCTGAATACCATACATATAAATACCCACATAAACATAAGAAAACATATATAAAATTAAGAGATGATTCACTTGAAACTGAATTTTTCATGGGATCTCCAAATTAATTTATACACTACATTAAATCACTGCTTTCCAACTCAGGTACTTTTGAGCTGAATCAAGCATTTGAACTGAATCAGTTCAGTCTGCCTCTGATTCTCTTCAACATAGTAACTCAATTTGTGGAAGCGATTCAATATTTGAATCAAATTCACACAACTCATAAAAATCAATTGTACAAATCAAATCTCAGATGATTCATATACTTCTAATAGTTTTATATCTTGTTCAGGGATAAGATTTAATAGGTTGCACAGTTCTTAGCTGCACATATTGTTGTTCACATCCAAGATGACTGATTTTTGGTGATTTCTCATCTTGGAGCAATTCCTCTATATATTACCCCTGATATGTTAGGCAGAGTATTATAGACGCTAGTTCAATAGTCTAATATTGATCCACTTCAACAAATTAAATGTTCCACTTGTAACCCAGGACAATTAATTCTGCTGATGCTCCTATAAAACACCAGCATAATCAGCAGAGCTTCATTCATGCCTCATCTTTCTCCTTCAAGCAAAAAAAAAAAAAAAAAAGACACCCATGAATTAAATCTTTGATTCTACTGGCCCAAAGATGCTATGTTTGAAATATTTCTTAATTATAAAGTATCAAAGTGGCACTAGTAGTATTCACTTACATTGAATACTAGATAGTAGAAAGAGTAGATAACCAAAATGTAGAGTGAAACTATTAGGCATAACAAAAGGCAAAATAAAAATGACAAAATGCTGGAGCAAATGAGAAGTTTTGAACTTGCCACCAATAAAATTATATTTAGAATAGAATATTCTGGTGTAATGCATGATATTAATGGGGACTCAGAGAAGAATCTTGACAGAAGTTGTTAAGCTATGAGCAGACAAATAGAAAAGAGTATGTTCCTTAAAGGTGCTTTTTCAAAAGGCAACTGGACTTTTCTTTGCCTATTCAAGTGACCCTGAGGGCACAGATTTACCCCCAAGTGGCCTCAATGGCTCTCAGAAAGAATGCTAATGACCAGATGACTGCAAGGAATATAAATCCTTCCATTCTGCACCATTCAGTCAGACCTGAATAAGCTTATTGGATGAGAAGTGAAAAGTCTTCAAGGAAAAACAAAGTCCAGTTGCCTTTTGAAAAAAAAAAACACCTTTGGGACAACCATGACTTGGATGACTGAGAATCTCTATAGACATTGAGTATGTTCCTGTAGGGAATCTGGGCTGCAGACTATTTCAAGATTGGGGGAAGCACCCCTAAACTAAGGCAAGAAACAATCTCATTGTGTTAGAATGAGTGAAAGATAAACAACTCAACCAGAGAAGATTCCAGCAATTAAATGAATATTCAGGGTCATCTTTAAAAACAGTCTAACATACCACACATGGCAGTGAACCTTCCACCAGCTTACAGCTGCAACTGGGGAATTATCCATTATCCTCCACTTAGAGACAAACAACCTACTCTCTAATAAACAATTTGGTTTCAGAAAAAAACTATCCTGCAATCTGCAACTCTTACACTGCAAAAACACATGGACTACACAACTTGATAAGGGCAAAGCAATGGACGCAATCTACATAGACTTCTGTAAAGCCTTTGATTCAGTGGTACATGACAAACTACTCCTAAAACTAAAATGTTATGGTATCTCTGGACACCTGCATAACTGGATAGAAGCATTCCTGTCAGACAACAGATGGTCAAAATTGGGAGCATCCTATCAATTCTGCAATACAAGAAGCATTACAACTCATTCCATCCATCCCAGTCACCTTTTGAAGTTTCCTTTTCTTTGAAACCAGGAGTGCTGAAACAAAATATGTGAACAGAAAACCATTGGACTTCCAACCTATGTCATCAACTGTGACTCAACTTTTCACTGTATGTAGTTAAATAATTCAAAGCATTTCTTTTAAAGAATTTTTGAACAAAGGCTTATGTAGTCCTCCTAAAACTCATTCCATCCTTCTTTCCTTCCTTTCACTGTGCAAAATGGGAAAACACAAAATACATACATTTTCTCTGTCTGGAGACAAGGCAAGATAGTGCCCTGGTCATATTATAGACAGAAGTAAACAGGCCTGCTAAGTTAAATTCAGGTTCAGTATTGGTGGTTGGAGCAGCAAGCAGGTTTGAGGGGGGATATAAACATTTCAGATGCCTAGAAATCGTAATAATAATAGCAATAGCACTTTGACTTATACACTGCTTCACAGCCCTCTCTAAGCGGTTTACAGAGTCAACATATTGCCCCCAACAATCTGGGTCCTCATTTTACCCACCTCAGAAGGATGGAAGGCTGAGTAAACCTTGAGTCTGGTGAGGGCAGCCAGCAGTCAGCAGAAGTAGCCTGCAATACTGCATTCTAACTACTATGCCACTATGGCTCTAATAGCTGGTGACTTGGGACTTTTTCCAAGCCAAAATACAAACCACTGACTTTTCAAATTCCTCATAAAGTAGATTGAGGACCTTGATATTTTAAAAAACTAGTCACTCCTGTATGAATCTAGCAAGTGATAACATCTTCAGAAGATGTTTTCTCTGAATGTCCCTGAAGTGAAAGCAGGCTGTTATCAGGGACAAAAATATGTTTATTTGATGACAGCCTTGCCAGGCTTAGTCACTAACTTAAATCAAATCTCTTTATTACCGCATATTTGTTTATATATGTGTGTGTGTGTATGTATATATATATATGTTTTCTTATGTTTTTGCGGGTATTATATGTGTGGTATTTAGGTTTCTTCAGGTATTTTCCCACGTAATATTTGTGTTTTTATTATAGCAACATTTCAGCAGAATATCATCAGCCATCTTCAGGCTTTTTAATTTTTAATTTGTGTGCCAGGCTTGGCAGTCATTTTTTGTTTATATGTTTATATATAAACATATATGTAATATAAACACATATATAATATATATGAGATCATGATGATGATGTTTGTATGATTGTATGTTAATACCTTGGACACCTAGAGAGCACACTGCTCAACATAGAAACGAAATATGTGATATAAAACAATAAAAAATATTTTTTAAAAAAACCTCTGCTCACGCTTTCAGTAAAAGGTTATACTGTACACTAGCTTCATTTATCATCTGAGATTTTATTAAGGATATCTAAAAGATAACTGTGGGCTCTTTTGCTATTTTATAGTCAATTCAGATTTGGGGATAAAAGAAGATAACCCTGCTAGTTTCTTTATGAATTTTTCCTCCTTAATTTGAAATACACATATGGTTTGCTTTAATAAGATTGAAAAGAATGGATAAATGAAGCAAATGACTTCAGAGATACAACCAGCCAATTCACCTCTGTACTTCACTGATATTAGTGAACTAGTATAGCTCCACTATCCCATTTGCTTTCTAAAAGGACATGTCAGGCCTTGTAAGACCATCTTGAGTTGAGTCTTCTTGTGAGACAAGCAGAGAATAAACCCTTATTGCCCACAAAGTATGCTTGTTACAGATCTTCTTTACTAATTTGAATGATCTTCCTGGAATGTTCTTACATATACTACAAAATAGAATCTAGTAGTAGAAACACACATACATTTATGTTCAGATTTATAAGGTGTATAAACAACAATGCTCTTATAGTACCTTCCAGGAGCATCTCCATTTTCATCAATCCGCACTTCTTCTCCTGAGACTCCAGTGAATGATGAATTTAGGAGAGACTCCAAAAGTTTGCTTCCATCAATTGGCTTCATAGCATCGCAAAGTCCAATGTGTCCCGGGCAAAGCGCATGATGCATATTTTGTAAGCCATGAGCCATAGCATAAATTGCATTGATAACAAAACCCATTTTACTGTCTTGGACATAATTTTCTTCTAAGCTTTCATTGCCTGTAATCAGAAGACAAAGTATTATTTCCAAAATGAAAATGAACGAAATTCTTTTCAGAATATTCTTCTGCAGTGATATCAGTATTTTAGACAGCCAGTAGTTTAAGATTTTTTTAAAAAAATTCTACCATTGCTTCAAATACCCCACCACAAAACCCCCAATTTTTAATCCTCATTTTATAACTGATCTTCAACATCTCTCACGAGTGGCTATCCTATTGTTCAGCAGCATTTGAAATATGATAAGTTTCCTTTCTCTGCTCTAAAACAATATGGGACAATGTATTTTCCAAAATAGTTCTGGTGTCAGATCCATGTATCTGCCATTCTTCAATGGAAGAAGAAGTGGGGGGAGGGAGTTGATACAAGTAATCCTTTTCGATGTAACCTGAATATATTAAATCTTATATTGAATCTCTATAACCTATACATGATAACAACTGGAGGATGGGAGCCAGATGTCTAGAAATTTGTCACTTCCTGAAGAGATAGCAAGCGGAGAAGGGACCATAAAAATTCCAGCTCCAGAAGATACTCCCTGGGAATTCTTCAAGAGATACAATCTCAGAGAAGGGGAGGGGGGAATTAACATGTTAGTTCTTTGTTGACAAAATACACATCTAAACAAGGGGAAGGGTCCTAACTCCCCTTATCTATTACTGCATGCCTGGGAGCATTTAGACTCTGCTTTGACTAGTGCTGGAATCACTCCCTTTCAATAAAGAATTCCTTTTGAAATGCTTATTTCCAGAAGTTCATTCTTTTCCGTTGAAGGAGAAAAGTCCAGTGCTTACATCTGGAGCCTTGTTGCATAGTATCAAAATTTATAGGAGTGATGAATCAGTAAAAATTATACATTTATTTATTTTACATTTTGAATATTGAGAACATTAGCCAATGTTCTCTAACACTGGCAGAGATTTAATCATTCTAAAATCATGCATAGTGTAGTTTGTAGTAATGAAGGTGGTGGTTTTATTGATTTGCGGTATGACTTTTGATGATTTTTTTCCCCCCAAAGTAATTCTGGCTAGAGAATAAAAGCAACAACAGGAGAAGTAGTATTGCAAAACATGGATGATCTTGACAAATCATCTGAGTTGTTTAAAGGCTCCATACCAGAGGTGGTATTCAGCAGGTTCTGACCAGTTCTGGAGAATCAGTAGCGGAAATTTTGAGTAGTTCAGAGAACCAGCAAATACCACCTCTGACTGGCCCCGCCCCCACCTATTCTCTGCTGATCATCTGGATCTTCTTTTGTTGCCCTGCACAGGAGAATGGAGCTGGAAAGTAGGTTAGTGGAGTGGAGAGAGAATGGGGATTTTGCAGTAACCTTCCCCAGGAGTGGGGAGGGAATAGAGATTTTGCAGTATCCTTCCCCTGCCATGCCCACCAAGCCATGCCCACCAAGCCACACTCACCAAGCCACACCACGCCCACCAAGCCACGCCCACCAAGCCACACCACGCCCACCAAGCCATGCCACGCTCACAGAACCAGTAATAAAAAAAATTGAAGCCCACCATTGCTCCATACTAATAAACAGTAAAATATTAAAGTACAATTAAAACAGGGACACCCAATGTCCAGTCTGCCACTGTAAGAAAAAGAGCTCATCTACTCATATTATTTAATAGAAAGTCCACAAAGCAGAGGGAGGTTCAAGTTTTGGGATGTAAAAAAATCAAATCATCATGAGATGGCAATAAAGTATCAGCATTTTCTCTTACTGCCATCTAGTGGACATCTGTATTTTTGAAAAATTGATACAACATCTGGCGCAATTGGCAATTTGGGAAGTAATTTCAGAGGTGAAGAGTTATTAACAACCCAAAGGTGGTTTTCCAAAAGGCAACTGGACCTTCTTCAGTGGTGGGATTCAATTTTTTTTTTGCTATTGATTCTGTGGGTGTGGCTTGGTGGGTGTAGCAGGGGAAGGATACTGCAAAATCTCCATTCCCACCCCACTCCTGGGGGAAGGTTACTGCAAAATCCTGTTCCCTCCCCACCTCACTAATCTGCTTTTCATCTCCCTTCTCATGTGCAGGGCAACAAAAGAAGATCCAATCAATCAACTGGGACTCAGGAGGCAGAGAATAGATGCAGGCAGGGCCTGTCAGAGGTGGTATTCTGAACTGCTCAAAATTTCTGCTACCAGTTCTCCAGAGCTGGTTAGAACCTGCTGAATACCACCTCTGACCTTCTTGGTTTTTACCTTGAGAACATTTTGCTTGTCATCCAAGAAGCTTCTTCAGTTCTGTTTCTTGGATGAGAAGTGAAACTTGGATGAGAAGAAAAAAACCCAAGAAAGTCCAGTTGCTTTTTGGAAAATCACCTTTGGGATAACCATGACCTAGATGATTGAGAATCTTCATAGCTATTAACAAAATGTGCTATTTTTGAATGAACCAGAAAATATCCGTTGGTAGTTGGTAAGTGTGAAGGGCTTCTGATGATATTATCAAACTGTGGGCAGGCTAGCACAGGTCAAGATCATCTAAAAGGTGTCACGGTTATTTCACCTCCATATGATTATGTGGATTGAGTAGCCAAGGCCCAAGCTTCTGAAATTGGTCATCAACTGGTTAAATTTTGGTTAGGGCCTGATGGTTCTATAGATTTTGGGATTTCCTTTCACCATGAACCAAACATCCCAGATGAGTACATATCTTACATTGCACTACCACAGAAGAAGGCCTGTTTGCAATCTGCACTAGATGAGACACAAAGCTCTCGGCAAACTCTCTGCATCTAATAAGGAATCACATTTCAAATCTTAAAACTTGCCTTAAGAAAACTGTAGCTATGTTTTGGAGGTTGATATTTTGACCATTAGTCCCTTCAAAAATCAATCATGCAAGCTTAATTAAGCATTTCATCATTCATAACTATGCCCGAATTATCTAGATCTGATCTTTCAATGAGAAACCAGCTTACAATGAAGCACTATAGTATACTTCATTTGTCATTTTTGCAATTCAGAAAGCGATGGTTCTCCAGTGACCCAAATTGACACTAGAATGATACCGACTTCCTTATACAGTGCTGCAAACGGGAGATCAGATGCTGCTACATCTGAGCCGTATTGCTTGGGAATTTCCCATGCAAGTATCATATTTGTTCTTGTCAGAAGGATGCTTAAGTGGGAAATTACACGTAAATGATGGCATTACTCATGGATGTGGAATTTGCATATCAAGTGTAATGAGTCTGCCACCATATGATTGCTTCATAGAAGAACATATTCCATATAAAGTGACTGCATATAAACACATTTTAAGGGAAAAATGCATCAAGCATCCTTAGCACAAGAAAGTAAATTCACATGACTAAAAAGCCAACAAGAGTTACAGCAAAGATGTTCAACTAGGACAGAACCACTTGATCTTAAAATATTATCAGGCCTATCAAATAATAAAAGTCTAGGCCTAGCACAAAGATATATTTGTACTAGGCCTAGACTTTTATTATTAGTCCCAGTTCTTTATTATTAATACAATTCCTATTGTGGGTTAAGCAACAATAGAATAAGTGTCTGTCAACTCGTAAAGCATCCCTAGCTTTCTCTTGAGTTGCCATAGGCAGGAGTGGGGGGAACTGCTGGAACAGCTTGGTTGCTATGACCAGAAGCACATTCCACGCATACCTTTCTCCAGATTGTATCCCAGGTTGCTAGAGCCAGCTGGAGAGGCGTGTTTGCGAAAGTGCTCCATTGGAGAATGTAATTTATGACACACCCTGGGAGGAGGGGTGGGAACAGCGTCATAGGTGGGTAGCAAATTACATGGGGCAGAGGTGACTGCACTTGGGAAAGTGCCGACATGTTGCTCCTAATAAATAATTGGATTTCTTTTGAAACTTGGCTCAAGGCTCATGAGTTAATTAGGGCATCCATCGGAACCCCGTCAGTGTCTTTCTTGTGAAACAACAAGCTATTTTCAAAAGATTCATGAACATTCCACATCTTAACATATTTAATCCCAAACTATGAATTAGATTCCTTTGAGTGCATCAAGAAACAGAATTCATTAAGCAAGAGAAGGATTTCATCAGCCAGATATTGCAATCAAAATTAGCCGACTTTCTAGTGCAAATATATAAAATACTGGGGTTGCACACCAAACAATTTCTTACCTCTTCTTAAAGAAATGTATCCAGATTTGAAGATACAACCCTTAGTACTCCTAAAAGCTTTGAGAGGCAGAATGTTTAAAGACGTGATAAAACTTAGTGATTGGATAATTAGGTCAATGTCAAAGGGCCCGGAATGTTCCTCAAAATGTCACTTCATGGTGACAAAGCAAAATTTTAATAAGGGGAAAAATCTGAATTTTCTTGTGGCCTACACCCATCATTTCTCCCTATAATTGCTTCCCTGATGCTTCATTGTTTCCTATTATCATTCTTATTTCCAGTCCAATTTGTAATACACCCACTGATAGCGATGCTTTCTAGCCATATGGATCAATTCCTTTCTTTAAGAAAAAAAAGAGAGAACTAATTTTTAAAAAGAAGGAATAAGAACAGCAGTGACAATATCACAGTAAGATCATTATAGCATTTAGCAATAATTCATTCCCTGATGCCAGCCAAGTTTTAACAGACACATGTTTAGACAAGTGAACTAATCCAGTTTGGAATTAACCAGAAAGGAGATTGGAAGCCAGTGATGGGCATAGATTGATGTCAGGTTCTTAAGTCTATTTAGAAGTTGCAATGAACACGTTTGCCACATTTTGAGAAATTATTATACAAGAGATGAAAAATTAATTAATTGACATGTTCATAATCAGTCAGAAAAAATTAAAATCTATCCAGAGCTGAGGTAACAATCAATTCCAGCTCACCTAATCAGGTATCTTAGAATCTTTGTCTCCTGTAAAAGTATTTAGCAAAAAGCTGCCCTTCCACCAGCATACTGGTATTATAACAAGGAACAAAACAAGCTGATCGTCATTCAATACTAAGCAGCTCGGAAGTCACCGTACTTTCCAGTTTTCCGTTACTATTCGGGTAATTCACATTCCACTCACCAAGGGGGAAATCTCTATCCATTTATTTATTCATTCAGCCATCTTAATATTGTCTTTCTTTTTTCCTCTCAGGGTCAGAGTTTGAAATTAGGGAAAGCAGAACATTCAGCTTCCATATTCCTTCAGCTGACAAAAACCCTGATGTTTTAAACTTTAGACAAGGTTAACATGATGTTTTAAACTTTAGACAAGGTTAACATTATTTAGCAATTTCATTTTATTTCCAAGGGATTATATCAGAAGCATTAAACGATCAGTCGTCAGTTGACGAGGTTGCAACAAAGTGATGTAAGGAAAAATAAAGGATAGGTTAATTAAGTGACATGCAGGAATTATCATAAACAAATTTACCTCAATCCTGAGGTAATACTGAGGAAACAGCTGAGGCTGATTCAGGAGTAGATCAGCAAAAAGGGAGGTATTTCTCTTTCCCATAAGCATACCTAGGCAACCAATGAATCATGATGTAGAGAAAACTCGTACTTATTACTTAGAATTTCATCACATTTAGTATCAAGCTATACATTATATTAAATATGCAGCAGTGACCTTCCCATCTCCCCTGTGTGCAGATCAGGATCATTATGAAAGGTCAACACAAATGGAAATCCCCTAAATCTATTCCTTTCTCTCCTCTAATGAAACCTAACACTTGTAACATTTCAAATCTCCACACCGCAGGCAATTCATAAAAGAAAAGAACTCTCAATTTTAACTACAGTGTACACTGGACATGTTTTAGAAAGGGAGGAACTGGGGCCATCATCCTAACCGAGGTTCACCCAACATCATACAATTATTTGGAGTGGTGGAAGGAGGATCTGAACGGGCATATAATACTCACAATTTGTATTTGAACCCTTAGTTGCTGACTTTCCCTTAATGTCAACCTTCCTAGGTAAACTAGACAACAAACACAACTAGATGAACTAATTCTACTTTATACATTGACAGAATCTTGTAAGTCTGAAGGTACAGACTTCCTGTTGCCAGTTTTAACTGCCTCATCCATTAGGGTGGTCCTTTCTTTCTCTGAACATTAAATCAGTGGGGATTCCTAATTGTTTTCTAGGTCCAATCTTGGCCACTCTGGGACTTCAACTCCCAGAGTTCCTCAGCCAGCAAAGTCCACAAGTCTTAAAGTGGTCAAGGTTGGAGACCCCTGTTCTAGGTAGCATGTCTTTCCCTTCTTCCCCAAGGTCATCCATACATCCCATTACTCTTAAGAAATAGCTCAGTATTGTGGCTGCTATTACAAAGATGATATTAATGTGCATTTTTCCCGTGTATATGGCCTCCATTTTTCTTGCTAATACCATTATATCAAGGATTCTTTTCTTAAATTCAAAGTCATCAACTTTTCCTATTCTTCACATGAGATATTCATATGCAAAATTCAGGCATATTAGAGGTGTTGTTTCCTCTTGATGGTTTTACGTTTAATTTGACAGGAATGAAGTGTCCATTTTTATGTGCTGTCACATATAAATGCAGCATGTAAACTACGGAATATTTCAGGCACCAAATGTTATATATCAGCTGTCAGATAAATGAGAGATGTATCTATAAACAAAGCTTTCTCAGATATTTTGGAGTTTAGATTTAAGCACACTCTCCTGTCATAATAAAACTTATGGGAACCAAAATCCAGCACATCTGGATGTAACCAGGGCGGGGAAATCTGCTTTGACTCATTTTATTCATTATTTCTTTTTGTTGCAACATATTCCCATATAAGAACCCTCTTGTCTTGCTTAATTCCACCACCTTGTCCTATTATTATAAAACATTGTTGCCTAACTAGCCACCTTCTTAGGAGTTCTCGGACATGGTTCAGAGGGGAGTGAAATATTCTATCAACTCCCACTAGTGCCTCCAGAAAATTAAAGACCTAAAATAGAAAATATGAAATTGTGGTTTCATCTGATGCCACAGCACTCTTCAAGTCCATAGACTCAGAACTAGTGAAAGAAACCTTGGCAGCAATGTTACACAACACACCCAATCTAACCAAATACATTAAGATTAAAATACCCAGAATGATGGACCTTTATCAACCTTTGTCTCACTACCTATCTCCAGTTTTCTGGACAAATATATCAACAAATCAGAAGAACATCCTTGTGATCACCAGTCTCAGAATTTATACAGAGACCATAATGCAGTGTCTGGATCCAGTACGTTTTATTTTTTATTTTATTAAGTAAAAACATAGTTATGAATACCACACCTTTGTCATGCTAAAAAAGAAACAACTAGAGAAGACACATACAACTATCAATGTCTTCAAAGGCATAAAATTCACAAGGGAAGAAGAAAACAACACATGCCTCTTCTTTTCAACAAAGAAAATGATGGCAAATTAAAAATGCAAGTATATTGAAAAACACCCCACACTAAGCAAGTGTTACTACTTTGGTAACAGCCCAACCTTCCACAAGAGTAAGAACTTTATTCAGACAAATACAAATGCACTGTAGAACAACCAGAAAATGGAAACAGATTTCCTATATAACATCTGCAAGCAAAGAACCAAACCTACAGAATATCTTGCCCTCCATATATTATCTTTTATTGAAAAGTAAACTTCAGCTCTATAAGCAGCAAAAAATCCACATCCTAATTAAACTACTAGACCACCTCCTTGTTTTAAGCTACCAAATGAAGTATTTTTTTTAAATCAAGAAGCCTGTAACTATTCCAGTTATATGCTCAGCTTTTAGTTTAATTCAATACTTCAGTTCTCTATTCTTCTTCTCTGTAGAATAGCCTATAGTTAGAAAATACTGTACTGTATATAGTTGCCTATAGTTAGAAAATAAATAGAAAATAAAATTTCGCCATCTTTCTTTGAGGTGAGCGCTCACATAACTCTCTCTCTTGAATTTGTTCAAATCTCAAGTTTATAGTTCTTAGACATTGTGAATGCAACTTCTGAGATGCAAACAATCCCACGATGCTCTTTTATCCTTTCCTTCAGTCACCAAATGGTCACTTTGTGATAGTACTTATGGGAGGCTCTGCAAAGCAGGTCACTTCCAACTTCGAAATAGTTTTATGAAATTGCACCATATATAAAGAGATTTCTCTTGGGCACACTAAAAATACAATTAGAAGTTCTTGAAATGTGCCTCTAAAGCAGCTGGTGTTTGAAACAGATATCCCACTACGACACTGTGCCCTTTATCCAAAAATAAAATCTACTTTAATGAGAAAGCCATTGTATTAATGATGAGTTTCAAATAATGTTCGCATATGAAGCAGGTTGGCCTAATACTGCATGAAAAACCCCACTGCCTCACCCAGAGTTATTATCAAAACACAGCCAGAATTCTTGACAAGTTAAACCTGAGAAAGAAATAAAATTTTATTCTTGTTCTTCATTGCTGCAACTGCCTTTTTAGTATATCGACCCATGTGAAGCAGAAATGCATACTATCTTTTCTGATTTTTGAAAGCATTAAAATAATGTTTAGAACAATTATCTGCTGCAGTAGGCCTTTTCATGGGAGAAAAGTAGAATCACAGCATGTTCATGGAATTACTTTGAAGGGAACCCCTCCCCCATAAATGTATTTTATATAAATCCATTTTATTTCCTGCTTCTCACTAAGTTATGAACCATCCCCCTTTTTTCCCAACAAACAAAATAGCAGTGAGATAACTTTGTTAAAGTATTAGAATGACATTATGGAGAAAATAATTCTTTTTCTTTACTGTGGACTTCAAAGAGAAACGCCACCACTTATGAAGTCAGCATGGTACCAACTATGCACAAGTGGAAAATAGCAGGGGATCTGAGACAACCTAACTATGCAAAACTACAAATAGTCTTTGTGGGGAAAAGCCACAAGGTTCATTTATTCTAGCATCTTGTTTCCATGCAAATGTTTTACGAAGATCTTGAATAGATATAAAGGCAAGCTGATAATAATCTCCTGTTAAGTTTTTCTCTTTTTGAAACATCTTGCAAAACTGCCTTTAGAAAAAAAAAAAAGATAAACCCTGCTCCCTGTCAGATGAGACTATCCATGCTGGATCTTCAATATTCACAGAAACATCCCAGGAAAATACCACTGCCATCTGAATCAGAGGGAAGGATTTCAGAGAGTGTAATCCTGAAAACCCTGTGGAACATCGCCCCACCAAGCTTCAAGTCTTCAGTAAATTGCCTATTGGGGCACTCAACTGTGTAATTACATTCTATGAAGAAAGAGTAGAAGTTAGTAGTAAGGTAATTTGTCTTGATCATAATTACAGTACTATTATTTAAATTGTATACGGGATCATATAATAAAATAAGGTTATCTTATCAATAATCAATTAGGATCAATTGAAAGACTGGGTGAAAATCAACTGATGAAGCTTCTTGGATGAGAAGAGAAATGTTGTCTCCTTCCTCAAAAAACAGTCCAGTTGTCATTAGAAGCGGGGAGGGGGGAAGCACAGTTGAGGCAACTATTACCAGGATGACTGAGAATCTCCATATACATTGGGTGAAAGATAATGCTAGATCTGTCCTTGGTCCTGAACTTGAAATCCTGCATGTTGTAGTTAGCATTCATGGTTCTAATAATGCGTATGTCAGATTCTTCCAGCAGCCATTCTACTTGTCTTTCTTATCTACTCTAAGAAAGCGGTTTATTAGACTACTCACTAGCGTGCCCATCTCTATGTCTGTTTATGTAATTTATTAAATATATTCTATTGCAGTGGTTGCAAATTTTGGCAGTAAATATTCTCCCCAAATTGATAATGAAAAAAAACAATTTAAAGACATTTTCATCTAATATTTTGTTGTGCCAGTTATTTTTTTCTAAGTGCCCATCCCCATTTTTCTCTCTGCAACAATCATCTGGGAAGTTGAAACCAGGAACAATATGCAGAAATTATATATAATCAATTATTAGCTCCCAATGATGCTGATCTAGTCAACTGTAACTACAAGTTGAGCTCAATGAAGTCTTGCAAACTTCAAAAAAAGATGAATTCTTTTTCAATGAAAAAATATAACCTCATGACCAAAATCAATGTAAGACCACATTCGGTAGTGGGGAAATAATGAAAAAATGCCATTTTCTTCAGGTGTACTTATTTCTTCATATTCACTTAGTGAAAGGATTGAAACAGTAATGCTATGATACTTGATTAGCACGTACATCAAAATTACAAAACACAAAATCTACATCCTTTTTATATGCATATTTTTATTATTAATCCATTTCATTCATAGTAGAACCTGATGTAAGTTGTAGACTATGACAGAATTCTAGGAATAGCAAAATGCAAAATGCAAAAAAAAAAAATATCAACAGAAACATTAGAGCAAGCAGTGTAGCTTCTTTTGGAGAAAAAATTTGAGTCTTTTTAACACAGACAAATGCTGTGGGTGGAAAACATGACTCAGGCATATAAACATATGCATGAGAGATTTTAGATAGGGAAAACTCACTCTATTAAGTTGAATTGTGGAATGTTTGGGACACATAAAGGGTTATGTTCCCAGCTACTGATTGTTATCAACATGCTCTTTAAACATCTTTAAAGGACAAACAGATAAATCCATAGAAGGTAAATTTATCAGTATATCTTACTTGCTTCATTTACATAGCAGCTCTTATTATGAACTACAATACTGACTGCTCACGAAATAATAGAACATAAAACACACAACCACTTCATGGTCTATTTGAATGCATCCCTGAAGCATGTGAAACAGAGTACTCTTGGCTTATACCTAAGTCTTTTATACTCTTATATTCCTGGGCCTACACCCTATTTATTTCCACTTGCTTTGTTTTTGCTACACTGACTGCTAAAGTATTAAGAGCTTGTTTAGGGCAGGAATGGCAATTTTACTTAGACTTATATACTGCTTCACAGTGCTTTATAGTCCTCTCTAAGCAGTTTACAGAGTCAGCATATTGACCCTCATCCCAACAATCTGGGTCCTCATTTTACCAACCTCGGAAGGATGGAAGACTGAGTCAACCTTGACCCTGGTGAGGTTCAAACTGACAAATTGCAGGCAGCCTGCCGTCAACAGAAGTAACCTGCAGTACTGCATTCTAACCAAGCACAAATCCTTGTGTTATGAACCAGCCTAATCTTTATTTACATGCTGATTAAAACACAATTTTCATTATTGCACCACCAAAAATAATGTATTGTAATCCAAGAAGCATGTTAAATCTTCTGCAGGAGTTGATAAAAGTGTTAGTTCATTCATGGTATGAAGCTGATGATCTGAAAGAATTCCAAACATTTCTGTTTGATAAGTTAAAATGGAAGTATAAATTTCCATTTGTTGTTAATAGAAATTGAAATTTTTGAGTTCAATATAAGAAGTAGTTTGTGGCATTTCATACAAATTACTTAAGAACAATAATGTTAATACCCAGTTATTTTGTTTGCAGCTACAAAGATTTAGTGGTCTTTAGAATCTTATCATATTATATACTACTACTGGTATATTACTGCACAATAGCAACAGCAGTGTTTTGTTTTCACTTTGTGATGTACCAGTAAAGTCTTGGTCATACTATACAGGTAGTTTTTGAATACCTTTATCACTTTCAATGCAATCTATCATTGTGAAATACAAACTGCATATAAGATGCTCAAAAGTATTTTAACATCATAGATGAAACTCTGAAAGAAAGAAAAAAGCCCAAAGCTTTGTTAGCAATCAAACCAAGCCTTTATTCTATTTTTTTTACCACCTACAAATTCAATTCAGAATCAATCAAAAACTTCTGCTTCAGCACAGCAGAAAGAAAAAGGCAATTAAGAAGAACTTAAGCAGAGCCAGAGGACATCTAAATACACCAGGTATTATTATATACCATATTTGAACATTCACCCCTAGAATACAAGGATCTGAACTCATTCATTCACTCATTTATTCATCGAAGTACCAAGTGGAGAACTGGAGGCTGTCCAATGACACAGCACCATGCTGACAGCGACAACAATATTAGATTGTGGGACTCGCTCCATACCTCCATCAATCTTTTTATTCAATCGAGTTGGAAAAGTAAGAAAAGAAATTTAAATCGGGGAAGGTAACAAAAACTCCTGCAGACTTGTTCAGACAAGAAACATATTTAAATATTTACCAGTGCAATTCTTTCGAAAGTTGGGGTTCTCTAGTGGATGACCCCGCAGGCGGCATTGGAAACGATGTTGCCAAAACTCAGGGAACCAAGGATTTCTTTTGTTGGTCTCCAGTCTTATTTTCAAAAAGTAGTCATCAAATGATAAGACTTCTGGAGACTGCAGCTTAATGGTGATGCCTCCACTTGCTTCTGCTTCATAACCTTCAATGACTTCATCTCTATCTGCCCATCCATCACTAAAAGAAGAAAAAAAGCTACTGTTAAATCAAAGCATATATCCAAATAGAATTTAAGCAGAAACTCTGTAATGCATCAAAGACCATGGCAATATGAAGAAAAGCATGCTTATATTATACCACCCCTTTCTCATCATTCTCATCATATATGAGCCATGGTGGCACAATGGTTAGAGTGCAGTACTACTTGTGCTGACTGCCGGCTGCCTGCAATTTGTCAGTTCAAATCTCACTAGGTTCAAGGTTGACTCAGCCTTCTATCCTTCTGAGGTCAGTAAAATGAGGACCCAAATTGTTGGGGGAAATATGCTAATTCTGTAAACCGCTTAGAGAAGGCTATAAAGGTCTGTAAAGCAGTATATAAGTCTTATTGCTATTGCATTATTTAACATTATTTAATTATTTAAATATTTCTTCCTCCAATAATATCTTCTCTCTTGTTTCCATAATTATCAATATGGTGGTGGTTCTTCTTCTTCTTCTTCTTCTTCTTCTTCTTCTTCTTCTTCTTCTTCTTCTTCTTCTTCTTCTTCTTCTTCTTCTTATTATTATTATTATTATTATTATTATTATTATTATTATTAGTAGTAGTAGTAGTAGTAGTAGTAGTAGTAGTAGTAGTAGCAGCAATAGCCTCCTTCCGAGTCCTGCTGTGCTACCTCACCATGGTCGGAACAGGGATGAGTGGAGAAATCTGTATGTGTATGACAAGAATACCTATTCCCAGCGGGGTCACCCAAGGTATGATCATTATCTTAGCTGTCCAGCTATATGTTGATTTATCATTTGTAGTTAACACTGACTTGATGGCACACAATCAATAAAAAAGATACTAGCAATGTATAGCATTTTTACTTATCTAGCACAGCTCCTGAAGATTATCTGACAATTTGACCCAGAGGATTGTAAAGTATATCCTAATATGATAGAATGGGGGAGGAATACATAACAAAATTGTTCAGGATATCCAGCAGGGTGACTGAAAGAAAACCCACCTGCTATTCATGAACCCTGGCACTGGTTTGTCTGAAAAACAAATAAATTCTTGCTCATTTGATACTGCAGATGAGAACCGACTGTGCTAAATAGGGAGGGAAAACAATCACTTGGGTAAGGGCATTTCTGGCTTTCTAAATGTTGACTCACAAAGTGTTAAGATCACAGTTTAATGCTTTCTCTTTTTCTGCCTCCAAAGACTCATAGCTTGGAGTTTAAGTGCAATTGCAAGTCAGATTGCATTTAATTTTTAATATGCATGATCATGTCACCAGAAAAACAGACTAAGTTGGCATCTAAAAAGTGTCTGCTGCCATCTAGAATGATACCAGCAGCTCTTTCTGTCATAGGAAGAGCTTAATTTGCTGGTTTCTCACAGCAGCCAAGCAGGCTACAAAATCAATGAGACTTTAGCATAAATAATTTACATATCTGACCTGAAACCACTTCCAAAGTTGTTCAAGATATTCAAGAAAGAAAGAAAAAAGTACACAGATTCCTTGGAAGGAGTATCTATTAAGCCTGAAGCACAAAAATAATTTCATGTAGGCAAAACATCAGAAAGGTTTTAAAGCACAGACAAGGCTGTGTGCATTCTGTGAATCCAGCACCTTGCATCTGCATTACTATAAAATTATAGTCAAGGAACTTAAGGATAGTCATTTAAATCAGAGGTCCCCAAACTTGACAACTTTAAGACTTGTGGCCCTAAACTCCCAAAATTCTGGGAGTTGAAGTCCACAAGTCTTAAATTGCCAAGTATGGAGACCTCTGATTTAAAGGACAATGAAATTTCCTAGCAGACGATGGTCTTATGGTCTTTCTTACAGACTTATAACATACACTAGAGTTTCTCAAGCTTTGCAACTTTAAGCTGTTTTGACCTGAACTCCCAGAACCCTCTGCTGGCTGGGAAAATTCTGGGAGTTGAAATACACTACAGGCCTAAATTCTAATCTGTATGGATTAACCATAATATATGTCTGAATACTATTAAAATATAGTAAAACAGTATAACAGTAAGGTCCTCAGGATACAATAATCAAAGCAATAACATCAAGAAAGAAATATCCTCCTCATTTCCCATACCAATCTAAACTAAATCCAAACAAATTACAATGATTGGTGTCCAAGGTAATATGATGATGCTAAGGCATGGATCTGAATCAAGGCTTTCCAAATTCAAGTTTAATTCATGCTGGATCATTTTTCTGGGAGTCTATTTTTTCTAATTTCTTCTGAAAATCCAAACCTTACAATGGGAAAATTAAAAAAAGAGAATTGTTTGTCTTCTGGAGAAAAAACCTAGATGAAATGTGCAGACATCGTATTAATAAAATAAATCTGGTAAATTTTACACAAAATAGATACATTTTTTGATTCAAGTAGTCTTCATTTTTTTATGAGAAGAAGTTTATTACATTTTAGACAGATAGTGGATCCATAGTTTAAAAGACAATATCCATCACTGAAGGCATCTCCTATGATCAGCTACAACATTCTGAATGATCTCCCAAATTGCAAGTCAAATTATATACAGTATTATATTATATACCATCAACACATCATACATTCTAAATATTTACCTTAAACATGCCAAAGAGTCAGACAGAACTCCTTAATGCCCTTTTAACTGATACACCATTCATTTTGTAGTTTCACTCTGACTTGGTAAACTTACATGCAACAATGAAAAAAATTGGTGTTTTATAAGGTCGTTGAAAATGTAAAGGCAGAGTCCTGGCTTGAAAGGTGTGTGTGTGTGTGTGTGTGTGTGTGTGTGTAGAAAATCAGCAATAGTAATCTCACCATCAGGAAAAGAGAGAGAGAGAAAGAGACTATTCTGTGGTGTTTTCAACAATCAAGATGGCTGCCAGTTTTCTGCAAGCAGTCCTAATTTGGTTGCTTAATGTTGCACAACTATGGCAACAGCTATATTCTTTTACTGGAAGAAGTCACACAAGGAGAAGCAGTCCAAAAAGAGAATAGTTTTCTCTTCCTTGGGATTCACCTGGGATGTCACCCGCTGACATTGTTCCATTTAATTAAAGGCATCCCAAGGGTGTGTCCTTTTTTTAGCTTCAAATGCTAATCACAGAACTCCATATCATGTTCGGGGTCTTGGCTTAGTGCTTGCGGTGTAAATGGATTCATTCTATGTCACAAAATACAATTGGTGGCTTAGCATATTGTCCTAATTCAGGGGTATCAAACTCACAGTGTCATGGCGGCATCACGTGATGTATGGGGGCTTTCCCCCCCCTTTGCTAAACCGGGTGGGCGTGTGGCCAGATGTGACACATCTGGTCCGCATGCTGTGAGTTTGACACCTCTGTCCTAATTCTTTACTGTTGCCCATAACGTAGGGAAAGAGTCAATGTGAGAGTTGGATCACAACAGACAAAATGCTGCACAGCTAGGTGGTGGTATCCAGTAGGCAGTGGTTGATTTTAGAAAGTTCACTGGGTTATAAACCTTGTTACTGTTTATATGAGAGACAACATGAGAATTCTAGAACTGTAGGATGTTGAAAGCAGAAAAAATTATTCCAGAAGGAGACAATAGTATGTTTTATTGTTGTCAACAAAACTATATGAATGAAGGACCAACAGTTCCTTACCTTCAGCTTGATTAGAAGAGAATTCTTCAAATGTTTCTTTGGATTATTAACCACTGTGGCAGATATATTACCTATGCATAGCTTTTGCACAGTCTGCTACTAGTGTATTATCAAATAAGGATTTGGTGTTGTATTTAACCTTATTCTCTATTTGTTATGTCTGCTCTTTGTTCATAGGGAAAGCGTAAATATAGTTACATTGTGCCAATTGCTATTGACTTTTATGAATCCTTGTCTTAATTCCAAATCTTAAATTAATGAATTGATCCTGTAACAACCATACACATTTTAGTCTGAAAGACTGTCAGGCACAGAAATGGAAATCAGGCACAAGACAGATTAATAATGCCCAATCACCATAGAATTCAAGCATAATAGTGTAGAGGATTATTAAAGAGTTACAATAAGGAGAGTCATATGTGTATAGCTCTTAGAAAAGTACTCATCTTTGTATATAGCAGCATATTTTCAAGCCCTGTTAAGCATAAGCACATCACATACATCGATAGCAGTGATGCTTTTATGTATAGAAGTGGGAAGCAGACAAGAATTTACAAAGATCAAGGAATAAATGCTGAATAAACTTGATTTGGAAAACAGATTAATGCATGCATACTAGAGGTGGTATTCAGTAGGTTCTGACCAGTTGTGGAGAACCGGTAGCAGACATTTTGAGTAGTTTGGAGAACCGGCAAATACCACCTCTGACTGGCCCCGCCCCCATCAATTCTCTGCCTCCCAAGTCCCAGATGATGGGTCTTCTTTTGTTGCCCTGCACAGGAGAACAGAGTTAGTGGGGATGGGAAGGAATGGGATTTTTCCTAGAGTGGGAAGGGAATGGAGATTTTACAGTATCCTTCCCCTGCCACACCCACCAAGCCATACCAGGCCTACCAAGCCACGCCCACAGAACCGGTGGTAAAAAAAATGTGAATCCCACCACTGATGCACACCTGCCTCTTTAAGCTGACAGAGTCAGGGCTTTAAAATAAATGTAATCTTGATAGTAGACAATATACATAGCTTGGGGTTGGTGCATTATATTATTAGAATTCCTCACCTCTAAACAATTATAGAGTGCAAGTGAAATGAAATAGGCACGAACCATTATGTAGGCAAAGAACATTGAAATATTCTTTAAGCCCTACTCAGCCACCCAGAGCCACTTGCGAAAGAGAGACAGGTGGCATATAAATGTAATAAATAAATTCAGAAATGGTTCAGACCAGGAGTGGGCTTCAAAATTATCAACAACCGGTTCTCTGCCTGGTTGCTGGGTACCTGCTGCACCATGGTGGGGGAGGGTGTTTTCACCCTCCCTGGGCTCTGGAGGCTTTCCTTGAGCCTCCAGGAGGGCAAAAATGGCTTCCCCCAGGCTCTGAAGGCCCTCTGGAAGCCAGAAACGGGCCCATTTCTGATCTTCTGAAGCCTCCAGGAGGCACATTGTTCACCCTCCCCACGTCTCCGCATGGGCCCTGCATTACATGGCATCAAAACAGGCCACTCCTGGGAGGGGCGGGGTGAAGGGGAGGGCTAATCAGGGGTGAGATTTGCAGGTTCGCCAAACCAGCCATACAACTAGCTACAAGTTCATCCGAAACGGGATGAACCAGTAGCAGCCCACCCCTGGTTCAGACAATTTCCTCCCTGATTTACTGGAATATAAGAAATACAAGAGGCAAATCACAATGAGATGTGTGCAAAAGTCTGATATTATTGCCTATTTCAATAAAGCATAGTTCTATTTTTCCTGTGGAATTGATTTTTTGATCTGGTAGCTAGGCTGACATCAATGCAGGAGATGTGGGTGACACAGTTAATTGGCTGACCAAGATTGTGTATATTTTTATTGTATTAGTTATGCACATGTTTGGGTGGGAGAGTTCCATGGATAGCCATTAAGGTTCATATCAACAAACTATTTGGTTTTATCGTTTGATAGATCCATAGATAAGAGCGACATGTATATATCAAGTGATCATGGTTTAGTCAGAGTGCCATTTTTTAAAAAAAACAAAAACCCTTCCTTTGCATTTTTCAATCTGACTTTGTAAAAATTCTACTGTTTCACTCTTGAAGTTATATGTAGATCAGGGGTGTCAAATTTGCTGCTCGCGGGGCAGATGCATTACACGTTGGCCACGCCCACCCCGAAGGGGAGAAAAGTTGCGATACATCACGTGATGACAACATGTCATCACGAGTTCGACATATATATTATTACATGGAATGATAGTAGTGACACCGTATCATGATTTTGGACTACTAGTTGATGCTTATGAATGTATTTTTCTAGTCCTTTGCTTTTTTATTCTCTAAACTAATGTTTGCAAATGTTGTGTATTATTTGGTATATTACCCCTATTTTATCTATTTTTGATACATCATGGCTGCTCTACCATATGCTGGCTTGTAGTACATTTCTTGATAACTTGTTCCTTTACTGATTGGTGGTTGATTCGAAAAGACAAAAACTATCCATCACTTCAATATTTTCATTGTGAATGCTGAGCCTGGTTGTTATACCTGTTCTCATTACTTTATTGTCATTGCCAAATTATATTTCATTTTTGGTCCCATTTTATCACTGCGTTCCTTGATGTTTATGTTGCCGCTTGCAAGTCCTTTGCATTTTCAGCTATCGGAATGGTGTCATTAGCATACCACAGGTTATTGACATTTCTTCCTCCAATTTTAAAACCACATTCATCTTCCTCCAATCCAGCTTCCCTCAATATGAATATATATTAAGGGAAGCCAAATTGAAAGAAGATGAATGTGGTTTTAAAATTGGAGGAAGAAATATATAGGCTGAATAAATATGAGGTTGAATAAATAAGGGAAAATATACAGTCTTGCATAACTACTTTGCCCACCTGCAGCCAGTCTATTTTACCATATAATCCTGCAAAAAAAGGAAACCCTTATTTAAATGTGTTATTTATAAGCCTTCAGACCAGGTTTCATTTATCACAGTGAGAGTGACTGTAGCTTAGTTTCAAGTATCATATTGAAACTTATGGGATGCCTGAATCTCTGGAAGCCAGGTACGCTCTGAAAAAGTCATTGTGAAATTAGTCTCCATGTGGCTAAATATGAAGAAATTGCCAGCAAAGAAAACCAGGCTCAGTAAGAAACTTTTCTAGTTATATAAAAACAAGAAATATTTGTTGAACTGATGGTTTCATTATTACTTAGTTTACTGAGTGACCTGGGAAGCCCAATTTGATTTTTAGGAAATAGTAATGGAAATCAGTTCACAGTGCTTTACAGCCCTCTCTGAGAGGTTTACAGAGTCAGCATATTGCCTCCAACAAGCTGGGTCCTTGTTTACTGACCTCAGAAGGATGAGAGGCTGAGGCAACCTTGAGCCTGGTAAGATTCGAACTGCCAAACTGCTTGCAATTGGCAGTCAGCAGAAGTAGCCTGCGGTATTGCATTCTAATCATTGTGCCACCGCAGCTCTTTAATAGCAATACTAACTTTTTGTATAACCAATTACTGTAATAGGCAAAGAACTACTGAAGAAAATGAAATATGTAACCTCTCCCCCCTCCCCCCGCACCCTTGGTATCATTCACAATGCAAATACAGAGTCTTAGCACAATTATTGCAAGCCGTAGAACATTAAAATAATTGAAGAATCATTATTTGCTTTTGATTTGAGCAATTTACTCTTGTACAGATATGCATATAATCTGCTTCATCGTGCTGCTTGATAAAAGGTTCTGGGTTAATTCCTAATGTTCCATAATCTTGCCTTCAAAACATGTCTTGACATATTTTGCAATTAATGGAATTAATCAGTGGGATGAGAAATATGACATCAAAGGTTGGCATTTCAGAGCGTTAGTCCTTCCGTCGTTCCTACAGATTTCCACCCCCCCCAAACCCTTAAAAACACCAGATGCAGTCTTATAGCCTCAGATAGATAGCCTATTTTGTAAATATCTATTCAGAAATTGTTAAGTACCATATGCACTGCATATATTTGCATAATGCTTTTTTATCAGCCTATCACACTAGTGTCATTGGGAGTTGTTACCATGAGAATCTCTAGTTCTGCTAGCATCTTCAGGTCTTGGTGAAAGTGGCTGTTGCATATTAGTAGGCCTCCAGGCTATACACTGAGGCATATTTGGCATGCCTGTACAATGACAGTATTTCCCACCCACCCCCCCAACCCAAACTGTATGCAAATATGCCCAAGGCAGACAACTCTCCACTTCTATACATGTACTAGAATTTATTTTCTCATTAATATTTTTATGGGAACATGAAAAGGAGTTTGAATGTTCACCACTGGACTAATAAATAGAAAGGACAGTTCTTTGCACATTTGTTAATATGTACACACACTAAGTATCATGTCCATTTGACTTCTTGAGAATTTTTTTTGTCATTTTTGTTATTAATGTCTTGTAGTCACTTCCTTTCCTTCCCTTCCCTTCCCTTTCCATCCTTTCCCTTCCCTTTTTTCTTCCCTTTCCTTCCCTTTCCCACTCTTTGAAAACCAGACAAAGCTCATAAGAGACATAAGTTTAAATATGTTGAATAAACGCCAATAAAATAAGGGTAGGAATTCATGTATAAGTTATTGATTATCAATGTGATATATTTAATCACGATCTTAGTGTTACAGTAAATGGCTTCTTTTATTGCACTAAGCTATGATTTGATCATGATGGAGTACTGAAAAACAACAATAGTGGTTTATAAACTACTATTGGTTGGATTCATGCAATATGCTGAGCCAAAATCAAACAGGAAGGCAATTGAAAACAAGGGTTCATGAATATCGACTAACAGTTAAGTGGCACGACCCAAAATCCCTGATCTTGAGCCACATTGACAATAAACAACACTAGTTCGATTGGGAAGGAACAAAAATCACTGGCCATGCCAGCCACATACCATGCCAGCCACATGAATTTATTGAAGCCTGGTATTTCTGTCAAATAATTAACAAGTATAATTATTTGGATCCAGCATATGAATATGTAAGAAACCAGACCATTTGAATGACCAATCAATGAGGGAACCAATCAGTTGCTCAGAATTTAAATATGGCTCCAGTGAAAAACCAATCATGTGACCGATCACGTTGGTGCACACACAAGACATTTATAAGATAAGGAGAACAGGACAAGAAAATCCTGCTGATGATGTTACTTAATCTGGTAACGAAATATTCAGAAACTAAATTGAACAAGCTTGGAGAGCAAACCAATGCCAAACAAAGCTTCACCTGATGTGTGAATCAAATCACTGCATCTTGAATCGTACACACCAGTGGTGGTGTTCAGCAGGTTCTGACCATTCTGGAGAACCGGTAACGGAAATTTTGAGTAGTTCGGAGAACCGCCAAATACCACCTCTGACTGGCTCTGCCCCCATTTATTCTCTGCCTCCCGAATCCCAGCTGATTGCCTGGATCTTCTTTTGTTGCCCTGCACAGGAGAATGGAGCTGGAAAGCAGGTTAGTGGGGTGGGGAGGGAATGGGGATTTTGCAGTAACCTTCCCCTGCCACACCCACCAAGCCACACTCACAGAACCGGTGGTAAAAAAAATTGAATCCCACCACTACTATATACCATTTTGGAAAGAACACAGCACCACTGAAGAATAAATGGTTCCCATTTTCCTACTCATACTCTCCTATCAGTCTACACACACAGCCTTTGAGAATACCAAATTAGCATTCTCTTTATTTTCTAGAAGCATTTCTGTCTTTGCACTTCTGCAAGTTTGGGAGTTTCTCCAAACACATGCATACTGTTCTCTTGTGTGGAGTTGGTGCTGTGTGGATTATGTAAGAATGGCTATTTTGACAATTAATGTTTTATTAAGGCAGGCACATGAGAATTCTACAAGGAAATGTTGCACTATATCTTTGCTGCCCAAAGTAAATGTCACGAGGTCCACAGCATGCCAAGATGTCATTAAAATAATGAAACAAACCATGAAACAAACATTGTTCCTTAGGTACTTGTGTGCAATAGTGCAACACAGATGTACAGCTCGCATTGCTGCACCACAATACATATTTTGTCACTCCCCTCCCCCCCCCTTGCAGGTGCTCATATTTGTATTTATGCCTATGGTTGAAGCCTGAGGAAATTTAAAGAAAACATCAAGGATAAACGTTGCTATTTTATCCTTGGGCTTCTCCACATAATAAATTCATATGTTTGTTCATTCATTTGACTGAGTGAGGAAAAACATTTTAAATATGAAGCCAGTCTGTATGTAAATCAAAGAAACATGAGGATTTTGAATATGTCTGAGAGTTGGCGTTTTTCTCTGTAGCCACTTTGGGTTTTAATCCTTGTATGCAAACTATCATTCCGCTACTGCAGACTTTTAAAAAAAACCTATTCAGAGAAAGGAAGGGGGAAAAAATGGAAAGATAAAGAGGAAAATTTTGTGGCAATTGGGGGGGTGGGAAGACTTTTTCCTAATCAACCTGGAATCACATCATGGGTGTGTGCGCTTCCTGTGTATGGAAGTCAGTACACTGGCAAATAAAATCCATAAGATATCAGACCAAATAGAAGATGCCAGAATGAATTTACTAATGCCTCAGAGAACAAAAACTACATTTTAACAAAAAGAAGTGTGTTTGTTTAAATTTTTATTTATTTACTTATTTATTTATTTAGAAATTTTATATTGTTGCCTACTCGCTCACAATTTACTCCTTTTCCAACATCTAGGATTACAATTTTAGACTACTTCAAAATAATCTTCTCAATGGCAGAGCTACAAGCTATGGAGCTGCTCCACAGAAGAGATATTTGATAATGGAATTCTATTTAAGATGATGACACAGCCATGGTTATTCAAAGTCGATTACCCCAAGGTGCTTTTTCAAGAGGCAACTGGACTTTCTGTTTTTTCTTTGAAGACGTTTCACTTCTCATCCAAGAAGCTTCTTCAGCTCTGACTGAGAATCTCCATAGACATCAAATTAATTACAATTTGAGTATATATTGACATTGGATGACAAGTAAACATAAATAAAAATGTATTACAAAATGATTTTCAAATATCCAATTCAAATATTTGAGTTATGTTGGTGGTTGTTAGACTACATTTCAAATTCATTTAAAATTGAATTTTATCTTTTCTACTAATATCACAGAAAGACAGAATTATTTTATGTTATTACAATTATTTGTAAACTACTCCAATGCACTGAATCTCTTGCCAGTTTAAATCTAAGCAGAATAAAAGAAGCAATAATGAGAAAAATGAAGCATGTAGAAAAATGGTAATAGCCACCTAAGGGAATTAAAATCTGTCCATTGAAACTCAGTAGTTACTGGGGTCACCTATCTTTTCATAAATTGGATCCAATTTATGTGACTCTCTCAATTTTTAAAATATTAAACAAACCTCATAAAAGTAATAAAATCTCAGGAGATGCTATATCAGAAATCCTGCGACATGTAGAACTTGGTTACCCCATGAGATTTTAGCTAATTTTAATTCAACCCAGTGCTATTATTTTGCTTTATAAATGAAGATAAATAACCATTAGCTGCTGCTGGTGTTATCACCACCATGAGAAGGCTAGCCATTGCATTAGTGGTCTAGGCATAAAAGATAAAAAGAGTGTAAATGATTGGATAAATCAGTACTAGTATGAAATTCTAACTCTAGAGAAAACTGGTTTCTTGATTCAGGGTTGCTAGCCTATAACTCTATGATGTCAGTTCGTAAAATTAACTGTTAAAATCCTAGGATTTGAGTCTTGAGAAAGCTCACACCTTTTGTTTATTTGTTTGGTTTGTCAATTGCTAACAAGATAATAGGTATAAGTAAAAACATAGTTATGAATACATGGATACATGTAAGAAAAATAAAAGAAACAATAGGACAGGGATGGTAGGCACATTGGTGCGCTTATGCACGCCCCCTACAGACCTCTTAGGAAAGGGGTGAGGTCAATAGTAGACAGTCTAAGGTTAAAGTTTTTGAGGTTTGAGGAAGAAACCACAGAGTCAGGTAGAGTATTCCAGACATTGACCATTCTGTTGCTGAAGTTGTATTTCCTGCAATCAAGTTTGGTGCGATTAACCTTGAGTTTGTATCTATTGTTTGCTCTTGTATTGTTATGGTTGAAGCTGAAGTATTCATTGACAGGTATTTTGGCTCCAGGATATAAAGCTCTCGGCATTACAATTGTCAAACCTACTGATTCTTGCCTGTCCACTCAGCTGCTGAGATTAAATTTCTGAGGAGACTTACTCATATAACATAGATCCAGTCCTACCTTGGAACAACTTTCTCAAATTTTTCTAACATTATTTCTTTAGCCAGACTCACTGAACTAGTAACTGCCTCCATGGAATGCTATTTGTTTAATCAATCGTATATTTTGTTCATAGTTTTTAGCGCATGTGTGTTATTAAACAGCCACATTCTTGGTTGAGAAGTGGAAATCATCTTGCAAATCCTAGCAAGACAGGTTCAAAAAAGAAATACAGCATAGTGTAAGTTAGATAAATATACTACACTAATACAATCCAGTATAATTCAATATGCTATAGTAATATAGTCTATGTATGTTGGATTAAAATCAAATCTACTGAGAACAGTGGGATTTTTTTTTCTTTGCAATTACATGGAGAAAGCTGATTTTTAGATCTGTGGGAAAAGAATTAGACATGTTCAATTATAACATCCATATCATTCATGCTATTTTTTATTAATTTGCTCATTTGAGTTAAATCTTCAGACTGCCTAATATAAAAGAGTCAACTCAACTTTTGACTGAGGACTGCCTTGGCTATTTTCTCAGGAAAGCATGATTCTTAAAACAAATGGCATTTCAACAGGAACTTTTAAAGAGAGAAGTGATTGCAGAGAAGTGAGGCGGAGTCTGAAGAATCCTGCGTAAAGCGTTAAGCTAATTTCCCCTGTTCAACTCCCCCACCCCCATGTCTACCAGTAGCCAATATGATGCCATAAAAGTGTTATGAGAACTCCAAGATGGGAGGGTGATAACAGGTCATTCTCAGGGTGCCACGACTTTGGGTTACAGGCTGGAACAGGCTGGGAGGGAGAAAATCCATCCTGATGGTCCAGTTCCCCTCCCTAATTCCCATGCAGTTAGAGCAAAAGCATTCAAAGCAATCAGCCCCCCTCCTCTTTGGAATGGCAGTGTTCCATCAGGAACCTGACATGTTCACTTATTAATTTGTGATTTTCACCAGGTCTCTGCAACATGGTACTATTAGTACTAGAATTGCTTCACTCAGGACCATTGCAGCTCCCTGATCCATATGAAGATCTATATGAACATATGAAGAACGGTTGCAGGAACTGGGCTTGGCTAGTCTAGTAAAGAGAAGGACCAGGGAAGACATGATACAGTCTTCCAATATTTGAAGGGCTGCCACAGGGAGGAAGGGGTCAAGCTATTTTCTAAAGCACCTGTAGGCCAGACAAGGAATAATGGATGGAAACTGAACAAGGAGAAATTTAACCTGGAAATAAGGAGAAACTTTCTGACAGTGAGAACAATCAATCAATGGAACACCTTGCCCTTGGAGGTTGTGGGAGCGTCATCGCTTGAGACTTTCAAAAAGAGATTGGATTGCCATTTGTCAGAAATAGTGTGGGGTCTCCCGCTTGGGTGGGTGGTTGGACTAGATAACCTATAAGGTCCCTTCCAACTCTGATTATCTGTTATCCAAGTATATATCAACTCGAATAGCTGAGTGACCTAGACCTGGCACTTTGAATCAAAGCAGGCGCACTTGTTTTAGGCTATTTCTATGTTCTCATAGAAAGGAGCTTCAGAGAGATGTCTGTTTCAATAAAGAGCCTGGCTTTGAAAGAGACACTGTTGTTGAGCTTCATTAGATTAAACCATCCTCTGAAATTCTGCACAAGGATACTTTTTGCTCTGGTCCTACTCTCATGCCTTGACTATTTTGCTCTTCAATTACCTTCTTTGCTCTGGCATTGGAATTCAAATAAGGGTATCCTATCCATGTATTTTTCATGTTCATTCATTGTAGATCTTTGAACACCTTTAGATAGGTCAGTATTTTTCAACATTAGTTTCTTCCAGTGGTGGGATTCAAATTTTTTTTACTACCAGTTCTGTGGGCATGGCTTGGTAGGCATGGCATGGCTGGGTGGTTATGGCTGGGTGGACGTGCCAGGAGAAGGGTACTATAAAATATCCATTCCCCCCCACTCCAGGGGAAGGATACTGCAAAATCCTTGCTTTCCAGCTCCATTTTCCTATGCAGGGCAACAAAAGAAGATCCAGTCAATCAGCTGGGACTTGGGAAGCAGAGAATAGATGGGGGCAGGGGCAGTTAGAGGTGGTATTCACCGGTTCTCCAAACTACTCAAAATTTCTGCTACCAGTTCTCCAGAACTGGTCAGAATCTGCTAAATACCACCTCTGGTTTCTACTAATGAAAGAATAGTTTCTACCGCTTCATTTAGTACATTTATATCTCTAGTATTTTCCTTTGCAGAAAAGTGAGATGTATTCACTTCCTGAAAAATAACAATGAATTGCATGAATGCTAAATTTTCCCTTTTTCCTGATGCTTGGTCACCAGTATCAGCTCTTGAGGGACAGATTTGGATACTCCAAGAAATGATCTCTGGGATTTGCTTTGCTCTCTTTCATCCAAATGAAAAGAGAAATAATCTTTTCCAGAGTATCTTGGAAGGGAACCCTATCACTTCAGGACTTCTTTCCCTCTGAAATCAACAACATTTCTTGCTTAATTTTATAAAACCACATATTGTTTTATAAGTCAGATCTAAAATTACATGTGTTGAGCTGCAGAGTGTGCTATTAATTTATAACAATAAGGAAATTATTGAGTGGAAGAAGCCTGGAGAGGTTTTAAACTGTGAATTGTGATATTTTCACACTGCATTGAGGTCACATCATACAGGGTGTGAACAATTTCTGAGAAGATTAGAGAGAAGAGACTATGTAAGTGCTGAGGTATAATTGCTTTTACAAAAAAAATGTGCACACTGTGCCTGTGAAAAATTGTAGATAACACTTCAACATTAGTTCAGAAAGTATCTCTTATCTAAGACTGTTTATTTGTTTGGGATGAGCTCAAAGAATGCAAAGAATTCAGACTTCAAGCTCAATTAAGACCATGTTATATGAAATAAGGCAGTGTCCCTTTTTATTTTATGAAGCAAACCAATTGAACAAATGAACCATCAAGTGTTGAAGACGAACATACTCTGGTAAGCTAGAATTTCCCTGAAGATGGGCTCCATCACTAGTCTGAAAACTTAGAAGATTAAACTTCTAGTCCCAGTGACTGACCCAAATTGGATCCTGCAGTATTATCCTGGGACACATACATTTGCCTTCATACATGTCAAAGATCTCAACTATCTCATTGTAACTTGCCAAAAGACAAGTACACAGAGAGGAACGTTAACCGTACTCTGTTTGTGGCACAAAATAAACAGCCATACTACCACAGTGATGTGCATGCATCAATTACATCCACCTGTGTTAAGACTTAGAAATCCACAAAGGAAGGTTCTAATATAAATTGTACTTATTTTTGGATAGAAGAAATGTGTATACAAACAAGTCATGTTAGTTCATAAGTATTATACTAATATCTGAATACGTATTATTTCCTCTGGAGTGTGGGGAAAATATGATAGCAGTGTGGCATATAATGCTTCACTTTCCTTGTATATATTCACCTTACAGTTATGTAAATCTTTGAAAAGTGCTTTATAGGGATGAAGCTTTGAAGTGGCACTCTGGATTAAATCTGTGCTTCCCTGTGGATTGCAGCAAAGCACAATCAATTGAAGCACCTTCAAAGCGGGACTTGAACCCCTTTCCACTGGAATGGAGAGACTGGCCAAATTAAGCTGTCCTATTTGATTTCAGGCATCAAGGTAGAGTAATTTGAAATGTCATGTTGAAACAGGTCACTGCATTGTTTTTATTTTCACTTTAATGAGAATTTAGGAGTTGAGATATTGGCTTTCATGGAGCCAGACACTGCATTAAACCTAGATCTCGTAAATGAGATGAGTGGCCATATAAATAAAAATAATAATAAGCATGTGGAGCACCACTTGAACACTATTGGCATTGACAAATCACCAACAGTCAATTGCAAAGGCATCTTTATTTGGAACAGCATCTTTATTTGGATACATTAAACAACATCTGCCTGTACCATACTAAGTCTTTGGGAAGGAGTCAATAAGAGGACAAAAATGCAAAATCCAATCTAAACATTTGGCTTATTATGTGACAAAGAATAATGTAATAATGATTACATAAAACAGCCAAGAAGAAGCACAGATGCAAATTAAAATGGGATCTTATTAAATGTATGGGAAACAAAATGTGTATATCAAAATAACATAATAAAAAGACAAACAGAATACAATCAAGGGAATGAATTCATGGTCAATTTCTAGGAAAGATTGAGAGAAAAAATGGATAAAGATAAAACATGGCAGTGGCTTAGAACTGGAACAGTTAAAAAAGGAAGTGAAGGCTTTGTTTTGGCTGGTCAAGAACGAGCTATTTAAATTAACACAATCAAGGTCAGAATTTTTTAAAAAAATCATCAAATTCAAAGTACAAATTGTGCAAAGAAGCAGATGAAATAGTAGATCATATAATCAGTTTGTATAAGAAGATACCATACACTTATTATAAACAACAGTTGCCAAAATGATTCACTAGAACACCTGTAAAAATTGATGGGAACATAGAGTTGAAAAAGTAGTTGAATATGAGAGGTTAAAATATTGCTGAATTTCCTAATACAAACTGAGAAATTCTTGGGTCATATCATACCAGATTTAACCGCGTTTGAAAAGAAGAAAATGTAAATAATTATTGTGGCAGTACTAGGGAAAAGTAGAATAGAAGATAAAGAATGGAAAAAGATTAGAAAGTATAAAGATTTAAAAATCAGTTGAAATATAAACTGGCCATGGTAGTCCTAATGATTATCAGCATACTAGGTGCCAAATCTTGGATGCACTAAGAAAATATACACATCGACAAAATGTCCCCCCTGTCAATTACAAAGATTACATTGATTGGATTCACCACATATATTACTCACATTATGTCACCCTGGACCCTCAAAGTGAAAAGAACCCCATGCTTATAAAAGCCAACAGTAGATAAAAATGGCAACTGTAATTTCACATTTTTGTGTATATGATAATAAAAGAGTGTGTTAAGATCTTATAGGCCCTTAAAATCCAAACAGATAGGCATCTTGTTCATAAGATGTCTGATATAATGGTTATTGAAAAGAAGAGTCTAGTACATTGTTGTTGCTCAGGGGTCCCCAAACTTGGGAGTTGAAGTCCACAAGTTTTAAAGTTGCCAAGTTTGGAGACCTCTGCTGTTGCTAGACTAGATGATGCTAGGAAAAATCTGGGAATTAAAGATCAAAGCTGAATGCTTATTGAAAAAGGAATACGTTGTTAAATCAGTTGTGACTGGAACTCTTGGAGCAATACATAAAGGAGTTTCTCAATATCTGGAAATACTCAATTTATGAGATCCAAATACCCAAATTTTACACACAAAAAAACCCCACTCTGCTTTGAACTGCCTATATTCTTAGATGTTGTCTTAGTAATTCTTAGATCCTTTACTAGAACTTGAATAATGTAGCTTCCACCAGTCTTAGACTGTGAATCTAACTATAGATTATCTACACATAATAATCATTATTTGGTCAGCTTGATTAATCTGTTTTGTGAGACCATCCAATAATTGTGTTTATATAATAAATCATAGTTAAGTCATGGCATAGTGTAAAATATGAAACCACCAGTGAGTTTCTTTTCTGACTAATATAATTTCCACTGGTGCCACTTAACTAGTAATATGAAAATAGTGCACCCTAAATGGCAAACTTCCACCAGCATACTTTGTTTACCCTCCCACCTGGGTTTAGAAATGTGCCAGACAATAATTGAATAATGTAAGTATTCTGATAAGAATGCTTCTGCCTATTCATCTGCAACTCCCTTTAAGTATATGGACATGAGGCCTCTACAGGGAATTATTCTAGGTATAGCTTAAAGATACATTTCTTTCCTGACAACTCATACAGCTTCCTAAGTGCTATTTTATGTGCTGGTTATTCCCAATAATAGCTTATCAGCAAACCTCCTCTCCTACCAATTTCTGCTTTAGATAATTTACGGATGGTTAGAATGACTGTGTATGTGTTTTGTTGTTGTCGGATACTGAAACTGCCTACCACAATGCTTATTTAGTTGCTCCAATGTGAAGTTTCATAGTGATGGGTTTTGCTCATTGTTGGGAAGACAATGAAACAATATTAGAATAAATAATAGCAAAAGGAGAGATGTTTCTCTTTCTTTTGAATCAGTTAATTACTGGAATGAATGAAGGCGATTTGGTAGGGCTGAGATGAAGGCAGAAAAAGATTCTTCAAACGAACAGAAAGATTTGCCCAACTGTCCCATGAGAAAACTGGAGTGAGTCCTTAATATGCAATGTGGAAATGAGAATAACTGTGGATACCAGAGAGTGGATCAATTAATTGAAGGTCTTTCTATTTACCTGGAATCACCCAATCTAATTAACTAGTGCGATGTTATTGTAATGAAACAAAGAATACATTTATGGCCCACAAGCACATTAAAAAATAATGAGATATCATTTCTGTGGCTGCTTCTACTGAGAAACATCGATTCCCCTTGGGATTGCCATCCTTAGCCTATTACTGCTTTTTCAAGAGAAGACGGATAGGAATAAGAACCTTTCTCAAATTTCTCTGATTGGAAAAGCAGTTAAGAAAATATCGCTGGCAGGGAAGAAGCCAAAACCTTTCCAGATTCCTCCCCTAACGACAGTCTCCAGAGGATAGTTGAGCACACCACATTTGATGGCAGAATAAAGCATATAGTTCAATCATCTTCCAGCATGGTGTTAAAGCCAAAAGACCAGAGGTGGGATTCAATTTTTTTTACTACCGGTTCTGTGGGCATGGCTTGGTGGGCGAGGTAGGGGAAGGATACTGTAAAATCTCCAACCAGAGGTGGTATTCATCAGTTCTCCAAACTACTCAAAATTTCCACTACCGGTTCTCCAGAAGTGGTCAGAACCTGCTGAATACCACCTCTGCAAAAGACATGGTGGACATCTGCTAGTTTTATGGCACACTGAGTGCATATATTGGGTAAGTAGAATGTGTATTAGACAAGCAAAGCAAAAATGCAAAGCTTTTAAGAGGCCCACTTCTTTAGCAATGTTTCTTGAGAAATCCTCTTGAAAGATGCTTTGTGAAGCAGCATGAGACCTCTTAAAATGAAACAGAGGAAACTGATATCTCCTCCCCAGCTTTCACTAATTGGAAGATGCTACAACCAGTTAAGCTCTTCAATTTTCTACAAAATAAATAAATAAATAAAAACCCTCTCAAAAACTTACCCAGACTGGTCTAGTAAGAGCAGAATAGCAATCACCACATCCCTGGTGGCCCTTCAAAACCAATAACAATGGCCCTGCTTTCAAAGTTCTGCCATTATTGAACACAACCATAACCATCATTTATAGTGCTGCATGAAATACCTACCCAGCTCCTGTGGCTTCTGTTAGTGAAAATCAATGCTAAACAAATGTGAAAATATTGAATGTGAATGCAACCACAGACCAACAATGTCAAAATACATGTGTATCTTGCTGTAGCAGTCTGTAGCTTTCACCCACATGGTTGAAGAACATGCTGCCACAGCCAATATTAAACAAGTGGAAAACTGGGAAGGAAAAACCTTTAAGCACAGTTAGCCAGAGTAGTCTTGTCCATTAGATATTCCAATTACGCTATTATGCTTCCCTCTGACTCCACAGAAGTGATATAACCAGTGAGGGTATGCCTATTCCCAATGTTCAGCCTTCAAACAATATGAAACTTACTCATAAGGATATGCCACATTTTCATTTTAAATAGTAGTGATGGAACTTAAATAGCAATAGTCCCCTCCCCTGATAGTCATCCTCTGGACTAACGAAACATTAAAAAAATTGATTGTGACTGACAAATAAAAAAATCAGTTTTACTAGCAAGAAAGGAACTTGGGTGATATACATGAGTAAAGGGGTTAAAGTACATTGTGTTAAAAAGAGTGAGGGGGAAAAAAACAAGAGGTATAAGAGGGGTTATGAAGTTTCACATAGGTGATTCAGTTTGAGGAACTTCTCTTGAATCACCTTCAAATTGAGCTTTCAGATAAAAGGTTAATGTTAGGACTCAGATTGAATTGGATGCCTTTACAAAGATTTGAAAATGATTTTGTGGATATGCTGATTTTGCAGATTTTCCAACTTTGCTTTTTTTCCTCTATAGACAGAGTTGAAGAGTTGGGGCTGAATACTGTGATGGATTGTCTATGACTGATGCAAGCAGCTAACCAAGTAGCTTCGTTACTGCGATATCCAAATCTATTATTGTTGATCATTGCTTGAAGGGTTTGTTTAGGCAGGTTGTTCAAAGGGAGGCTCCATAAGAGACATACAAATTTCTTCTGTTGCTTTTGAAAAAAAAATCTGGCTTGTTTTTTTCTGTGTTCTTCTACATTTTCCCAAATGCATTTCCCTTTATCCTTCTCTCTCTTTAACTCTCAAACTACCTGGCCTGTAGTATCATCTCAGTCAACCTGTTTCCAATCTGCCTACAATTCTTACTCTCTTTCCAGTCTCATTTTCATTCCTCTTAGTTCAACTTTCATTTTCTCACTTCCTGCTCTTTTTATTTTCCACCAATTTTGTACCTCTTGTACTGAGGGATTCTCCTTTGCTACACAAAGGGATTTATTTAGTATTAGATATATATATTATCCAGATTATTCCTGTACAACATAGTCATGCTGTATACACAATGATGATAATGATGAATACTCACACTTTTCAACCTTGTTTTTTGTTTATAGAAATTTATTTTTATTTTATTTATTTATTTATTTATTTTGTCAAGTGATTATTAGATAACAGGTATAAGTACAAACATGGTTATGAATACATGAAATGGATATGAATAAGAAAAAGAAAGAAACAATAAGACAGGGATGGTAGGCACGTTGGTGCGCTTATGCACGCCCCCTACAGACCTCTTAGGAAAGGGGTGAGGTCAATGACAGTCTAAGGTTAAAGTTTTTGGGGTTTGGGGAAGAAACCACAGAGTCAGGTAGAATATTCCAGACATTGACCACTCTGTTGCTGAAGTTGTATTTCCTGCAATCAAGTTTGGTGTGGTTTACCTTGAGTTTGTATCTATTATTTGCTCTTGTATTGTTGTGGTTGAAGCTGAAGTATTCATTGACAGATAGGACATTGCAATATATAATTTTATGTACTATACTTCACAAGTAGTATATCAAATACCATTTTTAAAGCAATGATGTGTACCAATAAGTCTGCCAGTGAAGAAAAGCAAAGGGTGAGTATTCCAAAGATGCTTTTTCAAGAAGCAACTGGACTTTATGGTTTTTCTTTGAAGACATTTCACTTCTCCTTGTGGGGGATTTATACTCCTTGCAGACAACTGGTCATTTGCATTCTTTTAATGACCAGCAAATGACCAGCCATCTGCAAGGAGTATAAATCCTTCCATTTCCCACAGCCCAGTCAGAGCTGGAAAAGTTTTTTGGATGAGAAAAAGAAAACTTTTCAATCTTTTAAGAAAACCAGAAAGTCCAGTTGCCTCTTGAAAAAGCACCTTTGGGACAACCATGACCTGGATGACTGAAAATCTCCATAGACAAAGGGTGAGAAGGTAACAGAATAACTAACAGTAGTAGCTATTTTAAAACAGTTTGCTAATTGGAAGACGTTTCTGCATCAGTTCAGTAAAATAATGTAAAATAATATTCAGTAAAATAATGATATCCCAATCCTCATCAGAGAAGCTTTTGAGCGCAAATGGAAACGTCCAAATGCCATCTTATTTGGTCTAGAGGACATCAATGACAATGATGACATCACAACTGTCCGCAACATCATCAGTGATTATCAAGCATCAACCATCTCCCCTGATGAAATACTTGACATTTCCCGCATTGGGGTTTCCCACCCAGAGTTCGAAAACAGAGGCGGCTTCTGCAGGATCATTTGCAAAAATGAATCAAGCAAATGTAAATTCATTTATACTATAAATTCACTTGCCAAAAGCAACACCAACCATAAGAACCTCCGTTCTCACCCTGACCTAACCATACAGCAACGTGCCCGCTCCTGTGTACTCTGCACAGAACTCAAAAAATGTCTAGACAATGGAGAGAAGGACCTGTACATTGACTACCGTGCTGACTGTATCAAAAGTAAGTTACACAACCCACAACTCAGCTTTAACCTTCAACCACAACTCTACTTCAACCAATCCACCATCACCCAAGACTAGGCACGCATGCCCCTAACTACCTCAATTCCAACTACAGCTGGCCTTAAATGCAAGCTATTCAATGCAAGAAGCCTTGTGAACAAAATACCTGAATTTCTCCTCTTACTAAATATGGCTAAATTCGACATCATATTTGTCTGTGAAACATGGCTCAATGCATCTCTCTCTGCCTCCATTACCACAGTAAGAGACTATCATGTTTACCGATCAGATCGTGAAATTTGTAGAGGAGGTGGTGTTGCTATCTTCTATAAAAAGCCCTTACATTTAAAAAACATCCAAGTTACCCAGGAGTTTGCTCTTCCTGAGACCATCATCTGCGAAATATCCTTAAATATCACATTTCGATTCTTACTATGTTAAAGAGCACCTGATTATGACATTGAACATCTAAACAAGCTAAATTCACTACTAACATGGGCAACATCCTACCCACACTCTTTTATCTTTCTTGATGACTTCAATCTATTTCATATTAACTGGACCCTAAATGAATGTACAACTGAACCCATATATGCAACCTTCTACAATGCTGTTACAAATCTGGGACTGGTACAACTAGTAACCAACAATACTAGACTTAACAACTACCTCGATCTCATCTTCTGCAATAAGTTTGAACTTAATTTATGGAATATAAACTAAAGAATCCTTTTCCAACAGTGATCACAATATGATTGACTTTTGTCTCAACATATGCCCACACAAAAATAATCACAATGACGTAATCCCTAATTATAACTTCAGAAAAGGCAACTATGATCTTATAGACAACGATCTCTCATCCCTTGATGGGCAATCTCTATTCACTGGATGCAATACTGTTGAAGACCATTACAACATATTTTACTTGAAGTCAAAAGAGTCATCAAACTATATGTACCAATAATAACTCCCAAAACAAAACAAAAATTACCCATAACAATAAGGAAACTTCAATCCAAAAAGAGATCACTCTGGCAGAAAACCAAATCTGGACACGTTGCCAATTTCAAAAGCTGATACAAAAACTTATGCCACCAGATGAAGACTGAATGCACCAATTATTACATTAAACAAGAGGAAAAGCTTGTACGCACCAATTCCACCCGTGCTTTTTACAATTTTGTAAACAACAAACTAAAAGATTCAAAGTCCATCCCACCCCTGATAGGACCTAATGGTAAAGATTGCAATAACGACACCATTAAAGCCAACCTCTTTAACACATTCTTTGGCTCACTATTTGTAAACAGCAATGGATCATGCCCAGTATTTCCTAGCCAAACCACAGAAAATTACAATGATCTAATACATATCGATTTTACAGAAGACAGTGTTGAAAAAGCACTACGCAATCTAAAACCATCTCTATCTATTGGACTGGATGGAATATGTGCCTACTTCTTAAAAAAGCTATCCACTGCATAGCAGAACCTCTAAGCATAATCTTTGAAAAATCTTTCAGGACCAGCTCCTTGCCTAACCTATGGTCACAAGCCATGGTCATCCCCATCTTCAAAAAGGGAGACCCCAGCCTAGTTGAAAATTACAGACCAATCTCCTTATGCTGAGTCACCTGTAAAGTCATGGAATCAATTATTAACCAATCCATTATCCTCCACTTAGAAACAAACAACCTACTCTCTAATAAACAATTTGGCTTCATAAAAAAACTATCCTGTAATCTGCAACTCTTACACTGCAAAAACATATGGACTATACAGGGCAAAACAATAGATGCAATCTACATCGATTTCTATAAAGCCTTTGATTCAGTGGTACATGACAAACTACTCCTAAAACTAAAATCTTACAGTATCTCTGGACACCTGCATAACTGAATAGAAGCATTTCTGTCAAACAGACAACAAATGGTCAAAGTGGGAGCGTCCTATCAAATTCTGTACCTGTCAACAGCTGAACTTCCACTGAAGAGTCTACCTTCCCTGTAATTTTCATCACATTTTTCCAAAGAAAGAAAGAAATAGCTACAAGTACTTTGATACTTCGTCATTATAGTTCATTGTTTTAACTTCTTATTTCATAATAATTATGAAAATTATAATTATTTCAACTGAAACTCAAATTGGTTCAAGCAGACTATTACTGCATCTGAATCTTGAATTGAAGTTGGACCATGGTTGATTCACACATTTCAAATAAATGTACTCTTTCAAATAACACTAATGGCCATAGATAACAAGAATTCATCAAACAGATCATTTACTGAACAATTTCTCATGGCATTTCATAATAGCCACTTCTTAGCATGAAATATTAGTGTGAATCACAGCATCAGTGGGGGCTTTTCACTGGATTTCACTCTTTGCTTTGAATAAACCAGGAAACAGAAGAGATAAATGTCAAGTGTAGAAATGTAACAGAAGATGTGATACTGCACATTAAAAATATGCACATGATTGCGAGGGAATCAACAAATTCACATTAAATTTTGGAATGGTAGGTTGTAAAGGATTCAAGGTACTGGATATACTTAGAGGTATATATGATATGTAATAGCTGACATGAATGATGTACTTTTCCAGTAATAAAATGACTACCATAATATCTTTGAAGAAGGACAAACATTAACCTTTCTCAAATGTGAGGTCTTCTATATATCTTCCTTTATCAGTGTGACTATGTTAGTTGGGATGTCTGGAACCATGTTCTAATATATCTAGAAAGGGAGGCAGATAAGGGGACATTTTTTTGTGTCTTCATCCCTGTATTCCTGGATAAAATATATTTTTCTACTCTATTATAAATAATAAATATGGACTAGGGGTTTGTTTGTTTATGAGAACTTAAATGCTACCCCACCGATGAAGTAGATCGTAACTGGATGAATTTCTCCAGTCAATGATACAAATTATTGCCTTATTCTTTTCTGAAAGTTGTTAAAGGCAGATAACTTGATTAGATTGGTCTCCAATCAATTATATCTAATTGAATTATTTCTTAATAGACATTTAGCATTTCACTGCCAAATTTTCTCATTAAAGATACAGAAGCAGTAATGGTTTTATAAATTCTATATGTAGCAATTGCACTTAGACTTATACACTGCTTCTTAGTGTTTTTCATCCCTCTCTAAGCAGTTTACAAAGTCAGCCTATTGCCCTCAACAATCTGGGTCTTCATTTTACTGACCTCAGAAGGATGGAAGGTTGAGTCAAACTTGAGCTGATCAGGATTGAACTCCTGGCAGTGAGCAGAGTCATCCTGCAATGTCTATGACAGTATATAAAGAGGTTTGTTAAAACAATGGCTTATTTTATCTGTTTATTTATTAATTAAATTTCTATGCCATCCATCTCCCCTACAAGGTGACTCTTACAAATTATGAAGAACCATGATGCTAGAAAAACTATAATGGGCTGTTTCACAAGTTGTATAACCATTGGCACTAATAGTTAGAAACACAATCACATTAAACCATGAATTATGGTATAACAACTAAGTTTGTACATCATATTAATGAAAAGCAATGTTATATGTCAATTAATCATGGATGTGAATCCAAGCATCTGCAATCAACCTTTCTTATGCTAATCACTATAGTATTGATCTGAGATTATTGACTGCTTCTGTTGGCCATCTTTGAAAGTTAGAGTCTATTAAATTGGTATGAAGAACTTATAGTTCTTTTGAAGTTGAACAGAAGAGATAATTTTGCCAACTGCAGTTTAACCTTTCAAGGCAGCCTTTAAAGATAGAAAAAATATTTGCAAAAATCTGGCAAATCCAGATGGGTTTGCTCCCACTGTCCACAAATTCCCTGTTATTTAAAAGAATTAGCAAGGGTCTTCTATATGCAGAAAATAATGTTGGACACTGGAAATAAAAATGAATTTATGCAACAGTTACAAAAATATCTACCTATCTACCTACCTACCTGCCTACACACACACACATATACACCAGTAGTGGGATTCAAATTTTTTTACTACCGGTTCTGTGGACGTGGCTTTGACTGATCTCCAGTCAAAGTGGTATTTGCCGGTTCTCCAAACTATTCAAAATTTCTGCTACCGGTTCTCCAGAACTGGTCAGAACCTGCTGAATACCACCTCTGATACACACACATTTTTTATTTGAGAGAAGACATGGAATTTTGTCTGATTTGAAAGTACTGCAACATACCCAAATCCTGATATTTCAGCATCTCATCTGCCTAGTTTCTCTCTTTAAAATGTAGATATTTTACCTTTGGGGATTTTGTTTTCTCTCTATGGATAGAGTGCAGTTTGGTCTACCAACAGTAGCAGTAAAGTATCACAGACTTTAGAAAGAGTAGTAGTAGAAGTCAACATTTAAAAAAATCTGGGATTTGTTGTCTATTTCCTTTCATTCTTTGTTCCGGGCTTCCTGCAAACTCCACTGAATATCCTTAAATGTCAAACTACTTAAAGAGGGAAACTTGTTGCAGCATATATTCCTGGCAAAAAAACCACATTGAAATAGCACGGCACAAAGAATTGCTTTCTTCTAAGCATCTTTTTCCCTACTGCGAGGCCTGTTTAACTCACTCCTTCCTTTCAGGAATAAACCCAAGGTCTGTTATTAATCCTACAAACAAAATGCCACAAAGTGCACCCCGCAATCATCTCAAGAAACTTCTCCAAAGGTTGATAGTAGGCTGCCACAAAACCCAGTTTTCCCAATTATAGAGCCAGGAAAGCGCACTTCTGTATTCTCTCCCCCCGAAAAGAATCCAAGCACATCTGGAGGGGGCAGCCTGAATTAAAGATCTTGAGTCATTAGTGAATCTGTGTAGATGCACAGCAGGAAGGCTGAGGAAGGATGCCAAAAATATGCACACTGAGGGAAAAATTATCGGGTATCAATAACTAATCTGCTGTTTTTCAGTTTTAAGAAGCTCAACCTTCAGCTACTTCATCATGGACATATTGAATTATATGTAATGGAACCTGATGGAAAGATTATATTCCTGACAGGAACATGAAAATGGATTGAAGAATAAATGTAGACATGTGCCTAAATATGTCAGCTAAATGTGGCTAAATTAAATCAGAACTGCTTCTTTCTGTTCAGGGCACCCACACAAAGGTGACTGGGTACCATGTAATTACTGATTCATTGGGATTTGTTTATATGTTTGTAGAAAACCCACTTCAGAAAAGTGGAGGGAGATAAACAAAAGTATTCAACAGCCCTAATCTTATTTCACTTAAATTCCTTTTCTGTAAGGATGCATACAGCATTGCTGCAAGTTCAATCTATACCATTGAATTACAACAAATCAGTCTAAAGCAACAATCGATAGGCACTTACTTGAGAGTAAACTACCACTGAAAATCTGGTATCTTATTACCTAAAAGTTCTTATCATCTATGTATCCCTCCAGATCTTGAATTATTTGCCATTTTCAGAGTAGAAGTAAGGCATTTAGAATCCTCTGTTGTCCTGTTTCTTTTTACCTCTGAATTTTCAATCTGTTGTAGGCATCTTCATGTTCTATAGGTCTCAGCTCTTTGAAATCATTTAAAGTAAAGATCAGCAACCTACTGTATAACCCCAATCTCATTTCTGAAGATTGTCCTAGCAGAATTCAAAAAAAAGCTTCAGGTCTTGGTGGTTTTCCATTCTTATTTTTTATGCAATAATAAATGATGTTACCTCCATGCTCTCTGCAAATGGTTGCCTGTCCATCATGCTACTCTATTGCAGCATGATGGACAGCCTGCCTGCCTGCCTGCCTGCCTACCTACCTATCTACCTACCTACCTACCTATCTATCTATCTATCTCCATCCATCTATCCATTCATCCATCCATCCATCCATCCATCCATCCATCCATCCATCCATCCATCCATCCACCAACCCATCTATCTGGAAAACTATAATGAAGTCTGTATTATTTCCTATTATAGTAGCAAAGGCGTACAGCTTTACAAAAACAAATCAAAAAAGACATGTATGTATATGTATGTCTGTATGTCTGTATGTATATATGTATGTATGTATGCATATACAAGAATGCATCAATAAAACACTGCAGTATAGCAGTTTGAATCTTACTTGTATAGTTCTTTCTTCATATGCATATATGCCAGTTGTTTTATCATTTTATTAAATCTGGCATCTTATGAATTTTGTTATGCAAATTTCATTTAAAATCTAAGCGTTTTATTTTGGTTTGGTTTTGGGTAGCATATTTTCTGTTCCTCATAGAATTCCCGAAAGAAATTATCTTTCTGAGATACATAAAGATGACACAACATTTGGATTCATAAATATGTGATCCAGTCTGCTAAACAGTGGAGTCCCCACTAAACTGCAGAGGTTTGGATCTAGGGGTATAGTGCAACTAAATATTTCCTGTTCGTTTTAAAAGGGTGTATAGAACTGGCTACCCAGAATAGTTTTTTATAATGTCTGGAAATGTGTGAAAAAAATGGATACAGACATAGTATTTTGCTATTTGTTGACTATCACCTCACTTGGAGCAGTTTCTGTAAATATAATGAATGTATGGTCATCACGGCAATAATTTTCTTAACATTGATTCTTTTTTTTTGTAACTTCCTTTGTTGTTACATAGTCATTAGTCTCTGAGGGCCAAATTTTTCTTGATCGACAGGGCATACCATTGATACAGATATGGGCAACATTTGTTGTAAAAATCAGCTTTGGGTGAAAAGGAAGGGTGTAAGCATTGGACTTGTTCCCTTCAGCCAAAAAGAATGAACTTCTGAAAACCAGGCAAAGCAGAGTCTAAGATATTTCCAGGCATACAGTCATAGATTAAGTAAGTTAGAATCCCTCCCCTTATTTAGATGTGGATTTAGTCAAACAAAGAACCAACATATTAATTTCCCCCCTCCCCTTTTCTGGGAACGTATCTTAGCAGAGTTCCCAGGAACCACAGCTGGAATTTTTATGGTCCCTTCTCATCTTGTTATCTCTTCAAGAGGTGACATGTTTCTAGACATCTGGCTCCACTCCTCCAACTGTATATCATATGCAAGTTATACAGAATCAATATAGGATTTAATATATTTAGGTTACATCAAAAAGGATTACTTGTACCAACTCCTCCCCCCATTCTTCTTCTGTTGAAGAATGGCAGATACACGGATCTGACAAAGGGCTTGTAAAAAGAATTATGATTTTCAGTGATGGACACTACATGTAAATGCAAAAGTTCATGTATACATCACCTTGAATTAAAATACATGAGATACTGTCTCACCCCTTTCCTAAGAGGTCTGTAGGGGGCATGCATAAGTGCACCAACATGTCTACCGTCCCTGTCCTATTGTTTCTTTTATTTTTCTTATATGTACCCATTTCATGTATTCATAACTATGTATATACTTATACCTATTATCTTGTAAGCGATTGACAAATCAAATAAATTCTAAAAAAAAATTTAAATTCTTCCTATCTTCCAGACATCTTATATACTCTCAGAACATCTTTTTAACTTCAGTGCCATAATCTTTGCATCCTTTACAAGACCACACTCAGATAAAATTGGGATTTAGGGAAAAGATAGATCAAATGTAACAGAAGCTTCAGAGAAGAAGTGATGCATATATCAGGAATGGTCAATTTCTTATTTAAAAATCATCCGTATCCTCTCTATTATACACATTTTTAAGCTGCTGTTTGAGCAGGCTGAATTATATCAGTCAGGAAACATATAATGGAAAATCATTGTGCTATGGCAAATGTCTAGTGCGTTCTATGATAATCTTGGGGTCCATGTTCAATTTCTTGCATCAGTGAAATGCCTGCTGAAGTATGTTAACATATTGTGAACATTTGGCATATTTTACATAGCAGTTAATTCAGAACTTGCTAACTGGCATTTCCTCGTCTCCCTTATATACTGTCAACCCACAGATACAAAAATTCACTACTGATTTCACATCTAATGATGAACACATGGAGAACAATTTCCAGTTATTATTGACCTTTTCTCACTGTAGTCTTCCTTGGATTTCTTATTATTTTTCTAGCAAAAAAATGTGGATTAGGTGTTTTTTTTTAAAGTCTTGAGTGCCATTTCAGATTCCAAGTGTTCTGTTCTTGGAACGAAATGTTATGAAAACATAGAGATGCCATGACTTGTAGCACTTCATAGTTTCCTATGGCCCAATATGCGGAGCCACTTATCCTTCTGTTCTCATGTTGTTAAATGATGTACTTCCATGAAAATGTTTGAGGGATGGGCACTTCCTGCCCTTCTGCCACATTTCAGCCTTTATGCCTGAGATTAGTTCTTTCTTTTCCATTCAGTCAAGTATTGTGTGTACATCATTTGTTCCTGTTAGACCTGGACTGTGCACACTGAATAGGAATATGCATACTATGAATATCTATACAACCTCCTGTTCTTCCATTCAACACAGCACGTAGCTCAAGTAAAGATTTTTCTCCTTTTCTTTGATCAACTTTTTTCTTCTATGTAAAGAATACCTTCCTCTACACTCCCTGCCCATATTTTATATTCAGTATGCCTACAGATGGCATACAGATTTGACAGATTGGGAAAATTACTCTTTTTCTTTCTCTTCAGCTTCACTTTCCATAATAATTGAGAGGTTTTGACCATAGCCAAACACATGGTCTTTAATTCATTTGAAAACATTGTTTTATGAGAAGCTAAACTTTCAATTTGCTCAAAGTCATTCAAGACTGTGATGGGTAGCATCTAAATTTGATGAATGAATGAATAAATGAATAATATCAATTAAATCTTTGCAGAAGAGACCACTGGGGTGAACAATAATACATTTATGTATGATAAAATGGGATAGACATTTTTTATTTATCAAGGAAGCACACGTAAGCATCCTTTTCGTTTTTATCATAACTTTCAACAACTGAGAGAGAATGACTTACTTTAAAGATACTCCCTGAACTTCACAGAGAAGAGCAACAATGATCATTAGGAGACTAGAGGCTAAAACATATGAAGATGTTGCAGGGATTGGAATTAATTTAATGAAAAGAAGGATTAGGGGTGACATGATAGAGTGTTCCAATATCTAAGGGGCTGCCACAAAGAAGTGGGCGTCAAACTAGTTTCCAAGGCACCAGAAGGCAAGACAAGATGCAATGGATGGAAACTAATCAAGGAGAGAAACAACCTAGAACGAAGGAGAAATTTCCTGACAGTTAGAACAATTGATCAGTGGAATGACTTGCCTCCAGAAGTTGTGGGTGCTCTAGACCAGGGAATCAAACTCGTTGCCCATGGGCCAGATGTGTCATGTACTAGTCCCACCCCCACCCAGTTTAGCGAAGGGGAAAAAGTCATGATACGTCATGTGACACCACCATGACGACGCGAGTTTGACACCCCTGCTCTAGACTCAACCTCCTGGAGATTTTTAAGAAGAAATTGGACAGCTATTTGTCTGAAATGGTATAGGATTTCCTGCTTGAGCAGGGGGTTGGACTAGAAGACATCCAAGTTCCTTCCAATGCTGTTATTCTGTCATTCATAACCAAACAAGGATCTGAACTTAGATTTCTCCAATTGCAAGCAGAAATCTACTAAGGCATAATTATGCTAAAAGAGCATTAATTAAAACCCAAGCTGTAGTATATGCAATGTTGAAAACATAATTATATTAGAGATTTTTAAACAAGTAAAAGATAAACATTAAAAAATACAGAAAATAAAGTTAAGAAAGAAAGAAACACAGTTACAAACAAGCTTAGTAACTCCTTCCCCTTTAAGATTACATTACATATGTAACATATTATTTTATCCCTGATCAAACCAATCCATTTTGTATTTTTTTTTTCTTATGCAGCCCTGATATTAATCCTTAGCTTAAAGCTAAGATGTTGTGATGGAATCTTGTTTCTTATCTTTTTCCTGACAAACAACACAATTACTTTTCTTAACTTTTCATTTCTTGTGATGATTTTTTATGGCCTGTCCACTATTCTAAAAATAATGTTAGGGTTTCAACAATCCTCTCCTTACTATCTTTGTCAGGTTGTTCTGCAGCTGTTTTCTGTCTCAGGCAAAATCCTTTTTTTGTTTAAATCAAGTAGTGTCACATTGCCTAAATCTTTTTTCATCTCTTGGCTTATTTCTGTCTGACTTATTTATAATTACAAATTCTTCAATTTTTTTTTAAAAAAAATCTCTTCTTTCATATTTGCATTTATCCCATTGTTTCTTCAAATGTAATCAAATCTCTCTTAACAGATTCAGTTGATTGCTACCACTGCCAAAAAGTTAAAAGTAGAAGAGCTTTTCTTTCTCTATCCTAACTGCCATGTTTCTATGTCCTTAACATCTAAACCTCAGTCTGCCTTCCTTCTGCCATTTGTATTTTATAAATGTTCTTTATCTGAATCTTAATATCAGGTGATCTTAACCCCAAGACCTCACTGTAAGCCAGGGGTCCCCAAACTTGGCAACTTTAAGGCTTGTGGACTTCCAGAAGTTTGGAGAACTCTGCTGTAAACTCTTCTTACTGTAAGTTTGAAAGAGGAGAAGAAAATGATGGTAACAAGGATAGCTGGGAGGAAGGATTGCAAGCCATTTTTAATTGAGTCTGAGCTCTAAGATATGTTAGTTTCCTCAGTGTATAAAATACTTTCAGTAATATAAATACATTTATATTTACATACAAGGTCTAAATTTGTTTTCTTTCTGTATCATTAGCAGTTTCCATTTATCTTGTAGCTTTCCTCTTCTGCTATATATTTAGATCTGTTTTGTTCTATTTTATAGTGTACTCTTGCTCTGAACTTATTATCTTTTTCAACCTTGCCTATATTTCTTTAATAACACTGAAACTTCTATTAACAAATCTATTTTCTCCCTAAGGTCACTGCAAAGGGAATCAAATGTAGCGTTTGCATCTGCTATAAAATGCAGTAAATGGAACAACAATCACTTGCTGTCTGGGTGACATATTGTCATATCAAACTATGCCCATTCATCAGGACAATACATTTTTGACATCTACTTTTATTTTAAGAAACAAATTTTCTTCAGCAACTCCTTGAATGTTCATCCTTCATATTCATCAAGCCCAAATCAAAAGATTTCTCAATAAACCCCATGAAGATAATAAATTAGTTTGGTGTACAATTCAGTGTATATTTATTCTTTTGGCTAAATTATAACCCTACTGTGGTTATGGTAATCCCTGACCCTGAAATTACAAGCAGTCCTGGGATTTCAGCCACCCTACTATGATGGCTAATCCCTATTGAAAATAATACAATTTCCCGTCAGTCACAGTATTTTCACAGGTTGCCTCAGAAAGAATAAGGTAGTCTCATTCCCAGTCTATGGACTTCAGTTATATTGTATTAGTAATCTGGCTAATCAAAGCAGAAGCCCCACACATTTGGAGCACATTGGATTGGGACACTTACAACTTACATGTGCAACTAAAAGATATACATTACTTTAATCAAAAGGAAGACGATTCCATAAAAAGTAAAGACTGTTGATTAAATGTAATAAGGTGGTTAGGTTATACAACAGTCTCACTTACTTTCACATTTTAAGAGCATAGTTTATGGAATGGAAATCATATTTGTCTAAAATATTTATTCTGTGTCACAGCCATGCCTTTGATGTAGATCAATAGAATTCTTTATTGGTCAAGTGTGATTGGACACATAAGGAATTTGTCTTGGTGCAAATGCTCTCAGTGTACATAAAAGAAAAGATACGTTCGTTAAGAGTCAAGAATTATAAAGTACAACACTTACCTACTACCTACCAGACATCTGGAAACTAGCTCTTATCAACAAACGAGTCCCAGCCACGAAAACCAACACTGGACCAAAACAACACATGACGCCACCACCAATCTCTCTCACCAGATTCAAACCCAAACCCACCCCATAGATGAAAGGCAACCACCATCCAGAAACTAGACCACAGCTGCATCACCAGCTGCCATACATCCCGACTCCCAAACCAAGCAAACTGATGCATGCCATGAACACATAGCCAGGCCTCAAACTCGAAGCCAAACCAAACCCAGAATGTCATATCACAGCCACCCACTCAGGATATCACATCATGGCAAGTGGGACTTCACTGAAACATTGCCAAGATACTCTCAATCTTACACGGGAAAAGACCCGAACACGCCAAGACCTGCATAGCTGTATCCATGAAAATCTATGAAAAACACACACACACACATACTTGCTTGTTTATTTATACAAACATTTGTATACCACTCACTTCAAAGGCTCTTGCACTCTAAAATCAAGCTACCCAATGATGCTGGAGCAAATAGCATAGACCAGAATGATTCCTTTGCTGTAATTTAGCTTCTGTTCTCTTGTTAATGCTTGACATAACAAATTTTAAAATGTGGCCATTGCACTTCTTTTAGTCCAAAGAACCAATGAGATTTTTTTAAAAAAATCTTTCTTTTCCATTTTTTTTTAAAATCTGGCTGTTTTCTTTATGGGGCATCATGTGAGAGATTTTCTTTTTGTTTAATTTTCACATCTAACATTCATTGTCCTTGCAGAAAATAATCATTCAAAAGGCTAGCATTTAGCAATTTTTATAAGCAAATGTGGCATTAATTTAAGAAGGTAGCACAGAAGAGGTTCTACAGAGAGGAGGGGATCAAAGCTATTTTCTAAAGCCCCTGAAGGAATAATGACAAGGAACAATGGATGGAAACCAAACAAGGAGAGATTCAACCTGGAAATAAGGAGAAATTTTCTGACAGTCAGAGCCATCAACCAATGGAACAGCTTGCCTTTGGACGCTGTGGGAGCTTCATCACTGGAAGCTTTCAGGAAGAGACTGGACTGCCATCTGTCAAAAATGGTGTAGGGTCTGCTTGGGTGGGGTTGAACTAGATGACCTACAAAGTTCCTTCCAACTCTGTTAATCTGTATCCACTTATGGAGGTGGGGAGGGAAGGATTTTGAAAACTTTTTCATAAGTCTGGGACTTAGTAGGAGAGAAACAATCATGACCTTTCATCATTCATATCCAAATCTAATATAGGCCATAGAAAATAATAGGCTTTAATGTACAGGTACTCCATAGCCATTGACCTGAATAATCAGCATTGAAATTGCTCTTCATAACACTCATCCAAGCTTCAGCCAGACATACAGTTGATGATCTCTGGATGGCAATTGTGATTGGCATTCATGGTACAGTGCATTGAAGATTCTCCTTTATAGACATAAAATCTATTTGAGTGAGAAGATCTATTTTTTCCCCTGATTACCAAAGATGCCTCAAGAGCCTATCATATTTAGGTCAAGTTTCCAATGAATACTACATCTCTCTCTTTTTAATAGTGTTATATATTCAACACTGTCCTTGAATTAGAAAAAGCAAAGTGCCCTTATCTTTCATATTAAAGGCTAAAAGAGAAATACTAATGAGAACCATTTAATTATTACGGAATACTGTGTCTTTTCAATGTGATACCTTCTAGAAGTAAAAATTTCAAAGTTGCCTCTTAGCAGTTGCATTTTGACACTGACCTAGAGAAACACTGGGAAAGAAACTAACAATTTTGTAAGATTTCCTGTTGCTATGGAAAACTAATCTATCTATATGCTCCTGAAAACTACCCTGTCTGTTTATTTGTAACCTTCCAATGGGCAAAATTGGAAGGGCAAATTGGAAGGGCAACCATTATTGAACCAAGGTAATTCAAATGGACGTGATGGCTTAGTCAGCGATGGCTGAGCTTGTCGATCAGAAAGGTCGGCAGTTAGAATCCCTAGTACCACGTAAAGGAGTGAGCTCCCATTACTTGTTCTAGCATCTAGCGGTTCAAAAGCATGTAAAAATGCAAGTAGAAAAATAGGGACCTCTTTGGTGGGAAGGTAACAGTATTCTGTGCGCCTTCGGCATTTAGTCATGCTGGCCACGCGACCACAGACATGTCTTCAGCAGTGCTTGCTCTTCAGCTTTGTAACAGAGATGAGCACTGCTCCCTAGAGCTGGAAACGACTAGCACGTATGTGCGAGGGGAACCTTTACCTTAATTCACATGGGCTAACCTACAGAATGCTAGGACCCATAGGAATGATATTTGGTGGCCTCTTCAGCACCACCATGCTTCCCAATAATAGGTAGGTTGCATGGTGCAAGGAAAATATCCCTGCCCTCTTTTCTGACTCTGGTCCCTGAATTGAATCAGGTGGCAGATGGCCCTACAGGCAATTAGCAATAGGCTACTATGGAGCAGAGGTTGACATTTTAAATCTCTTAATGGTGGTGGGATAGCAAGGAAAGGATGAGGAAGCAACTCAGATGCTTGCTTGTGAGATAGGGTTAGCTGAAGGATATTGATGGTCAATGGGTGAACCCTCTTCCTCCCTGGAGAGATGACCCTTTGGGGACAACATGCCAGGGTGAAGAACAAGGGTATAGTTTTTCTCGTTGTCCATAGCTCCCTTTGTTTCTCCTCCCCTTAGCAAAGTAATAGGCAGCTCTGCAGGTCAACAAGGAGTTAGAGGAAGAGTTATTTCCAATGATCCCTACCTACCTACCTGCTTCCTACAAGTGACATCAATGGGGAAACCAGGACTTTGAAGTCACTGCCACCCACTGCTTTTTTGCACACCCATTATCATTCTGTTTCTCTGTTTAGGTAAGGAATTATCTCGGGTCAAGTCAGGTTTGCCTAATAAAGTATTAAACATACTTCTTTCAAGGCAGACCCTTGAGTCTTTCTCACGACTCCAGCTTAAAACATTGACCATTTGTTGAGAATCTCCATGTCAGGTTGAGAACTACACCTTCCTAGTTTAATATATCACCCACACCCTAGATAGCTACCCTTACCCCTAGGTAGCTATCCCTATTAGTAATTCTATGCCTGAGTGCTACAATATTTCTTTTTTGTATCATGCAGAAGGGTTATGAGCCTCTTGCAGAGATACATCCGAGTGAAATATAGGCAATTCATAATATTTTACATTTTACCCTTTATTATTTATTGGCTCTGGAGGCCATAGTTCAATTTTACATGATCATATAGCAATAGCATTTAGGACATATATACTGCTTCACAGTGCTTTACAGCCCTCTTTAAACAGTTTACACAGTCAGCATATTGCCCTCAATAATTTGGGTCCTCATTTTACAGACCTCAGAAGGATGGAACGCTGAGTCAATCTTGAAACAGTAAGGATTGAACTCCTGGCAGTCAAAAGAATTAGCCTGCAATAGTGCATTCTAACTTCTGTGCCTCCACATATTTACATAGTAAATACTCAAATTATGTGCATTGACCAGACACCGTTTTTGGTGCCTCTGCATCTATTGTACATTGAAAGAATAAGCTAGCAGCTAGCACGTATACCATAGACTCTTTGTTTTTTTATTTGCTTTCCACCTAAGAGTGGGTAATTCTTGTTTCCCCCTTCCATGACCAGTCCATTCCAAACAAATATCCTAGTTAAAAGTTCATGCAGCAGTGAATGGAATGAATGCGAAGACAATAATCCCCAAAGGATCCTGAGATTATCCATGCCCCTCCATTTAAAATAATAGAGGCATTCACCCTGATATATGAAATTTTAATCATGCATTTATACAGTACATTTACTGTCATTAGAAATACCTGAATAGCTACACTTGTTATAACCTCCCGTATGATTTCTGATTGCCACCTGCAGCTCAACAATGTTATGGCTCAAGGCAATCAGTAGTTATCACTGGTGAAACTCCATTGGTATTTGTTTTGGATGTTTAATAAATCCACTCCAATTGAACCACTTTGCTTTACCACATAGAGTTGTCTTAAGTATTCCATCCAATAAGTCATTAGCTTCTCTTCCCTTTTATCTTGACCAAAGAAGATATATAGCAAAAAATATTGTCCAATTCAATTTGTCTTCATCTAACCTTTTTACAGTATGCAGGTTTCTCATCAATATGTGCAAAATCTTTACTTAATACTGCCTTTAGCTCAAGTATGAATTCAGGGTTTATTTTTGCACAACTATGAGTTCAAGTTTAGTATCCCACCCAAAAATTTGCCTAGTAACAGCTTTTAAAGACTTGTATTTTCTCAGCAAGCAACAAGTTATTCTTTCCTTCTTTCTAAAAAACAAAAAACAAAGTGTAGTCCCAGCAGTGGAGAACTTAGTGCTTAAGCCCTGGCGGTGCAATGATTAGAATGCAGTATTGCAGGAAACAGTCACAACCAATCCTGATTGGTTGAAGGATGACTCAGCCTTCCATCTTTCTCTGATCAGTAAAATGCAGACCCAGATTGTTGGGAGAAAATGCTATTGCTATTGCTTACTGCACCAAATAATGCAAATGGCCCATTTACATAAACAGTATATTGACATTCTTGTACTGACATGATATATGTTCTGTTCCAGGTTGCCTGTGCAAGGCTTACAAGGAGAAAAAGCCAGTCTAAATCATTGGAGTTTTCACAGAAAAGGCATTACTATACATGAAGAATAGAATCTAGATCAGGGTTGTCAAACTCCCAGCCCATGGGCTGGATGAGTCACATGCTGGCCACACCCACACCCATTTTAGCAAAGTCCCAATACATCACGTGACACCACCATGACAACATGAGTTTGACGCCCCTGATCAAGATGAATAGTTGGGGCAGCCTTCGTCCCAGAAATCAGTCCTAAATCCAGTAGAGTTAATAAAATTGTACAATGACGATTCTTCTGGAAATGTCTTTGGTTTTTGTAACATCATTGAATCATTGAAATATCATGGAATGGGGTAGAGTGATCTGATAATTTTCTCATCAGGAAATAGATGGCTTTTCATCTTCCTATTAACAAAAATGGGACAAAGAAGCTGAATGGCACAGTGTGATGGTTATTCAACCTAAATTCTGCAGTAATGATTTTATATTTTTCAAAGCTTTCTACAATTATTACTTGCATCAAACCCATTCTATAGGAAGTTGCAATATCATCTCCAAGGTAGGGAAGCAGCAAAGTATGAGGGGGAATAAAAGGGAGGTGGGGGTGGAAACCAGTCTGGAAAATTGGAAGCGGTATTATTTTTCCCTTTGACAAAAGAAATAGGCAATGCTTCCTTATAAAATTATAATGTCTTAGATTCATATTATCTAGAGCAGTTAATTGCTCTCTTGTCCACACAAAGTGGTCAAAAGAGTGGGAAGCAAGTAGCTTTTATCCTATTCTTTCAATGTGTCTGTTTATGAAGAATGTTGATTGGAATTTGCATTCACTATTGTGAGAAGAAAATGGGAGTGTGGCAGTTCTGATTAATTCATCAGGAAGATTATGATCATGCAGACTTTCTCTTTTTTGTCTTTTAGACATAGCATAAATGGCTTAGCAATTTTATTTCTGCATACACACACAAAAAATGATCTGTTCCTCTTCATGGAAAGCAGCCAACAGTTCCTATGGCAGCATCTTTATGATAAAAACAGAGTAAAAAGCGGAAGTGATACTGTGCATATATGAAAACAGGTGTTTCAGATTGCTTGCTTGATTTAACAATAGTCAATGGATAGGAATCTGTTACTGCTATAATGGTGGAGCCATTGTACCTTAGAAAGAACAAATAGCAGTGGTAGCAGCCCAGTTACTTAACAACTATAATTTCTACAGAAAGATGCTAATAACTTTGAAATAATAATAATCTCTCAACTAGATATAACATCTTTCTCAACTTAGTAGGAAAGACTTGTTTAGATGACCTGTGCAGCTGTTTAGGAGCTAATTGTGGTTGGACAATTTTAAGGATTCTGTTCTGCATTCTCATGACTTATCTTTTAGCTAGAAATAGATCAGAGAGTTCTGCAGAGAAGTTGCCTTTGAACATTACTTGGAAATCTACTAACAGAGAACTATCCACAGCAATGATCATTCAATTCACAAGGGATGCATTTTCAGACAAGCTCAAGATGCTGTAAAGTTGCTCATCTCTTTTGTTAATATAGTCTTATAATAAAGGACTGAAAAAAAAACAGACTATAGTAATACTACAGTTATAAAACCTCTATGTGCATATGTTCTAATGAATTAAATCATTTTATGGTAATGGATTTATTGTTGCTACAATGGAACTTTGCTAATATCAGAGAACTTCCATAATTACCATTTTTCTTCAACAGCTATTGTTGAAGCAATACAATAATGTGTTTCCCTCTTAATGACATTGGAAATGGAACCTGTTGAGCCAAAATTACACCACTGTAGAAATGCCAACAATACTTCATAATATTATTAAATGATGTAAACATTTAATTCTTTCAAAAGCACCTGACAAGTAATCAATATATTTCATTCTATACACTTACAATAGAATCAAAAACAGATTGTCCCTATTCTGCAATGGTGGCTTTGTATAAATTTTAATCTCAGAATCTGAAACAGAACATGATTAGGAGAGGAAGAGGAGATGAAATTCACTCTTCTTGACAGTTTTATCATGCAATTGCCTGAATGTTCTTAGATGAAGCAGTTAATTTTCAAGGTTAATAATACAAATACCAATAATATTACATCAGCAGTGTCATTAATATTTATAAGACTTTTGAAACACTGGATGCTATAGAATAATTATGTTAAAAATAATAAATTGAGCCTGAAGGCTTACAGTTTAAACTGAGACAAGACAATTAAGAAAAGGAAGTCAGTTTAAACAGAAATTAGAGGTTAAAGGCTCTAGAGAAGATAATTGCAGCATATTTTAAACATTTCCAAAGAGAAAGAGAAGAAACACTTCAGGGTGGTGAAGGGCTCAGGAAAAAAAGTAGGAATAGAAAAAACAGATTTATTAACTAAATGAAAATGAGTGCCTATTTTTGATAACACAATTGTACTTTTATAACATTATATATTAAGCATCTTTGAATTATTTTATATTCAAAGTGGAAGTATTATATTATATTGTTATAATGTGTAGTTCTAAATTGGACCCACAATTTCTATATTCTATTCACATAATATGTATTGAACATCACACTCAGGCAAAAAAAGAATTATCATTAAATAGAACAGCTGAGAAAAGGACACAATGGAGTTCAGCTAAGAAGGTAGCATTAACAATATTAGCCAATCTCTTGAGCCGGGTTTATTTTGTATTCCTCAGGTTTTGACAGTGATTGGAACTGGAATTTCTATCACAAGGCAATATAGTTGTGAAGTGCAATGTCGCATAACGGTGCAACAGCAATTCCAAAAGTCGTTGTGTCATTAAGCAAAGAATACGTGGGTCATCAAGTGAGGACTTCACACACCAATGACTTGGAACTTCCTACTGGTTTACCCATTGACTTTGCTAGTGGGAACATCAGAAATTGCAACTGCATGACTGCAGCTTGCTATGGCATTGTAATCACAAATTGGAAATCAATATCCCAGATCATGATCAAGTGACAGTGGGGATCCTAAAATGGTTACAACTTGAGGACCAGTCATAAGTAGCATTTGTTTCAATAGGTTTTGACAGTTGACTGGAAAACTAATGAAGCTTCTTGGGTTAGAAGCAAAACTTCTTCCTCAGTCCAGTTGCCATTTGAAAAAGCACCTTTGAGATGATTATGACCTGAATGACTAAGAATCTCCACAGACATTTGTTCAACAGTGTTGTAATTTTGAAAGGTTACTGAATGAATGGTCATAATGCAAGGACTATGTGTAATGTCCTCTTTGGCAAGTGTACAGGTAGATAAGCTGCAGCAGAAATCCAGCCTCATCTTTGAAAACTCTAGCATAGGAAACTAACTAGAGTAGAACTTTGGACAGCTCCCAGGACAAATGGATCTGAAGTTAGTTCAATGAAGTCTCAGGACTAAGAGTTGTATATTTAGAGAAAAATAGAAATGCAGCACTCCAACATCTAACCTAACTATAAAACCACATGGGGGTCTTTAAACTGCTTACTGAGCTGCAGTGGGCCTTGACTCTCAAGCAATTAACTTCTGAATTCTAATTCTTCAATAAGAAGATTAAATTTCAGGCTCGGGAAAACATTGTGCCTTGTATAAACGTGGTACTTGAAATACAAATCTTGAATCTAGTTTTATAGTATGGATGGTAGAGGCCGTTGATGAGTCCCAATCTATTTAAATGAATAATTAAGGTGAAAGAGACATAGCAAAACGGAAAGCAAATTGGAGCATGAAAAAGTCAAATTTCTCATTCATGCTATGAGTTCCTATGCTAATCGTTCTGTTTGGCTGTCTGAAATGCTTTTTTTCACACTTCCAGACATCTTTTTTTAAAGTATGAGATGGATTCCTATATCTTAAGCTTTTACTTTCCTATGGCACTACATGGCTGGAAACTTTCTTACTGACCTCTCTCTTCCCTCCTTCATAATTTGATCAACCTTGCTCATTTGAAGGGCACTGCTCTGAGGAAGGTTACATTGGTGTTTCCACTGCATTAAATAAATCTAATTGTGGTCTTGATACTTCTTGCATTTTCCATGAGAAGCTGTTATTGCAGAAAGATGCCCCAAACTTGCTGTCCTCCATCAAGCTCCATACATTCATACTGTCCTCCATCAAGCCTCCATACATTCCTCCAGGATGGTACTCAAACCTCAGTGATTTGATTATTCATTTTCACAGTGAAGTCTTTGGCATTCCTTCTCTCAGACTGCAACTATCTGTAGCTTTTTTCCAAATCGCTTCTGCCTCACAAAGACAAATATAGCATGCAGAAATGGTTTACAGGCAAGGCTTTCTTCCATACTAGATCTTTTTTGTCACTTCACTAGGATATATCCATCTAATGAATATGAGGTAGAATATTGTATTATGGGGATTCTCCATCTCTTGTTCTAAACAGACACAAGCAGAACTTCCGTGCAAGTTGGGATGTCTCCTCAACTCATGTCGCCTGTTTGAGGAGTAGGTAGCACTACCAGAAGAACCTTTGCACAACTTCATATCTTGTGCCAATTGCAACCTTTCCTCAATCAGGATATTCTGCTCATGCCCTTCTCTTAGATATCTTTTGATTTAGGCTACTGTGGTGCGCTCTACATGGGTCTGTCTTTGAAGAGTATTAAAAGTTACAGTTGGTACAAAATGCAGCTGTGTGGGTAGTTATGAATATTTCTTGACCTGTACTTGTTACACCTCTACTTTGTAAGTTGCATTAGTAGCCAGCATGCTTCTGGGTTCAATTCAAGATGTCTATAGTTATCTGTAGAGCTTTCATAGCATGAAGGAAGGTTATTTGTGGGACCATTTCTCTCCAACAAGATTCTTCCAATTCTTTCAGATCTGATAAGAGAGGCATGTTATGGGTCCTATCCATTAAAGATTGTCACCTAGTAGGACCAGGGAAAAAGCTTCTATCATGGTGCCTGTCTTTGGAATGTCCTTCTCCTCTCATTCCTGCTGGGATTTATTGACATCAATTTGTTGACAGTCAAGTCATTGTGGCACAGTGATATGAATTTTAGAATTCAGTGTTGCAGGCTAATTCTGCTGATTGCAAAGGGTTCGATCGTCACCGGCTCAAGATTGATTCAGCTTTCCATCCTTCTGTGGTCAGTAAAATGAGAACTCAGATTGTTGGGGGAAATATGCTGACTCTGTAAACTACTTAGAGAGAGGGCTGTAAAGTACTGTGAAGTGGTACATAAGTGTTATTGCTATTGCTTTTTTGCTTGGTTTTTTGGGTGTTTTTTTAAAATTGTTGTTAGCCATTCAGAATCACTTGTTTGAGATGGGTGACCATATAAATTGAATGAATGAATGGATAACTGTACTGCATATTACATTAGTCTTACTGGCTTTCTGGAATATCATAATTATAGAATCTTCAAGGCTATCAATTATCTTCTTGCCCTACATTTTAAAACATTTATATGGGCATTTCAGTATTAATTGCAAATTTATCTTGTCTTTATATTGTCTCCATCCCAACCCATTACAACCTGAAAATTAATTCATTCACATTAACTGTCAACACTTTGAAGTAAATCTATTCCAACTGATGTCTGTTATATATATAACAGCAGCAATTGTTTCCACTGTACACAGTTTCATTTGAAAAAGCATGACAGCCATTTTTCCCTTCCCATTGAATTCAGTCTAACTTATATTTTGACAAGTAACATTTAAAACTTTGTTGCTCTGAACTAAAGTAGGATTAAGTAGGATTAAAAAGTGATGTTTTTATAACTAGCAATTAGATGAATGCAATGTTTATTTGTATATATCCAGCACTGCAAGAAAAGTGGGGGAATGCTCAGCTTTTTGTCTCCTTCTAACTAATAACACTGGTAGCAGCCCAGTGCTGTTGCTATAGAAATGTCTCTGAATTTTACACAACCAAAAGTTTTGAAGACTCAGATAATCTATTACTGCTAATTCTAGAAAGAATATACCATAAGCATTTGTTTCTTCTTTTCTTCTATTGAAGCAAGGCAAAATTGTTTTGAATAGCATTTCTGTAGGGTTACCATATCAGAGTGTTACCACATCCAATTTTTAAATATAGCTAGTTTCTCTTACTCAGCAAGCAAGTACAGATTAGACTGAGGAATGAATGAGATGTGCTGGAATAACACCTTCGTCTTAAGATGCTTCGCAATATATGAAATGGAGGACTTCTGTCAGTTCCCACAGACTGCAGCTCCTCTTAACCTTATTTCCAACTATTGCAAAGAATTCTAGAATTTTCAGATTGGGGATTTGAGGATGTAGAGAAGGAGAAGGGTAACCCTAACCCTAAAACAATTTGTTGGGAAGAAGGCTTGCGTAATTGTACATTCTAGTCTTCCTGTGGATCTGACTTCCTGATCTGTTTTCTCTAGTGAGGTTGACAATATCTCAGAAAAATGCAACAAGTATGGGTCAATTCCATCAGTTCAGAATAACACCTATGTTGAAGTCACAGCATTGGGATAAAGCAGGCAATGACTTGCTGGTCTTAAACCTCTTTGTCTAGCCTAATTATTAAAAAAAACTCATGGGATTTGGGCCTGGTGATAGGCCATCTCAATAGCGATCCCTACTTTTATGGAATATACTTTTCCCAGAGCTATGAAAGATGCTTACTCTATTTCCAACCAAAGCAGTGAAATTCCAATACCTCAGATATTGGATTCTAAAATTAGTTTAATATAAAGTTTTAGTCTGCTGTGTATAAAAATTTACTACTCAAGTTGTTTTTATGCTGCATTGTTATTTTTGACCTTGTTGAACCCTACCCAGAGTCTCACTGAATTAAGATGGGCTATAAATATTATAAATAAAATTATTCAGCCATGATAAGCATTCAATATTCCATTTTCGCATGCACAAGCTCAGCTTTTCTTTAGAAAAGTCTTCAGCTAGTGCTCATGATATTTTGATTATCATTATTATTAATGATTAAGCATGCCTATGAATTCATTGCTTGCTTGGCCTTCTGTTATATATTATAATTCTTGCAGACTCATTGTAATTAATTCCTCTAGAAATTTCTAGAAGTAATCCCTGACTCTAGTTGTTTTGTCTGATCAGTAGAAAATGCAGCAGAATACTATATTACAAAATAAATTTTATATTAAATATATCATTTCTGTCTAACTCTTTGGCAGCTGCCTGAAACAAAAGTGATTCATTTTGAAGTGCAGTTCTCACAGAGTCCTCCTTATCAAGATTTATTGAAATAGAAGAGGTAAAAATACCACCCTCAAGTGAAGAGCTAGGGATCTTCACTGTTAAACAGGAAAATTTGCAGTTGGTTATTTCAATCTTTATTAGTGTGGGAATTAAGTCTTACAAGTTCTTTCCCTTTTAAGTCATTTTACCAATGCATCATGTTCTTTCTTAAAATTTATTCACATTTTTGGTCATTGTTTGAACCTTTTATGTGTCCATCCTATTGATACTCATATGCTTTATCACAATATCTTATTTTTTTTATCAGGTTTTGTACCATTTATTACTTCTCAGATTCAACTAAAATCTTACTATAATTTCTTCAAGATCGAGTGGAAGATTATTTAAAGACTCCATTTTTTACAAAGTCAAGAACTGATTATCTAAGACTTTTTGAAACTCCTACTTTTTAAACAATATATTTCTGAAAACAAGAACAAGAGAAAATGTCTAGAATTAGTATTGAAAAAGTGTCTAGAGAATTCCCACAATAGAAAAGAAGCATAATTGTTCATCTTTAATTGACATTAGAGAATTGGGAAATCATAAAGAAAGCAATTTATTGTGGCAAACGTTAAATAGGATTGTTAATTGTTAATCCTATTTTAGAGAAAAGAAAGAAAGACACCTACTATGTAACTAACTGGATCACATTTACACTCCTTCCTAAAATTTGCCATTTAAGAATTCTTAATAGCAAAGCTTCTAATGGAAAGCAATGCGAATCCAAATATATATTATTCCAAATTAAATGCAATATTAATAATATATAAACTGTAAACATTTTACATAGCTGCATAACTAAGTCTCAGCCAAATGGATCTCAATCTAAGTCTCTGCTGCAGAACATCTAATATATGCAGAAAATCTGATAATTTTATGATCTGGACCCAGTTTCGTTGTAACTTGAATGTCTTGAATTAATGGATTTCTTGCAACTGTTATATGCAGTCTAATGCTCTCCAGAGAGCTTTGATTTAATATAGCAAAGTAAATATTTAGTCAAAATATTTTTCTTGTAATTATTTATCCTTTCAAGCAGTAGAAACCAATCTTTTTAGTGATATGAAACAAACTTCAGATATTTACATTTGAAACGGGAAGAACAAGTTAAGAATGTATAATAAAGTGGGTAAGAAGTGGAGAAACTTTTTGGATGAGGAGTGAAATGTTTTCAAAGAAAAAAACAAAACCCAGTTGTCTTTTGAAAAACTGTTTGGGACAGCCATGTTTTTGGATGATTGAGAATCTCCATAGTTTCTAAGAATTTTAATTACAATAAACGAACAGCTCAGTGGGAAATTATGTAATTAAAAGGGTTGGAATTTATATTGTGTTATGATATTTAATTTTATTAAAATGATGTTGCGTTAGTTTTGATGCCAGAGAAATTGTATAAAGTTACTTCAAATGTATGTCGGACAACATGTGAGCAACATAAACTATATTTTATTATGTTTGGTGAACATATAAATAAGCCAAAAAAACCAAAACTTCAATATAGAGAATTTTAAAGATTATCATTTAATTGTAGCCATATTTTTTTCTTTTATGACTAAAAGAATAAAGAGTTAGAAAAAAGCTATGGAAGATTATTTCAATATATAAAAATTGTACATATATAAAACAGATATTTAAAGATTGCTATCATATCATATCTTGTTGGTCTCTTAATTTTCCCTTTCAAGCTTCAGTATTGGTCTTCCTCTAAAGACAGCTATTGTGGAAGTAAAATGAAAGCAGTAAGCCATCTTGAGCTCCCATCTAAAGTGGGATCCAACCAATAATAATAATAAAAACATATAAAATATTTTTTAAAAACTCTAGTTCTGAATTCTTGGTAAAGAGACCAAAAAAGTCATTGGTTACAATATGTAAAAAAAAGGCCCTTCCTAACAATAATGCCAGAAAATATATTAAGTAGGTATTTAACATTGAACCAATTGGTTCTTTTTCAGCATTTTGATACCTGTCTCTCTTCTTTAACCTAGTTAAGGAACATTGTCCCTCTTAGATATTACTGTAAAACTTGAATGGAAACCAAACAATGTTCACCAGAGAAAGTCCTTCACGTTCTGGATAATTAAGTTCTGAACTTTCAAACAAACTGTTGGCATGGCAACCGAAAGCATTTACTGTAAGAAGAAAATAAAGAATATGGGATAAGGAATATAACTCCCTTCCATACTCCTGTATATCTGAAGAAATGCTATTGTTTGGTTTGTTTTAAAAGGTCTTGTGTGTATAATTCTTCAACCAATTGCCTCAGTTAAAGCTATTCCAAAAAAGAGTGCCCAGGAGCTATAATGCTTTTCATTCTTTCCTTTCAATAATTTAAAAATAATTTCTAACAGCTTTTGCCCTAATAACACTGCTGGTATGTGCCTGTAAAGCAAGCGTGAATATTATCTTTTTTCTCTTAGCCAACATGCCTCCCACAGACAGGTCATTCAAATAACACCAATACTGAACAGCAAAGAAGACAGAAATGGCTCATTAAGAATATGAAGTTCTTAGATGTAAGAACTGAAAATCTAGACCATAACACACAATGAATAAAGAAAACTGACCACAGTAACCACAGCTGGACATATATGGTCAGAGGTTTTGAAATAGAGAAATAGAGGGGGCAAGTTCTCCAAATTTCTCCAAGGGAAGAAAACGTTAAGAAACCACAAACACTGATGGAAAACATTCCTTCTTGATAGCTTTCCTTGAGAAGCCTGGAAGGTTATATTAAAAATGCGAACATTCAGACAATCCCTTGCATCACCTCATAACAAAGTGGATGAAACCTGTTGCACTCAGAGGAACCTTGGGGGACACAGTAATATGTTGAACCATCATGATGAATCTATCTTTTAATCTCATGGGAGAACAACATTAATTATCATGGCAATTATCACAACATACACTCTACAAGGATGGCTGTACTAGTTTCCTGCTCTTTGCTTATACACCATTACTGTGATGGCTGTTGTTGGGAATCAAAGCATTCAAGAGATGAGCATTCCCTGAATGCATATTAAATGAAGTGAGTTAGAGTAACTTTGAGCAGACAAAGGAACCAGCATTTGTTTTTGTATTATTCATTTATTAGGATTAACCAACTTCCTTTTTCAGATAGTTTGTTGTGATGTGAAAAGCATCTGTATCAAAAACTCATATAGAAGTGTTGCAAATAAAAGTGAAAACTACAAATGTATTTGATATAATGATATGCCCTAGATTAAAATAAGAGCTCAAAGACACTTCATTATGTTATTTTTTTAAAAAAAAGCCAAGTAGTCTCAGGTGGGATAATTTTCTATTTTTATCTCTGATAGTGTTTTCTAAAATTGTAACTGTTTAGCTTTGCCTTATTACTACATGCCAAATCTTAATTTCTTAAATCATGAATTCATTTGCTTTTATTTACAGGAGCTTCCCCAAGCCGATGCCCACTAATAGGTTTATAACTGCTGATATAATCATCAGAGGATTTGGAATGTGGAAAGGGAAGTATAAAAGTTGAAAAGAAAGCCTTTGCCTTTGACCTTGGGTATAGCCTCAGATATAAAAGGAGGAATACCTGAAAATAATAGTGCAAACTCTTGGGAGGGATATAACAAGACTTGCAGGGCCCATTTGGGTGGTGGCAGGGAGATTTCTGGATTAAGTTCATCTAGTCCAGCATTGTCCTTGATGTTTTTCCCCCTACTGCTGTTTCCAGCAGCTGGTTTTTAAAGTGTGCTGCCCATGGAACAGCCATCAAGACTGGTATTCATCAGTAAGGCCAAAGAATTTGAAAGAATACAATAAATTTTGAAAATAAAAATGATGACAGTTCACAAAAACTACTAGTTGCAAATAGAAATGCATACTATTTCCATAGCAAGGAAGATTAAGCAGAAATGGTTAAATTGAATACTTTATTTAAAGAGGAAAATGTGTTATTACTTGGATATCACTTCTGGAATTTGTGCTTGTGAAGAAAAAAAATGAAACTTTGATTTTGGTTTTGTTGATTAGAAAGATTTGGTGTTATAGAAATGGCTAGTTATATTTTAATATGTAAAAGCAAAAAGTTGAGGTTTGAGTGTATTTATCTTGTACTGTGCTAGGAAGGGTTGGAAGTCAATGCCCCCTTTTCTTTCTTTTTCTCTCCCCCCTTGTATTTCACACCCCCTTTTCCCATTCCTTTTCCTTCCCTTAATTTCCTATTTTCTTTTATTTATTTATTTATTTTGTATTTTATACAATAAAAAAATGGAAGACTGATATTCATTGATAGACTAACGCTCTATCAATGAAGTAAGATTTGTTTGGAATCTCAGTTCTTTACCAAGATCAATCTAATAATTTTCACTTCCAAACTTTTCACATAGAGAGCCAATTGGGTATAACGGATAATGCATCAAACTAGAAACCAGAAACTAGAAACTGTGAGTTCTAGTCTTCAGGCCTAAAGCCTGCCGGGTGACCTTGGGCCAGTCACATTTTCTCAGCCCTGGGAAGCAGGGAATGAAAAACTACTTCTAAAACCTTGCCAAGAAAACTGCGGTGACTTTCCAGGAGTCAACACTGACTGGAAGGGATCCTTCACCTCAATATCCCTCTTCATATAATTTAGGAATACTTGGTTGCTGAAGGCACTATTTTGAATGTTGGAAGAATGGCTTCAGGATGTCTTTCTGAGTTTTGATTGACGTTCTCTGGATGTACCACATTTGTGGCAATCAGCTATCCCTCCTATTAAACTAGTCAAGGCTACATATAAAATATAGAATTTGCATAAAAGTTTATGATAAGCTTATAATAAGACAAAAACTATTAGCATAAATAAGCTGTTAAAATTTCTGCACCAGCAGAATTATTTTTCACATGTACAGTACCTGCACATCCAAAATCTGAATAAGATAACAGATAACAGATAATCAGAGTTGGAAGGGACCTTGTAGGTCATCTAGTCAAATCCCCTGCCCAAGCAGGAGACCCTACACCATTTCTGAGAAATGGCAATCCAATCTCTTCTTGAAAGTCTCAAGTGATGATGCTTCCACAACTTCTGAGGGCAAGCTGTTCCATTGATTGATTGTTCTCACTGTCAGAAAGTTTCTCCTTATTCTCCAGGTTAAATCTTTCCTTGTTCAGTTTCCATCTATTATTCCTTGTCTGACCTACAGGCACTTTAGTCAATAGCTTGACCCTTCCTCCCTGTGGCAGCCCCTCAAATATTGGAAGACTGCTATCATGTCTCCCCTGGTCCTTTCTTCACTAGACTAGCTAAGCCCAGTTCCTGTAACCGTTCTTCATATGCTTTAGTCTCCAGTCCCATAATCGTCCTGGTTGCTTTTCATTGTACTTTTTCTAGAGTCTCAACCAAGTGTGGGATTCTACCAGTTCACACCTATTCGCTAGAACCGGTTTGTTAACATTCTAAGCAGTTTGGAGAACCGGTTGTTAGAAGAAATTACTGGCCAAATCCTGTAAGGAAGGCAGGAAGGAAACATTCTGGTGTTGCTTACAGAAACTGTCTCTCCGTTAACCCTTATTACATTCTTGGCAGGATTAGACTTCCTGTCTCAGGAACGTCTCTGGAGTTTTTTTCCCCTCCTTCGCTGGTACTTTGCTTGTGTGGAGTGACCATTCAAAGTTACAATGGCACTGAAAAAAGTGACATGACCATTTTTCATAATTACAATTGTTGCAGCATTCCCAGTCATGAGTGGCCAGGCGAGGAGATGCATGCCTCGATGTGAGTGATATTGGTTGGCCACACCCAGCCAATAACATGACCACCAAGCCATGTCCACCCAGTCACATGACCACCAAGCCACGCCTACCAACTAAGCCATGCCCAGAGAACTGGTTGTTTAAAAGTTTGAATCCCACCCCTGGTCTCAACATCTTTTTTATAGTGTGGTGATCAAAACTGGATGCAGTACTCTAGGTGTGCTCTTATTAAGGCTTTATAGAGCGGTATTAGTACCTCACTTGATCTTGATTGTATCCCTCTGTTAATGCAATTTAGTATTGCATTAGTTTTCTTGGCTGCTGCTGCGCACTGCTGGCTCATATTTAGCTGGTTCTCCACTAAAACTCAAACATCCCTCTCACAGTTACTGCTATTGAGCCTGGTTTCACCCAGTTCTATATGTGTACTTCTTTTCTTGACTAAGTGTAGGACTTTACTTTTCTCTATATTGAATTTCAATGATAAGATAAAAAAAATACTGTATATTCTAGGATTCTTCTGAAGTGCATACCCCATGATATGGATTTTAAGGAAACCTCATTAAACACACTGAAAGAAACAAATGTGCGACCAACTGTTTTAAGCAACGAGTGTTATGCCAGAACTATTCAGAAATATCCTGAAAGTCAATCAAAACATAGATTTGTTTCTCAACCTCAGAACTTCAAGATGTATGGACTTCATATATATTGAATTGAATGCTGATTGGACAATTCTGGGAGTTGAAATCCACATATCTTAGTTGCTTAGATTGAGAAACACTGTCCCCTAAACAGTTGTCAAAGCTACTCCAACCTGTTTTGGGTAGGGACTGTATCTATTAACTAATTAAATAAATTGCTAGAATTGACATAGAAATGAAATGCATCTTAGAAAGGAAGACTATGACCAGATGATTTACATGTTTTCTTGCCTGCTGCCCAGGTACCAACTGGAGATGAGCAGTTCACATCAGTGGTGGGATTCAAATTTTTTTACTACTGGTTCTGTGGGCGTGGCTTGGTGGGTGCAGCAGGGGAAGAATACTGTAAAATCTCAATTCCCTCCCCACTCCTGGGGGAAGGTTATTGCAAAATCCCATTCCCTCCCCACCCCACAAATCTGTTTTCCAGCTTCATTCTCCTGTGCAGGGCAACCAAAGAAGACCCAGCCGACCAGCTGGGACTCGGGAGGCAGAGAATAGATTGGGGCAGGGCCACTCAGAGATGGTATTTGTCAGTTCTCCGAACTACTCAAAATTTCCACTACCAGTTCTCCAGAACTGGTCAGAACCACCTCTGGTTCACATCCCACTAAACTCAGCATTTTTTATTTTTATTTTCTTCAGATTTGAGTTGGGCAAATAAAAGATAACATTTCCTTCAAGTGCAACTCAATTCCTGAGGCCTTTCAGGATATGTCCTTGTAGTTTCCCTGGCAGCAATATCTAAATGGTTTACCATGTCTTCTTTTGGACTATTTTCTTCTTCTTCTTTCAAACCTAGCCTAAACACAGAGAAACACTGGAAGACTAAGTTCTAACCAGGCCTGACTCTCTAGCTTAGGGAAGATCAGCCAGATGCTGTTATCCGCAGAACTCCCTTAAAACAGAGAACTGCTTTCTGTAGTAAATGACAGATGACCATATTTACTTGGGTTTTTAATCAAAGAAAGAGCATATCATGTAAACATTAGTTTTATTTACTTTTTTAAATATATAAATAGCACGAACACCTGGACAGTATTTTTAGGATTGCTTTTTAATTTTTCTCCATGTAATATATTATCACTGGAATTCTCTTCAAATTTTTGTTCCTGTTCATAGAAATATGTAAATATAAGGTTGTTGTCATTTTCTTTTGCAGAACTACAGTTGTGTACACATCTAAAGCAAGTCCATAGGCAGGAATGAAAATATATTGATTTAAGAGGAATTGATTGTCATGGACTCAGCTTTAGTTTAATCCAACGGTTTTTTAAAACTTGGCAGCTTTAAGATATATAGACTTCAACTCTTAAAATTTTCCAGCCAGCATGCTGGGAGTTGAAGTTCATGCATCTTAAAGTTGCCAAGTTTGAAAAACACTGGTTTAATCTATATAAAGGGTCCTTTTGCCACTCATAAAAATATTTGATTAATTTATAAGATACCCAGCAATGGCATTGCGTATAAAACATTATTATTAGTTTCTGTACTTTTTCTTTCTTTCTTTGTGTCATTTAAGATATAGAAGTTGTCAGAGATTCACATTTCCTAGCTTCATGTTGCCATAAAAGCATGTAAAATTTAGGCTTTATTTCTGTGCATGTTTTATTTGTTTAATTTCACTTTCTAAATGCATTTCTATTTCTGCTATCCCTTGGGTTCCAGTATAGAAATCAAGAAGTATAATCCTTTGGATATCATTCACATGCTTTTCTATTTGCATAGCTTAATAACTAAATAATTGATTGAAACAATTTAGTCATCATTTCATAACAATAGCTAAAACACTAGCTTTAAGATGTGTAGACTTCAATTCCCAGCATGCTGGCTGGAAAATTTTGAGAGTTGAAGTCCATATATCTGCACTTAGGCAGGAAAAATCAAACACATAGTTATAGAAGAGATGGTAGCTGACTCAACAATAGTAACTGTGAGAGAGACGTAGATGTCCTAGTTAACTACCAATTAAGTATGAGCCTGTTCTGTGGCTGCCAAAAACAGCAACAACAACAATAGTGCAGTCCTAGGCTGCATTAAAGAGAGATAGCATCAAGACAATGAGAAGTGATACCACTGCTTTACACCATGCTGATGAAGACCACACCTGGAACTGCATCCAGTTCTGGTCACAATACAAAAAGATGTTGAGATCCTGGAAAGTGTGCAGAGGAGAGCAACAAAGATTTTATTTATTTTATTTGTCAATCGTTTACAAAATAATAGGTATAAGTATAAACATGAGTAAGAATACAGAAAATAGGTATGATTAAATGGGGACAATAGGACGGAGATGGGAGGCACAATGGTGCACTTATGCACACCCCTTACAGACCACTTAGGAATGGGGTGAGGTCAGGGGTGGGATTCTACCAGTTCGCACCTATTTGCTAGAACCGGTTGTTAACATTCTAAGCAGTTCTGAGAACCAGTTGTTAAAGAAATTACTGGCCTAATCCTGTAAGGAAGGCAGGAAGGAAATATTCTGGTGTTGCTTACAGAAACTGCCTCTCTGTTAACCCTTATTACATTCTGGCAGGACTAGACTTCCTGTCTCAGGAACCTCTCTGGAGTTTATCCCTCCTCCTTTGCTGGTACTTTGCTTGTATGGAGTGACCATTCAAAGTTACAATGGCACTGAAAAAAGTGACTTATGACCTTTTTTCACACTTATGACTGTTGCAGCATCCCCACAGTCATGAGAGGCCAGGCAAGGAGATGCATGCCTCGATGTGAGTGATATTGATTTGGCCATGCCCAGCCAATAACATGACCACCAAGCCACGTCCACCCAGTCACATGACCACCAAGCCATGCCCACCAACTAAGCCACGCCCACAGAACCGGTTGTTAAAAAAATTGAATCCCACCCCTGGGTGAGGTCAATAGTGGATAGTTTGAGGTTAAAGGAATGGGGGTTTGAGGATGTAACTATAGAGTCAGGTAGTGCAGGCACTAAGTAAAGGGTCTGGAGGCTAAATCATGTGATGAACAGTTGAAGGACCGAGGTATGCCCAGCCTATTGAACAAACGGATCAGGAGGGAAATGACACCTGTCTTCCAGAAGTTGAGGGTCTGTTACAAAGAAGAAGGGGTCGATTTATTCTCTAGGACAGAGAATAAATCCAGAGAGCAGGACAAGAAGTAATGGATGGAAGCTTATTAAAATACAACTTAGAAGGATAAATTTTCTGACAGTGAGAGAGTCAATGTAATAAGTTACCCCCCCACCCCAGTTGTGGGTACTTCATCACTGGAAGTTTCCAAAAATAGACTGGACAATCATTTAATTGGGATGGCATATAGACTCCTGGAATTGAACTAGAAGACCTCTGAGGTCCCTTCTAACCCTATAATTCTAAACATGTTAAAGTTGCTAAGATTGAGAGACATCAATATGGCCTAAAAAGCACCTCCTTTCAACTCTGTAGTGGGATGGCCTGGGAGAGAACATGACTGGCCCAGCATTATCCTATGAGTTATATCTTATCTGGCTGTGGCCTTGAATCTGGATTTCCCAGTGCCATTCTACCATCTTCCTCACTATGCGCACTGGTTCCTTTAGAGTTTGTAATTTTCATTTATATTGTAAATGTTGAGTGGATCTTGGATACCACACTGACACTAAAGAAACCCTGAATAATTTCATCTCCCATGAGCACACTTATGTGAGAGAATGCTCACGACTGAAAACTGACCAGTTCTGTTCTTCCAGTATTAGCCCAACAAAAAATGCTGTCTCTTTTTCCTTGGGATATATTTCCTATATATCCTATGAAACTTCTATGAGGAGGAGCATTATTCATATTCAACAATCATATTTATATTGTAACCCCTGATAGCTTTTAGAACACCATGGTACATCACCACAACTGGTTTATGTAAGAAAAATGTAATAAATGAGTGAGACAGTCGTGCTGCTTTTGTTTTAGATACCATTTAATTGGTATCTTCATATCTAGGATTTCTTTTTTAGCTGCATTCTCAAGCAAGAGATGAAAATGAAAAAAAACAACACCAATTCACTTTATAAATTAGCACATATACAAAGCTAGACGACTGCCTGCCTTTTTATTGTGTTGACATTGGCTGATAACACTTTAGAAAAATAATCCTGTAATGTGTGCAATTAACACTCAGTAAATATCTCATATACACTGTAGCCATGGCTCGGAGAGCATAGCTTCAACTCTGTCATCATACCTGCCAGACTTCCTTGTTCTGGCCCATTGCATTATATTAAAAAAAGGAGTGTTCATATCAGCTATGCAAAATCAAAAGCATTTATACAAACACCAAGGATACTCAAATGTTACAGCAGGTCTAGAAAGCAGCAGCACAAATAGTTACAGCATGGTCACCCGTCAGTACATTTATCTCATACTACTATGCAAGCTGCATTGGTTACCAATGAGTAGTATCTACCTATACTCCTACATGACACAGAAGCTAAACATTTGTGGGACTAGCTATCTCCAAGTGTTTCTGCTCACCCTGCCAGAGTTATGAGGATGTTCTCCTAAACTGTGCCATCTTTTGGGGATCAGGAGCAGAGGTGGTATTCAGCAGGTTCTGACCAGTTCTGGAGAACCGGTAGCAGAAATTTTGAGTAATCCGGAGAACCCACAAATACCACCTCTGACTGGAGATTTTACAGTATCCTTCTCCTGCCACGCCCACAGGACTGGTAGTAAAAAAATTTTGAATCCCACCAATGATCAGGAGTTGTCCCAGCACCAGCCTTGTGAAACAGATCTTCACACCCCAAGATCTGGTGATCCAGGCCCTTCTGGTCTTAAGAAAGCCTTGAGGACTTAACTCTTCCCCCAAGCATTGAGTTAGGATGTTGACTGCATTCATCTGGGTTGTATGTTATAGGAGCTACTTTGCCTCAACACAGTTCATTTTTATCAATATATTTTTGTATTGTGGTGATTTGCTTCAAGAGTCATACAAGAGTCAACTGGCAAATCTGGCTCTGAAAATAGAACAAAATAAAAACAATTTCCTGGATATACATTTTGCACTCTTCTGACTAAGAAACAATGGAGAAGGGGACAAGTATGAACATACTAAATGGAATTCTGAAGATCCTGCTCTATCCAGGATTATATTACTGAATAGTCAAGAACTTATTTTAAAATGGGATAATATTCAAAATAAACAAGTGTCCCTAAACTCTGAAGAATCATAACATTAACACATTAGCGGGGAGTCAGTTTGGTCTAGTGATTAAGGTACCAGGCCAGAAAAGCAAGAGACTGTGAGTTCAAGTCTTGCCTTAACCATGAAAGTCAGCTGGATGCCTTTCCTCTCTCACCCCAACCAGCCTCACAGGGTTGTTGTTGAGAGGAAAATGCTCACTGCCTTTGAGTTATTTGTAAAAGAATATATATATATATTCGGAGGTTTTATATATATATGTGGATTTTGGTTCTTCGGGTTTTCTCCCGCGTAGAATTAGAAGTATCTAGGCGATGTTTCGATGAAGTCTCATTCATCATCTTCTGAAGATGATGAATGAGACTTCATCGAAACGTCGTCTAGATACTTCCAATTCTACGCGGGAGAAAACCCGAAGAACCAAATATCCACATACAAATACCCGCAAAAACCTCAGAAAACAAATGTAAATAATAATAAAGCAAGACAAAGTAGCCAAGTGCATTGGAAATACTATTTGCTTGCAAACGAGAACTCATGGGATCATAAAACAGAGAACGTAATAGAAAATACAGAATCTAAAATCCTGTCTTCCGAGTTTTCTCATAAAACTTCTCTATGTTCACTGGGCTATTCTGTGTAGCCAAAAGTGGCTGAAGCCACACACATCTGGCTGAATGTGTGATGAACCATAATAATCCCAAAACACCTGAAGCCTCACTTGAACACCATCGACATTGGCAAAATCAGTCAATTGCAAAAGGCAGGTTTACTTGAAATAGCTTACAACCTGTGATAATAGCTTTAACACCATCAAAGTTCCACATATGCCTATCCTAGATCCTTGAGATAAGTGGATAAAAATGCCAAATCCAGTCTCAGCATCTGGTTGATTGTGCAACCAACCATAATAATTTCAGTCTTCCCGAGAACTGTTGAGAGAGAGAGAGAGAGAGAGAGAGAGACCATCTCTTCAGAGCTAAGATTATGCCCTTGTAGAAAATGATCCCCTGAGTCAATAGCTCGTGCCAATTATATTCAATTTTCTATAACTCTCTATCTGGCAAAATACGCAAACAATTCTGATTTATGTACAGTTAGCTTTATCACACTGTATGATTTTGTTTCTTTGAATGTAGCTACATTTTGTTATTCTGGCTCTTAAGCTAGACATGCCCTGAATTCCTTGATGACCTAGTTATGACTTTATTCTATTTGAAATAGAAACTGTCTAATGGTTTTAATTAATTAACTCATAGAATTCTGGTCAGTCACCATTATAAAATGAGATTTGATTTGAAGTTGCTATTATAAACCTCTCCTTCCTTGTTCATCAACAAATGTCTACAATCACTTAAGGCTGCTTCCTGCATTGCACTGACACACTTCCACATTTGCAACTGGATGTGCGATTATTTAGAAAGTTGTGGTCAATTCATGGCCTCTAGAGAAAATCTTTGTACGCTTGAAAATCTACATGCAATGTCATCAACTGCCTTTAATTTCAAAATGAAAAGGAGCTAGGGGAAAAAAACATGAAGAGAATCTTAAAGATTATTTTTAATGTTATTTATTTTGTATGTTTAAAAAAAATAATTTTGGCAATTGGGTGATATTATGGGCCGTGGTGGCACAGTGGTTAGAATGCAACATTGCAAGCTAATTCTGTGGACTGCCAGGAGTTCGATTCTGATTGGCTCAAGGTTGACTCAGCCTTCCCAGCTTCTGAAGTCGGTAAAGGGGACCCAGATTGTTAGGAGCAAAAGGCTGACTCTCTAACTTGCTTAGAAAAGGCTGTAAAGCATCATGAAGTATATAAGTTTAAGTGCCATTGCTATTGCTATTAAGTGAATATCCAGGGCTGATTGTGGGGTCATGATTCTTTATTTTGCCTAAAAGCAAACAAGAGGCTGTTCCAAAGTATTTCAACCGAAGCGTAAGTATATTCTGCTCCACGTAACACTGCAAGACTTGGAAGAAAGGGAGGGGATAAGAGAAGCTGACTTAAACCCTCCATCTGAAGATGCCATGATGGGGTGTGTGTGTGTAGGGAGGGTTTGTTGTTGTTCTCCAAACAGCCAAGGAGTCATCCTGCTGTCAGATGACAAAAAAATGAAAGTAACTATACCAGGAACACAGGAGCAGCAAAAATAGCAAGCTGCCCCCCTTCCCCCCAAAATCAGATGCTTCTCTTTGAAGAGAAAAGCATTGGGTTTATATAACATCCAAAAACGCTGGTGTGGTGAGGCACAAAGGCTGATGTTTACAGCAAGAAAACGTATCATCAGTGTCACCATTTCCCTCCATTCAGGAGTGATTCTTTCCGGTTCTTCCTCCAAGAACTACAATTCATTCAAACCAATCGGCTAAGCGTTACATGAGTTTTTAATTTATCAAGAGAAGAAGAAAAAAAAATGTCACAGCGATACCTGAAGGTTTTTTTTAAAAAAAAACTCCAAAGATTAAAAAAAATCAGTCCTTCAGTAAGGATGGACAAAGGACTTTAATTTAGAACAGCACAAAAGGCACTAATTTAGGACAGCGTATGAAATAGAAAAGTGAATTTGGAAGAGAAAAAAGAATCTGCCTACAGAGAGTTCAACTAAATTCATTAATTTCTCCATATGTGTTCATTTCCCCTTAGGTTGTACTAACCATTTTCATCACCCCAGAAGGCCAAAATGGGCACTGGCTGTGCATATAAATCGCTTTGTGATTTTGGGATGAACAACCCTTGAATGGCGTGGGAGTAGGAATGGATTTCCAGACGAAAAAAATTGCAGATTACAGGAACCAGGAGCACTACTCAGGTAACCCTAAGGACAAGTGCTTCAATGACCCTCTAGAAGGATGCAAATGACCAGCTGGCTGCAAGGAATATAAATCCTTCCATTCCCCACTATCCTGTCAGAGCTGAAGAAGCTTCTTGGATGAGAAGTGAAACGTCTTCAAAGAAAAAAATGAGCAAGTCCAGTCACCTCCTTAAAAAAAGCATCTTTGGGACAACCATGACCTGGATGACTGAGAATCTCTACAGATCATTTAAGCCTATTATTTTCTATGTTAGATTTAGATCTCAAAGATGGAAGGTCATGAGTATTTCTTACCAGCTAAATCCCAAACTCAGGACTCTGTATTTTCCATAGTCCACAGGAAGCAGGTAATCAACATTTTAATTAAGAGCCATGGTGACACAGTGGTTAGAATGCAGCATTGTAGGCAGTAGTGGGATTCAAAAAAATTTACTACCGGTTCTGTGGGTGTGGTTTTGGTGGATGTGGCAGGGGAAGGAAACTGCAAAATCTCCATTCCCACCCCATTAACCTGCTTTCCAGCTCCATTCTCCTGTTCAGGGCAACAAAAGAAGACTCAGCTAATCAGATGGGACTCAGGAGGCAGAGAATAGATGGGGGTGGGGCCAGTCAGAGGTGGTATTTACTGGTTCTCCAAACTATCAAAATTTCTGCTACCGGTTCATCAGAACTGATCAGAACCTGCTGAATACCACTTCTGATTGCAGGCTAATTCTGCTGACTGCCAGGGGTTCGATCCCCACCGGCTTAAGATAGACTCAGCCTTCCATCCTTCCAAGGTTGGTAAAATGAGGACCGAGATTGTGCAATTATTTGGAAAGTGAGGACATCAGTCATGAGTTGAAACTCTGAAGCAGGTTTAGCCTCTGCCATCTTTCACTCAGTGGGGAATGTTTAAGGCTCTCTATTTGTCTGAACTAAAAATTGTAATCTAGCTGAGCTGTGTCTGAGGCCCGTGTCAAAGCAAGGACGGAAAAGGAGTTAAGTGTCTGGAGAGCTATGATTTACTGCTGAGCCCTTGTATGAAGTCTGACAATGCCAGTTGAGCTGATGGGAATTATATTCAAATTCATGGTTTTAGCATTTAACAGTAAATAAAATTGTATCGCAATGTCAGGGTGACTGCTGAAACATCAAAATGCAAAACTTTTGGCACCCTTATTAATCCGTTTAGAGTTAGAGATACTAAGATGAAAAGACAGCGGTGCACAGATTTCATTTGCTTTGTAAACAAAGGCCACACTGCAAAAAAATGAATTGGACCCAGTACATTTATTTATTTACTTATTATTTATCAGGACTAGATCCCATCCTTTGTAGAGGAGCTCAAGGCAGTATATACAGTATCCCTTTCTCTAGTTTTACCTGACTTCAACAGCTCTGTGAGAGAGGGACTTGCCCAGAGTTACCCAATGAGTTTTTGGACCCAAGTGTGGATTAGTGTCAGTCTGATACCTTCATCATATGCTAAATTGGTGCTCATTCGCTTGCTCATTCTTTCTTAATACAGATTTGGTGGGAAATAAATGCTTTAAGTATCTGCAAACCTTAAGAAATCCATTTTCCTTGTTAAATCCCCACTATCTTGCAAAGTGCAAAGACAATTACATTTTTGACCCTATTACTCTGAGAAAGGAACTCTAGAGCTTGAAAATGAGTGCTGCCCTACTTCATATGATTTTTATTATGAGATCACTGATGAGCAGCTGACAAGTCTGGTCTATTTCTGAGTGCATCCTTTAGATACTATCTTTTATTTGGGAAGGATCACAGAAATGTCAGTCATTTTCTTTGGGGACATATGGGAGAAAGTGGACAAAAGACTCCATCATTGTTGCAGATAATCTCTTCCAAGCTTTCGTCACATCCAAGGCAATCAGTCTTTTGTAAATTCTGCCTGTCTGGAAGATAACAACTGATTGATGGTAGTATATAAAACCCTCCATGTATTTTCTGCTTAAATGCTGATGACAGAAATATCAGCAGAAGTGACTGATTGAAGTTCAGTGAAATATTTATCCTCTGCTTAGCCTTTGGTAGCATATCTCAATCTAAATAAAATCCAATGGAATAGCATATCCACGTTCATGTCATGATGCTTTTTCCTTCCCCTATTTGCCCTGTTTTGTTTTATTCTTATTTTCTCAGACATATTACTACTCATTTTTCTGCTGCATGCAACACTGTAAAAAGATATTCCTTGGAAAATGGTCTCTCTTTTATTTGTATTAGCCTACAAAATGGCATGGTTTTGGGAGAAAATAATAGTAAGTCTCTCCCAATATCAATATGGTGAGGCATAATTAGCAGAAATTCATACCAGATTGGCCAGTATGCCCTTGGTAAATAAGAACCACACTAAGTATTGGAGTTCCTGAACATCTGGTACGGGGTGGGATCTGACAGGATTAACTACCAGTTCAGTGATTTACAATGTGCTTCCCTGCACGCTGCGTGTGTGTGTAAATCTTTGTCAGTTTGCTGCCTGGACAGATGAGCAGCACTGTGTGCAGGGAAGCAGCATTTGAAAAAGCACTTTTTTCCTGCTTTTTCAACCGCAGCTGTGCCTCGCACGGCAGCTGAGGTTGAAAAAGCAGGAAATAAAGGTCAGGTAAGAGCCCAGGCGGGCGGGTGGGCCAAAACAGCAGCAGACAGAGAATCGGTTCTATGTCTGCTGCTCTTCAGAGCTACTGGTTCTGCAGAGCTGGACAGAACCGGTAGAATCCCACCCCTGATCTGGTATCAAGTGAGTTACAGGACTCAGGACTGTTGGCTAAGCAACCAGGGTCAGTAACTGGAAGAAAAATGACTCACTTGGGAGAAATACAAAAAATGAAAAGAAAATAATGATCTGTTTGGCTTAATTTCTATGGAGATTCTCAATCATCCAGGTCGTGGTTGTTCCAAAGGTGCTTTTTGCATAAAGATGGCACAGTGAAGCAAGCTCAATCAGGGCTGTCTTAATGCATGGGCCTGATGGGCACTTGCCCATGGGCCCATGAGGATAGGGGCTCCATATTAATCTGTGCATGTTAACCCTTCAATGCACCTTGCATCATATAAATACAGCAACATATTTATTTCATTTTACTGCATTTTTAATTAATACTAATATATATATGTTTAAGTTTATCGACTATTTACATTTTTATTCCTGTGAGTAGTTGCCTAGGATCCCCAGTACACTGCTTTGCCGGGGGCTCTTATTGCTGTTAAGACATCCCTGAGCATAATTGCCAATTCAGCCAACTTGTATACAAGTGCAGTGTGTGTATGTGTGTGTGTGTGTGTGTGTGTGTGTGTGTGTGTGCTTCTTTGCCTCAGACAGCAAAACATGATGGACCACCTCTGTGGCACAAGTCCTCTCAAACAGCCTTTGAACCAGCTTCAATTACACTTTAAGTAGTTAACTTCATTGCAAACCAAATGCACAGTCTCTTATTTCGTTTACTATCTTTTCCATTGGTGAGGTTGCTGAGTGGCTCTGAACTTTGGACACTGATGACAAAGCTGCCATTTCACTTAGGCTAGGGAGTCTTTTATGGTCATCTTCCAGAACTGAAATTTCATATTTTAACGACATTGTTTAGCTTTTCTTATTTTCTTATTATGGTTATTGCTGCAGTGGTATTTATATTGGAGCTTGCAAGCTACCCAGAGCACTAAGGAGGTAGGCAGTATATGCATTTGTTAAACAAGTTGCTAAATAAATAAGGAGAGAAAAAGGAGGATCAAAGTTATTCTGTATGAGTAGTTCTCATCCCAGCCTGAATAAAGTGCTGAATAAGACTGTCCTGATAGGGACTGAGAACCAATTGCCACATTTCTCCTAAAATAGTCGTGTGTGGATTTCAAGTGAAATCTTAACAAAATGGTTTTCCTCTCATTTTGTTTCAAGACTGTATTTATTTTTCCCTCTTCCAATTTTTCTTCCCAGATCTACTAAACTCATTAGACTTGACTTTGCCTCATCCCATCAACGTTCCTGTCACATCTCCTAGCTTCTCACCAGTTAGTTCATGACAATTCACAGAAGCAGAATGAACCTGTAGCATACAGCAATAATTGTTTCATTTCCACAATTCCTGCTTCTTAAAATTCAATATGGAGGGGCTTTGGCATCTTAGCTTTTAGAGATGAAACTTCTCCCATAAAAAAAACTTTGAAATAAAAGCAGTTGTTTGGCTTTAATAACCTAGGATAAAAACCTTAATTAACTGAATGACTATAAAAGGACATTAATATCTGAAAATGTCCATTTGGTGAAACAGGCTTACTGCAAAGTCAGTAATTATACAGATGATCAACTTTTCCACAATTAAATGCAAAAACTCTTTCCTTACATTTTTTGGTTCAGAGGGAAACAGAAGCTGTTTTTAAAGTTTTCATGTAAACAATGTTCATTACCACTGAATTCAAAGATACATTACAGAACATCCCACACACCATCCATAATTCTGGGTAACAGAGTCTTATTAATCATTTTATTGAAATGATATACAAAGAGCAACCAAGTATATCAAAGGAAACAAGAATGACGGTCTGCTCTTCTCTATGGAGACTTTTGCTTTCCTACTGCTCTTAGAAAATTTTGGTGTTCTTTATCATCTGATCAATTTAAGATTCATGTATCCTAAAAAGCATAGACAGTGTCTCGCACAGAAGTAGACAGAATAGATTCCAAATTTAAAAACTCTCTCTGCTTGTGTGAGTCAAGAGCTTGTTACAATTGTTCTGATATTCCTATATTAATTCCACGTTTGATCTGGCTTTGTGCCTTTCCAAGAGTCTTTACAGTGACATCTTTGTCATATTCTTTATGGTTGGGGCATTCCATCAATTTTCCTGAAAGTGCAGCAGCAACTAATGTTACAATTATTTCGGTATCATCTCAATATTGGCCATTTTCTTTGTTCCCTTCAGAGGTGGTATTGAGCAGGTTCTGACTGTTCTGGAAAATCAGTAATGGAAATTTTGAGTAGTTTGGAAAACTGGCAAATACCACCTCTGACTGGCCCTGCACCCATCTATTCTCTGCCTCCCAAGTCCCAGCTGATTGGGACTTCTTTTGTTGCTCTGCACAGGAGAATGGAGCTGGAAAGCAGGTTAGTGGGGTGGGGAAGGAATGGAGATTTTACAATATCCTTCCTCTGCTACGCCCACCAGGCCACGCCCACAGAACCGGTAGTAAAAAAAATTTGAATCCCGCCACTGGTTCCTTTGTATGCAGGGGTGGGATTCTACCGGTTCTGTCTCGCTCTACAGAACCGGTAGGTCTGAAGAGCAGCAGACACAGAACTGGTTCTGTCTGCTGCTATTTTGGCCTACCCACCCGCCCAGACTGTTACCTGTCCTTTATTTCCTTCTTTTTCAACCGCAGCTGCTTTGCGTGGCATAACTGCGGTTGAAAAAGCAGGAGAAAGGGCTTTTCCAACTGCTGCGCGCACACATGCAACGTTGCTCAGCTGTCCGGGTAGCTCAGCAGGTAATAAATTGCACTTGTGCAACTCGCACATGCGCGCGCGACGCAGAGCAACAGAACCGGTAGTTATACCAGTTGGATCCCAGCCCTGCTTGTATGGCTGCTTTCTATGCTTCATTTTTTTTTTTATATGTATATTTTATTGAATTGTAATAGTGATATTGCAGGATCATAATGTTAAGATGTATAATATTGTATATTTATTTATTAGGACAGTTGTACCTAGTCTTGGGTCATAAGGCAAAAAAAAAACAGTAATGTTATAACTGAATCATCATTATGTGGTTCTTTAAAATAATTGCTAATCTTTTAAAAGCATTTTTCTTCTTCTTTTGGAGAGGTTGAGGGAGCTCCAATGAGGTCTACATACATGGGTTCCAGACAAAATACAAAATCCTGCTGCATCAGTAATCCATATTCAGGCTATTCTGTTAGAAAAGAACTCCCTTTTGCACCTTCCCGTGTCTAATGAGAAAATGTGCCGTTGGTGGGAATGTGACATAGCAGGTGACACAAGAGACAAAAATGGCTGTCTCTCTTTTTTGTGTGTGTGATTATTTTATTACGGACAGAGGTAACAAGAGGAAAGAAGGTGGGAGACAGAGACTGAAAACACAGCTTTGTCTAGCTGGGTTTTTGCTTCATGTTCTTTGATTGTCTATTGGTTGAAAAAAAAATATTGCATATTATGTGTACAATCCCAAGTGAAAGTAAATCTGTCTGGAACAGAATAAAGAGTGAGGACATCATCTAATACCCTGTCATGTTATCTCATAGACATGTAACTAATCCTGTGATGAAACTTGAAAGTGGCAAAAAGCTGAGAGAAAAACAGATGAGGTTTTCACACACACATATATAGTCTTGAAATGGATTAAGAAGCTTGCGAGAAGTTTTGGAGTGTTGGAGATAGATTCAGATCAGGAGAGGGAAAACAGCTAATAAATGAAGATGGAATTAAGAAGGAATTCGGTTCCAGGCTGATACTGAAGAGGAGTTGGCATAGAAATCACCATGCAAAGAGAAAGACAGTGTGGCATCTGGGTAAATTTTTAGAGGAACAAAGGGATTCAAGGCTGCCAAAAAAGTAGATCAAGGTTGTGCTAGCCACAAGAGATTACCAGCGAAGTTTTAATTGAAATCTTTGATTAATCCCTCAGGGAATTTAGAAATAGCTACACGGGAAGCTTTAGTTTAAGACAGACATACTAACATGTTAGCGGAAGCTATATTATAGCAGGCAGGGAGATAGCTAATTTTGGAATAGTAAACCAATTAGGTCATAAAATATTATATTCTTTTGAAGGCAGAAGCAAGAAAAAGATGAGGAAAATTAAGTTTGTTTTTATGCATTAACTTGAATGCTCCTTGCTTAGTTTCTACCTATGCTATGTATAACAAGCATTTGCAAGAAGGGCTGTTGTGTGCATTGTCTACCTGATGAATTCTAAGAACTTATGATAAAGTCCTGGAATTTCTAAATTCCAGATTGGGAAAAGGGGAAATCATTAATGAAACGTTTGTCCTTTATTCCCTTATTTATCTGTTACCTGAATATTTTCTTCTTCCCAATTTGTTTTTTAATCCAGCCATTTCAGGTATTTTAACAGATAAGATTGGGAGATTACCAGGCCTGTTTTCTGATACTCAAGGATTTCTATGAGCAAAATGTCACAATTATTTTGTTTCAACTATTGCTATTCAATAGTTAACCAAAGAGTTAATCAAAGACATTGCAATTTAAGGTGGCAACATTTTTGTGAATTCAATTTGAACCCTTCAAGATATTTGGAGCTCATTTTATATTCACTGTAATTGCACTGATGATTAGAATTCATTCGATATTTGTTCATCTCAACACATTTATTTTTGAACTATAGGTGTTCTGTTTTAAATTAACATTAACACTGGATGTGAAATAGGAATACTTTGGGTAGATTTAAGGCGTTTGGATGAAGTTGTGTCCTCAACAAATGCATGTGTGTGTGTGTGTGTGTGTGTTGTGTGTGTGTGTGTGTGTGTGTGTGTATATATATATATATATATATATATATATATATACATACATACATGTGGGATATGCATAATAATGTGTTTGTGTATGTGAGAGAGAGAGACAGAGAGAGAGTGTGTGTAAGCATTGGTGAATTGAATGATCATTTGCATCTAAGATTCTTTGGATAGGGGCTTAATCAAAACAAACAAAAGAATGTAGGTGCATTTCTGAGTGTCAGATTTTGTAGAGACACATGATAGGCATCTTAAACTGTATGAAGGGAAGTCATGTAAAAGAGCAGAATTTTTTTCAGAGCTATTCCAGAAAAATAGGACAAGAAACAGTGGGCTTAAATTATAAGTAGATTTCAGAGGGAGGTTAGGAAAAATATTCTAACAACAAGAATTATTCAACAATGGATTAGATTTTTTTTCAAGAGTTAGTAGATTCTCTTTCATTGTAGATGTTTAAATGGAGACCGGATGCTCATTTGTCAGAGTAGTTACAGGAGTAAGTTCCTGCACTGGGTAGGAAGTTGGGTTAGATTATCTCTCAGGATCTTTCCATTCTATATTCTTATGATTTTGAAGCTCTAAAGAAAAGAAAAAAAATAACATCCACCCCCAACCCCGACTCTACAAATACAAACACAATGCAGAACCACTACAATTGGGGGAGTCCTGGCACTGTCTGGAAACTAAAAGTTGAAAGTATCATCCAACTAGTAAGAAATGCTACTGAGCTATGCAATTACCAGCCCAAATTGGTCTTCCTTTTTCTTTGATGTACCCAGGATTGCAATGCAGGATATAAGGCAAAAACTCAGCTACCAAATTGAAATAAAGAAATCACATAGTATTATCCGCAGAAATATCTCATATGTTTTAATCAATAATTTATTTTCCAGGAAACAAATAAATGCATCCAAGGAAGGAAGGAAAGAAGGAAAGAAGGAAGGAAGGAAGGAAGTCTCAAAGTAACCATGCAAAGAAACTCAGCAGAAGTTTCAGAGGGATGCTTTGCGACATACCCACAACATGCCCTTCCTGTAAACTGCTGGACCAATGCAGCAGTTTGCATATTTAAAACACTCACAAATCAAATACCAATATGATGGATTTGTCTACTATTTCTGACCGAGAGGCACAAAATCCATTTCCAGTTGAAGATTACCTTCATCCGAATATAACAAAATGCTTCTTGTATCGCTACCAATCTTATATGTGTAGTACTTCTAAATTAAAAATTCAGGAGCTGCACTCTGATGACTGTTGTCCTGAATGATAAACATTCAGTGAAATGAGTGCCAAACCCATCCCCACCATCTACCAGCAATGTGTCTCCTTAAGCTTTAGTACAGCTGAATTGTTGTTGCCCAAAGAGTTGAAAGAAATACCTCTGAATATATCTCAGCTGTAGCAAAAGCTTTTTGTTCTTTATTTCATCATGAAAATATGAGCCATGACCACAATTCTAATAAACAGCTATACTCTGACAGCTATACATGCGTGACTGTGGACATCTTTATATTAATTGCTTTATGAAATTATAGCCAATCTGGAGGTCTTTCTCTACTGAATTTGAAATACTAACTTCAAATAGTAACACTAATTTGCTTCACACCATCATTAGACAGGGTTGTATTTTCTTTATGCCAATGACCCCATCTCTCTGCTATTAACTCTATTTATAAACCTGTTGTCAGCATTCCAGCAAAACCAGATCCCAATCAAGAACTCCAAGAAAGGCATTTTCTCAAAGTTTCTTTTTATTGGGAAAGTCATACTGGCACATCTGGGAAAACCTGAACCTGAGAATTCTGGGTTTTCCCTCAGTAAATAAAAAATCAAAACACAACCCCTGCACCCATCAGTCCATCACATGGTCCAATCACCATCTGTCCCAACTTGAGATATCCCTTCAACAACTCCTCCTCCAGGTGCAGGAATAACAGGACCTTGACCGAAAAGAAGAATGCTATTATGTCTAACTACTAACACTCTAAAAAAAACCCCTCCTAATTTCCCAGGGATAGGAATGTGGCAGCATGTAAGTTTCTGGGTTTAATATGTCTTCCAAAGCTGACACCTATAATGGTCATCTATATAGCCATTTTGCCACAATTTCCTCCTACTCTGGAGAAAGAAGGAAATCCTGTTAGCATAAATCAGGGGTGTCAAACTGGCGGCCCATGGGCCGGATGCGCCACATGCAGGCCATGCCTACCCCAGCTCTGCAAAGGCAAAAAAACTGTCATGAAACATCACATGATGGTAATGTGATGCCTGGAGTTTGACACCCATGGCATAAATAATGTTGATCCAATAACATGCCTGTTAAATGCATCTAAAACAGCCATGCAGTCCATACAGTTCCTTTGCATGACACTGTAAGGGCAGTGATTGGCGTGTTTTTTGGCCAAAGTTTGAATGTCATCAGCCACAGAAAAGAGCATCACCAATTTTCATACTGAACAGCTATGAATGATAGTGGCTACAGTGGGATAGCCTCATTTTTCCAAAACAATTATTGGCTTATCAACTGGATGCCCTCTAAGTGTTGGCAAAGAATTAGAGTTGTTGATTCTCTCTTCATCCTTCCAAGTAGGCTTTCATGAATGCCATTTTACTGTTGTGTGATATAATAACAGAAATTTGAAAGTGTGTAAGAGTTTATCTGTGTCCTCTTACATTAAACAGAATCAGATTTATCCACTGATAAGTTGACCCATTTAAACAGCAAAATTAAGGATGTGACTGTGGAAACTGAGATTCTGCTCTCCCCCTGCAGCCAAAACAGCATTGCAGAACAGGCAATAAAACCACATTGAAGGGGCAACAGATAAGTTGAACAAACAGATAGTTGAACAAATCACCATCTCAGCCTGTCAGTACCTGCCTCTTCTCCATGTACCATCAATTGACCAAATAAGCATTTCTCTGTTTTGCCAGGGAAAACACAGTTTTATATACTGGAATCATTGTATCAGCTTCAGGTTCCTTCAGAACTGGGCTGGTGAGAAGATAGAGCTTGTATTCTAAAAACATGTCTTCAATAAATAACATTAAGGCTGTAGAAAACAGGCTCTGTGAATGAGCCTGCAAATTAAGCATTTGGAGAATCCCAAGGATTCTGCAAATCCATTGTTTTATGTACCTTTTAGAAATTTTGTTTACGGTCTGCTATTTTATTTGAAGTGCTTGGCCCACTGACTGGCATGGTATTTTCACTCCATTGTTCTTTGTTCCAGTTTTTGTCATTTTCTTATTTCACACATGCTTCAATTGACCTAGATTAATTAAGCAATCAATCAATTAATTAATACTACTTTTGGAGCTATACCCTGCTTTCTTTCTTTGCTTAGAGTAGTTGCATTATACAGCAACTTCAATACAATTAAAATACAAATAACAGTCGGACATTAACATGAATAAATTAAAATGGGATAAACAAACAGTTCAAATGTTGGTGGAAGAAATGTGCCTTTGCCAACTTCCTAAACACTGACAAAGTGAAGATGTAGGGAAGGAAGAAATGCAGAGGGAAAAAAAAATATGTGTTTCCTCCTTCCTGTTTAAAGCCAACCCTAGTTTAACCCTTTATGTAAGGATAGCTTCATGTAAAGTGTGAAGTCCATTATAGCTGAGGGAAAAGTAGAAGTATGCAGAGCACTGTGACACGGGCATACAGATGAAGAAGGTGAGGTCTATGAAGAACAGGAAATGGTTGGAGACCTCTGCTAAATGGTGGGAGAACCTCAGAGACTGGCAGTAACTGAAATCTCAATGGCAGTGGCCGGATGAGAATGACTTTGGCTGGAGAGTCACTGGACCAGGAGCAGAATGAGAGCTCATTGTGTGAGAAGGACAAAGGAATTGAGAATCTCAGAAGTTGTCACAGTAGCATCTAGAAAAATGAGGTCCGGAATGCTGGCAAGCCTTTGATAGCCAGAAGAGGTAAAATTTGGAATGCAAAGACAGAGAGCTGACAGATACTACCTAGAAGACCAAAGATCCAACACGAGGCTTGAAGAAGCAAGTCAGCGTGGCAGCAGACCAGATATGGAGGCTGCTATGAAACCGCCCCCTCTACCCAGCAACAGAAAACCAAAGAAAAGCATAGCACCTGCAAGCAATTAACAAGGGCCTTTGTGAGGGCTGCCGGAGGATGGAGAGGCAGGGAATTCGAGCACCAGCAGGAAGAACACAGATAAACAAGGATATGGCTGAAGTTAAGTCAGGCTACAGAAATAAGTAGAAATGTAAATTAAGAATTCATAAGAGACATAGAACTAAGAAGATGGAAAAATAAGGCATGAATTTACATAGAGAAGACAGAAAATCAGTACAGCAATAAAAGGGGAAAGGAAGATTATAAACTGTCATCTGCTAAATGGAAGATAAATAAACTATTCTGTTACAAGCAACTAACTGAAGATACACAAGCTTAGCGTGTTTCAGTTTCTCAGGAAAAATGTTTAAAGGAATCAAGATAGATTGGATGGTTGTTGCTATGTACAGTTGTCATGCCCTGGTGGAGACTGACTCTGAGGGAGAGGAGGAACAGCCAACAGGGAGTGGAAGTGTGGCTCCGGAGGTTGTGGAAGAGGCTGGGGAAGGGCAGAGGCCGGCTGAGCAGTTAGAGGAGGACCCAAGCCCATCCCCTATCCATCCTAGGGCACACAGGGAGGAGAAGATAAGGGAGAGATGTGGTCTCCTCAGGAGGAGAGGGCCTTGATCCTCTTCATGGGCTGCAGGTGTGACAACTGAATAAGAGTTTGGACCTGTGTACTGGCAAACACTGGAAACAAAGCGTGTAAATATTTCTAGTTTATAGTTCCTCTTTGAGTTTGGCGTCCTTCCCAGTGTGTGTTATCTGTGGACATCCTCCAGCCCTTATCTTGCCTGGTTTGTGTTGCTTTTTTCCTTCTTCATGTAACTGTGTGGGAGCTTTTTTGTCTTCCATCAAAGATATTTGGAGCTTGGAAACAAAGTGAAGGAATAAAAGGGGCTTCACCTGTTTTCTGTGACTGTGTTTGTTTTGTATCCCACCTTGGGTCATTACAACAGTATAGTCAGCTCAGTAAATGGTGTAATAGTTGATATATTGCTGTAATTATAAAAACAGACTTTCTGGCATAGCCACATTTCCAAATCAAGTGACATGTAGGATCAAACAATCCTCCATCTTGTTTGCACCATGATTATTTGTTCCACTGACTGGTAAATCATTCCAACTTTGTTCCACTGACTGGTAAATCATTCCAACTCTCATTGTGTGGAAGGTTCCTATTTTCAATTTTATAAATTTTGCTGCTATCCCAACACAATTTTGAGATCTTAAACATTTCTGGGCTGAAGTTATGATACTATTAAGAAGGTGTAAAATTTAAGTTCATATCTTGGGTGGAGTTTTTTCTCCTTTGGTCTACAGATTGTGGCTGGAGATGTCAGAGCAATGTGTCTTATCTATGCAGCTTTAATCTTTGACTGTCTAAAAGGAAAGCAAGCATTATCCTGCACTGAGTATAGCCTAGTTCTTTTGGGAAATCAGCATAACTGTAATGGAACTTATTTGTATTGTTCTTGTGCTCAAAGCAAGATTTGCAAAGTTCAATAACAGTCACGCCTGAATCTGAACTAGGAAAGCTATGTCTGAACATTTTAGCTGGTGGTTGAAAAAAACTGCTTAAATTAATTTCCTATAAAAGTGTGGATATCTCTTCACAGCTCTTGGTATGTTAGACTGAACTTTTGTGTAATTATTTTTATATGAACTTACTGAAGATTTCCCTTTTTCATGAGGTTCATATAGGCCATCCATATTGCTTCAAATATTTATTTTATTTATTTATTTATTTATTTGTCAATTGCTTACAAGATAATAGGTATAAGTAAAACATAGTTATGAATACATGGATACATATAAGAAAAATAAAATATAAAAGAAACAATAGGACAGGGACGGTAGGCACGTTGGTGCGCTTATGCACGCCCCCTACAGACCTCTTAGGAAAGGGGTGAGGTCAATAGTAGACAGTCTAACGTTAAAGTTCTTGGGGTTGGGGAAGAAACCACAGAGTCAGGTAGAGTATTCCAGACATTGACCACTCTGTTGCTGAAGTCGTATTTCCTGCAATCAAGTTTGGTGCGATTAACCTTGAGTTTGTATCTATTGTTTGCTCTTGTGTTCTTATGGTTGAAGCTGAAATATTAATTGACAGGTAGGACACTGCAATGTATGATTTTATATACTATACTTAGATCGGACCAAAGGCGGCGTAGTTCTAGTTTTCTAGGTCTAGAATTTCGAGTCTGGTGGCATAAGGTATTCTGCAACGAGTAGAGGAGTGAAGAACTCTTGTGAAATATTTCTGGACTTTCTCAACTTGTGTTAATATCAGATACGTAATGTGGGTTCCAGACTGATGAGCTGTATTCGAGTATTGGTCTAGCAAATGTTTTGTATGTTCTAGTTATTAGTGTAATATTACTAGAGAAAAAGCTACGTAAGATTAGGTTAACAACTCTTAACGCCTTTTTGGCTATGTAGTTACAGTGGGCTCTAGCACTTAGGTCATTTGAGATGAGTACTCCAAGATCCTTGACAGAGTTTGGATCATCAACAAGGTCTTGACTATTCAGCCTGTATTTTATTTTCTGATTTTTTTTGCCAATATGTAGGACAGAGCATTTATTTGTTCAGATTTGAAGTTGCCATTTGTTTGACCATTCTGATACATAGTCAAGGTCTTTTTGAAGGGTAGCAGTATTGCCTGTGGTGTTGAATAGCTATGTTATCAGGTCTCAGCTGATTTGGAGCTTCAGTAACTAGATGATTCTTTTTATTGTCATCATATTCATACTTTTTAGATAGTATTATATTGGTCTTGTTCTTCTCTAAGAATCTATCAGGATTGAGGCAGGCAACTAATATTGTCAAATAAACAAATATAAGAGAGGCTGTCACTAGAGATTATACTGGTTCTTCTATGGAGTTCATTTCTAGAGTTCAAGGATATCAGAATTGTCATTATTATCTATCTTCATACCATGTTTCTGTTTTAGAAAAATAGGTTTTTTTTATTAAGATTACCCAAGATTTTATTTCAGTTATTTAAATAACAGATTTTGCCAGTGTGGAAAATGACATCATAATTTGTTTTGTTAATATGTTTATTTCTCAGATTTTGTGACTTCTTTCAGTTTGTCAAGCAATTTAAAAAGCAGTTTAAGCTTTACATGACAGCTCCTGCCCAAGCTTGCAGCATAGAGGCTACACTAAGAAACTTGTAAAATTTCAGATGAATATTAGGTGGGTGGGTGAGAGAAATTTGCTTTCCTTTCTTCCAAGCTGTACATGTTTTTGTTTTGGGTTATTTTTTAAAATCATCTTACTATAGTTGTGAAAATGCAGGGGTGGGATTCTACCAGTTCGCACCTATTTGCTAGAACCGGTTGTTAACATTCTAAGCAGTTCAGAGAACCGGTTGTTAGAAGAAATTACTGGCCCAATCCTGTAAGGAAGGCAGGATGGAAACATTCTGGTGTTGCTTACAGAAACTGCCTCTCCATTAACCCTTATTACATTCTTGGCAGGACTAGACTTCCTGTCTCAGGAACATCTCTGGAGTTTTTTTCCCCTCCTTTGCTGGTACTTTGCTTGTGTGGAGTGACCATTCAAAGTTACAATGGCACTGAAAAAAGTGACTTATGACCATTTTTCACACTTATGACTGTTGCAGCATCCCCACAGTCATGAGAGGCCAGGCGAGGAGATGCGTGCCTCAATGTGAGTGATATTGAGTTGGCGACACCCAACCAATAACATGACTACCAAGCCATGTCCACCCAGTCACATGACCACCAAGACACACCCACCACCTAAGCCACGCCTACAGAACTGGTTGTTAAAAATTTGAATCCCACCCCTGTGAAAATGATATTGTTACAGATATATCTGTTGGCATGTATCTATACCAGGTGTGGAATTCTACCGGTTCAGCCCAGTTCGGACAAACTGGCAGCTCCGAGGATCAGCTGGGAGCGAACCGGTTCAGTTTGCTTCAATAATCAGCTGTTGGGCTCACCCACCCGCCTGGGTTTTAGTTTGTGCTTTATATCCTGGTTTTCAAGCTCAGCTGATTCATGCAGCAAAATGGATTGCCGTGCGTCAGCTGTTTAACACACAGGAATTGCTGGAGAAGGTCAGTAGCAAATACGCTGTGTATGCACAAAGGGCATGTTTGGCATGTATGCATGCAAAGTGTGCAATCACTGAACCGGTTGTTATACCAGTTGAATCGCACCCCTGATCTTTACTTCAAATAGATAGATGGAGATTAATGTAGAATTAAAAATAGATGAAGCCTCCTCTTTCAATGCTTTCCTTTGTTGACATCTCACATAAAGTAACATGAGGTGGCACAGGACAAAATAAATAAAAGATATGAGGAAAAACAGAGGAAGAAACTGAACCTTAAATAGGTAGATTTTTGAAGTGAACATACACCCTCTATACAGCCTCCCTGGTGGCATTATACATAACTGCATGTTTTTAATATACAAGAGAGAGAAAGCTTATAAATGTCACTGAAGTGTAAAAGAATTCTTCAACAATTCATTAACTTCTCTACCGAGAGTCACTGGAGACCCACAACAACCACAACATTACATACTTCCTTTTTGTCCATAATTCCAAATCATGGTCCTTTCCAAAGATGGTATATTTGAAGGGAGAAAGATCAATTTTTGAAGGCATGTTGGATGACCATATAGCTGTCTCAACCATTCATATGGAAGGAAGGAAGGAAGGAAGGAAGGAAGGAAGGAAGGAAGGAAGGAAGGAAGGAAGGAAGGAAGGAAGGAAGGAAAACATAATTCAGCAGTTTTTGCAATTGTTTAGAAAAGGGGGGAGAATTAGTCTCAAGGCATCTGCCATTACGATTATGAATTAAATGGACTGGAGGAAGAAAGTATTCACTCCAAATTTCTTCTCCTTATTTTGAAAGGCTTCACGGTAATCTAAGCTTCCTATCATTACTATTTTCTTTTTTGACAGCTCAGTCTACCATTCCTGAGTGCAGGGATACATCATCTGGGTTCCATAAGAATTGGTAAATTGAAACAGTGACAAGTTGAAACCCTCAGGCAAGCTGGAAGAAAAGGAACTGGTATCTGTCAATGATGTTTAAAAGACATATATACTACCACTGACACAAATTGCCAAATCCATGATATTTTTGATGATTAGCATTGTCTCACCTGTGCTCATCACCTGAGGAATCAGCTAAAACAACTCCTTCTGTTTCTACTTTTGCCTGAAAAGAACCATCTATATATACTTGACGGAAAGCTTTTCTCAACTCTAGCTTAGCCAAAAAGGAAAAGTGCAAAAACAGAGCTTTCCTTGTCCTAAAATACATGACTTTTCTCAACATATTTGGAGTTTTCCTGCATAAATATAATTCCAATAAAACTACTCATGGCGTTCCAAATTAAATACATGCTGGAAATTTTTTATCAAAACGTTTTCATTTTGCACATAATTTTCCATTCTCCAGGAGGCATTTTTGATACCAGAGTCTTGGATTTTAAAAGAGCGGATTTCATAAACTCAGAGAGAACTTGGGAAAGATTCTATTGATGAAAATCCTAAAGGGGAAAACAACTCAAGAATCTTGGGAAACTCTAAAAAGTATGATCATTTGAAGCCCAGACCAGCACAATACCACTGAGAAAGGAAAACAAGAAATCCAAGAAGAAACCAGCATGGCTGCACAAAGATCTCTGGCAAATTGAAAGAAAAAAAGGACAAGTACAAAAAATGGAAAGAAGGACATACAACTAGGCAGAATATCAGCAGATAGCCAGAATCTGCAAAGACGAAGTCAGGATAGCAAAGGCTCAGAACCAACAAAGACTTGCAACAAAAGTCAAAGACAATAAAAAAAGTTTCTTCCAACATATAAATAACAAGAAAAAAATTCAAGGAAACAGTTGGTCCACTAAAGAGAGAAGATGGCAAGGAAGTAACAGGCAACAGAGAGAAAGCAGAACTGCTTAACTCATTCTTTGCATCTGTCTTCACGCAAAAAGAAACTAGCTCAACCCACCAAAAACATAACTGTAAAAGACAGACCAGAAATAAAAGTTAAAATAAGCAAAAAAAATAGTAAGAGAACACCTGTCTGATCTTGATGAAAACAAATTACCGGGCCTGATGGATTACATCCCAGAGTTTTAAAGGAGCTGGCAGAGGTCATCTCAGAACCACTGCACCATATCTTTCAAAAATCCTGGAGCACCAGAGAACTACCAGAGGACAGGAAAGGAGCTGATGTGGTTTCCATCTTCAAAAAAGGGAAAAAAAAAACAGACCCAGAAAACTATAGACCAATCAGCCTAACATCAATACCCGGGAAGATACTGGAAAAGATAATAAAAAAACAGATCTGCCAACATCTAGAAACAAGTAAAGTAATAACCAGCAGTCAGCACGGGTTTGTTAAAAACAGATCATGCCAAAACCAATCTTATTTCATTCTTCAACACAGTGACTAAATTAGTAGACCAGCAAAAATACTGTGAACATAATATATTTAGATTTCAGCAAGGCATTCGACAAAGTAGACCACAACCTAATTCTTAGCTAGCTAGAAAAAAGTGGAATAAATAGCACCAACCACTAGATGGACTCGCAACTAGCTGCCAAACAGTACTCAACGAGTAGTCCTTAATGGGTCTAAGTCTACATGGACGGAAGTAAGCAGTGAGGTGCCACAAGGTTCTGTCTTAGGCCCAGTACTCTTCAATATATTCATTAACAACTTAGAAGAGGTAATAGAAGTGGAACTTATCAAATTTGCAGATGATACTAAGCTGGCAGGAATAGCTAACACCCAAAAAGTTAGGCTCAAGATCCAGATGGATCTTGACAGACTAGAACACTGGGCCGTATCTAACAAAATGAAATTCAATGTAGAGAAAAGTAAAGTCCTACACTTAAGCAAGAAAAACCAAAAGTACCCATACAGAGTGGGTGAAACCAGGCTCAATAGCAGTAACTGTGAGAGAGATCTTGGAGTCCTTAGTGGACAACCACTAAATATGAGCCAGCAGTGTGCAGCAGCAGCCAAAAAAGCTAATTCAATCCTAAATTGCATTAACAGAGGGATACAATCAAGATCAAGTGAGGAACTAATACTAATACCACTCTATAAAGCCTTAGTAAGACCACATCTAGAGTACTGCATCCAGTTTTGATCACCACATTATAAAAAAGATGTTGAGACTCTAGAAAAAGTGCAGAGAAGAACAATCAGGATGATTAGGGGACTGGAGACTAAAACATATGAAGAACGGTTACAGGAACTGGGCTTAGCTAGTCTAGTGAAGAAAGGACCAGGGGAGACATGATAGCAGTCTTCCAATATTTGAGGGGCTGCCACAGGGAGGAAGGGTCAAGTTATTGACTAAAGTGCCTGTAGGCCAGACAAGGAATAATGGATGGAAACTGAACAAGGAGAGATTTAACCTGGAAATAAGGAGAAACTTTCTGACAGTGAGAACAATCAACCAATGGAATACCTTGCCCTTGGAAGTTGTGGGAGCGCCATCACTTGAGACTTTCAAGAGAGATTGAACTGCCAATTGTCAAGAAATGGTGTAGAGTCTCCTGCTTGGGTGGGAGGTTGGACTAGATGACTTACAAGGTCCCTTCCAACTCTGATTATCTGTTATCTGTTAAGTTGCTATCCTTGAATAATTTTACAACCAGACTATTTTTTGTTTTTAATTTTTTAATTTTAATCGCACTTTTATACCGCTCCCTCTCCCAAAAAGGACTCGGGCGGTGAACAGCCCACTAAAAACATACAATAAAAATATAATAAATACAATTAAAAATAAATTAAATAACCAAATCGGCTGTCTATTAAAATTTAAGTTAAAAATTAAAACTAATAAAACCCTAATTTAATTAATTAAAACCAAAAAACATAGTTACTGGGCCAGGCCGGCCTGTTCAAAAAGCAGGGTTTTTACTGCGCGCCGGAAGGTCAGAATATCCGTCATAGGCCCGTATCTCCGGGGGGAGATCATTCCATAGGGAGGGAGCTCCCACAGAGAAAGCCCGAACTCTCGGGGCCATCAGCCGACAACGGTCAGGCGGCGGCACCCCAAGTAGGGCCACCCTGTGGGAGCGTACTGGGCGGCGGGAGGTTGTTGATGGCAGCAGGCGGTCCCGTAAGTACCCAGGTCCCGAGCCATGGAGCACTTTAAATACCATCAGTACCACCTTGAATCGAATCCGGTAGGCCACAGGAAGCCAGTGCAGCCTGCGGAGAAGTGGTGTTACGTGTGCGCTTCGACTAAATTGTTGTTTGCAAGATATGGTATCAACTGGCTTGGTCTTCTCTCTTGACTATGCAGATCTGCTTTCCTCTCCCATTCCTTTCTAAGCTTTATAACCATCTCTTACAAGATCAACCTTATTTCTCCTCCCCAGCAAGTTCCTTGAGAATTATTTTACATCAAGCATGATTAATCCTTCCTTCCTTCCTGAGGTAGTAATTTTGGGAGGGACAAGAACTACCATTCATGGACAATGATGCAAAGTGGATAGGATACTATCAAGGTGCTGAGGTGGAAATGTTTGGTGTGGGAGATGTTTAGTTTTTTTGCTAACATATTTCTCACAAAACAAAAGTTTCCATAAAAGTTAAAAAATGAAAGACAATAAGCCATTGAAATGAAACATTTGGAGATCTTTGTGGTAGGGAGACATGTAAAGAGGAAGAAGCATTATTCAAACCTGTCAGCCCTTTAAATTAGACCAGGTCAGGAAGCAGATATCACAAAAAATAGTGGAACTCTGCTTTATTAATTTAGGGCAAAGTAACAGATTCTTGAAAGCCTGCAAGTGTTTTGCCTTCCCTCCCTCTTATACCAAAGAGAATCGAGTTGGGGCAATCTTGAGTTTCTTTCTCCCACCGTCTTGTTTTCCAGACAAAGTTCATGTTGTCTTAATGGTTGCCATGTATTCTCTCCAAGATCAACTCTGTGCTCCTCTATTAAGCCACAACATATGTCATAAACTAATTTTAAAAAGTTCTCATGTAAAGTAAGACCATACTACTAGCTCATGATGGTTCCTTTTACCAGAAGGTGTTTATATAATCCCTCTTTAGTTCTCAACTTAGCACATTTTGTTCATTTATGCAACCTGTCCAGAGAACATTGGTTGGTTTTAAAACTTGCTCTGCTATTTTAAGGGCAAAGTGAAATGGAAATTGTCTTCAAAAAATAATGTGAGGCGTTTGTGATACAAGAAAAGATAAATAAGCAGTGATGGGATTCAGCCAGTTCGCATCACTTCGGGAGAACCAATTGTTAACTTTCTGAGCAGTTTGGGGAACTGTTTGTTGGAAGAACTTATTAGGGCAGAGAACCGGTTGTTAAATTATTTGAATCCCACCACTGAAAAGAAGTCTAAGTTCTGGTTTTAATTTTCCATAGGAGTTCTCAGTTCTTAAACTCTAGGTTTATAGCAGTAACAAAGTTTTACCTTTCTTTCTCCTCTTTGTCCCGATATGACAGCAAGCAAAGATACATGACTTACCTCCCAATCAGTAGAAGCTCTCTAAGTACTCCCATGCGTCTCATAGCCATGAGGATTCCTCTGACAGTCATCCCTTCGCAGAAACAAACCACAACTCTGGCCTTTGGCAACCTGTCCCGGAGCTTCTGTAACAGCTTCTCAAAGCTTTTTCTCCCGCATTGCTGTAGATCTTGTCTGAATGCGCAATACAAAGACCTTCTTGTGCAGCCAGTTCCTTGAAAGCTTCCATGCCACTCTCTCCATAGTTTCCTAAACAAAAGGGAAAAAAATAAAGGAGGATATTTGTAGCTCAGAGTTGACCTGAAGGATCCTTGGTGCTCTTTGAGCTTGCTTGTTTTCTTGGAGACATTTAATTAGCCAAACTAGGTAACATCATCAGTGCTGTGTGCTGGAGTGCAGTTTGCTGTAGGTTTATGTCCTAGTAGTGGCTTGTAGGCCGTCAGTGTAGGCGGGGATGGTCTTAGACATCCTTTGGTTGGCCTGTTTTGCTGTTGGCTTTTTTGGCTGTTTCTTGATTGAGATATTGCTTACTTGATTGTTGGTGTGATGTTACCTTGGAATTAATATATGCTGATTTGGGTGCCGGTTACTGGTGAAGAGGTGCTGGAATATTTTTGTTCTCTTTGGGCTCATCTTTTGCATAGTCTACAGATGTTGTTAATGTCTGTGTGTCCATTGATGGTTGATTTGTCAGAGTGCCAGGCATCTAGAAATTCCCTGGCATTTTTGGACTTGGTTTGGTCTAGAATGGTCACATTTTCCCAATTGAAATTATGATTAAATCTGTCTGCATATGTTGTGAAATTAAAGAATTTTCATTTTGTTTTCTGACTACTAGTTGGTGTTCCTGGATACATTTTGCCAGTCTTGTACCTGTTTGTCCTACATAGTGGCTGTTTTTAGAAGCTTGGCAATTGCTAGAAGCCTGGAACTCTGACAAATCAGCCATCAATAGACATATAGACATTAACAACATCTATAGACTATGCAAAAAAGACTATCACCCAACCCCAAAAGGAACAAAATGACCCAAGCCCCTCTCCACCATCAATTAGCACCCAGATCAGTATAGATTAACTCCAAGGTTAACATCAGACCAACAATCAAGTAAACAATGCCACAACCAAGAAACTGTCAAGGAAGCCAACAGCAAACAAGCCCAGCCATAGAATCTCTTAGACTATCCCACCAGCACTGACAGGCAAGCTACTTGAATATAAACTGACTCTTTACTAACACTGATGGTGTTACCTAGTTTGAGTAATGAAATGTCTGTAAGAAAACAAGTAAGTTCAGAGAGCACCAAGGACCCCTCAAAAGGGGAAAAGGTTGTTTCCAATGCACCTGAGAGGCTTCAAAATGGTCAAGGTTGTTCTGCTCAGCTCTTAGCATAAATCTTAGCTGATTAAAACAAATCTACCAACTAATTCACTCCTCTATCATTTATTTGAGATGTAGGGGAACAGCACTTTCTAATCTACATCTCCTTGGCCAGGCCATCAGTTTCCATCAGAGGTGGCATTCAGCAGGTTCTGATCTGTTCTGGAGAACCGATAGCAGAGTTTTGAGTAGTTCAGAGAACTGGCAAATACCACTTCTGACCGGCTCTGCCCCCATCTATTCTCTGCCTCCCGAGTCCTGGCTGATTGGCTGGGTCTTCTTTTGTTGCCCTGCACAGGAGAATGGAGCTGGAAAGCAGGTTAGTAGGGTGGGGAGGGAATGGGATTTTGCAGTAACCTATCCCTGCCACACCCACCAAGCCACGCCCACAGAACCGGTAATAAAAAATTTTGAATCCCACCACTGGTTTCCATCTTACATCTCAGATAGATCACAGAGGCTGTACTGCTCAAATTATTTCACTATCCCCCTAAGAACAACGGCTGGAAAACAAAGGAGGCAAACAGGAGGAAAATGTGTTTTTTTTTCCCAATTAGTATTACTTTATTTTTACTTAGTTTGAGACTCTTTCATTTCCAACCTACTTGAAAGGTGAAATTAGCATTCCGTCATTAGCAGAGATCCCTGAAAGCAAACATTTTGGGGAAAGGGACATGAAGGTTAACCAAAAGCAAGGTTTTCACTTGTGCTCGGGTTTTGTTAATTCTGTGGAGACAGAAATCAATGGGACTGCCAGCTATTAGGGCACTAGGAACACACAGTGAAGTGTGAAACAAAGGCTGCCAATATTCGAAGAGGCCCCATTCATCTCTTTCTTCATAATTGCTGTTGCAACAGAGCATTATTCAAGGTATTGTTCCACCTGGTTTAAAGCTCGCAAGTTGCTCAGCTGTGCTTTTTAGCTTTGTTTGGCAATCCCTCAGGCACCTTCAGAAGTCTTTGTTTTGGGAAATTGCCTCTCTCTGGTTTCTTTTGGTGTGAAATTAATAAGAGCAAAAGCAATTTTTATGCTTTCCGTGGGGCTCTATAGAATGAGTGGTGTGGTTTTGAGTCATAAATTAAACACAAAAGCAACAGTATAGTGATTTTCTTCCTCTTTTTCTCCCAGGCATGGACTCACTGTATATTTGTAGGTGACTTAAGAATACACAAGAGAAGAAAATGATACCACATGGAAAGAATCCTTCCCTGAAATACACTGAACCTTTGCCATTTATCAGAAGAGTTTTGGCACTCCTAGCTATAGTAACATGGTTCTACATGTTTCTGTACATGCTCACAGGTTATGGGAAGTACCTATTTCCCTTCTCTCCACTACTTATCTATCCATGTTCATTCAAGCATTGTGCCTGCAGCTAACAGATAAATCGAGGCAAAGCAACTAACTTCAATTTTCACCTTACAATATTCATAGCGGGAAATCAGAACCAGGTCACCAGAATATAGCTGACACTGGAGAACAGCAAGATATACCTAGCAATAACAATAGCAATAGCTCTTAGACTCATATACTGCCCCATAGTGCTTTACAGCATTCGCTGAGAGGTTTAAAATGTCAGCATATTGCTCCCACGTTCTCTCTTTTTTTTTTTACCTTTGAAGGATGGAAGGCTGAATCAACCTTGAGCCCCATCAGGATCAAACTCCAGGCTGTGGACAGAGTTTGCCTGCAATACTGCTTTCTAACCACTGCACCACATCCTGAATTTCGTGTTTAAGGCCCTATTTCTAGAAATCATTCCACTGAATTCTAGGGACAACTCAGGAAGAAAATGATTTGATTTCCAAATGATTTCAGAAGAATCAGAATAATACAGAATAGTTCACTACCCTTATCATACCCTTATTAATAGCAAGATCTTTTTGCAAGCCTTCAACTCTCCACATATGTAAATTGTAATCTAAGCCCTAATCTCTTACACACAGCCAGAAGGAGGTTTACTCCAGTTTCTTTCTTTTAAACCTTGTTGGACCTAGGAAGTGTATCTTTGTTGTAGCTGCCCCATTCTTTGGAATAACCTCCCTCCATCCAATGTAAGACAGATTCCCCATCTCTTTTCTGCTTCAGAAAGCTGTTAAGACCTGACGTTTCCCCAGTTGTTAAGGGCCAGTTGAGTGACAGTTCTCTTTTGATTGTCTTGCTTTCTGATTGGCCCCATTTTATATTTTGCATTTATATGTTGTGTTTGTCTATTATTATATGATAATAATTATATTTTTACAGTGTCGTTCAGTCATGTGATTGTGATTTGCAATCTTCCCAGATGCCTTGTGAGAAGCAAAGTCAGTTGGAGTTTCACTTCACCCCTATGTGATTCACTTAATGACTGGCATAATAAGATTATAAAATTGGGCCTGGTCACATGATGACTTTCTTAACAACCGCCTTGCTTAGCAACCAAAATTCTGGTCCCTGTTATGGTTGAAGATTGCCTGTAAACACCATGCAATGATGCTGTTGAACAAATATAGATTTCCAGTGCTAACATACCTTCAATGATTTGCTAAGAAAAAGGCATTATCTTCTTTTTGCCCAGCAACTAAGGCAGAGACTGGATTGGTTTATACAATTAATTTTGTCAGTATGTATGTTATTTATATAAATCCATATGAGCACCATCTAGTGGGCAAAATATAACCATTAAGGCAAGTTTATTAATATTACTAGAGAAATACTTACAAGGTGAAAGATTTATATGATCTAAACAGAAACTAGAGTAAAACTTTATTATTATTGTTTGTTGTACAGACAGCCAAATATTTAGAATAAATTTGGCATGTTTATCTATCTACTGAGTCTTTCTCGAGGACCTGGGATAGGCATATGTGAATGTTTGATGATGTTAAAGATATTGTCTCAGGATGGAAGTTGTTCCAAGTAAAGCTGTCCTTTGTAATTGACTGATTTATCAATTGATTGACAGTGAATTTGTCAAGGCTGGTGGTATTCAAGTGGTGTTCCAGCTATTTTGGGATTTCACCCAAGCTGCCTATTACTATTGGTACCACCTTTGCTTTCTATTGTGGCCTGTTGGCCACCAGTCCCTTCAGCAGCTGAATCAGATGATGAGGTGGCATTGGAGTCAGGGCCAGTATGAAGGTAATCTGAGAGCTCTGAGGGGGAAGAGGAAATGGAGCTGTCAGAGATAGAGACAGAGGTGGAGCCTGGGCCATCCATCAGCCCTCAGATGGACAATCAACAGCCTCCAGGTCTGGAGGTGGCTGATGAGGAAGAGGAGGAACAGCTGGGTCCAGTGCCTGATGCACGGATGTGCAGAAGGCAGAGGAGGGGAGAGCAGGGGAAATCAATGGGGCGATCCTTGGGATGGAAGAGCCACTGCAACTAGCAAAGCCCCACCCTACTTCTGGGGATAAAAGACAGGGGGTGGAGATGAATAGGTGTGACAGACAACTATTAATCTCCCTGCCGGACAGACTAGTTAGCCTGCTCTGTGTGTGTGTGTGTGTGTGTGTGTGTGTGTGTGTGTGTGTGTGGTGAGAGAGAGAGAGAGAGAGAGAGAGAGAGAGAGAGAGAGATTTTGCCAGGGCTGCTGGTGCTTCTAATAAAGGGAACATTTAATTAATTACAGAGAATTTGTTGTGTTTGGGAGCCAGGTAGAACACTTTCTTCTGCCACAGTCATTCTGCTTCTATTTGCAGGTCCAGTATGGTTGAACCTCTGCCATAGCTCCCATCCTTCTCAGAGCACACAAGCCCCACAACCACATCCAAATAGTGCCTCATTGGGGGATTAATATAATCGACCAGAAGTTTAGACTGGATTTGGCATTTTTATCCACCTGTCAAATCATTATTGTTGTTGTTGTTATTTTATCCCACCTTTTTATTTATATTTGGTGAACTCAAGGTGGCAAATATAGTTATCGTTCTTGCCTTCTATTTTGCCCACAACAGCAACCCTGAGAGGTGAGATGGACTGAGAGAGAGAGAGAGAATGACTTGACCCAAATCACCCAACTAGCTTTCATACTTAAGGGGGGCGGGGTTCTGCCTTCCTTAGACACGAAAGAAAGGTAGGATCTTTGGTATCATGGCTTTAATTACTCTTGTCTTTTAAAATTTCTAAGTGGCCTCAATGGCTCTCAGACAGAGTGCTAACAACCAGATGACTGCAAAGAAATACAATCCTTCCATTCATCCCCACCATCCTGTTAGAAGCTACCCTTCCATTCCCTTACCATCCAGTCATAACTGATGAAGCTTCTTGGATCAGAAGTGAAATTAGTAGTGGGATTCAATTTTTTTTATTACCGTTTCTGTGGACGTGGCTTGGTGGGCGTGGCAGGGGAAGGATACTGTAAAATCTCCAGTCAGAGGTGATATTTGCCAGTTCTCTGAACTATTCAAAATTTCTGTTACCGGTTCTCCAGAACTGGGCAGAACCTGCTGAATACCACCACTGAGTGAAATGTATTCTTCCTCCTCAAAGAAAACATAGTCCAGTTGCCTTTTGAAAAAGCACCTGTGAGAGTCTCCTGGTTTCTAGGTCAGCACCTTAATATCCCATCAAACCTAGTTGCTGGTGGCATTAATATTTTCAGCTTGTCTATTGCACAAGGGACTTTGTCGATTTGGGCCATCAGGATTGTTTTAAATGTTAATTTTACGGCATCCTGATCTGTAGCATGGGACACTATCTTTTTCTGGATGATTGTTCTGAGACAGGATCTTTGGGATCATGGCTTTAATTATTCCTATCTTTAGGATTTCATGCTCCTTCAATCAGGGTTGTTTTGCCTCTTTAATTCCTTAGCTACAAATTTTAAGCTTTTTTTCTATCTGTTTTGGTATACTTTTAAGATTTACAAACATATATTTACAAATGTAATGGTAAAATGAGATGATACAATATTAGGGTATCAGAGTGCATTCTATGAACTACGCTGAACATCATATTAAGACAGCAGCTCATAAATAATAATTGAACATATTAAGCGCTTAATGTTCAGCAATCAGGATTTCCCTGTTATGTTTTGGTAATAGAAATTCCTGCTAAAAACCTTTGGGAGTATAGTTAGGGAGTAAAATTACACATCCAACAAAACTTGCTCATGTAACATGTAATTAATAAAGGAACTTCTGGATAATTCTCTAATTTTGGCTCTGAAAAATTATTTCGCTTAGTTATTGTCCTTTAAGAGTACCACATTGAAGGTTATTTCAGCCCTGAGCTACAATTTTCTCCTTTATTGATAGTAGCACATTGCTGTTTTACTGGTAGTGCAATACACAAAAGTGTTACAATCCTTCATGAATTAAGTCTCGAATGGGTCCTGTTCTTACAAATGTTTAACCGAGTCAATAAAGTGTTAGGGTGTCACAGAAATATCAAAAGAGGATCGACTGATCCAATCCATTGACTTGAGCTGCAACTCTCCAGGCACCCTTTAGTTTAGATACTAGCAAGGCAAGGATTTTGCATTTCTACCAGAAGTGGTATTCAGCAGGTTCTGGCCAGTTCTGGAGAACCTGTAGCGGAAATTTTGAGTAGTTTGGAGAACCGGCAAATACCACCTCTGACTGGAGATTTTACAGTATCCTTCCCCTGCCACGCCCAACAAGCCATGCCCACAGAACTGGTAGTAAAAAAAAATTGAATCCCACCACTGATCTCTACCCTGCAGTGTGTTCATTTGTATTTTTGAAACCCGGGTCTGCTAGCTGTACTTAAGGGATTAGCTATAACTCTAACCCTATTCAGTCTCGAAAGACTGAACTAATTTTGTCAATTGGGCTATCATGACAACTGCTGACCTTGAAGTTAATCCATCATGCAATTAAAACCAAGTCCAAGAAAAAGCCTTGGGAAAGGGACCTTTCTAGATACTCTATGATCATCCTGTTTCCATCTCCACGACTATGTGGGGGGGAGTGAAATAGAAGCAGACATGGGTGGCAGATAAGCAATATTCTTTACTTCCCAATCTGGGAGGAAGGAAGAAAACAAAAATAAGATAGGAAACAACTGCTACCAGCCTTCTCAAAGGAGATTAAGAGCCCTGTAAAACAACAAGGCAATGGGGGGGGACAATCATCCCCAATTATGTACAAGTGATATCTCCTGCTGTTATTTCTGGACAGATGTCACAAATGTTGTAATTTGCATTAGTCACATCATGACACGATGCAAATGACATAAAGTCTATATTTTATATCATTTGCACAGTAAGATCATGACATGTAATATCACTTATCTCTCTTTATTCTCCTCTCTCCCTGAGATTCACATGTGCAGGTAGCACAAATATTGAGTTTATGGACTGGAATAAAAGATGACTGGTAGGGCTGTAAGATGACTTGGACTTCATGAAGAAATGAGCATAGCACTATAGCCTCTCTCTCTTTTTTTTTTTTAACAGATCACTACTATAAAAAGATACAGCTGTATTAAGGAATCAATCATTAAAGACAGACTGAATCTTAAAACAGCTGTACTTTTTTTTCTAGGTTGTACAGAAACTCAAAAAGAGGGGCTGCTTCAATAAAATAATAGATAGGCGCTTGCTCAAAGTAAAAATTATTTGTTCCAATAATATGCAAGGCATCCACAGCCTTCGGCAGCTAAATATGGGCTGCAAACATCCAGATGACTGATAAATTCTTTACTTCTTTGATGAAGTTTTTCTGTTCAGATGCCACTGACACCCAATATTTCATTTCATTTCATTCCATTCCATTCCCTTTACCCTTGTTACATTCCAGGTCACCCTATTCATATGAGATGTCATCTTCCATATAGGCCCATACTTATTACCATCCATCACAGTGTTGATCTATTGAGGTTTTTACACAATGCTCTTTAATAAGGTAGAGAAGGAGTGAGGTAGCCACATCTGTGCCACATGCAGCATCTCATTCTTATTTTAGCCTATCTTTGTTACCGATCGACTTTAGAAATTATCACATCTATTTCTGAAACTACATTTCATGTTTGTTTTAATTGCATTAAGAATTTGTGGCAAAAGCTAACAGCCATTTGAGAGAAATTAAAGTGCTCATAGTAAAAATTATAATAAAATGTCTCAATCCATTCAAAATATGCAGTCATGCACTCTTCAGGGTACCTTATACTTCTCCAGCACAGCAAAATTAAACAAATAGATTATAACAAAAATCCTCCTGTGGATAAAATTTCTTAAAACAAAATAACAACAACAACAACATAATAATAATAATAAATCATCCAATTCATTTACAACAGCTTGGCTAAAGATCATGATAACCACTGCTGCATTAGAAATTAAAAGAACTGACATTTCTGAGATCTAAGTACTTGCAAACAATTTGTTAAACTTCACCAAAGGTACTTTGCTATTGTGGGTATCATCAAAGTGGGTATATTATTTTTTGTGACAGAAAGTCAAGAAAATATGAACAGAGAGGGTGACAGTGCATGTGTTAAATAATAACAGAGGCTGTTTTAATGAACTTTTAATTCAAACTTTTAATTTAATCTAAATTAAATTAAACTTTAACATTTGAGCAATAAAATGTACATATTTCTCTGATAATTAAATAACTTTGATCAGAAATGGGGGAAAAAACCTATAATCTTCTATTTTATTATACTAAAATATCTTAGACACATAATATCTTGTTTTATAAGCAAACAACCTCTTTTTGGGGAATCTATCATTCTTTTATCATCCAATCAATTATGGGATTAACCATTAAAAGCTTGTCCTGTCATTATTTATCTTTCAGCAAAATTGAAACGCTTGATAGAGAAAATTGAAACGCTTGATAGAGAAAAATTGGAACACAAAGAAGAGTAACTGAAAATGGTTTTATTGAACTGGTCTTGGGTTTCTTTTGAAATCCAGTTCCTGGAATTTTAAACTTAGGCATCACTTGCTAAATAGGTACCTTAATTGGGGCATCATTGAAAACAGTATGTCAAGGGCGAAGCTTAATTAATTTGGAAACCAGGCTTTTTTTTAAACTAAAAAAAGTTACAGTATTGGAAGATATCATGGGAAACCTGTATATTTTCTCTCTAGTTTTTTGTCAAATTAATGCTTTGTCTTCCATTTTTTTGAAAACTCAGAGAAGTTGGAGAAGTAAAGAATTAGAAAATACATTCTGAAGAGAATGACTATCCAAAATAGCGATAATAAAATGTCAACTAAGTTCAACCTGCCACATTAAATATCTTCCTCACTCACAATATTTTCTTTAGAGTATTAATCTGAGGACATGAATATTTCATGGCTATGATCGTATACATAGCTATGTTTAGATTGGAATCTTCCATTGTTAAAGTCATTTTGATCTAATGATCCCATACTTATCTTTTAGTAGTCATTTCATTATTACTATTGCTAGTTCATATATTTTCTGATGCTGCCCTTAAAAAAGATGAGATTCTTGTTTTTAAATTAGATCAGAAAAATAAATCAACAAGCAGTTTGATTACAACTTTACATAGAGAGAACAGGTAAAGTGTCACAAATTCTATACATATCTGTCAAATCAACTTTGGTACCAAAGTAAACTCATTTAAAGTAAAGCAAAGTTAATTTTAAAAAATTGACATTTTAATTAAGTTTTATATCTTCATTTGCAACCTGATTATTAAATTACATTATAAGGAAAATAATTTGAATGTTGAAATGCATTAGAAATTAATAATTTAAATATTTCTGAAATTATTTAATCAAGATTTGTTGACTGACAGTTGTTTCTACAAATAGGAAAATGTTGATTTACGAGCAGCAACTTTTGAAATTGGGAGCAAAAGTTTGCCTACTAAATCCATTCAGCCCTTCCCCAATTTGATGCTATCCAGATGTGTTTTACTACTGGATACCCACTATCCAGAGGCTGTCAGGCGCAAGAAACCAGGAACCGGAATAGAGTTCAAAAATACTACAAATTTATTCCATATTTTCTATACACAAAAATTTGATCCACTAATGATCAAGACAAATTGGTCCTAGATAAGAATCAGTGGAATTCATGGGGAACTGAATTTAGTGGGAGTTTAGCAACTCCAAACTGATGATACATTTGACCCCGCCCCGGGGCTCAGCTTGGTCATCTTCTACATCAACATTGGATAAGGCATTAGGGAAGATGAAGATATTGGCTCAATGATTTGTAAGTCCATCCTTCATCCAGAAATACAGATCACAAGACCTGTGGTGCAAACATCCTAAATAAATGAATTAATTAAGACTAACTTCAGTTTTTCCCAACAAAGCAAACTGGGCTGAGACATTTACAAAGTCTGACAAATATATAGAAATGAGCAAGGCAATAAAAGAGCATTCTAAAACATCCTTGCACAAATCAAAGTCTATGAGTGTTCAAGAAGGCTGTCTTCCAGATTATTTATGATGTCATTATCCAATCTTGTATCTATTGGTAGCAAAAGCCAATGCTCATGTTCTAGCTTAACAAACAACAATACTGCAGATCTCTAATCCAATCTGTGCTCTTACGTTGTCATTCAAAAGCTAATGGCAGGTTGTCCAGGTGGAGCTAGTTGTCTTCATAAAGTTTGCTCACCAAAGTTCCAACAAATCAGATTCTAAACTCTAAAATAGCTTGACCCAAATCAAATTTCCAGTCTACCCCAACCCACAACAGAATAAGCTAAATTAACATTAGCCTGTGGGCCCATGAGAATACTTCCAATCCGATCTAGGTCACGATGAGATTATGGGATGGGAGAGAAGGGAACATCCAATACACTATGTACATGGGATCAAGAAAGGTAATGCAATAAAGACTATGGAGCGGGGAGAACATTTAGACATTAGTTAAACAAGTTCCAGTTTAGGGCCTCTCGTTTCACAAGGCCTTGCACAATTTCAGAATATCAATTTTTCTGATTTTGCAAGAGTTCATTATTGCTTATATTTTAAAAAATGATTCTGATTACTTATTGTGTGTGTGTGTGTGTTTGTGTGTGTATAATTATCTTGAAAATTATATTTCAGCATTGTTTCCAGAGTATACTGTATTATAATCTAGAAGAAAGATCAGGCCAGCCAAATGACAAATCTGTAAATGCATTGTATGAAAATAATTTGGATTTTTCACTTTAAATGCCTTGCTTTTAAATAATTAAAAGCATATATACAGTTTCTTTTTTTTTTTGGTGACTCAAAGTCTTGTTTTGGTATGCACCTTAATGAGACCTTGTGGTGTAACTCTCTAACAAGGCTTTACATAGCTTATGGCCTCACTAGGTCTAAAACCAGAGAAAAATTAGAAGAAAGGAAGGAGGGGAGGATAATTTAGAAGCTAGTTAGATAATCCTCATAATACTATAGTCAATAGTAGTATTTTTCTGTTAGCTATTTTAACAAATAATTACGGTCCAGTTCTGAAACACACTCCTTTTCAAAGCAAATACTGTATATCTATTTATAATTTTTTAAAAAGTTGCTAAAAATTATAAACAAGTTAACCTGATTATTTTACCTTAAAAATAGCAGAACAAATAATAAAACAACCACTGACTAACTTGTAGACAGAAAATACTTGATTATTACCAATCATCATGACTTTATTGAAGATAAGTTATTTTCTCTTTTTGATAAAATAAGTGATTTTGTAAACAAAGGGAATATAGTTTGTGTTTCTCAATTTCTGCAGAACCTATCACAAAAATCATATTCTTCTCAACCAGCCTCTTCCTCTCAATTAATTTGAGACCAGAACCTTAATAATTTTATATGATGCTATTACAAATAACTAAAAATGAAACATGCAAGTCTCTCTATATTCATATAATTAGGAAATCTTAAAAAAAATCTAGCATTTGGCTGACTTTGATTGATCTCAAGAAACGTCTGGGTTGGACTGGATAATACTTAGAAGTAAGAAAAAGCAGAATTAGAAGTTAGCATGGGAAATTGAAAAGACATCTTGGAAGAAGACAATGGTAACCCACCACCACATGCTAAAAAATGGCATAGAAATGGACATCAAAGTCACCAAGAGGACATTGACCTTTCTTCTATTAAATCTATTCCAAATAAATACACCCATTACAGTCAGTATAGTTTGGAAGGAGCCATCAAACCATATTCCGTAGGAATAAGTATATGATTAAGTAACGATTTGAGAACTGGATGAAGACAAAAGGCCATAGTCACCCAATGTGTATCTATCTGCTTAATGAACTATTATTTCAATCAACTAATTTTCTGAAGTAGTCAACCTAATGAGTTGGGTTCACATACAAAGCTAAACTAAACTATAGTTGGTTGGTTTGTGGTTCAGTGCCTTGTATATTCAGTGACCAGGATATTGACATATAACAAAGAAATAACTTCAAAGTCTGCTTTCAGACTATGCACCAGATTTGGTCCAAAACCTTTCTCTTCCTAAGGACAAAGGAAAGATAGGCTAGGCACTCTCCCCACTGCAGTTGTAAAGCTTGACTAGGTGACATCTAGTTTCCAGTTCCAAGGCTTTGGGCCCCTAATCAGTCATTCACAGTAGCTTTATGGTTTTGCATTTCAACTGGTCAAACTGTTTTTCATGTAAGCAGACAAAAGCACACAACAAAATAACACAAAAGGAGTGTAAGGTAGGCTAATACCAACTGGTTTTATTCTCCCCTTGAGAGAACTAGGATCAGGTATTTTTTTTAAATGAAGCTGTGGGTGCAGTTGTGATTCCTTAACATTCTTTGCTGTCTAGAGAGGCAGCAAGAAAGGTCAACATAGTTTGGCTTCAAACTATTTTTGAGAAAGAGTGAAGGTATAGGAGGGATGAAACTGAAAGAAGGTCCCTCAGTCTATAGCTAGTAGAATTGGTTCAGTGATCCATTTCAGCTCTAGTTAGGAAACTTTGAATAAACACACAGTCATAAAATGGGAAAAGAAATCCACGGGATATATATTGAGGGAGGAAGTGGATCAAATAAATAAATGTGTGTTGGGTTGCAATGATGCAAACTCTGTCTTATGGACTTAATAACATAGCAATAGCATTTAGAATTATATACTGCTTCACAGTGCTTTACAGCCCTCTCTAAATGGTTTACAGAGCCAGTCTATTGCCCCCAACAATCTGGGTCCTCATTTTACCCACCTTGGAAGGATGGGAGGCTGAGTCAACCTTGAGCCTAGTGAGATTCGAACTGCCAAATTGCAGGCAGCAGAAGTAGTCTGCAGTACTGCATTCTAACCACTGTGCCACCACAGTTCTGTAGCAGATAGAGATGTCATGATGCACATCAATGTGTACAGGACTGAAGCCAAAATCTTCCCTTGCTTGCTTGGGGAATTGTAATTTTGTAAAAGATAAATACCTAGCATTTGAGTTTTGTTTTAAATTAATTGGTTAATTGTGTTTGCAATGAGATAAATAGTCTATGCAAATATCAGTTTCTGCTCAGGGAGGCTATTAGAATAAAAGAATAGTCCTATTGTTCTCTAAAGACAAATGAGTTTTACAGACAACTGGCTAATATGTTTGGCAAAGTATTGGTTTTCCTTGCTTTTTTTTCCTTTTCTTATTTTACCCCTACACTGATTGCATCTGCTAAAGTATCAATCTGTTAGGCAAATTATTGCCTTTCCTCAGTTCCCCTACCATCCTTATTTCACCCCTGTGCTAATTGCATCTGCTAAAACATCAATACCACCAAATCTACATTTGTTGGAAAGGCAGAAGAGAATCTAGCTTAAATCTTGTCTGGAATATCAGCCACCCACTGATGCTGAAGTTCTGAGAACTCAGCCAAATGTTGATTTTTCAGCATTTGGGGAACAAGGGAGAATCTCCTGTGGAACGGCCTGCACAATCAAAAGACTTTTCCTGGATTTCACCTAAGTGATGAAAGCAAAATAGTTCCCAACAACTGAACAATGCTAACCCCCTTAAGAGCAGATTTTGATAATTTAAAGATTAGATTTAGAGAAATCTGAGAGTTAAACCTGTTTAAATTAGAAACTGCTTTCTTCTGTGTGATCCCAAAAGTGGAACAGAGAGGAAAGGCTAAAGCTTCTTTAAAGACCAGGCCTATTGTCTGGGTGAAAGTGAAGCAATAAAAGCATTTGGAAAGTAGCAGGAAAGGAAAGGCTGTTGAGACGATTCCTGAACTGCTGTGATCAAAACCTCAGCTGGTCTTTATGGGCATTACATGTGCACATAAAAAAGAATTTAAAAAGCTTTAATCCTACCACTGCAGTTGCTATCTTCACTTTTTTTTTTAAACCATACTTTGTAGATAGCCCTGAATAAAGTGCCACATGTAGTATACTTATCCCAGATTCCATATAGGGCAAAGGTGCAGCTGGCATCTCACTGCCAATGCTAAAAGAAAGACTTACTTGCCATGCTGCATAGTTTCTAGGCAGGTAAAGAGATGATTTCAGTTTTCAAATCATTAAAGCACCTGCATCTTTTTCTAGGCTGGTATGGCTGCTTTGGAAATGATTCCATGCTGGGTTTTTTTGCCTGATTTTATTACACAGTCACTTTGGTTCTCTAGGAAAAGTGCCTAAAAAAGCCACAGCTGCGCTAACAGTTGGAAAAGACGAGCTTGTTACATATGCTCACACATTCTAAAGAACCTCTTTTGAAGAATGACATTTCTGCATAAATGGCTGTTATCAGGTCATGGTAACTCATTTACATTGAATTTCAATGAAAACTATTACATTTCTCCAAAAAAAAAAAAATTGCCAATCCATATAGGAAAAATATATATTCAAAAGAACGTCCAGAAAACATTTTGGGTAAAATTGCTTGCAAAAACAAATTGCAAATGAAGCTGCACAGGGTAGGAGAAAATACATGCAATGTTTCATGCAGCTGTTTTTTTAAAAAAAAAATAGTATGGGATGATCAGTCAGAAATGTCAGTATCAATTCTCCTATAAATCTGACTGTAAAATTGCTCCCCACCTCCAAACAAAAGGAGACCAGCCCCAGATTCTAGTATGGCACTGCTATAAAGCTTCTTGGCATGAAATAACATAATATCTTGTGACAAGAGGCAAGAAACATGCAGTGAAAAGATAATGAATCTTTCAGATGCTCAAAATGTTTCTAGGCCAGATATCATACATTCCTGTAGTGAGACCAAACACAATTAACCAAACAAAAACAAATCTATTTCGACTGCAGTCTGTTAGGGCAGTGGTCCCCATACTTTCTGGCACCAGGGGACTGGTTTCATGGAAGACAATTTCATGGATGGGTGTGTGTATATATGTGTGCAACCTAGATTTCATGCATGCGCAGATGAAGCTTCGTTCTCTCTCGCTCACTGCTTGCGTGGTCTAATTCCTAATGGACTATGGACTGATAATGATCCACAACCCTGGAGTTGGGGACCCCTGTGTTAAGATATAAAAACAACAACCCTATCTGAGGTAGACTATAGCCAGGGATGGGATTCTACCAGTTCGCACCTATTCGCTAGAACCAGTTGTTAACATTCTAAGCAGTTCGGAGAACCGGTTGTTAGAAGAAATTATTGGCCTAATCCTGTAAGGAAGGCAGGAAGGAAACATTCTGGTGTTGCTTACAGAAACTGCCTCTCTGTTAACCCTTATTACATTCTTGGAAGGACTAGACTTCGTGTCTCAGGAACTTCTCTGGAGTTTTTTCCCCTTCCTTTGCTGGTACTTTGCTTGTGTGGAGTGACCATTCAAAGTTACAATGGCACTGAAAAAAGTGACTTATGACCATTTTTCACACTTACGACTGTTGCAGCATCCCCACAGTCATGAGAGGCCAGGCGAGGAGATGTGTGCCTCGATGTGAGTGATGTTGAGTTGGCCACACCCAGCCAGTCACATGACCACCAAGCCATGCCCACCAACTAAGCCACGCCCACAGAACCAGTTGTTAAAAAAAATTGAATCCCACCCCTGACTATAGCAAATTATTTCTACGCTGTTATATAGAAAATGGCATGATTATATTCACCGTGAGTTCAGCTTAACCCCAGACAAAGTTAGATTTTTTATATATATATAAAGAGCACTCTAGTACTCAACTGTAGTACCATTGGGACATCTTAACACACACAAAGTTCTATCTGAGACTTTCTACAGTTGTGAAAGAATTGGAAGCACAGTGTTCCATTAGGTGTCATTCATTTCTTCTGTGCTAAAGTTTATTTCCTTTTTTTTCCCCTGTAAAAGCTAATGGCTCAACAAGCAGACACATGTAGGAAAACACAAAGTGTTAAAACTATTATTTGGGATACAGTTTAAATTATTCATTTCACCTCCTTGAAAGAAAAAAAGAATCTGATTATATTTGAAAGACAGAACACAAGAAAAGTAATCCTAGTGGATCAGGTAAAAATGTACAGTGGAATCTCGGGTTGCGAACCCTCCTGTTTGTGACCGAATCAGGTGGTGAACAAAAAATCCACTCCATTTTTGAATCAGGTCAAGATTCAAAAATCAGGTGGCAAACAAAATCGGCATGGAAAGATTCCTTTTCCACGCTGATTTCCCCTTCAGTACCTTTTTTTTACTATGCGCATGCACAGTCGGTTGTACTTCCAGACACAACCAAATCGGGTCACGACTAGAGTCCGGGAATGAATTACAGTCGCGACCCAAGGCTCCACTGTATCTTAGGCTGCTATTTTGCTTCTCTCAGTGACTAACTGAATGCCTCTAGAAGTCTAAATGCTCGTAAGCAGGAAATGAAGCCATGTTTAGCCCCCACAAAGAAACAAGTCTTTAAGAAAAATAGCCCTTAATAGACCTGGCCTTCACAAATAGTCCACAAATAATCCAGTTTCTTATTAAAATATACAAGTTCATGAGCATCACATGTTATGCAGTACAGGTAGTCCTCAACTTATGACCATAATTGAGCCCAAGATTTATGTTGCTAAGTGAAACACTTGTTCAGTGAGTTTTGCCCCATTTTATGATATAATTTTTTGCCACAGTTGTTAAGTGAATCACTGCAGTTGGTGATTATTAGTAAGACGGTTGTTAAATGAAACTGGTTTTCCCTATGGACTTTGCTTGTCAGAAGGTCGTAAAAGGGGATCATATGACCCCTGGACACTGCAACCATCATAAATACGAGTCAGTTGCCAAACACCTGAATTTTGATCACATGATCACATGGGGATGCTGCAATGGTTGTAAATGTGAAAAATGGTCATAAGTCACTTTTCCCCAGGACATTGTGACTTCGAACGGTCACCAAATGAACTGTTGTAAGTCGAGGACTACCTGTAAAGCTTTCTGCAAGCTAATTATGTCCTGGTTCCTTTGGACTTATTCTAGGATTCTTTGACTTATTCTAAATCTTTTCCCAATCAGCCATCTTAGAAGGCCCTAAGAGAGAAAGAATAACTCCTCCCTCTTCACTTGGTGCAAGTCAGGCATAACTTTATACATTTGGATCAAGGTCATTTTTAAGAAGTTGAGAATGTGTTTAAGCCTGTTTTCCATTTCGGTACATAAGTGTTAATCACAACATCTGTACAGCATATAAGTTAAAATGCATTTCCAGAATTACTCACAGCCTGGCCTCATTGCCCAGTAAAATGAGTGACAACCAACTGATACAACTCTATTAAGTCAGTCTTTCAGTTTAAGACACATTTATTTATCCTGCAAAGAAAATGCCACATTCACAAAGAGTTAAAATGTCTGCTTTCTGCATTTATCTACAAACTGACTTGCACTCATTAACACTCAGGTTACAGTTCTGAAATGGCTCATTTCACAGCATTTACTGCAGTTCCTAGTTGTGTAAGTAGATGAGGAATCAGTATGCTGTGTGATTTTAAAATACTTATGTGAAATTCAAAATCCATGTGAAATTTCTAACCCATATACATATTTATCTGCAAATACCAAGTTTCTCTTCTTATTTTGCTTGTTAACCAGGCAACAGTGTAGGCGTATTTACCTATGATTATGTTTATGGAATTCAGTGAGGCAGCCAAGCAGATATGCATAAGATTGCATTGCAAATATAAAAGTTACACAATAGTGGGATATTACATGTCCAGCATATTGTTATTGTGGAGACAGAACTAAATTTTTGATAGCCCTGGCTTTTTTATTTCCTCTCCCTCTCTCCTTTGTCTCTTTATTGATGCTTTGCAGAGAGGCAAGAAATAAAGAAAATGTGTTTTTATTTTATTTTATTTTTTATTTTATTTATTTATTTTTATTTGTCAACTGCTTACAAGATAATAGGTATAAGTAAAAACATAGTTATAAATACATGGATACATATAAGAAAAATAGAAAAAAAAATATATAAAGAAACAATAGAACAGGTACGCTTATGCGCACCCGCTACGGATCTCTTAAGAAAGGGGTGAGGTCAATAGTAGACAGTCTAAGGTTAAAGTTTTGGGGATTTGGAGAAGAAACCACAGAGTCAGGTAGAGTATTCCAGACATTGACCACTCTGTTGCTGAAGTCGTATTTCCTGCAATCAAGTTTGGTGCAATTAACCTTGAGTTTGTATCTATTGTTTGCTCTTGTGTTGTTATGGCTGAAACTGAAGTATTCATTGACAGGTAGGACATTGCAATGTATGATTTTATATACTATATTTAGATCGGACTGAAGGCAGCATAGTTCTAGTTTTTCTAGGTCTAGAATTTCAAGTCTGGTGGCATAAGATATTCTGCAACGAGTAGAGGAGTGGAGAACTCTTCTTGTGAATTATTTCTGGACTTTCTCAACTGTGTTAATATCAAATATGTAATGTGGGTTCCAGACTGATGATCTGTATTGGTCTAGCAAATGCTTTGTATGCTCTAATTATTAGTGTAATATTGCCAGAGAAAAAGCTACGTAAGCCTAGGTTAACAACTCTTAACACTCTTTTGGCTATGTAGCTACAGTGGGCTCTAGCACTTAGGTCATTCGAAATGAGTACTCCAAGATCCTTGGCAGAGTTTGGATCATCAACAGGGTCTTGACTATTCAGCCTGTATTTTATTTTCTGATTTTTTTTTGCCAATATATAGGACAGAGCATTTATTTGTTGAGATTTGAAGTTGCCATTTGTTTGACCATTCTGATACATAGTCAAGATATTTTTGAAGGATAGCAGTATTATCTGTGGTGTTGAATAGCTTTACACCATCAGTGAAGAGAACGCAGTTGCTCTTGAAATGATCACAGAGGTCATTATGTAGAGTATGAAAAGAGTTGGTCCTAGAACACTGCCTTGGGGGACACCACTGTTGACAGGTACAGACTTTGATAGGATGCTCCCAATTTTGACCATTGTTGTCTGTTTGACAGGAATGCTTCTATCCAGTTATGCAGGTGTCCAGAGATACTGTAAGATTTCAGTTTTAGGAGTAGTTTGTCGTGTACTACTGAATCAAAGGTTTTACAGAAATCTATGTAGATTGCGTCTATTGCTTTGCCCTGATCGAATTGTGTAATCCATATGTTCTTGCAGTGTAAGAGTTGCAGATTACATGATAGTTTTTTCCTGAAACCAAATTGTTTATTAGAGAGTAAGTTGTCGTTTGCATCAGAGGTGGTATTCAGCGGGTTCTGACCAGTTCTGGAGAACCAGTAGCAGAAATTTTTAGTAGTTGGGACAACCGGCAAATACCACCTCTGCCTGGAGATTTACAGTATCCTTCCCCTGCCATGTCCACCAAGCCATGCCCACAGAACTGGTAGTAAATTTTTTTGAATCCCACCACTGATTTGCATGTGATGAAACCAAACATCAAGCTCAGATCGAAAGGATATAATAATTTCAAATGTTCAAACTATTCTCTATCCCATCTTTAGCAAAATCCCATCTCTTTCCTATTTCTGCAATTTTGCAGCATCCAGGAGAGCTATGGGTTTTTTTTTTCTTTAATGAGGCTTCAGTTCCGATGCTAGCCATAAAGTTTCACAATATATAAATGAATGTGATCAAATAGAACAGCGGTCTCCAACATTTACCACTTGGTGGCCTGGCTATGGGAGAGGGAAAGGGGGACTAAACTGCATTAGCAGTGGACATGTACACATGTAGCTCCATTCACGCAAAAGAGAACGGAAGTTTTTGGGGCACAGTTCACGTGAGTAGAGCTGCGCGTGTGCCAAAGGTAGTATTCAACAGGTTCTGTCCAGTTCTGGAGAACCAGTAGCGGAAATTTTGAGTAGTTCGGAGAACTAGCAAATACCACCTCTGACTGGCCCCAACCCCATCTTTTCTCTGCCTCCTGAGTGCCAGCTGATTGGCTGGGTCTTCTTTTGTTGCCCTGCACAGGAGAACAGAGCAGGAAAGCAGGTTAGTGGGGTGGGGAGGGAATGGAGATTTTGCAGTATCCTTCCCCTGCCACGCCCACCAAGCCACACCATGCTGACCAAGCCACGCCCACAGAACCGGTAGTAAATTTTTTTGAATCCCACGACTGGTGTGCACATTGACTTGTCTCTTGCGCAGCCCAGTTCTGAATAGGCCACGGCTCAGTAATGGGCCACGGCCTGAGGATAGGGACCCCTGAAATAAAAAAAATAGTAAATGGAGAACAAACTTTAGAGTAGCCTTTAGAAAGGTTAATTGAGATGAAAGATCTTCCTGAAAAGCCATATTTTTTTTTTAAAAAAAATGAAAATCTGATTTCATGTTTTCTTCTCACCGATTTTTTAAAAACAGTATTCTATTATTTTTTATGGACTCTTGTCAAATAATTCAACAGGCCTTTTTGTTTTTTAGAAGGCTTTCTCCCCAAAATCCTCTTATGTTTCAGGAAGAAAACCAGAGGTGGTATTCAGCAGGTTCAGACCAGTTCTGGAGAACCGGTAGAGGAAATTTTGAGTAGTTAGGAGAACCAGTAAATACCATCTCTGACTGGAGATTTACAGTATCCTTCCCCTGCCATGCCCACCAAGCCACGCTCATAGAACTGGTAGTAAAAAAATTTGAATCCCACCACTGGAGAAAACAGATCATACTGAATTACTTATCAGGGAGTTTTACTGGTATCTTATAAAACTCTTTCACAATTTGAAGTGACTACATGGTCCAGTTGTATCTTTTCCAATAAATTAAAATAATTATGAAGTGATTCTCAGCACATTTACCTAAAAGTAAGTTTATTTACAGTATATCCATAAACTTGCATTAGAACAAAAAAATTTTATAAAAGAATTAATGCCATACCATCTGTTTACCCATCCAGCCTATCTCAACCACCCACAGATAGAAGGAGGCAAGCAAAAAGAAATGGCTCAGTTCAGATATTTCATACTGCAATGTATCATGAAATATAGAATGGGGGCATCAATATAAAAAGAGGCCTCTCTGATCCATAGTGAAAATCTACATCTGGATTGTCCGGCTGTGTTTGGAAAAAGGATGCCATTCTGATAAAGGTTCTTTTTTCTTAATTTGGATCCATCACTTGCTCCTAGACCAGATCCCCACGATCAATCTTCTCGTGTTTAGGCTGCCATGTTACTTATGAGATATCAGCAGTGTGTTTGTATGCCACTCAAAGTCAGTTTGCTGAGAGCTGCATATTAGCCCAAGAAAAGAACTAAAACCATCAGAGGAAAACACTGTAATTCCCCTTAGTCAAGCTTTTGGTGACCATTGTTCATGATTAATTTTCTCATGTTCTTTTTTGTTGTACTTGTGTTTTGGTCTGTGACCACAATAAAGTATTAATAATAAAAGCCCAAGAAAAATAAATAAACTAATTGCACAAGAATTCTCAAGAGAACTTCAAGGTTTGCAGAAGTACAAGCAAATGTATGGTATCAAAAAGGTTTAGCATAATGACCATTGAGTTTGTTCTGAACAAAATGGACATTTTAGAAAAGCATTACTGAAAAAAATAGGGTCACTCCAAACTGCAATATTTATTGCATTTCCTATGTGTAACTGTCTCTTATTTAACTTGACTTCCTTCAGATCACATTGCAAAATAAAACTGTGTTACATGCAAAATGGGAAGATAATATGAACAGTAAATATCAATCTTTCTAATAGAGCACATTTTAATATCTGCAAAATGCCATTGAAAGCCACAAGGCATGGAATAGTCCAGATGCTCATTATTTTCTAGGATGGGAGAAAAGACTCCCAGAAGCAATGGCATATCAAAGGTCTGAAGGATTAAGAAAAACTACAGAAGTCATTTTTTCTTTCTTTCTTACATTTCCCCAAGCTGTTCTTCCACAATGTTTTAAAGCTATACTGTTTACAATTGCAGTTTTTAATTATGCAGCTACTAAGTAGTTTTAGAAACCTTCAATTTAGTCATCTTACCAGGATTGTAATGTATTTTACTTGGAGAAATACGTAATAATATCTACTGTATTTAAATAAAATTAAACATAAAAGCAAGAGAAGGTGTTGGGGCCATAGATTTCAGCTGGCTCTTTGTATCTTTTTCTGAGCATGCATTGATGGGTATGTTCTTTCCTGCTGCCTCAATCCGAGTGATACTCTGGCTTTGGACTGGAACACTAAAGTCCAGCCCAGACCGAATCATTGCTAGCTTATTTTCAAACCTTAGGCCAGAAGACAATAACAGGTCAAAAGTCCACCAAACATCTTCACGTTAACCTTGATCTTTCAGGCCTTAATCTGACACCTTAATCACCACACCAAGTTTAACCAATTGTAGAAACTGCATTTGGATGTCATTGTGTAACAGTTTTTTTTTTCGTTTGGCCTGACTGACCTTGCAAATTAGTTAGATTCACTATGAATTCTGATTAGTTAGATTCACTATGAATTCGAAGCAGAGAACTCCAGCAGCCCTATATTTTCCTGGCATCCTCACTACTGTCAATATTTCAAGTAGTTTGAGCTATATATTATCAGGATCAAGGAGAGGTTCATTAGGTATTTAGAAGATTAAGTATCTATGTTAGGTCCCTGAGGACTTATGAAGGAATGAACACTCACATGAGGATCAGAACAAAACATCTAAATTGCTCCATATCCAGGCACATTTGAGAAAGAGCTTTTCCAAAGCAGATTAATTACAACCAGCCACACATATTGTACATGACTTGAGCTACATACAGCATTTGCTGCAAGGCATCAGCCTTGGAAGCCATATTTCATTTAGACGCTTCAAGCTGCCACATTTACTGCCTGGGAATTTGAGAGGTGGGATTTCATAGAGATGTGAAAGATCAGTACTCAACAGCATTCTTATGCTGCATCACCTGTAAAGTCATGGAATCAATTATTAACCAATCCATCATCCTTCACTTAGAAACAAACAACCTACTCTCTAATAAACAGATGGCAACTTCAAATCTCAACAAATAAATGCTCTGTCCTACATATTGGCAAAAAAAATCAGAAAATAATATACAGGCTGAATAGTCAAGACCTTGTTGATGATCCAAACTCTGTCAAGGACCTTGGAGTACTCATCTCTAATAACCTAAGTGCTAGAGCCCACTGTAACCACATAGCCAAAAAGGCGTTGAGTTGTTAACCTAATCTTACATAGCTTTTTCTCTGGTAATATTACACTAATAACTAGAGTATACAAAACATTTGCTAGACCAATACTCGAATACAGCTCATCAGTCTGGAACCCACATTATGTATCTGATATTAACACAGTTGAGAAAGTCCAGAAATAATTCACAAGAAGAGTTCTCCACTCTTCTACTGGTTGCAGAATACCTTATGCCACCAGACTCGAATTCTAGACCTAGAAAACTAGAACTACGCCACCTTCGGTCTGATCTAAGTATAGTATATAAAATCTTCAGCTTCAACCACAACAACACAAGAGCAACACAATAGATACAAACTCAAGGTTAACCGCACCAAACTTGATTGCAGGCAGTACGACTTCAGCAACGGAGTGGTCAATGTCTGGAATACTCTACCTGACTCTGTGGTTTCTTCCCCAAACCCCAAAAACATTAACCTTAGACTGTCTACTATTGACCTCATCCCTTTCCTAAGAGGTCTGTAAGGGTCATGCATAAGCGCACCAACGTGCCTACCATCCCTGTCCTATGCTTCTTTTATTTTTTTTTATTTTTCTTGTATGTATCCCTGTATTCATAACTATGTTTTTACTTATATCTATTATCTTGTAAGCAATTGACAAAAATAAATAAATAAATAAATAAATAAATAAATAAATAAAATAAATAAAAAGTTACCCTGCACCTGGAAAGGAGTGTCTGGAGGAAGGTCTCTAGTTGGGACGATATTTGATTGGACCATGTGATGGACTGGTTGGTGCAGGGGATGGATCTTTGAATTTCTATTGGGAAGGGAAAACCTGGAACTCTCAGATTTGGGTTTTCCCAGATGTGCCAATATGACAACTCTAATAAAATGGAACTTTGGGAAAATGCTTGCCTCAGAGTTTATTGTTTTGGAGATTGTTATTGGAATGCTGACACAAGGACCAGTTCATTCTAGAGCAAACGAGACTCTTCTTTCACTTTTTTATGTAATTCCAGCCATCCTGGAATGAATTTCTTCAGTCACCAATAATGTGAGATGAGTACAAGAAAATTTCCTATCTTGAGCAGAAAACTCTCCAGTGTCTGTAGTGGTGAAGGTGACATGCAGGCAGTGCTTAGGACAATGAGATTCTTATTGCATAAAGTAGGGATGGAGAATTGTTTTGGTGATCAAAGATCATACTTAGCTTTTGTGAGTTGGGGAAGTACAGTAGGTGAGGTGATGGTGCAAAGCAGGTGTAACACATTGCATTTGTGGTAAGATATGGATTTACATACTGCCCCCCCGGTCATTGCTTTGGGGGGGTCCTTAAACTTTTTTTTAGGTATTTTAATGTCTATTTCCTCCAATGTAAAATTATGGGAATTCAGCCGCCAGTGTTTGATAATCATGGTTTGAGGGGCTCTTAGGTAAAAAACAAGAAAAAGGAGTCATAACTTGTTGGTGATCAGGATATGAACATAGGTACTTAAAAGGAGGAGGAGGAGGAGGAGGAGGAAAAGGAAAAATCACTCGGAGTTCTTCTATATAACCAATTTATGAAAAGTCTGCAGGAGAGAAGTACAAAAAAATCTGTTATCCAGTGTTGAAATTCTGTGACTTTTGTAGGGTTAGTAACATACTCAAAAGAAGCATCTAAAGTTTGTAACCGTGGGAGAGAAGCTTCTTGATCACAAAAAAAAAAAAAAAACACTGGGGACATCTTTAAGTCTCATACAGACCAAAAAAGTTTTTTTAAAAAAGACAGAGAAGCCTTTCATTTTTTTCATCCATCTCCTCTTTTTAGTTATGAACTGCAGTCAGCATTCCTGGATAAAAGTAATCCATTACTAGGAAACAGTTTTCTTCATAATGAATTACTCTCTTTATTGCCTTTCCAATGTGAGCCGAAAAAGAATGTCTTAATTTTCATTTCCCAAAGTACTTCTCCTGAGTCACATTTTGTTATAGGTGTCGGGCAGATCGTCTGTCAAAATGAGTGAGTGGGAAGTCTAGTGCCTTCCTTCTGCAAACAATAAGGTTGTGGTGACATTTCAGATGCTCTCCTCAATACCTGATTTATGACATCTTCCTGAGCGGCTGCTCCTGGCCTATTTCCTAGCAAACCTGCCCAATAACATGAGCAGAAATGGAAAACTCTTTTTGTTCTGCATCACTTGGGCTTTGCATAGGCAGAGTAGAGAACTGATTCTGCCGTTCTATTCCTTTACACCCAGGAGTACTGGGGCCTAAAACTTACATAGCTGATGCGAAGGCTCTCCAAAACAAACACGATTTGTTGATTTGATTTGTTGCTGCAAAAAATATGGAGCCCTGCTGCATCTTCACAAAGAATTAATCTGTTATTCTTTTAATGTGCAGCATAATTTTTGCCCTTTTTTTTGCTGCAAGTCTTTTTCTTCTTTTTCTATGCTTCAATGGATCATAGAGCATATGATATTTATACATGCAATGACAGTTAATAAATAATAAGTAGAATTGTAACTTGCTAGTTTTGATTCTAAGATATTAAGACAAGTTTAAATTGTGGCTTACCTATAAAATTCTACTAGATGGCTTATGTAAATTGTTGTCTTTAAGTTTAAATTTGCAGTTTAAAACAAGGTAAAATACCCGAAAGAAGGACACAGTTCTGCCACATTTGGAATTTGCTATCATGAATTTGATACACAGGTCACATTCAGCCACAAATTGTGATTTATTAAGCAAAATGGCTACATTCATTCACTAAACCAGCAATAATTGACATGAATGAGTCTATCAATTTTAGCAGGAGCTAAATTGTTTTTAATGTACACTTCTAAGAAAACTCAGTTAAGTAATTTAATGATAAAAGAAATTATTTTAATTATAGTTTCTATTTTTTTTCTGGTGACTATTGACCAACATTGCTCAACTTTCTGAAGTTCCATCGCGGAAAAATACTCACAAATTGGAATTGTTTTTCTTGACTATTCACAGATGATGGTTTCTTCAGTGTGGATATATCATGTACATTCAGATAATTATAGAAACTCCTATTTTTTCTCTATTGATACAGCTTAAAAGGGGGTCACACAAAACAATATGTATGTATACACCCCCTTCAGTAAAAACATCTTCACTGAAATTTGAGCACTTAAGGTGTGCATGGGATCTTCTATGTATATCTCTAAGAAATCATTATATTTTTGTTGCCAAACAGTTTTCCAAACTAATGCTGGAGTCATTAAGCACTGTTTGAAGAAATCGTAATTCCTGTTTCTTTCATAGTCCAGGGGATGGCAGAAGAAGCCAGATTGTCCATACCTGAGGGTGGCTTAAGTACTAATATATGTATTTTGCCTTCAAATATGAATTAACATGAAGATGGAGGATATCTCAAATGGATGATGAATATGCATGGGTGTGAAAGATTTGAGAGAAAAAAAGTTGAGTCCTTTGTGTTTCTTCAATCTAGAGTAATTTGTGTGCCCTTGTTAATTGGTGTGCCCTTGGGAATATGGCAAGAAAGCTTGGGCATTGAGAACCTAGTTCAGCATTTGACCTTCATGTTCTTTTATCCCAGGCTGACCATGAATTGGTTGCTGAGCTTTGTTATGCATTAGTATTTCATGGTAAGTGAAACAATAATAGAATAGAAAAACAGAGTTGGAAGGGACCTTAGAGGTCTTGTAGTCCAATTCCTGCTTAGGCAGGAAACTACACTATTTTAGACAAATGGTTATCCAATATCTTGTTAAAAACTGCCAGTGTTGGAGCATTTATGACTTCTGGAGGCACGTTATTCCACTGATTAATTGTTCTGTCAGAAAATTTCTCCTTAGTTCTACGTTGCTTCTCTTTTTTATTAGTTTCCACCCATTGCTTCTTGTCCTGCCCTCAGGTGCTTTGAAGAATAGCTTGACTCCCTCCTTTTTGTGGCAGTCCCTGAGATATTGGAACACTACTATCATGTCACCCCTAGACTTTCTTTTAACCAAACTACACGTACCCAGTTCCAGCAACCATTCTTTGTATGTTTTAGCCTTGTCTGGTCCCTTAATCTTCTTTATTGCTCTTCTCTGCACTCTTTCTAGAGTCTCAACATCTTTTACATTGTGGTGATCAAAACTGGATGCAATATTCTAGATGTGGCCTTACCAAGGCACTATAAAGTGATATTAACATAGGCATAATAACACAACCCTCCTGGAAAACTAAATATTCCCTGTGGGAATTTACCTTGTTTTAAAACTTCATGTTCCCTATGTTTCATTTTTTTTAAAATTAGGGTGTAGTTAAAAATAAGTCTATTGAGCAACTGCATTCTCACATGCGGTACACTCAGATCTCCTTCTTCTGCTCTTTCATTCCACACATGAGTTAATTGTTTCAGAACAAACATGCCAGTTTCTCAATAATGTGAGAACTAGTCTTCTGCAAAAGACAGAAAAACATGCGTAGATAAAGTGGAAGAAAGTGCATTAATGTGCTTGTTTCAAGCCACAAAACTCAGATGAAAACAAATAGGGCAGGTGTCTTTAAAACCTCGAATACAGCTCATCAGTCTGGAACCCACATTACGTATCTGATATTAACACGGTTGAGAAAGTCCAGAAATATTTACAAGAAGAGTTCTCCACTCCTCTACTCGTTGCAAAACACCTTATGCTACCAGAGTCAAAATTCTAGACCTAGAAAACCTAGAACTATGCCGCCTTCGGTCCGATCTAAGTATAGTATATAAAATCATACATTGCAATGTCCTACCTGTCAATGAATACTTCAGCTTCAACCACAACAACACAAGAGCACACAATAGATACAAACTCAAGGTTAATTGCACCAAACTTGATTGCAGGAAATACGACTTCAGCAACAGAGTGGTCAGTGTCTGGAATACTCTACCTGACTTTGTGGTTTCTTCCCCAAACCCCAAAAACTTTAACCTTAGACTGTCTACTATTGACCTCACCCCTTTCCTAAGAGGTCTGTAGGGGGTGTGCATAAGCGCACCAATGTGCCTACCGTCCCTGTCCTATTGTTTCCTTTTATTTTTCTTATATGTACCCATTCATAACTATGTATATACTTATACCTATTATCTTGTAAGTGATTGAGAAATCAAATAAATTCAAAATTCAAAGTGTTTTCTCATGCTCACAACTGTTTTGCCTTCCTGATCTCAAGGTATCCATGATGCAATATTTTTTTTCTTTCTTGAACCAATCCATTCAAAGTATCTAATCAAATTTTACCCCTCCCTCCTTCTTTGGAAACAAGAATGCAACCCTACTGAATAAAATAACCATATAAACTATTTCTGCCATTTTGTTTCCCAACTGTCAGTATGCAGTCCTATTTTTTTGCCTTTCCTTATATTACAAATTTCTTGGAAAATAAGCCAAAAGGTCCAATTGCCTTTGGGAAAGCACCTTTGTGAGAACCATGACCTGGATTATTGAGACTCTCCATAGACATTAAGATTTGAGCTACTATAAGTGGTTTTATTAGTCATATGTCTTCCTTACTGTTTCTGTCCCCTTTTCATCAAAGCAACTACAAAACTGGAATGCTAAGTTTGGATCATAGATGACAGAAGGAAATCATTGTTCCACTTACATTGTGAAATCAAATTATCTCACACTTACAAACAAACAGCCTAATACCAGATCAATTTGTTACCAAGATAAGAATCAGATGGAATTGCCACTCCCACACTATCTGAAAGAGAGTAACTTCTAGTCTTTATGTTGCATAGACCAGGGGTCGCTAACCTTTTGGACATCAAGGACCACCAAACTCATAATTTTAGATTCCAGGGACCACTAACTGGTTCTGTGGGTATGGCCTAATTTGTGGGTGTGGCTTGGTGGTCATGTGACTGGCTGGGCATGGTTTTTATGTAAATATTTATATAAATATTGAATTTTTTATAAAAAAAAGAGCAACTTTTACCCAAAATCAGGCAAAGCAGGCAGGCAGATTGAGTTGCTCACAGAATCACAGATTCATTCAGAATCTGTGAATGCCATTGGCTAGCTCAGTCTGTCACATAAAATTTTCTTGCAAGCAAACTCATAAAATTTGCTAGTAAGCAAACTCACAAAATTAACTCACAATACATCATGTATGTAAATTTGAATTTTTAATTAAAAAAAGCAACTTTTATCCAAAATCAGGCAAAGCAGACAGGCAGATTGAGTTGCTCACAGAATCATTCAGTGATCTATCTATCTGCCATTGGCTAGCTCAGTCTCTCAAATTTGCTTGCCATGAGTCTGCACTGAATTTGCTTGCAAACAAACCTTCAGTCCTAAGGGAGGTTCGGCTGTGCTTAGCTAGTAAGCAAGAAATCCAACCATTTCCTGCTTCCTAGGTAATATAAATCTCCTGGTGCAGCAGAACAGATGATAATCAGAAAAAGGAAAAATAGCAACTTAGCAAACGAGTTTCCCTGGTAAGGAGTGAGTGGGTGGGGAGGGTTCCCGCAGGCCATATGGGCTGAGCAGCCTTGTGTTTCTGCGCAGCCTGGATTAATTGCTTTGGAGGGGTGCTCTGGGGGTGAGATTTCTCTGCGACCCACCAAAATTTTCTCATGGCCCACCAGTGGGCTGCAGCCCACCAGTTGGCAACCGCTGGCATAGACTGTGTATCATATAAGATATATAACAATTGCTGGAATTATTTTATGGCAGCGTCATGGATTTTGTTACAATAAATCTGTTTCTCAGAGTCTTAATGTTCCTGGAAATCTATTGTTCAAGTTCTTTGCTTAACTGTGGTGCAAATTGGAGTTGAGTTGAGGGGAGGAGTGAAGAGGCTGGCTAGTCACTGATAGGAAGGAAACAGCTGAAAGGACATCCTCTCTAAAACTTTGCAGTGTTTATCTAATAGTTGGGTACAGGTAGTCCACAACTTACAATTATTTGTTTAACGACTGTTCAAAGTTACAACAGCACTGAAAAAAGTGACTTATGATGATTTTTCACACTTAGAACCATTGTAGCAGCCCCATGGTCATATCAAAGGTGGTATTCAGCAGGTTCTGACCAATTCTAGAGAACCGGTAGCAGAAATTTTGAGTAGTTCAGAGAACTGGCAATACCACCTCTGACTGGCTCCGGCCCCATCTATTCTCTGCCTCCCAAGTCCCAGCTGATTGGCTGGGTCTTCTTTTGTTGCTCTGCACAGGAGAACGGAGCTGGAAAGCAGATTAGGGGGGTGGGGAGGGAGGGAATGAGATTTTGCAGTATCCTTCCCCTGCCACGCCCACCAAGCCACACCACACCCACCAAGCCACACCCACAGAACCTGTAGTAAAAATATTTGAATCCCACCATTGGGTCATATGATCAAAATTCGGATATTGGGCAACTGGCTCATAGGTATGATAATTGCAGTGTCCCAGGACCACGCAATCCCCTCTTGCGACCGTTTGACAAGCAAAATCAATGGGAAAGTCAGATTCACTTTGCCACTGTTACTAATTTTCACAACTGCAGTGATTCAATTAACAACTGTGCAGGAAAGGTCGTACAATGGGGGAGAGGGGAAACTCACTTGACAATTGTCTTGCTTAGCACTGAAAATTTTAGGGTCAACCGTGGGGTTGTAAGTTGAGAAGTACCAATAATGAGTGTTTTTGTCTGGTGAAACTCCTGCCTATGGTGAGCAGCAATACATATACTACTCTGATCAGCTCCTTGTGTTGCTTCTTGTTCCTTGTGCCTGACTTTGGCTAAAAGAAGTCTGACAATTATTCCAGAGGTGGTATTCAGCAGGTTCTGACCAGTTCTGGAGAACTGGTAGTGGAAATTTTGAGTAGTTCGGAGAATCAGCAAATACCAACTCTGACTGGAGATTTTACAGTATCCTTCCCCTGTCATGCCCACCAAGCCACGCCCACAGAACCGGTAGTAAAATTATTTGAATCCCACCACTGAGTTATTTGTATAGTGTGAGTGGACCTGGAGGACCAGTAATTAACTCCTCTGAGTTAACTGGATCAGGGATCTCCAACCTTAACTCTAGGAGTTGAAGTCCGCAAGTCTAAAGTTGCCAAGGTTGGAGACCCCTGAACTGGATCACTTAATTTAATTGTGGAGTTCTTAGAAGACATTCATTCATCCCCACAACCCTGTTAAGGCCACTGAGAAGTTTACAAACAAGAAAATGAATGTTTTCAAAAATCAAAAGCATACTTTTCATTATCATGCTCCTCTTTTCATTTCTAAGTTTCCTCAGCCAATGCCCTTAATAGCATTATTCAATTGCTCTTCTATATTAGGTATATCACCTCAAGTGGAATAAAATATTCATAATCAGGTTGATGTCTAGCATTTTTTTCTTATTTGAAAGGATTACAAAGGAAGTGAAGCAAGAGCTATTGAACTATCTGAAATATTTAATGTGACAGAACTCCTATCCAGATATGACACAATGCCTTCAAATAATGGTGCACTAGTTCTTCCCACTGCAGAGGATGGAGCAGATGGATTATAAGCCACAGTCTCCATCTTAATACCTGGACTCCTGCATGTGATTTGCATTCACGATATCTGTCCCTGAACAGAGGGATACATTATAAAGGTAAGGGAAACCAGGTGAAAAAGAGGTGTGGCCCTTGCAATGCCTGCATGGTTGGGCTGTAAATTTCTTTTATCCTGGATCAGAACAGGATAGCGATATCACTGCTGTCAATTAAGAAAGGAAAAGTCAGACAAGGAAAATGAGTGCCACCAATATATAAAAAATAAGTAAAATTAAATTAAATTTAAAAATGGTCCTCATCAGGCAGGTGATGCCCTCATTTCTTCCCACCAAGCTGCCATTCAAAACCTTAATTATGTAATTATTAATTCATCATATTTTTTTAACCTCTATTTGTCTTGTGACATTCTCTCCCTGCCAGGGCTGGGATTCAATTTATTTAACAACCGGTTCTGTGGGCATGGCTTAGTTGGTGGGCATGCTTGGTGGTCATGTGACTGTCTGGGTGTGGCCAGCTCAATATCATTCATATCGTGGCACACATCTTCCTCGCCTGGCCTCTTGTGACTGTGGGGATGCTGCAATAGTCGTAAATGTGAAAAACAGTCATAAGTCACTTTTTTCAGTGCCATTCTAATGTTGAATGGTCACTCCACACAAGCAAAGTACCAGCAAAGAAAGGGAAAAAAACTCTAGAGAAATTCCTGAGACAGGATATCTAGTCCTATCAAGAATGTAATAAGGGTTAACGGAGAGGCAGTTTCTGTAAGCAACACCAGAATGTTTCCTTCCTGCCTTCCTTACAGGATTAGGCCAGTAATTTCTTCTAACAACCAATTCTCCAAACTGCTTAGACTGTTAACAACTAGTTCTAGCGAATAGGTGCGAACCGGTAGAATCCCACCCCTGCTCCTTGCCCCCTACTAATTCCTGACCATATACCTTACTTTGATTTGTTTAAGGAACAATCTGTTGCCAAGCATTAAGGCCTTATTCACACAAGGTTCTTCACCAGTCAACCCTGAATCAGGGCTATCTTCTTCCTGGTGATTCTGGCATTATCCAATCAAGATAATGATTAAGTCAAGAGCTGCCATTTAAGGATTATAAAGGCCAATTGCACACTTTCCCAGCTTTGTCTGATATTTTATCAAACTTTCTTGACAACGCAATAGTTGCAGGATTCCCACTTGGTTTGGATGCTGTAGTATTTCTAAGGTATTGTTTTGTTCAAGACTGATAGTGACCTCTGTAAGTGAGAGTCTCGTTGTTTCATCTGTTCTGCTCCTCACAGGCTTTGTTTTTCCTCTTGGAAAACTGACTGGACAGGGCTTGGAAACTGACTAATATTTCCAACTGACTAAGTTGTTAGCTCTGAGATTCAGCTGCCAAGATTGTTATAAGGAATGCAAAGCGGGGTGGAGAAGTTGGAAAGTTCAAGGTTATTTTGTATGTCGCATTAAAAAATTCCAGCTGCAGTTAATTGGTTCTCGTGATTAGTGAAGTGTAAGAAGTGGGAGGAGAGAAGGTGGATTTTGTGAAACGGGCTGAAAATGACTTTCAGTTTGGAAATTGCCTTAGAAGTACCAGATCTGTTCCTAATAAATCAGTTGGAGATTATACTTGTCTCGGAGTGATTGATTACCATGGACAATTCTGGATGCCTAACATAGGTGTTGGAATCTGCACAACGTTGATGACCAGTGTAGGGTATTTTAATCCAAAACCATTTTCAGAGTGTTGTGTGAAAACTGATTATCCTCTGACTAGTTTATACAGGACTCGAAGTAACCTAATTACAAGAGTACTGAATATAAAACCTATATATAACCTATATATAATCTACATTTAACATTTAGAACACAGTTAGTAAAGATAATTATTAGGAGCAAAGAAAATATTTGATCTTTTCGTTAATGGTTGAGGTTTAGAAGAAAACCTTCCTTCCAAATCCTTCTTCAAAATCTAACTTGGGTGGTATAATGGAGGACAAATTTCTCCCCAGTGAGGAGGAGGATCTTTTGTTTGGACTACAAAAGAAATAAAAGTTAAGATTCCTATTTTATTTACTCTGTTTCTGGAAACTTCTGCCACTCTAAAGTGTGAATTTCCTAACCTGCTACTAAATAATGTGCTAATGCTATCTACATTAAAAAAAAAAAAAACCTGCCAGCCAAAATACATAGCTGGAAGGAAGTTTGCCTTAGTAGGTCACTAGTTCTTCAGCTTGCTCTGCTTTTTCAGCTTTTCTTATTTAGAACTTAGAAGTAACTTTTAAAAGGAATTTATTTTTTATATGGTAATAATTCTGGGTACTGGAATTTTAACATGAGAAGATGATGGATTATTGATTTCGATTAGACTTTCTATTATTTTAAATTGCATGTGTTATATTATTCGTCAGCCAAAAGGGACTTTTAAAGGAAGTGAGATATGATTCAATTTGGTCTATTTTTCTATGCCATTGAACTAAGATGGAATTTTATACCTCTGAGACCCTGGTGCCCATCGACAGCAGTGGGCCTGCTGACATCACTTGACTTAAAAAAAACACTTTAAAGTACTCTTTCAGTTAAAAGAAACAGATACCAAAGTTCCATTTTGAGTAGTATCTTCAATTCCAAGGTTCCTATAATTGCTCCAGGCATTGTTTGAAAATATAAATAGTGAGTAGTTCAAATCACTATAAAATCCCTCCTTCCCCTCCAGTGGTGGGATTCACAATTTTTTACTACCAGTTCTGTGGGCGTGGCTTGGTGGGCATAGAGTGGCAGGCATGGCTTGGTGGGCATGCCAAGGGAAGGATACTGTAAAATCTGCATTCCCACCCCATTCCAGGGGAAGGTTACTGCAAAATCCCATTCCCTCTCCACTCCACTAACCTGCTTTCCAATTCTGTTCTCCTGTGCAGGACAACAAAAGAAGACCCAGCTGATCAGCTGAGAGTCAGGCAGAGAATAGATGGGGGCAGAGCCAGTCAGAGGTGGTATTTGCCAGTTCTCCAGACTACTCAAAATTTCCATTACCGGTTCTCCAGAACTAGTCGGAACCTGCTGAATACCACCTCTGTTCCCCTCTCAGATACAGTTCACTGTAACATAGTTCCACAGTAGTCATTTAGTTTTGCCAGCAGTGTTTTAAAAAGCAAAACCAGACTATTGCAGATCATTTGGTGACGCCTTTGCACAGTATTCTCTAATCCACCTGTATTATTACTATTATGCAAAGATCTGCTGTTCAGGTGGATAAACGTGCACACTAATTAAAAAAGGAGTTAGGGTGGGCAAACCCTTTGCCAAGAATTGGACCATGGGATTCCTTACCTTTATATTAACAGGATTGCCATTTGTTTTCTCTGCCAGGAAGGCAGAGTCACCCTGTTGAAGATGAGCCATTGTTTCCTTGATGTACTATTTTCTCCTCAGCTGAGACACTGAGGGAAGCAATCCCCTGTTCATTAATATTTCCTCTCACTCTGAGTCAAGATTTCTGTCAATCTTGTTAAAACAAGCCAATACACCGAAAAGCAGCTTGATGTGGTTAGGGATCTGCTGACACATTGTCTACCCTCAGCTTTCTGGGATGTCTGAGGTCAAGAGGTTAGTTTTCCCATGAAGCAGTGGAAGTTCATTGCACACCTCCAGCTGTGGTATTTTCCTCTTTATCCTGGAGAAAATACCCCGACCTGCTGGTAGTACAAGATTAGAGAAGCACTGCACAAAAGGGGGGCCAATATCTTTGACAGCTTCCCAGCTGTTACTTTCCTTTTTTTAAAAAAAGTTTATGGATATGGATAGGATTTGGTGGTTGGGGACCGATAAAAAAAGTCAATACATGGACTATATTAATAAATAGCATCTATACTGCTGAGACCAATTTTTTCTACAAGTCAAGAAAAGAAGCATGAAAAGCTTAATGCATTAAAGCTTAATATATCCTTGTGCATGCTAAATTGTGCTACTTTTTTTTTTAAAAAAAATGAAGATAAACTGTTTGAATCCAGAATGTATAAACATGCTTAATCCATTTTGTCACTGTGACACATTTTTAAAAAGGCAAAAGGTGTAAAATAATACATACATATGTGTATATATATATATATACACATATGTATGTATTATTTCCAATTCTACACGGGAGAAAACTCAAAGAACCAAAGATCCATATATATATATATATATATATATATATGGATCTTTGGTTCTTCGGGTTTTCTCCCGCGTAGAGTTGGAAATATCTAGGCGACGTTTCGATGAAGTCTCATTCATCATCTTCAGGCTTGTGTCTTCGGCCTTGTGCTTCTCAGAGTGATATGAGAAGCACAAGGCCGAAGACACAAGCCTGAAGATGATGAATGAGACTTCATCGAAACGTCGCCTAGATATTTCCAACTCTACGCGGGAGAAAACCCGAAGAACCAAAGATCCACATACAAATACCCGCGAAAATCTCCGAAAACAAATATATATATATATATATATATATATGTGTGTGTAAGGTTTTTAAGCTGATAATACAAAGTATATATATATATATATATATATATATATATATATATATATATATATATATATGTGTGTGTGTGTGTGTGTGTAAGGTTTTTAAGCTGATAATTTTTAAATAATAAATAAGGGAGACTAGTATAGATCTATTTCGAGCTAGTTAGCTCTCTTCAGCTAGCCATACCCTTACTGGGATTCGAACCAGGGAAGTATTACATGTGAGGCAGTTGTAATTGCCTCTACACCACTGGCTCTCTCCTTATCAGCTCATATTTATATATATATATATATATGGATCTTTGGTTCTTTGAGTTTTCTCCCGTGTAGAATTGGAAGTATCTAGGCGACGTTTCGATGAAGTCTCATTCATCATCTTCAGGCTTGTGTCTTCGGCCTTGTGCTTCTTGGAGTAATGTGAGCTTGCAGCTGCTTCTTCCTTTTAACTGCTAGTGGGAGTGTGACTTGATTGGGTGGGGGCTTGGCTGTGTTCTGACCACCACCCAATCAGAACACAACCAAGCCCCTACCCAATCAAGTCACACCCCCACTAGCAGTTAAAAGGAAGAAGCAGCTGCAAGCTCACATTACTCCAAGAAGCACAAGGCCGAAGACACAAGCCTGAAGATGATGAATGAGACCATCGAAACGTCGCCTAGATACTTCCAATTCTACGTGGGAGAAAACCCAAAGAACCAAAGATCCACATACAAATACCCGCGAAAACCTCAGAAAACATATACAACACCCTGCTAAGCCCCAATCAAGGGAGGAAGCATACTGCTGTCCTTTTCTGTCTTTCGGCTCATCACCAGAGACCATCCAGACAGAAAGCTATTTGTTTCGTTGTCTTTTGTTTATATGTGTGTTAGGTTTTTGAGCTGATAATAATTAAACAAGGGAGACTTGGATAGATCTGTTTCGAGCTACTTAGCTCTCGTCAGCTAGCCATACCCTTACTGGGATTCGAACCAGGGAAGTATTATATGTGAGGCAGTTGTAATTGCCATTAGGCCACTGGTTCTCATCCAGATCAGTGATACAGGGGAATGAGTATATATACTTGTGTTACAACACCCTGGTAAGCCCCAATCAAGGGAGGATGTTTCCCTTGTAATACTTCCCTGGTTCGAATCCCAATAAGGGTATGGCTAGCTGACGAGAGCTAAGTAGCTCGAAATAGATCTATCCTAGTCTCCCTTGTTTAATTATTTATCAGCTCAAAAAACCTAACAGACACACACACACACACACACACACATCAGCTTTAATTTTAGACAAGGCTCTTTCTGCAAATCATCCGGATTTTTTTAAAAAAAATTAGTCTTGATATTTTGCCATATAACTCAAGGCTTTCCAAGTAAATAAAAATTATTTTTGAGTAGTTTGCCACCAAATTCAGCAGTCAGTCCATTGCATTTTGGAATTGGTGGGAAGAAAACTCTGGAAATGGTATCAGACTATACAGGAACTTTATAGGTGGTATATGGGCTTCCAGCATCAACGCAACTCCTTTTTTAGATATATTATGCTCCACATTTGAATCCTGAAACTGAATAATTTGGCTCTTAGGATCCAGCTAAGCTTCTTTACAATCTCCTATTTGCTGTATGAGCATCACATGTCCAATACAAATCAATGTGGCATAAGAGTTAAGATATTGGATTGAGACTAGGTAATTCCAGGTTTATGTCTTTTCTCAGCCACAGAAACTATGGTTGACTTTAGGGAAGTCACTCTATCTCAAAAAATGGGAGACAGAGCCCGTTATACTACCTTTAATTTCTGAAGGAAGACAATGAATGGCTGGATGAATGAAAGAATGAATGAATGAATGAATGAATGAATGAATGAATGAATGAATGAATGAATGAATGAAACAAACAAGTTCTGGGGAAGATGATATTCAATGGAGCCTAAGAAATTGGGCTTCATTTCCTATTTGTAACACCCAGGGAGATGGGAGGATGCCTCAGAAGTGGTATTCAGCAGGTTCTGACCAGTTCTGGAGAACCGGTAGCGGAAATTTTGAGTAGTTCGGAGAACTGCCAAATGCCACCACTAACTGGCCCGACCCCCATCTATTCTCTGCCTCCCAAATCTCAGCTGATTGGCTGGGTCTTCTTTTGTTGCCCTGCACAGAAGAACGGAGCTGGAAAGCAGGTTAGTGGGGTGGGGTGGGAATGGAGATTTTACAATATCCTTCCCCTTCCACGCCCACCAAGCTACGCCCACAGAACCGGTAGTAAAAAAAATTTAATCCCAGCACTGGCCCATTCTGAATTTCAAAGTAGGGATAACGTATCAGGAAGCCATTGGTTTTCTGCATAGTGTAACAAGTAAATGGCAACTGCTTTAACTTGGTTTACATTTTTAAGCCCTTCATTTGTATCCCATAATCCCTCCCTTTAAGTATTATAACACTTTAGGTCTCAACTTCCTGAATCTTACTTAGCATTGTTACAATATGCAAACATGCAGCTACACTTTGCAAGGTAATATTATCTGCCAGAGTAAAAAAATATTAACATACATACTGTATATTCAAATGTTTCCCTTTAAGCAATTTATTAACCATTGTTTCTCAACGAAACAAATTTAGTATGCATAAATACAAAGATGAAAAATAGTTCTTAACTAATAACAATCAGACAAATTTGCAAATCCATGTGCTGGCTGCTATGAAAATAATAGGAAATAATTTATTATTTCTGACAAGCAACATTGATAATCTCAAACATAAAGATAGATTTCATCTTTATATTTGTGCATATTTAACTTGGTTTAATAACATTACTCAACCCATGATTAAGTAGGAACTTTATTAGGACCAATCCAAATGAACCACAAAGTATATAAGGATTTCGAATTTTGTCAGGTAAAATGGAACAAGATAAAGATGGGGGGAAAGAAATTTCCAAAATATCTTAACTAAAGCAAGAGGCCCAGTACTCCAAATAAGAATAATAACAACAACAAAAGCCCAGGAGTCATCTACTACATATAATGTAAGGATTGTAACAGCCATGATAAAGGACAGACAGGTAGAATGTATTTATGAAAAACCAACTAGCAGTCAAAACATGATGAAAACTCCTGAATCGCACAGCAGATGGACAGACTAACCAGTTTCAACTGGGAATCTATGGGCACCCTAGACCAAGCTAAATAAAAAATGCTAGGGAAATCCTGAAGCTTAGCATGCAGACAAATAATCCATCAATGGACAGGTAGAGATAACCATGTTTGCACACCATTAAAAAAAAACAGCTAAGAAGGAAAGAAAAGATTAGAATATATCCTTCTCATCAGCCCAGAGGTGGTATTGAGCCAGTTCTGACAGGCTCTGCAGAACCGGTAATGGAAATTTTGAGTAGTTTGGAGAACTGGTAAATACTACCTCTGGTTGACCCTGCCCCCATCTATTTGCTGCCTCCCAAGTCCCAGCTGATCGGCTTGGTCTTCTTTTGTTGCCCTGCACAGGAGGGGTGGGATTCAATTTTTTTAGAACCAGTTCTGTGGACGTGACTTAGTTGGTGGGCATGGCTTGCTGATCATGTGACTGGGTGGGTGTGGCCAACTCAACATCACTCACATCAAGGGGCGCTTCTCCTCGCCTGACCTCTCATGACTGGGGATGCTGCAACGTTTGCAAGTGTGAAAAATGGTCATAAGTCACTTTTTTCAGTGCCATTGTAACTTTGAATGGTCACCAGTTTTAGATCAAAACTCAAAAAGGGTACGTAAACACATTTGAATGTCAATCTTTCTAGCTAGCCAAGAAGACTTGCTGAATATCATTCATCTTGGTTCCTTGTCATTAAAACTTCTTTCTCGCACCTCTGCTTCATTATTCAATTATTTCTTCAAAGTGCTAACTCCAACAGGGGAGTATTTCCTCCCAACAGCAGTGTAAAAGCTTAAAACAATCCTTCCCTTTTAAGAAAGTACCAGCAAAGAAAAGAAAACTCCTTTGGAGATAGTAGTCTAGGCATACTACCAAGAATGCAAGAAGGGTGGAAAAAAACAAAAGATTTCTTCCAACAACCGGTTCTCCGAACTGCTTAGAAAGTTAACAACCCGTTCTAGCGAATAGGTGGGAACCTGTAGAATCCCACCCCTGCTGCACAGGAGAATGGAGCTGGAAAGCAGGTTAGTGGGGTGGGGAGGGAATGGGGATTTTACAGTATATCCTTCCCCTAGAGTGGAGTGGAAAATGAGATTATGCAGTATCCTCCCCCTGCCACACCCACCAAGCCATGCCACACTCACCAAGCCACGCCCACAGAACCCATAATAAAAAAAATTTGAATACCACTACTGCAGCAGCCTGTAAGCAAGGATTAACATAAAACCAATGATCAGGCAGAAAACAATACCTTAATCAAAGAACTACCAAGAGGAAAAAGCCATACAGGGCAGGGCAAGGCAAGGCAAGCTACTGTAGATAAACAGGGAACAAACACCATATTCACTCATACTGATGACATTTATCTAGATGAGTAATGAATATCTGCAAGCAAACACCCAATCTCAGAGAGCACCAAGTACTCCAAAATTCAACCCTACACATTTTTCTTCCATTGGTGCTGGCTCAATTTGGGGATTTATATGATGAATACTTCTGGAGAATATGAAAGCTTGCACACTCCTTTGAATGATCTTGGTTGGTAATCATCTCAACAATACAGTATTCCCTATTCTTTAGAAGGGCTCTACAATGTGTGTCCAAGTTGCTTTGCTCCACTTTGATGATTCAGACTTCCAAAGAACAAGTGTCCAATAAAAGACAAGTCATATGCAGATTGCTTTCCAAAAACACTGCATGTGGGATTCGCATGTGCTAATTAACACTGTGGGAAAAGTGTTAAAAGTGTTCAAATGCATAAGATTTTGACAAACACTTCAAAGCATTTGTAAAGTGTGGTTTACGTTAAAAAAAAACCAAAGGGATGTACATATCTGTCTATTCCTGTACTTGTAGACAAAATCAGAAAGATTAGATTTTTCTGCTTAACAAGTGGAAATGATCCAAATATGTGTGACCTTGTCAGTAAAATTGTTTAAAGATGGCAGAGATGGTATTCAGCAGGTTCTGACCAGTTCTGACCAGTTCTGGTGAACCAGTAGCAGAAATGTTGAGTAGTTCGGAGAACCAGCAAATACCACCTCTGACTGGCCCCACCCCATCTATTCTCTGCCTCCTGAGTCCCAGCTGATCGGCTGGATCTTCTTTTGATGCCCTGCAGAGGAAAATGGAGCTGGAAAGCAGGTTAGTGGGGGTGGTGAGGGAATGGATTTAGCAGTAATCTTCCCCTGCCATGGCCACCAAGCCAAGCCACGGCCACAGAACCGATAGTAAAAAAATTGAATTCCACAGTTAAAATCCTAATAAACACCCATGATATTGTAAGGGGTGGAATTTATGTTAGATGCTAAAGGAAAAATCAATTGCTATAGTACAGCAGAACCTCAAAAGGAAAGCTTTACTAAGATCAAGGAATCCACTATCCTGTGACTACTTATTTTATTGGATTAATGGAGTGTGTTTCATGGCTCACTTGCCCTTTTGGAAATAATGCATTATGTCTTTCTTAAAAAGTCATATAGGATACAGTATATGGGTAGTATTGCTATTGTATTGTGGTATTGTCAGGTCTTCCATCTTCAGCTTCTTTGTTTTGCTTCAATGCCATAAACCACAATGGGGAGGGGGTGGAATTTGGGGAAGTTCAGGCTGGGAGGAAGAAGACAAATGGATGGGTGTGGGGAAGAGACAAGTTGACAGGAACCAGAGGTTTCAAACTGGAATGAGTCAGCCACCAAGGACACCTGGCTGGCAATGGAATGTGAAACTACATCGTGGAACATCTGGCATCAAAGCAGTTCCCAAAACATCAAAATGGGATGCTATTGGACACTGTTGGTCAAGGAGGGAGGGCCAGGAAAACAGAAAGAATGTAACCTTTTGTGGAGGAATACTCAGATCTAGCTTTACTGTTGCTGCAACCACTTAACTTAGTAAAAAGAACCTATCACTTCAACCAAATGGAGTCAAGGATCTTTCTTTCCTAAGGATCTACGTTGGGGCAGGTCTGATAAATAATACAATTTAATATAAATAAATAGTCTGTATTACATGCAAGACAGCATGGTATCTCAGACCTACTTGGATAGTCAATAAATATGAGTCTCCTTTTGCTCTCCTTCTCACTCCAATCTCCACTTCAGCCACCACCACCCCATCCTTAAGAACTTCTATCAAAACAACGAGGGACATAAATGGCAAAGCCTCATTCCTTGAAGTGCTGTGATTTCCAGGTTTTACCAATCTAATAAACACTCATTGGCTGACCACTCAATAATCAAAGAGCTTATCACTTGACTCAAGCCCATCTCCATTTAGCTTTATCCAATATGAAAAGATAGATACCAACATTGTTGAACAATTTTAAAATGGCGTAAGGCTTTCACTTTAGCCAAGGTGGATACATTGCTTCAGCATCTGTAGTCCTTTTTGGAAGTTCCAAGGGTAGTGCTTAGTCTCTCTGGTTATGTCCATAAAGTGGTGGTCAATGGAAGATCTAAGCCATATGCTACTATGGTAGTTTTTATATAAGGATGCCAGATAAGCCTTCATTTATCTGGTCTTGAAGAATTTCCAAGCAGGGATGGGATTTCTTTTGACTGTTACTTTTTTGAACAAAGTCTCAAAATTATCCTCCCAACTTTCTTTTATGCAACCATGTTGCACTGTTAACTAAGTTTGGATACTTGTTGATTCATCACTTTCTATAATACCGTTTCTAATTTTATTGTACATGTTCTTATTTATCCTTAGATCTTATTATGTTCATTGTTTTTCTGGTTTTTATCTAGAGAGGTGTATAACAATTCTATTATTGGATATTTTACTGTATCTGGCTTTATGGCTGTAGTAAACAATTTGATTTCATCTGTTCTGAATTGATTACAACAACGTTGAATCCTTAGCAGACCAAAAAAGTGCCTCATATCTCTAAATTGCTTTAACATCCCCCCCCCCCCAAATGAAGGCACCTGTTTGTATTCAGCAGTTCAAATCAATTAAAACATTGAATATTGTTTTATGACTTCTGAATTTCACAAATAAAGCCACACATTTAAGCCTATTTTTTCTGGTTCAACAAATACCCTTTTCAAAGAAAAGAAAATTTGTGAAGATAAACAAGTTCAAAAAAAGACAAGAGGTAACTATAAACTGATGTTTTTCTATACAGAATTTATAGATACTAGAAAACAATTGTGTGTACACACACACATTCCTGTTACCTGTTCAGGGCATATAATTGTATTACTTTATATACAACCCAAAGTCAATATCAAATATTAATAACCATGTTTAGAGCCAATATATGGAATTAGAACTGGTACTTTCTGAAAAAAGAAATTATTGAATTACTGATTATTGAATGTCATCCATTTAGATCCATTTCAACATTAGTTAAAATAATTGGACTCTCTGCAATGAATTTAAAGCAAGTTAATGTGTAGTAAGCTCAGGCATGGCAGGTAAAATATGGGTTTATTTGGGCAAAGGTTTTATATATATAAATATTTGTTACAGTACATTTCTATAGGAAGTTGAGGGACAATTTATTGTTAGAATATGCTCCCAGATGCTTAAATCTACTACAGCCTTTTAACAAAATGCTGTGCACTAGCCTTTAGGATCAGAGCTGAAAGTACTTATTCTGTTGCCTTCACAAGAACTAAAACCAAAAGATACAGGAAGAGTGTTTTATTAAGACGTAAGAAATTCCTGGGCTGCAGTTAATCCCCTCTATATATTATTCAGTACATTTGAAAAACAACCTTTCTCATTTTGCCGTGTGCTCCTGAATTGCTGAATTAGATAATATGAGGATTGTCTTGCAAGGAAATGAATGGAATGGCATTTCTTTCTTTTTCAACTGAGGCAAATCATCCAAACAGGAGCAAGCTACAGATGAAAAGACAGACTGTAAGATCCAGGACATTTCACTTCACTAAAAGTCATCCCACATCACAATATGTTACAAAAGCAGAGAGAATTGGTTTCTATTATGATTGAATATGATCAGTCTATGTTTAGAATAGCCATCATCAACAACGAGAAATAAAACAACAAAAACCTTACTTTCTCACCCTTTTCTACTTGTACTTTGAGTTTTCTCATTATTTTTTTTAGAGTAGCTTGAAGGAAGCTTCTTGTATTCAGAGACTCAAATGTGTAATCTTCTTAGTCTAGTTAAAAAGACAATCTTGCCTGGCATCTTTTATCTGCACAGATGAGGTATCCTCCCATATTTTAGTCCACAGTTTGAGCCTTTATGGGGATATTGTCATCAATAGTTTGAATTGATATCATCTATTATTTTTGTTTGTGAGACATAAATGCCAGAACTCACATAATGCTCTAGAGCATATTGTACTGTCAGTTATAAATCTGTTGATTATCACAGCATTCATTCACCTACACTGTTACATAGTCAGCCACTAACAACAAAATAGAAACTAGTTGTCAATAAACTGTTATAGTATAGTTTTGCACTGCAAGGGTAGCACTTAATTATATTCACAAAAGATAAGGCCTATTGAATAAGGCCTACTTCTGAATCATTTATATTTTTGATCAATTCCCCTTATCAAGCAAGACACTAACCCTGTACAAGAGTTATTTAATTAACCTAATTCCGTACATGTGTAGAGATACATTTGCGCTGAATATTTCATATATCCATCTATTCTATCATCTATCTATCTATCTATCTATCTATCTATCTATCTATCTATCTATCACAAATGCCTGTCAGAATACAATCTTTGCCCACAGAAATGTAGATGCAGAGATTCATGACTAGAAACCCTGCCTTTCCAACTCCTATAGAAACTTCCTGTCTTGACCAAGTCCCTAAATGATAGCAAAAGATCTTCATAATCTGTGCAAAGTTGAAGCTTGGACCTACTTGATGGCTTTTCATTGAGCATATGGATGCAGAAATTAAATAACACTTGAATCAGACCATCAACAGTTCCTGAATCCATCACTTCTTGGAATTAACATACAGTAGTTTTGGAAAATGCCATGCTGATTTAGTCAAAGGCTTAACTTCAAATATACATTTAACAGCTGTGAAGGTCCTATTTGTTTTGCAGTTTCTTTCTTTCAGTATTTGTACAACCTCTCCCCTGCATCAACCAGCAGATTACAAATTTGAATTTTACACACACAGACACTGAACATGTACATGGCCATGTACAGTACATTATATGTGTGTGTGTGTGTTTAAGTTTTTGTGGGTATTTATATCTATGGTATTTGGCTTTGTTTGGGTATTTTCCAATGTCATTATAGTTGTGCTTCTAAAGTTGCAGCAACGTTTTGGCAGAATCTCATCTGCCATCATCAGGCTTGTGTATTGGGTTTGTCACAAACAAATCCAATACACAAGCCTGATGATGGCAGATGAGATTCTGCCAAAATGTCACTACAACTTTAAAAGCACAACTATAATGACATGAGAAAATACCCGAACAAAGCTGAATACCATATATACATACATACATACATACATATATACATACATACATACATATATGCAGGCCTTGGCATGTTCGGGTCTTTTCCCGTGTAAGATTGAGAGTATCTTGGTGACGTTTCAACAAGGTCCCACTCGCCATCTTCAGGCTGGTGTTTTCGGTTTTGTGCTTGTGCGAGCAAAGCGTGATCAGAGCTGCCGTCTCTCTATAAATACTGGTGGGGAGGTTGGCTGTGTTGTCATTTCTTGATTGGTTGATGGAGTTGATGTTTGCAGATTGGCTGGCTTTTTTGTAAGAACATATGTGGCTGAGGTATTGGCTGTGTGTCTATCAGCCTCCTGTGTTTGTAACGACCTGGATCATGGGCTGTGTGATGACCTTCTGAATTCTATTGTTTTGACATCCTGGGTCTTGTGCTGTAATCTCCTGGATTATAATGACCTGGGTCATGGGCTGTGTGATGACCTTCTGAGTTCTATTGTTGTGACATCCTGGGTCTTGTGCTGTAATCTCCTGGGTCGTTGGCTGTGTTGTAACATCCTGAGGTTTTGTGGTGTAACCTCCTGAGTTCCGTGATGTGATATCCTGAGCTGGTGGCTGTGATGTGATGTTCCGGGTTTTGGTTTTGCTTTGAATTTGAGGCCTGGCTATGTGTTCTTCTTTCTGACTGCATTCTTGTGTTCTGCAATGCGTGCATTTATGCTCCTGTTGGTTTGTCCATATATGTGGCTGGGCAATTGTTGCATGGTATTTCATAAACTCCTTGGTTTTCTAGTTGGATCTTGTCTTTGGGGTTTCTTAGGATGTTGGCTATTTTTTATCAGTGCCCAAGGCTGTCCTGATATTGTGTTTGTGGACAATTTTGCTGATTTTATCTGTGGTGCCTTTGATGTAGGTGAGGAGGGTGATACTGTTGTCCTGTTCTGTGTCCTCGGTTTCTGCGGGGGTGTCTCCTTTAGGATTAGGTTGGTAATTGTGTTTCTTTGGAGTCCGTTGGAAATTAATATGTTAGTGAGGGTGTGTAATTCTGTTCTCAGGTGGTCTTTGTTGGCTAGGCATTTAGTTCTGGAGATGATAGAGAATAGAGAAACACCCCATAACATGAATAAATGGGACAATACCTCCCACCTACCAGACATCTGGAAACTAGCCCTTATCAACAGACGAATCCCATCCATGAAAGCCAACACCGGACCCAAAACACACATGACGCCACTACTAATCCCCGTCACCAGACTCAAACCCAAACCCATCCCATAGATGAAAGGCAACCACCATCCAGAAACCAGACCATGGCTGCATCACCAGCTGCCACACCACCCGACCCCCAAACCAAGCAAACTGACACACGCCATGAACACATAGCCAGGCCTCAAACTCAGAACGAAACCAAAACCCGGAACATCACATCACAGCCACCAGCTCAGGATATCACATCACGGAACTCAGGAGGATACACCACAAAACCTCAAGATGTTACAACACAGCCAATGACCCAGGAGATGTCAAAACAAGACCCAGGATGTCACAACAATAGAACTCAGAAGATCATCACACAGCCCATGACCCAGGTCGTTACAACACAGGAGGCTGATAGATACAAGTACAGTACCTCAGCCACACAGGTTCTTATGAAAAAGGCAGCCAATCTCCAACATCAACTTCATCAACCAATCAAGAAATGACAACACAGCCAACCTCCCCACCAATATTTATAGAGAGATGGCAGCTCCGATCATGCTTTGCTCACACAAGCACGAAGCCGAAAGCACCAGCCTGAAGATGGTGAGTGGGACTCATCGAAACATCACCAAGATACTCTCAATCTTACATGGGAAAAGACCTGAACACGTCAAGACCTGCATACCTGTACCATGAAAATCTACGAAACAAACAAATACACACACACAGACACATACATACAAGCATGCTATATCTGCTTAAGTATAAAATACAGACTGAAACATAAAAAGTTGTGCTAACAGCTCCCCCCTCCCCAATGCAGAGGCATTTCATGCTGCAAAGGTGATGTGATTCATTTCACTGAAGCAAAGAGGCAATGCAATTTGCTTCAGCAAGGTCCTTTTATTATTGTTCAACCTGTTTAGCACTTAGTGGGAGATGCTTTGGGGTGTAAAATGCCTTGGTAGAAGGTTCTGCTTAGGTGCAGTGCCTAAGCAGAAGATTCTTGCAAGTGTTATATATGTCAGACAAGAAGAAAGTGAAGTGAAGCAATGAGGCTGCTTCACTTTGCTTGTTTTTAGAAGCTAAAGGATTATGTGGACTACATGATTACACTATCAAGTTTTAGGGAATGCTTCATTTCACACCACATCAAAAAAAACAAAGACATCTTTCAAAGCTTTGCACAGTTCTGCTAACTGCAACATTCCTACTCTTACTTTCTATATATGATCATCTGCTCTCAACTCCTTTTTTTCTTCCCCATTAACTCTTTTTCCACAAACACCAGAAAGCCCCAAAGGCAATGTTTGACTTAGTGAGATCAGAGAATTGATCCAACCATCTCCAGTTTTTTAAAGAACCTATGGGGATTCTAGGAGGGTTCAGAAATTCATCATAGAACCATTCATTCTGCTACTAATGCAAAGCAGTTACATTGGATCCATGTGAGAGACAGTGCAGCCAAAGACATTTCATGCCAGAGCAGAAAAAGTAAATCTAATAAGGATTGACAGTTGAATAAGTCTTCAAAAACCAATAAGGGACAATATCTCCTACAACATCTGAAGAAAGCAGGCAAGTGTGGACCTTAAACCTTGGGAGGTACAGAACACATGCTGCAGAGCCTCAAAATCATACTTGTAATCCAGTAATACCCACCTCCTCAGAGGTTGTCCAGAAGAGTGCAGTGGCTCATGTGGTTAGGACTCTGGGCTGATGATTGGCAGGCTCATATTTTGAAACCCAGGTGAAGCGTGATGGGATGAGCTACCGTGACTTGCTCCAGCTCCTCTTAACCCAACAGTTCAAAAGTGGGTGACCACAAGTAGGGCAATTTAAAGGGACATGAAAGGAGCCCCCAACTGGCCATCTCTGGCCCACAGTGAAGTTACTGGCTAATCCTCTCAGCCCGGAAGTGCTTCAGTGCTCCCTACATGAATGTAGTAGTATTAAAGGCTGCCACATTTAGCAGCAAGATGGGGCCAGCCAGCCCTTTAAGGAAGATGTTTATTATATGCCTGCATCAAACAGATAAACTCATGATCAGTACTTGTTAACTCATAGGGACAATTCCATGGTGCAGTATTAGTTAATATCATGTGGTTGGGCGCTACAGTAAGTCCCTTTGAGATGGAATTAATTTCACATATTTATTTTGGAATGCTCTTTGATTTTGCTCATGTTTGAGTTCTTTTGATTTCCATATCAGTGGTTTAGCTAGGAATAGTTGAAGCTGCAGTTCTGCAGCTACTACCAAAGAGCAGAAAGTTTAAAACCTCTAGTCTTATGAAACTTGACATAGCTATCCCATTGATTTCTTGCTGTTATCTACTACTTATTTACCAATGAACTTTACTAATAGCTAAATTAACAATTGTAGTATCTGCCTTGTTTTGACTGATCCTAATCCTGTTAGCTTTCAATAATGCTTCAGATACCTGGATATTCCTGCAGGCACTGGGCAAGGATGTTAGGTGGGCTATCCTGGAAAGCAGAAATGTATGATATGTATACATTCCACTATTGTTTGTTATTTTTTTTAATTATTATTATTGTATGCTGCCTAGAACTGCAATTTTTGGGCAGTTACTTAAATATTGCAAATAGCAATAGCACTTAGACTTATATACTGCTTTACAGTGCTTTTCAGCCCTCCTTAAGCAGTTTACAGAGTCAGCCTATTGCCCCATAATCTGTGTCTTCATTTTACCCACCTCGGAAAAATGGAAGGCTGAGTCTACCTTGAGTCTGGTAAGATTTGAGCTGCCAAATTGCAGTTAACTGGCAGTCAGCAGAAGTAGCCTGCAGTACTATACTCTAACCACTGCACCATCACAGCTCATAAATAAATAAGAATTGTGGTTCAGTTATATTAAGCAGGAAGAAGATCATTTACAAGGCAGAACTTTCTTCCCATTCTTGTTTTTGGTTTAAGTCAGTAGTTCTTAATCCTATATTTGTAGGGGACAGAGCAAGTTTCTGAAAGGGCTGTTCAGACTTACAATCATCTGACATCACTGTCAAACCTCATTCTTTATGCTAATTTCCACAGCAATAAGTTTTGAAAATGATCACATTTATCATTAAGATCTTCCATCTAATAGTGGTAAATGAAACTAAGAGATAAATGGGGCTCAAAAGCAGGGGTGGGATTCTACTGGTTCGGACCAGTTCTGTAGAACAGGTTGTTACGATTCTGCAAAGTTCAGAGAACCAGCAAATCGCACCACTGTTCTGAGGGCAAAGCTGAACCTTCCTTAGGACTGAAGCTCCTATTTTTCAGTGCAGACTCAGGTAGCAGATTGCAGAAAGGTAGATCTGTGAATGACTCTGTGATTCTGCAATCAACTCAATCTACCTGCCTACTTTGCCTCATTTTGGGTAAAAGTTGCTCTTTTTTTAATTAAAAAAATTCAATATTTACATAAATATTTGCAATATTTACATACAAGCCATGCCCAGCCAGTTACATGACCACCAAACCACACCCACAAATTAGAGCACGCCCATGGAACCAGTTGTTAAGAAATTTGAATCCCACCCCTGCTCAAAAGAGGGGCATGAGCAAAAAATATATAGATTGAGAACATCTGGTCTAGGTGACAAAACCATTTGTATGATGCTCATAGATGAAAGGCAACTGTGATAAATAAATAACCTAGTGTTACCAGCTCCCAGAATATATTCCATTGTGAAAACAACAATAAAAAAGCTGCATTAGCACAGCTAATAGCAAATACTGCTTTTGCACAGTATGCTAAGGATCACTTAGTATTAACCACAGTTGAGGTATTTATCTATTAGAAACATTGCCAGGTTACAGCTAACTTCAGTTGGCTGCGGTTTTGGCAGCTCTTCTCCTCTTCAGTTGGTCCCTCAACCACCAGTCTGTTGGCTGACCAACTGCTTTTTTAAAGAAACAAAAGGCAGTTGATGGACCACCTGAGGTCACGGGTATTACAAGCATTATGAGGCAAGGCTGTTCCCTTCTTATCCTTTCTATTGCTCTTGGGAGAATACTGAAAACCAACTGGGAGCAGCAGAGATTTGTCTTGCTGTCATTCTTGTCACTTGATTTCATGCCATGAGAGAAGAGTGAGGAAAATTCTTAGCGATGGCTCACTCCCCGGTCAGCACTTCTTCACTCTCCTACCATCGGGTAGGAGATATAGAAGCATAGCCAGCCACACCAACAGGGTGAAGAACAGTTTCTATCCATGGGCTGTCAGACTTCTGAATGGAAAATAACTTCATGTCAACATAGTATGATAGACTTGCGGGGCCGGCGCGTTGTGCAACAAGGTCACATAGTGTAATAAGATTGAGACTGGGTTAGGGACGTCTGTCCTCACTGTGAGTTGTGTTGGGGGGGGGGTGCATGAAGGGAGGCTCAGCCAATCTCATTGTACACGTGTTGTACTCTGACAATAAAGGTAATAATAACGGAAGTTAAAGGGAGAATTTATCTATTAACAAATGCTCCATCCAGGTTTGAATGACATCCGTCCTGTGGTTTAGGTAAAGTAATCTAGACTGAGCCATGGTTATATGTTGTAGTTAAAAATGCGATCAGGACCCTGGTTCAGGTACAGATGACACATTAAGCCAGATTACAATATGGTTTAGTGAGTTATCGGAATATGGACACAGGTTTTTAATATCAGTAGTGGGGTGGATTCTACAGGCATTTTGTAGAGGTTGAGATACTAGGCCTTTTCATCTTTCAGGTGCCTCTGCCTCTGGCTGTGACAAACAGATTGCAGGTGAGTAAGCTTTACTAGGTCTGAAATGTTCTTGTGTTGTGAAAAAGAACTGAAGCTTTGGGAGAGTAGAGTTGACAGCTTCCAGAAGAATGGATATCTTCTCATTAGTTGCAATTGCTGTTCTTTCTCGTGTAGATTTCCTCATTCTCTGTCTGGCAGAAAATTGGCAGCTGCCTGTTAAGTGACAAGGAAAATCAAAGAAGTGTAAAGTATGATAATTGATACAAACAGTTGTTCTAAATGAAAGTTCACCCAACAGATGGACTAAGAGCAGATTTTTTTTTTTATCTAGATGCCTCTCCATTTTCCATGTCCCAATCAAGTTCTCCATTTTTCCAGTGACCCTCCCCCTGCGGCCTACATTTAAAGATTGGCCTACATTCAGAGATAATAGATAATAGAGTAATAAAGTCAATACTCTTAGTCACTTGACAGTGAGATGGGCAGCATATTTAATAAATATTTTTTTAAAAAAAAACTTACCCAAGGCATATGTATTAGCATTCCATCACTATTCATTTTGCTCCACGTGCTTTTGTTCCAACCCTACAAATTAAAATTAATCATGAATAAGTGTTCTAGTTTTTCATTTTTTTTTACCAGAGAGGTTGGTGCTTACTAGCCAGAGTAGCTGTGTTCCCTCACTACTTTCAGAGATGCACAGAGAAAGCTTACCTAACATCGGGGACTTATTGTTAATGAGCCATATCCATACTCCCCATGCTGCTGTGTGGATGGGAAATTGCTGCTTTTGGAGTAGGGGACAGTTGCTAAACTAACACATTGCCTTTCTTCCTCAGGGACATAATGATACATGACTATCTGTCTACATGACTATGCAGATAGCTCAGTTTTCCTGACTTACCTGTTTGGGGCATGCTTCAATGATGTCCATTTGCACCAGTGGAGTTAGGATTCCAGTTAGGTGTATGTGATTGGAGCTTTGAAGAAATCATCTGAAAAAAATCCTGAGGAGACAAGTATTAGCAATATGCATTTCTTAACTGTTGTATAAAAGTTCTTTTTGTATGTGTGCAATTTTTATTTGTGCATTTTTTAATGTGATGGACAGGAGGCTGTAGTAGTATTTAATGTTCATATAAGATTAGAGTTTCCTGGTTAAGACTTTGATGTCTCCGATGGTGGTCCATGATTGGTTGGCAATTTATGGCCAAGCTATATATTTGTCCTGAACTGTCAAAATATTTGCAAACCTGCCTTTGATTTGGAACCATTTAAGGCAGGAAGTTTGTAAAAACATTTAGCCAAATCTCATTTCCACCCTCTTTCAGATCTTTGTACTAAGCACAAGGTGAGCAGCCGGGCATATGAGAAAGGGTGTGTGTGTATATATATCAATGTTTCCATCCATACCATGTACCTTTATTAGTCATTGTTCCAAAGCAAAACTATGGTATAGAATTCCTCCCATCTCATGCTGCTTCACTAATATAGTTCCCATCCTAGTCACTTTTGGACATCTGCTGCCCCAACAGTAATGCCTCACAGATGTCTGGAACTTAGAGCAATTCTATAGATTCACACAGAGTTTATGGGGGATGATGAGATTGTTCTTTTGCACACGTGGATAAATAGAATGTGTTCCTGTCTAAGCCTCGGTTGAAATACAATACAATTCTAATGCAATATATGGTAGTTCTGTTTTTTAGCCTTTTGTGGTTTAGGTTCTTTGTTTTAGGTCATGAGATGTTGCAGAAGAAATCTCCACAGCCTGTGACCCAACAAACTAAATGCAACCTCCAGCCTTTTAGCACAACAGTATGTGATAAATAACCTGATTTTACTGCTTGGTTGGAACTGGGAATTGTCAAGCATCTGACAAGCCACAACACATGCCTGGGGAGTTGTGTTCAGTTTGGCTGGTTGTGGTTATGCAAGGCTGATTTAATATATTTCTGCCCTTTTGGGAAGAAGTAGAGTAATACAATTTTGAAAAAACATCTTTTAGTATGTAGAAATATTTACCTCACAAGCAATGCTGAAAGATATATTTTCTCTGGAAATGAGATCATGCATACGTGATCTATAATTTTCCCTAATGCATTAATTTACACACACTTTTTGTTTCTGTACATTGATGTATACACTAATACAGTCCTTCATAGCCTGGGTATTCAGACGGCAATGGAGAGAGCTTGTGAGGGTGGACAATGCATTTATTAATTGATTTATTTCCTCAAACAAAATAACAGCATGAAAAACTGGGGACAAGATGCATTAGATGGAATCTAATGCAAATGACAAGACAATATAAAAGTCACAAGGAAAGATAATAATTCAAATCTTGTTCCTACTGAATCTACATATATAATCTCTACTATGCAAATTGACGTTAACAGAATGTAATGAACGATTGAATGTGAACATTCTTTATACTCAGCAGTTATCTCCACACCTTAAGTATCTGTCTTATGGACAAAGAGAAAATATGAACTACCAATAGAAGAGAATATCTGTAACTCAGAGTTGAACTGTGGGGTACTTGGTGGTTTCTGAGCTTGGTGGTTTTCTTACAGATGTTTCATTCAGTACACTGAAGAGGTTACCTAGTTTTAAAATGAAATGTCTTCAAGAAAAGCAACAAACTCAGAGAGCACCAAGGACCCCAGAGCATGACCTGTAGGATTGGGTCTCTGATTAGGGAGAGATGCCTTGGATGGTTAATGCTATATCTATATGTAGATTTAGATTTAAAAAATCCCTGGGCCAAAAGGCACGTTTTAGGTTCTGTCTTCTATTATAATAAACATTAGGACTGCCTCAATTCCAATGGTAATGTTTCCACAAATAAAGATTCTATCTGCAAATAAACAGATTTTCATACATATGTTAGACATATCCATGACAGAACCTGGGTAAAATGGAGTGTGTGGGAGGAAACAGTCCTGAGCTTAAACCAGTTCAAACTCTGCACATGAAAGTGAGCACCTTGAATTTGACTCAGAAAGCAACTAGCAATCTGTATGGCTGTGTCAACACTGGGATGACTCTGAGTGGTATTATTCACCAATTATGCCACCGCTTTCTGAGTCAGCTACAATTTCTGTGTCATTTTCCAGGGCCACTTTATGAAGAGCACATTGCAATAATCTAACCTTGATGGTGTCTCTCCTCCACGAAAGGTCACAACTGATTTACTAGCTCTGTCGGATAACAGGCTACCTTGCCATTGATTTTACATGGTTGTCTATGTCAAAAGTAGAGCCAAGAAGGATTATTAGTCAATGAATTTGTGCCTGAAGAGCAAATGCAGCCTTGTCAAAGATTGATTGCCAAATGATATGTTCAAGTGCAGAGAATCAAAATAATTTTCTCTTATCTGAATTCAACATCACTGTATTCTCCTCCTACCTTTATTCAGAATCTAAAGGCATCTGGAGGTTTTTAAAATGCTTCTTTACTGAAGGTCAGAACTATGTATTTTAACTTTCTTGCCTATACGATCTAAGCTTATTTGCTTATTGGCTGAGATGGAGAACAGTACTCCATCCTCTATGTTGAAATAAAAATTGTTTTTTTACAGACCAGCTTCTATAAGTGGAATTGGGGTGGATAGTGAGGAAACATTGTAATATCCTGCTACTGAGCAGCTACTGTAAATACCCCAAGCTAACCTTGGTTGCTTAATATTTCTATTAGATAAGATCCTTTAAATAATATGAGACATGCTGTTATTAATAGAAGCTATCCTATAATTTGAGGGGGGGAAACCACCTTGATTTGGGATTACAAGCAACAGATTTTGCTCTACACAAAATCTGGCTTCAAATATCATGTTAATCTATCATTTGCTTTTCCATAATTTATTAAATAAATCACAATGGCTGAATTCAAAAATAAACAAGTTCACAATCACTGATACGTTACAGCCAAAACCAAATAAATCACATTAAGACTTAGCATGAGGTATTAATCCAGCAATATTCCGCTTTCTGCAACCTGAGTCAGAATCATTGAGAGAAGACACAGCTTCTGGGATGTCTGCAAGTATCTTTTTAGTCTTTATTCCTGTGGAGTTCCAGAAGGACATCATGACTCTAGATACATTCCACAAATTTTTAAAAAATGGACTTAATCTTCCATCAGCATTATAGATAAAACATTACTCCTTTTGTTAAAATGGAAAATGATTAAAATGTAGTGGTAATATAAATATCTTCATTTAAAGAGAAAGTCGTATGGTACAGAGCATAATTACTGGAATTCTCAAAAGTGTTGCAAATAGGAATTCTCTGTGTTCCCAAGTTGAGCCATCTGGCAATCAACTGCTCTGTAAGAATGTGACTGTAATATATTAGGTACTTGAAACATATCAGGTACAGATTATAAAACTACGATCATGAATAATCTAATATAGCATTCAACGAAACTATAGCTGTGTTGTAAATATAACAAGTCTCAGTCTTACCTCTAGCTAAAGATTATTTTGTAACAGCAGAGGAATGGCAGGAGTTAATTATAATAATGATGATGAATTGTATTATTATAAGCCCCATAAACTGAAAAGTAGCCTAAAATATGAAATATGATTTCTTCCTATACTTTCTCACTGTCAGCTTTGTTACACTACTGTATAAATTACTAACATATCATGATACAGGAATTTCTTATAAATACAATTTCAATAGAAAATTCTTAAGTGTCCCCCCCATGATTTCCAATGTTTTATAGCCTGTATAAAAATGATCATATCAAGATTATGAGGCAAGCCAAGTCATCTTTTTCTTTTGCTAAATTGGAGGTAGCACTAATAAACCACTAAGAATAGAATGGCATTTCCCCTCTCATCTGGAAAGATTCTGATATTAAGGTTTTAATTCAGATGTTATAGCGATGTCATATTGCAGCATTTCTTTATGGCAGGGCAATTTCAAAAGGAAATCATTATTATATTTTTTACAAAATTAACTACCAGTCTCCTCAGCAAATTGGTGTGGTTAATTAACTTGCTTTTCAGAGATGACTAATTCTTGAATGTTTTCTTTTATGTAAAATAAAAAGGCACTGAGATTTCTTTCACACTTTTGTGTGAAGTCAGCATATTGGGGACCAGAATATTGGACTTGCAAAACAAGCATTCAGATTTTACATTACAAGCCACTGAAATGAGAATCACTTTATAAGGGCAATTTCTGCATTAATATATCTGGGAAACCCCCTTGACTGCAAAAGGATTCTTTCTAAATGAGCATACATAATGCTTTACAACTTCTTCATTTGTGAAAATAGCATGCATTCGTATGAAATTCACTGAAGTTTAATTCAAGGGGAAAAAACCCACTTGTACTATTTCTAGCTTGCATTATGCCAACTTTAGATTGTACTCCACCCCCTTTCTTTCTGAAAAGATACAACATAACATAATTTTGTATTCTGTGTTATGTAAACACTTATACTCTAAGGGTAAAAATGGAAATACATAGGAGAGATCTGCGATCAGGATTTTCTGCTCTTGAAAATATTGAAAGTCTTTGGTGGAGACTTCTAGGAGACGCAGTCCCGACACATCTAGAGAATGGCAGGTCGGAAAATGTACAGGAAATCAAAACTTGTCACTTATTTCATCCAGACTGAATTTGATTAAAGAGTTATGGGGAAAAAACCTGTACTGAGAACATTGTGAAACTGAATGTAAAAGCAAATCCAAAATTATTTGCCCAAGACCAATCCTAAATTTTCCAAACAGACAGATCATCATCTTCACCAGACATCACAATAAACTGTATTATTTTTTTATCTTTTCTATCATGACATGCCTATAGACAAATGCCTTTAAGTTCTGATCAGTTTCTTCTATGAATCTTCTTGCTAGTAATCACTAGAAAGTTCATCCACTAACTATAATATATCATTAAATCAACTTCATTAATCCTTTTGTGGGAATCTATCCTCACATTACTTTCTTCTAAATAGCAGAGTAGTATATTATACTATTTATTTTACATAAATATATTATAGTATGCAACATAATAGTGTACTATTATACTATTAGTATAGTATAATAATAGAATAATATAATAATAGTATAATATAGAATAATAATATTTTTGGCATTAATATTTACAGCATTGTAATGTCCAACGAAAACAAATTTTCTGGGGTCAAGATGCATTGTTTACTTTTTGAAACAGCTTTAGCATCATTGGGAAAAAATGGAATTGACATAGACATTGGGAGGTATTTTTATTCATACAAATGAATGAAATATATTCATGGAAAATCTATATACTTCAGTTTTGAATTGGGAGCTGTAAAACTAATGATTTGTTTGTATCACTTTTAACTTTGTAGAATTCCATATCTTTTACCCATTTAATAGGAAATGAAACTTGAGGTTGTTCAAGCTCTCTGAAGGGAAATGGTATCTTAAGTAAAATACAATAATCAAAGATACACGGGTATTTCTTTTTCCACTGTAAACTTAGGATCACAACTTATTTTTAGAGTTCATAGTTTAGTATAAAGAACATGGAGAATAAGAAACAGTAGCTGTCGATTTACACCAGAAACTCTAATTTTGTTATGCTTACTCTTTGATAAATACAAATTAGTTCCATATATTATCTAAGGATAAAATTCATTGCTATTTTGTAAAACAAACAAACAAAACTAAAATCACAACCACTTTTCTGCTTCAAATGAAAGTATCCCAAGAAAGAATTTTAAAACAAAACCAAAGCTAAAATTTCAAAGATGTCTTATATTCATGCTAAAATGAAAAGCTTTGAAACAATGAATGAATTTTATGTAAAAGAAAAGTTTTTGGTCCAGAACCAAAACAGGAAAGATTTAGGATTCAATTCTAAAATATACTAAATTCCTTTTGAATTGCTTATTCTTTTCTTTCATTCTTTCTTTCTTTAAAAGAGAAACAGCTTTACAAAGGAAAAGTGGGAAGGGGAAGGTTTAAACCTTTTTGTTTTCAGTATTCTTGGTTAGCAGCTCTCAGTTGTTTACAACAGCATAAAGAAAAAAAAGAGGATTGTATATAGTCTATATATCATGTGATTTATTTTTGGCTCAAACTAAGCAGTGAACAAGCAACATTATTATAAATGCCATATTTATCTAATGTAGTCAAAGAATTGGAAATTCACTCTTGGAAGTTCAAGTACAAATCCATCCAGGCACTTGTGGTTCACACATACTGTTGAATCATAGCTTGTTTCAATAATGTTTCCCGAATAATGTAAAGTGTTTGATACACATTAAGCTACATGTCATGATTTAAAAGCCACAATGCCTGGCTTTTACAACTTGTTAAGCCCAAAAGCAAGCCAACTGCATTATGATTTAACAAAATCTATGATTCAAGTGAAGGTATTTAATATCAAGTATGTATTTTGTAGCCATTGCTTCTTAAAATGTAAATTATTTGTAGTGGTTATCCTGAGAATAAAAGGTGGATAAAGATTTGGAAGGGCATTCTACACAAAAGCTCAATGCAATTAAATCAAATGCCTTACCCACCTTCAGTATGCACAGCAGATACATATGTCCAGTTGTAACGTTTGACGATGTCAAGCATGGCTCTAGCTTGCAGAATGTCAGATGGAACCACCCTCAAGAAATATTTGTATAGAGTTTTGTCACTCAGGTCAATACTGGTTGCAGAATAAGCAATCTGAGGAATATCAAAAAGTTGAAGCAAATTTTGCACTTGGATGGCTACAGAACTGGAACCTGGACCAATGACACCAGCAATGGGTTTTTTAGCCCTAATCTGGTGGTGATATAAAGGATCTGGCAGGCAACGACCCAAGGCATCTTTTTCATCTCGGATGGAGATCAAAGAATCCCTTATGAATTCAATACTCTGTTCCAAGGCTACTGAAGAATGCCAGCAGGAATCTCGAATTTCACTGCCAAGAGTGATGTTGGGCAGCAGAAATGGGTCTGCATTTATCTTATCCAAAGTGTGAAACATGGCCTCAACTCTCTGGATGCCATATTGCTCTCGGATCTCACCACACTTCCTTTCTGGCACCTTCTCAGCTGGGGGTTGGTGATGAACTGAAAAGAGGGCTCCTATAATGACATCCCCATCCATTCTGGCTACTGATCTTTGGGAGGTAGCTGCTGAAACCAAAACCTTTCTCCCAGTATTCTTGGGGAGAAAGTCCATCTCCAAGAGGATAGCAGGAAAAAAGACAAGCAGGACCCCTATCATCTTGTTGCAGGAGACCATCCAGATCCAAGTGACCAATTTCATGGGATCTTCCTGTCTACACATGGTTAAAAGCATAAGAAGACCACAGACTTTCTTCACTCTTTCACTTCTTAAGAATCTCCAAGCAAAAGCTCAAAGGGATGACAGGAGTCACTGTAGGCGTAAATTGTAGCCTGTTGACACTAGAAGAAAGAACAGAACACATTCATCAGCTAAAAGTATGGCACAGCCAAACACTGTAAAGGTCATTTCCTTTATAAGTATCCCTCTCCACCTGCCTAGACTATTAGTAGACACCACAATCAATTGGCTGTAAATAGCAAATTGTCCTTAAATACAATTTCCAAAAAATAAAATATCTATCAATTATCTATCTATCTATCTATCTATCTATCTATCTATCTATCTATCTATCTATCTATCTATCTATCTATCATAGATGAAGATAACAGAAAATTCATTTCACATAATATTCTAATAGTGATCCATTCATTGGCAGTTATTTACATGACCAGTTGAATTCATTCATACTTGACAATCTGCATGTATATCATTGAGAATATATTTTATGTATTAGGTGAAATGGCTTTTACCTGTATGCTGATATTTGAACAGGACTGAGGAAACCTTATAAGTTATCAAACTTACATAGGTTGTGTAATTTTTTTTAAAAAAAAGCAAATTGTTTACTCAAGGATCAGAAAGCTACACCCGTTCCAAACATCACCAAAAGGAAAAAGGGGAAATCAACGCAGAAAGAAAATGTCATTTAAAGGTCAGGCTCGAATTGTTAAACAACCAAACAAGGTACCAACCTTTTGTGGTAAGATTATTAATCTTTGGAATTTTGAAAGGAAAATCTGTAGTTCTGTATGAGCTACAACTATGCAAGCCGTGGGAAAAACATATTAGTTACTAAGGCAACCGCAGACAAAGTCCTGATGTGCCACCTCTTGGTTTTCATGCAGACTTGGGCAGGAGAGGTGGCAAGTCAGGCGGCTAGAGTTTAAGTAGTTTAATGCGATTTAAAAGGCGATCGGCCGGTGTTCGAGATAATTGCTAATAGGAAAGAGATGTTTCGCTGAGCTCGCCTGTTTGGGCTTCCTGTTGCATGGGCTAGGCTACTTATGATTTCAGGACCCTGGACAGCGATTTCCGCAAACCCCAATCCTAAGTAGTTCCTCCGGTCCTGGAAATGAAGATTCAAGGGCGATGCTAAGCATTTTGTGCCCGAAACTTCTTGCTTTCGCTGCTTTTTTTAATCTTTGTGCCTATCAAATTCGCTCAGACAAACACACGCACGCACGCACCTCTTTCACTAGCACCACCCCTCCTCCCGCCAATGCCTGACAACAGAATGAAATACATACAAGAGAATTCCAGTTGCAGCAGCTCCTGCTTCCCATTCTTCTCGGAATGGCTTTGAATGCCTACAGAATTAAGCAGCGGCGGTAGGTTTTTCTATCGCAAGGCAGATTTCAAATTGCACCGTACTCTCTTCACACCCCCTCCCTCTTTCTTCTCCCTGAAGGACAGGAAGCCCAAAACACCACGAAGGAGAGCGGGAATGAAAGCGGTGGAAGGAAAGGTGCTCCGAGGAAGGGAATCAAGTCCCATTTTTCCCTGCGCACACGCACGCTGAATACAGCCGGGGGTCTCAAATTGGTCGGGAAATCCACCCTATCAGTCATCCATCGGCATGTATAATGAAGCCTTGGGCTGGGCTCTTTTGCCTACGATCTTAAGCTCGCTCTGATTAAACTTAAGACAGACCTACCTTCACCCGAATCCAGGACGCAATTCGTTCCTTCCTTGGTCAGAACATTTCTTGCCAATTCTTCTCTTTGCCAGAAGCTGGTAGAGGCAGATGGAAGGAGATGGGCTGTACGCGACTGCCCTCTTTCTTCAACGTGGTTTTACCGCATGAAGCAAGAAGAGGGGGCGGCGGTAGGTGGGTGGGTGGGGAAGCTCAGGTCATCCAAGGCTCTTCGGGTATACAAAGATTGGCCATCCTGCCACCGCCCTTCCCCGGATTCCCCCACTTTCCTCCAGCTCTTTTTGATTATCAGTTCCCTATATTGTATATGTTTATCTCAACGGGGGAAGAGCTTGGCTTTTGAAGTACCAGCAGTTCATTGCTTCCCTATCACATAAGCAAGCACCAGTATATGAAGAGGAAAATAAAGAGTGGAGGGAAGAATTGGATTCAGAAGTGTACATACAGATCTGCTTTTTTTTTTACTCTTGTACTTTTATTTGCAATTGAAAATTTAGTTTTTCTAATACTGGAAGTAAATAGTACTCAGAGGAAGAGAGATGGGGAAAAGGAGAGGGGGAGGGTGGAAAGGGAGAGAGAGGGAGGGAGAGAGGGAGAGAGAGACCCTGTTGAAATTTTCAAACATTTGAATGAATGAAAATGGCATCCAAATAAGTAGAAGGTGGATTCTTTAAAAATCAGTCTGATACATGTATGTTGGGAGTATGTCTGGTTAAAATAACACCAATTTGAAAGATACAATGGAAGAGTTTGTTAGGCTGATAACAATAGTAGTTTTGGACCCTAGTGTTTTTAGTTTATTATAAGGAAATTGAAGTTAAAATGGCATCTTGCTGGAAAGAGCAGACCCAGTCAAGGTGCCCTACTTCAAAAGAAGCAGACACATTTCATGAGGTGTAGAACTGTGGCACTGTACTGATTTACAATGGATTATCTCCCAGGGTTTTTGTTTAACCTTTGTGATCTTCTTATAATTACCTTCTTATAATAGGGATACATCTATTAGAATCCTCATTTAAAATAAGTAGAAAATGCATGCATTTATGTCTCTTTGTATGTTTGTGTGTGTGTATTTATGTATGTGTTTGAGTGTGTATATGTATGTATGTGTGTGTGTATTTGCTGAGAAAAAAAAATAATTGGTTCTTTCCTTGCCTAAAAGGCACTCATGGAGATGTGCATTTCATAGAAGACCTTTAAACAACCAAACCTACCATGTTTAAAATAAGCATCATTGTTGATATTAAATAATAGCAGCCAGATTGGCTAAAATACCCACATAACATTTTATGCTTGGAAGACTTACCAACTGTCTATTTTACATCTTCATTTCAATCACTCTGTTCACCTAACATGTCCCTCTGGGTAACTGGTTCCAAAACCTGTTCACTACCAAGGGAACAGCCTACACATAAATCTCACGAGTTCTACTGCAGAAAAGGGAGGAATCATATATGATATAAAACCCATCTAAAAACATATTAGATCATGAAGTTAGTCAGGAAAACTGTTTCAAAACCAGTCATTGATTATCCAATGGTTTAGATGGCATCTAGCCATTGGTTTTAATAATTATGCATTCATTCATTCATAAAATTTATATCCTCCATTTCACTGTTTAACAACCTCAGAGTGTGGATCCAATTGAACTACTTTTTTAAAAATCCCCAGTTAAAAGAATTACAAAGAAAACAATGAATAATTCAATGAAATGTTTGTCTTGAAAATTCTCAAATTTTATATAGTTGTTTCTTACAATGTGTTTTTAATCTTGATTATTAATTCATCTGGATTTTTTTTAAGCCAAATTACAAACCTGAGGAGTCTCATACCACCCAATTGATTGGAGTGGGATATAAGCTCCATCAATAAATAAAACATTGCCCGGTGTGCATATACAATAGTAAGTAATACAGGTAATTTTGATTTAATAACCTTTGCAGTTGCAACTGATGAAAAAATAATGTTATGACCAATTCTCACATTTACAACCTTCATGAGTCTATAAAGCAAAGGAAAGCTGAAGTAGGATCATAATCACATTCTCATTTTCATTTAGCAAAACCTTTTTGCTCACTAACCAAGTTCCCAGCCACAATTGTAGTCTCTAAACAAGGACTTCCTGTACCATCAAAATAGAAACAAGTTGCATTATTCCTTCAAGAATTGGATGGATAAAGAGCTACATAGTAACACAGCACTGGGATCTGTGCACTCAAACTAAGAATACCTTTCTTTTGGGTCACACAAAATTCATTGCTAGCAGATATGGCACCCTCTAGAGGGCTTTTGTACTAGATTTTCAGTTAATCAAGTATATAATGGAGCTGATGCTTCACCATATATTTAAGATTCTAAGACTTTTGGGGTTTTACTATAAGTAGTATAAGCATTTGGCATAATCTATTTGTGGTAAGTTTCCTCTTTCAGCAATCTAACTGAAGAAGTTGCACTACCTCCATCTTCCAATCTATATAGCAGTTTGCAAAAATCTGAGCTTGAAGTTTCCAAATGAATTAATTTTAGGGGATCACTTATTTTATCCAGGAATCACCACAACTGATGTGGTTCTATCAGTTCTAGAAAAAGGCTGAAAAACTAACTTTGTGCCAATAAAACTGTCAGCTTCAGAAGCCATATTGAGATCATATGCTCCCATGCTGCCACATTTGAGCCTGGGAAAGTGGGAGGGGGGGATTTCTTGGAGTATATCTAGGTAGACAAAATAACATTCTTTTTCTGATTCAAGGTCATGTGAGAGGAGGTCTTACCTTGAGATGGATGGTGATGGGTGCATGGGATGGATTTGTAGTTTTTACTTATGGTAAGGAAGCCTGGAACTTGCAGATTCAGGATTCCCTAGTTGTGCCAGTTGCTATCCAAATAAAAAGAAACCTTTGAGAAGATGTCTGTCTCGGAGTTATTGGGCGGAATGGAGGGTGGCTAGAATGCTGACATTATCCTGAATCTCCCATTTATCCCATTTATCTCCCATTTATCTTCTCAAAGATTCCTTTTTATTTAGATAGTAACTGGCACAACTTAGGGAATCCCAGATCTGAAAGTTTCGGGCTTCCTTACAATAAGTAAAAGCTGTCAAAAACTCTAGAGAGAATGCAGAGAAGAGCAACTAAGATGCTTAGGGGACTGAAGACTAAAAGACTATAAAGAACGGTGGCTGGAACTGGGTATGTCTAGTCTGATGAAAAGAAGGGCTAGGGGTGACATGATAGCAGTGTTCCAATATCTCAGCAGCTGCCACAAAAAAGAAGGAGCCCAGCTATTCTCCAAAGCACCTGAGGGCAGGACAAGAAGCAATGGGTGAAAACTAATCAAGGAGAGAAGCAACCTAGAACTAAAGAGAAATTTCCTGACAGTTAGAGCAATTAATCAGTGGAACAACTTGCCTCCAGAAGTTGTGAATGCTCCAACACTGGAAGTTTTTAAGAAGAGATTGGATAACCACTTGCCTGAAATGGTGTAGTTTCCTGCCTAAGCAAGGAAACTCTAAGGTCCCTTCCAATTCTGTTATGCTATTCTATTTTAATAAATAATAATAACACCAATCAATGCTTTGGAACATCTTTGGAACACTTTGGAGTACTTATTAATAAGCACTACCTCATCCAAACCAGGTAATTTCCCTAAATTCTGGATAAGAGAACTGCCTGTCCGCAGCTTATATTTCATCAAGTTGGTAATAAATTATTATCAAATGATTATTACATTATCTATAATTATTACTGACCCTTTTCAGTATACCACCACATCCAGACACTTATCCAGGACCTGCATAGGTTCTTCCGGTTCCATGACACAGAGAAATATAATTGGAGATCATCATTACCTTGATCAAACTTCATTCCAGATTTCTTGATCACCGTTCCCAAGGATATATGGCTGTCTGAGAGATTTGGGGCAAAAAGGAACCTTGTGGAATGCCATAATTTAACTGCCAAATTACAAATATGAGGAGTCATATACCACCCAGTTGATTGCAGTAGGATGTAAGCTCCATAAATAAATATAAATAAATAAAACATTTCACATACATACATACATACATACATACATACATACATACATCTGTCAAATGATAACCTCATTGCTATCCTCAAAAAGCAGCTTTGTAGGAAGGAAATCACTATAGCTTCCCATAGCTCAATCCAGAGTCAGTTCAAAAAAATAGCATGGTCAAGAGCATCAAAGAGCCATGGTGATGCAGTGATTAGAATGCAGTACTGCAGGCTACTTCTGCTGACTGCTGGCTACCTGCAATTTGGCAGTTCAAATCTCACCAGGCTCAAGGTTGACTCAGCCTTCCATCCTTCTGAGATAGATAAAATGAGGAGCCAGATTGTTGGGGGCAATAGGCTGGCTCTGTAAACCACTTAGAGAGGGCTGTAAAAGCACTGTGAAATGATACATACGTCTAAGTGCTATTGCTATCAAAACCAAGGCAAATCCACTTGCATTCCAACTTCTTGCCCTGTAAAGACCCCATAATCACATTTGTTTTGACCTAGAATGGGTCCAAATCAATCTATATTTCCCCCCAGGATCGTAATGCAGCTGTGTGGCCATCAGCCTTTTGAGCACCTCCCCTGGAAAGAAAATGTTAGTAAATGGATAATAATTATTTTGAGAATTTATTTATTTGTATTTATTTTTATTTTATTAATTATTAATTATTTTTAAGTATTATTTTAAGAATTTAAAGATTTTACATCCCAAGTGCTTTTATCTAAACTATTGTTATTCATTTGTAAATATTATCTGTATTAAAAAAAGTTATTCCACCGTTTCCCCGCTAGTCATTAATTTACTTTTTTTTAAAAAATAAATTTATTTATTCAAAGTTTTGAAAACTTAAAAAAAGAGAAATGAGTTCTCACATTTTACAGCGATATCATAGCAGTGTATATGACCTTTGGTAACAGTTAGATTCATTTACCATATATATATATATCTGTAACTAATTTACTAGTTCCTTACTTACTATACTACAGTTAAGATACAATACTTATTTATCTACATTACATATATACACATAAGTCATATATCATATTCTTCTTTGAGATTGCTTTAGTAATTTTCACAAACATCTTAAATAATTTTTCATGTAATCTATGGAATTTGAGGAAGAGTCATATATAATTTTTCTGTACTTTATTGACAAAGTGCAACAAAATGAATAAGATTTGAATAAGAACTGCCACTTCAGAAGTCCTAACACTGTAAAGCTGTTAAGAAGCATGAACACACAGCATAAAATTACACAAATTTTTGTATATATTGAGCATTTCTGATCTTCTAGTATAAGCTGGAAAGATGTACGCACATACACACACAAGAACACTTTTCTGAGATGAAAAGAATAAAATATAAGCATGATCTCTTAGTTTTGATAGGCATGAATTTTAAATCAACACAAGATTACTAATGTTTTTTCAAGCAATTTTATGTATCACTTGCAGAGTGATTTCATTCACATAATGAAATCCATATATCTTTCTTAATGTAAGTAAAGCCTTCAGATTTTTTCAGAAAATCAGTAAAGAACAAGTTTTCATCTGGGTTCAGGCATACATGAAATATAATAATGCATGGTTTACAACCGTTTGACTCACTGCAAATTTTTAACACTTTCTACGGAGTCAAACTTCCCCACCTAATCCATATTTCGTGTTATATGCATGTAATCTTGTGCATATATGTGTATATATGTTTTCATATGCATGCATATATTTCAAGCATTCCAGAGGCAGAACAAAACTAGATAAAAAGGAGAGCAGAAAAGCTTTTGAGGAGAAAGGAAAAAAAATACTATTCTTAAGAGCAAAAAAAAAATAAAGGTTAAAAGTAGAGTGAACTTCCACCCCAGTGTTGCCCCTGAGTATATTATAAGGAGCCTCGGTGGCACAGTGGTTAGAGTGCAGTACTGCAAGCTACTCCTACTGCAATTTGGCAGATCGAATCCCACCAGGCTCAAGGTTTGACTCAGCCTTCCATCCTTCCGAGGTGGGTTAAATGAGGACCCAATATGCTGACTCTGTAAACTGCTTAGAGAGGGCTGTAAAGTACTATAAAGTGATATATAAGTCTAAGTGCTGTTGCTATAAACTTGTTTACCATTTGAGCTTTGTTTTATGTATCCTGGCAATATTTCTAAGTTAAGAAATCACCCAGGCTCCTGACCTTTAAATTCTGATAGTCTGAAAACTTGACAGAGTAGGAAATTTGGCAAAAGACCTAGTCTATTGAGAGGAATTAGTACAGGTGGTCCTCGACTTACAACAGTTCATTTAGTGACCGTTCAAAGTTACGATGACACTGGAAAAAAGTGACTTATGACAGATTTTCACACCACCTTTCCAGCATTCCATTTTTGATCATGTGATCAAAATTCAGATGCTTGGCAACCTGCTTCATCCTTATGACCGCTGCGTTGTCTCAAGGTCATGTGATCTCCTTTTGTGACCTTCTGACAAGCAAAATCAATGGGGAAGACAGATTCATTTGACAACTGATCAACTGCAGTGATTCACTTAACAACTGAGGCAAGACAGATCATAAAATGGGGCAAAATTCACTTACCAAACGTCTCACTTAGCAATAGAAATGTTGGGCTACATTGTGGTCATAAGTCGAGAACTACCTGTACTTAACTTTGGCTGCACTTGCTGTTGTGCCTGGGTGGGGGGTCATCTAGCAATAGTGGGGAGCTTTTACAATGCTTGTGTTGAGTGTAAGAATGGATTCTGCTGCTGACCATGATGTTTTTGTTTTAAACTGATTGTGGATGTTTTCTATATGTTTGCATATTGTTTTTTTTAACTTGGAATTTTTTACCTGTTTTGAGCTGTTTAGATGAGATGGACAAATGTACAAATTGAAGAGGTGACAATGATACACCTAAATTCGTTAATGATTTTTGGCTGTGGTATATATTTGGTTTTGGATTGTTTTCAGTGTTTTTAAGTGTTTTATTATTTTAGAGCTGTAAGCTGTCCAGCGTCATTTGATTGAGATGGGAAGCCATAGAAAAACAAAACAAAACAAGAGATGGCATAAGATAAGGTAAGGTACGATAAAATAAGATGATAAATAATTAGGACTGTCGCCAATATATCATGGGATGTGGTGGCTCAGTGGCTAAGATGCTGTTAATGTGGCTTGTCAATCAGAAAGGTCAGCAGTTTGGCAGTTTGAATCCCTAGCACCGCATAACGGAGTGAGCTCCTGTTACTTGTCCCAACTTTCTGCCAACCTAGCAGTTCAAAAGCATGTAAAAATGCAAGTAGAAAAATAGGGACCCCGCTTTGGTGGGAAGGTAACAGCGTTCCATGCACCTTCGGCATTTAGTCATGCCAGCCACATGACCACAGAGATGTCTTCGGACAGCGCTGGCTCTTTGGCTTTGTACGGAGATGATCACCACCCCCTAGAGCTGGAAATTATTAGCACGTATGTGTAAGGGGAACCTTTACCTTTACCTATAGTCAGAGAGATATCATCTTCTCTTGTTCTCAATTGATTCTGTATCCAAACCAATGTGCAATTTATGCAGTAGGGTTCTTTATTATTAAACTAAAAAGTCCTTCCAACACCTATAGGCACATTTCTTCACTGAAGAACACTGATCTCATTCTGGGGCTGGGGGTTCCTGTGCCTTGACTCATGAATGCTGAACCATAGGAGGTGGCTACTCTACAGCTTTACAGCTCTAGAAAACTCTCCCAGGGAGATTTGCCTGAGGCCTGTTCTATTTTTTCTCAGTTGCATTAAAGTTTTGTGTAGGTTTTTGAATTCTTTGATATTTATGTTATTACATTTTTAAAAAACATATTAATCGCTACAATTTAACTTCTTAGTTTACATTCTGGTGCTTTGCTTTCAGCTCTTTACCTAATATTTCTGCCACTGTTGCTTCATTATGTGTTAATCTTACCTCTCTGTCTCCCTCCCTCTGTATACCAGGGCATTTTAACATTTGCTTTGAAAAGAGATGTGATTGCATGGCTGAATTCCAAGATGAAAGTGGTAGTGAGCTATGTGAACAGCCCCTGGATACAAATGCATATTCCTCAGAAATGTCTGTTAATATATTGGCTCTAATTTAAGCCCTCATTTCATTATAGCTCTGGGAGTACCTTTTTAACAGATAAAATGATAATTAGACCTGATATTAAATTAACCACCAGTATCTAATCAAAGATAGGTTCTGTTTTCCTTAAATTATGCTTTCTCATTCACAGCTTTATTTGATTAATTGATTCTATTGTATCCATCTTTCATATAATGGGAGGTTTAGCATTAGTTTCCAGTTGTGAAAAATTAACTACCAAATATGGCCAGTTTTTTAAAATCTCAGTGTAATAGATGAAACAAAATAGAATCTCTAACAGATATGTATAGATATGAAAAATGGAATTAATTCTGACTCTGATTTTGAATACTGTATTCTTACTTTCATGTAAGAATTTTACCATATATTATTTCTGGGTTTAAAAGTGTAAAAATATAAGTCTTCCCAATAGATCAGAAGAGTCACTATTCATTTCCACACGCACCCATCATCATATGCTTCCTTTCTTGGGTAACAAATATTCAAAGTGATGAATGGAGTAAGAAACCATAATGACAATCACAGAAAACTGTCTTTTATTCTTTAAAATTAACATGATCCTTCAATTCCAGTCAACCACAGTACTAACCCTAACCCTATAACCAATCTTTGAATCTAGTCCTTGTGCTGTAATATGCAAATTCAGGCTTAGAATTATGCACAATGTGTGAATCCAGTATTTGGCTGAATTAATTTTTTATTTTAAATGAATTTTCAATGAATTTAAAAAATCATTTAAAAAAAAAACCTCCATCCAACTATAAAAAAGGCTGTTTTTGGCTATAAAGTTGTTATATCTATAAAGCTTTCCATTATATACTGTAAAGTTATAGGATTCATCTCCATTCTAAACATAAAGATGGGAATAAGCTTTCATAAATTTACTCAGTAAACATCTGCTACAGTGCAAACATGTTCATCTTTTGCACACTCATACTCTCTTTGCAGTTATTTTTGTACAACTTTATTTTTATTTCATATGTTGTAGTTTTGCAATCAAGAGTCCAAAAATTCCCTTTTTAATTCCCTTTAATTTTAAAATTATACAAGAAAACATCGTATACAGATTTGTTTCTGTTGTGGTCTTTGAGATTCTAAAATATTGTCTAAGATAGAAAGTGAAATATTAAATAAGTTAGGCCTGAGAGATACAGAGTAGCTTGTAAATATTTGATGGAGATATTCTTTCTGGGCTATGGTGACTGTGCAAAACCATCAGAAAAAATATCCCAACCATTGGCAGAAAATGGCTTCGTGTTTCATAAATTTTACGTGGAAGATGCCCAGGAAGCTTGAACGAAAGACTACAATTTCTAATGCCAGGTATTTTCTGGGCACTTTGCCAAAGGAGCTGCTGGCATATGGCCTGTCCTTTGTTGCCATTTGGGTGCCATTTTGCCAATGCCCAAAAAACAGTCTGTCTTCAGTAGCTGTTTAAATAAATAGAGGGGAAGTGAATGGACAAATGGATTCTACTACCACGAAAACCCTTCAGAATCTCCCTGGCTTTATGGTTGAAACCAACAAACTTTCTGCAGCATTTCCACCAGCACTGCTTTCTCCTCATCAACCACCCTGTTTAATTACTTTATATCAACACTTGCTATATTTATCTCCATTCCTTCAGAGTGACAATGGATGATCACAAGCTGTGGAGGCTTTTTCCTGCATCATCTGGAAGAGTCTTCCACTGTCAGAATATTTGCTGTGATTTGAAAAGGTGACAACTGCATATTTTGGGTATCTTTTGTGTGGCTCAATACCATCCCCCCATTATTTATTGTATGTACTGTATATATTTACTGTATTTTGATTTTGATATTACCTGTAAAACCACCTGGGGAAGACGGACAAATTTCTTCCTATATATGATATATGGTTATATGGGTTTTTAATGGCTCCATAGCAGATAAATATTTTACTATGTTGTTATTTATTTGGTTTGTTTCAAAAAACTACTTAAGCTTTTTAAAAAATATTAATCTTTACAAGTAGAAAAATGTGCTAAAACCACTTGCTGTTGCTCATCTCTTCAATAGGTTCACAGAGTCAAGAACATATTAATTCAAGTATCTAACCCTGCTGTTGCTTATTACTGAATTCAGTGAGACTTACTTTTGGATTGACATGGGCAAGAATGTGCTAATAAATATTCAACAGTTTGTTTCTAAGTTGCTTTACAGAACCTGGGAAAGTCTTTGCTGTGCTCAATTCTATGCATGATTAAACTTTTGTAACATGTAGTGATAACTACCAGTTCAGATTGTTAGGAAGGGTAGTATATATACGAATGGATAACTAAAATATCAATGACTGCTAATATTGGTAGCTACTCAATCCCTTCTCAATCAGGAAGCATACCTAAATAGCAGCCATTAGGGAGCAACAGAAAAACTCTATGACTTACATTCATGTAAAAAACAACAACCCAAGTACAATTTAATAATTTAAATAATCAGTGGAAAGACAACCAAAATAACATGAAAATATAACAGCAAAAGTTTAATTTTGATTTCTCCATAAAGCTCAGTTCCTGGACTATTAGCTTCAATGGACAAAGTAAGTGGAAAAAGTTGTGATACACAAGTTTAAGAAGAAAAAATTGACAAGTGTTCGGGTAAAAATTCTGCTATGATGAATTTTAAAAGGTGGAATGCTTTATTTGGTAGTCCATAAGCATTTCCCTTATAAATGCTTAAAAATTCAACATTTATGAAAGGAAATCATTTTTATTTGGTTCTGAATGGAGTCCAGATTTCTGAAACAAAAAATTACAAATGATTACAGGATCAAAACTGTTGTAATAATACAGCATCATTAAGACTAATTTAAATAAATATTTATATTTGTGGTGATAGATTATTGTTATTAATCAGATGCTTAAATTGTAGTGGTGTGACATCTTCCATTGGGATTTCCATAAATCCATCCATGTGTACACATGAAAAAGGAATGGATAGTGAAGGATCTAGTGTGTTACTATATGGTAATCTTAAGAGTGGACCTTGGAGAAAAATTGAACGGAGAAAAATGGATTAAAAAGGTGAAAAGTAAAATATTTGCAGAAACAAGCGCTAATAAGACTAATTAAAAAAAAAATATGAATTATGAGTTTGAGTGCACAGAAGTTCGAATTGCTACAGCATGGTAAGGATGAAAAAGGATGCTTAGTGATCTAATGATAAAGAGACTAGGAGCCCATTGTAGAATGTTTATGTGTAGAAAAAGGGCAAAGAATGTACTTCGAGGAGAGCAGAAACAAGTGATATTAAAATACATAAGAGCACAGTTTAGTTATCAGTTAATAGAGCTTTGGAAGTAAATGATAATGGCTAGCCTCCAATAGAATAAATGGAATCAGAATTATCTGGAATGGAATGGAATAATCTTATCTTCTTTGCTTTCTGAAGGTAATAGATATCTTTAATATAAATAATTACAGATAGTCCTGGGTTACAATGGCAATTGAGATTGGACTTGATGTTGCTAAGCAGTTGGTCATAAAGCTCAGCATCATGAACATCAATGGTGGCAAGCTTGACAGTCCCAGTTGCTACCATAAAGTGAGGATTGGGTAGGTTATTAAGAGAAGACCACACGACTTCCAAGTTCCTGCTGGTTCCCCATTGATTTTGCTTGTGGAAATCAGCAGGAAACAGTGGAAATTGTGACCACGTGATCTTAACCTGCCACAATGTCAGATTGAGTAAACACTGAGTGCCTGAATCATAGTCATGTTATCACAGGGACACTGAGATTTCTGGAATTCTGGGGATGGGTCCTAAGTCCCCATTATTCAACATTGTCCCCCATTTAAATGGTCACTGAATGTGTGGCCATAACTTGAGGACCACTATACTTTGTTGAAACAGAGTATAAATGGGGCTTTCTAGACCAGCATTTGGGCACCAGGACAATTAACTCCTATTTTGGTAGTACATCTTTTTTGCGATCTATGAGGGTTGTCAGCTGGTGCTCCATTCAAAAATCCAAGAAAGAAATACTTAGACTCCATTTGTTAGAGAAAAGATATCTTTTACTGGAAATCAAGTGGTAGTAACAAAAGAATTCTGAATCTGAGAAAATGAGCGTGTAAATCACATATACAAAGTGATGGCAATGTTCTCACCCCCAATAGTTCAATTCGCTCCTCCAATTAAAAGTTGTGCACAGCATCATGTGGGCATCTTCAGGTGGTGATGAGGCCTCTGTCCGTTGACCTTGGCATATTTTGATAAAGAGTTGCAGTTGCGCATAGCATAGAATAGAAACCTAAGCAAGACTGTCCCCCCCTCAACTTATACAGTTCGTTTCTTAACAACTCCAGCTCGCTTCCCATAATCATGGCCCTCTCCCTCCCCCCGTTACTTATGACAGCCAAAAGATGCAAAGCAAAGAAGAGAAGCAAAGGAGAAAAATCTTGAAGGCTGATATTCGGCCCTCCTGCAAAAGAGACGTTAGTCCTAAAAAATATAAGAACAGAAGATTATAGAACATATACATGTAACAGCAACATTATGGTTCAGGGTTTATCAGGATACTTAGTGTGAAATGCCTTAATGAGCTTAGGAGCTCTAACATCCTTCTCATTTACCCATTCAGACTGGGAAAAAGGAAAATGTTTCCAAGCAACAAAATATTGGATTCGACCTCTCTTTTTCCTAGAAACCAAAATTTCTTTAACTTCAAAATGTTGTTCACCTTCAATAAGTAATGGTACGGGGGGATCTACTTGAGTCGGTCTTAAATCAGAAGTATGTTCAGGTTTTAATAAACTAACATGGAAAACAGGATGGATCCGTTGGAGGGTTTTAGGCAATTTCAATTGGACTGCCACAGGGTTCACAACTCATTCAATTGGGAAAGGTCCTACATACTTAGGTCCAAGCTTTTCGATTTTTGTGTGGTCTGCAAATATCTGGTTGATAAAAAAACCTTGTCACCAACTTGATACGGTTTTTGTGGATTTCTCTTTTTATCTGCAAATTTTTTATGAGCTTGATGAGCATCATCTAATGCTTTGCGGGCAACTGGCCAAGTTAGCTGGAGATGTTTTATCCACTCATCTGACGAGGGAATGTTAGATTTTTCCTGTGGAAGTTCGGGTATGAGTACAAAGTCTTGTTCTGAAGCCACTTTAAATGGAGTAAATCCAGTGCTGCTATGTACCGAATTGTTATACGCCACCTCATGAAATGACAGTAAGTCAGCCCAATCATCCTGCTGATAATTAATGTAACATCTAAGATACTGTTCCAATACCAAATTAGTTCTCTCACAAGCCCCATTGGTTGTGGGTGGTGGGCGGAGCTTAAACCCTGGGCGGAGCCTAATTTCAGGAATTCTTTCCAAAAATTTGAGGTAAACTGGACGCCCCTGAGATTATGCGTTCAGGAACTCCATGTAACCTGTAGATATGCAGAATATCTCGTCAACGGGATCTTCACACAGGGTATAAAATGTACCTGTTCGGAAAACAGATCCGTTACTACCCAAATAACTGTATTTCCTCCACTTTCAGGTAATTCCACTATAAAATCCATGGAGATTTCCTTCCATGGAGCAGTCGGTCTAGCCACATTCTGCAATAAGCCTGCTGGTTTACCAGGCAGCCGCTTGGCCGAGGCACAGATAGGGCAGCTAGCAACATAAGTCTCAATGTCCTTTTTTAATGTGGGCCACCAAAATTGCCTTTTGACCAAGTGTAGGGTCTTCACAAATCCAAAATGTCCAGCAGCTTTAGAATAATGAGCTTGATGTAAAATTTGGTTTCTCAGCTTTGTCGGTACATATAATTTGGCCCCCACCCAGGCCAATCCATCTCTAACTGTACAGTTATTTGAGTGGGTTAGGAACCAATCATCAAGTTTTAGAGCTTCTTTTAATTGTGCAGATAAATTGTTTGACAAATCAATTTCCTTTTTCTTCTGGGTTCTGGTAACCATTGGAGCTGCCAAATGTTTGGTTGGGATAATAGGCCGCACCACTTTTTGGCGAGCACTATTATCTAGGTAATCTAGACAAAGCATCTGCCATGAAGTTCTTTCCCCCAGGAATGTACTTTAATGAAAAATTAAAACATTTAAAGTACTGAGCCCAGCGAACTTGCTTGGGAGACAGTTTCTGAGGCATTTTCAGAGCCTCCAAATTTTTATGATCTGTCCACACCTCAAAAGGGTGTTTGGCCCCTTCTAGGAAATGCCTCCAGGTTAACAGAGCCCATCGAACTGCAAAAGCTTCTTTTTCCCAGATGACCCATCTTCTCTCGGTTTCAGTTAGTTTACGTGAAGTATATGCACATGGTTGCAGAGACCCCATCTCGTTTACTTGTAATAACACTGCTCCGACTGCTACATCACTCGCATCAGCTTGGATTACAAAAGGAATGTCCATGTCTGGGTGCTTGAGTACTGGTTCAGCAGCAAACAGACATTTCAGTTTTTCAAAAGCAACTTGACACTCCATGGACCACTCCAGTGGTTTACTAGGCTTTGGATTCACCTCCCCTTTGGTTTTAAGGAGATTTGTGATAGGCATTGCGATTTTCGCAAATGCAGGAATAAATTGGCGATAAAAGTTGGCAAACCCCAAGAAACTTTGCAGTTGTTTCCTGGTATGGGGAGGGGCCCATCCAAGACAGCACGAACCTTCCCGGATCCATTTCTATGCCGTCATGTGATATGCATAGCCTAGATAGTCAATTTTTTTCCTGGTGAAATTCACATTTGGACAGCTTGGCATACAATTGAGCCGCTCAAAGCTTTTCCAGGACTGACCGCACTAGTTTACATGCTCATCACGAGTCTCCGTGTAGATAAGAATATCATCAAGATAAACTAACACTCCTTTGTATAAATGTTCCTGCAACACTTGATTTATCATTTGCATGAATACTGCAGGCGCCCCCCTGTAGGCCAAACGGCAGAACGTTGAACTGGAAACAACCCATCGGACAGTTAAAAAGCAGTTTTCCATTTATTCCCTTCTTTAATTCGGACTCTGCAGTATGCTTCTCTCAGGTCGAGTTTTGAAAAATATTTTCCTTTAGCCAGGTGTGCTAACATGTCCTTCATCAGGGGGAGGGGGTACACATTCTCCACCGAAATAGCGTTGATGTTTCAGTAGTCCACTACCAAGTGTAAGGAGCCATTTTCTTCTCCCGGAACAATACTGGAGCCACCACCCAGGGCCTAGCAGGTTGGATGAAACCACATTCCAAATTTTTATCAATAAATGACCGCAGCTCCTCTAGTTCCTGCGGTGTCATTGAGTACAGTTTCGGTTTTGGGAGTTTCACTCCTGGCAAAAATTCAATACTACAATCTGTTGAGTGATGTGTGGGGAGCTCGTCCGAGGCCTTCTCACTGAACACCTCTTTTAAGTCCCAGTATTCCTCTGGAATTTTCTCCTCCCCTTTCAGAATCTCAGTGCCAGTGGAAGCGAACTCCGTGGGATTCTTGGGTCTCAATTGGGATTGCCCCTCCCCTTCTGGTGGTTGGTCAGTACGTATGCGTAATGATCCCCTCCTCCAATTAATGTGGGGGTTCCATTTCCGGAGCCAGGGCAAACCCAGTATTAGGGGGCACTCCATCCCAGGAGCCACAATAAAACACAAAGTCTCTCTATGCTTCCCCATTGTCATCTCTATGGTTCCATTATGAAGTGTGCAGGGCTGCCCCCGGCTACCGATCCATCCAATTGACAAAAAGCTATGGGCGTTTTTAAAGTCTTTACCTTAAGCCCATTTTCTCTACTACCTCCAAGCTGATTATGCACTTTGTGCACCCAGAGTCTAACAAAGCCAACATGTCCCCCTCGGCTCCTGATGTGGGAACCCTTAATCTCACTGGAATGGTCATAGGGCCCTTGTTTGGACTTACCAGTGAGTCGTCTTCTGATTTGGATTCACTCTCTTCAGAAGAGGTTGGAGTTCCCAGCTCCTCTCCTTTGGAAGGGGCGACCTCTACAACCTCCTCTGCTTTAAGCGCCGTTTCATGAGGCTTAGCTGGAGGTTTCTTAGATTTTCTCACTCCTCCTGGCGCCCCCTTTGGTTCCAGCTTGGCACGGCAGTCTGCAGCCCGGTGACCTTCCTTTCCACACCGGAAGCATGCAGTGGTCCTGGGTTTTGCTGCCGGTCCTCCTTTTTGAGGTTTTAAGGCTTCTTGAGGGCTGGTGGGAGAGGACTTCCTCAAGCCAACCCCCCCCCCCCCGGCGTCTGTTTCAGGTCAGGTCAATTTCCACCTCTGCTGCCAGCACGTACCACTGCTGCAGCTCACCGGGGTCTCTTTTGGCAACACAGCATTGATAAACATCTTCATTCAAACCATCTTTAAAAGCTTCTATCAGGGCTCCCTGGGACCAGCTTCGATATGGCACGCCAGCTCTCTAAATTCCTGGGTGTAATCAGCTACTGATCTCCGTCCCTGATTTATGGTTTTCATCCTAATTCTAGCCTTGCACTCAGCTAGAGGATCTTCAAACCTGGCACGCAATGCTGTCATGAACTGGTCATAATTCAACAGTTGAGGGGCATTATCATTATGCAAAGTCACCATCCACTTTGCAGTGGTTCCCTCCAGGGCCCTGGTCACACATCTGACTTTGGCTGCTTCTGAGGAAAAATCCTGCCCATATTCCTCCATATGGCTCCAAACTTGTGCTAAGAAAAATCCTAACTCCTGGGGATCCCCTCCATATTTTACTTCCAGTGGAGGCACCTTCGGAGTTCTACGCCTTCTGGCAATTATTCCCCAGCCGGGGGCCCCTGGGCTGTTGCTGCCTGTTGCGCCGGCCCAGGTTGATTTATGGGGGTGGCTGCTCTGGTTCTTCTGTCTGGGGTTACCCCCCCCCCCCTCTTCCTCCTCATACCTTTGATCAGCTTGAGCCTCTCCAACAGCTTCATTTAGAAGGTGCATGGCTTGTGTTAATAAGAAATTTCTTCTTTTCTTCTCTTGCCACGGCTCTTCCCTTCCTCGCCGATGGGTAGTGGTAACTCCTGGAGGGGGCCTTTCTTCAGGATCCTTCTAACCGACTCCCAGGGACCTTTGGGCTTTGCAGCTGGGTTTTCACCAAGACTTAGTTCTGCAAAGAAATCAGCCTCCTCTGCTTCCTCCATCAACAGAGAGTCTGGTCCTCCAGTCACTCCCAAGTCTTCTTGGTCACTGGTTGGATTAGACATTGTTTTCAAACCCCCTCGGAAGACAGTTTGTATTTCTCTGGGTGGGCCGGTAAAGGGAGATTCAGAATAATGTCAGCTGGTGCTCCATTCAAAATCCAAGAAAGAAATACTTAGACCCATTTGTTAGAGTAAAGATATCTTTTACTGGAGATCAAGTGGTAGTAACAAAAGAATTCTGAATCTGAGAAAATAAGTGCGTAAATCACATATACAAAGTGATGGCAACGTTCCCACCCCCAATAGTTCAATTCGCTCCTCCAATTAAAAGTTGTGCATAGCATCATGTGGGCATCTTTAGGTGGTGATGAAGCCTCTGTCCGTTGACCTTGGCATATTTTGATAAAGAGTTGCAGTTGCGCATAGCATAGAAACCTAAGCAAGACTCCCCCCCCCTCAACTTATACAGTTTCATTTCTTAACAACTCCAGCTCGCTTCCCATAATCATGGCCCTCTCCCTCCCCCCGTTACTTATGACAGTCATAAGATGCAAAGCAAAAGAAGAAAATCTTGAAGGCCGACAAGGGTTTTTTCTTCTTTTTCCCCCGATATTGATTAAATGGATATAAACAACTCAGACTGTTCCGGAATTTAGTAGCATAGTAAATAAATGAATTGTATAAACAGTCACCTATATATTGAACAAGTTTCTTCAGAAGATAGCCATAATGTTATCTGTCTCATAGGTGGAAAAAACCCACACTTGGGAAATAAGACTATTTTGATTTTTCAAAATAACTTGAGTATGCTATGAGCCTGAGGCTGCTAAAGGTTTTGTTTTTGGAAAGTAATTGTAGCAAAAAAAAACCCAGCTCAATCCTTTGATAAGAATTGAATCTTATCCTCTAAACCCTGGGAAGTGTATTATTATTATTTAAAGTTACTTGTGGGTGAGAAGATTAAATCCTTAATGCAACAATATCTTGGTAATTATCAGTATAAATTTAAAGAATGAATAAATGAGTTCAACAAATCATGGTTTAGTCTATTAACTTAACTATAGAAGCTCAAAAGTTATTATGAAGGTCAAGGTCTTTGTGAGGGAAGGGGATTATCATACTTGGAGAAGCCCATTCAAAACTATGATTCAATAATTCAAATGATCAGATAGATCTATACCAGCCCCCCCTCCTCCAATCTTTTGGGCACCAGGATCAGTTCCATGGAGAGAGGTTTTTCCATAGGCTGGAGGGGATGGCTTCATGTGTTGCCTGCATCCCACAGTTGGGACTTTGCTTGGTTGCACAACCCGATTTCTGGCATGCTGCGACCCAGTGCTGGTCCATGGCCCGGGGTTGGGGACCCCAGACCTGTACTATAAGATTAAGGAACTACTATCAGTTAAAATGTAATTTTTAAGCACTTTGACAGTATTTGAGATTTTCTTACACACATCAACCACTAGGGCATTAAACCAACAAAAGAGGCTATAAGAGTCACTAGCACCAATATGTATCTGTGTAATGTAATGTATGAATGACCCTGGGGAAAGGCAGCAAGAGATGCTACATAGGAAACAATCAGACAAAGACAGGTAGAGGACTCCAATGACTTAATGGACAGAGGATGAATTTTATAAAGACCCACCATATTGGATCAAGCAATTAAAAGTGGCAGTAGGGAGTCTGTATCTTCAGACTTGCAAGATTCTGTTAATGTTGCTTTACAACTAAGCAGAATTAGTTCATCCACTCCTGTTCCCTCCCTGGTTTACCTGGGAGTTGACTTTGTGTTTGTGTTTATTTCTCATTATTTTATATTTATTTTTGGTTACTGAAGTTTAAAATGTATTATAGTCTTATGTTATTTTCATATCTATAAACTGCTTGAGTCAATAAGGACCAAGATGCAAGTTATTCATTTATTGTATCCTGCTTTTATTTTCTTACAAATAACTCTAGGTGGCAAACATAAACTAATCCTATTTTGCCCACAACTCTGTGAATGGGTTCACAGAGATGGCTTTCATGGCTAAGGTGAGACTTGAACTCACCGTCTCTTGCTTTCTAGCCTGGTGCCTTAACCAAACTGGAATAAGGACAACTAAAGAAAGAAGAAAGGGAACACAAATGTTATTATTTTGCCCTCAGTCTTTAAGAATCATCCAGAATTCTGATGAATACGTGACAGGAGAGAACAAACTTTCTATTGGTGAAGTTAATTGTGATTGTAGAAAGATATCTTTGATGGTCCACAACTTGTCTCAAAACAGTGGTTAATAGCTTCGATTAAGCCTTGGTTTAACCTTGCTCTGGTGACTACATAGACATATCTATTTGATTCTCTTGGCAAAAATACAAAAACGGTTTACTACTGTTTCGTCCAGATCTTTCTTTTTCAACTGCCCAATCTAGACTACAAGTCTGGAATTTTAGTTTTTCTACCTCTAACATACTTAGCCTTTTAAACAGCAGCCAAGACAAGAGATTTGAATGTTATAAAAAGGGCTATTTCTCCATGTATTTCCTCCCTCCCCCCAAGAATTTGCAGTATATAAATGTGGGTGGGAAAACAACTTGGTTGCCAAGATTCAAATTCCTCTGTCCTTAACATATTCTCAGTAGATAGCATGAAAACTCCATCTCAGATGTTAGTGGGTTGCTATCAGTCAAAGACACCATGGGCTGAATAGAAAAACAGTCTGACCTGGATTACAAATAGCTCCCTTTGTTGCTCTTAGATTGACAATGATGCCATGTGGACAGTTGAAAGGGTTATGAATACTTACTTGAGCTCCATTCTGTTTAGTACAGAAAGTTAGAATCTATTTGCTCTCCAGTAAGAATTTAGTAAAATATATTCTTACACTATCATGCTTAATTTCTCATCTTTAAAGCTGTCATACATGATTCACTGGTATGTGAAAAAGGGCTCAATATTATCTATCAATAACTGTCTGAAGGAATGCTTTAAAATATAGCTAAATGAATCATTTCCATCTTACCCTGGGAATAAGCACAAACTTCTGATGTTTTCATGGCATGTTCTTGAGGGAAAAATGGCAGGATGGCACTGCGGAGGAAGTGTTTGGATATTAACACAGGATGTACAGTGCTGTGTTGACAGGCGAAGAGAAACTCAGTCTGTTCATGTTTCATTGTACATGTAAAATATGTTAAGACACCTGTGTGGTTCAGAGCTGCATGTACTAAGTTGATAAAGAGACTCTAGTGAGGAAAGAAAATTGGCATCACACTCCCAGTGGAAAAACCTGAGGTTACCTAAACTTTTTGCAATGATGTGGTGCATTCCTTCCCATAACGATACATTCCAGAAACAACGTGGACAAAATCAATTCAACAAATCAACATGATGTAATGATTATAGGATTGGGTTCACTGCCACTGCCAGCTACTAAAATCATCCATTCACTAAACTCACACTTGCCTATATATTCTATTTCATAAGATTTTTGTAAGAATAAAAAGTGGGTATGTGTAAAGTTTGGGTTTGCACGGGAAGAATTGGCAGGATAGGAATAATGCACGAATGTAAATACAAAGACCATTCAGAGGAGCCACGGATGATGAAGTTAACGTTTCTCTATAGTCCAGTGTTTTTTAATCTTAAACATTTAAGATATCGGTACTTCAACTCCCAGAATTTTCCAGCCAACAATTAAACACATTACCAACATCCAACACCTTTAAGTTACTGAGGTTGAGAAACATTGTTCTTGTTTATGCCCGTGCGCTGTTTTTTTTTTGCAACGGCTTGGAATTAATTTCTCACGATGCTTGTCTAATTTGTCCTCCTGGATTTTTCCACAGCCTCCCATTCAAGTTATTAAACATACTTCTGGCTTTCTTTCTTTCTGCAGCTATTTAGTACGTTTCAGCCCGTAAAAAAGGCACAGTCGCACACGGAACAAGCGGCTTCTTCCCGGAGATGCTCGCGGAGAAACGAACCGGCGTTAAAGTTCAAACCTTCTACCGCAGAACAAAGCGAGAGGAGCCACAGCTGCTGCTGCTCGCCCTCCCAAGTCCCCAACCCCCTTTCCAATCCTCCCAGAAATTAAAGCCACATTCTCGCGGACGGCCGAGCGCTCTCTCTCGCGCGCGCGCACGACACGGGACGTTACGGCGTCACTTCTCCGGCGCCCGCGCGCCAGCCGTTGAGGGCGGGGCCTGCCTGGGCCCTTGTTGCCTGTCGGTTGGTCTCTACCTGCTGGCTTGGTTTCGCGTGGGAGGGGGGAGGGAGAAAGGGGCGTTCGTTGGTACGCCGCCTCCTCCTGCGGCGGCAGCCCGTTCGGAGGCGGTTGGTGGGTTACGGCGAGCTCAGGCGCGGTTTCCTGAAGGGACATCCAAAGCGAAGCGCGTCTTTCGCGCAAGTTACTGAAGGTACGTTGGGCCGAGGAGCATCTCTCGGCGGGCTTAGTTTCTGTTTTCCACCCTCTAGCAGGCGGCCCCGAAGCATTGTATTCCATCCCCCATCGCCGTCCTCTGTTATTAGTTATTATTTATTTATCAATTGCTTACAAGATAATAGGTATTAAATAGAATAATAAACATAGTTATGAATACATGGATACATATAAGAAAAATAAAATATAAAAGAAACAATAGGACAGGGACGGTAGGCACGTTGGTGCGCTTATGCACGTCCCCTACAGACCTCTTAGGAAAGGGTGCGGACAATAGTAGACAGTCTAAGGTTAAAGTTTTTGGGGTTGGGGAAGAAACCACAGAGTCAGGTAGAGCTGGGGTCTCCAACACTGCCACTTGAAGCTTGGTGGAAGTCCGCGAGGCTTCAAGTGGCCAAGGTTGGAAGCCCCTGAGGTGGAGTATTCCAGACATTGACCACTCTGTTGCTGAAGTCGTATTTCTTGCAATCAAGTTTGGTGCGATTAACCTTGAGTTTGTATCTGTTGTTCGCTCTTGTGTTGTTACGGTTGAAGCTGAAGTATTCATTGACAGGTAGGACATTGCAGTGTATGATTTTATATACTATACTTTGATCAGACCCAAGGTGGCGTAGTTCCAGATTTTCTAGGTCTAGAATTTGGAGTCTGGTGGCATATTCTGCAATGAGTAGAGAAGAACTCTTCTTGTAAAATATTTCTGGACTTTCTCAACTGTGTTAATATCAGATACGTAATGTAGGTTCCATACTGATAAGCTGTATTCGAGTATTGATCTAGCAAATGTTTTGTATGTTCTAGTTATTAGTATAATATTACCAGAGAAAAAGCTACGTAAGATTAGGTTAACAACTCAACGCCTTTTTGGCTATGTGGTTACAGTGGGCTCTAGCACTTAGATCATTTGAGATGAGTACTCCAAGATCCTTGACAGAGTTTGGATCATCAACAAGGTCTTGACTATTCAGCCTGTATTTTATTTCTGATTTTTTTTGCCAATATGTAGGACAGAGCATTTATTTGTTGAGATTTGAAGTTGCCATCTGTTTGACCATTCTGATACATAATCAAGATCTTTTTGAAGGGTAGCAGTATAGCTTTACATCATCAGTGAAGAGAACGCAGTTGCTCTTAATATGATCACAGAGGTCATTTATGTAGAGGATGAAAAGAGTTAACTGCCTTAGGGGACACCACTGTTGACAGGTACAGAATTTGATAGGACGCTCCCACTTTTGACCATTTGTTGTCTGTTTGACAGGAATGCTTCTATTCAGTTATGCAGGTGTCCAGAGATACTGTAAGATTTTAGTTTTAGAAGTAGTTTGTCGTGTACCACTGAATCAAAGGCTTTACAGAAGTCTATGTAGATTGCATCTATTGCTTTGCCCTGATTGAGTTGTGTAGTCCATATGTTTTTGCAATGTAAGAGTTGTAGATTACATGATAGTTTTTTCCTAAAACCAAATTGTTTATTAGAGAGTAGGTTGTTTGTTTCTAAGTGGAGGTTGATGGATTGGTTAATAATTGATTCCATGACTTTACAGGTGACGCAGTATAAAGAGATTGGTCTGTAATTTTCAACTAGGCTGGGATCTCCCTTTTTGAAGATGGGGATGACCGTGGCTTGTGACCATAGTTTTGGCAAGGAGCTGGTCCTGAAAGATTTTTCAAAGATTATGCTTAGAGGTTCTGCTATGGCAGTGGATAGCTTTTTTAGAAGTATGCACATATTCCGTCCGGTCCAATAGATAGAGATGGTTTTAGATTGCGTAGTGCTTTTTCAACATTGTCTTCTATAAATCGATATGTATTAGATCATTGTAGTTGTCTGTGGTTCGACTAGGAAATACTGGGCATGATCCATTGCTGTTTACAAATACTGAGCCAAAGAATGTGTTAAAGAGGTTGGCTTTAATAGTGTCGTCATTGCAGTCTTTACCATTAGGTCCTTTCAGGGGTGGGATGGACCTTGAGTCTTTTAGTTTGTTGTTTACAAAATTGTAGAAAGCACGGGTAGAATTGGTGCGTAGGAGGTTTTCTTTTTGTTTAATGTGATAATTGGTACATTCAGTTTTTATCTGGTGGCATAAATTTTTGTATCGGCTTTTGAAGTTGGCAATGTGACCAGATTTGTTTTTCTGCCAAAGTGATTTCTTTTTGGATTGAAGCTTCCTTATTGTTTTGGGTAATTTGTTTTTTCTGGTTTTGGGAGTTGTTAATGGTACATATAGTTTGATGTCTCATTTGACTTCAAGTAAAAATATGTTGTAATGGTCTTCTACAGTATTGCATCCAGAGAATAGAAATTGCCAATCAGGGGATGAGTGATTGTTGTTTATAAGATCATAGTTGCCTTTTTTGAAGTTATAATTGGGGATTCTGTCGTTGTAATGATTTTTGTGTGGACGTATGTTGAGACAAAAGTCAATCATGTTGTGGTCCCTGTTGGAAAAGGGTTCTTTAATTTGTATTCCGTAAATTGAATTCAAACTATTGCAGAAGATGAGATCGAGGCAGTTGTTAAGTCTAGTGTTGTTGGTTACTAGTTGTTCTAGTCCCAGATTTGTTACTGCATTGTAGAAGGTTGCATGTGTGGGTTCAGTTGTATATTCGTTAAGGGTCCAGTTAATATGAGGTAGATTGACGTCACCAAGAAAGATAAAAGCGTGTGGGCAGGATGCTGCCCATGTTAGTAGTGTACAGTGGTACCTCTACTTATGAAAGGTTCTGGTTATGAAAGTTTCAGGTTACGAAGCGCATCGTCGAGAAAATATTGTCTCTAGTTACGAAATATGTTTCAAGATACGAAAGGCCAAAAATTTCCGAGCTGCTCTGCCATTGGTTATCTCCCAGCATCTTCCTGGCATCCCATTGGCTAGGAGGGATCTTTGTGTATGGGATGAGAATAACGCACCACGCTGCGTTCTCAGTCTCTACTTACGGAATTTTTGTGTTACGAAACGGCTTCCGGAACGAATTAATTTCGTAAGTAGAGGTACCACTGTATTTAGCTTGTTTGCATGTTCAATGTCATAATCAGGGGTTCTGTAACATAGTAAGAACCGAAATGTGATATTTAAGGACAGTTAAAAGACGATGGTCTCAGGAATAACAAGCTCTTGGGTAGCTTGGATGTTTTTTAGATGTAGGGACTTTTTATAGAAGATAGCAACACCACCTCCTCTATGGATATCACGATCTGATCGGTAAACATAATAGTCTCTTACTGTGGTAATGGAGTCAGACAAATATAATGTCGAATTTAACCGTATTTAGTAAGAGGAGAAATTCAGGTATTTTGTTTACTGTTATCTTCGCATCTCCCAGCGGTTCTTCCCTGCCCGCCTGCCTCAGTGTTTGCGGAAAGGGGCGATAACCTCTGGCCTTCTCCGTTTGTGTACACCTGGCATTCCTGCAGTGCAGTGAAAGGACAGCTGCCTCTGTTTCACGGAGCCCTATGAAGTTGACTTGAGATAAGCGGGTTGCATTCTCGCCCGTCCCTCTGGATGTAATGCAAACATCTACTTATAATCTTAACTTAAAACAGAGCTTGTTACTTGAAGAACTTTTTTAAATTTGTTTGATCTTTGTTGTGATCAATTATTTTTTTTATTTTTTTATTTATTTGATTTGTCAATCGCTTACAAGATAATAGGTATAAGTATAAACATAGTTATGAATACATGAAATGGATATATATAAGAAAAATAAAAATAAACAATAGGACAGGGACGGTAGGCATATTGGTGCACTTATGCACACCCCCTACAGACCTCTTAGGAAAGGGGTGAGGTCAATAGTAGACAGTCTAAAGTTAAAGTTTTTGGGGTTTGGGGAAGAAACCACAGAGTCAGGTAGAGTATTCCAGATATTGACCACTATGTTGCTTAAGTTGTACTTCCTGCAATCAAGTTTGGTGCGGTTTACCTTGAGTTTGTATCTATTGTGTGCTCTTGTATTGTTATAGTTGAAGCTGAAGTATTCATTGACAATTGTACTTCAATTTAATTGTGGGCTCGTGATAGACAAGCAACTGCTTTTGTTACTACGGTAGCACAAGAGCGTGGGGCAAAGCAGCAGACTTCAAGGAAAGGTAGCTAGATGCAGAGCCGAGGACTGCAGCAGGCAGATTCATCTTAAATTGAACTTGGAAGTAATGAAAATAAATGGGGAAGGTACAGTGGCTTGAGTTTTACATTACAGAAGTTGCCTCATCAGCGTCATCCAGGTCGTGGTTGTCCTGAAGGTGCTTTTTCAAGAGGCAACTAGACTTTGTGGCTTTTCTTTGAAGACCTTTCATTTCTCATCCAAGAAGCTTCTTCAGCTCTGGCTGGATGGTGGGGAATGGAAAGATTTATACTTCTTACAGACAACTGAACATTTGCATTCTTTTAGTGAAAAAATAATGCATCCTGTTGCTTTCACTAAAAGAATGCAAATGTCCTATTGAAGAAGCTTCTTTGATGAGAAGCGAAACATCTTCAAAGAAAAGTCAGAAAGTCCAGTTGCCTTTTGAAAAAGCACCTTTGCCTCTTCAGCCTAAGAAAAGACAAAACAGAATGAAGGACTTGCAAGATTGCGGATGCAAAGCAGATATGGTAGCCAGTTGTTTGAGGCTGTATTGGGGTTTCTCAGCAGCATGCCTTAAAAAAAAGTGGAGCAAGTGACTTTGGTTGTCTAACAAGTGGATAGCCAATTGAACTTATAAATAAATAAGATTACAAATTGCAAAGACAGATTGAAAATTGGAGTGAAAATATGACAAAAGTTTTAAAAGTTAGAAAGGATTGGAGGCTCTAGTAATACACATTTCTATATTCCATAATTGTTTCCACATCTTTAGGAAGCAACTTTTTAATTTTATAAACAATATTACACAAATGACTAAGAAAATATAAGAATTGGAACACTAAGAAACCACCATTCTGTGATCCCTTAAACATGGCTCCTTAAACATTTAGTCTCAAAAATATCAAATGGTAATTATGTCTGAGAGTGACAAAATTTAGTGTTTTGTGATTCAGTAAAGGCAAAGGCAGAAAAATTGTCTAGGTTTTGGCATCATTTCAAATTCTTGGCTACACTTTCTTACTACTTCAGATACATACACACACACACAAAATTAATGATCATTTGCTAGAATTGGTTATGAATTTAAAATTTTGGCTTGAAAACATAAATGCCAATAAGCACATGTAATCAATCCAAAAGATTTTTAATGTATTGCCTTTGAGAATCTATTTCCATGTTTTCTGAAGCAGTTACCTAGAGACCATAAAATATATTCATTTTGATGTACTTCTGAAAGTAAGGTACAAAGTAAGACCTACTTTGAACACCAATTTTCTGAATTCTCTGAAAAGATTAGCTTTTTCACAGATGGGAAGTTCTGATGCTTAACTCCAAAGCGAACAAGATTGGAGGGGGCCAAGGTTTATTGCTAGAAGGTATATCTAAAATAAATCTTTGGCCAATGTTCCAGATTCTTATTAAATCAAAAAATAATGTTCCATGCAAGAACCTAAGTTCACTGGTAATTTATCTGTGTTACAGAGTTTAGCAATAGTGAAATATCAAATGAGTCGCCGTCGGAAGCATGCTCCTCCCATGAGGATGAATGAAGAGAAAAAGAAGCAACTCTGCTGGAATATGCATGATGACCAGAAAAATGACATGATAGATGTAGATGTCATGGATGAAGACCATCCTGTTGCTGGTACAAGTTCATCTTCTGCTGTGCATATTGTGATAAATGATGATAGTGAGGATGAAAATTTGACTCACAGAGAAAAGAACCCCAATCTCCAAATTTCTCAACAGTTGTAGATGAAACAGAAGATTCTTGTCATCCATTGCCATCTATAGCCATACAGCTAAATATTTTGATACTTCCTTATCAACCTGATCCTCCCTGGAAAACTTTGCTTGGAGAATTTACACTTCAGCTTCTTTCTGAACAACATTTAAGTGACAGTATTCAGAAAAAAGGGCTGACTTTGATGACAGCTGAATTTAGTGATCATCTGCATCTTCTTGTCCATGGAAATGATATTATAAAGATGGACAAAGGGGAAGAATCATTACAGAGTACTTATGAACTAGATATTTTAGTTGAATCATCTTTAAATAATGAAATTATGGAAAATTTAATGTGGCTGCAGAAGAAAAAAATAATTATACTGTATCAAAGATCTGGAGATACTCATTCTGTAAGGTAGTCAATTTATATAATTAATAGAACATATCTACTGCTGAATATACTTGAAATTAACAATATGTAGAAAGGTGTCTGAATAGAATATTGTAACTAATGTCTTCTATCTATACATGGAAAATATGATAGCATCAAAGACAGGAATTTTTTCTTCATTTTATTCTATATGCAAAATAGATTTTACTAGATTTATTTTTTGCAGGGCCTATAACTAGCATCTCTGATAAAATGTTAAATATGCCACCTAAAGTAATGAAAAGTTTTGCCCCAGCATATCTTAAGAGAGTATAGTTTTCATATGTTTTAATTTTCTGTTGGGATATGCAAATACAAACTCTTCCCTGAGAAAGTTTTAAAGCTGCTGTTCAGATAGTTCTGTAACTTATTATCTAGACTGTAACTTGCTTATTTCTTCAAATCTGAGGAATTCTTTACCTGTAAATTGGATTTTAACTGGAATCTTTACTAAATAAATTAAATAATGTGTGTTTGTGTGTATAGCATGAAATAACCAAAGGTAAATCACAAGTATAAACTAATTAAAAAGGAAATGCTTTTGATATAGCTATATTGTTATAAACAATTCTTTACCAAATCATTAACATTTTTAATTTAGCAAATTTTATTATGGGGGTATTTTTTTTTTAAAAAAGTTATAAACTCAACAAACCGCATTTTATCCATAATCAATTATTGGCTCTTCTAATGTTTTATGTAATTTCAGTTTAACTCCCTCAATCCCACTACTTCATTTCACTGATTCTGTGAAACAGCTTGTTTATTTTTTCTGCTCTGCTGGTTTAAATAGCACCTATAGAGTTTATTATGTCATGGAAAAGGAAATGCAAGTAATTGATTATATTATTAATTACATTATGGTTCAGTGTTTTATGAATACATACCAATAACTGTTTGGTTATTTAGTTATGAATCTCCTTCACTAAATGTATTTATTTAGCCTTTAGTTATCTTCATCTAGGATTCTCAAGACCACAGCTATCAAACTCCTGGCCTGTGGGCCAGATGTGTCATGTGGGCTATGCCAATGCTGGATTAGTGAAGGGGGAAAAGTCCCAATACTTCATGTGACGTTGCTGTGACGCCGCAAATTTGACACCCCTGCTCGAGATCATTTGCCCCGTTAATAGGATGTGCCTAGTTTTCTTTTGCCTTGTAGTTATTAATTGGAATATACTTCCTTGCAAATCACAAATAGTAGTTATGATTTCAATTTTTAGGAAAATATTAAAATATAACTAATAAATGAAAATATTTGTAAGTCAGGGTTGACATGATAGGTCCTTGGTGTTCTCTGAGCTTGCTTGTTTTCTTGCAGATGTTTTGTTACCCAAACTATGTAACATCATCAGTGCTACTAAGGAATGCAGTTTGTTCTCAGCTTTATATTCTGCTTGCCTACCAGTGTTGGTGGGAATGGTCTTAGAGATTCTTTGCTTAGTTCAAGAAACTGCCAAAGAAGCCAACAACAAATAGTCCAAATAATCTGTAAGACTACCCCCACCAACACTGACAGGTGAGCCACTAGAATATAACCCAACAGCAAACTTTACTCCTTAGTAGCATTGTTGCTGTTACCTAGTTTGGGTAATGAAATTTCTGTAAGAAAACAAATCAGCTCAGAGAGCACCAAGGATCCCTCATATCATTATAACTTGACCTGTTAAATTATTTTTAACGAACCGTTGTCTAACCTGATATCCCTTTCATTATGAAATATGTTAGTCCTCATATTCCAACCAGTATTGATTAATTGTTTTAAGAATTTAAGAATTGGTTTAGTATATTTGAGGAAAATTAGATTGGGAAAGGCAGCTTTAATATTCTCACTATGCTTTCATTTGTTGTTATTTTATTCTTTTTTGCTTATTTCCTAGTTACATTAAATTACTTTTCCACATTTTATTGTATACGCTACAGTTTGTCTAAACTTTTTCCGTCAACATTTAATTCACAGGTTGGAATATATCTTCTTGAACTTGGCATAAGTAAGTTAGAATTCCTTAGTGATGGTGGGGGAAGAATAAGAAAGGCCAATCAACTCCTTCAGAAACTAATGGAAAAATTTTAGCACTTTGTAATTCCAGGTAATCATATTTTTCAGACCAGATCCTTAAAATGTTTATGAATGACATCACTTAATTGTAAATTCTGGCAGAATCTGTGCCATGTTTGTTTGCCAGTTTTCTCTATGTTAGGTTAGGTTTTGGCCATTTACTTCAAGTTCTTTTAAGAATGGCAGCCTTTGGTCACTTCTTCAATATAAATTTAGCATAAGTTGGTTGCTAGAAAGATGCTTGCCTTTCTGCCCCCTAAATCAGTTTGCAGATAAGTTTGAGTTAGGGTAAGATTTGCAGCATTATTACTGTTATAAAATCCTAAGAAAAAGGGAATGAGTGAGGAAGTATTTTGTAAATACTCCATTCCTCTTAGCTAGTCTAGTACTACCACTTGTGGCACATAAGAAATTAAAGAAACTGAACTAGATATATTTGGAGTAGTGAGAATATTGTTACAGATAATTTGGAATGTTATCATTAGTTTGGTTGTATTGTGGAAGTGTGTAATATATGGTTTTATGGAATTTTGCATGATACTTTTCTAATTGTTCTCCCTCCCTCCCTCTTTTTAACAATGTGAATTGCCCATAATCATTGCGGAGTCAGACAGCCTTCCAAATCTAAATAAATCCCATTCAACAACCAACTTCAACTCTATATTCAAACAAAGATTCTCTAATTTAAGCCTATTGTACATTTTTTAAAAACAAATACAAGTTCAATATATTAACTTTCTCAGTGGACAGCAGAAGAGCAAGAATCTAGTCTGCACCTTCTGCCCACAAAAAGCCATATTAACCACTTTTCCAACTTCCTACCCCCCATTTTATTAACATTTTAGTCAAGATGCTGCCAAATTCATTCCCAGACACACTTAGTTCTCTTGACTTAGTTTTAGGATTTGTGGGGAAAACAGGTAAAATTTTAGGTCATATTTATAGAGAAATATTGAAAATTCAATATTCAAATGGGTTCATAAACTTAAATGCCACTATATATTTCTTGTAGCCAATTCACAACATTATTGTTTCATCATTTGTTTATACACTTCAATTTTTAGGTGTTGTTTTCTTATCCCTCTTTGAAAGCTTGGAAGCATTGTTGCACTAAATATTATATTTTTAATGCTCAGATACTTTTTTCAACTTTTTATTTCTTATGTACTTTAAAAGTATTTATAATGTTACTAATAGTCAATAGCATTGCACATTTTTAGACATTCTGAAGAAGATGAGGAATCCGATAGAGATATAGAACGGCAAAATATTGAAGAGTTGTATGACTATGTGAGGCATGTACATCAAAAAGAGTTACATTTTTTAAAGGAAAATGTACAACATTCTGCATTGATTCCTGTTCTCAGGCCATATCAAAGTGAGGCTGTAAATTGGATGCTGCAACGTGAAAATTTAGAAATATACCTACCAATGGTAAGTATCTCAAATAGCAACATGAGTACATATATATGAACATGTTAATAGTAAATACATGATCATGTATATGAGGAGCTTGCTAGGTCCTTCTTTGGGCTAATGTTGCTTAACATCTTTAGAATTTATAGAACTATTAGGAAATACAATGGTCAGTTTGCATAGTACATCAATAGAAAGGTCAACATATAAACTGTTGTATATCAGACAAGCAGTCCTTAAACATTGCATCAATAGTGACATTCTAATCTAGATTTGTTTCTTAAAAAATGACCCTCCCCCCCTCATTAAACTCTCTATTTAAGAATAGCCACTCAGAGATCCCAAACAGTTTCAGAAACAGACATTGTAAGAAGAGATTTTATGGAATGCTTTTATATTGTGGGGAGGGATTACTCAGCACAAAGTTGCAAGTTGCGGTCATGTGACATTGTGTGTAACATCCACTGGTGAATTGCTTGATGATCACAGCTAGAACTGACATCAAGTATGGTTTCACTTTACAACATTTTGCTTAGCCACTGAGTTGCCAGTCCAACTTTAGTCAGTAATTGATGACTACCTGTATTTTTAATATCAGGTACTAATTTAGTTAAAATGATTCCATATAATGAGGTTCCATATAAGTTCTTCCTCAGAAGTTCAATTTGCACTTTAAGGATATGTGAAATTCAATGAATCTTACTGTCTTGTTCTTTTCTTTCATCAGATAATGCTCTCCACTACTTATGGAGAGAATTTATTACTCTAGATGGGTTGAAGCTATACTATAATCCTTTTACTGGCTGGTAAGAATGGATTGCTTTAATATTATGTTCAAAAGCAGAATGTTGAAACAATTGAGTGTAGCTGATAATGTATTTAGAATTCTAAATATTTAATTCAGTAGGTCGATTGAATTCATAACAAAAATCCATATTTTTTAAATCTTCAGTGTAATCCGTGATCGACCTGTTGCTGGGCCTCGCTGGCCTGGAGGAATATTAGCAGATGAGATGGGACTTGGAAAAACAGTAGAAGTCTTGGCTCTTATTTTGTCACATACTCGTAAGGATGTCAGACAAGATGCTCTGATGTTACCAGAGGTGAGAAATCTGCATTGTGGGTGGATAAAAACTATTCCAATATTCAAATCCTATTCAGTTCATTGCTTGTAATTGGAATATGTAATTGGAATATGTAAGCAATTATTTCTCCTAAATCTGTTGCCTTTGAAGTTTTTAAAACAATTTGACCCTTTTATTTTTCTTTTATAATTTGTGTCAAGAGAAAAGATTCAGTTATGAATATAATATGCTACAAAAACTGGAATGAAGTAGAAAATCATATCACAATAAATTCTACAGGATTAATAACAATCAGTCTTCATTCTTAAACATTATTTTTCCCCCTTCTCAATCCATAATTTAACGTTGTTTCCATTTCCCAATTCATTCTATTCTCTTAAGAGCACTGCACAGTCTGTTTGCATGTTCATTTCCTTTTAGTCTACTTCAAACATTGATACTTTACTACCCACTGAGCTTTTCATTGTCTACTAGAGTGTTTGGTCATCTTTTCTGTTTTTGTTCTACATACAATGTGACACATTGGCCCAGGCATTAAAACGTTCTACAGTATTTCTCAAAATTCTGGTGATTTAAAAATTGCTTTGTTTATATGGGCTTTAGCATTTATTCTGGAGTTGTTCAGTTCCTGAATTAGAAACATATTTCTTCATAAATTCAGCAGGCATAATTGTTTATAACATTATTTACATAATGGAATCCAAATATGTTTTCCATTCTCTATTTATGCATTCTCTACTCTTGTTTTGTGACCTGTTCGTTAACCAGTAATGAACCATATAAATATCCATCTGGTTGTTTCAGGATCACATTCCAATCTAAGACTTGAATGCCTAAAATATTAATTAATTGATTAATACTAGTAATTATAACTAATAATAATTTAATAGAACATTTGGGGGATGGTTCATTTGGTAGCATATTGGAAACCTCAGTTTTCTGTATAACAAGTGAGAGAAGGCATACTAGTTTTATGAAGAAATTTGTTCAAAATCAATCTGCTCTCTATCATGCCTATTATATAACTCTGGTGTAGCTGTATTGTAATAATTTATCTGATTCTTTTTATATTGAAAATATAAGCAATAACAATATTTCTTTACCCTTGGAGAAAAACTAATCCCAACTAAACTTTTAAGTGATTTTGTTAAAAAAATCATGTTAACTAGGATATGATTATCCTATTTATAAAAATTTTCTTGTGTTTCTTGTGTTATTCACAACACAGTTCAATTAAAAAGTGTTGCAAAAATGGTTAATCAATCTTCAGAATTTGAAGCTTGCTAATTTGACCAATTTGTAGATATAACTTTACCAATAGCCATTGGCTATGAACAGAAGAGAAAGGATGTGTTCCTGGAAAATACAGGGCAGAACTTTTTGTATGGGATAACTTTTTGTATGTATGTATTTCCATGTAGCTCTCTTCTAGAGTGTCCCTTTGTGTATCTTTATACATGAATAGAATGACTGACAAGCTTTTCACATAAGCACAGTATGCTTTTTCACAGGCTTCCCATGAATAAATAAGGTCCACCTGTATATTTAAATTGGTGAAAAGATTAATATTTCTAAGTATTGCTTTAGCAATAATGCTTAATTCTTACAATTTCCTTTTCCAGTCTTAACTCTACAGTGTTAATAAATTGTTATTGATTGACATTGAATTTTTATAACAATGTTTAAATTTTCACCTAAATTCTTACATGCTTTGATAAAACTAGTGGCCCAATAATTAAATATACATTTTATTTTTGCCATGCTTAACGTTTGTTAATTATTTAGGTAGTCTGTGACATAATGATGTTAAAATATATTTCAGGGGTTTTTTAGTAAACTTCTTTGTTCCACCACATCCTGCTGAAGGAAGTAAAAGAAAAACATAATGAAAATGCAATTTAAATTAAAGGAAAAAGTCCAATATCCAAGTAAGTATTTTTCAGCAGGTATCATTTGCATAACTATTAGTAAGAAAAAATGGGTCTCCAGAGGAAAAAAAGGAGTGTAATGCTGAAGTTTCTTCATAGTACATACAACTACCATATAGAGTTCAATTCAAGGTGTTGATTTTCAACTTTAAAATTCTACATGGTCTGGGGCCAGGTTATTTGACAGGTCAATTTTTTTTCCCAGTTATATCTACCAGGAAGGGCAGGGTATGTTACTGGTCTCTCTTAAGGAGGTCTATCAAGTGGGACCAGAAAGAAGGGCCTTCTTTATGGAGGCTTTCTCCCTGTGGAACATCATTCTCGTGGAAATAAGATTGGCTCCCATCTTGATAGGCTTTTGGAAGGCCCTGCAAATATGGTTTTGTCAATGGGCCACGGAATCCCAGGAGCCCATCAATGGCTGATTTGCTTGTGTGGCCAGGATGTGGAGATTGTTGGGTTTTATATTTTGGTTTTATTTCTCTAAGCCACCTGGAATAACCAGAAGTGAGTTGGCTGCCCATATGTGTTTTCTTAATAAATAATAAATATTCACTTTTTTTACTTATTTAAGATACTGATAATACTGTCTCTCACGGTATGTTTGAAATAAACACAATTTGTAAAAGTTTTAGTATTCATAATTATTAAAAACTAGAACTATCAAATTCCTAATAAAATGATGTTTATTTCCCCCAAACAGTTATTTACTTATAAATTAATAAAACATGCATTGTCTCTCAGATTTCTTAATAGCTCTATGGGAAAAAAACCTGTCAATATGTTTAATGTGAAATTACTTTTCTATTCTTTCAATTAATGAACTTTCAAGAAGTACTCACTGCTTGAATTTTTTCCAGTTCTTATTTTTTTTCCAGTCTTTCCTAGAAGATTTCCTAATACATAGGTGGTTCTTGTAAGCCCTTTTATGTGATTAATTTACAACCACGTGCAGAGGAATTTCAACTCTAAAATCAGTACATCTCAATAATGAGAGTCTATTTGGGATTTCTTTTGTAAAATAGAAACACATTATCTGAAGGATATGTTATAATATATATTGATCTACCAGTTAAAGTTTGGATGAGAAAATCTGTTCAAAGGTCCTAAAGTTACATAAGTAAATTATGTTAACGTGGTATATTGTTGGAAAACCCATGGTTCACATCAGATTAAATACTTAGTTTATCCTGAAGAATTTTCCCCCGAATATTTTCCCCTCTTACACAGAAAACTAAGGCACATATCAAATTGTGTAGTGTTCTATTATTAAGTATGTAATGCTTTCTATATAACTTGGTACATATGATAATTGAAGAGTTATGATTGGAGAATAAAAGCACTGTAGGTTAGCAAGAAATAAGAATTTAAAGTTTTTAGCAGAAAATACTACCTCTGCCAACTAGTAACAAAAATTAATCCAGAGCTTATAAATGTACAATAAAATCTTAAAATTTCTTTGCAATCTCTCTTCACAGTTTGATCAAAATATTCATTCTTTATATAGGTTTGCGAGTAATGCTTTTAACAGCTGTAAAAGAAATGAAAGTGAAGAAGGGAGCATCCATTGTTGCAATTTTTAAGTATGTCAGTCCATATATAAATACGATGTTCAGAGGAACCGTCGGATTCTTAAAAGAACTCTGGAAAAATAATTGCAGCGAAGGTAGTGGAGCAAGTGAAAGGCCATGGTCTTGCTGGCTCTTTCAAGTTGGGCAGAAACTACAAGGAGCAGTTGTTTTGTAACAGATCCAAAAAACAGGTGAGCTTGAAGAAAAGAATAATTTAGGATTATTTAAGTACATGTCCATTGCTATAATGAAGCTTTTTTGGGGGACAGAAATAAAAGATAGGCTACCAGATCCATTGAATAGGAATTACAAAATTCCTATGGGAACATAGGTCATTATTTAAAATTAACCTTATACATGGTTGTATCATCATATTTTAAAATACAGTGCAAAGATTTATACAAAAGCTCTTTGTATGAACAATTGTAAGTATGAAGCCTTCTACTAGTGCAGAAACCCAGTCTTCTTCCATGTAAGTATTCAAGATGTTCTTGCAGAATAAAAGGCAAAGGGTTACATGATGTATAGAATGTTTATGAGTGGGCCCCTTTGATAGGTCTTTGACATGTATGTTCAATTTAAGAGCTTAACACTTAAATAAAAAATCTTTTTAGAAACTCTTTTGTGGACTTCCCATTCCCATTCATGATTTCTTTTAAATAGTAATGAAGTTTGTACTAAGTATGTTCTTAATTGTCCCTAATCTTTAAGTATTTTGACAGAATTGTGCACAATTTTGGCAAAACAGAGTATAGATCTTAATTATTATAAATTAATATTATAAAATAAAGATTATATATCAAATTAGTATGAATAGGTTTTTTAATGACTCATAAGAGAATTGCACTATAATTTTAATTAACAAGAATATTGAATTGTGGGAGGAAAGGAATTTGTACATCAATATCTGTATGCTTATAACAAATCAGTTTGGAGATTGCCAAGTATACTCAATACAATGAAATATATATTCTAAACAGATATCCCCACTTGGTATTGTATAAAAGTTAAGACATAGTGGCTCACACATGTAATACAAGCCCTCTCCAGATGTGCCTTTCAGGTGTGTTTGAGGGCTTCCAGAATTTGTTTCTGGTGAGAATTATATGAATTATCGTCAGAACACATAAAGAGGGTTCAGATTGAGGAATACAGCATGCAGAGTTGATGTTTCTAGGTCTTTCTTTCTCTAACGTCAAAGAATTAGGAATTAATATTATGAGAATTAAGTTTAGGTTTTTTTATATTTACAGAAAAAGCAAACTTCAAATAGATCTCAGAAGAAAATTTGCCAGTCCGTAACACTGAAATCATAGAATTGAATGATAAGGATGCATGTTTCTACAAATGCCTCTAAAGTTACCTCAGGTGATAGATATTACAGCAGAAGATCATGATTACTGTGCAACAAGTAAAGATAGTAGTGAATCAAATCTAGATTCTAAGCGTTGTAAAACTAAACATTCTCAGTGTAGATCAGTGACAATATGCTTAGATCCAAAGATGAGATATGTTGTAGTGTTGCTGTTCCTAAAAACATGGATGAACTGAAAAGATGCCAGGATGCCTTAGAGAACAGTCTTCAGTCTGTCAAGAAACACACTAGCATCTTTAAACACCACCCTGGTTCTGTGTTTCCATTCAACACCTCTGATTACCGCTTTGAATGCATCTGTGGTGAGCTTGGCTTGGTTGACTACAAAGCTCGGGTACAGTGCCTGAAACTGTCACCTGTGGCAACATGCCGAATGTGTGAATTATAAAGAAGAAATCTTAAGATCAAGCCCTTTTACTGCCCCCACTTGCCTTGTAGCTATGAAACCAGTTCCTACAGGAGCAACTCTCATCATTTCTCCAAGTTCAATCTGCCATCAGTGGGTTGATGAAATTAATAGACATGTGAGATCATCGTCCCTTCGTGTGCTGGTAAGAAGCATTTCTTATAAAAACAGTAGTACAGTAAGAGTTCGAAGAATGTGATGGATCTCTGAACAGCAAGGAGAAGGAAATATATTTTCTTGTGGGTATATTTTGTATAGCACAGGTGGAAATACATGCCTTTATAGAGGCTGGTGGAAAATACCAGGTTTTTCAATTTATCTGTACCTGCATGATAGCAACAGTAATAGCACTTAACTTATATACTGCTTTATAGTGCTTCACAGTCCTCTGTAAGCAGTTTACAGAGTCAGCATTTTGCCCCCAACAATTTGGGTCCTCATTTTACCCACCTTGGATGGATGGAAGGTTGAGTCAACCTTGAGCCTAGTGGGATTCGATGTGCCAAATTTCAGGCAGCTGGCTGTAGCAGAAGTACCTTGCAGTATTGCACTCTAACCACTGTGCCGCCAAGACTCGTTATTGCTATCATTTACAAAAACAGTTTTGAAGTTCATTGTAAGCTGGATAAAATATTTTTGTTCAATTTGTTGCTAGCAAACTTCAGAAATTACAGTAGAAAATCAGCCAATTGATGTATTTCTGTATTAAAGGGATTAAGTCTAATTGTATACTTCCTCATGTGCATGCAGACAACTCAAGACAAACCTTGAAATGCTATGTGAGTGTTTCAATGGATACTATTCCTCTAAGCTCAAAGAGATGTATTTTTCTCACCAGCACATTTTATCACATGCTCCTTTTACAAAAGTATTCAGCCATGTTTTATTTCACTCTACTAAGCTATTAAGCTATCACCATAACTTTACTTTTTTTATTTTAATTTTCCTTGGGCCTCTAATAAATCATTATAATTTATCATTTTCCTTAAATCCAATCTATTTGGTGTATCATGGCCTCCATGGTTGACAGGTATTTTTCATATAATGTTTCTTCTTAATTTTTCTCCATGTTTGTAATAATGAATCTCTTATTAATGCCTATTAAAATGACATGTGTTTTACCTTTTTTCTCCCACAAATATGCGTGCCAACCTTCCTGGAGGTCACGACCTTCTATTGTTAGTATTTTTTTATCTCTTAATTTGACCCAGTCCTTGACCCAATTTAATATCACTGCTTGGTAATATAATTCTCATTCTGGTAGCCCAAAACCACCTCTGCTTTACTATTCTGCATCAATTTTAGTTTAATGCGTGGTTTCTTACCCAGCCAGACGAATTTCGTTGTTATTTTGTTTAGTTCATTGAAAAATGGTTTTCCTAATTTTATCATCTGGAAAAGGTATATCATTTTAGGTAAGATATTTATTTTCAACACTGCAACTTTGCCTAATATTGATAATTACAGAGTGGAAAAAAATAAAATATTTGGGAATATGGTTATCTGCTAGTTGCTTATCAATAAAAGAAGATAACTATACCAAATTAATCAAACAAATTAGGAGAGAACTTTACTTTTTTAATGAGCAAGGAAATGCTTAACTTTACGATGGGCAACCATTTTTTACTATGTGAACTCTCTAACTGTCAACATTTGCTTTGTCTTGTATTTTTGGGCAAAATCCATGCAGGTTTATCAAGGAGTGAAGAAGCATGGCTTTTTTTGCAACCTCACATCTTAGCAGAGCAGGATGTAGTGATCACTACATATGATGTCCTCCGGTGTGAGCTGAATTATGTTGGACATTCCACATAGCAATAGTGAAGATGGACGCCGTTTCAGAAACCAGAAACGTTATATGGCCATTCCTAGTCCCTTGGTAGCTGTGGAGTGGTGGAGAATTTGCTTAGATGAGGCACAGATGGTAGAATGCACCACTGCAAAGGTGAGGCAATCCCTTGGGAATTCTACTACTGTTTAACCATTGGAGATGTAAAATGTGCCCTTGAACTTTATCCTTCAGAAGTGAGTAAATTACGACTTTCCCCTAAAGGTATTTGCTTCTAAATATTTCCCTTATGGAGGTTTGATAGGATACTGAAGCATATCCATTTTTAATATAATAACTTTACATAATGTATTCTGACAGTTTAAAGAAGTAGGTCATGAAGTCTGTTATATAGCTTCATGGCTTAAAGCAAGAGATTGATTTAATGCTATCTCAAGAGGCACAAGATATGCCCTTTGGGTTTAGAAGATGTAAAACTGTTAGCATTGACTTTGAAAAGGCCCATTCTGGCAGCTGGTAGAAGATATTGCTAAAAAAAAATATTTTAAAAGATTTCTATTATATTTTACAATGTCCATCTCTAAATAATTCAGGGAACTTTATAGAAATATAAACATTTATTATTTATTAATTTATGGGGGTGGCACAGTGGCTCAGTGGTTAAGATGCTGAGCTTGTCAGTTGGAAAACCAGCAGTCCGGATTTGAGATCCAAGCACCACACAATGGGGTAATTTCCCATCCTTGCTCCAGCTCTGTCAACATAGCAGTTCAAAGCATGCAAATGTGAGTAGATAAATAGTTATTATTTTGGTGGGAAGATAACCACTCAGTAATATCATACTGGCCACATGACCATGGGAATGTTTTTGGACAGTGCTGGCTCAATGACCTTGAAATGGAGATGAGCACCACCCCCTATAGTTGGCAATGATTAGCAGAGTAAAATCCACAGGGACTCTACCTTTTTAAAGATGGAATTTATGGGAAATGTGATCAGAATAAGGCAGGTTTGCTGTAAGAGAAGGAGCTCAGTTGTAATGGTCTAGAACAATGATTAGCCAACCTTGGAATTTGGGGACCTGAGGGCACATTATACCATGGCACCAGGAAATCCCAATTAAAATCCATTCTCAACCATGAATATTAATGGGAGACTTTGGGCCAGTTACGTTCTCAGTATAATTATGTAAATTGTACTGAGAAATGGGGAGAAGTTTGTGTATGTGCCATGCATGCTATTTGAGCACCTGAAAGACGGATGGGATAGAATTCTTATCAATAAATCTTTAAAAAGACTTCTGTGATGTATTTAGCAATACATAAGAATATATATATACACTTAAGCTTCAGTTATGAGCACAGTTTTTATTCCTCTATTTATGCACAAACAATCATATAAAGCTTATGAATAAATAAAACATTAAAAAAGAAATTGATAGAATTCTGCCACCATTAAGAAGCTATCCTGAATAAAATTGTTTTTCATAAGCTTGTGAAATCAAGTAACATGGTATCTGGTACAATGATCAGTGTTAAAGTGTTCTGTAGTATTGGGGCTACAACAGAGAAAACCTGTCCCACATTATGAGAGAAGTCAGGGTCTGGAGTAGGCCCTCTCTAGTTGTCTTGGCAGGATGGGGAGAATTAATTTTCAGAAAACAGTTTTCTAGTATAGCCTGAAATTATGTTATAAATGTTTAGAGCACTTTGAATTGGCTCTGAAAGATGGTTGAAAATCAGTGCAGTTATTGAGAAATTGATAGTTGACTAAGAAATAAGTGTTAAATTAGTAAGTTTTACTTACCAGCAGCCTGACAGCTGCATTCTGAGCAAGGTGTGCTTTCCAGAGAGCATGATCGTATGTATCAATTTTGTCAACTTCCTACTCCTAATATTGCATCAGTCTAAATTGGACAAGGGCTCCACTAGATATTGCCTTGATCTTTCAGTGCTGTTTGCTACCTAGCTCTTGGATTTAATATTGCTCCTACATGTCATGATCCTGTCTTATTTTTTCTGTCATCTTGTATAGGCTGCAGAAATGGCACTCCGTTTGAGTGGAATCAATCGTTGGTGTGTCAGTGGCACACCGGTACAGCGAGGACTCGAAGGTGAATGATCATCATAACATTGTCTTTTAAGTTGTTATCAGTGATCAATGACTTATAGTTTAAAAATCAACATTATTAGATTAATTGCTGGTGGATTATGTAGGCTGTTTATAAAATGATGGGCTACTCATTTTAATTTTTCAAAGAAGTCTAGTCTCTGTAACTATCCCAACAATCGTTCATCCTCAAAAGAAAACAATTTTAAACAGGTTTAACTTTTCAGATGATGAGCTGAAGTAGAATATATATATATATATATTCTCTCCCTCCCTCTCTCTCCCCCCCCTCTATATATAACATTTTAAATACATTTTGAAAGATCATTTTAAATACATTTTTGAAAGATTGCCTCTTGCATTCGGTAAACTTTACTCTGTCTTTGCAACAGATTTGTATGGATTGGTACTTTTCCTTGGTGCTGATCCTTACTGGGTCAAATATTGGTGGGATCAGCTTCTATATCGACCATACTGCAGGAAAAATACACAGCTTCTGTACAATTTCGTAGCCAAGATAATGTGGAGATCAGCAAAGAAAGACGTGATTGATCAAGTAAACATTTCAGTTCTAATAACATGTTTTTAGATACCATTTTGTACCCGAACTTTAGTTAATTTTTTTTTCATTTTGTTAGATTCAGATCCCTCCTCAGACAGAAGATATACATTGGCTTCATTTTTCTCCTGTGGAGAGGCATTTTTATCATCGCCAACATGAGGTGTGCTGCCAGGATGCATTGGTAAAACTCAGGAAGATTTTGGATTGGTCTCTCAAACTTAGTAGCTTGGATAGGAGGACAGTGACTTCCATTTTGTACCCTTTGCTGCGTCTGAGGCAGGCCTGTTGTCACCCACAAGCTGTTCGTGGAGAATTCTTGCCTCTACAGAAAAGGTTAATTTTACTTCTCAAAATGGATTTAGATTCTTATTATTAATGTGGAATGTTCAGTCCCTGAAGCTCTATTTACATTATAGCGCTCAAAAATACTTACTGATATTCATAAAAGATGGGCTTTTATTCTATCTTCACACTGTAGATGAATCATTATTACCAGTAGCTGCCAGTAATCTTAACATTACATATGGGTTTATAACAGCAAGCCAGTACAGTTTTTCTTTTCTGATAGTATACAAAACAAAGATAATCACTTCATAAAAACTACATATGACTTGCTTTGAAATTCTGTTTAGGACACTAGATTTCTGCCTTTGTTTTCTTATATATAAGGTTCCTGAATTACATAAAAAATAAATTATCCTTTTTCTGATAAATAACGTGGCTGCTAAGAGTCTACACTGACTTGATGGCATGTAATTAATTTTAATAATATACTAAAACATCTGATGAATAAAGAAATAGAAAAATATCTAAATTAAAATAGATTTAGTCAATTGTCAAACTTGATTCCTTATATATTTTTGCTGGTATATCGTATCCCTTGATATTATTGCTACTATTTAGAGTTACCAATATCTGAGACAACATTTTATAGTCCTGTGAAGTTCTCTTAACATATACTTCCAGTGTCTAAACACAAGTTAATGCTAAACAATCATTTGAGTTTTTTATGACCAAAGCTTAGTTGAGATAGGCTGGCTAGATGCTTTTGTCCTTCTCTTTTTCTTTTTTTCCCTATACTTTTTACCCTTTGTCTGTTTTCTTTTAATTTATCTTGTATTAAATTTTTACTATTGTAATGAATTCTTGATAAAAATTACATATTAAAAAATACAGTGGGGCAAAAAAGTATTTAGTCAGCCACCAATTGTGTAGGTTCTCCCACTTAAAAAGATGAGAGAGGCCTGTAATTGTCATCATAGGTATACCTCACCTATGAGAGACAAAATGTGAAAACAAATCCAGACAATCACATGTCTGATTTGGAAAGAATTTATTTGCAAATTATGGTGGAAAATAAGTATTTGGTCACCTACAAACAAGCAAGATTGCTGGCTCTCACAGACCTGTAACTTCTTCTTTAAGAGGCTCCTCTGTCCTTCACTCATTACCTATATTAATGGCACCTGTTTGAACTTGTTATCAGTATAAAGACACCTCTCCACAATCTCAAACAGTCACACTCCAAACTCCACTATGGTGAAGACCAAAGAGCTGCCGTAGGACACCAGAACAAAATTGTAGACCTGCACCAGGCTGGGAAGACTGAATCTGCAATAGGCAAGCAGCTTGGTGTGAAGAAATCAACTGTGGGAGCAATAATTAGAAAATGGAAGACATACAAGACCACTGATAATCTCCCTCGATCTGGGGCTCCATGCAAGATCTCACCCCGTGGGGTCAAAATGATCACAAGAACGGTGAGCAAAAATCACAGAACTACATGGGGGGAATGACCTGCAGAGAGCTGGGACCAACGTAACAAAGGCTACCATCAGTAACACACTACGCCGCCAGAGACTCAGATCCTGCAGTGCCAGACGTGTTCCCCTGCTTAAGCCAGTACATGTCCGGGCCCATCTGAAGTTTGCTAGAGCATTGGATGATCCAGAAGAGGATTGGGAGAATGTCATATGGTCAGATAAACCAAAGTAGAACCTGTTTGGTAGAAACACAACTCGTCGTGTTTGGAGGAGAGAGAATGTTGAGTTGCAACCAAAGAACACCATACCTACTGTGAAACACAGGGGTGGCAACATCATGCTTTGGGGCTGTTTCTCTGCAAAGGGAACAGGACGACTGATCCTTGTACAAGAAAGAATGAATGGGGCCATGTATCGTGAGATTTTGAGTGCAAACCCTCCTTCCAGCAGCAAGGGCATTGAAGATGAAACGTGGCTGGGTCTTTCAGCATGACAATGATCCAAACACACCGCCCGGGCAACGAAGGAGTGGTTTCGTAAGAAGCATTTCAAGGTCCTGGAGTGGCCTAGCCAGTCTCCAGATATCACCCCCATAGAAAACCTTTGGAGGAGGTTGAAAGTCCTGTTGCCCAGTGACAGCCCCAAAACATCACTGCTCTAGAGGAGATCTGCATGGAGGAATGGGCCAACATACCAGCAACAGTGTGTGACACCTGTGAAGACTTACAGAAAACGTTTGACCTCTGTCATTGCCAACAAGGATATATAACCAAGTATTGAGGTGAACTTTTGATATTGACCAAATACTTATTTTCCACCATAATTTGCAAATAAATTATTTCCAAATCAGACAATGTGATTATCTGGATTTGTTTTCACATTTGTCTCTCATAAGTGAGGTATACCTATGATGACAATTACAGGCCTCTCTCATCTTTTTAAGTGGGAGAACTTTCACAATTGGTGGCTGACTAAATACTTTTTTGCCCCACTGTAAGCTATCCAATCAATATTTTACAACATTTACAACAACAGCAAAGCCTCAGGCTTACAACAACAGCAAAGCATCAGGCGAGCAACTAATAGTGGCATGTAAACATTCCCACCCTTGTCACCACTAGTACTGACCTCTCTGGGAAGTTCAAACAAAATATTTTTTGAAATCACAGTCTCTAGAATTCCACAGAACTTCACTTGACAAAGGCTGCTTTAGACAACAGTATTTTTGAAAGTGACACCTGCTTTCTGTGTAGTTTAAACAGATCAAACGTATATCGGATATGAATTTTATTTGCTTTGTAAGGTAATTTATTCACATGTAAATAATCCAAATAATTTAGAAAATGTCTAAAACTGATTACTTCCTTCAAAGCTAATTATTTACAATGAAATCAACAAAGTTGAAATACTAACTTCAATGTGTCACCATTAATGAATTCAGTTAAAGTTTAGATTATGGCCAGTGACTCAGAAATAATTGCAGTGAATAATTTTCTGTCTATTTGTGTTTTCTCCTTTTTCTTCTCTTGAGGAAGGAGTAGCAATTATTTGTAATTGACAATTCATTCCCTCACTGTACTAGAAATATTATACAAACCTATATTCGGAGGCTACTGTTTCTACTAAATTTTATCATAATGGTTGTTTAAACCATTGTAATTTCAGGAAATGTGTAGATGGGACCTAGTCAGTGGTAGGATTCAGCCGATTTATGCAAACCAGTTGTTAAATTACTCCCCCCCTTCACTATCAGTGAATCCTGGGCACTATGCTGCAGTGGAAAAGCCAGCAATGAAGTGACCAGCGCAAGGGAAGGAGAAGGCCACATTCCCTCTTTCTTCTCCCTGCTCCTCCTTCCCTCCTTCTGCCGGCTGCTCCGTTGTCTGTTTCTCCATTGCAGCACAGCACCCAGAATGCACTTTGATAGCGGGGTGGGGGGGTGTCATTTAACAACTGGCTCGTCCAGGGTCAGGTTGGGCCACGCCTCCCATGACAGCTAACCTGACCCTGGGTGAACAGGTTGTTAAATTATTTGAATCCCACCCTGTGTCTAGTGACTTTAATCTTAGATTAATATAGCCCTCGGTTATTAATTACTCATTCAATGACTATTTGAAGTTGATAGGGATGAATGAGTGCTTAATGACCAGTCCTCTAACCATCCAGCACCCCCACAGGCAGTTGATCACGATCCAGGTGCATGGCAACTGGCTCACATTACAGTTGTTGTAGTATCCTACGGTCATATGATTGCCATTGGTTATTTCCCTGTCAGCTTCCCACAAGCAAAGTTAATGGGGGAGTGGCAGGGAAAGCCACAGTCACTCTTGTAGTGTGCCCACCCTCACCCGTATGGCATTGCAGTGCCCTTTCCAATGTTCCCTTTCACAAATGCCTCAGCACCACTTCCCATGCCTGCCCACATTTGCGTGATGCTGCAGCGCCCCTTTGCATGTTTGCCTGCACTTGTCTCCTCCCCCACCTGCACAGAGTGCCTTTGTTATTTTGGCATCTTAATAGTTAAGATGGCTTATCATATGGCTTTTCCTCCTTTTGCTTTGTTGCAGCACCTTGTGTTATTTTAACTATTCGTTGTTGTTGGTCAGTCTTCTTTTCTTATTTTCCTTTTACTTCTCCAGGTGTCAAGGGACATTCAATGCGGTTGCACTTCTGGTGGCCTCAACCATTGGTAATTGATGATGTTGTAGTGTTGATTAATCACTATTACTTAAGTTAGTTACATTCGCTGTCCCACACTTGTGCTCTCTCCCATATAGTGCAAATTGTAAAGCCTGTGGCCAAGAGTATTGTCCATTCTTTGTTCCGCAATAATTTGGATAGCTATTAGAATTATGTCTGTAATTCATGTTTGGGTCTTTGTTCCAGCACAATGACAATGGAAGAACTTTTAACATCTCTGCAGAAAAAATGTCGGATAGAATGTGAAGAAGCTCATCGCCAATTGGTGTGTGCTCTTAACGGCTTAGCTGGTATTCATATTATTAAAGGTAAAAAGGAAAAGAAAAACCCTGGAAATAGAATGGGATGATTCTTTGACTTGGAAATATATTCTGTTCTTTTTATCTTAATTTGTTATAGGTGGTCCTCAACTTACAAATAAAAAAGGGACCAGAAAATGTGTTGTTAAGCAGTATAGTTATTAAATGAGGCATCGTGTAACGCACTTGATTTCACAACATTTTTTGCCACAGTCATTACATGAATCACCATGATCTTTAAGCAAGACATCCCATGATTGTGACTTGTAACCTTCCCTGCCGCTTCCCCATTGACTTTGCTTGTCAGAAGCAGCTCAGAAAGTCACAAATAGTGTTTAAATGACCACAGGATACTGCAAATGTTGTAACTAAACTACAGTTGCCAAGTATCTGAATCATGATCACATGACTGCAGGGATAATGTGACTGTCATAAGTGTGAGTGCCAGTTGTAAATACAGCAGGCCCAGAACAAGGTGTACTGACTAATAGCAATTACATAACTGGTGGATACTGTCAAAGTCATAAATGATCGTAATTTGGTCATAATAATTTTTCAGCACCATCATAATTTTGAACAGTCATTGAATGAGTATTCAGTAAGCAAGGACTATCTGTATAGATTGAATAAATAGGGGGAGAATATCCAGTCACATTCTATCTGGACTGTGGCTTCCTGACTTATGAATAATAGGTTTTGCATTAAAACAAATGAGGTGTTTGTGATTCTCATTTTTCTAAACATTTTCCAGTTTGATATAATCAACAGAATCAAATATTTTTCTATAATCAGTGGAACACATATTGACTTCTTGGTATTCTTTGGCTTTCTCAATTATCCATTGTTCAGCAGTAATAATGTCTCATGTTCTTTGGCCTTAGCCAGCTTGAACAAGAATTGATGGAATATCTATAAAAATATGGCAAGAAGAAGAGCTTGTAAAGGTTTTAAGCAAAACCCTGAAAAATTGCAGAGGCCATTGAAGAGGTCAGTCTTCATACTAATTCCAAAGAAAAGGATAGTTGAGGTATGCAACTATTATATAATATCTTTAACTTCACATTCTAGCAATATAGCGCTAGATTATAGCCCCTTAGGGAAAGGAGATTCCAGACATTCAAGCCATGGAATGTGTTAAGAAAAAATATCCATTTGTTCTGACTTAGTAATGACTAGGATGGTGATTTAATTTTCTTCTAGTATTAGTAGGGAATGTTTGTTCAGATATCCAGTTTTGCTTTGTTCAGTTTTTGGTCTCTTTTCACATTCATCCTTTGAATTCATTCCACATTTCTTCTAGTTCCCTATCAATGAGATTAAGCCTTCAGTATGATTTTTGATGTTCTCCTTAAAAATCGTGGCTATATGCTCAAATCACATCAAGGATTCTGGTTGATTTTCTTTTTTTTCCACTTTAGCTTAACTTTGAACCTGCACATGAGAAGTTCATGCTCTTTTTACTGTCAGCCCCTAGCTAAGTTTGGTGTTATAATTGAGCTCTGCTATCACTTTATACCAGTAATATAGTTAGTTTTATTTCTGCGTATGTATAGTGATGTCCATGTTTAGTAGTGATGTCCATATTTATAGGTATCATTTTGATTATTTGAAGACTGTGTTAGCAATGAAAAATCATTGGTAGAAATGGATAAGTCATTCCCCTGCTCCATATAGTTGAATTATATCTTCATTATTTTCCCCTTTGGCATTCCAATCTCCAGCAGGTATGTTTGCATATTCTGTTAATTTCAAATTGGACTTGAGCATTAAACTCATTAACCTCCTCTTCTTTGCATCAGTAGCTGGAGTATTAACTTGGATAATTTTCATATTAAAGAGTGATCTGCAACATCTAAATCACACTATTAAATCATTAATTGCACTGTGATCGAGTATTGTTCTTGCTGCATCTTACCTAACTGAAAGCTTAGTGTGTTCTCTATTTTTTGTGCCCAAATAGTGAACAGTATAATCTTCTTTCTGAAAGCACCCACTTTCAGTCCATTTAAATTCTCTGATGTCTAAGATATCAACACAATATTTAGTTAACTTCATTTCATCATTGCTGAACATCCCCATATTTATGCTTTTTAGATTCTATGTTATGACTGTAATTTTATCATTGTAACTTCATTTTTTTCCTGCATGAGATGGTGGCATCTACACTAGATGCCCTGAAAGCTTTAAATTAGCCATGCCATGAACCACCCTTAGTAATTCAAAGATTCTCAGCACTTCTGAGTTGCATGTTGAGGAGCATCCAAACTGAGGGCGCCTTCATTCAGAGCTATATTGTTAGTCAGTTTATCTTGACTATCCTGTACAGCATGAAACAATACCTTTGTCATTGTTACTAAGTAATCATCTGCCTCCAGCATCTTCTATGTTGCTGCTGTCCAAGTAGGAGTCTGCTAGTTTGGTTGGGCAACTGGGTAAACCTTCATGCCTTGAATGATCTTGCTGGGATTTTATACACTTGGCATACATTCCTGATGTTCTTTGCTCATCCTTCCTAGGAACACCCCCCCCACACACACACACATATTGCTGATTATAAAACACATTTGTTAAGGCATTGGTCTTATATATTATTTTATGCTTATGAAACTTGAAGCAGCTTCAGCTTTGATCTGAAGCTCGCCGGATTTCTTTAAAATGAAGTGAGAAATATTCTTTTTTTTCCATAGTAGTTTGGCTTTTAAATATCAAGTGAATGTAAATTCTGGATTTAAATGCCAAAAGGAAACGTTACTCTTAAATAGCTTTTTTGGAGTTTGTTTTAGTTGAAAACAACAAACGAATTTATGAAATAAAAAGAAAACTCTCACGAACCATTTCCAATAAATTTAATACTTTGTCAGGAAGTACATCTGTGGAGATTCTCAGTCATCTAGGTCATAGTTGTCTCAATTTTTTTTTTCAGAAGGCAACTAGACAGTTTTTTCCTTGAAGAATAGTATAATGCATTCATAGGTACCTGTCATAGTACCTGCCCTGGTAGCAAACTTGGGAAAGAAAATAATACCATATAATTCTTCCTGCAAGGAAAAACAAGGAAATGAGAGCTGAAAGACCAGATTGAAGTAGGAAAACCATAATTGTGTCTCTTAAACATAGATCATGTGCTCTGCCTTTCAGCATAAAATACAGTAGCATTTCAAAGTTTGTGAACCCTATGGATTTTCTATATTTCTGCATAATATGAATCTAAAATGTGATCTGTTCTCCAAATAAGTTCTAAAACTAGGTAAATATAACCCAATTAAACAATTGTGTCAAAAAATTACATTTATTTATTGAGGAAAATAGCAATAGCACTTAGACTTATATATCGCTTCACAGTGCTTTACAGCCCTCTCTAAACGGTTAACAGAGTCAACATATTGCCCCCAACAATCTGGGTCCACATTTTATCAACCAGAAGGATGGAAGGCTGAGTCAACCTTGAGCCTGGTGAGATTCGAACTGCGGGCAGTCAGCAGTCGGAAGAAGTAGCCTGCAACACTGCGCCACTGTGACCTAAATCTATTCTGTGTGTAGTAAAAGTAATCATTTTGACTTATTTTTCCAATTGGTCTTTATGGAAGGACAGTGATTTCCACCTCTGATCAATGTCTGTTAGAAGGGAGGAAAAGAAAATTCCCAGGAACACATGGATTTGGATTTAGGAAATCTGGGTTTTAATACGTCAACTTGTGGAACTTTGGAAAATAATTCATTAAAGGATATAAGTGCTGAGAAGAGAAGAAAATGAATTATTGGATCTTGAGTTCTAATGTGAGGAGATTATGTCAGGATATTAACTGTCTATTGAACGGACAGTGCATAAGCTTAATCCACTCAGCTGTAATAAGTTCCTCAGTTTAATGTTATCTTGATGTTATACAGGAAGTCCTCAACTTATGACTATAATTGAGCCTAAAATTTCTGTTGCTGAGACATTTGTTAAGTGAATTTTGCCTCATTTTATGACACTTCTTGCTACAGTTGTTAAATTTAGTGACAGGGTTGCTAAATGAATCTGGCTTCCCCATTGACTGCTTGTCAGAAGGTGGCAAAAGGTGACCACATGACCCTGGGACACTGCAACTGAATTTTGATCACATGATGCTGCAGTGGTTGTAAGTGTGAAAAATGGACATAAGTCACTTTTTTCCAGTGCTGTTGTAATTTCAAGCGGTTACTAAACAGTTGTAAGTCAAGGACTACCTGTATTTAATTTCTTATGAACTGGATTTAAATGTTTCCGCATGTTTTTGTGTTTATATTTTTCAAAGAGATTGTATATTTAAATATTGATTGTTTATAAATACTACATACTCATTTTTACCATTTCAACCAGATAGTTTTGATAATGCAAGGGAACTGTCTTGTCCAAATCGTATAAGCTTTAGCATAACTTTAAATGATAATGTAATGATATTTTGCATGGAAGTTACAATTATTAGCAAGTGGAATTCTCAACTTTTGAGTTCAAGTGCAATGGGAAACCACAGTTTGTGGTTTCTGCCTGAATGTCTGGTTTATATATTTCCTCTCCCCTCTGTATTTTCATGATTGTAAGGAGAGATTTGAAGTTTGTGCTTAAGAAAACAGAGTTACACATTATATACCTGCTTTGAAATTTATGATTTGTTTAACTTAAAGAACAGGTCAGAATCTGAAATCCAACTTCAATAGCAGGTTCTTTTCAATATCAGGCATATTGGAATATGGTTTAAATTTGAAGACAGATTGAACTGATTTCTTTGAAGTCATAAAACTAGAACAGAAAGAGAAACATGGATATCAATTGATAGTGGTTTCCTATTATACTTGAATTGGGCCTGGTTCATTGTTTGAAGTATAGCACAACTAATCACTAGTACCTGCCCTGGCCCTATTTTGTCTTCAAAGATAATAATAGTCATCTCCTGGTATATTTTTTCCAACTTCAACTACAAGGCATGCAAAGAACAGCAAGGACAATACTTTGAGAACTGGCAAGCAAAAAGCAATTTTCACAAATAATATAAAGCTGTTATTAACTCATTTACCTGAGTTTTAGTAGAAGGATTATAGCAATGGAAAGAATTCAGTGAAAGCATTCCACAAGTCTATTTGATAAGAAGTTTGACTTACCATCTGGTAACTGAAATAGACCAATATATGGCAGATTCATCCTGAACTACCGGAACAAGGGAGAACTGGCAGGCCAAAGATGGAACTTCGGATTTTGGACATTTTGGTTTGTTAATTCCAAAAGAATTTCCAGATTAATGCTTCATATTATTTCGCCTCCACATCCTCCTCAGTGAAGAGAATGACTCAAGAAATGGCATCTTTTTATTATGGGAATAATAATTCTATGGTAGAATCTTTTTTTTAACTTCATTTTCAGAGTGAAAGTTTGATAATTCAAGTCCTTTTCATGTGTGCATCGTGCATATATTTTTTAATTTAAAGGTGCTTCTTTAAAAAATGGTGGTGATAATGTGTACATAATTTTATGTAAGCAGAAAATAGAAATGCAATGATCTAGTCTGAAATGTGCTAATTTTTCAGGAGAATATGCTTTGGCAGCAGATTTGTACAGAGAGGTTCTACGTTCCTCTGAAGAACATAAAGAGAAGCTCAAAACGGATTCGTTGCAAGTATGTAACTAATTTTTTTTTTTGAAAGAGCGCATAGACTAGTAAATGTGTTAAAAACTTAAACCTTTATGAATTCATTTATGAATAAACAAGTATGGGGCAATTATTACATCTCCATTTCATTTTATTTTGCAATTGTGATTGATGCAGATGGATCTAAATAATACTGTTAAAGAACAAGACATAAATGTCTTAAATAAATGCAGTTCTTTCTTTAGAACAACTCAATATCACTCACATCGAGGCACGCATCTCTTCCCCTGGCCTCTCATGACTGTGGGGATGCTGCAACAGTCATAAGTGTGGAAAATGGTCATGTCATTTTTTTCAGTGCCATTGTAACTTTGAATGGTCACTCCACACAAGCAAAGTACCAGCAAAAGGGGAGGGGGGAACTCCAGAGGTGTTCCTGAGACAGGAAGTCTAGTCCTGCCAAGAATGTAATAAGGGTTAATGGAGAGGCAGTTTCTGTAAGCAACACCAGAATGTTTCCTTCCTGCCTTCCTTACAGGATTAGACCAGTAATTTCTTCTAACAACCGGTTCTCTGAACTGCCTAGAATTTTAACAACCAGTTCTAGCGAATCGATGCGAACCTGTAGAATCCCATCCCTGCTTATGACTATTCATCCAGTGTGACTGTTCAAAGTTATAGCAATGGTGAATGAAGGGATTTACAACTGGTCCCTGAAGTTGCAGTTCTTGCAGCACCCCTGCTGTCAGGAGGTGATTACTATCTGGACGATTGGCAAACTTTTGCACAACTTTTGACCAGTTGCCAAGCACCCACATTTGCTATTCGCAACTTTCTTTGCTGACTTCTCTAGGAAATCATTGGGAAAGCCAGCAGGGAAGGTTACAAGTTGCTGAGGTAAATCTCTTCTACCTGAGCACCCTACCCAGCTCCTCTGGGGCCCTTCTCAATTGCCCCTGCCATCCTACACATTATAGACCTGCACCATCTTTTGCTGACACAGTATGCCAGACTGGCATTATGCAAGGTAGCTGCTGGCCATGCCAGGCCTTCTCCCTGCTGGTGCTACTCTCCAGATTGCATGCACAGTTTTACAAGTCACATGGCCATTATTGCGACACCTGGAGAAGATAGCCACACTTGGCCAGCAGCTGCCTCATAGGGCCAGAACAGCCACATCTCATCAGTAGTGAGAGCAAGAAGATTGTGATGGTCAGCTCAGGTGGCAGGGTCCCTGGTATTCAGGGTGGCAAGGGTGACTGCAGCTAGGCCTGTGCTGGGGTGCTTCCTGCGATAGAGCAGCTGTTGGAATTTCTCAGGCTTTGCACTATGCTATGTTTCTGGGCCATGCTGCAGAAGCTTCCAGGGGCAGCTGCAGCTTCATGCTGTGCGGCAGCTCAGGGATTTGATTAGCTCCAGTCATGGTATGCCCCGAAGCACTGGAGCCATCTGCTTCTGGGGCTGCTTGCTACCCTGCAAGGCAGGATGCAGGGTGCTCAAAGAATAGAGATGGGGGACATAGGCAGTTAGAATTGAAAGAGAGGCAGTGTCTTACCTTGGAAGAACAAAGGCTTAGGGCTGGGAGGGTTCAGGTTTCGGATGGCTTGATCCTTATCTAATGGCTAGTGGAATTTGCTGAATGACTAGTGTAGAGTGCCAGGATTGCCATCACTAAGCAAGGGGATCATGTGATGTCACTTTATGGCTGCATCACTTAGCAATGGAAATTCTAGTTCCAATTGTAATCATGGGTTAGGACTACTTGTGTTCTTTCTCCAAGGTCATTTCTGTGATTCTCCATGGTTACTGAAATGAGTTCAGTAATTTTCTGGAACAAATTATTGAATCAATTTGTGCGGTTGTATAGCTCTATTTGTCATTGTCCAGGTGACTGATATATTTGTATACACATGTTTGACAGCAATCATTTGAAATAATGGTTCTTTCATTTCAGCTTCTGAATGCTTTGAAAGCTTTTCAAAGAAATAATGTGTGTTTTTCAGTTATTGATTTACAATATTTATATTGCTTCATACCACACATTTCCATTTTAAAAGCCTACTTTTATTCTCCCTTTCCATTTCTTTGATGTGGCTTTTGGCAGGGTTTGTGAAGGTCAAACACAGAATCTGGAGCAAAGAACGCCATGAATTCAAGGAGCCCACCCCTCCCACCTCCCAACTCAAATTTTGCGCTTTTAGTACGCTATTTAAATTCAGCAGTGAAAATGTTTTCATCTGTTCAGAAATACATGCTTTGGACAAAAGAGGCAAATGGCCTAGGGCAACCATTTTAAAACCTTTCATTCCTCCATTCACAAAATCCCTTCAAATGAGCAGAATTTGTATTGTATCATCATCCATATTCCTTACAGCCCTCATAGACCTTTACTTTAAAAATAAAAATAAAAGTTACATCATTAACCATACAAAATAGCCATCCAGATCAATTGCCCTGATCTGTAAATGTGTATATGTAGTATACTTCATGACATGCATATATGTTACATTGACAGAGACTTCATTCTACACACAATCTGATGGAACTTCTGATGGCAAATCATCCTGGGATACCACCCACTTTAAGAGATGGCAGACTTAAGGAAGAGGTATTTGTTCATTATATACATTTCAGGGTGTGTGTGAAGGAATACCAATTTGCAAAATAAAAATAGATAAGTTATGTCTACAAACATAGAACATTTCCATATGGGGCATTTCATGACAAAATCTAGAGCAGTGGTTCTTAACAACCTGGGTGATATTGCCTCCCAGGGGGTGATTTCATTTTTCAGGGGGTTGATGGAACGAAAAGGGGTGGCGCAGTGGCGAAGGAATGGAAGGGGGGTGATGGAGTAAGAAATTTTGGGGACACTTTTGAGACCTTTTTCGTACAATGAACCACTGTATATCTGTCGTACAAAAACATCAGATCACTTGCTATTAGTGGATTGAACTGTGTTTTAAAATGTTCCTCCAGCTAGCTTCAGTACAGAATGCCGTACATATGCATCACTCATCTTCATGCTCATTGCACAGCAGCCTCTATCACACTACCCATTAAATTTGTTGCTCTGATTTTTGTTGCTTTCCTTCTGTAAAAATTTTCTTCGTGTCTTTTTAACCCTCTTTACAGTGTGCATGAATATATATTTTTCTCGAATCTTAATTTAGTTTCAGAGTTTTCATCTTGAAATTCTTAGTTCCTGAATTGCAGTTTGTTCTTATGCCCTTTTTATATTTCTTTTTGCGTCTTAAAATTCACTTGTAATTAAATCATTAAATGTTACTTTTTTTTCAGGCATTTCATTTTCTTGCAATTGAATTTTGTTTTCAGTGGTCATTGCATTTAAATATCTTGAATAAATAAGATAATAATGAAATACATGTATCACGAAGTTTGGGAGTAAAGAGATGGGTGGCATCAGAATTTTTCACACAGTTGAGATATGAAAAAAGACTGGAAATAAATAATTTGCATTTATAAGTCCTGATGACAATTTTAAAGAAAACAAAAAACGTGTTTGCATACATTGAAGAATTATTACCCTGTGTTGTTATTGAGAGGTTATGTTGGGGAGGGGGGCGATGATAACTTCCTCAATGGCTCAAGGGGGCGATTCTTTCAAAAAGGTTAAGAACCAGTGGTCTAGAGTAATAAATCTGTATTGCTTCCAGGGCTACCAAAAAATTATCATGGGGTTAGGAACATGGTGCTCCTGAGAAACACCGATGTCAACTCCTAGCTTTTTATTATTGTATAAAAGTTTTATTTAAGTTTCCACAAAACATACAAATAAAATATCTTTTTTTGAGAACAGCGTGCCCCCGGGTTATCACTTCTCATACATATTTATCTCACATATTTATCTTATACATTCTAATCTATATCTTATAACTATTTTCACATAAACTCAATACCTATTTATCTTATACATTCTAATCCATATCTTATAACTATTTTCACATTTTTTTCAATAGCTTCTTTTTCTTTACTTCCTATAGCCTTATTTTAAATTATCTCATTCCTTTCTTAATTCAATTACATATCTTTTTCTAATTTTTAAAATTTTTCTAATCAATGTTTTTATACTTTCGTCTGTCCTGTTTACAATTTCATATTCTCTTTTCTTATAAAACAAAATTTCCCCTGCAATTACTAGACTGGACTGTAACACCTTTGTATCTTTTTTCAAATCTTGTTTAAAAATTCAAGTTATACCTTTACAGTTATAACATTCATTTTCTAACCTCTATTTTATAACCCATACCTATTTTCAATCAAATTCTGCTTGGTACATTCCCTTAAAAATACACACTAAATTCTTAAAAGAAAAAAGTATATATGTATATATATATCTGTGTATATATGTATAGCAATAGTAAATGGAATAATTATTCTATTCAGGTACAGCTCTGCCATTAATATTAATAACAATCTTTTACATTTCTATTTCTTTTAACAAACATTACCCAGTAATATCAGTTGTCTTTCACTTTAATCATCTATATTTCATATTTTACTTATTACTGTCTTTAAATAAAAAACCAAACAATAGTTATTAACAGTAGTCAATAAAGTTATTCTTATTCAAATTCATCTTGTCAACTGAAAAAAATCTTCCATGTTTCTTTTCAGTTTTTTTTAACTTTCTTTTTAAATCATTGAGAGCCTTATTCTCTTTACAAACATTCCATTACACATCAATAGAATTTTTTTCTATCACTTTAATCATGTAACATATTTTGTAACCCTTTTCTATTTCTAATATAACAATGCTATCCCATGCACCCTTGCAGAATCCTCTCCTTAAGTTAAATTTTAACCATTGTCTCTGTGTCTTTTAAATAGGTTTATACCTTTAATTCTTGTACGCTTTTCCTGTACCTCTATATCTTTTTCTGTCCTTTGTAGCTTCTTTTCCTTTCCCTCTTCCCTCTCTTCTTCTCCCTCCCCTTTTTATTCCCTTTCTATCTGATTCTCCCTTCTGTGATCATCCCTTCTGCTTCTTCCTGATATTATGATTACTTTTCAAATAACTCTTTTTTGGGTTGTTGCTTCAATGCTTAAGTTTTTAACTCCCTTTCCCCCCTTTCCCTTTTTTACCTTGCTTAAAATTGCTTGATAATTAAAGATGGCTTCTTCGTTGTCCCGCCCTTCTTGTTCTGCCAGCGTTTCTTGTTTTTCATAGTTCGAGATCTCCATTTCTAAAAATTGAAATACGAAGCCAAAAGATCATCTTCCCTCTTGTGCTTCTTCTTTTTGTTCTTTAAGTCTCATTTTTAACTCTTCAAGGAGTGATGCCATTTTAAAAAAAATTAAACAACCCCCAATTGATTTTATTTTGTTTCATTAGGATCCACCATCCAAAATTCCAGAAATCATCCAATAATCCAAAACTGTTTCTTGCTTCTTTTCTCACTTTTTCTTTCCAGGGGTTTGTAATAAAATTTCAGCTACAATGTATCTTTTGGAAGCCTTATTAAAATTCCACTATCATTTTTTTTAAGTTCCAGGTGGTCTCCTCCATTTTGCAGATTCCACCCTCTTTTTTCCTTTTTCCCTTCTCTGCTTTCTTTCTTTTTTAAAGAAAAAATTTAAATTATCCAAGAATCTATCCCTTTGACACTTTATTTTCAGCTAGAAATAGCCTATTAATGTCAAAGTGGATTAGTATCAATTTCTTATTCGAATCTCTTTTTCTTAACGTTCCAAATCAATTAAAACTGTCAATGTGAGAGGGGAAAAAAAGCCAATTCCGTTTCCTTTTCCTTTCTCTTTTGCCGCTTAAAATCTTTTATAGGAATAGTATTAGTCTTTAAAATTCAGGTTCCAGGTACTTTAAATAGATGTTCTCTATTCAACCTGGTCAGTCAAACTTTCTCCTTTAAACTTCCTCCTGCACAATCTTGTCCGGTCGGGTTTTTCTTTGAGGTGGCCATTTCTGACCACTGCTGCAACCGCCTTTGGGAAAGGGAGTAATGGTCAACTGAGGAGGAGAGATGCGGCTTTCCTCAATCCTGCTGACGGCTCCCCCTTCTTCACCACCTCTACAGGGTGGCTTCAGCCCCGAATCCAGGCGGCTCAGGGCGTTCCAGTGGTGAGCACGGATCAAAACCATGCACGATCGCGGATTTCGGTCCATTGCCGAAGAAGCCCGAACCACACTTTTTATTATTGTTGATGTTTGCTTTCCGATGCCATGAGGAAAATGATTTTGAAGGCTGGTGAAGAAGAAACAGTTTTAAGCCAGATTTCTCCATCTGAAGTTAGATTGCCTCACTAATGTCAGAGGAAAAAATTAGAACTATACTGTGGCTATCTAATAGACATTGTGGTTGATACCATGAATAACTGACTCCTCCCTGCCCCAAAAACGATTTTTGTTGGACCTGCTGGAGTTCAAATTATTCTGTTCCCCTTCTCAAAATATCTGTTAATTATACTTTTTTGTCTTTTATTGAAATCATTAATCAAATCAGGGTAATATTCTAGAATAACTTCGTTTAATTACAGTAATATACCTAAGGAGTAACTGTATTTCTTTGTTAAAAGGGTTTTTGTTAAGGTTATATATATACCTAATCTTTCATTTAAACGCAGTGTGAACAGCTCCGCCAGCATTATATGAGTAAATCAAATGCAGAAGTTGCTGAAGCTCATCAGGCTTTGCAGCCAGTTATACAGACAATTCATGAACTCCAAAGGAAAGTAAGAGATGGCTGCCATTATTTGATTTATCTTTTTAACTGCAGAGATATATATTTTTGCATCCTTTATTACAGGGCATCTTGAAATCAGGATGTGCATATGTTTTGAATTAGAAAAAATTAGAAACATGCTCAGATAAGATGCCACATCCCATATAGGAGTTTCACACTCAAATAGTCATATTCCAAATTCAGAATGGTTTAATTTGAAATGCTTTGCATAGCACAAATTGAGGTTCTGTTATAAGTTCAGTGAATTAAAAATATGATTGTTTATTAAAAGCTGTTTATTAACAGCCTATCATTCAGAAGCTAATTAGATTCTTTAGAAATGTTTAAGTAGCGACCACATCTTATTTGTTTTCTTTATTAAGAAGACAAGGTACAAAAATATCTAACTTAGAAATACTTCTAAGACTAATTTAGCCAAATTGTTAAAACACATATTGCCATCATGTGGTCAGATAACTTTAAAAATGTTTCCACATTAGAATTATCTGCTAGGACAGTAACTATGTCTCCAAAGAATTCTTTATAAAAACATCATGCATTTATTATATTGTAGTTTCAGCTCTTGTCTCTCTTCCTAGGTTTCAGTTTAGTTTATGTATATGCTATTATTAGATGCTGCCTCTATACCAAACTGATAACAGAACAGTACACACCGAGTGTAGTAATTCCTCCAGATTTAATATGATACAGACATCCAAATCACATACTAATCAATCAGAAGCTGATTGCCATATCGGCTCAACTTATATTTTGCATGAAGCTCAATAATAAGGCAATCTTGAAGCCTCAGCATGGAGATAAAAATATGTGTTATCTTTGATTCCTTAACTACCAGACCAGTTGTGAGGGTCAGTACTTTGGATGATTCCTTTATACCCCAAATCAGAAGCTATCTTTACACTAAGGAAACTAAGGACATTTTATCATTAGGATCTCAAGAAAGTGTGATATCATACTTACATTCTGCTTTTGCTAAGGAAACTAAGGACATTTTATCATTAGGATCTCAAGAAAGTGTGATATCATACTTACATTCTGCTTTTGCAATGAGCTCAGTTAGATGTTTTAGCCTAACTTCATAAAATTGACATGAGGTAAGACAGTACAGATGGTTGAGCTTCACAGCTCAGCAGGGATTTTGCCCATGCCTGCTGGTCAAAGTCTGACACTCTGTTTCTCCATGCTAGAGAGAGCATTATACAGTACTAGAAATGACAGATGTAGTTATGGAATGACTCATTGAATCATAGAGGCATTCATCTTTGGAAGCATTAGCAATGGATTATTCACAAGGCAATGTGCTGTTTTCAATGATTAAAACCTACCTGTGCTTCAGGTAGATCTTGTATTTTTTTATTCAGTAACCACCTTAAGGTATCTGGAGCATTTACTATTTTTTTTTTAGGATTTTGCAGAGTAGGTGGTGATAAGACAGGAATTTTGTAACTCAGTATTGATCCAATAGTAAGAAATTTGTTGTTATAGTATAGTCCCTGATTCTATCAGGCATGCTAGGCACAAGAAAAAATACATTGTCAGATTATTTTGAAAGGCAGCTTTGGTTGTACATGGGCATATACCCTGCAAGATGGAATATTAATAGCTATCAAAAATTGATACGGATAAACACATTGACAAATATATATCCAGAGCTGGATTTTCCAGGTTGACTTAAAATTATTAAGTAAGTTGCTGAAGATTCCTTAGCATAATATTGCATCGCATCAGAACTTGTTAAACAATTTGGGCCTGTATTATTGCATATCCATGTATGATGTTCTTATTTTTTAAGACATACTACTACTCAGTTCTCTGCATAATGTACTTTTTCTTTGATACTTGAAGAAGACATTTTTTTCTCATCATTAGTTTGAGCTCATAGTACTGTTAAGCCTGTCATGATACAACCTGGTCCAGGAAAGCATGAGGGACATTTATTTATGGACACAATTTTTCTGCTATACCCCAGATACGCTCCAGTTCACCCTGGTGGTTGGATGTGATTCAGTCAGCAATACAGTATGCAATAGACGAGGAGCTTGTACAGCGAGTACAAAATGATCTAACCAGCAATTACAAACAGCAAATGAATAAGCTCTCTATGGCAGATAAGTAAGTCACAAATAGAAAAAAATGCTGCTAAATTTCAGCTTCTTCATTGCAGTTATAATGTTGTTTATGGGAGAACTCATAAACATTTGCAATAAGCTTTGCAATATTAAGTGGATCTGTATGGTTTTACATTCATGCTGAGCAATCTTGGCTAAATGTGGGAGAGACGGAAGAAATTATCATGCTGGTTGTTAATGTGCAAATTGCATGAGCTGGTTTCTTCATGATACCACAAGGCCCACTCTTAACTGTTTAAGACTTCCAGTGGGTCTGTTCAGGGTAGTTTGTCTGATAACTTATGTCATCTGTCCATAGCCAATCAGAGGAAGAAATAGTATTAAAATAATCTAAATGGAAATAACTTTCTGTCCTGGCACATAAAAATAAAGATGGCAACTATTATGGAGTTGGTGGATATAGCTTTTTTCATAGCACCTCTCTTGTAAATTGATCTGCATGCTCTCTATCTTCCCAACTTTCCTTTTTTCTGGCTAAGTAAGTTTGTGTGTGTGTGTGTGTATGTGTGTGTATGTGTGTGTGTTGTGTGTAAAACCATTTTTATGTTCCGAAGATATAATATGGAATCTACACATATCTAAGTGCATCCCTAAAAATAACTTATTCCAGAAGTTACTATTTTGTTTAAAAATCTATGTGGTTAATTATGACACCACATTGGAAATAGCAGATTGCGATTAATGCCCATCCATTTCAGACACATGACCGAGTAGATCCTCTCTGAAATAACATTCTGAGAACTGAATACTCATTTATTTCTTCCTAGATTTCGTGACTGCAGAGGACTGCAGTATCTTTTGACAACTCAAATGGAAGAAGTGAAGAAACTGCAGAAGCAAGTGAGAGAGGCTGTGAAAAATCTGGAAGGACCTCCTTCCAAAGCAGTTATTGAGGCTGCCACTATCTGCCATCTGCGGCCAGTAAGATTGCCGCTAAACAAGTAGGTGTAAAAAATATTGGCCATGGCCCAAACAACCAGAGATTTCATTCTGCTTTTCTTCTGTTTGTTGTGATAAAACTGTCATGACATTGTAATTGGTGTTATTGCTTTATGATTTAACAAATACTGGTTGTTATACCATTTTATGAATTTATTAAGTTAATTGCTTAATTAACATAACATACATAACCTATGTGCAGCTAACACAATATATACATTTTTATCTTATTCGATTTGTTTACATAGAAAAGCAAATTTTTTATTGGTTGATTTCTCATTAAAACTTAAAGGGAATTGATTTTGTATATTTCTATTGAAGAAGCTTCCTTATTTAGCAAACACCTTTGTTTACTGATCTTTTTGTAAAATTTGTATTCCAGTTGCTTCTTTTGTAAAGCTGATGAATTGTTCACAGAATATGAATCAAAGCTGTTTTCCCACACGTAAGTATTGCTTTCTTTTTTCATTACACTTAATAACAAAATCAAACATCCAAAAGTAATTATTAATAAAAATTCCCAAAACACCTGTGTACTTTCTGAATTTTAGTGCTGCAAAAGAAGAATGCATTCTTTTTTTTTAGGAGCTATTGTGCCCTTTATTCAGTGTGTACAGCTTAAATGAATTGCTTTCTGTCACTGTGCTCTTTGAAGAAGGAATTATATTTGGGTATGATGGGTTTGTTTTTTGAAATAATGAGATCACATCTCATGCCCTTGTGGCACCTCTTTCCAGTTAAGAAAGTGTATTTTGTTTTGTTTTGCCAATATCTTTGCTTTTATTAAGATGTATAGAATCTTCAGATATGATGACAGCTGTAATGTTTTTGCATTAAAGTGTAAAAGGCCAGATGGCGATCTTTGAAGAAATGATAGAAGATGAAGAAGGCCTGGTTGATGATCGTTTGCCTACCACCAGCAGAGGTCTCTGGGCAGCGAGTGAAACTGAGCGCTCCTTGAAAGCGATATTGTCTTTTGCTAAAGCTCATAAGCTAGATTCCAAGGCAATTGAAGAAGGCAACATCTTCTTGGAACTTTTTGAAGCATGGAAAAAGGAATATAAGGTATAACAAGAAGAAAAAAAATCTCAGAAAAATCTTAATATAAACAATAGTTGCTTGGTACCAGGCATGTGGACAATTCAAGCATAATCTGAAACTATATACCATTGTAAGTAAGCTGCAAGACACAGATGATCTGTAGATGGTAGAAAAAATCATTGCCTCATTTAGAGAAATAGATGGGTTCTTATTGAGAGTAGGTATGTTAAATAGAATAAATCTAGTGTCTAGACCAGGGGTAGGGAACCTTGGCTCTTTTATCACTTATGGACTTCAACTCCGAGAATCCCTGAGTGAGCCATAAAAGGTTCCCCATCCCTGGCCTACTGGTTTTTCAGTTGTGGGGGAAATCAATTTTTGACTGGAATGGGACTGTTTAATATACAAATGTAGGACATATTCTTTATATATTCTTTATATGTCCTACATTTGTATATCAAACAATCCCATCAATCCCATGATTTCCCCCACAACTGAAAAACCAGTAGGCCAGGGATGGGGAACCTTTTATGACTCACTCAGGAATTCTGGGAGTTGAAGTCCATAAGTGATAAAAGAGCCAAGGTTCCCTACCCCTGGTCTAGGCTAATTTGTTAATAGCAGGGGTATAAGGCAGAGGTCTATATATACTTGACCTTTTAACAATAATCCTATTGCTCATGAATCAACTTGCTTTATCCAGTAAGAAATAGTTGTTTGGAATGTAAGGAATTTGAAACTGCTGGCATCAATCAGTATTAAAATTGGGAAACAATTTCTTCATTTTTGGTTGTTTGAAAATAAATAGGAGATTAACTTCCAAATATGTGTACAAATGTATCCATGACATGTGTACAGATACCTGTTTGATTTCCATGACATTATTTATTATTTAAGTGTAATTTATATCCTTAATTCCTGCCTAACATAACAGTATCATTTGAGATTAAGACATCAAGTAAGTGTATTTCTTCTGGTAACACAATACCAAAAATTTCATTATGAAAAATTGAATGATTCAAAAAGTTCACTGACATAATATGAGTTATGTGCTACATATCTTTAAGCAAGATGTATATTGTCTTTAATTCATATTTACAAATGGGACATAATTGCTTGGATTACTTCTCTAGGAGTTGCAGGGTTGTAATAATGCGAGTATCCATGTATGTTAAGGAGATATGTGCATCTGAGTTTGTGTCTGCCTGTGTGTGTGTGTGTATGTGTGTGAGTATATACATACATACATACATACATATGCACACATGAATATATTTAGGTAGAGATTACTGATAGAGATTTTTTGTATAATTTTATTGTTTTCCTGTGTTCTTTAGAGATGCAGTTGCTTGTCATATAATACACACAGAGAGGGAAATCTAAGTTACTGCTCCCTATTATATTTTCTACCCCTGTTACTTTAGAATCTCTACAAATGCTGAGATACGTTTTGTTGAACACAAAAGAATTTGTTTTCCTGATCAAAATAATTAATCTTTCAGTTACTTCATGAATACTGGATGGTCTTAAGAGACCATGTCTCTGCCATTGATGAACTTGCTATGGCCACCGAACGCCTCAGAATGCGTCATCCAGAAGAGCCAAAACCCAATCACCCTGTTCTTCACATAATTGAACCACATGAGGTAACATAATCTGAAACTAAAAACTACTAACATTCAACACAGCTACAAGTATACCTCAGTGATATTGCAGGTTCTGTTTCAGACCATTGTAATAAAGCAAGTCATGACTTTTTGGCTTTCCATTATGTATCAAAATTACGTTTACACTATACTGTAGTCTATTAAGTGTGCATTAGCATTATGTCTAAAAAAGCTTTATTGCTAAAAAATGCTAATCATCATCTCATCTTTCAGTGAGTCATAATCATTTTGCTGCTGAAGAGTCTTGTAAAAAAATACATCTGCAAAATGAAATAAAATGAAATATGCCTGTATTTATTAATTTTTTTAACCAACTCTTGTATTATAATGTTGAAAGTCATAGGCTTTAGATTTGTTTGTATATAGCAGATAGGTTGCTCATTGGCCTTAATGGTTCTTCAAAATTGTTTACAATAAAATACCTTAAAACAGTTCAAATTAAATCAATTTTAAACTAGAACAGGAGCAAATAGTAAGCCAATCAAACAATGTCATATAATGTATGTCACACATTCTTCTCTCCATCTGAACTTCCTGTTGCTGCAATTGTTGGTAGTTGAAAGAATACTTTTAAACAAAACAGATATTTGTTAATTAGCGGTAGTGCTAGAGAAGATGAGTTATTCTACAAAGTTTTTTCACAATGTAATAGAAGATTTTTGAAAATAAACTTGGTTTCTAGGTGGAACAAAATAGAGTGAAACTTTTGAATGACAAAGCAGTTGCCAAATCACAGCTCCAGAAGAAACTAGGCCAGTTACTCTACCTCAATAATTTGGAAAAGGTAAGATTGAACTTTCTTGGGCTTACATTATACTATTGCCTAATCCTTTGGAACATCCTTCCCCTGTCAGTGTGTCCAGATGCATTGGGTTTTATATTCAGTTGGTGTGATCCTATACAGTTCCTGGCCATAAACCAACCAAAGACCAATACAATGGGAATGCATGAGGGTAAGCGAAATTATTTCGAAGATAGGATTTTTTCTTGAGGCCTATTTCTTAGATTTTAAAATATTTAAATATAGTGTCTGCTAGCTGTTTTTAAACAGTATGAAAGCATTGCTTACAATTGTCAATTCACTAGGATCATGCCAGTGAATTCCAGCCTGCCTGGAATTAGCAATAATAACTGCTACTAGGGTTTACCATCAAATATCCACATCTGCCTAGCCCAGACCCTTGGGGGAAGGACTTGATAGATGAATAGAAATGCCAAATTTAATCTGAATATCTGCCTTACTGTGCCAGAATAAATTAAAACATTAAAATAGAACAAGATATTATAGTGTATTGCAATTCATGATGGACTTATTGATGGGTGGCCAAAGTCTGCCTAATTTTTCAGACACTATAATATATATATTACAATTTAGCTATATTACAATTGAGTAATAAAATCCAGACACTAAGAAAAGATGCACATATTTGGGTTTTATTTATTTATTTTGTCAAATTTCACGGCCATCTGACATCTTGATGGTTCTAGGCAGTTTCTAAATAAAAGCAATATATAAGAACATGTAAGAAAAAACATAAACGACAATAAGAACAGAACACCAACTATAAACCAACTACAGTGGAAGAGGGCTCCACAATCAATGTGTCTCCAATCGTCTCTTTTAACAATGTTCCATAGAGCAGGTATTGCAACATATTAGGCATACTTCCAAGGTCACATAAAGTGACATAGTTTAAGTACATGCATCATGTTTGAGTATACCAGGTGGACAGAGAGGAGATACATGATATTGGTTGTTGTTCAATAGACACTTGAATTTAAAAACACTTTATGACTGAACTCAAAGAGATATAGTTTCATTTTCTTTAAATTACCTCTCATATCAGCTCTGAAACATAAGATCATCATGACTCTTAAGTGAAGTTGGCCAGTATATTTTTCATACTGTAATAGGCTTTTAAGCTATACTTCTTTGAAATGTTTTCTATCATTTTGCATTCCATTTTTAGTTTTATTTATATCTCTTTGGATCCATCTACATTCTTTCATTTTTCTGAGAATTGTGTCATGTTTGATTATTATAAAATAAGAATATATTTGATTAATAAAAATGAATAATATTAACATCAAATTACTTAGATAATTATTTTAAATAGAACATAATTGATTCTTTTACTTTTACTGTAAAAATGCTTTCTTTATGTTCACATAGTCTCAAGATAAAACAACTGGAGGAGTTAATCCAGAGCCCTGCCCAATTTGTGCACGGCAGTTGGGAAAACAGGTAAAATTATGCACCTTTTTAGTAGATAATTTTATTCATTATTGGCATACGTGAAATAATTTTCTTTATCCAACAATACTTACAAATCTGTTGTTTTTCAAAACAATCCTATATGATTATAGTTCTGCATTTATTTTTTAAAAAGTATTTGTTGGACCATGTAGCTGCCAAACATAGAATGTGTATCCAAAATGTTGCATCCTGACATTGTCAAGTATTATATTTTTCATATGGAAATATGTTTGTGCTTCTACATCTGTCTCTTAAAATTTTGAAAACGATGAAGTATATGGCACTGCCTGATGAAACACCAGGCCACTGACCAGATATCCTAGGCATTAATAGAATGTTAGTGTTGTGTAAAAGTTTTTGTTCTTTTTTTAAATATTAAAAGTTGATGTTAACATAAATAGCTGTATGCAAATCTACATAATTAGCTGTTTGTTTCTTCTAATATTTGCACATTTTACAAGCAAAAGAAACCTTGGCATTAGCTTTTTAAACTATTCAAACTTTTCTTTGAATATTGTAGCTAAATTTTAATTTCTAATACAATAAAAAAGACTTCTACAGCACGTGCATGAGTTGTATTTAAATAAATTTAAAGTTTTGTAACATGAAGCAAAATTATATTTTGCCCTGGAAGTTAATTTTTGGGCCTTCATGTCATTCTGACAATGGGTCTTCATCCTGCCCTCCAAATAAAAAACCCTCTCTCAGAGGTTTGATTTCTTTTTCTTTGTTTGTTTCGATGTTTATGTGTATGGTACACATTTCCCTATTACTTGCCCCATCATACTTTTATATGACCATACTGAACAATAAATGTATTGCTTATTTATTTTTAGTTATTAAACATATATGCCATGCATCTTACTATCTGAAACAACTCTTGACAGCTTAAGTAAAACATATAGTTTTTTACTATAGTAATATACAGTATATGTCATTAAATGTCATGAAGCAATCAAAGAAATCCAGGTCTTATATTTCAATTGCAAGATTTCATTATTTTTAATGTACTTAAATCTGAGTGAGAAATCTATCATTAGGTCCCTGAGCACCTGAGTTCAGGCTAGCTGGTTAATTTAAAAATTACATATGTATGCATCTTTTCACTTTCTTTTTAAACAACTTACTAGTCCTTGTTGGTTTATATGAATAACAAATAAGCATTTTGTCTTATTTTTCTCCATCTAGTGGGCAGTGTTGACATGTGGACATTGTTTCTGTAATGAGTGCATAGCTATTATTATAGAACAATACAGTGTTGGCACCCGCAGAAGTTCAATAAAGTGTGCCATCTGCAGGCAAACAACTTCACATAAAGAAATCTCCTATGTCTTCACAGCAGAAACCACAACCAAGAGGATGATATACCCGTGAAGGTAGACTCAATATAAATTATTGATGATTTCATTAAGAAAATTTACATTTTATTTATTTGGAAGTCAGTTTTGTGGAATTAGTAATTTTCACAACATTTTTGTGTCAAAATATATGTTATCTAGAGACAGTTCTCTGGCCTTCCAAATGGCAAGTGAAATTTTTGATTTTTGTAATTTATTAAATTATTCTAATTCTTAATTTTGGCATCCAGACTAACTGGACATATCAATTGGCTGGATATGTTCATAGGAACAGTTTCATAATAACTTGATAGCCACACAAAACATCTCAGGTCATATGTCTGTGTGTTTTCTGGTATACATGAATTGATACTCTATAAACAGTTTTGTAAAACATATAATACATAATGTTACTTTGTAATTTGGTATGATCTGTATTGAATAAATGAACTAATTTTTATTTTCTTTTTCTTGAAAGGGAAGTCACTCAACTAAAGTAGAAGCTGTGGTCCGAACTTTAAAGAAAATTCAGTTCAAAGATCCAGGGGCAAAAGCTCTAGTTTCTCAACGTATTTCAAACATTTTAAAATTATAAAAGATCAGTTTGTGAAAGTGTTATTCAACTGGGTTCTGGAGTATTAATAAATAAAATGAGATTGATTGAAGCTAAATCTGGTGAACATTGACAATTGTATACTTGGCCGTACTACTACTTATTTTTGAAGTAATAAACAAGAAAGCTATCCATCTTATTGGTAGTATGTAAACAACTTTCCTTTATATTTTGCAGTGGCAAGATGTGCTTGATATCATTGCAAAAGCTTTGCATGATAATAACATGGACTTTGCTCAAATCAATGGAATTCACAAATTTCAGGTATCGATTTCATTATTGTTATGTTTTCTTTTTCCGCCTTAATACTAATATAGTAAGGATAACAGACATTTGTACCAAAGTAATTCATATTTGAACTGTGAAAATAATTTAGTTTCTAAAGTAACTAATACTGTAAACTAAGGAAAAATGGAAGATAAATAAGATACTAGATTGTAAAATAAGAATCAAATACAAATTTAATATCATTCATCAGTTAATTCCAGTTTGATGTAAAAGAGGTATATATCCAAGATATTAATGCCCCTATAATCTAGAATGGTGGGAACAAGTAAGTCAGATTTTATGCTATCTAGCTTCCCATTCCTCCTTGCATTTTCTAACTTGATCTATTCCTCTCCTTCTAATGAGGCCTGCCTGTCATACTTCGTGATTGCTTTATTTTATTCTTACCTGAATCACTTCTTTGCTTACTACAAAAATGCAAATACAGTTTTAGGCTGAATTAAAATAATTATAATTTTCAAAATCACAGTACTTAATTTTTCTATTCTGCTTTGGTCAGGAGGAACCTAGGTTGTGTTGTATTGTGTTGTTTGTTAGCTTTGAAAAGATTGAAAGTGGGTTTTATGGCACTTTTCAAATACCCAAAAAGCTCATTTCATGTTAGAAAAATCTTCTTAACGATAGAAGCAATTTGATAATGTAATCAACTACCCAGTAATGTGAGCTACTATTCATAGGATGTCTTCAAGTAAAGGTTGAATAGTAGTTCATCAGGTATATTCTTATAAGTCCTCAATAAGATTAAATCAGAGATCAGCCATGCTTGTAGTTATTCCTTAGTGGCTATGTTGGCTATGTTTTTGTTGATTCTATAATTATCAAAAGGAGTTCCAGTCTTTTGCTAGTCATTCCAAATTAGATATTAGGTAATCCATTCCTGCTGTCTTCCACTTGAAGCTGTGATTCTGCTTTTGGCATCGATATAGAATTTCAGATAAGTAATTGTGAAGTTCTAAAGCAGTGGTCGTCAAACTTGACAGCTTTAAGACTTGTGGACTTCAACTCCCAGAATTCCTCCTCCAGTCATGTTAGTTCAGAATTCTGGGAGTTGAAGTCCACAAGTCTTAAAACTTGTCAGTTTGAAGACCCTTATTCTAAAGTGTACAGTTTTAAAGCTTGGATATTTTTGGTTTGCAATCTTCAGAAGCTACCTAAACCCAGATGAGAGATATGACTTATTCCACCAAGACAAGCTTAATTTCAGCAGTAATGCTCTGTAGGTACTTCCAGGAGACCTCCCCATCCTCCAAAATCCCCCATCCTCTGCCTCCTGCCCCTTGGTTTCCCCAAATCCCTATGGGCCTCCATACTCCACCCCATCACCATTCACTTACTTACCTTTTGACGAACTCAGGAAGTCAGGGTAAAGAAGGCTGCTCCCTTGCTGGGCCATGTGACACAATCAAGAAGAAGAAATCCTATCACTTTTGCTTCCGTTGCAATCCTTTCTTCTCCAGCCAGCATGATTTCTCTATTATTTCTTCTTAGTTCCGCCAGTGCTAACTTTAAGCCAGTGGCGCTAAGAAGAAATTGTGCCTATTTTGGTTCCTTGGAAGCCTTCACTGTTGGGAATCATGAAGATGACTTTAAGGAAAATATGCAGTCGTCATTACAAAAACAAAAAGTCCAGAAGCATTCCTTGAGCTCTGGCTCAAAAAAAAAGAAGAGACTCAGGCTATCTCATCCTTGACTCTTTGGGATATAAGATGGAAGGAAAACATAATCAAACATGCAGGATTTTCTGAATATAGCTTATCTCAGTAAAATGTAGTTCCAGTATTGTATGGAGTGTTGTTTCCTGATCTGGACAACATCAAAGGATTGACATTCACTATAATAATCAGAGGGATGGCTGATGCTGGGCACCATTCCCTATACCTGATTGAAGTTTAATATATAGTGACTTCCTATCATCATTTGTCATGCTATATTCCTTTTCATCTTTAAAACAAGGGTTAATAGTGTCTTTTTTTATTCCAATTGAAATTATTTGTATTTGTATAATCTTACTGCCACAGAAAAGCTGCATTTGACTAAAAATCAATAGCTTGCAAACTCATAGGGACCAGCTTTAACTGTACCATGTAATAAAATATAAGCCTACTTTTTAAGAGATGAGGTTAATTTTGGGTAACCTTAGGCAAACTGAAACCAATCTAAAATTCCATTTGAATGGACACTTACTGCTGTTAATGCAGCGAAGGAATTGCTTAAACCGCTAATTCAAAATAGGAGAGTAATTTATCCACAGTATCGTGGGAAAAGATTTTTAGTCAGGGATAACAAGGAGCCCATATTATTTTGCACGTCACATTGGCCGTTTTGTATGTGTAAGGTAGTTAAGATGTATTGTCACTAAAATTTAGTTATGTTTAGTTAATAGTACTGCAAAGTGGTGAAATTTATAATTGTTCTCCCCCCACCTTTCTTTTTGCTGAAATGATACAAACAATATTTTTATCTTCCAGGAAAACCTTTCTGCATTTAATATGATCCAAGATCAACATACTGCTTTTGCCTCTCCATACTGGTTCTAATGGTCTAACATAATTGAAGGCAACCCAGGTACTGCTGGTTGAGCCCATATTGATCCAGCACATGAATTACAGGCCATTGGCAGAGTTCATCGTATTGGGCAAACTAAGTATGTTTAAAATCTGATTTATGTAATCTAATCCCAGCGTCGTAAAGGTTTTACAGGGTCTTGTTTCTTTTTTGCCAACCATTGACTTTCACACACCAGTCAATTACATTCACTTACTTTAGTTTTTTTCCACTTCTAATATGTAGGACTAGGACTTACCAGTCAATAAGTTATCTCTGTGAATTTATGTACTCACACCGTATCCCAACAAGGATCGATTATGTACATAGTTGGGGGAAAAAATTTTCAGACATGATATTTTAAACACCAGTGGTGGGGCAAAAAGAAATTGGAGCTAGTTTAGGATTTAATAGTGACTCCAGTTAAATTAAAGAATTTAAAGTTATATTAGGAAATGTAAGAAAACGCTTACTCTGACTTCAGAGTAGATACTTCCCAAACTCAGTACTATACTGTTCTATTTTAAACAGTGACAAACATTTTTTACCTGTTACTTAAATTATTACAATTATTCTTTGCTTTTTTGCACATACATATTATGTGTAGCTAATAAAAATACAACGAAATATAAAATATGATGGTAAAGTCAACATCATGCAAATCAGTTAACAATTAAAACATTGTCATTTTCTAAAAACCAGGAGAACATAGGCAAATGCATCTTCCCAGGAAAACATTCCAGAACTCAAGTATTCTAGACAAGGCTGTCCCCTACATTTAAAGACAATAATTTTATTAAGTATTTTAATTAGAATATATTTTCAGTGTATTTTTGTAACAAAACAATATTTAATCTTAAAGAAAAAAAATTAAAGAGTACAAGCTAAATATGCAAAACTAAGATGGAAAATAATATATTTATATCTTTCTATTTATATTAACAGTAGCCACTAGTTTATCAAGAATATTACAAAATCTCTACCATAAGAACACATATATCCACAACCTTTAATTAGCAGAAAATATCCCTTTTCCAAAACACACATCTGCAACATCATTCCTTTATTATCTGGACTAATACCACCTTCTCCATTGTTCTTCATAGAATTTTTTTGCCATCCTCGACGCCCAATTCAACCACAATGTGACTATCAAACTCCAAAACGTTGATTTATAACTCGAACCTATATTAACTATTTAATATTTACAGATTTCCCTAATCCAGGCTCTAAAAGCAGTTAACCAAGCTTTGGCAGTGGGACCTTTATGTTGATATGACAGAGAAATTCATTGTTAGAAAGACAATGTCCTTCAGATAGTCAGGCACACACTACTCACACACTCCCTTCCAACCCTGCTGGAGCAGTCATTGGGACTAGAATCGCAAAGAATCTCTGATTAGATTCTAGTAGTGAATAAAATCTAATCAGAGATGCTTTGATGATTCTTGTTGATTTTATTTGTATTTCTTTATTTTATGTTGCTGGATTGCATTGACATGTGTGTCCCTTCTTGTGCACAACCCAGAAGCTTTTGTGATTCTTTGCAGCAAAAATTACCGATCCCTGCTTTGCTCTACTTTTCAAATGTGCTGCCACTGCCACTTTTTAGGGTGCCGGCCCCGCAGGTCCACCCCACTGAGCCTGCTGTATCGGAGGGACCTGCCAAAGCAAGTCCAAGCGGAGCAGTGCACCAAGTCAATGGGGTGAGCCTGAGAAAGGGAAAGAGAGATAAGAAAAGAAAGAGAGAGAGAAAGAGAAGGAGAAAAGAAAAGAGAAAAGGGAAAGAAAAAGGGACAAAGAAGGGGGGAATGGAAGGAAGGGACAGAAAGAAAAAGAAATAAAGAAGGAGGGAGAGAGGGAGGAGAAAGATAACGAGATATCTATTCTAATCCAATCACCTGCTCCAGCAGGGTTAGAATGGGAGTGTGTGTGTGTGTGTTCTTGTAATTTACCAGTACATTTTGGTTTTGGCCTTCTTCAGAATTGGCACTGTAATATATTGGGAAAAGTAATTTTTTAGTGTGGAGATCTGGTCCAATGGATCCTGTTTAAGCCTCAACAAAATATGAAAGCTTCCTGATAGTCTTGACCATGTTTTGTCCACAAAACCTTTATAGAAGGCAAAGAGGTTTCAAATGTGGAAAGGGCCTCAGTCTACACTAGGCCTCATTTCAATCTGATGCATCAGGTCTGTCTGTCAGTCTGTCTGTCTGTCTGTCTCTCTCTCTCTCCCTCCCTCTCCCTCCTCCTCTCCTCTCCCTCCATCCCTCCCTCCCCTCCATCCCTCCTCTCCCTGACTGGCTTTGCTTTATTTTCCTGGAGTGCCTGCGGGGCCTGTGCTTCGAACATGGTGGATGAATGATAGATAGACAGATAGGTAGAGAGGTGAGAGATAGAGAGGGATAGATAGAGATAGATAGGTGGATAGGGAGAGAGAGAGAGAGAGATTGGTAGATAATTAGGTAGGCAGGCAGGCAGCAGGCAGGAAGACAGACCTTTTGGACGGATGATGGATAGGTAGGTAGACAGAAAGTTGGTAGGTAGGTAGGTCAGGCAGGCAGTGCAGGCAGACAGACCTTTTAGATGGATGGATGGATGCAGACAGAAGGCGACAGCGGCGGCATGTTTGGAAAGTGGTGGTGCAGCTTTTCCCAACGTGCTTGCCTCATTCGAGGTGCCTGATCCGGTGCAGTACAACAGTTAATGGGCCTGCAGGGCAGTGTCTCAAAACTCCCCCCTGACAACCTCTTAGCACCTCCTCTGCCGGGCACCTTGGGGACCTAAGAGGTGGCGAGGGGGCGTTCGAGGCAGCTGCTCTGCAGGCTCACCCATTGACTGTTTGCACCGCTCTGGAGCCTCAAATGCTCCCACTGCCACCTCTTAGCACTCCTCTGCTGAGCCCTTGGGGATTCTAGAGGTTGGCAGGGGGCGGCGTGTGGAATGCGGCCGCGGCAGCACGTAATGTGCCACAACTGCTGCATTCGAGATGCTGGCTCTGAAGCAGTGCAACAGCCGGCGCCTTGAACGTGCCCCTGCCGCCTCTTAGTGCCCTTCTGCCGGCCCCCTTGGGGCCGCTAAGAGGCGGCAGGGGGCATTCGAGGCACCGGCTGCGGAGCAGTGCAACAGTCAATGGGTGAGCCTGCAGGGCCGGCACCTCAAACACCCCCCTGCCGCCTCTTAGTGCCCCTTGCCGGCCCTTGGGGACGCTAAGAGGTGGCAGGGGGGGCGTTCAAGGCACTGGCTCCAGAGCGGTGCCTTGAATGCCCCCCTGCCGCGTCTTAGCGTCCCCAAGGGGGCTGGCAGAGGGGGTGCTAAGAGGCGGCAGGGGAGCATTTGAGGCGCTGGCTCCGGAGCAGTTCAACAGTCAATAGGTAAGCCTGCGGGGCTGGCACCTCGAACGCCCCCTGCCGCCCCCTTGCCTCATAGTGCCCCCCCAAGCCATCCCACTGCCCCCCAGGGGCGGTACCGCCCACTTTGGGAACCACTGCTCTAAATCATTTCAACTTAAAATTCCTTTTTAAATTGTTCTTAGGGGGTAATGGGCAGCTACTACAGATCTTTCAGAATAGATATTGTGCAATTTATTTGCCTTGTATCAGTTGCAACTTCTGGATTCCATCTATCATACCTAAGTAGTTTAACATTAACATGAATGTATGGAGGATATCTAAGGTTAAAACAGCATTAAAGCCAATTGCTTTAATATTAGGCACCAGACTAAAGAGCAGGAGACCGTGAGTTCAAGTTCTTCTTCGTCATGAAAGCCAACTGGGCAACTTTGAGCCAGCCACTCTCTTGCAGCCCAACCCATCTCATAGGGTTGTTTTGGTGGGGAAAATAGGAGGAGGAAGGTGTGTTGAATATGTTTGCCTCCTTGAGTTATTTGTAAAAATAACTAAAAGCGGGATATAAATAAATAAATAAATAAAATTACCAGTCTATATTCAAATACAGTGATTTTTCCTTCCAGCATTCACACAGTGACCATGCTTTCTGGTGAATTCTGGAAATTAATGTCCACGTACTTGGAGGACATCTAAGCTATGGAAGTCTGATTTAGAATATCATCTTATCTTAAATAAATATATTTAGTTTGTACTTTTTATGGTTATGGTATTTCTCCTCCATGAAATGACCTAAAAAATACTGTTCTATTCCAGTTGGCAGGTACTGTAACTACATTGTCTATGTCTTAGGTTTTTAATTTAATTAATGGAACAAAATTGATTGAAAATATGTCTGGTGCTTTTTAAAAACAACAACAGCCCTTCCCTTTAATATAATGACTATTTTCTGTGTATCATTTTTCTAAAACTGTAATATAAATATGGCTGAAACTAGTTAATTTGATTATTTTAAAATACCAACTGATTCTAAACTGTTCTTAAAATTGCATGACTATTGTAATTGTTATTAAAAGGATTAAGACTATAAACTCCCTACCAGTAAATAAAACCTTTGGAGCTCAGTAAAAATTACTTCTGAATAATAATGTATAATAATCTTTGTTAATGTTTTGTTTTCAAAATGCAGACCTACCATTGTTCATAGATTCTTGATTAAAGCAACAATAGAAGAACGTATGCAGACAATGATGAAAACTGTAGAAAGGAGGTAGGTAAAAATTGATAATCAAATTGTTATTCAAATGTATAATAAGTGAGCCATCCAATATGTAAAATCATATAACTGCAACTCTGTAAACATATATATATAGGAATAAGTTCAATGGAATTAAATAGGAGCGGACATGTAGAATTATATCAGGAATTAGAATTATAATGAACAAAGGAAAAGGCATTGTCCAAGAATTCTCAATTACAGCCATTTTCAAATTGTGAATATTCTTGTTGCAAAAAGAATCTGAAGCATAATAAAAACTTTCTTCAGTGAAAATGTCTGAGATTAATATAGCAAATAAGAACTGGGTTTTGCTATATCCAATGATTGGGAAAGACCATAGGAATTACCTGTTTGTATTTTGAATTCTCAAGCTACTACAACTGAATCAATTCCTGAAATTGATCTTGGGAGGCTAACTTTCCAGACCAAAATAATTTACCTCTTAAATCAAGTATCTCATTTTTATTAGCCAAATTCAGAAGAATCATACAAGGTTGCATGCATAGGAAATCTATATAAATGGTGGCCTTCCGGGTTCGCTTTAAGGTTCTGGTTTTGACCTTTAAAGCGATCCATGGCATTGGACCAGGTTATCTGCAAGACTATGTTCTTAGCTCCCACCGACCTGTGCTCTCCCACAGGGAGGGCCTCCTTCGGGTCCCAACGGCATCTATGTGCAGCCTGGTGACCCCAAGGAATAGGGCCTTCTCTGTGGGGGCACCCACCCTCTGGAATAGTCTGCCTCCTGAGCTATGTAACAACACCGACCTGAGAGCATTCAGATGTGCACTGAAAACTTGGCTCTTCGAGCAGACTGGCCAGGGCTGAAATGGGAGTTTTAAAGAGTAATTTTAGAATTTTTGGTTTTAGGTTTTGGGATTTTAAATTTAGGGTTTTTATTGTTAATTTATTGGGGTTGGGGTATAGTATAGTGGCAGCCTTAGGATGTTTAATCTTCTTTTAACTTTTATAATGTGGAATGTTTTATAGTTGGCTGTACACCGCCCTGAGTCCTTCGGGAGAAGGGCGGTATATAAATATGTAAATAAATAAATTAAATAAATAAATAATAATAATTACAGGTTCATTGGTTATTTATGGTAATTAACTAATTAATTATATTGTGATCCCTCACAAATATATTTTCTGCTTTTAAAATACTAAAGAATTATGTTTGGTTATTGTATGGCTTATGTAACATGGTGTAATCACATCTCAATCTCTATGGAGATTCTCAGTCATGGTTTTCCCACAGGTGCTTTTTCAAGAGGCAACTGGACTTTTTGTTTTTCTTTGAAGACGTTTTACTTCTCATCCAAGAAGTTTTTTCAGTTCTGACTGGATGGTGAAGAATGGAAGGAGTCCTTCCATTCCCCACCATCCAGACAGAGCTGAGGAAGCTTCTTGGATGAGAAGCGAAACGTCTTCAAAGAAAAACAAAAAAATCCAGTTGCCTCTTGAAAAAGCACCATTGGGACAATTAAATCTCAACTTTATTATCTCTCGTTGACCACGAAACCTAGCAACTTTTATATAACTTTTTGTACAGTATATACATTTTTATGTATGAAGTGGTAGCTTAGTTTATTGCATAATTTCTAATTATGTGAATCATTTTACTTAAAAATTAGATAAAATGGGATTGGAAAAGAGTTTACCATTTCAAATCTAAATGACACTGTAAACCATCCTGGAAAATATTTAAAATTATCAGCCATAATTTTGTAGTCCTTTGAAATGAAGTGTTCTTGGTAAACTGCCTTTTTCTCAGTGATCATTATAAAATAAACCTCTAGTGCAGAGCTGAGTGTACCGTCTGTTTCTCAGTCTTCTTGATTTCTTCTCTTCCTCTTTCTTATTTTGTTTCCAAAGTCATTCCAATTCTTCCCTGAAACAGTCAGAGGCCTCTGTGTTAACCGTAGCTGATTTGGCAGATCTTTTCTCAGAAGAAACTGAAGAACTGGAATGAAATAATCTATTTCAGACTCACCGAGGTTGGAAGTGGGCCATGACTTACCTTTCAGATTCATTGAGGTTGGAAGCGGGCCATGACTTATCTAAGAGACAAGATGATAGGAGCTAACTGTCAGAAATTCCGATAGATATCACCAACTACTCATTCATTTTAGGATGAAAATATGAGTAAATAATTTAAGTTCTGTGATTGTGAATTTCTTCAGCATGTTATTTTGGATAATCAAAATGCACTTTATTTAGAAATTAATAAACTATAACTTTGTACTTCCAAAGAACCTTAGAACCATAATCCATCTTGAATTGTGCAAAAGAAAAATTAATTCAATATATTCAAGAAAATATATTTGAAAGCAATGGGAGTAAATAATGGCATCATTGCTTGAATGCTTATATGAGTTTGTGCCTAGAATTTCTGATCTAAGAGAGTTAAATAAGAGGCATGTATTTTTGCTTCAACATGTTCAACTAACATTGAAATAATTTGTATGGCAAAAAGGATATCGTTAAGTATCGTCTCCATTTCATTTTTTGCAGTTAATTATTAAAATAAGTTTTAAAATAAGCTGTTACCTTTTTGAAGGAACTTCTAATGGTGCTCCCATTATATCATGCAAGTAATAGAGTATCGTTTTTCCTTTAATCTGCTAATCTTTAGATATCATTTTAGTTTTTATAATACAATATATTTATGTCATGATACTCCAATTTAATTTTTTTCTTGTTTATTTTTTAAATAAACTTTATTAATTTTACAATTAAAATAGACAAACAACACATACATAAATGTGAAAGAGAAAAAAAGAAAGAAAGAAAGGTGGGAAAAGAAAATTCAGAAACAATTAAAAACCATTTCGTCCTCGACAGTGGACCTTATTTTCAACCTTATTTTATACCCTCTGTACAATTAATCCTTGTGCGAATATATATTATTTATAACCATTTTCTTTTGCCCTTTATTGTTTAATAGATCTTTGTTCTATCCATTCGTACCAGCAGTTCCAGCTGTTGTAATACATTGATGTATCTTTTCCTTTTAATGCCAAAGTTAATCTGTCCCTCTCTGCACAATTTGCTATTTTTTGAATAATCATTTCCTCTGATGGAATAGGAGGTTGCTTCCAACATTGTGCAAAGGCCAGTTCTGGCCACTGTCAAAATATGTACTGTTGTGTACTTCACTTTTTTTGAGAGTTGTTTATTAAAAATCCCTAATAAAAAGAATTCTGGTTTAAATTCGATCTTTTCTATTTCCAACCATTTCCTAATTTTCTGCCAATATTTTTGAGCCTCTATGCACGACCACCACATATGAAAGGAAGTTCCCCTCTTTCTTTTACATTTCCAGCAATTTGGACTCATGTTGGGGCTCATTTTCGCTAATCTCGAAGGGTGAAGGTGCCATCTATAAAACATCTTGTAGACATTTTCCTGTAGGCTGCCGATTTTGTGATTTTGTTGTTTCTACTCCAGACCTTCTCCCATTCTATTAAGGTGATACTACGTCCTGTATTCCTACTCCAGGCTATCATATTCCCTTCTTCTTCCCTAATTCTGCCTCTAGTAAATAATTATAAAATTTTGTTATATTTTTTTTATCTGGGCCTAATAGAATTTTGTCTAGTTGCTGAAGTTTATTATTGATTCCAAATTCTTTCTTATCCTGTTTGTATCTACTCTGAACTTGAAGATATGCCCATCTATCAATTTGTACTCCCTGGTCTTGAAGATCTTGCACAATTTCAAATTTCCTTGCGCATCCAGTAAGTCCTTATATTTAATCATCTTAGTAATATCCAAATTATTTGGGTGGATCATCGCTTCCATAGTGAAATCCAGATTGGTATTTTTAAATAATGTTTTTCCTTATTTTCTTCCAGTTGGTCAGTAATGCATCTCTAATTAAATGCCTGTGGAAGTATTTCTGGGTGGTTTTCCCAATATCCCATAAAAAAGCATGCCACCCCCTCCGTAAGTCGTGCCCTTCTAAAACTAATATTCCCTTGTTTGTTAAATTCACCCATTTCTTCAACCATACTAAGGAGGCCGCACTATACAACTTCCAGTTTGGAAGGGCCACCCCCCGCAGCTTTTCATATTTTGCATTGCCTTTAAATTTATTCTCGTTTTTTTTCTTTTGCCAAATGAATTTTGCGATTATTTTGTTCTTCAAAATACTTTTTGTGTACTTTAATTGGTATCCTCTGAAATATATAAAGAAATTTTGGGAGAATAGTATTTTAATCATAGCAATCCTACCTAATAATGAAAGTTGCAGTTTACCCCCATGTTCTAGATCCTTCTTTACCTTTGCAAGTTTGTCATAATTATTTTCCTTCAGTGTTTTGCATATGTGCTGTCAGCCATATTCCCAATATTTAATTTTCTTTTATCACTTGAAATCCCATGACCCTTTCTAATTCTAACTTCTGTTTTCCTGTTAGATTTTAGTCATTAATTTCATTTTCTTTCTATTAATTTTTAATCCTGCAACTACTTCAAATTGTTCTAATTCGTTCATCAGTTTTTTGTCCTCTTTCAATTGGCTCAATAAAAAATAACATGTCACCTGCAAATGCTTGCAGCTTATATCTTCGTTCTTACGCTTTAATCCTTTTATGTCTGGATTTTGTCTAATATATGTTAGTAATGTTTCCAATGATAATATGAAGAGCAGTGGGTGAGAGTGGGCAATGCTGACTGACTCCTTTCTCTATTTTAATTGGGCGGGTATATTCCCCATTTATCATAATGTTCGCCTGTTGTGTATCATATACAGTAGTTATAATATTTTTGAATTTGGTGCCTAAATTCATATTATAAATTCTTTGGATTAAAAATTGCCAGTTCAAGTTATTGAAGGCCTTCTGTGCATCTAAAAACATTTTCGGGGTGGGCTTCATAAAATTCTGGGACATCTAGTTCTAATCTTATATTATTCCTGATTTGTCTGTTCTCTGGAGAAATCCATTTTGGTCTAGATGAATAAAATCATTCAAAATTCTTTTTAATCTGTTTGCAACAATAGAAGCAAATACTTTATAATCCATATTTAACAAGGAATTGGCCTGTAGTTTTGTATATATAGGGAGTCCAAATATTCCTTCAGGATCAGCGAAATCAATGTGCCGCTCCACAATAAGGGTCCTATTAGTTCACCTATTTGCTTTGTATAGTTCCCCTGGGATCCCATCTGGTCCTGGAGATTTACTATTTTCTGGTTCTCATTGCTGTTTTCAATTCAGACCAAGTAATATCTTTGTTTAATAATTCTTTCATCTCTTCTCAAATACTTTATCCTTCATTTTATCTAACTAGTTTCTTATCCTATCCTCATTGACCTCTTCCTTTTTATATAGTTTCAAAAATACTTATGAGCAATTTTTTTTCCTGTTCTATCTCCTGTTGTGTATCTCCGTTTCCATCTATTAATTAAAAAAGATTAAATCAATCTTTTTTCTTTCCCTTTTTTAAGTCTATAGGACAGCCATCTCCCTGGCTTATTAGCATGCTCAAAGTAAGTTTGTCTATTTGTATTCAAATTTATAATTATTCTCTCTTGTTCAATTAAATTCAATTTGTGTTTAGTTATTGTCATCTGGTTTTGCAATCTTGATCCTTGGGGTACTTTGCAATTGAATTTCTAATTTTTTAATTTTTATTGTAATTTATTTTGCTGGCCATATTTTTCTTTATTCCTGTTGGCATATAAGAGATTGTTATACTTCTTATTACTGCCTTTACTGCGTCCCAAATGTTTTGTTTCATAGTTTTATTTATTTATTTTATTTTATTAATCAAATTTATATACCGCCCTTCTCCCAAGGGACTCAGGGCGGTGTACAGCCTATCTAAAAACCCACAAATATACAAAAATTAAAAAAGTATTAAACCAATTTGGCTGATAAATAAAAACTAAACAGGTCCCACCCCCCCACCTTAAAACCCCAATTTAAAATTTAAATACCATGGAGACCAAAATTAAAACCATTATCTCAGCCCAGGCCGGCCAGCTCAAAGAGCCAGGTCTTCAACGCGCGCCTGAAGGCCCTCAGGTCCGTGTCAGTACGAAGCTCCGGTGGCAGAGTATTCCAGAGGGCGGGGGCACCCACAGAGAAGGCCCTACCCCTCGGCGCCGCCAGACGACACATAGCGGCCGACGGCACCCGGAGCAGACCCTCTGTGGGAACGCACTGGCCTGTTGGAGATCACCGGCAGAATGCGGTCCTGAAGATAACCTGGTCCCATGCCATGGGTCGCCCTAAAGGTCAAAACTAGAACCTTAAAGCGAACCCGGAGAGCCACCGGCAACCAATGCAGCTCGCGCAGAAGTGGTGTCACATGGGCGCTACGCGACGCCCCCATAATCATCCGCACGGCTGCATTTTGCACCAGCTGGAGTCTCCGGATGCTCCCCGCAGGGAGCCCCATGTAGAGGGCATTACAATAGTCCAGGCGAGAGGTGACAAGGGCCTGAGTGACCGTGCGCAAGGCGTCCCGATCCAGGAAGGGCCGCAACCGGTAGATCCGACGGATCTGATGAAACGCCCCCCTGGAGACGACCGCGATGTGATGTTCAAGCGACAGCCGTACATCCAGGAGGACACCCAGGTTGCGAGCCCTCTCTGCGGGGTGCAAAACTTCCCCCCCGATAGCCAGCAAAGGTGTCAGCTGGCTATATCGGGGCGCCGGAAACCACAGCCACTCGGTCTTGGATGGGTTGAGCCGAAGCCTGTTCCCGCCCATCCAATCCCGCATGGCCTCCAAGCACCTGGACATAGCCCCCACAGCATCGTTGGGGTGGTCTGGAGTAGAGATGTATAACTGGGTGTCATCTGCATATAGATGACACCTTACTCCAAGACCACGGATGATCTCGCCCAGCGGCTTCATATAAATGTTGAACAAGAGGGGAGAGAGGACCGACCCCTGAGGCACCCCACAAAGCAGGGGCCTAGAGGTGGATCTCTCCCCCCCCGCCAACACAAATTGCGAATGGTCGGAGAGGAAGGAGGAGAACCATCGAAGGACGGTTCCACCCATCCCCAACCCCTCCAACCGTCGCAACAAGATACTATGGTCGATAGTATCGAAAGCCGCCGAGAGGTCTAATAGGACCAGGACAGAGGAGAACCCTCTGTCACGAGCCCTCCAGAGATCATCGACCAACGCGACCAATGCCGTCTCAGTGCTATGTCCAGACCTGAAGCCCGATTGGGACGGATCGAGGTAAGTAGCTTCCTCCAGGTACTGGGGGAGCTGACGTGCCACCACACTCTCAACAACCTTCGCCACAAAGGGAAGGTTGGAGACTGGACGATAGTTTGTTTAAAATAGCCGGTCCAGGGAAGGCTTCTTGAGGAGGGGGCGCACCACTGCCGCCTTCAGGGCGGCCGGGAGCACCCCCTCTCTCAAAGAAGCGTTGACAATCCCCTGGAGCCAGCCTCGTGTCGTCTCCCTGGCGGCCGAAACCAGCCAGGAAGGGCACGGGTCCAATAAACAGGTGGTGGCATTCAGACCCCCCAGCAACACTGTCCGACGGATTCTGATAGTTCAATAGTTGCTCCATTGTTATTCCTTTTAAGAAATAATTTAATTCCTCCTTAAGTTTGTTCATATATTCTTTTCTCTAATTACTGTGTAATTTAATGTCTATCTTTTTCTGGATTTTTCCTACCTTTCCAGATTATCTGAATTGGATTGTGGTCTGCCCATTCATTAGGTAAATTTCAATCCCTTTTATTTCATTTGCTATTTCCCCATTCATGCATGCCATGTCAATTCGTGTCCATATTTGGTGGGGGTTTGAATAAAATGTAAATTGTTTTTCCTCAGGATTTAACCTTCTCCATATATCGATCAAATTTAATTCCAATCATTTCCATACATATTTTTGGAAGCTCTTTTTTTTTTCCTGTTCCTCCCCCAATACTGTGGTCTTTTTGATAATCAGCAATAGCATTAAAGTCCCCTATGATACAAATATTTCCTTTTTTTCCATTCCTACTATTTTTTCATATAATACTTAAAAAACTCTTTTTGCTCTCCATTTAGGGCATAGATTACCACTAAAAGGATTGGGATAGCATTGGTCAGATCTGCAAACCAGAGATCTTCCATCAGGGTCCGACCATATTAACTCTTCTTTCGTGTCCTTTTTCACATGCACTACAATCCCTTTCTTTTTCACAGCATCTGCCGGTGCAGTAAATAGCTCCCTAATTTCAGGCATTCTAAATATTTTTCATCAGATTCTTTATGAGTTTCTTGTAGGCATACTATGTCAGCGTTTGCTTGATTAATTTAGCTATTGTACTTTTCCTTTTTATTGTAGAGTTTAAACCATTTATGTTAATTGACAATATTTTCCTTTCTTCTTCTGTTGTTAGCTTTGTTTTGCTCTTTGTCTTGTGACTGCTCTGGTTTCTCTTTGTGCCTGAGAGTGTATCCTATCTTCTTCTCTCTTCTGACGTGGTTGACTATTTCCTTGATTTCCTAAAGCTCCGTGTCTATTCTTCTGTTGGTCTTGATCTTCTTGGGAGTTCGTTTCCAATTCGTCCTTACTGGTCTGCTCTTCCGGGCCTACCAACCATTCATAAAATTCCTGGGCCTTTACCATTTTAATTTAAATATTATTTTAATTTTCCTTTCCTCCCACGAAACTAACATCCCCTCTGGGATTAACCATTTAAATACGATTCCTTTTTGATTTAAGTGGGCCGCTAAAATTTATAGTCTTGTCTTTAATCTCTTACTCTTCTCGGTATTTGTTTGAGGACCAAGACTTCTTTGCTTTATACGTAATTGATTCTTCTCTTGATATCTTGTATATGATGTCCCAGACATTCCTTCTCGCAAATCGTATATGGACTTCTCTTGGGCATTTGTGGCATTTTGCATAATTTGTACTAACTCTGTAGACTCCATCAAACTCTCTCAAGATTTGTCCTTTTCCAATAGTTCCAACCAATATTTTTGCCATTACTTGTTCCAAATCTTCTTCTCTTGATTCCACTATATTCTGGAATCTCAAGTATGTAGCAGCTTTATCCATCTCTAGGTAGATCAAGGAATCCTCCATTTCCTTGCTCACATTCTTTAGTTGTTCATCTACCCTTTCAAGTTTCAGTTTGTTCTGTTCTTTTCTCTACCTCTTTTATTGTTGCTTCATTTTTCTTCAAGGCCTGCAGTATTATTTCAACTTTTTTCCTCTACTTTGGAAATATCTGCTTTCATTTCTGCTTTTAGTTTCCCCATCTCTTCTTTTAATCCATTTATATCTGCTCTCATCCCATTGTTTCTCATCGTTTCTTGCAACTTCGACATCGATTCTTGTAGAGTAAGCAGGATCGATTGGATATTAACATTTGAGGAGGTGGTTTGTTTCTCCAATGGTAATGTTTCTTCAATTGTCTTTTGTGTCATGGGCGAAGGTATTGCCGACATGGTTGTTAGTGTCGAAGTGGCTTTTCTTCCGGTTTTCAGAGATGTAGTTGTTGTAGATGTCATTTCTTTTAAAATTTGTTTTTGTTGTTGTAATATGTTGGTTATGTTATCCCAAATTAACATTCAATGGTAACAGTCGATAGTATATGTTAAAATTAATCAATAATTCAATTAATTAATTAACCTATCCCTCTCTTCAGTATCAAGTTCTGTATATATTTAATAAGGCGATGTCTCTTATAAGCAGTAATATTAACCCAGTATACTTTCAAATCCAAATTCTATATCACATATATAATTTATAAACAGCCTAACCTTTGTTATTGTTACTAAATCTCTATACATAGGTTCAAAATACTCCTAATGAACAGTATTTAATTCTATCACTCTAATCTAAATCTTATTGTCTAAAACTAAATATATATAAATGCTCTAAGGTGCTATCTCTGTAAAATGTTTCCTCTAAGTAACTATCTTATCAAACCCTTTTATTTTTTTTTCAATATTCTTGATCATACACAACCATATAGTAGCCAAACCAATTAAATGTTCAAGGTGATCCGCCCAGTAAATGCAACTATTAATATATAAACATTAATTGTAAATCAAAATGGTACTTAAAGTTATTATTATTTCCGTTATCTTTCTATTTATATAACTGGTAAGAATATAATTATCAATATTAGTAATAATCAATTGAATCAAACAGATTGCATCACAATTGCAGTAAACAATTTCCCTCTGCCTCATATGCAGTATATACTTGAATAATACTATATGGAAATCAAAAAAATTGAGAAAGGGGCATTAACTAATCAGAACACCAGAGAGAGATAGAAAAAGTAGAAAAGAGAGAAAAGCGAAAGAATCTTAAAGTAGCTGTTCCACCTTCAGTCACTAGAGTTACATGCTTGTGATCCGGATACCCGGAAAGAGAAAATTGCTGAGTAATAAGAATGTCCTCTCAAAGTCTCAGCTCACTCAATTATATCCAGTTCTTTTTTCGTCTTTTCTTGGGATCTTAAATTCAGTTTTTCTATATTTCTTCAATTAAGGCAAACTATTCAGTTGGACCGATACACCCTTGGATCAGTGGTCAAAGACTTTTTCAGAGCTTCCAAAAGTGTCTCCTTTTGCACCGCGTTATCTCCGTTTATTTCGCTTACTCTGATCTTCTCGTCTCAAATCTAATGCAGTCTTTCCAACAGAAAGTGATCCAAGTCCCCCAGACCTTCCAGCGGCTAAATTCCCTTCCGCTAATAACAATGTAGCAAATCTCACCAACCTCTCAGTCTTGCTTCTTTTGTTACTGTCCTTATTTTCTATCTGTCCAGCCCTTTCATTGTCCCACCCGCCTCACCTCCATTCCTTAGCCTCTTCCTTTTAGGGCTCTGTTTAGATTTTTTCAACAATTTTCTGTTGATCCACAGCATTCGGAAAAAACTTCCTCACCCGCAACTTTCACCGTTGATCACCACGATCTGTCTCTCACTTGCTTCCTTTTGTCGGTGGCAGACCGGACTTTGGGACCGCCATTAACAAAACGGCAGTCCTCTTGCTTGTCGGGCTGAGGGGTTTCTCTTTGCTGCAATGGGAGTTGCCTTCCCCTCACTACAGCTCGAGTTTTCCCACACCGGCACATTTCTCTCCAGGATTCGTGCACCCCAAGGGATCGCATCAACAGCAAGAAGAGGCAAGAAGAACCACGAGCAGATCTCTATACCTCTGTCTGTCCCTGCCTCACCACCGGAATTTTTTGCTGTTATGTGCTCTTTGTAATTTTAATGTCTTTTATATGATCTTTGTCTTAAAATGATAGCTAAACATATCCGTATAGATATGTTCACATTTTTAAAGATTCTTACATTTGTATTGTTTTGGGTATTTGTATTCTGTTAAAAATGGCAATGCTTCTTCTTGCCTTCACTTTGATACGATTGTAAGCAAAGAATGACAAACTTGCAAATTACTAGCTTTATTGTATTGCTCCTTCAGTTTTACTAGCAGGTTGTATTAATAGCCATTGATAGTAGACATGAAAAACAAATGTATACAAACAGTGAAGAATTTAATAATAATAACTTTTTCATATGATTGTCTAGAAAGTATCTGTGTAGAATAATCTTACAAAATTGACATTTATAGATAAAGACTAGGATGCAAATTGAAAGTAAAATTTGAAGGCTGAAAGTTTCATTGTGGATATTTTGTTGCCAAGAATCATTCCTTAGCTTTGCCCCCTACCATGTTTGTATTTATTATGTATTACTAACTTGGAAACCTCTTTCCAGGTTGGGGGTGGGGAGATTAAGTGAAGGAAATAGCATATGCATACGCTAGTATACATGGGATATCAAGTTCAATCCCTTTTTTTAAAATAAGTTTACCTATTCAGGCCCAGTGTGTTCGTGGTTACATCCATTTGTTCAGTGATCATTTCAAGTTACGACAGTGCTGAAAAAGATGGGCTTACAATTGATCTTTGAAGTTCCAGTCATTGCTGTGCCCCTGCAGTCATGTGATCATGGTCCAACTGCCTGGTAATCCACTGGTATTTATAACTGCTGCCGCTCTTCCCAGCATACCTTCATTTTTTTGCCTGCCTACCCACCATTTGCCTGCCTATCCTCCCATTGGCTTGCCAATGCTGGCTGGCCTCAAGCCCTACAAAGAATGGGCTTTATTGGCCATGTGCAAGGCCTCACTGCCACCTCTCCCTCTGGCTACCTAGAATCCCTCAACCAAGTACTTACCAGGCATCCTGGCCATGCTTGGAGGAGTCACTGTGGAACTGTCTCTGCCTCACTGACCAGGAGGATTGTCCCAGCTGGCATTGGTGCATGTTGTGATGCAGAAGACTTGGGGCTATGGATCTTTCCCTTCTGACAGGATGGCAACATTTGCCCACACTCCCTACCATCTGTCCTCCTGTAGCTCTCACCTGCTGGACTCTTTGCCTGGGACTACTGCCTCTTTCTATGTTGCAGCCATATGAACTCAGTTAATGACCTGCATGATCCTGGTGGTCACGATTGCAACCAGGCCTTCCATGATGACCATTGATAAGTGATGCTTAGCAACAAAAATTCTGGTCCCAATTGCCATCATAATCCAAGGATAACCTGTATGATTCTAAGACCCAGACATGACAGCAAAACATTGTAGCATCTTTATACCCTTAAGATTCTTCGAATGGGGAGGCTAGGTTTCTCCCCCCCCCCCTTTTTTTTTTTTTTGCAGAAAATGGGCAGTGTGATGTATAGACATATTGAGAATAGCCAAATGTACCCAAAAATAATAATAATAATAGAGCAGATATAACTGATTTGCATTTTTAGATTTGGAACCTTGAAAACCATTTGGTTCAGCCACCTTTGCAAAATTTGATTTGGCTGAATCATTTACTCTTGCACATAGCGAGCAGTTTCTGTCTTTACATGATTTAGCTACTGGGTTTGACAGGAAGACAAAAAATAGATGGCAAATCTGAGTTATCCCACAATGCCAATAATTGAATCTTCCTATTTTTGGAAACGTTCTGGGACTTAATGGGAACTGTCCTTGTTTTAGGGCTGGATTAGAGATTCCCTGGGGCTTAGTGGCTTGGCAGTGTATACTTGGTTGCTAGAGCTACAGTTTGTTCTTGGATGGTATGTAAACACAATTTTACTACAACTTTTCAGCTGCTTTTAATTTGTGTAAATAAAATTACCAGTTTAATTTTTGAAAGAAAACTTTTTACCATCAAGAAGAGGTAACATGCCAAAAACTGGACATAACAGAAACTTTCTCCATCAAACAAGCAATGTTATGTGTTTCTCATTTATCTTAACTACAAGCTAGCTAGGTCAGTTGTGACAAAAGTTTCTACCATTTCAGGGCAATCTGAAGACTTGGCTAGCAAAGCATCCCTCTCAGTAGAACCAGCCTTTTTCTTCCTTTTTTGGTTGCCTGAAACATAAAAGTTGTTTACAAGAATTGTCATGTACTATTAACAGAAGCTAAAGAAATACCACACTAGAGTGAGGGGGCAGGGGTGGGTGAGACAAGGATATAACTTTTTTCCCCCTTACTTGCTCAATTTGAGGAAAAGAGCAGATAATCACACTCCATAAATTGACTTATGAAAAGTGCATTGTAGAATTACAATTATAGAAAAACTGAAATACTTTTGATAAAAAGTATTTAGCTTGTATAACAAACAGTATTTAGTTTGTATAACAGATATACAAACACAAAATCGAAGAATTTATGTCCTGTATTTGCACTGTGCTTCAGTCCAGCACACAATGCCAGCTGGATGTTCATCTTGGTTTTATGGAAAATGTTGATACACAAGACCAGTATAAAGTACTATAGAAATTCAATAGGTCTTGTGTTATTTTAAACAATTAAATATAATTGTTACTTGTCCAAATTAAACTATCTTAACTATCATTTCAAGAGATAGAGAAGTTTGGTAATATATTTTTCTGTTGTATTTTTGTTTGGAAGTCCCATTCAAGCACCTCAAATGTGTTGGAAGTTGGGATGTCAGCAAAAGTAGAAATAGGAATTGGTTTACTTATGGATTCTGTGAGCAGAAAGAATTTTTAAAATTCTCCCTCTCCCCCCCCTCTTTCCTTATGCTTAGTATTTTAGGAAGAATACTTCCTGCTGCAACTATATTCCAAAATTCCTCATTTCAGCATTACTACTGTTTTATTTTGCTTTGCACACATATACCCCGCAAAAAAACCAACCAGGTCGTCAAAATCTTATATTGCAGCTTTTTTCTCCAAAAAAGGGCTACATTTTTCCCATGCCAATATTTTTACTGTGCAATTAAATCATCCCGACCTGTCTTATGTCCTTATAAGACCCAACCTGTCTTATGTCCTATCTCAGACCTTTTTAAATGCCTAGCATTTCTTCCTAGAGCAGGTGTGGCAAACTCACATCGTCATGGCAGTGTCATGTGATGTATCTGGACTTTTTTCCCCTTTGCTAAACCAGGCGTGGGCGTGGCCAGCATGTGACACATCTGGCCCATGGGCCGGGAGTTTGACAGCTCTGGCTTAGAGAATTCTGATTTTATTAAGGCATGCTTTTTATGAAGACTGTTCTTCAGCAAGAAGAACAGTCGCTTATAACCTTCAAGCTACACTCAAAGTCAGGTTGCTAATTAGGGCAGAAAGCAGTTCAATTTCTTTCAATTGTGCCATCATTTGAATAACAGCTCAATTTTTTTTTCCATTATTTTTTTAAAAAGTGGCAGAATAAGATTTTTACAAATCTCTTCATTTTTATAAAATTTCTTATTGACATTTTTGTTTTCTTATGTCTCCTTCCTGGTCATCAGTGCATTCTTCTTCTTTTATATTTCAATGGCAAAATCTCATCTTCCACAAGATAGAAATGTGATTGTTCAGATTAGCTATTCCTTTTGATAATTTATTTGTGTGTGTGTGTGTATTCCATTGGAAGTGGTAACTTCATCTTTTTTTAAGGCATATAAAGGCTAATGATGCTGCATAGAATATAAATTATACTTTCAAACTAATGGCTCAGTGACATTCAAGAGAATTTAATATGTAAGAACTTAACTGATCTAGATTCCATGAAGCTACCAGTAAGGGCAAAAAATCAGTCAAAGTACATTAACATTATTTCAGCTTGATAAAACTACTACTTTTGAAATAAGAACCAGTTTGGTCTAGTGTTTAATGCATCAGGCAACAAATGGGAGACTGTGATTTCTAGTCCAGCCATAGGATTGAAAATTTGGCTAGCTGACTTTGGCCAGTCACTGTTAGCCCAAGCCACCTCACAGGGTTGTTCTTGTGAAGAAAATAGGAGGAGGAAAGAGTTTAAATATGTTTGTTGCCTTGTGTTAATTATAAGAATACTAATGATGGGATAAAAATAAAAATGCTTTGAATTTGACTGCACTTTCATCTTGTGAGTGGTCATAATCAGTCTTCCTTTTGTGTATCATTGTTTTGTACGTATTAGTGGATTGGTAGGAAATAGATTGAGTCCACGTCCTTTAATATGTGTTAGGCAAATGTAGTATTTGGGAAAGCTTGAGCTATTATGCAACCATGAAAAAATAGAGGCTCTTTTAGGCAAGTAATGCTAAAATAGTGTTTTTCAAACATGACAACTTTAAGATTTATGGGCCTCAACATTGGCCAAGGAGTTTCTGGGAATTGAAGTCCGCACATCTTAAAATTGTCAAGTTTAGGTGGACACCTAGAGTTATAATCCTACATAATGCCGAAGGCCTAGCATTCCTCGGGCCAACAATTCAGATCCTGGCAACTATATTTTTCCTTATCTTGGCCTTTTGTTGCTTGTGGAGTAAAAAAGCAAAACGATGTAAAAGAGAAGACAGAAAGAGAAGACATTCACTTTGGCTTGCCCTTCTAATTTATAACAATGGCTGTGCTCATTTTAGTATGTCTGATCTTAAAAAAAAAGTCACATTTCAGCACCCCCAAATACATTGATTATATTGCACAATGATAAATAGGCTGTCAATTGCTTCATTCATGTTCATTTTTAAAGCATATTTTTCTTGAGGATTTCTGATCTTCACCTTAATGATTCAGAATTTCATGGCACTAAAGTAGGAGACCTCCATGTGTTCCGCTTAACATCAACTACACAGATTGTGGAACAAGAATGGTAATATATATATATATGCAACACTATGGCAGTTTTTAAATTGTTTATAAACTTGCTCCCTATGCCTCTGTTGTTTTCCAAACTCTTATAAAGATCTTCAGAGTCCTATAAGCATTTAATTATACATGAAGTTAAAGAGTTAATTGTTTGTCACTTAATTTTGAAAAAGGTAAAATCATATAAACCACAATTCTGGTCTTTTAAAAGTATTTTGAGAACATCCAATAATATCAAAAGAGCGTAAGCTTCTAAGAACATATGGAGATACCATTCATGAAGTGTGCAGTTTACCTTGTCTGTTCCATACAAATGGAACATAAAGCAGGCAGCCTGCATCACCTACATGGGTGAAACCAGGATGTTTTAAAGAAACTGCAGTTTTTATAGAGTTGGATATTTTAAACATTTTAACTGTGTCACGCCTATTTGGGGGTCTATAGGACAGATTTCTGTGCATTTCTTCCATCAGGTTACTGTGCTGGAAAAGTTTGATGGAAAGCTTAGGGAGCAAAATTCATTGGGCCAACATTACAGGATAACAGGTTTGCACTATTATTTCTAACTTCCCCATAAAAAACGTGAAATATAAAATTATTTCTGTGCATGTATAGAGTCTCTCCCTTGCAAATCACTAGATACGCAGCATACGGGATTAAGAGGGTTAACCTGCAGAGGAATTGGTCACCCACTTTTCCCCACCGCTGCCTGGAAAGAAATATAGCAAACCCCATGTGAAACTAGATACTACCTGTGATATAGCTATCATAGAAACCACAGTCCATGGTCTTTAGTACTGCCCTATATTGCTAAGTCGTACAGGAACATTTACCACTAATTAATTGCCCCTCTTTTATTTACATTTCCAAGGCATTCTGGTAACTGATTATCTGTTAAATAATCCAGGGAAATTTCTTTAAAAGGAGCAAAATTATGTGCTGATATTCCTTGTTATTTGGGTATAGTTTTGGTTCATTTTATTGATTGTACTTTTATTAGTCAATGACTAAAATTCAAACTATGGGTAGCAAATGAATTCAATAATAAACTTTTACTTGTACAAATGCATAACACTATTTCCACTTAAATTTTGAAAACTTTATGGAGACATTTTTTTCTCTAGCAGTTAGAATCATTTGCTTGACTTGGGGTGCAAAGTTCTAAGGCAATAGTAATGAATGCTTTAAAAATCATCTCTGTGTCTTGCAATTTTCAGCTTTACAGTAATTGTAATTTGGTTTGAAACCCGTTGCTCTACCACAATAAAAGATTCAATTGGTGATGTTCACTATTCCATTTAAGAGAGGCTGGTGGCTTACCATAAAGTGGAATTTACAACTATGATTTTCAATGCTAAGTCATCAACCTCTCGTTAGCTAATAAAAGAATATTTAATGATTCACTAAACACCGGGAGCAAGCCTAACATCACATACCAAAATCATACGTTTGAACAACCCCCTCCTGCTCCTTGGGAGACCATGGTAGTGTTAAGACAGTTGCGTCTTACGTCATTAACGAGACTGGCCGCGACGTCTTTACAGGCCCCGCCCCTCTCACCGACGCTCCCGCTGGCGTGGAAACGGAGGGGCGGGGCGAAGGAACGGCACCCGGAACGAGGCCTTCTCTGTCCCGCCCCTCCCCGGAACGAGCCCGAGAACGTCTCGGCGACGGGTGGCGTACCGTTTTGGGGCTCATTCACACGCAGGAGGCGGAAGACCGGCTGGGCGGTGAGTCCTTACTGCTCCACAGGCGGAGGGTCCGGGGCTCGGCCGGCTGCTGCTGCTGCTCCTCCACCTCCTGGGGCCGGACGACTAAATCCGCAAAGAGCGGGGCTGTCGTTCGTGCTGTTTGCTTGCGGCTGGGGACCTGCCCAGGCGAGCGGGGTCCGGGGCCTGCCTAGGGCAGGCGGCCGCAGCCTCTTGGTAAACCGGGAGAGAAGGAGTTGCCGTCGTTGTTGACAGCTGGTGCCTTTATGAAGTGGCCCGGGGAGCCCGGCGCCTGCTTGCCCGGTTGGTGGGTGGTGAGGAGAGGGGTGGGGGCGACTTTGCTTTGGTCTCCGCTGCCTCGGCAGGGTCCGGTGGGAAAGGATGGAGGAAGGCGTTATGTATCCGCCGGGGTGCCTTTCTTCTCTTGGCGCCCCCCCTCCCTTTCTCCCTCCACCACCACCACCCGGGAGACAATGGCAGAAGAGTGGGGGAGGGTGTGGAGATTTAGGCCGTCTCTTCTTCATCCTGGGCTCTTGAGTATCCGCATCGGTCCTTACTAACGAGAAGGTGCGCAGATTCACACAACAATGTCGGGCACGCCCAACTCGGGCTGCTCCAAGAAAGAGCTCTTTTGTTCGCTGCGCCCGGGAACGAACAGCTGCGAGTCCGTCGCCGTTTTCTTTTCTTCTTTAGCCCTTTCCGACTTTCCTTCAAGGCGCGAGGTAGCAATAATTCCGTCGAAGGTTTCCTTTTATGGGGCATTCAGAAGGAATTAAGGAAACGGAGTAAGCGGGAGCGCAGCCCTCTTCTTCTGTATTAACCTCTAGAATAGATACCGAGACCAAAAAATAAAATAAAATAAAATAATGCCCTGTGAGGAAAACTTGTGTCTTAAAAATGGAGGCACCCTTGTCTTTAACTGTGGAAAAGGGGTGCTGTACCAGTCCTGATTTGTTTGTAAGGATAAACAGGATGGTTTTTTTTAGGGGGACCCTTTATAGAAGTGCTGCAGTCTTGTAGGTGCAGGAAATATATTTTTAAGAAGCTTTTTTCTCTGTTGAAAGTTAAGTAGGTCCGACGAATCTGAAAGCTAGAGACAACATAGAGTCAGAACTGCAGCTAGTTTGGACAGCAAATGTTTTTAATCTAAGCCACAGAACGGGACATTAGTATGCTTCTCCTTGTTCAGTAAATCAGGAAGCAGTTCATCCTTGGGCTGGTACCTTAGGGAACAGTACGAAAACTTGAAAAAAAAATTACATGTCAAAACCTCTAGCAATGAAAGAATACAGTGGATTTTATTTAGTGTACCTAGCTCTGGATGTTAGTGCAAATGGAAGAACGAATAGCAATTCATTATCAGATATGAATGTGTCATATAATAATGCTTTGACTTTAGCTGAGTCATAATGGTCAACAGTTCTTTGAAAATCAAATTTGGAATAGTTCTTAATTCAAGTAGAGTACTATAGGCTAAGGACTACTGTGTAAGCCAAGAAAACGCAGAATTAGTGTTTTTGGGAGAGGGAGCGGTATAGAAGTACGAATAAATAAATAAATAGCTCTGTTGAAATACTGTCTGCTATTTAAGCTCTTCTATATATTTTCTTCCACAAGAAAGCTTTTTTTCCTGGAAGTTCTTTTCTGAAATCATAGGATGAAATAAAACCCCCAAATCATATTCAGGTAGAGTGTGGGTCTTAGTGATTTTATGAACATGTTGATATAATATTCTGGGAAGTAATACTAAAGTAGTTTGAAGTTGCTTTTTTCTGAGATTTTTTTTTCATTGCCCCATCTGCATTTCCAAGTCCGGAGGTGCTGCCACCTGCTGCACATAGAAATGCATGATGTTTTAAAACAAAACATGAACAATACAAACATATACATATTGAGAAATAGTCCTTGAAACCACTCTTTGAGGTCTGTATTAATTATTTTTAAGTAGGTTTATGTACAATTGCCTCAATTCTGATTAAAAATATTTTAAATCACAACTTTTTTAAAAAAAAACCTGTTTTCCAGATTAATTGCCATTCATATACCTCTTGAATCTGTCATACGATATTTTCTGTTAGGTTAGCTAGGACAGTGGAGAAATATATTGGTGGCTGCTGGTTAAGTAGCTACAGGAAGTCCTTGATTTATGACCACAATTAGCCCAACATTTCTGTTAAGTGAGTGTTTCCCCATTTATAACTTTTCTTGCCACAGTTAAGTGAATCACTGGAGCTGATAAGGTAATAACCTGGTTTTTAAAATGAATCTAGCTTCTTCATTGCTTGTCAGAAGGCTGAAAAAGGTGATCACATGTCCTTATGGCATAGCAACGGTCATAAATATGAAACAGTTGCCAAACATCTGAATTTTGATCACATGATCATGGGGATGCTGCAATGGTCATAACTGTGAAAAATGGTCATAAGTACATTTTTCAATGCCGTTATAACTTTGAATGGTCACTGAACAAACTTTTGTAAGTCAAGGACTACTTATATTGCCACAGTGAAAAACATGTCCGTGAGTAACTAGACATGAAGCATAGAAGTGTTTGTTGTACTTTCAGATCATAGTTGATCAGAAGTAAATATTTTAAAAATACATTTCATGCCTAATTTGCATTTCTTCTTTTCTGGAAGCTGTTTTACAAGATTTTAAAGTATGTTTTTATTTTATTTAAAATACATTATGGTTCTGATTCAGAGAACTTCTGTAAATGCCGACAGGTAAATTATTGTGTACAGGAAGTCATGGATGAACAGAGCATTGACAATTCTTTTTATTGAGTTGAAGAGAGATATGTGTCTGGAATCTGTGGTTCCTAAATTAAGTGTAAATCTCCTCCCCTCCCAAAAGAACAGCTTTCTGAGCAGCTTTTCTTGTCTATTCTAGTTTAGAAAACTGTCAAATGTTGTAATATAACTTACAGCAATGAATATTTGAAAGTATTTAATTTTCTTATGAAGTTATATTGTCTGAATTAAAATTCAGTATTCAATAATTTCCAGTCTCAATAGGCATATGGTTATTTCTGTTTTCAGCAATAGCATTTGTATCTTTGAGTACAGAATAAGCTGTTTGCAGTCACTGAAATGTAACTAATATCTACATAATTATGCTACATTGTTTATTTTTCAGATATTCGGGACTTGCATATTAAAGAATTGATATTTTTATAATCTAAATTTTCAAAATTCGTTTCAGAGAAACAGTTTAGCCAGCATCTTTATTTAGGCTTTTTTTAAAAAGTGTCTATATATATATCATTTCCCCTAGGGCTTCAAATCAGAAATATTGCTTGATGGAAATAAAATATAATATAGATGTAGATGTTTGACAGTTTGATCTAGTAGTTAAAGTTCCAGATCAGAAACCTATAATTTCTTGTCTTACCTTAGGCAAGAAACTCAGATGGTTGATTTTCGGCCAGTCAATCTCTTTTCAGTCCATGATATCATGCTTAGGCAACAAGCCCTATAGTCAATCCCTGTCCCCACCAATGGATTGACATGCAGGAAAAAATAGGAAGAAAATGGAAAAAAGAAGTAGTTTTTTGATATTGAACCCAAACACATGTAGGTTTTTTAAAAATTATTATTAGATTATGTTCTAATAATCATAAGTTCTAATAAAATATACAAATAAATCCTCAATTTAACAGACATAAATTTTGTAGACTTCAAATAAAGTGGGCAGTTTTTTGTTTTAGACATCATCTACCAAAGGTAGTCTTGACTTATGACCACAATTGAGCCCAACATTTCTGTTCCTAAGCAAGACAGCTGTTAAGTGAATTTTGCCCCATTTTATGACTTTTCTTGCCATAGTTACGGGAATCACTGCAGTTGTTAAATTAGTAACATGGTTGTTAATGAATCCGACTTCCTTATTGACTTTGCTTGTCAGAAGGTCGCAATAGGGTGTCACATGACCATGGGGATGCTGCAATGTGAGAAACAATCATAAATCACTTTTTTCAGTGCCATTGTGACTTTGAACGAAAATAACTAAATGAATTATTGTAAGTCAAGAACTACCTGTATTTTTCATGAAGTAATCCAGATGATTTGTCATTTGGATCAATTTACATAACTTACAATTTACATTTTGAAATTGTTTTTAAATATCGATGGCTTGTGATGCTGTCTGATAAATCATTGATATGTAATACATCTTCAGTGTCTGTGATTCTGAAAGTTGTTGCTGTCAAAATAGATTAAATCTATTCTTAATGTGTAGTTGGCAGAGTTTAGAGTAATGTGTAATAGCTTTGCTATCTCATTTCATATATTAGATCTGAATATTTCTTAATTGTGAAAGCAGTCAAAGTAGCAATACCAATAGCACTTATAGCAATACCATAGCCTTTACATCATGCTGAGTCAACTTTCAGCTGGTCAGAATTGAACTTTTCCTACCTGTGGACAGAGTCAGACTGCAATACTGAAATCCTTCAGAGTGACTATTGCCCATGTGATAGTCATTTTAGGACAATTGCTAAATGGGTTGTGAAAAGCTGAAACTTGCCAATAGGTATCCTTGACTTGGTAGAATTCATACATTGTGTGGTAAATTATACTCTTATGAGAACGATAATTACAATGTTTACCTCACAGAATCTGGTGCAAACTTGGGGCTCAAGTGAATAAATGCTGTACATGTTGAAAATAGGCTGTTTGTCTCAGTTACCTCTGCTAGAGTTTTTTTTAGATTGCTTCTCTATCTTTACAAATTTTGGTTTTGATATTTTTCTGTTTAAATTTTGAGGAAAAAATCAGCTGTTAATGAACAAGTGGCAAACTCTGATGCAATGTGAAGTCTGAATTAATCTGGTAAATAAGAAGATAATAATTTAAAATAAAATAATAAAACTGAAATATAAAATAAAATAATAAAATGATTATCAGAAGTAGAATTAAAATTCACCATCAGGTTTAAATCTGGTTGCACTAAGTAACTGGTTACCAAAGAGGTAAATGGTATTTGGAGTGTTTTCTGTTCAAGGCATTAATATGATCGTTGTTGTTCATATAAACAGTTGGTGATTGGGTTGTTGTTATAGTTGGAATTCTACTTGTGCTAGCCGACTTTCCAACTGCTTTGGCAACTGGAGTCAGCTGATTGTAATATGTACAATAACATCAGTGGCCTGAACCTTCTAAGAGCAGTGTACATCTCACCAGAACTGTGTGTATTTTTAGGTTTCTTGGTTAGTAACAGGCAAGCCACGTACTTCAACATACTGATTAACTGAACCTATTTGCTGACAGTGCCTACCAAAAATGAGCAGCTGTTTTTCACAATTTGATCATTAATGAGGCACAGTATATCAAAGGTTATTATTCTGTTATTATGATTTTGCATTTTCATTGCAGTAAGCGAAACTTGGGTTCTTGCAAGCAAGAATGCAGTGACAGTGTAATTAAATATACATTGCTGAATAACAAGTCAGCTCCTTATGCACACATTCTACTCCCTGTATTTCCCATGTTTATTTTCTAGTTTTACCCAACAGACAGAGATAGTTTGTGTCTCAAATCAATAATTATTAAATGCAAAAATATAGTTGAACTGTATTAAAAGTTGATATTGGTGGCTGGAAGAAATAACAGAAATATTTATTTAACAACCTTTGGAAGAAAATATTTCAAAATCATGCTCATGGATTTGGCTTCAGTTCATTTGAACGATTTTTCAATTTTAAACCCAGCTGTGATTTAGTCTATAATCATCCATAAATAGTGAGAGAGCCAAAAATATTTTCTAAAATAATAAGTCCCTCAAGTGCATTGCTAAAGTTTTAAAAGTTTATTGCAGCTGATAACAGTATAAATACTAGCACTTCAAGAAATTTGAAACAAAATTGTAAAGAGCGTATGGTAGAAATCCTCAGATGCATTGGAAAGTTTTAAGCATCTCAGTATTTTGTTTTCCCACCCTTGCTTTTCTTGGATATGATAGAGGTACTTTGACAATCTCACTAAGATTGTCTTTTGGAAGATTTGTTAGAATATGTTAGTTATGTTGAACACTCTTTCAACAATATCTCTGTAGATGGAAATGTTCTCTCATTAAACTTGCATTGAAAATGGGAGGTTGGATTTACGGGCTTTAGAAACTTGAGATGAAAGAACCCTTGCTATATTTTATTTAGAACTTCCAGGAACTGAAGGATGGTATTGTTGCAATTTAAGACACTAGTGTTTACAAAACAGCAGCAGATGGTTTATTTCATTTTCAATACTTTTTTCTTGCATTTTTGTTCTGTTTGTTAGTAATTTTTTTAAATGCAGATTTAATTGGAAACTAATAAAATAAGTAAAGGTTTATATTTTATAAAGTAAATTTACGGGAACTCTGGTCAAGTGCTCACCCACCAAAGTGAAGGGATATTAGTACATCTTAATTATCAATTAAGGGAAAATTCTGTACCTGGATTTCATTATCCATGACTTTGTATTCTGGGATTTCAGATATCTACCACTGATGAAATAACCAGAGCTCATTATCTGTGGTAAATCTTTTGCCTATCTGCAGTTTTTGGCACTCAGTTCTGAACCCCACCATTATGTACATGTGCAAAAGGGTACAGATTTGGCTTCTGTTCCCTAATTTCCCAGTGTTCTACACTGTTTTGACCTTACATGGTCATTCTCTTCCTGCACATACTTCTTCCATAATGAAAGTGAGCAAGTGTATAACAGAGAACTTTGCAGAGATATGGCAAATGTTCGTGCAAGCTTTGACTTTGAGAAAAAAAGTAAAATTCTGCAGCTGGGGAGTGCCATAGAGGGTAAAGTGTTTTACATTGACCCCTTAATGGATGACAGCATCAAGTTCAATAGGCAGAAGTTGCTTTTCAACTCTGTAAGGACAGGTTCTGAAAAGTAAGACCTGGCAAAGCGTAATTATTTGCTACTTTTGAATATAGTCACACCCACCACAACTAAAGTTCCATCAGGAAACAATACTGACAGTTCAGAGCAGGAGCAAGTGGAGGAGTACTCCCCTTCTTCCATATTTTGATTCAGTAATTTTGTAGACTATCCTTATTTTGACTTTTTCCTTATATTTTTCATGATTTTTTGGGATAATTTTTTGGGTCATTTTCCAGGTCTCACTCCCAAGTCTCATAGGCCTGCTGATTCATAAGTGGTATCATTAACCATGATTATATGCTGGAATGTAACTATTATGAATAAAAAGGTTCACCTGTATTGCAATTATATGATAATTGAATGCTACTTATGGGACACTAGTCTTTTGTAGTCCAGTTGAATAGCAGAGGTCAGCCTCTTTGACTCCAAGAACTGGATTAATGCTAAGATTATGAAGAATTAAATAGTAAACCATGAAATGTTGTAAAGTATTAACAAAGCTCTGCATTCTTTGCCAGTATTTGGTGTTCTGGTACACACCCAGTTGACAAGAGTGTCCTATGAAAGTGTGCAACATCACATCAACATTAGTTACAATTGCACAATGTCATAATCTAACTACAGAATTACTACAAATCTATAAATATTCCTATATCTGACTATTTTGTGTGTGTGTGTATGTATGTGAAAAGTGCAATTTTTTTGTCAGATTATTTCTCCAGATTTTTTAAAATCAAATATGCCCCTGTTGCAATAGCCAAGAAAGTAACATCTTCCTCTGATCTTCATGTAGCATTGTGAGCATGTTTACTAATTCATCTGGAAATCTTTGGATAAAAATGCTTGAGAAGGGAAGGCTGATTTGGAGGATATATCTGTGTTTCATCTACTTCCTGCTCTAAACTTCCCTATCACACAAGCGCTTTCTAACTGGACATTTGTTACTGGTTCTTGAATACAAGTGTTTATCAAGTATTGATAAATTTGATAATATTAATTAGAATAAGTGGGTTCATTATTTAGTGCTTTATTTGATTTATATCTCACTTCCCTATTCAAACATTCTTAAGTTTAATATTTTTAAAATAAAGATTACAAATTAGAAAATTAAAAAAATGCTAAAGTTAATTAATGACTTGACAAAAATTTTTCCAATTCCTAAAGGCAGAGATAGTCAGGAGCCAAATAAAATTACTGAGGGCATGCATTCCATAGCTTGAGACTGACATAAGATTTAATTTTATATTGTCCTTCTTTCCAGAGTAACCAGAGCAAATTGTACTTGAAATAGAGGTGTGGGGGAGAAGGGGAGAAATGCTAGACTTAGAGAAATCAGGACAGTGATATAATTATTAATAATAAGTAACAATTAAAAAGAAAATTTATTTTATATATCATGGCATCAGCATAACAACAGAGAGGCACTATTGTATTATCCTATACATTCCTAAGTGAAGAGCAGTTTCAGTTGTTCATTGAAAAAGAATAATGATCTTGGATGAGAATTCTATAATTGCTACAACTAGCACTGGGAAAACCCTATTTTTGGCCTTTGCACAATAAGCTAAACCAGCCAATGGGATCATGAGCCAAGCCTTTGAAATTTGATCTAAATATATCAGTCATATGACATTACTTGAAGCATATATAACCTAGGGCAGGGTAGGGAACCTTGGCTCTTTTATCAGTTATGGACTTCAACTCCCAGAATCCCTGAGTGAGCCATAAAAGGTTCCCCATCCCTGGCCTACTGGTTTTTCAGTTGTGTGGGAAATCAATTTTTGACTGGAATGGGACTGTTTAATATACAAATGTAGGACATATTCTTTATATATTCTTTATATGTCCTACATTTGTATATTAAACAGTCCCATTCCAGTCAAAAATTGATTTCCCCCACAACTGAAAAACCAGTAGGCCAGGGATGGGGAACCTTTTATGGCTCACTCAGGGATTCTGGGAGTTGAAGTCCATAACTGATAAAAGAGCCAAGGTTCCCTACCCCTGACCTAGGGCTATATAGACCAATGTTATAAGAACTTAAATTGGGTCTGGTGGCTCAAGGACAACCAATGTATTGTTTATAGGAAAAGTGCTTTATGGTCCCATATAACTGTCCTACATAACAAAGAGGCAACTTTGTTCTGGTTCAGACATCTACAACAGCCACCCTACATGGAGTATATAGTTCTATGCAATAAAAGATTATTAGAGTGCTCCCTGGTTGACTACAGACTAAATTCCCAGGTTTCTTTCTGCTGCACCTTTGTGTTATCTGACTTTGGCTTTAGTTTATTTCTGCTTATGAATCCATCAGAAACTCAAGTGCCTGTACAATCTTCCCTGATTCAGTCTAAAAGGAGAAATAGATACTGAAATCTTCAGATAACATCGTGCAGATGAAGAAATTCTACCTCTCTTGGTTATTGGGTCCACAGGCTGCTTGCTGAGAGTTTCAGAAGATTCAGTCACATTTCTCTCATAGTAATCATTCAAGGCAACAGAGTTCTCTATTATGTGCAAGTCTGAAGTAAAAAGTCTAATTATGTAGTAAGTACTTTCTCACCTGCTTACAATTGGACAGCACTTTCCCCAATTAAAAAATATTTGAAATATTTGCAACTGCCATTTGTTGCCCCAAATTTCAAAATCCAGAGGATTATCACTTCTTACATTGCAGTGGGCCTAATTTTTCACAAAGGGTTACTGACTCTGCATGGACCCATTCAAGTATTCCATATTGAATTTTAGAAATCAGAATACAGGTAGTTGACTGTACACAAGAAGTGTCTTGTTGTACTTCTAGTCAAAATAACTGAAACTGATTTTATACCTTCTGATCAAATGGCACCCCTTTCAATCAAAAATATCTCCAAGAACTGTGTCTAAGAGCTGATGTGAGCAATGTAATCAAATGACATTTCCTCATGGCTAGTCTTGAACAGATCAGATCCACACAACTTCTCCCCTCAAAAGCCCTGTAATGATGGTGAAGAAGTGAGCTGGTTTTTTAAAAAACCATCTACCACAACTGCTATTCCACACTATAGGTTTGAGTGTGCACCATGGTATAGGCCTAATTTAATTCACTACAAAATATGCAGCATTTATACTCTCATCAGCTCTTGGATTGTAACAGTATACCAGATAGTACTGATCAAGTCTCTGAATGATTAATCACTGAGATTGGAAAACCCCGCATAGCATTTAGGAATTCCTTAGATTCTGTCAGTCTCTGAGTCCCTTCTCTTGCTGAGAAACTCATTGCCAGCTCAAATTTTGCCAGCTCATTGCCAATCTGTTCTATTTCTAGAAAGCAGATTGAGTATGTTCAGTAATATATGTCAAGATCATTTGTGAATAAATTTGCAATTATTTGTATGGTGGATTTCTGTTGCATTGGGCAGACAAATCTGAGTTGCGTATATAGCCCATATATGTTTCATTGTCTCATTTTTCTCTAGTTTATCAAGAGAAAATTCCTTTGAAAACAATAACTTCTTTTGCTTTGAAGTTCAAATTATATTCAGATGATTGTGACTGTGCAGTTTTTCCTCCGAACATCACAGTGTATTTCAAAGAATAAAACTACTAAGACAGAGGTGACATTTTATTGAACTTAATTTGTTTTTGTTGCAGGAGGAAAAAACCCCACAACAGCTGAAAATCTATTCTGGCAATAAGGTAATACAGCGAGAAAATTAAAAACATATGGAGAGGAAGAAAGTAGGAGAGAAGCACTGAATAGAAACATTACATGGGGAGGAATTATTTAAAATGTTATGTTAGATTACAGTTTTAATCATACATTTGTGTTGTTTACTTGGTTGCAGTTTAATAAATTAAGAGAGAAAAGGAGTTACTTCAATCTTTATAATTTAAAAAATTAAGGGGAATTTTTTTTTCATCTAATGATATTCCAGACTTTGCTTTATGGTTTTTTTTTTAAAACTTATTCATATGATTCTGTATCTTTGTAGTATTTTAGCTGTGCCACCATCTAAATATAATAAGAATGGAGATTATACAAAATAACTTCACTGCTGTATTGTTTCTTGGAAAGTTGTAATCTGGTAAATTGATTATTTCTTTTCTTTTTGTGCCTTTATCTTTTTAGCTTATTCTCTATTGAGTAAATTTTACCCCAACTGATAGGTCCATTTCTAGCACCATATTTAAAAGGGTTCAGACAAATTCCAACCCATTCTGAAAATAACAGAATGATCATGGTATTTGAAAATACAAACACCTATGCAAAAAGGTGAAAGTTTAGTAATGTCAAAAGTGTCAGGGATAAGGATATGAAATTGCATTATTTCAGTATCTGAAATGATGTCACACAGAAAGCCAAAATCTATTATCTGTCATACCAGAGAGTAAAATTTTAAATAATGGCTTAAATTTACTAAAAAGCAAGTGAAGGTTTAAGACTAAATATATTTAAATTGATTATTTATTTAGAGATCAATCCTTCTTTATTGGATCTATTTAAAGATGGAAAGCCTTCTGATGTAGATCCATCCATCCACCCAATTTATATGGCCATCTATCTCAGTGAAATGATTCTGAGCAGCAACCTGAGAAAAATTATAATTAATAGATGTTAACATAACCAGTAAACAGGCTCTTAACATACCGGGATGGGTGGATACATAATTGCCCAGGCACATAACCACATAACTCCATCCTAAAATAGGATGGAGATGACAACTAGACGTCCCTGGGTCTATCCTAGGTTCCAGCCCCGACATCGACAGTCTTGGTCACAGGATTGGCGAGGGTCATGGCCGATGAAACACAACAATCATATAGACTGATACCAACCTGCCACACCTTTACATCGCCAACTCCGAACACGAGAACCGCAATCAACCAAATCATTGAAATACTCATCTACTGACCTACGGGCCTTGAGGAATGTCCCCCCTTCCTTAACTTGGCCCTCCGGACTTCCAAAAGCTTACCTTAAGGACAGATCCTGGGATCCCGAGAGGTGGCATAGCCATAGGAAATACTCTGGGCGTGGCGCCCATTTATGCCAATTTTTTTCCAAATTTTTATCAGGGTTAGGGAGGGCAACCAGGTGGGAATTGGGGGAAAACTTACCTAAGATAATGGCCAGACCTGGGAACACACACGACCGGGAAGTCCTGGAATCGGAGATGGTCAGATCGAAGATGGGGACTTCTTTCCAGGGGAGAAAGGGATGGCTATCGACACAATTGATGGGAGAGGCAGATATGGCATTAACAGGGGGCCATATCATACTGTGGAAGCTCGCCCCCGCTATTTACGGGCAGTGACGTGCTCCGACCCCCAGGTTATGTCCCACTCCCTAGGCTGTTCGAATGATCCGACCCCGGCCTTTGGCTGATGTTATGCAACACAGATCCGTTATTAATAAAGCTCCCCTCATCTATGAATTAATTGAGGAGGGGGGAGCGGACCTGGCGGGCATCACCGAGACCTGGCTGGGACAAGAGGGGGGTGTTCTCCTGGTTGAGATGTGCCCAGCCAGGTTTCGGGTTTTTCATCAGCCAAGGGTCCAGGGGTGGGGGGGTTGCAATAATTATTCGGAAGGACCTAGATCCTAGGGAATCCACTGTTCCTCAGATGACCGGATGTGAACCCCTGTTTGTGAAATGTGGTTCCGGGGTTCAGATGGGTATATTGATCACATACCTGGTTCCCTGCTGTGTGACATCGACCCTGCCTGAGCTCCTCGAGGTTGTAGCCAGCCTAGCGGTTGAAACCCCTAGGCTGATGGTCATGGGGGATTTTAACCTACCTTCGGCTGGCAGGACCTCGGAGATTGCTCAGGAGTTCTTGGCTTCCATGACAACCTTGGGCCTGACCCAATTAATTAGGAACCCTACTCACACTGGAGGTCACATCTTGGATTTAGTTTTTGTCTCAGAACAGTGGCAGAATGATCTGGGTATAGGGGACGTTATTATTGAGCCCTTGTCATGGTCAGATCATTCGTTCCTTAGACTGGACTTCCAGACTGCACCCCCTCGTCTCAGGGAGGCGGAGCCAACACGATGGTTCTGCCCCAGGCGCCTGATGGACCCGAATAGGTTCCTGATGGAGCTTGGGCCGTTTCCCGGAATTCGAACACATGATCCGGCTGAGGACTTGGTGGCTACCTGGGATAGGGTGGCGGCTAGGGCCCTTGACCGAATCATGCCCTTGCGGCCTCTGACCCGGTGTCAGTCTCGCTTAGCTCTATGGTTTACTGAGGAGCTGGGGGAGATAAAGCGTAGGAAAAGATGCATAGAGAGTAATTGGAGGACCACCCACTCTGAATCTGACCGAACACTATTACGGTCCTATATTAAGATGTATTTAGTGGCGATAGAGGCAGCAAAACACTCTTATTTTTCTGCCCTTATCACATCCGCAGGAAATTGCCCAGCCGCCCTTTTTAGAGTGACCCGCTCACTTTTAGAACCGAGAGCACAGGAGGATCCTCTATGGGGACGGGCTGAGGATTTTTCAAATTTCCTGCTGGATAAAATCACTCAGATACGGAGTGGATTGGACTCTGACTGGGCAACTCTGGATGGGGGATCGGGAGCGGAATTGGGGGAAGGTCATCTGGGAAGAGTTTGACCCTGTGACCCCCGAGGACGTGGACAGGATACTGGGCAAGCTCAATACTACCACTTGTTTACTGGATCCATGTCCCTCCTGGCTAATATTAGCCACTCGAGAGGTGACACAAGGTTGGTTCCAGGCTATCATCAACGCTTCCTTGAGTGAGGGATTTCTGCCTACCGCCTTGAAAGAGGCGGTGGTAAGACCCCTCCTCAAGAAACCGTCTCTGGACCCAAATTTGTTATCTAACTATCGTCCAGTCTCCAATCTTCGCTTTGTAGCGAAGGTTGTTGAGACTGTGGTAGCACGACAGCTTCCCCAGCACCTGGATGAAGATGTCTATCTAGATCCACGCCAATCAGGCTTTAGACCCGGATACAGCACGGAGACGACATTGGTCGTGTTGGTAGATGATCTCTGGAGGGCCCGTGACAGAGGTCATTCCTCTGTCCTGGTCCTGTTAGATCTCTCAGCGGCTTTCAATACTGTCGACCACAATATCTTATTGCGTTGTCTGGAGGGACTAGGAGTGGGGGGCACTGTTCTGCAGTGGTTCTCCTTCCTTTCTAACCGTTCACAATTTGTGTTGACAGGGAGGCAGAGATCGACCTCAAGGCCCCTGATCTGTGGGGTCCCTCAGGGGTCGGTGCTCTCACCTCTACTGTTCAACATTTATATGAAGCCGCTGGGTGAGATCATCCATGGCTTTTGGGGTAGAGTTTCTTCAGTACGCTGATGATACTCAGCTGTACTTTTCTACCCTAGGCCACCCCAACGAAGCCGTCGAAGTGATGACCCAGTGCCTGGAGGCTGTGTGGGGTTGGATGGGACGAAACAGGCTTCAACTCAACACGGCCAAAACCGAATGGCTGTGCTTTCCGACACCCCAATACAGTCAACTAGTTCCATCGTTGACTGTGGGAGGGGGAACTCTTACCCCCACTGACAGGGCACGCAATCTGGGCGTCCTCCTGGACGTATGGCTGTCGTTAGAAGAACATATCGTGGCCGTCACCAGGGGGGCTTTCTACCAGGTCCGTAGGATCTACCTTGAGAAAGTTGCAGCCCTTTCTGGATCGGGATGCGCTTCACACAGTCACATCCGCTCTCGTTATTTCCCGCCTAGACTATGCCAATGCTCTCTACATGGGGCTGCCCTTGAAGAGCACCTGGAGGCTCCAGCTGGTACAAAATGCGGCCGTGCGGGTGGTTCTGGGGGCTTCTCAGGGCTCTCATATTACACCACTCTTGCGCGAGCTGCATTGGCTCCCGGTGGTCTTTCGGGTGCGTTTCAAGGTATTAGTTACCATCTTTAAAGCACTCCATGGCTTGGGACCTGGGTATCTGTGGGACCGCCTACTGCCATCATCAATCTCCCGTCGCCCAGTACGCTCCCATAGAGTGGGCCTCCTTGGGATTCCGCCGGCTGGACAGCTAGCGACTCCGAGGGTGCAGGCCTTCTCTTTGGGGGCGCCCTCCCTCTGGAACAAATTGCCCCCGGAGATTAGGATCATCCCTGACCTTTTGACCTTCTGGTGTGTGTTGAAAACTCACCTATTCCATCAAACCGGTCTAGCCTAGGGTTTTTCATTTACTTTAAATTTGGTCAAAATTGCTCACTTTTAAATCCTTATCTCATCCCGTTTATTTAACAACCAAATTTTATTCTTTAATTATTCCAACTATTGTATCTTCAACATATTTCTAATATCTGTACACCGTCCTGAGTCCCCAAGGAGAGGGGGTGGTATATACATCTTGAAAATAATAATAATAATACAATAACAACAACAACAACCAGTCTTCAATCTGTGTAATAGCTAAATTAATAGATGTTTATTGATATGTCTCATGCGTTTAGTATTTCAGCTCCTCCTATTAATTAAAAGAGTACAGTTGAGTACAGTTTATTCTTTTTTGCTGTGGGCTATCTGCTTTAGAGTAAGATGGAAGTTTATAAATTTTATTCACATGTGAAATATGAATCAGCATCAACTAGGCACTGTAATGTTGCAATAATATGTAGGAGTTTTCTAGAAATATATGTTTCATTGACTAATGTTTTTTTCTCTTTCAGGACTTCTTATGACTTACGACTTTTCAGAGAACAGATTCAAGTATGTATACACATATATATATGTATGGTATTTAGGTTTCTTTGGGTATTTTCCCACGTCTTAATATTTGTGCTTTTATTATAGCGACGTTTCGGCAGAATCTCATCTGCCATCCTCAGGCTTGTGTATTGGGTTCTTTTTTAATCGTGTGTGTCAGGCTTGGCAGTCGTTTTTTTGCTTATATATATATGCACACACAACATTTGGTTTCTGTAAAGAATACTTAAATATGGAAAAAAACCTTTGGAATATTGTATTATATTGTATTTATACATATAATGCAGAATGCCAGAAAGTAGTGTCTAATTCTTGGTAATTTAATTCATATCTGATGTCAGTATTCAAAGCATGTTCAGTTTTTTTCCCCATAAAGCATACATTCCAAATATCATTTATAATTATGGCTTACTCTTACTCTCCAATTTGAATTGTCTTGCTCAAGTAACAGTTGTTGCAATATTGGAGATGTGGGTAAGATTTTTTAAAGGTATTATTTGGTTCCTTAGTTATTTAGGTGTTAATTTGCTTTTAAATGAGCTTTATTAGGGAGTTTCCAACACATGCAATGTGAATATTCTCCTCCCATTCTATCCTTTTCCTCTTTAAAATCAGGATTTCTATATATTTCTAGTATGTAGCATATTGGAGCTCAATGGAAAAAGTGTTAGTTAATTGGACAAACTTAAGGAAGCCATTTCTTATATAGACATACAGTCAACATACAGTACTGACAATATTTTATTGCAATTTTAGATATTGCTGATGCACATGGACCACATCATAAAACTGAATTATGTTTAAAGAAATAAACAAAAGAAGGATATTGCTAAAATAGCTTTTAAATAGTAGAAGATTTGGGTAAGATAGTTATTATTTGTAAGAACACAAAAGAGTTGGAATATCCTCCGGCAAACAATTAGTGAATCTTAAGGTATATTAAAGTTGTTTTTATTATCTTAACATGAAAATAAGGTAACAGAAGCTTTTATTTCATGTTTATTAGGCATTCCAAAGGATATGTAAAAATGACTGTAAACCTCACTATGTTAAAAATGGGTGAAAAGTCTTAAGTTAAAACTTTAGCCTCTTCAGTCCTGATATCCATAAATTTATTTAGATGGTGTAATGAAAAATACTGAGTAATATTATATAATTAGATTTGACATGTTTAAAATGGATGTTAAAATGGTTGATGTTTCTTTATATGAAATCTTTTATTTCCTTGTTTGGTTGCAAATGGACGTCAGCTCACAAAAACGTATTCCTTTTAATAAAACTCTGTTAGTTTGAAAAGGTTCTATCAGACTTCTTTTTGAATGTTAATAGTCATCTATATAGTAAATGAAGGAGCTAAAACATTTTGTACTTGAACATTTTGTTCATGTTTTAGATTCTGTTGTATAATCAGGAAGTTTAAACTAATTTATCAATACGTTTTTAATTTTTTTTTTTTAATTTATAGGCTGCTCTTATAACTAGTGGCCTTATTCAGATATATTGTGAAACCATAATATATGGTTCATATATCCTGCCAAAAAACAAACAACTTTATGCTTTAGCACTATGAATTAGGCCTGGATGCTGGTAGGCAAAGGCACAATTCCCCCTCACCCTATTTTCCTCCCCAAAAACTAAGCCCGATCACACAGTTTCGTAGTGAAACATGGGTATAGAGCTAATACAAAAATAAGACAAAGAGCTGTTCGTTGAAACTTACCGAAAGTGGTAATATGTCCACTCTGAATCCTCAGTATTTGTAGAATTTCAGAATTCTGGAGGCCATTTTTTTTTTAACTATGGGTATTTTATTGTGTCTCGGTATAATGACATCATATTATAGCTAATAGAGCCATCAAGTTTAGAGTTTGGAGGAACAGTTCTGAGAGGAAATAAGTGTTTTATGCCCTGCATGCTTTGGACTAAAGGTCCCAATTATGCCACTGATTTTTTTCCTCATATTTTCTATTAAAATCAGTGATGGGATTCAATTTTTTTACTACCAGTTTAGTGGGCGTGGCTTGGTGGGCATGGCAGGGGAAGGATAGTGTAAAATCTCCAGTCAGAAGGTGGTACTTGCTGGTTCTCTGAACTGGTCAAAATTTCCACTACCGGTTCTCCGGAACTGGTCAGAACCTGCTGATACCACCTCTGATTAAAATCCAATGGCATTATCTGGGGGCTGCATATAGCATGAACCACCAGTTGCCAACTTATTTGGTTTTCTTGAAAATGTAATTTTCTGTAATCATATTAGTTCAATAATGTTACAAATTTTGTTAAAAGTATATAAATGATAGTAAAAAAAAAAATTCCAAACAGTCCAATTCAAATGAAATGAAATATAAAAATGCAAACAAATTAACAAAATAGATGCAAAGACAAAGACAGATTCCAAACTTGGGGGATATAATTAAGCAGCATAATAATATCTTTTAAACTTAATTTTCTACCAAGAACCAGATTAATAATATCCAATCAAGGCAAATTTACCATGAACGTGATCAAAGCATATGTACTGTTGTATCTTTGAATATAACTATAATCTCTGTGTAAGTGTATACAAAGAAAATACATGTCTTTGAAATTAGTTGGTGAATGATCAAAATTTCTTTTGGTGATAGGTGCCACCAGAAAAAACTATCATTATATTTACAGTGTCAGTAGGGATTGAGCTTTCTTCTATGCCAGCTATGAGCTCATCTGAAGAAAAGTAAGTTCAACATATATTACTTTTATTTTCAGATAAGATTGGTTTTCAAGCTGAGGATTATATTGAAATTAGATGTAACAATAATATAATACAATGCAATAATTAATAATACAATGTAAACTTAATAATAAAACAACATGCACTTGTCAGAGAAAATTTGACAGTATGTAAAATGATGTTGTAGGCTATATTCAATTTCTGCGCTGTAATATATTTTGTAGGTGATTGAAGAGAACCAGTTTGGTGTAATAATTGATGTGGGGTATTGGGTAAATTACCAGACTAGAAACTGGAAACAGTGAGTTCTCCTGGCTTAGAAATGAAGCCAGCTATATGACTTAAAGCTAGTCAGTCTGTCACCCTTAAGAAGAAGGCAGTAAAAACCACTTCTAAAAATCTGGCCTAGAAAACTGCAACGACTTGTTCATATAGTTGCCAGGAGTCAACACTGACCTCAAAGCTCCAAAGAAAAGAAAAACCTGAAATATTTAACATATTTATACACTTTACAATAGTATCACATCCATGTTGAAATTTGAGTAAGTCATAAGCCTAATAGATTTCTACATTTACCACCAGATGAAAAATGAGAAGTTGAAAATTTTCTACCATGTGATTCTAAATAGTTATAAAGTTTTTACATTATTGCTATAAATTGGAAGAAATTTGAATAGCACCATTTCCAACTAACGGGTTTTATTGTTTACTTCATCAATGCCGTAACCGTGGCTATACTGATGTAGGATTTAAATTGGGTTGAGACAGGGGAGAAAGGAAGCGAAAACAGGTTGGTTATGCAAATGCAGGCTACATGTGAGGCAGATTAAAAAGTATCTTATAAATTGAAAAGTGTAATATTTATTAGAATCTCATTGTGTTCGTTGAGATCTGCGATTGTCTGAATTTTTTTAATGTATGCAGGTTCATCTCTTGCTCAAAGGTGCGGGTGAAATTTCATTTTTCCAAAAGAGTCAGTTTGAGGTCTGCCATAGAGCATCCTGAGAGGTGTTTGGCTACAGTAGATATTGCCCTATAGCATTCTGTCAATATAGAAGTTTCCCAATTTAATATGTATAAAAAATGACCATGTAAAGACTATAGTAAAAACTATTAATTTTGACAATTTAAAGACCTTTCTCTATTGTGAACGCCAACTTGCTTACTTTCCCAGATTAATACATTGGCACCAAAATTGTACTCTGTTTTTTTTCTTGGCTTTACTCTTTTGTTACCTCATTTAATATTGTTTTCATTGGCATTGGATAGTTTAATTTTCTGCATACAATTCTAAATTTCTTTTTTGGGGGGAAATAAAAGTATGCATTTAATTTTTAAAAGAAGATGTATTCAAAATTTTCTCTAATTTTGAACCTGTTAGTTCTTGTTTTAGTTCCTTGCAAAAATAGTTTGTTCTAACTTACAATCAAAAGCCTTGATATCTTCTCTGGCTTCCTACATCTAGAACTGAACCTGCCACCATGGAAGATCTTCAGCATTTACATTGTGTCAACTGTATTAGTCGGCGTTGTATGACTAGAACAGAAGCTGGGATTTCCTGTGACTTAATTGGCTGCCCTATGGTTGTGGAGCAGTATTTCATTTATGTAAAGCTGAAGAGCATCGCCTTTTATGTCCACTTGAACGAGTGCCTTGTCTCAACAGTGGCTTTGGCTGCCCATTTACCGTAACCCGAAACAAAATTGCTGAACATCTAGAAACCTGTCCTGCAAGTGTTGTATGCTGCACTATGGAATGGAATAGATGGCCAGTCAGTTATGCAGATCGAAAATCTTATGAAAATCTAAGTAAAGATGTTGATGAAATTGAACAGTTGGATATGGCTCTTGCCCTTCAAGATCAACGGATGCTTCTTGAATCTCTCAAAGTTGCAACTATGACATCAAAAACTCCTGACCCCATATTAAAGCCTAGAGAACAATCTTCTGTTGTAAGTGCCCCAGATGCTACAGTTGCAAATGGGTTATTGCCTGTTGATGAGGAATCATTTGGTGCACTTTATCAAGCCACTGTGGAAACCACCAAAAGCTTAGCTACAGCTCTAGATATTCTAAATACTGCTACCAGCTTGTTAAGTTCAAAACTCAGTATCTTACCATGTAAAAGAAATACAGATTGCTGTGTAAAAGAACACAGCAGCATGCAAACCATGGTAGAACATGATTCTGTAGAGGAAAATAGCATGGGAGCAGTTGGTGGCATTAAGTTGGATATTTTGAATCAAAATGGACAATTAGAACAAACGGGTCAAATGACATTTGTTATGATACTACAAAACACTACAAACTGAATATGAACCTTGATAATATCCCTTTATGTAATGGCTTTCATCTAGATGATTCAAGCACACAGAAACTGCAACAGAATGAAGAACTAAATATATATAATTCCAGCCAGTTTAATGTAGCAAATAGTATTCACAATGCATCCCCCTGTGATAAAGCAGCAAATGTTTGTAATTCAGTTCCTGTAGCACAAGTTAAATATGAAATACCTCTGCACAGCTTGTCTAATGGCACCACTGACCACATATATATGTCACATGACTGTAATGATGAACAACTACAGAGAGAAATAGAACAAGAAAAACTCAGAAATAATGTGTTTTCTTTCATTCCTCACCATACCTACAATTACTTGGCAAATTACTGCTTATCTGCATCAAAGGAAGACAAAGCAGTAGACACATCCGATTTGGAAATAACAGAAGATCCTATGGACCTTCAGGGAATAGATTTAATCACAGCAGCATTGCTGTTTTGTCTTGGAGATTCTCCTGGTGGCAGGGGAATATCAGATTGTCGTATTATTGATGGCTACCATGTTGATTTGGGACTCAGACATTTTCTCTCCTTCTGCAATTCTGGCCACAAATACAATGGTAGGGGAAATTGCTTCAGCATCTGCATGTGATCATGCAAATCCACAGCTCTCAAATCCAAGCCCTTTTCAGACTCTTGGGCTAGACTTGGTACTAGAATGTGTGACTAGATACCAAACAAAGCGTTCAATGTTTACATTTGTCTGTGGACAACTGTTTAGACGAAATGAATTTTCTTCACATTTTAAGAATGTACATGGTGATATTCATGCTGGCCTAAATGGCTGGATGGAGCAGCGTTGTCCTTTGGCATATTATGGATGTACATATTCTCAACGCAGATTTTGTCCTTCAACACAAGGAGCAAAAATCATTCACGATCGACATCTTCGGTCCTTTGGGGTTCAGCCTTCTATATCAACTGTGTTGTCAGAGCCTGATAAGAGATGCTGCTTAGGGCTGCATAGTGACAATCTGAGTAATCTTCCTTTTGAGGTCCTACAACACATTGCAGGTTTTCTAGATGGTTTCAGTTTATGTCAGCTGTCACAAGTGTCCAGATTAATGAGGGATGTGTGCGGAAGCTTACTTCAGGCACGCGGAATGGTCATCTTGTTGTGGGAAAAGAGAATATATCCAGATGGAAGTTTTTCATGGCAAATAAAAGAAAAGGTTTGTATATTTAATTGTGAGAACTTGCTTATTTCTGTTTTGAATTGGAATGATCTTTGCATAAAAATTGAGTCCTTCCAATATTCCTCTTTCAGGTGCTATGTGGGAGGCAGATATCTAGGGAGCAGTGAGATAGAAACAACTTGGAAAACAGTATAACTAAATATAGTTAATATAATAGTAATACAAGAAAGAGTTCAACTTTCAGGGGATGGACATACAGGTATCTGTCCTACAATATTCTAGCTGCTTTCTGTATCCAGATTTTCAGTATCAGATGAGCTAAGTTAAGAGAATTAAAGCAACCAAAAATGTGTGTCCTAAAAATGGCAAAACCAAATGGAAATCTGAGAAATCAAGTTATTTTTTCAAAGCCTTATCAGCTAATAAGCCTGTATCATTTTATAAATGAATACAGATAAATATATGTCATCATATTTCCATATTAGTTTGTAGGGTTTTTAAATATTTGTACTAAAAATTATGGCACATTTTTTACATTATCCTTCCCAGGAAAAAGTGTTTGGAGATTATTTTTAAATGTTGTTATATAATAATAATAATAATAATAAATCTATAGTTAACATTTGTGCTATAAATGCCAGTTCTACATGACTTACACATGAGTGGGTCTTAATAAATATATCATCATGCTAAGAGAAATTTATTTTTTAGGTATGGCGATTCAGCACAGCTTTTTGTACTGTAAATGAATGGAAATTTGCGGACATTGTAAGCATGGCTGATCATTTGAAGAAATGCAGTTACAATGCTGTAGAGAAGCGGGAAGAAGCTGTGCCACTGCCCTGTATGTGTGTCACAAGAGAACTAACAAAAGAAGGACGGTCATTACGCTCAGTCTTGAAGCCTGTACTTTAAAGATGAAGAATAATTCTATTTGCACACTCAAGCACACTGAAGTAACCTCTGGATGATAATTTTTGACACTTTATTAATTTACTAAATATGATTTCTGGATAAATTTGTCATAATGTACATAATGTTTTGAAGTGGCATTTATTTTTTTATAACATGATCTGGTTAGAATGAACAAAAATTGCCTTAAAAATGGAACTTGCTGGTCAGGGGACTTCTGTATGACTTTTTATCATTTGTAGGTTTCTTTTGTTTTTCTTTTGGAGTTTCCCTGACTAACTGTATCCATTTCTTTTTATTGACTTCAAGAGACATGCTCATCAAGCAAGACGTCTTTGTATAATTTGTCTTTACAAATTTGAATGTAACATTGAATGCTAGTCAAAATTTAGCAGCATATGTTTTGATGAGTCTTTTCATTCTATAGATTGGTGTGTTCATATAAGCTGATACAGTGTTATTTAATGTCATTTCTTATTAAGATTGCAAAGTGTGATTTTAGTGTTAAATGCAAATGAATAGGAGCATATCCACAAATATTTGGAGTTGGTATCAAAACTTCTAATTTAATGCAGCAAAATCCTATCAAATGAATCCTGAGATAGAATTTTTTTTTCCTAATAGTACCTTATCTTGAAATTCAATACAAGTTGCTACTATTAGCAGTTCAATGGAACAAAATTCTATTTTATTTCAGGCTCTAAATACCTAAGCTAGAATTTTAGATCAATATACTTTCTTCCTTTTTCATTGTTTGGTATTAATAAAAGGTAATGTTGAAAAAATTGTATTGTTTGCTGTAGTTAGCTATACAGGATTCATAAGATTAATACATTTAAGTTTTATGGTGTTAAGGTACATTCTGTTATATTAACAAGTCTGGATGTACCATGTGGTTTCAAGGCTATGTTATAGAGTGTTTAGGACTCATTCTCAGTACACTAAATTCCATTGGAATTTCTGTCCTAGCAAATGTGGTTAGGATAGTGCTCTTGATATGCCATCTTTATAAGATGAGAACTAATTCATTGGATAAAAAGTGTATTTTAAAAGTTTATCTCATAATTCCATATTTTTCATAGTCTTCCATAATGAAGAAATTTTGGTGATTGTTTTGTCTACTTACAAAATGCCTTTGTTAATGATATTCAAAAGCTTAATACCTATACAATTGATTATTGAGCTTGGTGCACAAATTTTCTAAAACCAAGTTTATTCAAAAATATACGTTTCAGTTTTAAAGACGAAAGTATTGGAAAGTTAGCTATATATTGATAATATGTAATTAAATCATTTAAATATACTTGATTTAAGGCTATGGATTTAAGACCATGTTGACATATAAATTTAATCTGGAAAGTAATTGTATTATCATTAAGCAGTTATATTAAAAAAGCTAAGCCTCATTCTCTAGTGCCATATAGCTAGATTATTAAGGAATATATTTTATATAGTCATTTTCTATAATGCCTGGATCTTGGGATCAGTTAATTATTTTCACAATGTTGCCTTTCTCTTTGAAGAACATAGGAGAAAAAGTTCCCTGCAATTAGTGGAATCTTCAGCTGCAAAAATACTTTTAATTTTAGCAGTTTAAAAAGAATGAAAGGTACATCATTATATTAGTTTTGATAACATATTGGATTTTTTGACCAAAGTTATGCCTCCGGCCAAGAAACTTGACCCTAATACATACAGATATTTCATTTGCAATCTGTGGGCATGTATGCCTGTCTATCAGCCTATCGGCCTAAAACAACCAAGAATATTCATTCCACAAGTGTTGGATGCTATTTATGCATATATTGTTATTCATCAAATATTTTACCAATACATAAACCATTCTACCTTTTCCTCAAGAATAAATGGGCAAAATACTGTATACCTTAGCCCTTATGTGAGGAGTATACTGTAAATTGTAAAGGCTTCATGCAGTATTCAAGAAATCTCTTGGCTTCTAAAGAAGTGTGGATTAATCTATAATGCTTGGTTTATTTTTTTCACATTAAGCAATTTGAACAGTTCATTCTTAAGATTACTTGCATTTCTGCCTTCAAATTCTAATACTGTTTCTTGTTTTAATTCCTGGGTTATTAAACATTATTGCTGTAAAGAATATTTTAAAATATTCTTGCAAACAGGAATACAATTAAAGAATATCAATATTTTATACTGCTGTGCAGTTTTCCAAAGTAGTAGTTTGTCAGTACATAATTTTCTCTACAATAGTATACTTTCCATATTAAACTTACACTGAAACCTCTCCTTAGTTTGTTCCATTTGAATTGCCTTTAAAACTTCACATATACAGCTGTTTTTCTTACTGGCAGTCCATTATTTTCTTTTAATGTTCACTCAATGCTGGGTTTTTTTTTGCAATGTTTAGTATAACTAATAAAGACACTTGACAATTCTTTGTTTAGCACATGATTTTTATTTATAATTTGAGAAATAACTATCTCCTTAGTAAATCTCCACTCTTAAATAGTTAAGGTGAAAATGATTTATTCAAATATGATTTTATTGCTGGAGTTAGCATTTCTCATAGCTTAGTGCAGCAGCCCCCAACCTTTTGGGCTCCAGGGACTGGTTCTATAGAAAGATTTTTCTGCAGACTTGGAGAGGCATGGTTTTGTATGCTGCCTGCATCCCATGGATGGGGCTCCGCTTGTTTGTACACCCTAGTTTCTGGCATGCTGCAGACCTGTGTCAGTCCACGGACCGGGGATTGGGAACCCCTGGTTTAGTATGTCATTAACTGAAAATGTAAATTAAAACATATGAAGAAAACTTGTATTTTGAAAGCATTTGTTGCTAAATACATTATTTCATTATAACACTAGCACTATAGTTAACAATATTGCTTGTTACTACTAAACTCCCTATGATTTGTCATAAATTGTAAGTTTTAAAATTAGATTTTTAAAAACAAAGATATTTTAGAAGGTGAAAGCAATATGACCTGCTAACAATTATTGTTTAGACTTAATATGTTGATCAAACCTATGAACTCTTTAGAACTGTCCATATTCTTGCAATGCTGTGTGAGCTACAATGTAGTAATTTAACTCCTAATAATATATGAAAATATTATGGTTAAAAAAACACTACACCAAATAATGTCCGGGCTCATGAGTTATTGAAACAGCCAATATTCACAATCTTTCTCAGCAATAAATGAAGTTTTAGTAATAGTTGGCAACTCTTTTAAGTAGCAATCAGTGTTTCAGTACCTACTGATCATACAAATTGGCTTGAAATAATTTTGGTCTTTAAAAAATGGATAGATTTTGACAATTCAGTTCTAAGTAGCCATCCAAAAGATTATGGCATAAATTTTCCATTATTTTACAAAGCCAGTTCTGCATTTCCCTCAGGCTGTTTACAAATTTAATAAAACTTTGTCCAAATAACAAAAGGTGTTTCCTTGAATAGTGTTAAGTGCCAGACACATATAATTTTGGACCCTTCACCTCTGTAAGACTGTTGTGTAATATCCAGTACCGATGTTTAGCAAGAAGTACAATATATATATTTCTCGTTAAGCAAATGTGCAGTAGCAAAATGCATTTGGATATCTTAGGAAGTGGCAGGATTATGAAAAGTTACATGTGATCAAATGTCATCTATTAAAGTTGCAAAACAACTTCCTGATTTCGTAGGAAGATTTGTTCTCTTATATACCTCTACAATACGTGGTTCAAGGTTTTAATAAATTATTTGAGAACACACCATGAAATACTATATGCTTTGTCCAGTAATCTATGAGAAGACAGAAGAAAAGCTCCAAAAACCTAATGTAACCTGGATGCCATCATCGGATTTCACGAGTTTTGAAATTTAGAGGAATATATGTCTATTTCACTAAACGATGGCAATTCCATTGAAACTTATACATCCGCGGCAACTTTTGGAAGGACTCTTGGATTCGCGAGATTTCTGTTTTTGTACCTTTGATTTGGGAGCCTGCCTTTCTATCTGGCAGCAAGACATTCTACTTGGAAGTGGGAAAACCAAGGTATCTCCAGGCCCGCTTGGTTAATCTCGACAAATCTAAGCAGAGTCCAGTCTATTTGGGTCTGTCTTATCAAGCCCTCAGGAAATTCCCCCTAAATCAGCGGCGATTCTTCCTCCTGGCAGCTGAGTCGGCGGAGAAAAGGGAAACGGGCACTTTTTTCCTTCCTTCCCTTTCCCTCTGCAGGCGGAGCGGAGCTCATTGCAGGACACGGCGGCTTGCCTGGAGATCGTACAGACTCCTCGGAACTCGATCCTTCGGGGATCGAACGGAGAGTAAAAGCCGAAGACAGAGGCTGGAGCTCTGCGACTACAGAAGTTTCTTTGCCGGCCAAGTCACGTGGCCTTCTCGGCCAATCCTGCCCACCTTTCTCCTCCCTATTCGCTCCATAGAACGTGGCAGCGGCCAGTGACGTCACCGACACACACATACACACACACCCCGGCAGTGGAACGGGGAACCTCCCTGAGCGGCTCTCCTCCTCCTCCTCTCCCCCCTCCCCCCAAGGTCTTTGCTCTCCGTCTGCTGGGTCCGAGGGCGCCCATGCTGTTTCGTTTCGGGGTGATTCTTCCCGCCCGTCTGGCTGAAGGCGGGACGGTGCTTTGCGTGTCGGGTCACGGCCGGAGCTGGGTCAATGGGATCCCAAGCGCGCGCTGGTTATGAAGCCCAGCCGACCGCTGGCTCCTTTGCCTGCTCAAGAACCAGTCTTGTGGCTCGGCGAGGTGGCGCTGGCCGGCGAGGAAGAAGCCGCGAGCACCTTTTGGTACAAATTCCTCAGGCGGCTCGTGACAGGAGACGCCGTCTGGGAAGGTAAACACAAGTCTCGCGCGCTCCCCAGGGACGCGGCCGCGCGCGCCTTCACTAACGGGTTACAATCGAGCCCGCAGTCAACGTCTTCGTGTTACCATGTCTTGGCTCTTTTCAGCTATGAAGAGGCACAGCGACTATCTTAAGTACTGCTTTTTTTTCTTTTTTCTTTGCAACAGGGAAAGGCGCCCAAGTAAGCGATGAACGGCCACTCTCTTCCATTCCCAGCGCAAGCTGACAAGAAAGGGTTTATGACAATTCGCCACAGCCAATTAACTCATCACGGCTAACTCAGGACAACCTGCCATGGCCATCTCACCGTAGGACAATTGACTGCAGGACAAGAGTTATACTAATATCAAAGAAATGGAGGAATAGAATCACAAGAGAAAGAATGCAAAAGGAGGGACAGAATGAAATGTGAATGGCAAAAATTACAATGAAAATGTATTTTCAGTAATTAAATATAATTGTTAATTGACTCCCCGCAAATTATCCAGTGGCAAGTTGGCTGTGATGAGATGTCCCACAGCGAGTTGACCATGATGAGTTAGCCGCAGCAAGTTGACTGTGGCAAGTTGTCCAATTCCCGACAAGAAATAAGGCAAAGGAGAACCCCTAGGAATTTGGGAATTTGGAAGTGTGTGAAAGAAAGCTTGCTCTATTGAGTAGACCTTGCAAAAGATTAAGAGTCTACTTCTGTCTTTTGCACAGTTTCAACGAGGGCACTGCATTAGGAAAAATTGAGATTTTGCCTAGAAGGGAAAAAACAACAACTGCTTTCCTTGCTACTCATGGTCTCTCTTTGAAGAAACTGGTGGTGAGGCCCAGAGAAGTTATAATAGGAGTCACTGCTGCCTTGTATTGACAGGTGGCCCCAGATTTATTTATTTATTCATCACATTTATGTAACCACCTATTTCACATACACGACATACGATGCTCTCAGAAGAGGCCCAGAGATATTATCAAGCAATAATCTGAGTAGTCACTGCTGCCCTATACTGGCAGCTGGCCCCAAATGCCCCCAGAAGTGTATGTTCTACTGTGAATGTATGACAAGCTGTTGCTGTTTTCAAACCATGAGCAGGATGTTTTGTCTTCCATGATTGTTCTGTACCCTGCCTTTCTTCCAGGAACCCATGGTGGTGGTATAGATTTCCATATATGGTATACTTCCAAAACAGCCCACTGGATAGGTTGGTTGAGAGGGAGTTAATAACCCATCTTCTTCCACTGATTTTTCATGGCTGAAGGTAGACTTGAAACTTTGCCTCCTGGGTCTGGGACTAACATCTTCACCATTACCTCACACTTGATTACCTGTCCTTCCTTTCAGGAATGTTGTACTTAAAATATGTCCCATATCCCTCTGTGCAATATAGTGGGAAGAACTTTTCATTACAATGTGTTGTGAGTAGTTGGTAGCATGCTACAATGAATAGGAGCCAGCATGGATTTGTAAACATACCATTCCACATTGTATTATTTCCTTCTTTAATGGAGTTACTAGCATTGTAAATTCTGTACTGGGGAGTTCTGTAGACAGATTGTAATTAGCAAAGCCATGGATGGAGTGCTGATTATATTTCCTTACACAAAATGCTAAATTATAAGCTAGCTGATAGACTCGTAGTTGGGTGAACCACCACATCAAAAAATGCTCATTAATGGCTCCAGTTTGGGAGGGGATTAATGGAGTGCCAGACAACTCTGCAGTTCAACATTTTTTATCAGCAACAGGGTGGGGATGTTGAATATAGATAATCCCTGACTTACATAATGGAGTCTGTCCATCATGATGATTAGTCATGAATCATGTGGCCAACACAGTTTTACCATCTTCTTTGTGGCAGTCATTGAATGTAGCAGTTGTTAAGCAAACCCATGGTTCGCTAGGGATGCGGTTTTGCAGAAAACGGGAAGTAAATGCTGGGTTTTGGGTAAACCATTGTAAAGCACAGTCACAGGACAGCAGGATGCTATAAATGGCCATAAATGTGATCTGGTTGCCAAGCACTGGAAGTTTGATCACATGACAATTGGGGAGGTTACCTTCAGAACTTCAAATCCAGGCCATAACTAGTTCCAAGGTCGCTCCATTATAAGTTTGATCAGTCTCCAAGCAACTGATAATAAGACAAGGACTATCTGTTTTTAAAAAGTCTGCAGATGGCCCAAAGCTGAGTGAGGTTGCTAATACTTTAGATAAAAGAGGAGATTTTAAAATATCTAGACAAGCTTGAGAAGTGAGCTGAAATGAATGGGATGGAATTAGCAGGAGATTATAAAGTTCTGAACTTGGGCAGGAAAAATATGAGGCCTAAGTAAACGTAGCTCTTGAGTTACGACCACAATTGCACTCAAAATTTCTGTTTCTAAGCAGGACAGTTCTTATGAGAGCTTTGCCTCATTTTATGACCTTTCTCGCCACAGTTGTTACGTGAATCACTGCCTGATTGTATGAGCTGTCAGCCAGCAGAATGTGAAGTATCCTTTTGCTGCAGTCTCGATGTGGTGGTGGCACCTGCAGCAATCAGAGGTTGAGTTAGATCAACCCAGATCTGATCTTCTTTGATCATGTAATGTTCAATGAACCCCTGACAATTCACATTTATCTGATCATCATTCTAGTCCTTCTCACTGGCTGATATGACAGGTTGGACTAGTTCCTCACCTCATTGCCACTGAGAATGCAAGTGATAAGATGAATTCACTGCCTTTTCCATATGCAGCATCTAGAAAATACGAGTATGAGTGAGTCGGCAGGGTAGCTGCATGTATAACACTAAATAAGCACCATCTACTAAATTGATCTTGTTTGATTTTAGGCTAGGGATGGGGAGATAAGAAAAGATACCTTCTCTAAGTTAAGGCAATCTGTAGCCCTTGATCTAAATTTAAAAGTCCTGTTCAATCAATCGTTTGAGACATCTGGTAAGATTACTATGTTCATGTCTGCTATCTGGGGAGATTAATTCAGAGAAAAAGACCTGTACAATGCATTTTTTGAGCAGATGTGCTGGGTCACTGCTTTCCGTATCTTTCCATGGTTCACATTCAAAGCTTCTCCCCATTAATATTAGAAAGAAAGATGCAGTTTCACAGCAAGATGGAAAAGATTGTTTCATCTGCATCATCTGACTCTTTCTGATATATTCACTATTTTTTCCTCTGGTGAGTAAGTTGAGAAACTGCAGAAGACAATTCCTTGCTTCATCTCCTAAATCTTAAAAAGGCTAAAAGCCAGGCACTGCTTTCAAATAAGAAACATTGCTTCCGGGAAAAGAGTTGAGTGAAACAGCAAATCAATGGAACAGTTTCCTTATTTTACTTATCTACCTTGCATGGTCTTTGTAGCTTTTCTAATAGCATGCAGGGTGGGATAGCAAACTGACAAGTGTGCTTCATCTGCCCCAAAAGCATCAAAACCAATTTCCTTAATACAAAAAAACTTTCTTGCTTCAGCCTTCACCATTACCCCACCCCCAATACACACACACACACACAAAAGAGAGGCACATGTTCCAGTAGGCTGAAGGAGACACATTTCCTTTGTTTTCCTTGTGTTTGCTAATTGGTCTGTTTGTTCTTTTCTACCCATAGGAGGAAGGGAATGTTACCTCTCATTCATGCCTGCAAAAATGGATTATAACAGTTGGGTTGGTCAGGATGCTTCACTTGGAATTTTAGCCTTAAAAGGAGATCCCTCGAAAAGTGAAATATATTTAAAGCTATGTATATAGAAATAGGTATTTTGTAGTTTCTGTCATTGCACCTTTCTTGAATGCCCTCTCCCTATTTTCCATTTCTCTATTTTTTTCTTCCCTTTCTCAAGCAAATAGTCAGCAAATAAAATTAATGTCTCCTAAATCCACTAAGTGTCACTGTTGTACCAGGATTGAAAATTTCTCTGCACAGCATAGTGGGACTACCACTTGATCATATTTGTAGAATATTAAAATAGTGACTTTTTATTTTGCCTCTTTCAATTATGTATAAGATGGAAGGAATATATTTATAATCTGTTGTATTTTTATATTGCTATAATTCCAAGCAACTACCAGTGGAGTCACAAGTTATACTTAAAATTAAGAATTAAACAATGTAATAAACATAGTCATGACCACACTATTTCCTCTATGCCTTATGGAACAACTTTAATAATTTTAAGCAGCAAGGACCCCACAACCCCAGTGCAGGTGCTGCAACCAAGAAACATTGCTTGTGAGATCCTACCCTTAACAGATTTTGACAAGGGTATGAAGCAGGAGAGCAGCCCCGAAGCTGCCAAAAGGGAATTACACATTAAAATTCCATTGCACTCAGAAATCTATTGGCAATCAATGAAATTACTGCAAAATAGTATTTAGATGACTATAGCAACTCTGCTTCACTGATACATGGGCTGCTGCTTTTTTTAATAGATTTCTGCGTGGTGCTTCAGAGGCAGCCCCATGGACAACAGGGGACAGACCTTCCTCAATGTTACCAACCGGGACTAGATGGTTTGGAAGGAATGAAACCACTGGAGCATAGTGCCTACAATTCCCAACCCTTGAAGGAAGTCCAGAATAATACAATAGTCACTCCCTCCAGTTGAAACCCTTACAAAAGCCATTGAACCAAATGTCCAATGCCGTTTCTTAGTTTTATTTCTCATTGTTCTTATTGCTACAATGGAGGCTTGAACATAGGCTCCTACCTAATGTTCACTCATCTTCCTCTGTTTGTGCCCAGGTATCTCTTCTAGAGCTTCATCTTCTAGAAGTTTTCGTAAGCCCAAAATTAGCCCATGAATAGAAAGCAATCATGAATTTCCAAATTCCAGGTACCTAGCAGAATTGCTTGCCAGTTGTTAGGGAAAATCCTCAAGTGCCTTTTGAAATCCTCTAAATCTATTAGATGCCTGGGCCATACCATCCAAATATGTCTATCCAGAGGTGGTAGTCAGCAGGTTCTGACCAGTTCTGGAGAACCGGTAGTGGAAATTTTGAGTAGTTCGGCGAACCGGCAAACACCATCTCTGGCTGGGCCCGCCCCCATCTATTCTCTGCCTCCTGAGTCCCAGCTGATCAGCTGGGTCTTTTGTTGCCCTGCACAGAAGAATGGAGCTAGAAAGTAGGTTAGTGTTGTGGTTCGCCGGCAGCAATCAGGAGGACGTTCCTGAGAAGCCTGTGCTGGGCGTGAGTGAGAGCAGGATGATTCATGGAAGAGCAGCACAGGTGACTTGGGAGTAAGAATGCTAATTAATGGCCCCTCCCTCTAAGGGAATATAAGCCTGGTTTCAAACAGCTTTTGCCTTTGCAAAAAGGAGTTAGTGTGATGATTACAGACTCTGATTTATTGGACTAATTGGCTGTAAGCCATCTGTTATCTACAAAGAGGGTTATTTGTGGAATAAAGCTGTGAACGTTTCAGTTTTGGAGTTTATCTGTGTTTGCTTTCGGAAATTTCGGCTGGGTCAGAACAGTTTGCCTTTTGCCAAGACGAAATTTATTTTTCTTATGAGATTTATTTATTATTATATTTATATACCGCCCTTCTCCCGAAGGACTCAGAGCGGTGCACAGCCAACCATAAGACCCCATTACAATATACAAAAGTTAAAAATAAATAATTTAGGCTGTCTAAAATTATACCCTCCCCCAACAAGTTAATTAAAAACCCAAATTTTAAAAACCCGATTAAAACGCAAATACTAAATTAAAAATCTCATTTCAGCCTAGGCCGGCCTGCTCAAAGAGCCAGGTTTTTAATGCACGTCTGAAAGCTCTCAGATCCATATTAGTGCGTATTTCTGGAGGCAGACCATTCCAGAGGGCGGGGGCCCCCACAGAGAAGACCCTACTCCTAGGGGCCGCCAGACGACACATAGAAGCCGATGGCACCCGAAGAAGGCCCTCCCTGTGGGAACGCACAGGTCGGTGGGAGATTACTGGCAGAACGCGGTCCTGCAGATAACCTGGTCCAATGCCATGGATCGCTTTAAAGGTCAAAACCAGAACCTTAAAGCGAACCCGGAAAACCACCGGCAACCAATGCAGCTCGCGCAGGAGAGGCGTCACATGATGAATCAGCTGCAAGCTGAGAATGCTTTGTTGCAACAACAGCTGTTAGCTACACAGGTAGGCCAACTTCAGGCTCTTGCTGCTCCACCTCCTCCTCCCCCTCGTCGAAGAAGATGCCCGGTTGCTTTGCCGGACAAGTTTGAAGATAACCAAGGTATTTTTCCAGCTTTTTGGAGACAGTGCCAGCTATTCATTAGCTTGAGAGCTGAGGACTTCTCCACTGACTGGGATAAGGTGGGTTTTGTAATTAGCCTGCTCTCTGGCTTTGCAGCACACTTGGCCACACCCTTGCTGGTGCAAGATAGTGCTCTGCTGAATGACTTCAAGGAGTTTTGTGAACATCTGAGGGTAATGTATGAGGACCCTATTAAGACCCAGACTGCTGCTCGTCATGTGAAAGACTTGCAGCAGGGACAGCAATCCTTGCAGGAGTATGTCAGCGAATTCTGGCTGCTTAGCCAGGATTCAACTTGGAATGAGGCAGCACTTATGGACATGTTCCAAGACAGGCGGGCGGATGAGTTGCAGGATGAGCTGGCACGAGTGGACTGTCCTGCGACCCTCACTGAATTGATTCGCCTGTGCCTGAGGATTGATGCCTGCCTGCAGAGGTGGAACCATTGTCGTGCTTCCTGAGCACCTCCTGTGGCCCCTGTTGCATATGAAACCTCGTTCCCACAGGAGGAGCCCATGGATTTAGGCGCCGCCAGACCCTGCTTGTTGGTGATGGAGCGTAATAAATGGCGTGTCAAGGGGTTGTGTCTCTACTTTGGGGAACCTGGACATTGGGCCGCTTCATGTCCCAAGAAGCAACAAAGGGTGTCTGCCCCAAGGCCTGCTCCTTGGACCCTGCAAACTTGTTTGGTTCCTGTACCTGCTCCCCAGATCCGGAAATCCTTGGCTTGGGCGCACACAGGATTTGAATCACATCCTTCAGAAGTGGATTCTGGACCCCCTCAGCATTTGATCCTGGCAACCCAAGTGGGTGCGAAGGGACTTGAGACTAATAACACATTTGACCCCTGTCTCAGATTCAGCTGGTCATCTCCTACAGGTAATCATGACAGTTATGAACTCCAGGTCCCTTCCTACAACCTGTCGCTAAGTACGAAGGCTGAATTACCTCAGTACAAGTTACAGATTTTCTTTTTACTGTGACAAATAAGAAAACCAGAGAAAGTAATTAAACTTTACCTTTTTTTAATTTCACAGGAAGGAAGGAATATTCAATTACAAATGTCAGCAGTAATTCAGAAAAGCCATTCCAGCCATATAAATAGTTTTAAGCATTATTCGTTAGCTTTATTACACTACTCTAAAGCATACATATTTCTGTGTCATTAGATCATGGACATATATAGATTATATAATATACATTTGAAAGGTCCCTTGAATAAGCATACTAATTTAGCTTATTTCTTCAAACTTGTTTAGAATCTGTTAATAGTGCTTCATAGAAGTGACGGATATTAGGAATTCATCTCAGGTTATCTAAATAGATTACAGAATATGGCTTCTCTCTGGTTTCACTCTGGCTCAATTTCTAAACAGCAATCATGTGAGATGGAAACGTAATACTGTTGTCCATGTTCTATCTTTAGCCACTACAAAGTAACTGGGGGAATTCCAGTACCAGCCAAGAAATCAGGTCTAGGAACTTGGGAAAAGTTGCTGTGAGGCAGCATGGTAGCCAGAATGCAAATAAACCCCAACTATGCAGAGTGAAGCAAATATCCTGATGTAACGTACAATCCTTTTAAGTTTGTGGAACTGGAGCAACTGGATAAGATCCTCTATAAGCATTACCATTTGTCAGTTTAATCCACATCTGTCCTGGTTCCTACAAGTTGCTAGGTAGGGCATGAACAGTTGGGTAAGGGGAAGATGTAGTGATACCCACTTTAAAGGTATTTGATCACTTTCCTCTGGTCTCCTAAACCTCTCCTTTAAGAGCAATGCTTTTGAATAGGTGGTAGTCCATCATCTACTGTGGTGGAATGTAGACTGGACCCAGTGGTGGGATTCAAAATTTTTTACTACTGGTTCTGTGGGCATGGCTTGGTGGGCATGGCAGGGGAAAGATATTGTAAAATCTCCATTCCCTCGCCATTCTAGGGGAAGAATACTGTAAAATCTCCATTCCCTCCCCACTCTTGAAGGAAGGTTACTACAAAACCCATTCCTTCGCCACCCCACTAACCTGTTTTCCAGCTCCGTTCTCCTGTGCAGGGCAACAAAAGAAGACCCAGCCGATCAGCTGGGACTCGGGAGGCAGAGAATAGCTGGGTGGGGCTAGTCAGAGATGGCATTTGCTGGTTCTCCTAACTACTCAAAATTTCCGCTACTGGTTCACCAGAACTGGTCAGAACTTGCTGAATACCACCTCTGACTGGACCCCTAAGAGGAAGGAAATGCATTCCAGAGGAACAAGAGACAATTCAGTTTGGGTGAGAGAGAGGGTAAAGATGGCTCTTCCCCAACAATTCCCAGAGTATACGCTTTACATGGCTAGCAATTTGCTTTGGGATTCTGTATATGGGTGAGGAGCAATAAAAAAAATCTGCTTTGAAAAATCACAATGGGTTTTTCTTGGTTTTGGGAGTCTGACATCTATAGAAAGTTCTAGATTATATATTTGAGATGTGTTGGCAGAAGTGATTGGGTGGTGGTAAGCTGGTGGAAGTCAGCTGGTCACACCGGGGTGACCCTGGCGTATTGTACTTACACCCTTGTTATTCTGGCTGCCTGCTGTCTATTTGGGCTAAGATCCTCCACAACTCTCCTTTATACATTCCAGGTTTATTTTCTCCCTGTGTCCAATATTCCCCTACCTTTCTCCAGCCTCCTCTTGCATCCAATAAAATCTCTCCTCCAAACCCTTACCCACTGTCAGACTTGCATTTGTCCCAAAGTGTTGTTCTGAAGCCCTTTTCTACAATACCTACTTTTTTCTCTATTTCTCCTCCTTTAAACACACCTGCCCACTTGCCACTTTTCTTGGAAAAAACTCTTTCAAATGGACGCATCCTGGCACAATTGCCATTTTTCTTGCAGGGCTCTTCCAAATGGAAAAATGATCTCCTGGGCTCTCCCCCAGCTCCATAATTTCAGTGGTCTGGCAGATGTTTTCATTCTTTAAACAGTTCAAACCCTGTAGCATATCCTTCAACATTTCAGTATGTATTTCATAACCTCAAATTCATATGTCATATTTGTCATAATGATAGATTAAAAAAAGAGAGATTGGGGTTTCCTTGTGTATACCATGGAGATTGAAAGAGAACTGTACTTGTTGGCTTGTTGGAATTTAAGTAAAAACATTACAGTCTGAACTTACAAATATGGTCTTTGGAGAAGGAAGGTGAATGTGTGGGCAGTATTAAGAAAGTTTGAGATAGGTTCATTTAATTTAACCATATACCAAATACATATATTTATTTAGCATATTACATATATCAAATATAAAAGTTCAACCAATTACTGATTTCCTAGTAACATATAAATAAGCTAAATTTACTGTAACTTCAAGTATTTGTGTTGATGAAGAAGTTTAAAGGATTTTTTTATATTTTACATTTGCGAGTCATGTTTCTGTGATGAGCAGCTAATATATATAAATATGATAAACAAAGATACTTACATAAGATTATTTGGGTGATCACAAATAAACGAATATATATAACTCGTACAAAAATATGTATTTTATAATATGTGTGTATCTTATGTAATATATAACACATGTACTATAATATACATACATATACATACATACGTATATATACACACACACACATATATATACGCACATGTATCAGTGGTGGGATTCAAATTTTTTTACTACGGGTTCTGTGGGCATGGCTTGGTGGGCTTGGCAGGGGAAGGCTACTGTAAAATCTCCAGTCAGAGGTGGTATTTGCTGGTTCTCTGAACTATTCAAAATTTCCACTACTGGTTCTCCAGAACTGGTCAGAACCTGCTGAATACCACCTCTGACACACACACACACACATATATAACATGTATATTTCATGTATGCAATGAACATTGTAAAATTAAAACATTGCAAGTGCTACAGTATATGTGCCAAAATCTTTAATGAACCAGTTTATTGATACAACTTGAAATCTGTCCCTACAATTACTTGCCCTACTCATAGTCAAGGACAAAATGCATGGGTGTATGTCCAAAACCAGTAGACAGAAACAATTGGGGAATTAAAAGTTCCCTGCTGAGGCTGCAGTTTACAATATTTTTTAAAAGAGAACAATTGCATTAATAAGTGAAAGATTGTAAATCAAACACTTTGATTTATTGTTTAAAAGAATTATAAATTAGTTTGAAATCACACATTATTGTATAATCATGATTGTAGTTGGAGTTCTTTCATTCCATATCAGAAAAGTTATAGAGCAAGAAAGAAACAAGATTAACTCATAAAAAACAAAAAGCCATTTTTTTTATAGAAAGATAAGATACACTGAGGTAAATGAACTGTGGGGCCTCTGTTATGAGTCTTTCTTATTACGAAGGTTATTTTAGTTCAGGCTTTTCATATTGTATGATTTTTAGCTGTTTATAACATTTTTAGATTTTGTAAACCATCTTGAGTTTATCAGAATGGGCAGCTATAATAAATCTAAATAAATGAATATAATATCTTATGGATTTAATAATATTCCTTTTCTTTCACATTAAAAAATTCAGTTCAGTGGAAAAGTTTGGAGGATTTATGGTTATCCACCAAGGCTTTCAATTACTTCAATTGTTCCTGCTTTAAAGGTTGTCTATACTTATACTCAAATGGAAACATTATTGTCCAGATTTTCCCAGCAAAGCCTTGAATATTCAGTGGGATTTTAGCAATGTTTGCTGAGAAGTTGTGCTGTTGTGCTCCCAGTCAAAAAGGAGAGTGCCAGATTGGATGCCCAAAATATTTTCATATGGGGACCTGCTTTTTGAGTACTATTTGGTATACTAAATGGTGTCTCTCAAGTTACCTTGTTGACACTGATGATGCCCTCTTGCTACAGATGTTCCCCCCCGCCACCAGAACAGTGTTAATATAACCCAAAAGGATCTACTAGATGCTGAGAGGAAGTTTGAATGTCTTATCTTATGTGAACCTAAGCACTTGCTTTTGCAAAGGCACCATTAGATTATAAAACTGATTAGCAGTAGAGCAATGCTGCTTCACATCATCCATGCTTAATGTTTGTAATTCTTCATCATCACAAGACATGGTAATAGAGTTAAGTTAAATTAAATGCTATTAACTTAAATTAAAAAGAGAATTAGACAAGTTATATGGCGGATAGTTTTCTCAATGGAATTAGCTATGATAGATAAGGGATGCTCTTAAAATTTTGCTATGGGATAATGATTTCCTGGGAGAACAACAGCAGAAGGCTGTGCCATATTATGTCTGAGTTTCTGGGAGACATACCCATGAAGGATTGGCATAATTCATCAAGATAATCCCTGTATTCTCAAACAACATTTGGGAACAAAATTTCACGAAGAAAGATAACTCTGCAAAAAAGACAGATTTATCTTACCATCACCACTATCGTCTTTAACAATATTTAAAAGCTTCCCCCCCCCACTGTCTCTCTTTTTAGAATTTTCCCAGATCTTTAGAAATATTTATTTCTGTGATTTAGAATTGCATATATAAAATATGTGTAATATGATAAGAATACATTTTTCAAGATAGCAAATGGAAGCTACTTTTGGACTGTTCGACCAGTATAAATCAATAAGACTTAGTGCTCTATGCTTTAATCATTATAAAAACACTCTGCCACCATTGAAACAATTGAAAAGCAAGGGACCAAAGATTAACCATACCAACAAAGCAATTTTTCTTTTAAACGCTGCATGTGAGTTGTATAAGTTAAATAGACTCACTGTCAAGTGGCCTAAACCATCTGTATTTATATTCATAGTTCTTTACTAACGATCACTATTCAGCCATGCTTCAATTGAAATAGACACCTTTCTAAGTAATTTGAAAGTAAATTCTCAAAGTTAGACAGGTATCTATAAAAGACTCAAATATCAATATAGAAGCCAAAGATTGTATCATGTGTTGGCTTTGCTTTAATGAAAAATGTTTCTCTGAAATTAAATTTGGCATCTGATCATAGTCAGTTTCCCTTACTAAGCAGAATAGAATAGAATAGAATAGAATAGAATACTTTATTGGCCAAGTGTGATTGGACACACAAGGAATTTGTCTTGGTGTAAATACTCTCAATATACATAAAAGAAAGATACATTCATCAGGAGTTGAGAATCATAAGGTACAACACTTAATGATAGTCATAGGGTACAATAAGCAATCAAATCATACTAGGAAACAGTCAATAAAAATTGTAAGGATACAAGCGACAAAGTTACAGTCACACAGTCACAAGTGAGAGGGGATGGGTGATAAGAAGTGATGGGAAGATTAATAGTGCAGACTTTGTAATAGTGAACAGTGTTGCAGGAATAATTTGTTTAGCAGAATGATGGCTTTCGGGGAAAAACTGTTCTTGTGTCTAGTTCTGGTGTGCAGTGCTCTGTAGCGTTGTTTTGAGGGAAGGAGTTGAAACAGTTTATGTCCGTGATGTGAGGGGTCTAAATATTTTCACAGCCCTCTTTTTGACTCACGTAGTATACAGGTCCTCGAATGAAGGCAGGTTGATAGTAATTATTTTTTCTGCAGTCCTAATTATCCTCTGAAGTCTGTGTCTGTCCTGTTGGGTTGCAGAACCAAACAGTTATAGAGGAGCAGACGATAAACTCAATAATTCTGCTGTAGAACTGGATCAGCAGCTCCTTGGGGAGTTTGAGCTTTCTGAGTTGGCTCAGAAAGAATATTCTTTCTTGTGCTTTTTTGATGATGTTTTTGATGTTAGGTGTCCATTTTATGTGATATAGTAGAACCTAGAAATTTGAAGGTCTCTACTGTTGATACTTCACATCATCTCTTACTTCATTCTGGAGGGCTCACTGTTCTAGGAGCTTTTCAAAGGAGAAAGAAGTTTGAGTAGGTAAGATAAACATAGAGCATAAAATCACAAGAATCAAAAGGACCTCAGAGGTCTTCTAGTCCAGGGGTCGCCAACCTTTTGGACCTCAGGGACCACCAAACTCATAATTTTAGATCCCAGGGACCACTAACTGTTTTTGTGGGTGTGGCCTAATTTGTGGATGTGGCCTAATTTGTGGGTGTGGCTTGGTGGTCATGTGACTAGCTGGGCATGGCTTGTATGTAAATATTATAATATTTATATCAATATTGAATTTTTTATAAAAAAAGAGCAACTTTTACCCAAAATCAGGCAAAGCAGGCAGGCAGGCAGATTGAGTTGCTCACAGAATCACAGATTCATTCAGAAATCTATCTATTTGCCATTGGCTAGCTCAGTCTGCCATATAAAATTGCTTGCAAGCAAAGTCATAACATTTGCTAGCAAGCAAACTCACAAAATTAACTCACAACACACCATGTATGTAAATATTGAATTTTTTATTTAAAAGAGCAACTTTTACCCAAAATCAGGCAAAGCAGGCAGATTGAGTTGCTGACAGAATCATTCAGTGATCTATCTATCTACCATCGGCTAGCTCAATCTCTCAAATTTGCTTGCCGTGAATCTGCACTGAATTTGCTTGCAAACAAACCTTCCGTCCTAAGGGAGGTTTGGCTGTGCTTAGCTAGAAAGCAAGAAATCCAACATTTCCTGCTTCCTAGCTAATCTAAATCTCCCGGCGCAGCAGAACAGATGATGGTCGGAAAAAGGAAAAATAGCAACTTAGCAGACAAATTTGCCGGGTAAGGAGTGAAGTGGGCGGGGAGGGTTCCCGGGAAGCCATGTGGGCTGAGCAGCCTTGTGTTTCTGCACAGCCTGGATTAATTGCTTTGGGGGAGGGTTCTGGGGGTGAGATTTCTCTGTGGCCCACCAAAATTTTCTCACAGCCCACCAGTGGGCTGCGGCCCACCGGTTGGCGACCGCTGTTCTAGTCCAACCTTCTGCTCCAGGCAACAAACTTTATATTATTCTGGTCAAATGGTTGTCCAAGCTATTTTTAAAATATCCAGAATTGGAACACCCACAGCTCCAGGAGGCAAGTCTTTCCATTGATTAGCAGTAGTAATAGCATTTAGATTTATATACCACCCCATAATGTTTAACAGCTCTCTCTGGGCAGTTTAAATGTCAGCATGTTGCCCCTAACAGTCTGGGTCCTCATTTTACCAACCTCAGAAGGATGGAAGGCTGAGTCAGTCTTAAGCCCCATCAGGATCGAATTCCAGGCTGTGGGCAGAGTTTGTCTGTAATACTACATTTTAACTAATGCATCATCATTATTAATTGTTCTTACTGTCAAAAAATTTCTTCTTACTTCTGGGTTGGATTACTGTTTCACAAGCTTCCATAAAAAACAAAGTTTTTTCAAGATGAACTTAAATCCCGGTGACTTTATGGCCTTAAACCAAAATAAGATCTTTTTGGATTTACCAATCTGCCTACAGTCCTGGGATTTCCAAGTGGTCTCCCACCTAAGTATTAACTAGGTATGACCCTGGTTGGCTTTTAAAGATAAGCTTGGCTAGGGAGGTTTGGTCAGCAAAAATTGTAAGAAGGGAAACCAGTATTGGATTAGATGGGTTGACAAAGTTATAGCCTTATTAGTTAGCCTCATCATAGGTTTAGCATGGAAATAAGCTGAATACAATTAATTTTAATGAATCGCAGATTCCCTATTTGCAAAGTTACCTGCTTGCTAAAATTTATTTCTAATTGTAAAATCAATATTCATTCATGGACATGTAGAGCGCAAAAATTTGAGTTGCCCATTGCACACGTCCCCAACTGAGGGTTCAGTATTGTGAATTCAGTGTATACAGCAACTTCATAGAATGTAACTACCATAAATAACAAGAATTGGCTATATTTTACTAAGTTTATTTGACTTATCTTACACCCAACTTTATAGAAGCAAATGTTAGTAATCTCTGAAGAACTGTGCTGTAAGGAAATTGAAAACAGGGCTATTCTGGGACCCCTGTGATATCCCATTTGGCGGAACATCATCTTCTAAAATATCTCCTTTCCTTGAGAGTTTACATTAATTCCTTTTCCTTTGGAAATCGATAGAAATTCTGGTTGAGTTGTCTGGAATTTGACTCACACTAGCGTTAATAAGATTTCCTAGGGGATACATGCATGGTGGGATTTACATTAATGGGACAGAATTAAAAGAAAAAGCCCTGAAGTAAAGTGGCAGAAAGAATGTCAACTGACAGAGAATGAAAGGAAAATCCATTAAGATAGAAGAAAAATAAAGGAGATGTGGAATTTTAAAAAGCTTAAGGAAAAGATGCAGAATTAGCCACATGTGGACTATATAATGTGATAGAACAAATGGACGCAAGGAAAAAGTGACAATAAAATACATTTAAGAAAAAGTATATGAAAATGTAAGAAATTTTGTAAGGTATGTATGGAATGTACTGAAAATATAAAGAAGTGTATATCAGAAAAAAGAGAGGAAACAATGCCTCAGCAGTTAAGCTAAGCTTGTCAGCTGATAAACTGAGAGCTCGGGTTCAAGACCCGAGTGCCACAGGACAGAGCGAGCTCCAGTTTTTGCCCCAGGTCCTGTGCACTTAGCAGTTCAAAAGTATGCAAATGCAAGTAGGTAAATAGGTTCCACTTCAGTGGGAAGATAACAATGTTCCATGTTTCACTACACGCTCTGTGCTGCAATGTGATTTCACGTTGGCCACATGACCCGCAGAAATGTCTTCGAACAATACTGGCTCCCTCAGCTAAGAAACAGAGATAAGCATTACCGCCTAGAGTCGGACATGACTGGATAGGGGAAACCTTTACCTTTTATATAAGTTGTGTTATATACTTGAGCAAGGTTCTTTTGATTCCCAACTTACCCACTACCACATGTGAGACATTCTTTTTCTATGATAGATTTTGGCTATGTCGGTTGAACTTTTTGATCATATCTTTCTCTCTCGCTATATTCTTGTCTGTTCTTGTCTCCTACCATGTTTCTCATATAATAAAACCGGGTCTTTTTTTTGGCTAGGACGTCTTTTCGGGGGTGAATTAATTTCTTCCTCCCCCCGCACCCTCGCCTAGGGCACCCCACAGGCAGCCATGACTCACCAGCAGCCTCTCCTAATGGCCGATCATGGCGTAGTGTGGAGGGCTCCCTACCCCTGCCAAGCATCCTTTGTTGCAGACCCGGGTCAACGGGTGGGCGGCAGTGACGGCGTGGATGTCCGCCGGCAGCGTTTCAGCAGCTTCTCAGGCCTCTGTAGCTTGCAAGGTTCCCACCAGTGCTGGCGCCTCTCACGCCCAGGCCGAGCTGCAGTTCTCCCTCTCTCGCCAGCACAGTCTCCAAAAACAGCGTCTGAGTTGCTCCCGCTTTTCCCCCGTCCCCTTCCCGTAACAACAGGAAAAAAAAATTGAGGTACCTGGGAGCGCCACATGCTGCATTTTGGTTTAATCCCGAGTGACTGGTTGGGCATGAGAAGAACCAGCCGAGTGAGCGTCTCTGCTGCTGCTATCCTTGGTGCTCCAGTCTCAGGCTCTGCAAGTTTCCAAAAGTCCCAGTGCACAGCTTGTTCCTGCATTCCAAGTGCACCCAGGCCAAGCTGCAGCTGTCCCTCTCTCGCCAGCGCCATCTCCAAAAACAGCAGCAGCAGCGGCGGGAACCATGAAAGTTACAGAGGCAGCTCCCCTGCCCGAGAAGTGGCTGAAACGCAGCGCGCAGCGTTCCCAGTACCTCAAAATGTTTTTTTTTCCTGTTGTTGTTGGGAAGGGGACGGGGGAAAAAGCGGGAGCGACTGTTTTTGGAGACTGGGTTGGTGAGAGAAGCGCCAGCACAGACAGGAACTGTGGAAGCTACAGAGGCCCGAGAAGCAGCTGAAATGCTACATCCATGTCCACGCCACCTGCCTGCTGACCCGAGTCTGCAGCAAAGGTGCTTTGTGGGGTAGGGAGCCCTCCACGCTCCGCCATGATTGGCCATTTGGAGCGGCTGATGGCGAGGTGTAGCTGCCCGCGGGGCACTCCTAATGGCAAGTTCCCCCCCGCCTCCTCCCCAATTTTGCATGTTTTAAACTAGGTCTAAATTTGGGGGGAGGGGCTTAATTTCATTTCATTTAATTTCATGCCTAGAAAACATGCTGGGTCTTCCTATGGGGTGGGGGGAGCGTATTGTTGGAGAAACACAGTTAGGAGCTACACATTTTTCAGATAACCTTATTTTAATCTGCTTTGCAATAAAGCCAGTAGCTCTTTTTTGATATACCAGCTTGATCGTCTTTCTTACACTTCAGCTATGACTATATGAGCAGTCCTTAGGCACTAAAAAGAGTGCTATTTGCAAAGATTGATCTGTAAGGCAGACTTTTGTGACTTCTTTGTTCTTTAACACATTGCTGTGCAAGCAAATGGCATAGAATAATTTTTGAACATTCGGGGAATAACAATGAAGACTTTAAAAGCCAATCTCAAATGTAATGTAACTTTTGAGGGAAACCATTATTTTGCTTTCTAATGTTTGCCATTTACTTTTATTTTGATCTTTTTAGGCATAGAAATAACTCTCTGCATAAGACATCCAGGCTGATATTGGATGTTTTGTTTCAGAAATGAAATACAGGTTTTTTTTTAATAGATATGGTGTGTGCTAGGTAGATTTTAGTAGGTTAATTGAATAGAAAGCCAGTTCAATAGCTGAAATAGCTGGAACTAAAAACTATTTATTTTTACCATAAATATTTACAGAAAGTAAATGTTAAAGAATTGTGTGACACAGGCTGGATATGCGTCTACACAACAGACAAGAGAAAAAACCCAATGAGGAGAATTTGTAATTTGTTGGGGGATGGGCACACAGTGGCAAGAAAGGAGAACATATCTGTTCAATTTATATTCATTTGATAAACATTTCAGAAAAATGCAACAATAATGTTTAAGCTTGAACTTTGAACTACTTGCCCACAATTGTTGTATACTACCTGGACCTGCATTTTTTCCAAGTTGGTCAGCTCAATCAATCATTCAATATTATAAATTTAGACTATAGCTTAGACACTGATGTCAGAATTGCCATGTCATGTTTCCAAGTGATGAAATCCATTTAAAAAGAAAAAAGGGCAAAGTCCATCTTCCAAACCAATTTCTTTTATTTAGGGAAGCATCAAATTGGCAAAGTCTGTTGTAATTCTGAATCTGACATAACCTGGAATTACACCACATAATATTGGAAGTTAGAAACAGCCCCCAAAAATCACATTCTCCAATAGCGTTGCCTAAAGATTTATGGTGTCATAAATCTCCACCTCAAGACCTCAGCGAGGTCAGCTCGTGTTCCCATGGGAAGAAGAACCACCTAGCCTAAACTCTCTCTATCTCCACTCCTCCCACCCTAGGAATGTGGCAAACCTGAAACCCTTCCCCCCATAACCAGCAAAGAGAAAGAAAGAAAAGGAATATATAATAAGGCTAAATAAAATGGCTACGCATATGTCAATTTCGGGCTTGACATGCCATCAGAATCACTAGACCAATAGAAACAATTGGTTTTCCAAATTGTTAATAATGGAACTTAGATTTTTCGCTGCTTTTCTCTGCCTCCATGAACAGCTTGGTACTATATAGAATACCCCAATTACAAGAAGATATTCAAAATCACTCTGTTTATATGTTTCCAAGTTGCAGTAAGGGGATCATACATTTTAAATCAAGGAAGCTTTGGTCAAAATAGTTTCCCAAATCTCTAGGAATCTGAAATGGCTTTAATGGCTTCCGCGATAGAATTTAGAGGTAAGTTCCTTCTTGATCTGTAAACGTAAAGCAAAATCTCTGTTTGAGCAGAGGGGAAATTAGAAAGCTTTTTCTGATCTCAGTACAATCTTTCACAGCCAAGCTCAGGATGATACTTGAAAAGGAGGAGAGCTTTGTGCTACCAAGTTACAAGAGTCTGTAGAAAACAGAACACTCATCAAATTCAGCGGCATGATTATTGATCTTTTGAGGCTGCTTTGAGATCTTAAGAGTGGACATGGGAATGACTTACTGCCCAGGATATATATCATTCACCCTTTAAAAATCCTCTAATGGCAAAAATGAACATTTTTTTTTTTTTTGCCATCACTACATCTTTGGAAGGCTTCTTGTGTTCTTTCAGCTGGCAGGAAAATAAATTATTGACCCAATCCAGGGAAAATAGCTCATCTCTGAGGTGGAAAAAAGGGATCAGTCATTAAATTTTGGAGCTTGAAAGGGAACCTCAAGGTAGCTCTTAACAACATGACTGATTTAAAGTCATCCACCTAAGCATTCTAATACAGGTGGTCTTTCTTTACAGACCTTTAGTGACCATTTAAAGTTATGATGGTACTGAACGAATAGTGCTTATGACCAGTCATTAAACTTCCTACGATCTCAGTATCCCCGCAGTTATGTGATTGCGGCCTGGGCACTTGGCAATCAGGTTTGCACTTAACAATGGTTGCAGTGTTCCACAGTCACATGACTGCCATTTGCCAGCTTCCCACAAGCAAAGTCAGTGTGGAATCTGGCATGGAAGGTTACAAATTGTTCCTATCACTCTCATCCTCCCCCACTTTGCAAAGCCCTCCCTGTGTGTCCTCAGTTCACACCTCACATTGTACCTTAACTGACTGCTGGCTTGGTTGCAAGCACCTGGGGTTTAACAACCACGATTTTTGATTGATGGCAACAAGGATTGCCGGGATTGCCATTACTAAGCGATTGAGTCACATGATGTTGTACTTTACTATCACATTGCAGAAATTCCAGCTCCAATTCCCGTTAACATAGTAACCAAGGACCAGCTATAAATATGATTCCAAAGTCGAGTAAATGGGACTTCTTAAAATGGGAGAACACACATCTCTCTCTTGACTGGAAAGTCTTTTTGAAACATAATTGGTTGGGATGGAATTTCAAAGGGTAGGGAACAGCCAGGAGGAAACCATTAGTTTCTCCTTCCCCATTTTTGCTCCATCTAGTTGGAAACTATGAAGAACTGAATCTCAAATTTCCCCTCAGCAGGGTTGGAGGTTTCTCCTGAAATGTGGAGCATGGCACAAGGCGCTATTGGGGAGAAGGCAGAGTGTCATAAACTTTATCCAAATTCATAATTGTGAATGAAGTTAGATTAAATATTTTCTTGATGGTTTCTTTTAATAAATAAAAATCCCTCTTATGCTCGCTGAAACTGAAAAGCTAAAGTTGTTAATAGCAATAGCCCTTAGACTTATATGCTTTACAGTGCTTTACAGCAGTGATCACCAACCGGTGGTCCGTGGCCCACTGATGGTCCACAAGAAAATGTTGGTGGTCTGCAGAGAAATGTCACCCCCAGAGCACCCTCCCAAAGCAGTTAATCCAGACTGCGCAGAAACGCAAGTCTGCCCTGCGCACATGGCCCTCCCTCCCCACCCATTCACTCCTTACCTGGCAAACTTGCCTGCTAAGTTGCTATTTTTTCTTCCCCCCCGACCATCAACTCTTCCTCTATGCTGGGAGATTTAGACTAGCTAGAAAGCAGGAAATCATTGGATTTCTTTCTTTCTAGCTAATCTTTAGATCTTCAGCTCTGTTTTTAAGCAGAGCCGAACCTTCCTTAGGACTGAAGCTTCTATTATTCAGTGCAGATTCAGGCAGCTGATGGCAGAATGGTAGATCTCTGAGTGAATCTGTGCTTCTGGAAGCAACTCAATCTGCCTGCCTGCTTTGCCTGATTTTGGGTAAAAGTTGCTCTTTTTTATAAAAAATTTAATATTTACATAAATGTTTATAATATTTACATACAAGCCATGTCCAGTCAGTCACATGACCACCAAGCCACACCCACAAATTAGGCCACACCCAAAAACCAGTTGTTAAGAAATTTGAATCCCACCCCGTCTCTGTTTTTTTGTGTGTGTGTGTGTGTGTATGAGAGAGAGAAGGAGAGAGAGAGATTACATCAGATCTCTCTCTCTTTCTCTCTCTTTCTCTCTCTCTCTCTCTCCCACCAACGTCAGCAAGCCACCGTCAGTCCCCGGGATTTAAAATTATGAGTTTGGTGGTCTCTGAGGTCCAAAAGGTTGCTTTACAGAGTCAGCACATTGCAGTTTACAGAGTCAGCACATTGCCCCCAACAATTTGGCTCCTCATTTTATCTGCCTCGGAAGAATGGAAGGCTGAATCAACCTTGAGCCTGGTGAAATTTGAATTGCCAAATTGCAGGCAGCTGGCAGGCAACAGAAGTAACCTGCAGTACTGCACTACTGCGCCACCATGGCTCATAGAAATAGAAATCTGTTTGTCAATTGCTTTCAGGCTGCTAACTGTTGCTTTATTCTATTATGATTTCATTTATTATTTAGCTGTGGGAGAATGACTGGCAGAACCTGGGGGCGGATTTAAAAGAGGGATCAGCCTAGAATCCCATGTTAGTTCAATAAGTGAACTAAGTCAAACCACCCCTGGAATTCTGTTGATTCTTATCTAAGTCCAAGCAGGAGCTAACCATTAGTTGGGACTATTCCTGTGCATAGATATGAATAGCAATATATTGGATTTTCACATATGGATCTGATCACTTGTGTCTGACATGTTTAAGAGAAAGTAGATGGAAACGTTGATTGATTTTTGTCAATGGAAGTAGGGAAAATGTGGAAATTAAAGAATACCCAGAGGTTCTGAAACATCTATTATACACATTTTTAAGAGTACATGTTCAATATGTTTAAAGGGTCAGAATGCATAATCAAGTATCATTGATTGATCCCATTAAATTTTATTTTAATGTTGTCTGAAACAAGATGTAGGAATGGGTATGTTGAATAATTGGGTCCATAGCTTGTGCCTAACAACAGCAGGTTTATTACTTATTTACAGTAATCGAGTTGTACATTCTTTGTCACTTAGAATTGTTATGGAGTTGGTAAATGAATGAATAATTAAATCAGAGAAGCAACTCTAATTGACTTTAGTTTTGGTAGTGATTGCCATTCTGTTGCTTGAGAATAGCTAACTTTTCCTTCATGAATGGTTAGATTTTACATTTATCATTCCTTTAGTTATAGTTCCTCTTATTACAGTGTACTCTAACTAAAGCTATTACCTATAAAAAGCCAGATGCTCCAATTTGTGCTAAATGTAGGAATAGGTATACAGATCACATAATGGTAATACTGAAAGATCTGTACAGGTCATCAGTGGCTTAACAGGTGCAATTCTAGATGTTGGCATTAATCTTTAAAATCTTAAAATAGCTTAAGGCCTCAGAGTCTGAGTGACTTCATGTTCTGTTGATAACCTATTTGACAATTATGATCTGCAAGACAAACTCTTATGAAGATGCTCACAATATCAGAAACTTAAGCTATAGACTGAACACCCTAGGGATTTATACTTGGCCCCATTGCTCACTATTAATTGTAAATGTGTATCTTTTTGTCCAGCTTCCTATTATTAATTAAGTTTAATGTTAATTTAGTGAATGGTTTTAGAAATTTTGTTAGCAACCCTGAGTTTACTTAAGTAGAAAAGCTAGGTATATATTAAATAAATATTTTTAATATTGAGATGTATGTATTTATGTTTATTTAGTTATTTTTTATTTGGTTTATACCCTATCCCTCCTCAAAGAGCTCAAGACATGATATATATTATCCCCTCTTCAAATTTTTCCCCACAACAAGCCTGCATTAAGTATTATGATATGAATAACAGTTAAATCTACATCAACTAACCAGGTTCCATGCTGGAGATAGGGCTTGAGCCTATGTCCAGTCTCCGCCTATGTTCAATTCAATATCTAAAGCATTATATCTGGAAAAGGAAAAATGGAAATCTGTGTAGAAAATGATAGCCTGTTCACCAGCCTCTGAAGAGCCGTACGATAACAGATCAACCACAGTATTTAGTACTATGATGATGCTGTCCAGGAATGTTGACCAACAATGAAAAAACCCTCCAAACTATTTTATTTTAAATTACAGTTCCAAAAGATTTATGGGAAAGCATGTTAAAAGGTTTCTTAAAAGGAGAGCCTAAATGAGCTCAGGCTTAATTCCTAAGTGAACATTGGGTGAGAGATGTACTCTGCAGCAAAAGAGATTATTACTGTATCATAAATGTTTCATCTGAATTTATATTCTGTTAATGGCCCTAGATATCCTTTGGGAATCATAAAAATTGTAAAGGTTATATTGGATCTCAATATGATTCCAGTCTCTTTAATCTTGATCTATCTTTGGGTTTGTAGGGCTGACTCTTTTGTACAGAATTGTGGTACAGCTTGTTTTAATTGACTTTGATATTACATACACACAAATCTGCCTTTCTGTATAATTAGTCATTTTGGCTAGATTGCATCTTATTTCTCCTGAATCTCGGCTAGTTTGCCTGGAAGTTATACAATATGATTTGTTAGACTTCTGAATTTAAAAAAACAATAGCTTCAAAAGTAAACTGTTCCAAATCATAACATGCACCATTTTTCATACAGCAGATGGCACTGTGAATGCTCATAGGAAAGAAATCAAGGAGAACATTATGCCTACTGTGTTAAAAATTCTGTTTCTGTTAGTGTGTATAGTTGCCAGAATCAACTTACTTTAATTCAGAGCATAATTTACCAGTTATCTGCTCTAAATAGTTCTTCTGGCAATGGATGTAGAATAAGAAAAATAACAATATTAAAAATGCGATAAAAATGTTTTAAGATATATAGTAGTACTGGTTTTTAAAAAGTGTATAGTGAATAAGTTATTCAGAATGCATTTTTTAGCTTAGAAACAAAAATTATAGTTAAAAGAGATTTTGTTTTGCATCTTCTAAAAATGTTAGGTACTTATGTACAAAAACTGGTTATCATTAAGTCTTAAATAATCTTAATCTGGCTTGTTGTTTGCAAACCTGAAAAAGTGGCCTGCCACATACTTTTTAAAAACCCACACAGGTTGTGAGGGGGGTTTCTTCCAGGGGTAGGAAAATTCTGTTTTCCAAATATAATTTAATTAATGATTTCTGCTGAATTGTGGTGTGTGTGTTTTCTTCTTGTTTTAGGTAATGGACCTCACCATGATCGAACCAGCATTTATAACGCATGCAATTTAGTTGATGGAGTTTACTGCCTCCCAATAGGACACTGGATTGAAGTTTCTGGGCATACAGATGAAATGAAACATACAACTGATTTCTATTTTAATATTGCTGGACATCAAGCTATTCACTGCTCCAGGTAACAAAGAAACAAAAATATGCTGCAGGGTGAATTAGATTGTAACAGGTGTGTCTTAGGTGGGGACTTACATAAAAATGTGCTGAACATATGTAGTTTCTAACATTTCTTGCTAGAATGCTGTTCATATTATCGATATAAATCATTCTGCAGTTTATATTCCAATTTTTCTTCCATATTGAAGGAGGAATGAAAAAAGAAAACTTCAGGTCTCTTTCCGATTGTCATTTGGTTCACTGGTATCATCCCTCTTTGGAGGGATATAGGACCCATTCAACCAGCCTACCCCTGGTGATCCACAGAACTAAAGAATTTCCAAAGAAAGCTTGAGATTTTCCTCAAGTATTGGTGGAAAGTTCAACCAAGGTCGCTGTCTGAAATGGGCTGGTGGCTGGGGTCTTGGATTGCCTCTCCATGTGTGCTAATCCTAGGAAGCACCTTGGTTTACTGATGAATTCCAGCAGGTAGAGTACCAGAAGAAAAGCTTGGAGTATTTTCGGGTTCAGAGTGAGTTTGACTGAACATAGGCAGTTTGAATTCTGACTGGGCAGGTCCAGCTGAGATGCCTGGGGTCAGATATTGTGGTGCAATCCGGGATGAGTGTCAGCATCCCAGAAAACCAAACTCCAATAGCAAAACTCCGAGACAGGCATTTTCTCAAAGTTCCATTTTATTTGAGCTGTCATACTGGCACATCTGGGAAAACCGAATCTGAAAGTTCTGGGTTTTCCTCCAATAATTAAAAATTATAAATCCATCCCTTGCACCCATCATTCCATCACATGCCTCAATCACCATCCATTCCAACTTGAGACATCCCTTCAACCACTCCTCATCCAGGTGCAGAATTAACATGACCTTGACTCTAAGGGAGAATGCTATTATGTCTAACTACATATGCTCCATAAAATCCCCCCTCCCAAATTTCCAAGCAGAAGAATATGGTAGCATGGAAGCTTTTGGTGCTAATATGGCTTCCAAAGCTGACAATGAGGTTAAATCAGTGACTTTTGAGGAAATAGACACAGTTATCAGGTTGGCCACCTATTTATTGGATCAACCACCCTTCTGGACTGTGAAAGTGGCCAAGGAAATAACCTGGTTCTGGGTTGATGCTATGGTGTCAAACTCTTTGGGAAGTACTGCTGTTTTAAAGGAGGTTATGGTGTGCCCCCTCCTCAAAAGGTCATCCCTGGATGCAACACTGTTAAATACCTGTAAGGCTATCTCCAATCTTTTCCTTTTAGGGAAAGCTGTTCAGAAGATGGTTGGTCTGCAGTTGATCGTATTCTGGGATAGGGGGCACCTTTGGGGGTAGCATGCATTGTTCTTTGGTAACTCTGTCCCTCCCTCTGGGACTGGTTTCAATCAGTATTTGTTTTGCATGAAGGGGTTGTACTCTAGGCCCTTCCATTTTTTGAGGTGCTGCAGGGCTCAACTGTCTCTCCTTTTATTCAATATCTACATGAAAATGCTACGTGAGGGCATCCACTGGTTTGGCATTTGGTATCCACAATTTGTTGATGATACACAATTATATTTTTCAGCCTCAGGCTAGCCAAGGGAAGCTGTTGAGGTACTATCCCAGGGCCTGAAGACATGGAGGTTTGGATAAGGAGAATCTCTCTCTTACTCAGCCTACCAAGACTGAGTAGCTGTGGTAGTTGGGGCCATCTAGATATGGAAATATACTACCTTTGGTCTTGATTGGGATTGAACATCCTCATTTAAGGGTGGCATACAATCTGGAGTACTCCTAAACTTACAGCTCCTTCTTGAGGAGCAGGTGGCAGCTATGCTTAGGAGGGTCTTTGCACAGCTTCATCTTCCTCAGTTGCACCCTTTCCTAGATTAGAAGTCCCTTCATATATTCAGTAATTCCCTAATAATTTCATGACCTGTTGCAATGCATTATATGAGCCCTTGAAGACCACTTGGAAATTTCAACTGCTCCAGAATGCAGTGGCATAGATAATGATGGGCATGCTTTAGTGTGCCTGTGTGACACTTATGCTTCCCAAGAAGTTACTAGTAACTTCCAGGTGCAATTCAGACCCTTAGTAAGCCTACATGGTACACAGCCTGATTAAGTGAAGGATCATGTATCTCCTGTGGCATTAGGTGGACAGTTTTATCCAACAAAGTAGGCTCCAAGTTTACCCAAAGATCTCGTGTGTGTGTTTCAAATCTCAGAGATAAATATTCTGGTTTACCAATACTTTAAAAAAATACAAAACTCCCTTAAATTGAATCTTGATGATTTAGATAGTTTTGGGCAACAAAATGAATGTTGTCATAATTGTTTTATTCAAAGGTGTGTTTTTTCAGCTTCCCACTCTTATAGCTCCTGGTGGTCTTCATCCAACAATTATCCAACAACTAAAGACTGCTTAGTTCTTTTGGAATCAGCCAAGGCCAGCTAGGTGTTACCATCTGCTTTGATCCTCAATGCCATTGGAAAGATTAATAATTGGAAAAAGTCAATATGAAACACTGCCAGTAATTGACATACTTTTAACAGTACCTGACATTTTGTTGAATGATTATCTGATTAAAAACCTCAGCAATTACCTTTAATATTGAGCACTGTCTTCTTTATTATCACTATCAGGCAATCCTCCTTTATGTATTTCAAAACTAAAATATTTATTGCTTTAGTGAACAAAGTCCTCAGCAGCTTTCTACAAATATCTGTAAGTAGATGCTGATCTCCACATTCACCTTCTTGACTATAGCAGTAGAAGCATTGAATTCTAAAGTGAATTAAGAGAGAGACAAAGATATGAGATAAGAAATTCACTGTCAAGCAGAAAGAACCAAAACAAAAAAGTAGCCACAGAAAAAGAAAGAAATAAAAGCATTGGGTCAGAAAGCCAGGCAGTAATAGATATCAGATTAAAAGAAGCTACAGCGACCCTTGAAAATAACAAAGTTTCGTTCTCAGAAAGTGATCTGTCATGCAGCAGAGGCAGCTTGCTGTTTTGTAACCCTGATGTGACTGAAGCTGGCTAATATGGAACAAATTAGATGAAGTTATGAGAAAAGTACCCGCGTTTGCTCTTTGTATATTGTGAAATGTAGCTGCCTATCTTCTGTCTAGCTATCTAGTAAAGCAGTAGGAAAAATTTATCTGCAAGTAGTCCTTACTTAGTGACTTCCTTGTATAGCAACCATTAGTACTTAAGACAGTGATGAAAAAGTAACTTTGCAACGCGTCCTCATATTTGACATTTGCAAGTCTGTAAAGCAAAAAAAAAAAGCTGAAGTAAAACCATAATAAACACAGTTGCAGTTTCACTTAGTCCATGCTTCGCTTAATGACCAAGTTGTGATCCCAATTGCAGTTGCTAAACAGGGACTACTTGTACTTATTATGGAAAGGGGAGAAAAATATCTTTTGTAGGAAAGTTATTTTAATTTAGAATATCTCAATGTAAGAGTAGATGGCAGCATGTGAATAAAATTCAGTCAGTTTTGCCAGAAAACTATTACCTTGCCCAACATAGTCAGGTACCTGAAACTGATGGCAGGAACAATCAAAAACGTATCTTGTTTTATCTACCATAAAATATATATGCAGAACTAAGTAACAGCTTTTTGGAGACAAATCTGGGCAGCATGAGACTAAAGGGCATCCTTGGCTTACAACCAGCCTGTTACTCACTATTTTAAGTTACAATGGACTCTGAAACAGGGAATTATGGCCTGGATTCAAAGTTCCAACATTGGCCTCCCCCCACAACCCTCCGCACAGTCAAGTAACGGCATTTTGAGTGCCTAGCAACTGGCTTCCATTTGCAGCATCCTAAGGTCACATGACTGCTTTACACCATTTTTCTGGTTTCTGGCAAAAATTACTCCATATTGAACAATGGGTTCATTTAACAACCACTGTGTTCACTTAATGATCACTGCAAAAAAAAAAAGTAAAATCAGGTGCAGTCACATGGTGACCCACTTTATAACTATCACAACTTATGACCAAAGTTGAAGCCTCAATTAGTCGTAAATTGAGGACTACCTGAATAAGGACAGTTCTTGAAAATAAATACCCAACTTAAGTGAAAATGCCAATTGAAAGTAGGCAGGGGTTTTTAAGTTATTTTTTAACTACCCCATAAAAAAAGTTTCAGACTTGAAATGTATTGAGTTTTTATTATTATTATTAGTCTGAATCAAGCCTTTAAAAGGTGAAAATCTCTTCACTGAAAGTTATGACTGTAACCTACCAGAGCAATCCATTGTGGGTTGGTAGACAGACTTAAAAAAAAAAAAACTGAGAAAGATTGTTTAGCCTAAAATTACCCATCTGGTTTCCCTGTCTGAAAGAGAACTAGAACCTAGTTTCTTTATTGTTGTTTTGAAATGTTTTATTTTATGCTTAAAACTGCCTCTTTTACTTTCCAACTGCTTAGGAACTGTCATTTGCTCCTTCAACTTAAGTTGGGGAATAAGAAGTAATCCCAATTAGAGAGCTGTAACAGCATGCTCAGAATATACCTTCCCTCTGTGTCTTTATGGGATTAATAATATACTGCCGAGTACTTTGCTTCAAACTTTTTTTTCCCAACCCTTGACAACAAACTGAGAAATTATGAACTCATTCTGAGTGTTATTAAAAATTCCATTACCTTGTGATATGCAAGTAAATAAAAGCAGGAAATAATATACAAATTAATAGAAGAGCCCTGTATAAAACAGGATTCGTATCAGTAAGAATGCTGCTTGTGCACAATGATAAATTTGTCCTTGTATGTGACTTTTGTTCTTTTGAGAAGGTGCAGACTTGAGAAGGTTCAGACTCTTGCCTCAAGGTTGAACCATTTATTAATTCAGAGATGTCAAGATAAAGAGGGCAAACCAAATGTATTATGACAACCCAAGATCCACCTTGTCCAAATAAAATTTTAACAATCCAAGACCTGGCTTAACAGATATAATGCTCAAAGACATATATACTGTTCATTTGAAAATATCAAAGTAAAGGAGGAAAGTATTTTGGATAGCCCATTAAGGCTAAAAAACTATGTCCATCAAAACCCTATCCACCAAAGTACATGCTTTATTTAATATCTAAGTCCTAGCCAAAAGCTTCAGCTAGTGCATATTCATTGATATTCTATGAGAGTCATTAAAATTTCTGGTTGCCATTAATATCACACTGAATTATTCATTCAAAAGATAGAGGGGACTAACATGCTTCGTTATCGTTGCTTTTTGTTCAGTTTGAATTAAGTTCAAATGTAACATCTAGTTAAATGTTTAACAAAAAATGCGAAGGCTAAGTGTCTCTAGAATGTATTTTTTATTTCAAAATTATAACATGGCACTATGAAAGGATAAAGGAACAACTTTTAACTGGGGTTTAGTGAACCATGTGGTAGGAGCAGAAAGCCAATGCGATGCTCTATAGTTAAAATAATCACACAGTTATTACAACTGTTGCAGGTCCTACATTGGGAACAAAGTTTTGATGCCCAGTTCTTAATCTTATACAATAAAATTGATTACCATATCCAATAATCATTGGGATAAAATGTGATGAGTTAGAGAACAAAAATAATTGTGGTCTAACTCATCACATTGTGTAAATATCCTTTTATTTTTAAGAGTCTGACTACTGGCCCTAATTAAAATAGGTTCAATAACTTTCTAATAGTCTATTATTGTTTCTAACACAGACAAGTGGGATTTCCCTTTTGAAGTTGGTTGAAAATTAGCTACTGATTTCACACGTTCAAAACTCAAATGTTTCATAAATATTAGGTCTGAAGATTAAAGAGGGGTTTGTATGTGCTTTACTTTGAAAAGGTTTTGATGCTGATCAAGGCAGCCAGCCTCCATGCTTTTGAGAAGTGGAGCATCTTACTTTTTCCATGCTGAGGCACTATTTCCCTCCAGCAATTAGTGGCAAAAGTCACTTCACAAAGCAAAGCAGTGGCGTTTCACCCCGATATATCATACAATTAAACACCACATGCAAATAGATGAGCTGAAATATGCAGCTGTCTTAAGATGCTTATATATAATTTGCAGATTGACCCAGAGGTAAGAATGCAGCTTCAATATTTATGTGTGCATATACATGTGTCTATAAACATGCATAAACACAGTCTAAACATTTGCGTTCTCTTTCTTTGTGTGTGTGTATAAATCAGAGATATGCACAAAATAACATTGACAAGAGGCAAGAGTGAGCAATAAATAAATCGGTGACAATTAAGTCAAAATCATTTTGCCTACCATCCTATATACATTTATATCCCCAAGAAATTGAAAATTCTTAAATAATTGTCTTTGGTGTTTTAATATTCAGAGATACAAACTATATATAAAGGGCAGATGCTAAAATGGAGGAGCTCTTTTGCATCACTTTAGTCAGAACCTGGATACTACCAAGTAAAATCATTGATGGCAGAAATAATGGCAACCGTTTTTCTTGCCTCAGTGTAGACATTCACTCTCAACTCATGGAAGGATGCCAATCTAACTTTGCTTAGAAATTGCAAAAAGCGCTTAGGATTAATATGCAAGCAAGGGGGCGGCCTTCACCCTTCCCAAGTTATGATCTAAGTGCTAGAGCCCACTGTAACTACATAGCCAAAAAGGCATTTAGAGTTGTTAACCTAATCCTGCGTAGCTTTTTCTCTGGTAATATCACACTATTAACTAGAGCCGGGGTCGCCAACCTTTTGGACCTCAGGGACCACCAAACTCATAATTTTAAATCCCGTGGACCACTAATATAAATTTTGACTGACAGTGGTTTGCTGATGTTGGTGGGAGAGAGAGAGAGAGACAGAGAGAGAGAGAGAGATCTGATCTAACCTCTCTCTCCCTCTCCCTCTCCCCCCCCGTCTCTCTCTCTCTCTCTCTCTCTCTCTCTCACACACACACACACACACACACACAGATGGGTGGGATTCAAATTTCTTAACAACCGGTTCTGTGGGCGTGGCCTAATTTGTGGGTGTGGCTTGCTGGTCATTTGACTGACTGAGCATGGTTTGTATGTAAATATTATAAATATTTATGTAAATATTGAATTTTTTATTAAAAAAGAGAAACTTTTACCCAAAATCAGGCAAAGCAGGCAGGCAGATTGAGTTGCTCACAGAATCATAGATTCACTTAGAGATCTATGATTCTGCCATTGGCTACCTGAGTCTGCACTGAATAATAGAAGCTTCATTCCTAAGGGAGGTTTGGCTGTGCTTAAAAACAGACCCGAAGATCTAAAGACTAGCTAGAAAGCAAGAAATCCAATCATTTCCTGCTTCCTAGCTAATCTAAATCTCCTGGCACAGCAGAAGAGCTGATAGTCAGGAAGAAAAAAGAAAGAAAAATAACAACTTAGCAGGCAAGTTTGCAGGGTAAGGAGTGAGTGGGCGGGGAGGGTTCTCACGGGCCATGTGGGTGGTGCAGCCTTGTGTTCCTGTGCAGCCTGGATTAATTGCTTTGGGGGATGCTCTGGGGGTGAGATTTCTCTGTGGCCCACCAAAATTTTCTTGCAGACCACCAGTGAGCCGCGGCCCACCGGTTGGTGATCAATGAACTAGAGCATACAAAACAGTTGCTAGACCAATATTTGAAATACAGCTCATCAGTCTGGAACCCGCATTACGTATCTGATATTAACACAGTTGAGAAAGTCCAGAAATATTTCACAAGAAGAGTTCTCCATTCCTCTACTCCTTGCAGAATACCTTATGCCACCAGACTTGAAATTCTAGACCTAGAAAACCTAGAACTACACCGCCTTCGGTCCAATCTAAGTATAGTACATAAAATTACATATTGCAATGTCCTATCTGTCAATGAATATTTCAGCTTCAACCATAACAATACAAGAGCACACAATAGATACAAACTCAAGGTATAACTGCACCAAACGTGATTGCAGGAAATACGACTTCAGCAACAGAGTGGTCAATGTCTGGAATACTCTACTTGACTCTGTGGTTTCTTCCCCAAACCCCAAAAACGTTAACCTTAGACTATCTACTATTGACCTCACCCCTTTCCTAAGAGGTCTGTAGGGGGCGTGCATAAGCGCAGCAACATGCCTACCATCCCTGTCCTATAGTTTCTTTTTATTTTTCTTATATGTATCCATTTCATGTATTCATAACTATGTTTATACTATTGCCGAGTATAAACTTTTATGTTTTATACTTATGTTTATACTATTGCCAAGTATAAACTTTATACATAGTATAAACTATGTTTATACTATTGCCGATCACTTAGCATGGTGCTCTAAAGACTGTAAGCCGCCCTGAGTCTCCGGAGAAGGGCAGCATATAAATGTAAATAAAATAAATAAATAAATAAATAAATAAAATAAAAATACCTGTTATCTTATAATCGCTTGACAAAATAAATAAACAAGTTGTGCTGATAAACATCTTCAGAGGACTCCAGGCTTCCTCAATTTCTCCCCTTCTGTCATTTTTATTTGGCTTATTTCTCTCTTTGTTTTTGTTTTTCCCTTCCATATTCAGCTTTCCTTTCCCCAGATGGAGTTCCCACCAAGGAGCTTCATCATCGAGAAAGCAAAGGGAGTATTAGTCCCATATCAGTATGATCAAACAGTAATTGCCAGTAATGAACTAGTCTTTAAGAACCAAGCAATCCAGTTGGCCATGGGCAACACTGTCATTAAACATTGAGACACATATACCCCCATGCTTCTCTCTTTGTCAAGATGACCCTTAAACTAAAGAATCAAACTCAACAGCTTTGCAGCAGGCAGCCATATATCAGACATCAATAATGACTTAGCAGATCATTTCAGCAGGACAGCAACTTATATGGCAAGAATAAAATCTCCAAATATTGTTAAACAACGCTTCAATATTTGGAGCTGACCAAATATAGATTTCTTTGCATCTAGGAATCATGCTTCAGGTGGTAAAATCTAAGAGCCCAAGGAGATGTGTTCCTTCTCAATTGGAGGATACTTCCTCTTTATGCATTTCCACTTACCGTATTTTTCCGTCTATAAGATGCACTTTCCCCCACAAAAGTGGATGGAAATGTCTGTGTGACTTATACAGCGAATGTTGCTGAAGCCTTGCCCACCCGCCACCCCCACCCTTTGGCCTCTGCCTCCCAGCAATTCGCCTCCTTGCAGCAAACAGCAAACAGCCTGGTCAGTTTCAGCACAGCCTGATTTAGCACGAGCAGCTGATTGGCAGTTGGATTGGCCCATCAGCTGTTCCAGGCTCAGGGGATTGCCGCCGCCACAGCCTATCACCGCCTCTGCACATCCCATTTTCAGCCTCCATGTGTCCTGTTTTCAGCCTCAGCGCACCCCATTTTTGGCCCGTTCCAGGCAGCAACGATCAGCGGCAATAGGTGGCGGTGGTGATCCCCTGAGCCTGAAAAAGCTGACGGGCAGTATTCTGGGTGGCCAATCCAACCGCCAATCAGCTGCTCATGCTAAATCAGGCTGTGTTGAAGCTGACCAAGTTGTTTGCTGCAAGGAGGCAAATTGCTGGGAGACAGAGGCAGATTTTTTTTTCTTGTTTTTGTCCTCTAAAGTTAATGTCCATCTTATAGTCCAGAGTGTCTTCTAGTCCAAAAAATACAGTATTTCACTAACACAAATATTGTTAAAGTTGTAGATCACAACTAGTGTCAAACTTGTGGTGTCACGTTGCTATCAGGTGATGTTTCGTGACTTTTTTCCCCTTTGTGGAGCTGGGGTGGCCGTGGCCTGCGTTTGACACATCTGGCCTGTGGGCTGCCAGCTTGACACCCCTGTTGTAGATATTTTTATTTTTATTCTATTTATTTATTTTTGTCATTTGCTTACAAGATAGTAGTTATAAGTAAAAACAAAGTTATGAATACATGGATACATATAAGAAAAATAAAAGAAATAATAGGACAGGGACAGTAGGCACATTGGTGCACTTATGCACGCCCCCTACAGACCTCTTAGGAAAGGGGTGAGGTCAATAGTAGATAGTCTAAGGTTAACGTTTTTGGGGTTTGGGGAAGAAACCACAGAGTCAGGTAGTGTATTCCAGACATTGACCACACTGTTGCGGAAGTCGTATTTCCTGCAATCAAGTTTGGTGCAGTTTACCTTGAGTTTGTATCTATTGTGTGCTCTTGTATTGTTATGGTTGAAGCTGAAGTATTCATTGATAGGTAGGACATTGCAATGTATGATTTTATATGCTATACTTAGATGAGACCGAAGGCGGCGGAGTTCTAGGTTTTCTAGGTCTAGAATTTCGAGTCTGCTGGCATAAGGTATTCTGCAAGGAGTAGAGGAGTGGAGAACTCTTCTTGTGAAATATTTCTGGACTTTCTCAACTGTGTTAATATCAGATATATAATGTGGGTTCCAGACTGATGAGCTGTATTCGAGTATTGGTCTAGCAAATGTTTTGTATGCTCTAGTTATTAGTGTAATATTACCAGAAAAAAGCTACGTAAGATTAGGTTAACAACAGGACTTCTTTGCCTTTAATGGTCAAGGCACTCTTGGCTTTTCTCTCTATCATTTTGATATAGTCTATCTTTTCTGAGCATTTGGATATAGTCTCTTTCCATCCATGCCAGTCCAGTTCTCAGTAGTTTTATTCATATTGTTATATTCTCAGTGCTCACTTCTTGGAAGTTCTTTCTTGGAGAATTTTCACTGGAAGTATGAGCTAATACTGAAAGACAGCGTCATTGTCTGCTACAGTATAGCATATTTTTGTGTACCTTAATTTTTTTTTCAAAGTTTCTGTTATCAATTAATTAATTTTTACTGGCTCCAGTAGGTGTTTTTAGGTGCTGGTTGTCACCTTTAAAACTACTTGCAGGACCTCTTTTCCCATATATTTTCTGACCATTCCATTAGATCTAGTAGAGTGAACATTCAAAGTCACTTGAAGGGTTCCTTCTCTGTCATGGTGCCTGCCCTATGAAACAGCCTCTTCCTTGAGATACAGCTGACTCTAGTGATCTTTCAGAAGGCAGTAAAAACCTGGCTTTTCCTCCAGGCATTGCAGCTTGGATGTTAATTATAGGAGCTCTTTGGATAGATAGATGGATGAAGAACAGAAACTACCTTCCTTTCCCTCTTATCACTTGTATGAGCATTATATGTTACTAGCTCTTGAAATACTACCACAGGGCAGATCTATGCAGTATATCTAAGCCTATTGGGATCCATGTTGTACAAGATCAGACTTTAAACACGCAATAAATCTCGTTTTCCACAACTGTTTTACCCTACAGGTGTGTTCGGATTACAATTATCTGATTTCTCAGCCACCTGGAAATTGTGGTAGATGTAGCCCTAATATTTCTAGACAATCAGGAAAGGTACTAATAATGAGCCTGACAATCATGAAGTGTTTTGTGAAATTGAATCAGAACGCTTAATGGGCAAGTACAGTGAACTATAAATTTTGTAAGTATAGTGCAATTTAGGTAGATAATAAAAGTAGGAGTCAGTGCTGGATTTAAGAAGAGAATACACAGGTACCAATAGAAGTAAAACCAGCACTATAAGTTAATGACCAGTAAAGTAACTTAATTTTGGCAAGTATTCACTTGAATCATAAGGAACAAGCATAGAAAGCTGCATTATAAATAAACAAGTTAAATTCGTCACTTCATTATAGATAAACAAATTTACTGAAATCTGCTTGCCTCTCTTGCTTTTACACTGCTTCTTGACATGGTTGAATTGCTTGTAAACTAGAAGATGGTTACAAGGTTGGTAATTTTCTAATGCTTCACAATGCAAAATGGTATCAGAACAGCAGTGACATTTTACAACCGCAGTCTTGTAGGTTGTAGGTTTTTACCACTCTGTAGGTAAAAACAGGATTCATATAATTAATTGAAAAAAGTTTGTTCTAATTTCATCTGCATTCAAAGTGATTTGTCAACTTTAATTAAGAATATGCAGAGTTCAATAGGAAATCATTCATCCTATGCATTGATATTGTTAAAATAATTTAATGTCTTGTGACAGAATAGTAATTGTAAAAGTGACTTTATAAAACCCCATGTTTTCTTAATATCTATTTACTGCATTTTTAAATTGAACATTTTCAAAACCAGCCTTAATCCCTTTGGTATTGTTACATTGTGGAGAAAGTAAAGATGATCTTGATGGAGATACGTACAATTTGTTGCTAGGGTGTTGAGAAATGAAAAATATATCATTTCTACAACAAACAGATAATGTTTGTAAGCAACTCAGATAGATACCTCCCTAATTCACTAAAGTATAAGAAGGAAGATAAAATACAACAGTCTTATTTGCAAGACTATTATTATAACCACTCTCAGTACAAGTAGTTTTAGCCTTCCTGTGGAGTTGATTTCTTGGTCTGGTCTAGCTAGTGGGGCTGACATGTTGCTCACAGGGCAAAGGAAATATGAAGATAGCAATAGCAATTAGACTTATATACTGCTTCACAGTGCTTTTTAGCCTTCTCTAAATGGTTTATGGAGTCATCATATTGCCCCCAACAATTTGTGTCCTCATTTTACTTACCTCAGAAGGATTGAAGGCTAAGTCAACTGGTCAGGATCGAACTCCTGCCTGAAGGCAGAGTTAACCTACAATACTGCATTCTAACCACTGTGACACTATGGCTCTAATGAAGATAAGTCTTCATTGAAAGGTGTATATTGTAATTTGTTCTTAGATCCCTCATCTGAGGATATTTAATTGAAAATTCTTACATGCTACACCTCATGGCACCCAAGACTGAATGGCTATAGATTCTTGTTTTGTCCTTTCTTATCTCTTCAGGGCTGGCTTCTCTGTCCATTTTCCATTAGTATCATTGAACCATGGATAATGAATATTTTCAGCTAGATATAAAGTCTAAACAACATCATTCATGATCTTTTGTTTAGCCAATTTGATCCTGTGTATGCTTGTTTTTTTATGAGTTTGTAGTGCCATCCAATTTACTCATTTAGTGCTTTTCTTTGTCTTGTCTTTCTTCAAATATGTAAAGTGGGACTTTAGGGTGAGAGTTTTAAGTTCTAGTAATTTTAGAGAATCTTTGAACTCACAGGATAGCCTTCTAAATATCACCGTTCAAGGAACAGGATAAGATTTTTTTTTTTTAAAGTGTAATTCATTTATAGTTTCCCTTTTTTCTCTGCAATATATTCTAACTTTTAATGTGGGTTTTAGAAATAAGGACTGCATAGCTTGTCATGTAAAATAGGATACAGAACTAGCCTTCTGAAGATAATTGTTTGGATCATTCCACAGGCACAGTATCAAAGAGAAACCTGGTCTTAGGAATTGTTTTCGAAGTTAGAAATGCCTTATGATCAAAATCAGACTCACAGCATAATTGTCAAGCTTCGAAGTGTATGTATGCTGGTTTCATGATGTATTCAATAACTTTGTTCTGCACATGTCATATCTTGAATAATATTGTGTAATGAAATGACTTTGCTATCTAAGAGTTAATAGACTTGGAGCAAAGGGATAAAAAGTAAAAAAACTAAGGAAATAATAATATATAGATATCTATATATAGATATATAATAAAGTTATCGTCAGGGGTGGGATTCTACTGGTTCTGTCTGGCTCTGTAGAACCGGTAGCTCTGAAGAGCAGCAGACATAGAACCGGTTCTATGTCTGCTGATGTTTTGGCCCACCCGCCTGCCTGGGCTCTTACCTGACCTTTATTTCCTGCTTTTTCAACCTTAGCTGCTATGCGAGGCACAGGTGCGGTTGAAAAAGCAGGAAAAAGTGCTTTTTCAAATGCTGCTTCTCTGCACGCAGTGCTGCTCAGCTGTCCAGGCAGCAAGGTGATGATGATTTACAGGCGCGCGCAGCGTGCAGGGAAGCACATCGTAAATCACCAAACCAGTAATTAACCCTGTCGGATCCCACCCCTGGTTATCCTCCCTTTTTCCCCCCATAGTCTTTGACCACTGTTGCATGTAACTATATGTACCAGGATAAAGGAAGAAACCCAGATAATTCAAATTTGGTATTTTTTTCCTGCAACCCAACTAAGGAGTTGACATAGAAATTAAATCTACAATAATAAAGCAAAATATACCCATGGTAAACCCAAAGAGTAATATTTTTAGGGGGATACATTTTTTGGGGGGGAGGAAGAGAAGAGAAATAGAAACAAATTAAACATAAGTAGTAAATATTCCTGTCCAAGCAGATATTGGAAGTAATTGTTTACCAAACAAATAATTGGGTATTAAGTATTGATTAAACTCTAATCTTTACAATGTTCATAATTTTTCTTGAATTATTCACTTTTCAACCATGATGATTATCTGCACTTTTAAAGAATAAATTATAATAAATGAAGTAGTTTATTTTTTTTAGTATTCTTCAATAACAAAGTTAGTGGCTAAGCTATAAAAGCTGAATTAGTTTTCTGTACTTTTTTAGTTCATATGCTTTTAGCAAGCATATAGTGAGTCATCCCGAAAATTCCCTATAAGAGTTCGTTGGTGATTGACAAAAAGCTTTGCCAGCCAAAGATGAGATATGTACTAATTTGTTTATATCTCTGGCAAAATTATCAAAAAGAGTTGCAATTCATATAGTATAACCTAATCGAGTATAATAGCACTGATCAGTTGTTTTTATAATCATTTTTTTTTTATAGCTACTGACATAGATTTAAAAGTGATTCTGTTTTCCAGAAGGATTTCCAGTGAGATTTAAGTTCAGTACCCAAATCATTATCCCAATTTTTTTCAAATTTATCAAAAGAACTGATTGTTTAATTAAATACTGTAACAATTAAAATAAGTTTTCACTTGTATTCTTAAAATATATTTATTGTTTTGATTGATTCAATCTATATAGTTATGATGGAATGTTTGTACGTCATTAATTTCATATCAGTTTAATAATTGGGTCTATTCCTTTTTTTCAAAAAAATATTCAGAAGTCACAGGATATTGATGTACAATCCAATCTCTAATTCTATAGATTTGTCCATCTTTTACACTAAATAAATTATTCTAATCTTGATCCCCTTCCTAACATGTCTCTAAGTCTTTGAAAGTTGACAATCTTTGTTGTGTTTCAGGCCAAATAAAATCATTTAAATACATTCTTGGTAATCTGTTTTCTGATGTTAATCAATTTCTCTGTTTAGTCCAACACTCACTAGCTTAGACACGGATCAAAGAGAGAATTACTTTATTCAGGAAGATGAATTTCTGGAAAGAAATATAAGAAACATGCAAGGCTCATATATCATATAAATGGCCCTCTAGTTAAAATTGCATCATCCAGTGTTTAGTACATTAGTTATCATTATGGGAAAACAAAACCATTACAGAGAAGCACATTTCTGGAAAACTTAAACCAACATCATTAAAATACAATTACATGTGACAAACCTTGTATCTATGAAAGAATGATAGAATTTGCTATCATAATATATAGTGACAGTCCTCACAAGAATGAGGTAATTTGACAAATATGTTACTCTCTGAAGATTTCTTTAGTCGATATTAAGAACATTGTCTTCTGAGTAAATTGCTGAATGATAATACAATACAAGTGATTAATAACCTGTTTCACAATACCCAAACGAATTCACTTGTAGTCTAATTTAGAAGTCCAAATAACTGAACTAAGTATCAATAACAAGATTATTCAGTTAAATGTTTTTGTAGCCAAATAATGATCCATTACTTGATTTCTCTGTGCAAAATCTGACAGCAGATTTTTAATGTATAGTGTTATATTTTGTGTCCAATAAGTAATAGTTGTTGTAATGTATGAGAAATTATCTAGCCAAACTATGAAGTGGACTTCTTGGGGTGCTAGAAAGTGTTATCAGGAAATACATTTTTCTTTGTCCTTCATGAAAGCATTGAATTTTGTTTGAGGGGATTCGTTCTGGTCTGTAGAAATGATTCTTTCCTTCATTTCTTTCTTGAATTTCAAGTTCCTAGTTATATTTGGTAACTTTGTAATTAAACATGAATTGTAGAAAATGAGTAGCCCTCGATTAATCGTGTTACCATGATTAATCACTGAAATCTTTAATATTCATTTGTTCAATATTTTTTTCTTTGAACAGGATTTTGCCAAATCTGTGGTTAGGAAGTTGCCCTCGTCAAGTGGAACATGTGACTGTCAAACTTAAACATGAGTTGGGCATTACAGCAATAATGAACTTCCAGACTGAATGGGATGTGGTTCAGAATTCCTGGGGATGCAACCGCTATCCAGAACCAATGAGCCCAGAAGTTCTCATGAAGTTGTACAAAGAAGAAGGTCTTGCTTATGTCTGGATGCCAACACCAGACATGAGTACTGAAGGTAATATTCACATTCCATCTCTAGGAAAGCATCCATTGATATAGTTGAATAATAGAGCTTTACAAATTTAATGTTAATTTGAAAATGTTTAATGTTAATTTTGTATGTTTACATTATGGTACTAATGGAGAATCCTAAAGATTTAACAAGCAAATCTCATAAGAGTTCATTTTAAGCGTAATAGCTAATTATGCATTGTGTATTCTTAGAATATACTAAATATTCAGCAATATTTAAAGAAAATGCTTGTTTTTGTGGTAGAAATTAATAATATGATGGTGTTGTTTGTAAAGATAAGAAAACCGTGTTTGCTCAATAAGCTACAATTAATTTCTATCAGTGCTACTAAAAGCATATAGTTATTTAATTTATATATATAAATGTGGTGGAGCGACATGATGACCTAGTGGTAAAAATGCTCACCTCCCATTTGGAAGGTTGAGGGTTCAATCCTAGGTAGTGGCAGATGTTTCTCTTTTAGACATAAAGAGAAAATATCTGCTGTAAACTCCTCGTACATGTCAGGAAGGGCATCCAGCCAGTAAACGCTCAGTTCCATCCAGTCGCTTTGACTTTCTCTGAATTAAGGGATTACAAACTCATAAAAATATAAATATAAGTAAACTTGGCAGCAGGATGAATCTCAAAAGTAAAATGATTTTTTTGAATACATATACTTTCTTTGCCCCGGGATATTATCCATAAAGCTATCATATAATCACAATTAATTAAGATCATTTAATTAAGGTCACTTTTGTGCATATGAATTATGTATTTAAAATTGCATGCTGCAATAAATGTATTATGCTCTGAAGCACTATAAGATTCTGGTTATTTGTAAGGCAACCAATTAATAGGGTCATAACTACTCCTTTGTAAAATTCTACATGATTAATCAATTTTACTGTATTTTTCTAAAATAGCTTTTAAACTAGATCAATATTATTCCAATAACACTTCTCATGTTTGTAATATTCCAGATAGCAGGATCAAGACAGATGTTTATTTATCTATTACTTATCAGAATAGTTGTGCCTCACCTTGTTGAATTAAAATTAAAAAGTAACAAAACAAAATTTAACTGACAGAGTAGCCAGCCAATAATTAATGATCCCAATAATTGAGAGTAATAAAATATTAAAAATCTGAAAATAAATCCATAAATAGATCCCTAAAAGATAATGAGGTGCCCAACTTGTCTTCTGAAAAAGTACAGCCTTTATCTGACTATCAAGCAGGAAACCTTCCCTGAAGAATTTTAACATTTAATGCCTCTGTTGATCATGTCAATCCTATTAAACATATTGCTCATATCTCAAGTGGGAAAGAAGAATTGGAGCACTCTGAAATGAAAATATTAAGGTATAGAAAGCTTGTGTATTGCCAGTTTTAGAGTGGAGAGTAAGGGGGAAAATATTCCCTTTATGTTTGTTGAATGTTTATGATTTTAAATTAATTAGGCTAGTATGACCTTTAGACTGAGCATTTTTTTCAACAAAACATTATCTTTTGAAAGACGTTCCTTCTCCTTGTCTTCAATTAGCTTTATTAAAGCCATGTTTTTACAGCCATGTCTGATCATGTCTTAAATGAACTATGAAGAACACTGTTTCTGCTGAAACTGTTTCATTAGAAATAATGATATTCTTTGAAACTCTATATAAAACAGAATTTGAGGTTTTATATTTTCATCAATAATTTTATAGGAGCAAATAGCACATGTGTTCATCACACATTCCTACAGTATTTAAATTCCTCTTTGGGCCAGATTAGATGTTGTGCAAAGTTAGAATTAATATTGTTCTGTATGCATTTGAAAACATTTGAAAAGCAGACTTTAGAAGGTACATTAAGTAGAACAACACAGGTGGGCGGCGGAACCTTTTCCTTGGTCAGCTTTTTATTTTGGCTTTGAATTGTTCCTATTGCTTGGGAGTGAGCTTTTAAAGCTGAGAAAGAGTAACCATGAAAAGCATTAGGTGCTATACATTTCCTGCTTTTTCATCGTGTGTAGCTTTTCCATTTAAAAAAATAGGAAAATTTATTTCACATAGCTCTTTGGAAGAGATGGTGGCCTAGAAATATGAAAAATAGATGATAGATAGATAGATAGATAGATAGATAGATAGATAGATAGATAGATAGATAGATAGATAGATAGATAGATAGATAGATAGATAGATAGATAGATAGATAGATATGGGGATGGCTAGCATGGGGGAAAAGATGAGACAAAAATTATGCAAAGTAAAGATGCTTCCTATAAAACTTGCAAAGGTCATTCTGATCCTGTCCACGCACATAATACATTATTTTCAACTTCCTTCAACCTTGTCAGGCGTAATCATTTTTTCTAGTCCATCATCAGTTTGCATCACATTGCAGAAATATATGGATTTCTGCTTGCTCATAATCAGGTTCAAGGGAGCAGTCATTTTACTTCTTCAAAGACCAATTGATGGGTAATTCTTCTTGCAACTTTGGCATTCTAAGTAAACTATTTTTCAGATCCATAATTCTGGTATGATCAGCATAGTCAAAAACTTGCTTTATTGAGTAAAGATAAAAACTCATTCATTTAGCTCACTCTGATAAAGTCTCCATTTTATATTAGCAATGTGATCTTATGTCTCTCTGCTTTTTCTGAAATTTGCCTATTCATTCATCATCTCTGTTTCCATATATAACTCTATTCCTCTTTTAAGATTTTAAGTAAAACTTCCATTCTTGCAGAATTAAATTCAGTGGATCACTAATACACAATTTCTTCTGAATCTTATTTATTCTATATAGATGTCTTTTCCAAGTTTCAGGCTATATCAGGTTTTCTGTAAGTGTTGACCTTAAATAAAAATTTCACTAATCTTTAAAACATGTTTCATTTTTCTCTAAGTGAATCTGTGATTCTGTGAGCAACTCAATCTGCCTGCCTGCTTTGCCTGATTTTGGGTAAAGGTTTCTCTTTTTTTAATAAAAAATTCAATATTTACATAAATATTTATAATATTTACATACAAGCCATGACCAGCCAGTCACATGACCAGCAAGCCACACCCACAAATTAAGCCATGCCCACAGAACCGGTTGTTAAGAAATTTGAATCCCACCCATCTCTGTATGTATGTGTGTGTGTGTGAAAGAGAGAGGGGGGGGAGAGGGAGAGGGAGAGAGAGAGGTTAAATCAGATCTCTCTCTCTCTCTCTCTCTCTCCCACCAACATCAGCAAACCACTGTCAGTCAAAATTTATATTAGTGGTCCACGGGATTTAAAATTATGAGTTTGGTGATCCCTGAGGTCCAAAAGGTTGGTGACCCTGGCTCTAGTTAATAGTGTGATATTACCAGAGAAAAAGCTACGCAGGATTAGGTTAACAACTCTTAATGCCTTTTTGGCTATGTAGTTACAGTGGGCTCTAGCACTTAGATCATAACTTGGGAAGGGTGAAGCCCCCTCTTGCTTGCATATTAATCCTAAGCGCTTTTTGCAATTTCTAAGCAAAGTTAGATTGGCATCCTTCCATGAGTTGAGAGTGAATGTCTACACTGAGGCAAGAGAAACTGTTGCCATTATTTCTGCCATCAATGATTTTAGTTGGTACCATCCAGGTTCTGACTAAAGTGATGCAAAAGAGCTCCTCCATTTTAGCATCTGCCCTTTATATATAATTTGTATCTTTGAATATTAAAACACCAAAGACAATTATTTAAGAATTTTCAATTTCTTGGGGATGTAAATGTATATAGGATGGTAGGCAAAATGATTTTGACTTAATTGTCACCGATTTAACCCATAAGCAGGGGTGGGATTCTACCAGTTCGCACCTATTCACTAGAACCGGTTTGTTAACATTCTAAGCAGTTCGGAGAACCGGTTGTTAGAAGAAATTACTGGCCTAATCCTGTAAGGAAGGCAGGAAGCAAACATTCTGGTGTTGCTCTCTCCGTTAACTCTTATTACATTCTTGGCAGTACAAGACTTCCTGTCTCTGGAACTTCTCTGGAATTTTTTTTTTTTTTTGCTGCTACTTTGCTTGTGTGGAGTGACCATTCAAAGTTACAATGGCACTGAAAAAAGTGACTTATGATCATTTTTCACACTTACAACTGTTACAGCATCCCCACAGTCATGAGAGGCCAGGCGAGGAGATGTGTGCCTTGATGTGAGTGATATTGAGTTGGCCACGCCCAGCCAATAACATGACCACCAAGCCACGCCTACCACCTAAGCCATGCCCACAGAACCGGTTGTTAAAAAAATTGAATCCCATCCCTGCCCATAAGAAAGAATGAAACAAGCAGACTGAGGTGAGGGATCACAATGTCACTGATTTCCAACTTCTCAAGGAACATGGAATAGGACTATTCAATGTTTGGTGCTTTAAATAAAGATGTATTCTACTTTTGTCCCAGGGTATTTATGTCTCTTAAGGAAAGTTCAATGGCAACAATGACCTTGGGAGCATATGCTGGTGGAAGTGCATCCTCCTGATAGGATAAGGTAGGAATTAAACTATTGTGTCACTGTACGTAAGGGAATGTATGAGTTTGGTGTTCCGATATTATTACCTAACTATTGCATTTATACCTCTGTGAATGTTAATGTTATAGCTAAAACAACAAAGCATAGAAAACTTCCCAAAAGTCAGATCAACCAGTCTGCATGCAGGACATGCATCTCTACATAATGTATAGTTCAAATCTGGGAGGTGTGTATGTCAGTCAATCTACAACCATCTGTAACTTAGACTTACCCATCAACCCAACTGCAGTGTAGGTATGCGTCAATGCCTACATCTGCAAGAGACTAACTCTAGCTTAACGCTTGCTGGAGTAACATCAACAGGGGGTAGTGGAACAAAGATTACTCAGCAATGAAGGAGATGGAAAGTGGGGCTATACAGGTATAATGAAAGCCAATCAGTTTAGGATAAGAACTCCAAACCCCCCACCCCCCCAAAGAAGGTAATAGCAAAATGCTTTTATCTTTTTGCATTCCATTTGTATAAACATTTAGATAAGTCGGATGTCAGATGCTGAGATTCCTTCCCAGATTAGAAAACTTCCCTGTAGCGGTAGAGGAAATATAAACTAGATTTGGAGGTGATAAAATGCCTAGAAGAAAACTACATGAAAATTTGGTCATTGATCAGTACTGAAAAGGAAGTGATTTTCCAAAGCAATAAATAAATAGAATATGGAATTTTAAATACATGAATCAAGGAATCCTAGAAATATTAAAGCAGGGATATTAGCATACTACATGCACTATTTTAGGAATAAGTGAAGCCTAAGTGGACCAGAATGAGTTATTTTAAATCAGATATTTATGTGATATTCAGAGCAAGAGAATATGCAAAACAGTTGGAGTGGCAATAATTCTCCAAAAGTACAATGCTAAATATATAGTTGCCTATAAACCAATAAAGAAAACCATATCTATTAGAATCAGTGACTATTCAATGAACATTAGTTTTAAATAAGTTCTATGCTCCTAATATGGATGTAATGGCAGAGGACACAAATTATATGGAAAAATATAGGAAGTGATAAACAAGATGACAGAAAGAATGTAATCCAGTAATGGGGTGATTGGATGGACAGAGTTGGAGAAAAAGAGATACTTGGAATTAAGAGGATTTGAATTGCAAAATGCATCAGAATAGGAAAAAAGGTTAATAGAATTTTACAAATTCTTTGTTCATTTTTGCCAAAACCTGCTTCAGCCAACATAAATACAAGCTTTATGAAGGGTTAGGGTTAGGGTTATCGCCAGATGGACAATGTCACAATAAGTTATTTAATGGAAACTGAAGATGGATAAATGCAAGCCAAATAGCTAAACCACTTCTAAGTGCAGAATAAATTTTGGTGTCCAAAATACAGGATCAGCTTTGCAAAGAAATAAAAGGATATAGCTATGCTGGCAGCTGGACGACATACAATCTGAATGCAATATTTATTTTCATATACTGGATTTGTAATGCAGGATTCGAAGGCAATGGCTATGGCTGTGGAAACAAGTAAGAGACATCACATGAAAAACAAAGTAGACAAAATATCCCCCAAAATTTAAAAAAAAAATATTCAAGTGACTTTCAGGACTACTTTTCACTACAACCAAGGAAAGGCAGAAGACAAAGTATTTATGTTGGCTGAAGCAGGTTTTGGCAAAAATGAACAAAGAATTTGTAAAATTCTATTAACCTTTTTTCCTATTCTGATGCATTTTGCAATTCAAATCCTCTTAATTCCAAATATCTCTTTTTCTCCAACTCTGTCCATCCAATCACCCCATTACTGGATTACATTCTTTCTGTCATCTTGTTTATCACTTCCTATATTTTTCCATATAATTTGTGTCCTCTGCCATTACATCCATATTAGGAGCATAGAACTTATTTAAAACTAATGTTCATTGAATAGTCACTGATTCTAATAGATATGGTTTTCTTTATTGGTTTATAGGCAACTATATATTTAGCATTGTACTTTTGGAGAATTATTGCCACTCCAACTGTTTTGCATATTCTCTTGCTCTGAATATCACATAAACATCTGATTTAAAATAACTCATTCTGGTCCACTTAAGCTTCACTTATTCCTAAAATACTGCATGTAGTATGCTAATATCCCTGCTTTAATATTTCTAGGATTCCTTGATTCATGTATTTAAAATTCCATATTCTATTTATTTATTGCTTTGGAAAATCACTTCCTTTTCAGTACTGATCAATGACCAAATTTTCATGTAGTTTTCTTCTAGGCATTTTATCACCTCCAAATCTAGTTTATATTTCCTCTACCGCTACAGGGAAATTTTCTAATCTGGGAAGGAATCTCAGCATCTGACATCCGACTTGTCTAAATGTTTATACAAATGGAATGCAAAAAGATAAAAGCATTTTGCTATTACTTTCTTTGGGGGGGTGGGGGGTTTGGAGTTCTTATCCTAAACTGATTGGCTTTCATTATACCTATATAGCCCCACTTTCCATCTCCTTCACTGCTGAGTAATCTTTGTTCCACTACCCCCTGTTGATGTTACTCCAGCAAGCGTTAAGCTAGAGTTAGTCTCTTGCAGATGTAGGCATTGACGCATACCTACACTGCAGTTGGATTGATGGGTAAGTCTGAGTTACAGATGGTTGTAGATTGACTGACATACACACCTCCCAGATTTGAACTATACATTATGTAGAGATGCATGTCCTGCATGCAGACTGGTTGATCTGACTTTTGGGAAGTTTTCTATGCTTTGTTGTTTTAGCTATAACATTAACATTCACAGAGGTATAAATGCAATAGTTAGGTAATAATATCGGAACACCAAACTCATACATTCCCTTACGTACAGTGACACAATAGTTTAATTCCTACCTTATCCTATCAGGAGGATGCATTTCCACCAGCATATGCTCCCAAGGTCATTGTTGCCATTGAACTTTCCTTAAGAGACATAAATACCCTGGGACAAAAGTAGAATACATCTTTATTTAAAGCACCAAACATTGAATAGTCCTATTCCATGTTCCTTGAGAAGTTGGAAATCAGTGACATTGTGATCCCTCACCTCAGTCTGCTTGTTTCATTCTTTCTTATGGGCAGGGATGGGATCCAATTTTTTTAACAATGGTTCTGTGGGCATGGCTTAGGTGGTAGGCGTGGCTTGGAGGTCATGTTATTGGCTGGGCGTGGCCAACTCAATATCACTCACATCAAGGCACACATCTCCTCGCCTGGCCTCTCATGACTGTGGGGATGCTGTAACAGTTGTAAGTGTGAAAAATGATCATAAGTCACTTTTTTCAGTGCCATTGTAACTTTGAATGGTCACTCCACACAAGCAAAGTAGCAGCAAAAAAAAAACCTCCAGAGAAGTTCCAGAGACAGGAAGTCTAGTCCTGCCAAGAATAAGAGTTAACGGAGAGAGCAACACCAGAATGTTTCCTTCCTGCCTTCCTTACAGGGTTAGGCCAGTAATTCCTTCTAATAACCGGTTCTCCGAACTGCTTAGAATGTTAACAAATAGGTTCTAGCGAACAGGTGCGAACTAGTAGAATCCCACCCCTGCTTATGGGTTAATGCATTCATGTTAATCACGGAAGAAAGAAGAGAGGTCAACTTTACTCAATCTTGCACCTCACCATAATCAGTTCTTATAGAGTATTTACCTTTTGTAAGAGGCTTCAGTAGTTAAAATGTGAGCGGTTTGAAAAAAAAAACCTGCTTGTATTGTAGTATGATTTAAACACGGCCTTTAGTTGCAGCAGTAATTTTTCAGTAAAATATCATGTGAATATGAGACCTCACCTCTTGCAAAATCAGAAAAAAAAAAAGCATTGAATATACTCCAGTCTTCTCCACATTTTTATCAGACTTCAGACATTTGCCAAGGGATGCTCTCTAGTTAGACTTGCCATTTCATTTATGTCCTCTTGCTTATTCTGTATCTCTATTTCCTTTCTCTTGCTGGCAGAGGTTTTGAATTTTTACATTTTTATTAGTGAATGTGATTCTTTTATTAAAAAATGGGCTATGCAAAAGAACACAAGGGACAAAAGAATTGTAGTTGAGGAAATATATTGCATTTTACGTAGGATTACGCCTGGAACAGAATTGCTTTGTTTTGGAACTATGTATATGAATTAGAAAAATATGTACTTCGTGTACATTGAATTATTTTCTGTTGCCTTACACACATTGGTTCATTTTTCTCTGCTGAATCCCATCTGCTTAATCCATAGTTGCTACGATGGAATCTTTTGTTTATAAATCAGATAAAAGACTTCTGATTTTGTAGCAACCTCATTCTTCCCTCCTTTCCACGCTTGCCATAAGAAAATGCCCTGTATATGTTAGGTTAGATTTTATAACTTCTCCATGCTTGAAAGGTAAAATAAATTCATGTTCTCCAAGGCTCTTGTTCCTGAATTCTTGACTGTATATATACTGTGACAATTTGGTTTCTGCAAAGGGCCTTTATCAATTTTCTTAGGGAAGCCCACTTCAGATTTTGAAATCCAAAATGATCTCTCCTGTCTGCAATTCCAGACGATAATTTATAAGCAAGTTCAGGAAATATAGTGAATAAAATGCTACATTTGTTGGTAAAAAGCTTAAGATGAGAAAGACATTAAAAATAGAAGAATAATATGGTACATTCTTAACTTACTCTAATTCAGTAATTTACAAAATAGGGAAAGAGCAACAAATCAAATTGAATCATTGGCTAATCTGCAGGCTGCTAATAAAACAAACTATATCTACATTTACCAGCTGAATATGCTTCTTAGCTTATTAAAACACAGATTTTTTAAAAACATACTGGAGAGGTAGGACATTGCCTTGGTAACCTCACAGCAGGGGTGGGTTGCTACCAGTTTGTACTGGTTCGGATGAATTAGATATTAATTTTATGGCCAGTTTGGCAAACCAACAAATCCCACCCATGGCTGGCCCCGCCCACCCTGCCCTGCCTTTCCCAGGAGTCCCCGCGTGGCCCATTTTGGATTGCAGGTAGGTGCAGGGCCTATGCGGAGGCTCAGGGAGGGAAAAAAACAGGCCTCCCTGAAGTTCCAGAAGGCCGGCTGTTTTCACCCTCCCAGAGGCTCAAGGAAAGCCTCCCCACTGTGGTGCAGGAGGCCGACTAGGCCACACCCACTATGGCCATGCCCACCCAGCAACCGGGCAGAGAACCAGTTCTTAAATTTTTTGAAGCCCACCCCTGCCTCACAGGTACCATCCAATTAGCATTATGGATAATAGATAGAATAGATTAATTACTGAAATACTCCTAAATTCAGCCTTTCCGAAGTTGTTATCAGTCTGAAATCCATACTCCTTTCATTAGTTCACCAGACCATAGTTACTACGATGGAACAGCCTGTATAAACAATATAAATTCATTATTTAGTACACTTTTTTCTGTTTTTCTTAGTTCTTGTGTCCCAAAGCAGTTCCCTTTCCCTGTCTCTCACACAGACAAGAGAAATAGGTAAATGAATCCTGTCATTAACCTTATAAATTGAAAAGGATAAGATACACAAGAGGAGGTGGGGAATCAACTTTTGCAAAGTCAAAACAAACTGCTAATGCTGTTAGCAGCTATTTCTATCTAATACTGGCAAGTCTTCCCTTGGCGATTTTCTTGCTCCACTAGTTCATGACTCTTATTTATTTGGCTGATAGGAAGAACCAGAATGTCCTTTCCTCTTGTTTCCACAATGTCAGGATAACTAGCAATTGGGTTGGGGCTTTGTGACAGGAAGGGCAAAACAAGCTCCTGCTAGCTATTTTTTTTGTGACATGTTAGTCCCTCTCTTACAATTGTATGTCAACCTTCCAGGCAAATGTAATGGTATGTGGGAATGATCTTGGGAAATGAGGAAGATTTGCAGCCAGGGCAATGATTGGACAAATTGGCAGCTTAGCCTGCAGAAGTAATGTGGGCACAGGACTCATTTTGGTTCCATGCAAAGGCAATGGAAGAGAAATGTACTTTCAGACTTGCAAGATTCTATTAATGCAACCTTACAATAAAGTAAAACTAGTTCTTCTTCTATACCATGCTTACATTCCTGCAGGAGGCTAAGCTGCCTCTTATCCAAGTATTGCCCTGGCTGCAGCTCTTCTTCCTGTCTCCCAAGGTCAGTCCCATATACCATTATGTAGTATGACAATAGTATTACAGAATGCAAAAGACTATAAAGCCTAAGAATATTTAATCACTTTTGTGGATTCAGCCATTATAATAATGATGTGAATGTTAATAATGCCACAGAACTTGATATGAAGTTAGAAAGTGCATGTGATATCATTTGAAATGGGAAAAATAGGAGAAAAGCATTTCTTGTGTACATCAGACAATTAAAAAATAATAAGAATTTCAACACAAGTGTCATAAGTCATACATATATTGTTTAAAACAAACTCCACAATTTTCTCACCTCCCTCTCTTAAATGGAAGATAATGTAGAAGTTGATCATGGTTAATTTAGCATTTCAGGATTTGCATTAAGCACACAGAGTGTTTAATTTATAATTGAACAGGGAGAAAGCATTCTCTGTGCAGAATCTTGATAATGAATAAATGTGTTAACACATTAGCAAAAAAATTTAATTCGTATATTTAAAATATATCTACTCAGCATATATTTGCAAGCAGAATTATCTTTTGAAAATTGTGGGCTGGTCATCACTTTTGTTAAAGTAAACTTGAGATTTGTTGGAATTATTTAGCATTAGTATTATTTTTATTTGATTTTTTGCGACAAAGGTAGCAATCCACAGATGATATGCTGTTTCCAGATTTTTTACAATGTATCATCCATCACTAAAGATTGCCCATTTTGCAAGAAATAACAAGAATATGTGCATGCAAAACTATCTATCTGTGGAGGTATGTTTTATACATTTATTTAATTACATTTATATCTTGCCTCTCCTCTAAAGGTAAAAGTTACCGTATGTAGGAGTATCTTCACCCAGCCATCACTCATCATTCTAGCCTCTTTCACGTAGATGTCATTCACTTTGCTTTGTTTGGTTCACAACTCTTTGCAGTGTAAGAGTCTGCAACTCTTACACTGCAAAAACATATGGACTATACAACTTGATCAGGGCAAAACAATAGACGCAATCTACATAGACTTCTGTAAAGCCTTTGATTCAGTGGTACACGACAAACTACTCCTAAAACTAAAATCTTATGGTATTTCTGGACAACTGCATAATTGGATAGAAGCATTCCTGTCAAACAGACAACAAATAGTCAAAATTGGGAATGTCCTATCAAATTCTGTACCTGTCAATAGTGGTGTCCCCCAAGGTAGCGTTCTAGGACCAACCCTCTTCATACTTTACATAAATGACCTCTGTGATCATATTAAGAGCAACTGCATTCTCTTTGCTGATGATGTAAAGTTGTTCAATACCACAGACAATACTGCTACACTTCAAAAAGATCTTGACTATGTATCAGAATGGTCAAACAAACGGCAACTTCAAATCTCAACAAATAAATGCTCCGTCTTACATATTGGCAAAAAAAAATAGAAAATTAAAAATACAAGCTGAATAGTCAAGATCTTGTTGATGATCCAAGCTCTGTAAAGATCCTTGGAATACTCATCTCTAATGATGTAAGTGCTAGAACCCACTGTAACTACATAGCCAAAAAGGCATTAAGAGTTGTTAACCTAATCCTATGTAGCTTTTTCTCTGGTAATATCACACCACTAACTAGAGCATGCAAAACATTTGCTAGACTAATACTCGAATACAGTTCATCAGTCTGGAACCCACATTATATATCTGATATTAGCACAGTTGAGAAAGTCCAGAAATATTTCACAAGAAGAGATCTCCACTCCTCTACTCATTGTAGAATACCTTATGCTACCAGACTTGAAATTCTAGACCTAGAAAACCTTGAATTACGCCATCTTCGATCTGATCTAAGTATAGTATATAAAATCATACATTGCAATGACTTACCTGTCAATGAATACTTCAGCTTCAACCATAACAACACAAGAGCACACAATAGATACAAACTCAAGGTAAACTGCACCAAACTTGATTGCAGGAAATACGACTTCAGCAACAGAGTGGTCAATGTTTGGAATACTCTACCTGAATCTGTCGTTTCTTCCCCAAACCCCAAAAACTTTAACCTTAGACTGTCTACTATTGACCTCACCCCTTTCCTAAGAGGTCTGTAGGGGGCATACATAAGCGCACCAACGTGCCTACTGTCCCTATCCTATTGTTTTTTTATTTTTCTTATATGTACCCATTTCATGTATTCATAACTATGTATATACTTATACCTATTATCTTGTAAGCGATTGACAAATCAAATAAATTCTAAATTCTAAAATAAATTCTAAATATATTTTCAGTTAGAAAGTAGGATAACCTGTAAAAATGGATTTTGTTCTGTTTTAAAATGTTAAGATGGCTAAAAGGAATTTAAATGCATTCATAATTGAATCTATAAGTCAAATTGTTTCCCAAAGAAACTGCAAACCTTTTATTGCAAATTTTGTGTAGATATTTTTGATGTAGTCCTAAGGCAAGGTTCTTCAAATTTGGCAAGTTTAAGACTTGGGGACTTCAACTCCCAGAATTCCTGAGCTAACGTGACTGGAGGAAGAATTCTTTAAGACTTGAAGTCCCCAAGTTCTAGTCCTTTTTAGGCACTAAACCAGCTTTCTCCCTCTCTTTCAAGTCATATTGTGACTTTCTTCTTTCTATAATATATCCATATGTTTAATAATTAAAAGCACAAGTTCATTTTTCTACATTTTTATGCAAAAGGTCATAAAGGATTTCCAGACTTCAGTGCTCCATTTGTGTTCCATTGTGCTTTCTGGAATGGAGTCAGACCAATTGCATAGCCTTGTTGCTCACAATCCTTCTCTGTTTGGTTTAGGAGGGATTCATAGAAAATAAAATGGTTTGAAATCAGAGGCTTGAAATGCCCTGCTACTCAAAAAAAAGAAAAAAGAAAAATTTATTGCCTAGTAGAAAATAGGAAATGTTGCAAGTAACATCAGACCAACTGAGGAGGCACTGGATGATCCAAGAGAGAATTAAGGGAGAGCATGCATTTGACGGTGATCTTGTTTCTAATCCTAGGAAGAGTCCAGATGCTGCCTCAGGCTGTCTGTCTCCTGCATGGGCTACTGGAGAATGGGCACACTGTCTATGTACACTGCAACGCAGGTGTTGGTAGGTCCACCGCTGCAGTTTGTGGCTGGTTAAAATATGTGCTGGGATGGAATTTGAGAAAAGTGCAGTACTTTGTAGCCTCCAGAAGAGCAGCCATCTACATTGATGAAGAAGCTCTGGTCCGTGCCGAGGAGGATTTCTTCCAGAAATTTGGGCCACTCCGTTCCTCATTCAAGCCGTAGCAGCAGCAGCAGCAACAGCAGAAGACAAAATTGCTAGCAGCATAGTCAGGTTCAAATTCTCAGAAATCATGGCCTTAACTCCAAAAATGCTACCATTGTCTGAGGAAATAGTAAGATGAAAATGTGAGTGAAAGTGTGTGTAGCAGTCAGGATACCTAAAGATTATGTAGCAGTTTTAGAGGAGGAGAATTCACATTGATTACTATTTGAGAGGGGGACTAATTCTAGTTTGCCCATCCATTCATGCCTCAGCACTTGGCAGGTCCTGAGTTAGGTAGCTAAGTAGGGTCAGGCCTTCTTAGTACTTTGATGAAAGACCTCTAGGGAATGTGGTAAGCCCACCATTGCCATACCGCTGCCAAAGAAACAAGGACAGCCTGAAATCAAGTTCATGTTACTGCCTTTCCCAAGCATTATTGTTACTTTTGTTTAACAGAGCTGAACATATACATATGCAAACAACCCTGGGAGCTAGACTAGAAAAGAAACTATAGATTTAGTCCCTGTTTGTGGATCTGGTTATGGCTAAGTGTATGAAACTTGGTAAACCTACTAGCCCAGGCAGCAGATTTGATAGGGATTTGCAATGCCTCCAATGTAAATTTTAGAATCTAGATTTGTTATAAGCCTCAGTTTGGCTAACCTTGGAAGCTGGGCATGATAGGAGTTGTAGTACAACAGTTGTGTAAAGGAAAAGGAACAACCCTGTCATATTTCACAGTGTGGAAGAAGAGCTATGATAATCCAAAAATCAGAAGGGTTTTGGTACTACATTTTCCATTTAACAAATTTTATTAAAAAGGTATAGGTTTGGCAAGTTGAATTATGTTTTACATTTGTCAATAGGGAGTTTGTAATCTGTCTTACACGTATCCTCTATCTGCCCCTCTCTTCCCTCCTCTGGCCTCACCCAATTTAAATCCTGCATCAGTTTAGCTTCTCTGTGCATTTGATGAAGTGAGCTGAAATTCATGAGAGCTTATGCCCTTTAATAAAATTTATTTATCAGAAAACTCCTCCTGATTGTGTGCTTCACAGTAGAAGCTGTCACTAACTAATAAATCATAAATGTTTTTTCTTGTATATCCACATGCATAGTTTTGAGATCCCCTAAAGGCCTAACCAAAGACCTTGGTTTATCACTTAGGCCAAGTCTTGTTCTGATTGCTTGAACTTAGACTTATCCATTCAGCCCTTCCCAAATGTCTATCTACTGTAGTTAATCAGTACATGTTACTACTTAATTTTGGTAATTTTCCAAGCTGCCAGTATTTAGTCTTACACTAAAACAGGTCATTAGATGGAGAATCTTCTATACTATAATGTTAAAGGCGTTTGTGTCAGTGCAATAAACTATAGTAATCCAGATGACAATTAATCAAAGAAGATGCGTGGTTTAAAACAGATGATTATTAATCAATGTGACTTAAATAGAAAATAGTTCACTCAGACAAGAATATCTATGGACATTGTGCAACTATCTTAATAAATTTGTGAAATCTCAGCTGGAATAATGGCCAGTTGCTACTATTACATCTGGAAGAATGCTTAGTTGCCCATAATCACCTTACAGAGAAAATGGCATAAAAATTTAATAAATAAATAGTGCAGCTGGGAGGAAAATCCAGAAGTATTACAGGGTTTAATAAACATGTATGATAGCTTGTAGAAGGACAATTCTTCTATATAAATATTTTTTGTTTATTAAGTATCCATTGGCTTGTTTAAAAATATGTATTTTATTCTATATTTTTTGTTAATATCATCTTGTATGCAAAAATAGCACTGAATATGTTTTTAGCTGCATATTTGACTTTATTTCTGAATTTGGATGTTGGATGTGCCACTAAATATTTGAAACAGACGATATTGACAATGAACAAGTTCTGTTGGATGTCAAGATCTGGACGTCAATGACTTGCAGATCTTTTGCTGTATTTGAATTATAATAATTTACATAAGGGATAACATAAATAAGGGGTTAAATGTATTTGCTGATAAAATGTTCTTGATATTGCATGCAGAATAATTTTGACAAAATGAAGCCTCCATGTGGTCTATTCATTTTAATTATGTTGTGTGTCACAAGACAAATTATAAGGCCAAATGAAAGCCAATTCATGCTAAACTGTAGTGAATTCAAAACACAGAAACTTCATCTATAAGTTTCTATAGATCCAGTTTAACTGTTTTGACATCTCTTCATGATTGCTGGCATTTATTTAGCCACTGTATGAAAATGAAAACTATCCTCAAGAGGACACAAGATTGAATTTGATATCAGCAGGATCTGAATGTGACACATTGTACCTGAATTCTCATACATATATTAATATGACCATCGGTATTCCAGACACGTATTAAAAGTGGCTTGGAGTTTTTTTAGGTCTGAATAACAGGATTAGAGAAGATTAACCATTAAATGAATTTAGCAAGAGACATGGAAATAATAACAGTATACATTCTATCAAGCCAATTAACAACAAAAACTAATTGTAACAAAATACTTATAAAAATATTTAACTTTTCCTCAGTGCATAATTACACAATAGCCTGGAATTTAGTTGTTATCTATTAAAAATCCAATTGAAAAAAAGTTAATCTGTTGGATAGATCATTTATCACCATACAAAATCTGATTATTTTATTTCACTAAAAGGATGAGTACATTTATATATCATGTCTTATAAACATACTATTAGTATGTAACAAACATACTAATACATGTTTGGAAGAAAAATTCTCATTAAATGAGGAGCCATTAGCATGATTTCCTAGTGACAAAACTGCAAAGATACTCAGGAGGCTGGCATATCCATTCAAAGAGGTTTGTTAGAAGTAGTAATTACAGCCCAAATTTTAAACCAAGAACTATATAAAGTCAAACAATTCAAAAAGCCAGCGTCATCATTGTCATCATAGCAGCAGCTGCAACAGCGTGATCTGTACTTGAAAAATGATGGAATTCAGATAAAATAGCCCTCCAGTTGAAAGACAATCAATTGGGATAGAGATGGGTGACTATAGAAACCTAATAAATATGTAAATTTATAGAACCAATTGTTCAGAAGTTGGGCAATTGTTGAATGCTGACTAAATGTATTATAAATCAAAAATTTACAAGATGGACATCAGCCTTGTGGGCTAATGTGTACAAACATCTGGAGCATTTTGGTAAGTTACTTGCTGACCCCAAGAATCTTGCAAAGAAGTACAGTATGTTCACCTCTATTTTTTTCCTGTTAACTGTACTTTTGACAGAGAGGTGTGCATAAAATAGATTTTGCCTGAGCTATTTCCTATATGATAGTGCATATTGAGATCATATCTCTGAAGAAAAATGGAGCCTTAAACTTGGCCAGATCACATATATGACCTCATTGCAGCTTAATCTTATTCTATTATTTTATTCAGCTAAATATTATTCTAACTAATATTATTTATGTTGCTCCCCTCTGAGATGAGGTTTCAAAGTATTTCTAGCAGGACTACCCAATTCCGTAACAGCTTTGTTCCTTATGTCATCCATCGCAAGATTCGTTTTTCTCACCATGTACATGTATGCATCTGAATTAATCTCTGTTGTTTCTCTGTGTCATGTATGTGGATATATGCATAATTTTGTATTTATTTATTTATTGTCATGTTTATGTAGTGTATATTGGAGGTGGTAACCCTTTGAGACTGGTATGCAACCAAATTTCATTTTAATGTATGCTGATTGATGTATATTTAAAGTGGCAATAAAGTTATTATTCTACTCTACTCTACTCTAGTCTAAATCTAAGTCTAACAAAGGAGGCAGTCTGTTTTTGCAAATAATTAATTAAACTTAATATGAGAGATGAAAATCCCATTCTCTCTCACTCCAAGCTAGAACAAGTTGGAAGTGGCATGGAACTGGCAAATTATGTCAGGTTGCCTCATCATATCTGTACAGGTAGTCCTTGACTTACAACCATTCATTTAGTGACTGTTCAAAATTACAACGGCAGTGAAAAAAGCGACCTATGACTGTTTTCACATTTAACGACCTTTGCAGAATTCCCCACGGTCACACGATCCAAATTCCGATGCTTGGCAACTGGTTCACATTTACGACAGTTGCCATGCCCCAGAGTCATGTGATCACTTTTTGCGACTTGATAAGCAAAGTCAATGGGGAAGCCAGATTCACTTAGCAACTGTGTCAAGAAAGTTCATGAAATGGGGCAAAATTCACTTAAGAACTGTCTCAGTAACAGAAATTCTGGGGTCCATTCTGGTTGTAAGTCCAGGACTATCTGTACATGCATACACAATTCTTATGGAAAGCTATTTTGTGCAATAACATTACCGCATTAATTTAGCATATAATTTAGCAGGACATGTTTTGTAACTTGCTTGGAAGCCAGCCCCCCCCCCCCCCCCCCCAAAAAAAACCTTTATGTGGAAATAATCACTGCTCTATGAGGAAAAATCAAGACCTAATTCTAAATGGCCAAGAAGTCAAAGATGACAGGCACTTCATTAACTACATTCACTGGAAGGCTATAATCAGATTCTTTCAGACAAAACAATTGTGCAGAATTATGCCTTAATATTTTGTTTCCATTGTCAGCTTTTACCAGACGCAATTGGGGAATGAGGATGAAAAAAACCTCAGCCATTTAATAACTTCCCTGGGAATGTAAGCTGGCAGTTGCAGCTCTTTTGATGTAGCAGTTAATCAATGGAACACACAATCCTGATCAGTATTTCAGTTTCTTCCATTCGTTTTCATGTGTATATATGTCGCTAGCGAGCAATTTTGTGCATAACATGTGTCAGTGGAGTTGCCATGGTTTCAGGAGGAATGGCTGTCATCCAATTGGTATATTTTCAAATTTGCCAGACTGCTCCATTTTTCATCCTTTGGATCCTAAGATTTCTTGACATTACTTTGGAAACTTGACATGATTTGGATGCTAGGAAAGGACCGCCACTGTATTCCCTGCCAGAGGGGAAAAAAAGATAGAAATAATGAAAACATAATTTTAAGAAAATTGACTGGCAGAAGAGTTTGGAAGTAGAACAGATGAGTTTTCAAACAAACCAAAAAAAATGCAGGGAAAGAGCAGGCAGAGAAGTGAAAAAGAACTTGAGTAGTTGAAGGAAAAATAAAATAATCTCAGACAGCTTAAAGAATTCATGCAGAGCTGTAAACTGCAGGAGAGCAGTTTTGACTGGAACTAAGAAATGGAAAATGATGTTTTGGAGCATGGTTTTTGCTTCCTGGCGAGTGGGCATAGTGACGGGCAGAAGACTGGCTAATTCAACCATTTATATGGGAAGAATAAATTCCATCCATTGAAAGTTTAGAAGGGATGTTCATTAAAAATGGAAATAGCATTGAAATCTTTGCATGGTTGTTGCACAAAAAGAATGAGAAAAACAAAGCATGTTATATAATCAAAGCTGCATCTAATTGTTATTCGTGAGCTTGTTCATTTATTCTGGTTAAAATTATTTATAAAACAAAGTTTTCTACAACTGATTTTTTTTAAATGTCCAAAAGACAATTATGGCAAAATTCTTTAATTTAAACTATACCAAAGACGGGGGATGTACAGGAGAATAGACTGGATGTCTTCAGTGGAGCGTACTGCTATCATGCCTTGGAACTTCTCAAATAATATGAGGCACAATCCTTGAAGTCCTTCCATATCTGATTCACTGAAGACAAATTCAACAGAAGTATTCTCAGACTTTCCTGAAGGAAGAAAGCAAACTACATCATACTAAACTTACAATTGTTGGTTCCAGATATTCAGGTCAGAACTTAGAAACCTTTCAAAATTGGGCCCATCATGAGATGAGAACTTTAGCTGTCTTGTGGCTTATGGCTATCCATTAGTGCTATGGTGCAGGATGCTGGTTGCTAACATTTGCTGAGGCAGCCTTGGATTTGCAAATCTCCAAGTGTGTATGGCTGGCATTTCTGTCTGTTACATATTACATCCCTGTCTATATCTGTCAAGGACCTTGGAGTACTCATCTCTAATGATCTAAGTGCTAGAGTCCACTGTAACTACATAGGCAAAAAGGCATTAAGAGTTGTTAACCTAATCCTACATAGTTTTTTCTCTGGTAATATCACACTACTAACCAGTGCATATAAAACATTTGCTAGACCAATACTTGAATACAGCACATCAGTCTGGAATCCACATTACATATTTGATATTAACACAGTTGAGAAAATCCAGAAATATTTCACAAGAAGAGTTCTCCACTCCTCTACTCGTTGCAGAATACCTTATGCCACCAGACTCAAAATTCTAGACCTAGAAAACCTAGAACTATGCCGTCTTCGGTCCGATCTATATAAAATCATACATTGCAATGTCCTACCTGTAAATGGATACTTCAGTTTTAACCATAACAATACAAGAGCACACAATAGATACAAACTTAAGGTAAACCGCACCAAACTTGATTGCAGGAAATACGACTTCAGCAACAGAGTGGTCAATGTCTGGAATACTCTACCTGACTCTGGTTTCTTCCCCAAACTCCAAAAACATTAACCTTAGACTGTCTACTATTGACCTCACCACTTTCCTAAGAGGTCTGTAGGGGACGTGCATAAGCGCACGAACATGCCTACCGTCCCTGTCCTATTGTTTCTTTTTATTTTTCTTATATGTATCCCTTTCGTGTATTCCTAACTATATTTATACTTATGCCTGTTATCTTAAAATCGCTTGACAAAATAAACTAAATAAATAAATAAAAATATCACCAATTAATCAGAATAGAGCTGGAAGGGACCTTGGAGGTCTTCTAGTCCAATCCCCTGTCAAGCAAGAGACCTCATTCCATTTCAGATGAGTGGTTGTCCAGTCTTTTATTTAAACTCTCCAATGATGAAAAGCACTTATATTTTCTGAAGGCAAGCTGTACCATTGGTTAATTGTCCTCACTGTTAGGAAGTTTCTTCTTAATTCCAGGTTGCTTTTCTCCTTGATTAGTTCCTATCAGTTGTTTCTTGTCTTGCCTTTTGGTGATTTGGAAAATAAGCTGACCCCCCCTCTTCTTTCTCTTTGTGGCAGCTCCTCAAATATAGATCAGTTAGTTCAGCTAATCTGATCGGTTTTCCAAGAAACCTTTCAAAAGCTTTTTTTTTTTTTTTGAAAAAAATCTATGTTCTTCCATTAGGTAAATAAAATTGGCTTATTTTCACTGGAGCAGATCCTTAATGCTTATCCCCAAATTAGTTTGAGGACTCTGGAAAGAGAAGAGAAGGGAGGGGAGAGGAGTTGGAAAGGACCTTGGAGGTCTTCTAGTCCAACCCCTAGCCCAGACAAGAAACTATGCCATTTCAAACAAATAGTTGTCCATTCTCTTCTTAAAAACTTCCAGTGTTGGAGCATTCACAACTTCTGGAGGCAATTTGTTCCACTGATTAATTGTTCTAACTGTCAGGAAATTTCTCCTTAGTTCTAGGTTGCTTCTCTCCTTGATTAATGTCCACCCATTACTTCTTGTCCTGCCCTCAGGAGCTTTGGAGAATAGCTTGACTCCCTTTTCTTTGTGGAAACCCCTGAAATATTGGAACACTGCTATCATGTCACCTCCAGTCCTTCTTTTCATTAAACTAGAATTGACCTAGGATAAAACCAGAGGCAACAACTGTTGTCGTTTAATCATAGAATGTTATCACCACTCCTCTTTCCCTCTTTAGTCCTGAGATCAGTATAATATCTGAAACTCAACTGGACAAATCTCAAATGCAGAGGATCTAGTCTGATCTTGGTGAAACAGTCCAGATTTTATTCCTGTCTACAACATGAAAGAGTAGGGATGTACTGACAAAACGAACAAGTGTTCAAAAGAATCGGTCTCCAGCTAAAAGCCTCCAATCCAATAGCCTCCAGCAATTCAGCATTCAAAATCACAGGCAGAAAATGGCTGGAAGGTGAGCTTGGAACCAAATTTTCTATGCTCTTTCCCCTGTCTGTATCTTCATTGTGCCTTTACTACTCATCAGTACAACAATTCCTTATTCACTCACCAGCCCTGAAACTTCCTTTCCACACCACTCCAGTCTGGTCTCCATTTTTAATTTTCTTCCTTCTTCCTCTATCTAGTTGGGGCTATTCCATGGACTGACTTTGATGAGGCACCTCAAGCCACAGAAGCTGTATGTTTACCTTCATTGAAGTGTGGGGGCAATAATGCTCCCCTTTGTGGCTGGACTGTACTCCCAACCTCTCATCTAGTCTTTTCCTTAGTCAGAAATGTGCTTTTGAGCTTCTGAACTCTGTACAGTGTTTCCCCTTCCTTCCAGCCAAGCTGTGCAACCAAGCCATTATGGTCCTCTCTTTAGAAAAAAAGCCATGTAGTTTCATAAAGTTCTTTAAAGAGTGGTTCCAATAAATCTTCTTCAAAGTGAACACCCCCCAACCCCTAAAAAAATTGCATAGCCCTAATATAATGTTTGTGTGTGCATGCACATGCGCGCGCGCGCGCACACACACACACACACACACTGGATGAAGTTAATTAGATGAACACGAACAAGTCGACATACAAAGTGATTATTGAACTGTGGCCATGTAATTTCCCAGCTAGATTAGAGACAATTGATGTAACAATAAGACTTAGATGAGCAAAACAGCTTTCATAGAGATTAAGCAGTTGAAATGCAAGAGGCAGAATTCTATATGTATGGCATAAACAAAATGAAACCACATACTGTAAGTACACAAATGGTTGTGACTAATAATCTGAAAACAATGAGAAAGACGAGTATAAGTAAAGCAGGTAAAGTTAATGCAAATGTATTTGCATTATATTTAAGGACATGGAATTCATCTAGGTTACAAGACAAGGGGAAAATGTCACATTTAACAGGAAGATAATACTGCCAAGAAATGTTTAATAGATGAAGGAGGTTTAAACAAAACCAGACTAAAAATTCCCTTCATTCATTTATGATTCACTTTTCTTCCAATAAGGTCTGGAAATGTCTATATGAACATTTTATGCCTCTTAATCCAATAATTTCAGTTCCCGTGTTTTTAATGACAGGAGGACATACCAAATCTCACTTTTTCAGATATTCTGGAGATCTGAACTAGCCATGGATGGCCAGATTTGAGTGGCATACAGCTTTCTGTTTATATGCCCTGTCAAATAACTTGTGACTTTGTGATATTTATTTTGCAGCTTTCTATTTGACACCTGTGCTTCAAGGAAAACCAGAAAGATTGTTAGAAGACTCATGTTAGATAAACAATTCTATGGCCAAAAGTATGCTGAGAGTAATGAATATCCCTAGCTTGAATATCATGCAATTGCCCTAAGTGAGTAGGTCTACCAATTTAGGAGAGGGAAAGGAAATGGATGGGGATGAAGAAGTTTTTTTTTTCAAAGTTTCAATTAATGCAGTGTTCACACACCTCACTTTCTGACATTTACAGTAAACAGATTTCTTTTTGACCAGAAGAACCAGCTGTGGCGATAAGATAAAGCAAATACCTGGTAATGGTAAGATCATGAGGGAGCGGGATATATTTCTTTCTATTGGAAAAAATCACTTTTGCTACAGACCCTCAGTCTTTGTCCTTTTGAGTCCTATAGGTGATATGTATCTTTTTAAGTTGCCTTGAAAAAAATCATTTGTCTTCCTTCTCTCTTACCCATGGTGAAAGATGGAATGACTGCAATATTTTTGGGTGTTGGGTGTTGGTTTTTCAGGCAAAAAAAAGTTGGTTCTTACCATTACCATCACACTTAGCACTTATATCTATTTTTCACATTCATTGTGGTGCATATATAAGCCTGATGTTTTATGAAATTCCTAAGAAACAATTTAGGACTCAGCCTAAATTATCTCCCAGCTTCCTTTTCCTCACTAAGGCATCATTGCATCTTATAGCCTCACCCAACTGTCTCTGCAGTGTATTCAAGCCTATCTCCATTTACTGCTATATTGACATGACAATGTTGGATGATAGTAGAAGATGTTATAAATCACTAATGTGGAAATGGTTTTTAATTTGTCACTGAGAAAACAGCAGAAGCGGGGAGCCGAGCAGAAAAAGGGGACAAATATGTAATTACTTTAGTGACATGTGTTTAGGCTTGATTACAAGCCAAGCTGCAGCAGGATAGCCTTCTCCAATGAATGCTCTGAAACTATTTTAAATTATAACAACCATGAATCCTTGACTGAAGATGTGGTGCATTTAATCTGAAGGGTATCAAGCTGGAGAAGATTGTATCAGATGTAGAATCCAAAGAGAAAAATGAAAAGGTTTCTAAACTAAAAGAAGTTTCTGAATAAGGATTTGAAATGGCCAAGAACATTGATATCAGTAAGAATATTGAAATAGGTAAGAATATTAATCAGTATTCTGGGAGCTGATGGGAAGCATTAAAGTGGCAAGGAGAAGGGGAAAATCTTTTGAAGCATGTCGTAGGCAACTAAAGGTGCTTTTTTGCAAGAGGCAACTGGACTTTCTGGTTTTTCTTTGAAAATGTTTCATTTCTCATCCAAAAAGCTTCTTCAGCTCTGATTGGATGGTAGGGAATGAAAGGATTCATACTTTTTGTAGACAGCTGGACATTTGCATTATTTTCCTGGGTTGTTAAGGTCACCTGGAGGTTTATCTGTGTCATCAGGGTCACCTGAATGATGCAAATCCTTCCATTCCCCACCATCCAGTCAGAGCTGAAGAAGCTTCTTGGATGAGAAACAAAACATCTTCAAAATCAGAAAGTCCAGTTACCTCTTGAAAAAAGCACCTTTGGGACAACCATGACCTGGATGACTGAGAATCTCCATAGACATGTTATAGGGAGTTGATGAAAAAGGAACTGGAGAAGAAAGAAGATACATGCGGCCATCACAAAATAATAAGATAAAAGTTATGAAGAGTATAGCTCCTCCTCTTCCTCCTCCTCCCACAATGTAAGGTTCACTTTTCAGGTCAACAAATGCTATTTCACATGATTGAACACAGTAACCAAGTCCAAGTGTAAACTTATCATATTCACAATAATTCTGTCCTGCCACTTTTGTTTAAGTTTCTTACATGGACATTTGTCTTCACTGTTAGTGGTAGGAGATGAACTGGTGAAGGCAACAATATGAAGTGCTGCTCATAGAATGTAGGCAATTTCCCCTTATTTCCCTTATTTTCTCTGTTATTGGTGTAATGCTTGACTGTATCATTGCTGATGTGGTCAAAAAGGGAAGTGCCTAATGACTAGTGAAGCATATGCATCTCTATGGGATTTAAAGGACAGACACTCAACACTTTTGGTGGCCAGCACTCAGAAGCCATTCAGTGCTACTAGGCAGATGATCATTCGGTACACTTTTGATTTTAATTGAATTAGCATGCTCTTATTGTACAGCATTCCAGTGACATCCTCCTTCTTCAGCCATGTTGCATTAATCCTCAAAAAGTACTTTGTCATTACTGCTACAGTCACTTTGCAGATGGGATCTTAATAACAGGAAGAGTTTGGCTTCATTTATGAAGATTATAACAACATGCCAGAGAACTCTTCAATGATTTAAACATTAATCTAACACATCAACATTTTCTTTCATTACTGTGGGATCCAGTTTAGGTCAATCTACACATTCCGGTAGAGAGAAGTCCCCTGACAATGGAGTCCAGCATGAGTCCAAAAGCTCGGAACACTAAACCTCTAATCCTGGTGACCACCCTAGATTGGATCCAGCAACATTATTCTGGGACATGTATATTTGCCTTCATTTTTTCATTAGTAATATAAAAATGTAATAACCCTGAAGAGCTATATTATTACTATTTCTTCCATACTTTATTGTCATACTGATTGTTTCCTAATGTATTTGATTACATGTTTTTTTTCTCTGCTCAATATTCCCTTGCTATGCTTTCATTGAATTCTTGGTTCCATAAAAGGAGTTGTTTGTCACAATAACAAACAAGAATATGTAATGCTCTTCCCAGAAACACTGAAGATTGAGGGAGTATTACTGCATCATCTGCCTACAACAGCAATCCAAGATGTTTGTCTATTTTGGTAGATGGTAATCTAGGTTATCTGGGTGAGGAATTGATCAGCTAATATATAAATTAAACAATAGCCTCTAATACAGAAGTGGGAATTTGTGAAAAGGAGATTCCAGAAGATCCCATGTAACGAGCCCCTTTGTTGAAGCAACTCATCATACATTAAAACATACTTTCTACTGTCAATCCTACCACAAATTGGAATACAAAGTTATTATATCTTTATTAACTGAAATCGCAGGACACACTGACTCTTTTTGTCTTAGCTACCTAACAGCTGATCAGAATAATCAGATATGGTATTCAGCAGGTTCTGACCAGTTCTGAAGAATTGGTAGTGGAAATTTTGAGTAGTTCAGAGAACTGGCAAATACCACCTCTGACTGAAGATTTTACAATATCCTTCCCCTGTCACGCCCACCAAGCCACGCCCACAGAACCAGTAATAAAAAAATTCGAATCCCACCACTGAGAATAATGTACTCCCTTTTATTATCACCAAATTCTGCTTCATAGTGGGAAGACAAATTAGGACCTTACTTGACCAGGTTAAAGTACTCTGCTATTGACTTTGATCTTGGTTCCCTGAAATGTTTGTTTATTTTCAGAAAGAGATCTTTAAAAAATAGGGGGAAAGAGGGAAACATTTTTCCTCCTCAGCTTCCCAAGCAGATTTGTCTTGCTTCAGAAAAAAAATTCTAAGAAAACTTCAACAGTTAAAATTGACTTTAAAAAAAACACTCTTTTCATATTGACTGCAGGTAAGGAGATATGGTAAACAATCTTATTAAATCCTGACATCATCTTCATCCAGTTAAGGCATTCAGAGAGATACCTGTTTGGTTGAAAATCTTTAACCACTTTTAAGGGCAGTAGTTTTCAATATCCAGTTTGATTTTTGTGCTTCAGGCAATGCTTTTGTAGAATGTCAGGCTATGGGAAGCCTGCTTCAAACTGAGGATCTGATTCAAAGGCCAACTTGAGCATAACCCCTGGTAAGTGGATCAGTGCTGTGGTGCTGAATTGAAGATAGGGAAAACAAAAAGCAATGCAGTGTAGCCACTACAGCACGGGTGTCAAACTTGCCGCGTCACGTTGCTGTCACATGATGTTTCGCGATGTTTTTCCCATTCAAGACACAGGGATGGGAATGGCCTGCATGTGATGCATCTGGCCCACAGGCTGCCAGTTTGACAACCCTGCCCTAGACTATCAGAGATTATGTCAAGAGATTGGCAGACAGCAGATTTGCTAACTACCTGCCAGGGGGGCTTTTTGTCAGGTCCGTCGGATCTACCAGTTGCGGCCCTTTCTGGATCGGGGCGCTCTTCGCACAGTGACTTCTGCTCTCATCATCTCCCGCTTAGACTATTGTAATGCTCTCTACATGGGGCTCCCCTTGAAGAGCATCCAGAGGCTTCAGCTGGTGCAAAATGCAGTCGCGCGGGTGATCTTGGGGGCTCCTCAGAGCTCCCATGTTACACCGCTCCTGCGCAAACTGCATTGGCTTCCGGTGGCCTTCTGGATGTGATTCAAGGTGTTGGTAGTCACCTTTAAAGCGCTCCATGGCTTGGGACCTGGGTACTTACAGGCTGCCTGCTGCCACCATCGGCCTCCCACCGGCCAGTGCGCTCCCACAGGGTGGGCCTCCTTGGAGTGCCATCAGCCGGACAATGCCGGTTGGTGGCCCCAAGGGTGCGGGCCTTCTCTGCAGGGGCTCCCTCCCTCTGGAATGAATTACCCCCAGAGATGCGGGCCATCACTGGCCTGCAGACTTTCCGGCGCGCATTAAAGACCCACCTTTTCCAACAGGCCGGTCTGGCCTAATATTAATTACTAGGGTTTTAAATTTTGGATATTTTTAATTTTTTACCCCTTTTTATTCTGCTTTTATAATATCATTTCAGCCACTAGTTTAATTTCTTTTAAATCTCTTCTAAATTTTTTTACTATTTATGTCGTTTTATCTTGGCTGTACCGAGTCCATTTTTTTGGGAGAAGGGGGAAGTATAAAAGTGTAATAAAATAAATAAATAAATAAATAAATAAATAAATACCTAACAATAGCCAAGAGTTGCATTGAATACTTGTTCCCTTCTAAGCTCAGTTCAAGAACCTAATGAGGACTTATAAAACCATGACAGGGGTTGGAGCTTAAGTCTGAAGGGGAAAAATTGCTTCTCCCTCTACCAACCTGTGCTTTAATCTCAAGACAGATGACAGTCTGATCTCATTATCACACTGTTAGTGAAGTTCAGTAAATGGTTAATTCAACTGTGTTCTCCATGATTAATGGAGAAAATGGATAAATATGGAAGGCTCTGCCTTCCCTGTAAGAAACTAATTTTGTCACTATTTCAACAACTATGTAGGAGGATGAAACTGTTTCATCAGGTAATGAGATATGCTAAAGTCATTTCTGAGAACATCTAAGATCAATCTCATTAAATTTCAACTGCAACAAACCTCCTACCCATCATTATGATAAGCCCGTGTGGTTTAATTATCATCACTATGAGGCACAATTACATAAGGCTTCAATTAATTTCTATTATTTGTTAACAGCTTCTGAATTAATTGGGTCGGCAAGGCTGTACAATGAGTAAACAACAAGTATTATATACTATTTGATACACAAATTTGGTACATTTTGGCCAGATCCTCATCTACAATTTTAAAGTAAGAATTTGTGTATTGTGTATGTTTATCCATGAAATATTTTAAAAAATAATAAAAGGAAATACTGTAAATTAAATTTGTAGTTCTAATTATAAAAATATGTGAATATGCCACTGAACAATGACATTTTGACATGTTACCATAGACTTCAGATTTTTCATCCATTTGGGAAGCAACCTAGCATTTAAGGGGAAAGGCAGTGTTTGAATTATTCAAAATACCACATTAAAGTTGCAGAGAGCAATTTAATAAGTACCAAGTGCAAGATATTCAGATTCATTTTCACTGTGAAAATTTGCATGAAATTTGTATTAACACTAAAATGGGAAAAGGCAATGGGTGAATATATAACATTGCTTAATTTTTTTTCAGAGTTAAGATTCTAACTATGCTTCAACTGCCATCATGGAGAAAGTTACTCATGACAAAAGCTGCCTGTTTGATGAGACTTACTTCTAAGAACATAGGATTATAGTATCAGTCTCACTAAAGTTAATTCATGAGGTAACTTAATGATCTGAACGTATGTAATGTGAGTAGAAAATCTCTTAAAACAGAAACGTAACAGCTTCTGTAGCAAGAGAGGCACTAGGTTCAGATAATAAAAATCAGTTAATGTCAACAGTAACGTATTGCTTCCCTCATCAAATGCAAAACTGTTTTTTAATTGATTTTATAATGGTTCGCCAACCAGAGTCACTTGTCTGAGATAGGCAGCTGTAGAAATTGAATAAATAAATAAATAAAATCAGTCTCCATAAAATAGTGGAAGAAATACTGCCCCCGGTTCTGTTTTACTAATTGTTGAAGAAGAGCAAATAGGAAATTTCCATAAATAAATCTGGAAAAGGTCTTGGGCCCAGATTTGCAGGAGCCTTCGGACCAAGAAAGCCAAGTATTTTGCTCATCACAATCTCTCAGCGTTTTCACAGGCCACACAGGTTTCTTACTTCTTGGTGGCTTTCAAGCTTCTTATTAAAACAAAATTCCTTAGGTGTGATGATGGAGCAATCTTTAGAAGTGGCAGTATTATTTACTCTGAAAGATTATTTTTGCTTTTCAGTTTTGGACACTGACATTCTTTAGGAAGCATAACCCATTTCTATCTTTTTTCCATTCAACCTACTACAGTATAGTATACTACTATACAGTACAGTATAGTTCAAACCAAAAATTAAAGAAATTTTGACTCTAAATAAATAGGCATTGATTAAACATTGTGAAACATTAAAAACATTTTAAAGGCACAGCTAGGAGTTGATTCATGTTTTTTATTATAAACCACAGGCTCCTGAATTAACAGTATAATTCTACCATTGGGCTTCTTCTATTAGTTGAAGATCAAATTAATACTCTCTTGCATAAGCATGCCATGCAATGAAAAACTACCTCACTGTAGCCAGAAGCTTATATGAAGAACCACTAGCAATGGTTATAGTGAGGGGGAGGTTATTTGATCCAAAGGTATTTAATTTGTAGACTTGTTTTATTCCTCCATTTAATTCAGACAACATTAAATCATTTGCACTAAATGCAAAGAGAAGATTAGCATAGCAGGGAGTAGGTGAGCCCAATGGTTGTGCCCATCAAGATGTGTTTGAGAAAGTAGAAGAAGAAAAGGGACAAGAGGATATGGTAGGTGCCAGTAGTTGTAGTGAATCAGGTTGTCTAGGAGGAATGTCCTGGTCCTAGCTGGACAATGAACCTGAGAGCCTCTTCATGCAAAACATGTATTCTAAAAAAAAAAAAAAAAATCAGGAGAAAGTAATCATGAGTTTCTGTGGAGATTCTCAGTCATTCAGGTCATGGCTGTCCCAAATATGTTTTTTCCAAGAGGCAACTGGAGTTTCTGTTTTTTCTTTGAAGGCATTTCACTTCTCATCCAAGAAGCTTCTTCAGCTCAGAGCTGAAGTTGATTTTTGATGAGAAACTAAATGTCTTCAAAGAAAAAACAGAAAATCCAGTTGCCTCTTGGGAAAGCCCCTGAATGGCTCAACTTGTTTCCAAGAAATCTTGGGGTGCTTCAAAAGTACTTTAATCTTCTGCTGCATATGTTTAGAATTCACAGTGGTATGCTTTTAAGTACCATTTTGTCAAACCCTCTCTTTCTTTTCCACATTTTCCTCATGGTTAAAATATAAAAGGTCTTGGCTAGCCTATGAACTTTTCAGTAGATGGCTTTGGAGAACACATGGTTTGCCAGAACTACAGATGAATGCCTGAAGATCACACCCACCAAGTCAATTCTTCATTCATGTGAATTGAAAAGGCACCAGTCCAGTTGAATTTATGAATTGGCTGCATATTTCTCTATAGCTGATCAGTATGCACTGATTGGTGAGACCTTAATAAATTACAAATCCTATTCTAACAGGCAGTTAAAGCAAATGGCTTTTACCTCCCAGGTTTGTTATTAGCCTTGGCTTATATCCAGGTTCTAATGTGGTGAATATCCTTATGTGCTTAACTGTGGCATTTTTGCCATTCTTTAAATGGCATAAAACTTATAATTTGTCAGCACCGTTTTTTCATAGGAGCAGATTATCTTGAAGGATTTACTTATTAACAATAAATCCTTCTGAGCTTAGTAGGCTTTGCTTCTATGGATATATGTAAGTGCAGTGTTACATGACTGCAATGTTGTGCACAGTTACCCTGGAGAAAATCTCTTTGAATTCAATGGGATTTACCTCTTAGGTAGGGATAGGATTAAGTTGGAAACATGCAGCTCAATTTCCATTACAATATCCTTTCCAGAATGAACATTTTATCATTCTTAGTATTTGCAGTGTCTCTTTGTGCTTTTTTTGGGGGGGGAGAGGGCAGGAGGGTGCCATGAGCCAGTGTTGAGTCTTGACAATTGCCTTCACTAATCCCTGCAGTTTTCTGGGAAAGATTTCAAAAGTAGTTTTACTTTATATTTTATGTATTAGATTTGTATCCCACCTTTATTATTATTACCAACAACCCAATATGGCAAACATATACAACACTCCTTCCTCCTCCTATTTTCCTCACAACACCATCCTGTGAGGTGAGTTGGGCTGAGAGAGAATGAATGGCCCAAGGTCACTCAGCTGGCTTTCAGACCTAAGATGGGACTAGAACTCACAGTCCCCTGGATTCTAGGCCAGTGTTGGCTAACCTTTTTGGGCTCCTGTGCCAGCTCACACACACTTGCGTGCCAGGACCCAGAATGCAATGTGCGCCCTCCCTCCCCAGTTTGCCTTTGCCTTCTTTCTAGGGCTGAGAGAGGGTGACCCAGTGTCCAAGGTGGGACTAGAGCTCACTTTCACCCACTTTCTAGCCTTGTACCTTAACCACTAAATTTATGTAATATATATTTACTTTTTTAAAAAAAGCAGTACCGAATCCCACCATTTTAGTTGACTTTAGTTTCCTTCTCTGCCTTCACATACAGAATTATGTTTCATGAAAAATCTGGCCTTACGTGTCAATCTTGGAAACATGATTTGTTCTTTTTAATCTCACAACTATTTTCAGTCAAGTGAACGAGGCCTGCTGATGTAGACCTAATCATACCATCTGAAAAGAATGAGAAATTCACTGAAGGGTTCTGGATCTTTTTGACTAGTTCAGAGAAAGGTCAGTCTAGGCAAATGTATATTTATGCATCTGTGTATTGCAGAGACATGGTGCCTCTGAGCTACCCTTCCATGAACTTACTTGGAATAAGTTTAACCCAACCTAGTGAGATTTGTTTCTGAGAGATACAGTTAATGGCTAAACCTTTCCTGAAATACAAAGAAAAAGAAGAAAGACTGAAACACTATGAGAGCTACAAGAAAAACAACCCACAAAAACAAAGGAGGATAAATAGCTTTGGTTCATAACATTGGCAACATTTTTCAAGAAAAATGCTTCACTGAGGAAAGTGGCTTTTATTTTTCAGACTGAAAACATATGAAGGTAACAAATAAGATAGTTAATAGAATAATAACATTTTAAAGCATTTCAGAGATTAGTGCAGCCCTCTATTTGGTGCAGGATCTACTAAATCATTTTGGACAGATGGCTACCCAGACTCCATTTGAAGATCTCCAGTGAAGGAGAACATCCCATTACATAGGGCAATGTAACCCACTAGGTCAGGTGTGGGAAACTATGGCCCTTTTATGATTAGTGGACTTGAATTTTTGGGAATTCAAGTCCATGAGTCATAAAGGGCCATAGTTTCCCATACATCTGCAGTAGCTTCTAGCTGTTCCCATTAGGAAATTCCTTTGAATATCTAACCCGAGTTAACTTCCCTATAATTTCTAGCCATTAATTCTAGGCTTGGGACCACAAAGAACAAATGTACTCCCTTCTCTATATGGCAATTCTTCAAATATCTGAAAATTGCAGCAGCCCTTAAAAAGTGGTCAATGCCTGAGACACTCTGTCTATATGGGGTTTGTTGTGGTGATGTCTGTATGTCTCCTGAGAATGGATGGGATCTTTTTCATAGTTGAGAATGGGATGAAGACTTCTGTGATCATTGGTTTGGGTGATATTTGTCTCGATTCAGGCCACTCACCATGGGGTCTTCCAAAGGAGAAGGTTTCAAATCAAGGGAAGCCAAAGAAGAATTGCCATTGCAGGCCATGTGGTGCCCATCATCAAGACTGTTTACTCCCAGTGCATGATGAGTTTTGGCATATGATACCCATCACCAAGACTATTCCTAGGGCATGATGGGCTTTTCCATGGGCTTACTTGGGTACATTATTCGCAGTCTTCAGCATCATTTCCTTGCCTAGAACACAGAACAAAACAAATAGATACCAGCAGAGAGAATTTATCGGCACAATAGTAGCTCTTCCTAAGAAGTCCTTTTGAAGCCATTGACCATGACAATGGAGAAAGGGTCAAATGTCCAACACTGACCAAAATTACTCTAGGAAACTACTACTCTAAATTACTTTTCAAATCATGTCATTATTTTGTTTCCTTCCTGAGGCAAGGAATCAAAAGCAACACTTTATTGTAATGATGCCGAATGCCAAAGAGAAATATGGTTGTTCCTGAAACATAGAAGAAAATTATATCTCAATCTGCTGGCTGTAATCACAATCCAGGTGCTGCTATAACAATGTACAAAAAAAATCAGGATATTGAAAAAATATGTAGTCACTAGTAATAGGGATGTTGTAATGCCATATAGTATTGGAGCATATCAACAGATTCTTTTTTAAATGCAAATCCTATGGGGAAGGGAAGGGGGAAAGGAAGGGAAGGGAAGAGAAGGGAAGGAGAGTTTTATCTGTGGTCATAAATCAAAGGAACAAATTGCACTAAAATGTTAATGCCTTCCTGGAACAGAAAATTAATGATTCTGAGAGAGGCAAAACTGAATGGCTATAACTCTTTTAAATACCTCCAAGAGCTTCAAACAACCCGATGCAAATGAATAATAACAAACTAAGCATAACAGCCATTAAGCTATAATGACAGAATCTCCTCTTTCAGATATTAGCCTTTGTAGGCTGTTAGAAATTTGCAGGAACAAAGCATCATCTTGGAAACAAAACAAAGAACTTGGGGGAAATGATTGTGTGACTTTTTGGGGAAACAATTATTTGGCATTTTCAGTTAATTAAAAGGAAACAAATTAAAGAGTATGATATATGGTCATTTAGATCACACTCACACACTCACACATATAAAAAGTTTTAAAAGATAATTTTTAAACAACATTGCTATGAAAACAATGTCAGTTTCTCAGTTTTGAGGAATATTCACATTCACCAAAGCAGCCACATTTCCTGTATTTTTCCTTTTGATCTTGATATTCATCCAGAAAAAATAATTGAGCTCCAATGTTACTGTAAATTATTCTAGCATGAGAATTCACAGGACACTTATTCCAAGTTGATCCAACAAAAAGTAGACTGTTTCAGATTTAATGGTCTGGATAACTGCTTCTATCAACTTTATGAGCCTGTTCCATTTCATTTTAATGTATTATTTAAATATTAAGATTTAAGTTAATATGAATAAATTCTTACTCTTGGTCATTCTTCTAAGGTCAATTATTCCAGGCTATAGCTTTACATGGAACATAGAAGCAAAGGGCTGGAAGGGACTTTGGTAGTCTTCTATTCCAACAGCCTTCTCAAGGCAGGAACCTGATACCATCCCAGTCAAGAGTTTGTCCACTCTATTTCTGAAAACCTCCAGTGGTGGAACACCTAAAATTCCAGAAGGGAAAATATTCCATTGATGAATTGCTCTCACTGTCAAGAAATTTCTCCTAACTTCTAGGTTGGATCTCTCTTTAGCAAGCTTGGTTGGAATCAATAATACAAACAACTAAAAGAGGGCAATATTACAAAATCAATGGAAAAATCCAACTAATTTCTTCCAGACAGGAAATCAAAGATGTCAGGGCAAAATTCAATGATCTGTGAAGAAATTTCTGCTCACCAATTGGCCTTTTCTCATCCCTGCAATTGTTGGAGACCTTCGTTTTAAGATCCCTTGCCCTTTGGAATTCTTTTTAACAATATACAGTATAAGGAGCATTTGCAGAGGTTTCCTTCAGTTCAAGTTTGCTGGGAGATGATACCCCCTTTTGTCCCCACTCAATTTATGCTACCTAGAATCATAATCTGAGCAATCAGGATGTGCTTGAGGTCTCTTTCCCATTTTTAAAATCCATCTTCACATTTTTAAAGCAACAGAAAAGAAAACCACATCCACCTAAATTCCCTTCCTGATGCTCTATCAGTCACTGCTCTTGTGTTCCACTAGGAGGAAGGTGTGGGAAGTACAGCACACCACCTCATTAATAGTCGAGGCACTAACAGACTTGAGCTGCATGAATGCTTCACGGTGAAGCAGATGGTCTGTCAGAGAAGTCTTATTGTCCTTGTCTTGCCAATAATTTCTGTATGATTTTGACATGGGCTTGCTACTGCATATTAGCTGGACTGCCTTTGAAATCCAGGATGGGTAGCTCAAAAGGAAGTTTAGCATCATGCATTCTGGTGGGGATTTTTTGGTCGTCATTTTTGAAATACGGTGCAATTATAGGTTGGTATCAAAGCAACCACTCTTTCCAGCAAATTGGCTGGTTTCAGAAGGGACTGTTGCAAAGAAAAAATTCACTTGAAATAAAGGAACAAGATTTCCAAAAAGTATTCACTTTCAAGCTATCTGCTAAAACAAAAACTGTAACTAGAAAAGACAGCAAAACACCACAGTCAAAATCTAGACATGGGGGTAATCTTTGTTTAGATTTAGAAGTCAACTAAACTTCCACTTTGGTATTGTTACAGTCATATATTGTTGCATTTGCAGACTTTCAGATATGATTTTTCCTTCCCATTTACAATGCAGAACTGTTTTAAAACGTTTTTAAGCTTTAAATGTTTTATTTACTTCAATTGGAAAGATTTGCCTGAATGTAGGAATCTGAATGTTGTTCACAAAACAATTCAAGCATTTGAAAACAAATCAACCAGTAACAAATATATGGATCTTCTTAACATATATTCTTGTGGAATCATTTCATATATACACATGCAGTGAATCAGCACTGAATGTAAGTTTACTCTGAAATGCTATACAGAGCACTATAAAACTTCAAGAACAATAATACATATAGGGCACCACAATGAGCCTTACTGAGCCCCTTTTTGAGGGAGATGGGTGGTTTACAAATAAGATAGAATATGATAGATAGATAGATAAATAGATAGATAGATAGATAGATAGATAGATAGATAGATAGATAGATAGATAGATAGATAGATAGAGGGAGAGGGAGAGAGAGAGAGAGAGAGAGAGAGAGAGAGATCTAACACCACATTGCACAAAGTGCCACCTAGTAAATACTTCACTCTCTTTTTAAAACAAGCTCTGGATTACATAGAATCTGATGGCAGGCATGAAAAGATTTCTCAACAGATTAATAGACAAAGGAAGTGTTCCTCAGGAAACAAAATTTGAGCCTTCGTCCCTTCATTTTATCTCAAATGTAATCTGGACGCATAGAAAAAAGTAATGTACAGGCATTATGAGCCTGTTTTTGATCATACAAATGTAGGATACAAATAGTAATAAAAATTGTGAATTGTGCTATCACATCAATTATACCCTTATAAACCCTGCAATTATTAAAGCAGGACTTGCTTGCACAGTGTGGCTTCAAACTAGAAACCTGCATGTAGTTAAGCTACTTTGTTCCTAGTCCTATATCTTCAAAGAAAAATGGAAAAATGACAGCTGGACTTGAGAATGTATGAGTCAGTTTCATCTCACAAAGACATTTTTAAACAAGGTAAGGAAAACAACCAGCGCATGGCACCTAAACTACCCACACTCCACTCTGGATCACACAACCGGGAGAATATAGCTTTTATCTGGATTGTGAAAGTGGCATTGCAATGTCTCTCTTTGCTCTTTCAGGGCAGGCAAAGTGGCAATGCAAACAGATAGAATAGGGGAAAGCTTGCACAACAATGCTGTGATGTTGCTGACATCAGACTCACCATGTCCTGGCCATCCTCATGTGTAGAACAGGCTGGAATGAAGAAGTTGCTGACATTCTAAGCTGCTATCTTACTGGCTTTCTCTGTAGAGAAATTTTTTTTCCAGAATTATTTTTTTCTTCATAGCCCCAAATGAATTTGATCCATTTTTTTAATTTTTCTTTGGTTATCTGTTTCTGTAACAACACATTTGGTCTTTTTTTTTTTTTTTTGAGACCTACCTACCTGGTTGATGTCCTGGAGAAAATCTATCTGTGTAGTTTCTAAGAGTTAACATTACCTGATAGTCATTGGTCCTCCTCCTCCTCCTCCTTTTCCTCCTCCTACTCCTTGTCATCTTCATTCTCATCCTCATGCATCATTCTCGTCATCATCATTTGGTTGATGGACAGCAGAGAGCTGAACAAAGAGACCATTTCAAGGCCCCTTTACCCATTTTTTTCCCAACAGTAATTTAGTTTGGAACAAATAAACCCCCAAAATAACAGCAAACTGTCACACAGTAGCTCTATTCCAACTTAATGAGTCACAGTGGAACATGATGAAGAAGATTCTACCCTGCCTCTTCTTCTGCGAAATGCTCCTGGGTGTAATGGTTTGTATGCCAAGAAGGAGTAAAAGGCTGGTCTGCAGAGCATGAAATGTGCAATCAGAAATGCATAAATGATAATAACCCATCTGCGTTCCCAATATTAATCTATTTTTTGAGGGAAAAGTACTCCATTCTGGTCTGAATTGCACATTTTTAAAACCAAGTCTTCTTTTTAAAAAGCATAGTTCTTCTAGTCTTTCCTTCTTGTTTTTTCTTCTTCTGTTAGAAAAAAATGGGTACTACTGCCCAATACCTGTGAAATAAAGCTAGGTCTACAGGAGTTTCTCTATTTATATGCACTGCAGGTAAGATTTGATATGTGCACCAGGACCATATCATAATTCATATTTTTCGATGCAGAAATTAATCTCACGGGAAAAGGGCATACCTATTTACATTTGAATAGGCATTGCCCCTCTGTAAGAAGGGGCAAGTTCTTTTAGTTTCTTTTTTAATTGGAACTTAGAACCCGCAAAACTTTTCTAAAATAAGGAACATTTTAAAAAACTGTGACGTTGGAAAAAAGTGAAACTCATGGTTTAAGTTCATGCTTAAGTAGGTATGTGAGGGCACAAAAGAACTGCAGTAATAATCAATTACAGAGCAGAGAAGGAAATACAACTTTTTCTGAGAAGATTTAGTTTTTTAAAGTATAAAAAATATCATTAAAAACTGAACTACATTGTCCTTGAATATAATGATCACGGGGATATCTACTCTCTGCTACAAAGGGAAATCCTTTCATACAACTTCTCTCAGTTTGTTACTTTCCAGCTACAGGTGGACTTAATTAACAATAATTCGTTTAGTGATCGTCTGAACTTGCAACAGCACTGAATGACTTATGACTGATCCTCAAAGTTCTGGCCATCACAGCATCCTGCTGGTCATGTGATTCTATTATTGGAAGGGTCCAATGGAAGGGTCGTCGGGCCTGCTGGGTTGAGGACAGTGGCATTGGATGGCCGCGGTGGCAGCGGGCAGCGGTGTTGACAACGGCCATGGATGGTCCCTTCGTTCCCCCTGGGTCCCCCCACCGGTGGCAGAGGTGGGGGAGGACTGGGGGAGACCGGCAATTATCATCGGGAACTGGTCGGAGGGGCTGTCGGGACTATAGGGCCGATGAAGACGGCGGCCGCTTCTTTGCAGGACGGCCACGGCAGGATCGGGCGGCAGCGGTGCCGACGGCTGCGGATGGACTTGTTGCTCCCCGTGGCTCCCCCCGCCGGTGGTGGTGGGGGACTGGGGGAGGTCGGCGGGTCCTATCTGGAGCCGGCTGGACCCGACACCGCATATCTGAGTCGGGACCAGTTGGCCCGCTACAGTATCCACGGACCGAGCTCTAAGCCCTTCAGAGGGTGTCTCTCTCCCTGACACGGCTGAAGGGACTATCAAAAGTCCACCTCAAGGACGGGTCTTGGGATCCAGAGAGGTGGCCTGGCCATGGCCATCCCATGAACACGTCTGGGGAGGGGGAGGGGTGCTCAACTGTTTCCTTTTATTCTTAGATTTTTAATGGGGTTAGGGAGGGGTGCTACAGGTATGGGGAGGGAGGTTGGGAGGAGGGTGAGAGATAGATTTTTAGTGGGGTTAGTGGGTGGGGGGTTGGGGTCAGCCAAGCCGGTGAGTACACCTGGGGGGACCCGAGGGACCGGGGGTTGGGGGTGCAACCAGGATCAGAACTATCGAGAGTGGACCTTATTGGCACCGTAAGTGGGAGGGGAGATATGGCGGGGGTAGAGGGTCATATCAGGTTAGGGGATTGCGTGCCCACTATCTCCAAGTGGTAATGCGCTCCGACCCTCCTGACCCATCTTGCAGGCCTGGTTGTGCAGAGTCTCAGGCCCTGAGCACTCGGCTGATGTTATGCAATGCCAGGTCCGTTATGAATAAGGCCCCCCTGATTTTTGACCTGATACAGGATGAGGGCAAGGACCTGGCAGGAGTCACCGAAACCTGGTTGGGCTCAGAGGGGAGTCTCCCCCTGGTAGCGATGTGTCCACTAGGTTTCCAGGCATTTCATCAGCCAAGGACTCAGGGTAGGGGTGGTGGTGTGGCGGTAATTATTAGGGAGGATCTATGTCCTAGGGAGGCCACTGTCCCTCAGATGGCTGGCTGTGAGTCCCTCATTGTGAGGTGGGGTCAGGGTGGGCAGATGGGTCTTTTGATAACGTACCTGGCTCCCTGCTACATGTCATCGGCCCTGCCCGGGCTCCTCAGGGTAATAGCCGAGCTGGCGGTGGAGACACCCAGACTATTAGTTATGGATGACTTCAACCTGCCTTCACTTGGTGAATCCTCTGGGGCGGCCTGAGAGTTCTTGGCCTCCATGATGGCCTTGGACCTGACCCAATTAGTTTCTGGACCCACTCACATAGGGGGACACATGCTGGATCTGATTTTTGTCTCTGGACAGTGGTTGAATGATCGGTTAGGAGATATAGTCGTTAAACCTTTGTCATGGTCTGATCATTCTCTCCTTAGACTGGACTTCTGTACCGCCAGTCCACACCACAGGGAGGTGGAGCCGAGGAGATGGTTCTGCCCCAGATGCCTGATGGACCCTGAACGGTTCCAGAGGGAGCTTGGGCCATTACCTGAAACTCTGGCTCATAACTCGGCCACGGACTTGGTAGCCGCCTGGGACAGGTTGGCTGCCGAGGCTCTGGACCGATTTGTGCCTTTGCGACCTCTGACCTGGCAGAGATCTCGCTCGGCTCCGTGGTTTATGGAGGAGCTGAGGCAGATGAAATGCCGGAAAAGACGTCTGGAGGCCGTCTGGAAGGCCAGTTGTGCCGAATCTAACTGAACACAGGTTAGGTCCTATATTAGGACCTACCTAGTGGCGATAGATGCGGCGAAGCGTTCTCACTTCTCTGCCCTTATTGCATTGGCAGAAAATCGACCCGCTGCCCTGTTTAGAGTGACCCGCTCCTTGATTAGGCCAGGAGCGAGGGATGATCTCCTGCAGGGAAGAGCGGAGGAGTTTTCACGATTTCTGCACGATAAAATCGCTCAGATTCGGGCCGGATTGGATTCTAGTTGGGAGATCCCGGGGGAGGTGACTGCGGCGAGTCTTGAGACGGTTATCTGGGATGAGTTCGACCCTGTGACCACTGAGGGTATGGACAGGTTACTGGGGCGGCTGAATGACACCACATGTTTGTTGGACCCTTGCCCCTCCTGGTTGGTCTCTACCTCCAGAGAGGTGACGCAGAGTTGGCTCCAGGGAATTGTTAATGCTTCTTTGATGGAGGGCTCGCTGCCTACCGCCTTGAAAACGGCGGTGGTGCGACCCCTCCTCAAGAAGCCCTCCCTGGACCCAACCCTTTTGAACAACTATCATCCTGTCTCCAACCTTCCCTTCGTGGCAAAGGTTGTCGAGAGTGTGGTGGCAGGTCAGCTTCCCCAGTGCCTGGATGAAGATACATACCTGGATCCCTTCCAATCGGGCTTCAGGCCTGGACATAGTACCGAAACGGCATTGGTCGCGTTGGTTAATGATCTCTGGAGGGCCCGTGACAGGGGTTAGTCCTCTGTCCTGGTCCTATTAGACCTATCAGCGGCTTTTGATACTATCAACCATAGTATCCAATTGCAGCGGCTGGGGGGGGTTGAGGGTTGGGGGCACCGTGTTACGGTGGTTCGCCTCCTTCCTCTCCGACCATCTGCAATTTGTGTTGGCGAGGGGGGAGAAATCCACCGCTAGGCCCCTCAATTGTGGGGTTCCTCAGGGGTCGGTCCTCTCTCCTCTCCTGTTCAACATTTATGTGAAGCCGCTGGGGGAGATCATCCGTGGCTTTGGGGTGAGATGTCATCTGTACGCTGATGATACCCAGCTGTACATCTCCACCCCAAGCCACCCCAACGATGCCGTGGAAGTCATGTCCCGGTGCCTGGAGGCCGTGCGGAATTGGAACAGGCTCCAACTCAACCCTTCCAAGACTGAGTGGCTGTGGTTTCCAGCGTCCCGATATAGCCAGATAGTTCCATCGCTGGCTATTGGGGGTGAGATTTTGCCCCCTGCAGAGAGGGCTCACAATCTGGGTGTCCTCCTGGATGTACGGCTATCTTTAGAAGACCACATTACGGCCGTCTCCAGGGGGGCATTTCATCAGGTTTGCCTGATTCGACAGATGCGGCCCTTTCTGGATCGGGATGCCTTACGCACAGTCACTCATGCCCTAGTCACCTCCCGACTGGACTATTGCAACACCCTCTACATGGGGCTCCCGAATGGGAGCATCCGGAGGCTTCAACTGGTACAGAATGTGGCCGCGTGGGTGGTTATGGGGGCGTCAAGATTCGCACATGTGACGCCCCTCCTGCGCGAGCTGCATTGGTTGCCAGTGGCCTCTCGGGTGCGCTTTAAAATTTTGGTGTTAACTTTTAAAGCGCTCCATAGCATTGGACCAGGATATTTACAAGACCGCATTCTGCCATTTTCCTCCCACCGTCCGGTGCGCTCCCACAGGAAGGGTCTCCTGCAGGTCCCGTCGGCATCTATGTGCCAGCTGGTGACTTCGAGGAATAGGGCCTTCTCTGTGGGGGCGTCTGCCCTCTGGAATGGGTTGCCCCCGGAGTTACGAACAGCTACGGACCTGGGAACCTTTAGGCGTGCTTTGAAAACCTGGCTTTTTGACCAGGCCGGCTTGGGCTGATTTTAGTTTTGGGGTGTTTGGTTTTTATTAAATTTTAGGGTTTTGGAATAGGTTTTTAAATTTCTTTACAGCCAGGGTTGGGTTTAATTTAGTTTTATTGTATCACATATTTATTGTTTTAATCTGTACGGCTGTGCACCGCTCCGAGTCCTTCGGGAGAGGAGCGGTATATAAATAAATATTTATTATTATTATTATTATTCCCACCTCTTGGCACCCAACTCATGATTAAAACATTGCAGTTTTCAGTGGTCTCACACAATGGCCATTTGCAATCTTCACTGACAGCTTCCCACAGACGAAGTCAATGGGAAACCTGGCAGGAGGACACAAACTGTGAAACACAATGTCTTTGTTTAACAACCCCCCATGATTTGTTTAACGATGGCAGTCGGGAAACTGCCAGAACTGCAGTTTCTCAGTGAAATGGTCATATGAAATTGAGCTTTATGTCCGCATCTTTTAGTAACGGAAATATCTGGATCCAACTGCCATTGTTAAACAAGGACTGCTGTACTTGTATATTGGAATTGTATGGCTGAAATGTCAGTGCACCGCTGCCTTTTTCTTTTCTTTATACCGAGCTGTATCTAAGCTGATGATATTAAGGAATATTGAAATTCACAGAGGGGAAGAATGAGTAGCCTTAAGGCTCTATAGATTTACTATACACTAATTTTAAACACTTAAAATTGCCATTTGTCTTTTAATAACTTAACATCTAGTACGACATTTTGGTGCCATGTTCCAGTCATGATAGATTAGTAGTTCAAATGTTTTAAACGGTTGCCTCCAAGGTGTTGCCTTAACTAAATGTTTAACTTCAATTAAGACAGAGGCAGGAAAAAAAAACAAAACAGGAAATCATTTGTTTTCAAGACTTCCCATATACCAAGACCAATTAAAGGCTGCAAAAACCAGGAAAACACTAGAAGTTTTCCCTCAGTTTGACTGTATTCTCTACCATAAACCTACAGTACATTTAGCAAAAAGAAAGAAAAGAAAGAGGGAGGGAGGGAGAAAGGAAGGAAGGAGGGTGGGCTGCTGAGGGGTTCACAGGGGATTGGGAGAACCCCCTAGCTATGATTCAGAGAATTCCCAAATCCCATTCCTGGCAAGCCCCTCCCCGCTCACCCCGCCCTGCCCTTCCCAGGACTCCCTTACACGGCTCATTTTGGATGCAGGTAAGTGCAGGGCGTGCCTAAAGGCTCGGGGAGGGCGAAAAACAGGCCTCCCGGAAGTTCGGTGAGGCCGGAAATGGCCTGTTTCTGGCTTCCAGAGAGCCTCCAGAGCTCGGGAAGAGCAAAAATGCCCCTCCCCCATCAAACAAAGCAGGAAATCATTTGTTTTCAAGACTTTCCATACACCAAGACCAATTAAAGGCTGCAAAAACCAGGAAAAAATTAGAAGCCTTTCCCCCCTCACTTGACTGTATTCTCTACCATAAATCTACAGTACATTTAGCAAAAAGAAAGAAAAAGAAAGAGGGAGGGAGGCCGAATCGGCCACGCCTACCATGGCCATGCTCCCCAGCAACCAGGCAGAGAACCCCTTGCTAAAATTTTTGAAGCCCACCCCTGGAAGTAAGTCTAGTAAATGTCCTCTGATTCATCTTCAAAAAAGTATGTTTATCTCTCCGTTCTTTTTTTTTCTGCTCAGAGATGCATTTTCTCACCATTCTTGATGAAATGAAACACATTATCAAGGTCCTGACCATTCAGAATCATTTAAAAGGGAGTGCCAGTAGTCCAGCGCTGTCTGTATGACTGCCACTGCACTGACCCTTGCTATTTCTTTATCTCATTAGCTGCCTGGATGTCAGAACTTACCAGAGAAGAAACAGTAGGAACCTTTCTCTCCCATTCATGTGTGCAACCAAGCTGACATGTTTGTCCTGACTGGTTCTCTGAGTTTATTAGTAATTGACATGAGAATGACAGTCTTTTGTCTGCTGAATTTATTGTCAAGAATTGAAAACAGTTTGGATGTTATTCATTCTTGTATTAGGAAACTGCACGAATGCTACTACAGTCATAGTTAGGAGAAGATGTGAGAGGGAGGCACCAGTGTTGGGTTGGACAACAGCTTGGTCTCTATAATGATTGCAATTGCTTAAAAAAAAAAATAAAGACAAGGGACATCACCCCAGAGTTGGCAATTATACCATATCCTGTTGCCAGTTTATATACAGCTAGTCCTCAACTTCCGACCATGGTTGAACCCAAAATATCTATTGCTAAGTGAAAAAGTTTTGCCCCTTTTTATGACCTTTCTTGCCACAGTCGTTAAATGAATCACTGCAGTTGTTAAGCTAGTGACATGGTTGTTAAGTGAATCTGGCTTCCCCAGTTATTTTGCTTGGCAGAAGGTTGCAAAAGGTGATCAAATGATCCCCGGGACAGAGGTGGTATTCAGCAGGTTCTGACCAGTTCTGGAGAACCAGCAGTGGAAATTTTGAGTAGTTCGGACAACTGGCAAATACCACCTCTGACTGGAGATTTTACATTATCCTTCCCCTGCCATGCCCACCAAACTACGCCTATAGAACTGTAGTAAAAAATAATTGAATCCCACCACTGCAACCGCGTCATAAATATGAGTCAGCTGCCAAGTGCCTAAATTTTGATCCCATGACCATGGCACTGCTGCAATGGTTGTAAGTCGGGAAATTTGTCCTCAGCCAATTTTTTCAGTACTGTTGTAACTTCGAATGGTCATTAAATGAACTGTTGTAAGTTGAGAACTAGCTGTAAATGAGTGTATGGTGTCCAGGAACTCTTCTTGGCCTCAAAAACAGCAGTGGGCCCTGCAGGGAGACATGGCAAGTGTTATTTAAAACTATGGTCTGCATTCAGTCTTATTTAAGATGGCTCCATCATTTGGCCAAGCAAGAACAGCTATAGAATCCTTTCAACACACCTTGAAAAATCAAGAACTCGTTCTATGTAGAGTTATTATCCTTAAGAGGCCCACAAACAAAAGGCCTGCTCTGATAGTTATGTTCATTTTTACAACCAAACCACAATCCAAAAACGAGCCGTGGTAGTGCAGTGGTTAGAATGCAGTATTGCAGGCAAACTCTGCCCACTGCCAGGAGTTCGATCTTGATCAGTTCAAGGTTGACTCAGCCTTCTGTCCTTCCGAAGTCGGTAAAATGAGGACCCAGATTGTTGGAATAATATGCTGACTCTACAAACTGCTTAGAGAGGGCTGTAAAGCACTGCGAAATGGTACATACATCTAAATGCTATTGCTATTGCTATAATGATGACTTGTATTGTTTTTTTTTTTACTGCAATGAGTGCAGTAAAGAGATTAGTGTAAGCTATATAGTTGATATACTGTATATACTTCCTCCTAGGTAGTACTAAATATGTAAGCTCATTTATTTCAGATAAAAATGGTGGGAAAATTGATCTGCTCCTTTATAATCGTTACTTTGTTTAAATCAGCAAATCTTTAGGGCTAAAACATGCCATTTTTAAATACATCTATCTAATATCTGGTATAAGAAAAAAATAGTTCTATAGCTGATTGGCCCCGAGATGCCTCTACCAAGCAATAAAAGGATTGTTGTTTTTGTTGTTTTGCAGTGGACGGAATGCTCCGTCTACATCAACATTTGTTTCACAGGTAGCAAATAAGAAGCGTCTAACTGATCAATTATAATAAGATCTTTGGTTCAGGAAGCTCAATAATACGGTAATCATCAGTAGGTATCGGACACAGCATTGATTTTTCTTTTGTTTCACTTAGTTTAATTGGGTTATTTCCTTATCATTTCCTTTGCTTTGTCTTCTGGGTGTAAATTTGTCTGCCATTATTTGAACAGCTGAATATTTTTTTACGTTGGCAATATAACATCTTAATGGACCTAATCTGGGTCAGTCACTGGGACCAGAGGTTTTGTCTTCCGAGCTTTGGGACTCTTGCTGGAGTCCATCTTCAGGGAACTTCTTTTACCCTGGGACACATATATTCACCTTCCTTCACATTGCTTACTCTCCCAATCCTCTCAACCGGTACTTCAGCACAACCATGACATAGTGAGAGAGAAATGCTGTTTCCAAGCAGTTCAGTCTTCTATTTAGATAGGATACCAGAAGCCATGCAGAAATCCCTAGATGTTAAAGATGTGGATGTGTTGCGAATTAAACCCCCAAACTTTGAAATCTCTCTGCTTTTAAGGAACTGCAGTTGTAAGGGAGGTTCCTGAAAGAATTATTCTCAAAAATTGAGAAATTGTTATTATTTCCAATTGATATGAAGGATTGGCTTTCAGAAGTCGATTTTGGAAAAGGCAATCGTTTTAACTAATCAGAAAATGAAACAATATGTTTGTCTTTGATGCAGATGTCACAATAGCAATAGCACTTAGACTTATATACCACTTTATAGCCCTCTCTAAGTGGTTTACAGAATCAGCATGTTGCCCCCAACAATTTGGGTCCTCATTTTACCTCATTTTCTTTCTGGAAGGATGGAAGGCTGAGTCAACTTTGAGCCTGGTGGGATTTGAACTGCCAAATTGTAGGCAGCTGGCTGCCGAAGTAGCTTGCAGTACTGCACTTTAACCACTGTGCCACAAAGGCAATACTTTACAATAGTGTAATATTTTTAGAGTTTTAAAATCCTTTTCTATTACATATTGTACACCCAGTGATTTTACATTGTGTGTGTATGTGTATGATATTTAGCATTGGTACTTTTTTCATTTTCCTAATTTTTAATGGCGGTGGGTTTTTTTTTCTTGTATTCTATTTATTGGACATATTTAGCTTTTTTGGTCATTTATTAAATGTCTTTTGTAATTTAGTGTTTATCTTATCAAATCTTGCTGTAAAAAATGCTTGCTGTACAATGCAAAGAAGAAAAAAACAATACCAGGAATTAATTATTTGTTGAGTCTTCTTTTTTCTTAAAACAGTGGGTTTTTTTTTTTAAATTAGCCCATGAGATAGAGTTGGCTTAGTCCCCTGATGTCACTGTAGGTGAATGTATCAATTAAGACAAATTATTTAAGGGCAGGTCCAGGTAATTAAACCAAACCAAAACAACATATAAAGCTGTGCATGGTGATGTGGGAAATTACTCTTTTATGGTCCAGAGGTTTTATAGAAGAAAACAATTCCATGTTGTCATCAAGAAAACTTACATGGACCATTCTTGAAGTTGCCAAACATTGATCAATTACAACTTCCTTCCCATCAAAACAGCCTCCAAGCGAAGCTTGTGATTATGATCACACACAGCATAGAAAGAGATGAGTAAACATCATTTCCCAAGTACCAGAGTCTTAATCTTGATCAGGGCCACCACTACCATCATTGCTGTCAGATTTCTTATGTTTATTTCGTTGTTATCCTTCCTGCCTTGAATGAATGAATGAATGTAATTCATTTCAGAATATGCACAGTAAGAAAGTAATAGTTGAAGTTTTCTTTCTACTGCAGTGGTTCCTAAACTCTTGACTCAATTCTCCCTTTTCCCAATCTCAAATAATGTCATTAGTCTCACAAAACAAAACAAAACAAAACACATATAAAAACAGGCTGTTATTTTACAGAAATGTCTTGGTAACAACAGTCCCAAACTGGATGTTTGGTTCACAAATAAGCAAATATAAATTGCTCCATTACCAGTCAGCACTGAAGCTAGAAAGGTTTTAATTTTAGCCAAAATGGGCTTAGTCACTATCATCAAACAACTCGGGGGTTGTTTCCAGCTAAACTAAGAAAAGTTCTAGAGCAGGCCACAAAAATAAAGCTGACTTTCTGTTTTCATTTTACATTTCACATCGCTTCCTTCCGTGGCAGCACAAGGGATGTAGGTTAGTCCCTCCAACTGTGTCTTCAGCACATCAACACTCATAACATCACTATTAGGTTTTTATTTTATTTTCTAAGTAGTTTACCAGAAACTCATGAAGTGAAGGGTCCCAGATTTGTGGCAGCTGAGTGGCCTGATAAAAATGGCTGTATGGGATAGTTAGCCATACATTGCCACAGCAAAGGATAAATGCCCTTAGAGAGCAACTAATAGGTCATTGTGTAAATATGGTCCTTACATTTTTCATTAAATCCAAGAAGTCCATTTAAAATGTGTAACCACCTTTTCACATTTCTCATCAGGATGCCAAAGAATTCAAATCATCAGGATGCCAAAGAATTCAAAGAAGTTTCATATGCAACTTCTCTCTCAACACTGACATGTTTCTGGATTGAATTATTGTGCAAAAGACAAAACTATTATAAGTGCTCTCTCTTCCATTAAACAACCATCACAATGCCAGACTCTAATTTATTGTTTATGTGTATCTGTTCCTTTCTACCCTTATGCCTTTTATTGCTGCTTAATATAAGATATTTTTCAAGTGATGTCTTCCTACAACTTATCACTATGCCAGCAGAAACTCCGCAACTAAAAATCATATGAGCTGGAACAACTTGCAGCTTGCTACAATTAACCAAGATAGCTAGATGTAACTGGGGCACAGAAGTAGCTTTAGTATGTAACTTTGTTTTATTAGACCACAAGATAGGTACAGAATAGCATAAAATGAGCATAGGTGCAGGTATAGACATCATTTCAATTATGATGATTATAATCAAAATGATGAATATATTTGCTGAAATGTCTGCTTGTCAGGTGCAAAGAATCAGAACCATACATTAAGTATGAAGATGTGTTGGTCATGCCTATACACAAGAATCTATTGTAGTCAATTAATAATCCACAGTAAATTAATTAATTGCCTCCACTTGACCAGAGTTAATGAATTTGGGGGAGGGGCTGGACATGAATCACTTGTGGCAACATAACAACTCCAGTCTGATTACTCTCTTAACTCCACCCCTTGACTCTGCCTCTTCTATCATCTCTCTCTATTATCCAGGAGTTATTTGCTGATGGCAAATCCCTATTTCCCTTACTTGGCTAATTAGTTAGGAGCTCCTGCAGAGTTTGGGAACCAATCCAGATTGTTTTCTTTGCTATACTACAAAATAGTTTGTCCTGGCTTCTTTTGGAGGCAGCTCTTCAACTTCCTAATCTAGCCACACACTAATATTATTTAGTTGCCTTCCATCAAAAATATTAACCAGGCATCACTCTGCTACTTTCCAAGACGAGCCAAGGTCCAAGATGTGTTGCCACTTATCAACCTCAAATTTTCCCTACAGTCCTTCAAGTGTTGACTGTCCCCTCTGTATTAGGACATAGACAGTTTCAAACCTTTTATGTTGCTTTGAATTTGTTGAAATGCAATCACAACCATTTTTTAAGTTAGATTTGTGACCAAATCATGCATGTAGATTGTTGAGCCAAAGGCAGTATTCAAGTACACTATATACACTTATGGAACAGGTAAGATTAAGCTGCTCTGACAAAATGTTTAACACTATAGAGACAATGGAATTCGCTTTATTGAGAACAAAGGAGCAAAGATATTTATCTTGATGAAGCACTATGCATTGCTTTGAAGGCTCCCCATTTTCTCTTAATCCTTTTTATTTGTAAAAGACAGTGAACAAGCAGAAGAGTTTTTCAGTTTTTTCAGGGCTGAGAATCCTGTTGATTAATAGCCTTCATGGATCATTCACTGGCTCTTGCAAAAGCCAGAAGAGACTTCTACAATATATATAGGTAACACTCAACTTACAACCACAATTGAACCCAGAATTAGGGTCATAAATCTTGGGGGGGTCAATAAGTGTGGTGCGACATGATCACCTTGTTCAATGACCGCAATCCGGGCTTTCCCCATTGTAGTTTTTAAGCAATCACATGGGTCTTTAAGTAGAGCATGAGGTAATTCAGGAGAACTGGAAGGCTCTGAAAGGCCTGGTCAGGTGGTGCTTTGAGGTCGACATTGGCAGATTCCATGACTTCCTTTGGCAAGCTCACTGTACCAGCAGGTTAGCTGACTAACCTGCTGGTATAGGTTAGTTAGACAGAGAATATGTGTCGATGGTGTGGATCTTGTTCTTCCCATGAGCTGTCTCTTCTGGACCTGCATTATCCTTTGCTGATAGTTGGATGTTGCTGTCATCCTTGACCTCTTCATCATGGTTCCCATATAGCTGTGGGATATCAATAATATGTAGTCAATTATATATGACTGCTGTGTGACCCCTTAGTAGTTCTAAGGGGCCCCATAAGTCTGAACTACCTTCTCTTTCTTTGTTACCATTTGATCACACTTCATCAGTCCTTACACCACTCCAGTGTTCTCACTGTCATTCAATTGTACCAATTGGATTAGTGAGACGATGCCTTATCATATAATCAATTATATAAATTTTTATTATTTTTTTTTAAAAAAGCAAGATAGAAAACTAACACAAACTAATATAAAGTAAGAAAAAGAAAAGAGGTAAATAAAAAAATCAAATCTTGTTAAAAGAAAGGTGGGGGGAAGTAAAAGAAAAATAGAAAAGCAAAAAAGATGCAAAGAGGTAGCTTCCAATCTTCTTTACAGCAGTTGTAAAATATAATTGCAAATTTATCGCTGAGTCTATGGTTACAACATAACTCTCTTCTTTCTATAATCTATCCTGTCCAGTCATCAAAACCATAAATCATACGTTCATTTTTTTTTCTGTTGCAAGCAAAAAAAATCCATAGTTTCCAGTCATAGATATTGTCTTTTCTCTGATCAAAGAAATCAATTTAGCAATTTCAGCAACTTTCATCATCTTCAGTAACCATTGCTCCATTGTCAGCAGTTCTAAATCAACTCATCTTGCTGCGGCTATCATGTACAAAAACGAAGTTCCATTAGTCTCAAAAGAAAAATCTGTGATCTCATTTGTATATTAATCTTTAAAATCCTCTGAATGACTGTGTGTATTCGAATCCAGAATTTTCTAGGTTTTTTTTTTTTACATGTCCACCAAACATAATAAAAGGTCCCTTCTTGCTCTTCACATTCCCAACCTAAATTTAGTGTCTTAATGCATTCTATACAATTTCTCTGGTGATGTACCATTTTTATTCATTAAAAAAGAAGATAAAAGTAATACATAATTAATGTAAGGTGAGAAAAAGAGAATAAATAAAAGGGAAAAAAGATACAAAGAAATTGCTTCTGTTTTTCTTTACAGCAGTTATAAGTGCAATGATAAATTTGCCTCTTACTCTATGATTATAATAACTCTTCTTTCTATAATCCATTCTGTCTATTCATTAAAACCATAAATCATCAGTCCATATTTTTGTGTCTCATGCAAAAATCCATCCAAGGTTTCTAGTGAGCAATAAATGTAAAAAAATTTTTTCTCTGATCAAAGAAGCCAATTTAGTTACCTCAGCAAGTTTTAACATCTTCACCAACCCATTCCTTCATTGTGGGTAGTACCCAATCTTTCCCTCTTTGTGCATATAATAATCTCACTGCAGTTATCTTACATAAAAAATAAAGTTTTATGACTTTACCACTCCAGACGCCAGTTATAGAAATGTCTATCATGACTTCTTTTTTCATCTAATCTTTCATTTTTACAAGAATTTCATTTTAAAAGCTGTCAATTTAGTATCAAGTGATTCAACTAACTTGCTGCCCAGTTGCTCAGACTTTTTGTGAAGCAAATTTGATTTAATTCCTCTCTCTGCAAGTTGCTCTCATGACATTTTCCTCCCCTCCATTTTTGCCACTTTTCTCGTGGTTGCATTATGGTCTTAAAATCCAAAATTGAAAGTGTCTCAAACAAAGAAAAGAGAAAAGCCAACCTTCCCCCTTTTCTTCATGTGCGTTTAAATACTTTTATTTCAAATAGCACTCCATAATTACAGTGAGCATAATAATCAACATCTCCATAGTTACTGTCAGCGTAATAGTCTGATTTATATTATCTTTATCTTTTGTCTGTACTCTTTAATAGTAAACAAAAAACATCCCCACAAAGATCCTATCCATTTGTCTAATTTAATTCCAACTTGTTCACCAAAAAAATCATCTTTCAAAATATCTCTCCTCATTATCCATTTTAGACTTCTTTTTTTGCTTCAACTTCTTGCTTCTCTTCATCCCCAAAACTTTTTAAAGTGTTTAAGATCTGGTTTCCTTTCTTCCTTTCTAATCTAGAAAAAAAAAGTAACTCACCAAGTGGAATTTTCCAAAAAATTCACCAAAAAAATTATCTTTCAAAATATCTCTCCCCATTATCCATTTTAGACTTCTTTTTTTGCTTTAATTTCTTGCTCCTCTTCGCCCCAAAAACTTTTTAAAGTGTTTAGGATTTGGTTTCCTTTCTTCCTTTCTAATCTAGAAAAAAAATAGTAACACACCAAGTGGAATTTTCCTATCCTGCTACTTAGGAAAATCTTTCTTTGGCTGTAAAAGTTGTTACATAAAAAACTGGTAAAAAAAAAAAAGGCCATGTGAATCTGTGTGTCCATATAGGCTACATTACGGCTGAGAGCTTGGCTGAAATCCTTCGAATCTCAGCTGCTCAACTACTGAGCCAACTGGGAAAAAAACTTAGTTCCTTAGTACCATCAGGAAGAGCTGCCCAGAGTGCAAGTAGGCAATATCATGATATCATCTCCTTTTTCTGAAGAGACATAGATAGTTAGAACTCCTTGCCTGGCTGCTGATCTAGCTGCAATGCCATCCCCTCTCCTTCAGATACATCTAGTTCAGAGGTGGTATTCAGCAGCTTCTGGCCAGTTCTGGAGAACCGGTAGCAGAAATTTTGAGTAGTTCGGAGAACCGGTAGCGGAAATTTTGAGTAGTTTGGAATACCACCTCTGACTGGCCCCGCCCCCATCTATTCTCTGCCTCCTGAGTCCCAGCTGATTGTCTGGGTCTTCTTTTGTTGCCCTGCATAGAAGAACGGAGCTGGAAAGCAGGTTAGTGGGGTGGGAAGAGAATGGGGATTTTGTAGTATCCTTTCCCTGGAGTGGGGTTGGAATGGAGATTTTACAGTATCCTTCCCTGTCACGCCTACCAAGCCACGCCCACAGAACTGGTAGTAAAAAAATTTGAATCCCACCACTGATCTAGTTCAATGCTTCTTAACCTTTTTGAAAGAATCGCCCCCTTGAGCCATAGAGGAAGTTATCATCGCCCCCCTCCCCCACATAACCTCCCAATCATAACACAGGGAAATAATTCTGCAATTTATGCAAACACGTTTTTTTTGTTTTCTTTAAAATTGTCATCAGGACATATCAATGCAAATAATTTATTTCCAGTCTTTTTCCCATATCTCAACTGTGTGAAAAATTCTGATGCCACCCATCTCTTTACTCCCAAACTTCGTGATACATGTATTTCATTATTATCTTATTTATTCAAGACACTTAAATGCAATGACCACTGAAAACAAAATTCAATTGCAAGAAAATGAAATGCCCGAAAAAAACCAGTAACATTTAATGATTTAATTACAAGTGAATTTTAAGATGCAAAAAGAAATATAAAAAGGGCATAAGAACAAACCGCAATGCAGGAAATAAGAATTTCAAGACAAAAACTCTGAAACTAAATTAAGATTTGAGGAAAATATATATTCATGCACACTGTAAAAAGGGTTAAAAAGACACAAAGAAAATTTTTACAGAAGGAAAGCAACAAAAATCAGAGTGACGAATGTAATGGTTAGAGTGATAGAGGCTGCTGCGCAACACACATGAAGATGAGCGATGCATGTTCACATATGTACGGAGTTCTTTACTGAAGCTAGCTGGAGGAACATTTTAAAACACAGTTCAATCCACTAATAGTGAGTGATCTGATGTTTTTGTACAACAGATATACAGCGGTTCACTGTATGAAAAGTCTCAAAAGTGTCCCCAAAGCTTCTCGCTCCATCGCCCCCATATCATCCCCCTTCCATTCCTTTGCCCCCATGCTGCCCCTTTTCATTCCATCGCCCCCCTGAAAAATGAAATCGCCCCCTGGGGGGCAATATCGCCCAGGTTAAGAACCACTGATCTAGTTCACTATGAATCCTTACCAGAAGTCCCTAAACTTTGGGTCAAGGACAGAGGTGGTATTCAGCAGGTTCTGTCCAGTTCTGGAGAACCGATAGTGGAAATTTTGAGTAGTTCGGAGAACCGGCAAATACCACCTCTGACTGGCCCTGCCCCCATCTACTCTCTGCCTCCTGAGTCTCAGCTGATCGGCTGGGTCTTCTTTTGTTGCCCTGCACAGGAGAACAGAGCTAGAAAGCAGGTTAGCGGGGTGGGGAGGAAATCAGAGGTAGTATTCAGCAGGTTCTGACCAGTTCTGGAGAACCGGTAGTGGAAAATTTGAGTAGTTCAGAGAACCAGCAAATCCCATCTCTGACTGGAGATTTTACAGTATCATTCCCTGCCATGCCCACCAAGCCACACCCACAGAACAGATAGTAAAAAAAAATGAATCCCAACACTGGAGGGAATGCGATTTTGCAGTAACCTTCCCCTGCCACACCCACCAAGCCACACCCACAGAACATTTTATTGAAAATAAACATTTTAAAAGTCTGGTAGTACAACTGTTTGAATCCCACCACTGGTCAGGGAGCAATATATATATCCCATTTCCCAGCATTTTGTCTATAATATGTTTTGGAGGCAAATGATTGCAATGTTTTGTTATGCTGTTTTTTTACTGAGTTATTGTACTTTTCTAATGAGTGCCATTCTGACTCATGCGTCACACGGGAGGAATAAAACTAAATTAAAAGGAAAAGACAATACTCCATAGAAAATTACTGGAATTTTGAAAATTAGAATCAAAAATAGTTTTATTGTTTATTTATTTTTTGTGTCTGTTCTTGAAAAGCTCCAGCTCTCCCCCACCTTGCTCTTCAATATTCTCAACAGGTTTTCAATTTCTTTACATAAACCTCTGGGACCTTCAGCCAGTGCATCACAAGATGACAAAGGCTTCTTTTTCCTAATAGCTCACATCATGGAGAAGCCACAAGCAGGCAGGCATAAATTGTACAGTATGTTCCTTCCTTTCTGTCAGGGTTATTATTTGTTTTTTGTTTTAAAGTTTCAAAAATAATGTTGCCTCCAAACTCTGCCTGCTGCTAATAATAATTGCTTGGAGAAAATGATTATATCCCCACAGCCAAAAATAAAGTCTTGTCCAAATTAAATAGAAGCAAAACCTCAATGTGCATTGGAAGAAATATCTTTCTGGGTTCAGTTCCAAGTGTGGAAAAAGACATTGGATTCATGGAAGTTGCTTGGAAAGAAGGTTTAATGGTGGACAGGATCACATGCCTTGGAGCTCCTAAGTGAAAAGGGAAGAGAGGCTGAGAGTCCCTTGGTTTTATACCTTCTGTTGGGCCCCACTGTAGTGTTTCCTGTTCCTGTGTAAGAAATGTATCCTATTGGCTGTCAGACTCCCAGGGGCGGGGGTCTTAGCTAACTTCGTAGGCTTTGTCTGGACCACATGGCTTCACCTGAGTGCTGGCTGATGAAATCTTCCCAGGCCAGATGGTGAGATGGGTAGAGGGCTTTGTTATGTAAAATACTCTGGCCCAGGCCTTAATGACCCATCCATTAACAAAGGTGGGAGTAAGCTTCTGCTTTTGAGGTGAGTTTCTGCTTTTCTTTTTAGGGGAAATATTCTGCCTTTTTAGTATTTCCTAGAATATTTCATTCTAATAGGAGAGGGGTGGGTGCTAACTTTCTACACATGCATGAAAAAACTTTTACCAGGCTAAAAATTTATAAAACAAAACAAAAAAACCTCTTACCAGAATAAAACAAAAACTCTTACCAGGATAAAAACAATTTTGTGTGCATGTGTGGAGAAGGAGGGAGGGAGGGGGAGAGAGAGAGAGACGGAGAGAGAGAGAGATTCAATAAAAATAAGGGCAGAAGGACATTACAGAAAAAGAGAGAGCAAGAGCTACCAGTCCACTAGAGTCTTCATCCTTGGCATTTTAAAGGGCACTTTGAAAGCTCAACATACAAAGCATACCTTCAAAAACCTCAGCAAAGATGACCCAATATGCTACAGAAGTCTTTCTGTGTGCACTCTGTGTGTGCCCATATGTCCTCCTGATGTTGAGTTACAGAGATGATCATGTTTTAGAAGAATATTACTGGAGGAACACTTTCATAGCCATCATTACTCCTCCTTCAAGGACCTTGTGATGACATTATTCTTGTGTTTAAGACATTATACTTAAACAATAAGCAACTAATTACCACCTGGTCTGGATTCAGTTCCTGGATTCTTAATGGATTTAAAGTTACAACATTTATTTGAATGTTTAGCACTGTGCGTAGGGTCACTCCATGTCAAAGTTCAGATTATTACCAACCTTTCTATTAATAGAAAGCTTCAGGCTTAGAACTCTGCTTCAATCAAACCTTATTCCTTGCATTTTATGTAATGAAAAACAATACAAGCCATTGTTTGTGCCCTAGCCAAAATATACTGCCTTGAGTTCTTACAGGCTAGATGAAATATAACTGCCATAAAATAATTAATCGTCAGTTCACCTCTGTTCTCACCCTTTCCAGATCACCTCTCAAATTTTAATTAACTCCTTGGAAAATATCAGAAAACACAGTTATTTGAAAGGAGTGAAATATATTAAACAAAAGCCACTTGGTTCAGGCTAGCATCCTTCACACACAAGTTTTCCATATTTTAATCTATTTAATCCAGCCTGGTGCTACAGCTTCTTAATTATTTCAGAATATATCCTATAGTAATTGGAACACAAATAAATCAATAAGTGCATGTGATCCCAATGAATTACTTAATTACAAAATGAATGTGGGTAGCAATGAATGTTTCTGGGAAATTGAAACTTGATCCATTTCTTCTTTTGATTCTGCAATGGCAGAGAGAGAACAATAAGGTAGAAGTCATTATCTTCACTTGGGAAATTTATTTAGAATATCCGTGATGGTTGTCAAGGATTAAATGCATACCGATAATAAAAAAAAATAGTTGATTGAACTGGAAGGATTATTTTTATCTGCCTGCCTCCTATTATTGTACTAAGTTTTATCCCTTCATTTTTCATTCTAAATAGTGAATTCCTTTATTGCCAATGTCAGTGGGCTATAGAAAAATGTTTTGGCATTAGTTTTCTTCAGACTCCAAGAATAGATGTTGATAGCTTAATCTGAGAGAAAAGGAGTTTATTAGTACCACATATTCTCCCTATGTTATTTTTATGTTGATACTTCATTTGCTGAAAGCATGTGTGACTTTGGGAAGACGGCTCTGCAAATAATATTAGTACTTCCACTTGTTTAAAACAATTATTCAGACTGCAGTATGTAAAAAATAACATAATCAAGGCACTTCTGGAGCCTATACAATTAATCCTGTGACTCATTTAAATAATGAGGTCTACAGTTAAGTAGATAATACTAATTTAAGTAGATAAAACACATCTAATTGCTATTAGATCCTTAGATTAGGATTAGGCATGTTGAACTCTTTGAATACATTCCCCCCATTTAAGATACTGGTTGGAGAATAAGAGTTCAACGTGCCTCAAACAACCTCTTAAATGGGAAAAAAATGTATTCAATACTATATAGAAGATGACATTTACTGATCCATATTCTGATAATCTGCAAAATGTACTGCTGTGCAACATGTTGGGAAGGGTCTTTTAAGAGACCTTCAAAGCATTTATTAGTATAAAAAGCAGACACTGGGGTTAGCACAAGTTTTGCTCACATTATGCCATTCTTAAAAGATCCTTGCTGTCATTTCTGCATCTATAGTATGTGTCCTTTAGAGCTTGAAAATATGTTGGAACATAAACACCTGTCGCATTGCTTGTTGTGTATGGACTGAGTCTTCACTCAGGTCCGTGCTTCAAGCGGGAAGCACGGACCTCTCCCATTGGCTGAGCCGTTTGACAGCCGGCTATAAAAGGCGGCTGTCAAACGGCATCAGCTGTTGCCGCTCCAGCTGGCTGCCGTGTTAGCGCGGCAGTAGCGGTAACCCTCTTTACTTATAATAAAGAGTTAAGCTTTTAGCCTTGACCTGGTCTCTGCCTGAGTTATTCTGTCGCTCCACAACACTGGCGACGAGGACGGGATACAAATAAAGGCAAGCCAGGCAAGGGAGAGAATTAAAGGAGCGAAATCACTACCTAGAGCTGAAATCGCTACAGAGTTGCAGACTCTAACCGCGAAGTGCCGTCTCTAACTTGCCTGAGGAGAAACTTCACAGCTGACAGAAGATGACTGCGAATCCGGCATTCCCGCCCTTCAGACCGGCTGCTGAGACGTGGGAGTCATACAAGAAACCGGTTTGACTGTTTCTTGATGCTTTAGACCTGTCAGAAATTTCTGAACATAGGAAGAAGTCTTACTTCCTAAGTTTTTGCGGAGCCACGGTTTTTGACACCGCATCAGCTTTACTGGCCCCTAGATCTATAAGACTATTCCCTGGGAGGAACTGCAGGAAATTCTTTCAAATCACTACTCCCCAAGCCTTCCAGGATTGCTAGGCGCCATGCTTTCAGAAGGCGCATCCAAACAGAGGGGGAAACAATTAATGATTATTTGGCAGCACTGAGAACAACTGCCCTGCATTGTGGGTTCAGAGATTACCTGGACGATATGCTGCTCGATCAGCTAATTTGTGGCGTTAGAGACCCAAAGTTACAAAGACGTTTATTAGCCAAAGGGGATCTAACTCTTAAGCAAGCCTTAGAGGAATCCCAGGCTGCTGAGCTGTCAGCACTCTCAGCAGCTGAAATTCAGGGAAAACCCAGCAGGCTAGAAAATCCTACAGTATATTTTGAGGAAGCCTCCTCAGAAACTGGCCCAGAAGAGGCTACTGAGGTAAACCGCCTCAGACAGCCCAATGCAAATCAAAAAGAGTTCAGGCAAGGTATAAGTCAAACCCCACAGTTACAAACAGTATGCTTAAGCTGTGGGGGAAATCACCTCAGAGCATCCTGCAGATTCAGGAATGCCATATGTTTAAGGTGTCAAAAGAAAGGCCATCTGGCAAAATTTGTCAGTCAGGAAAAAACCTTCAGCCAGCCACAAAGACCACAGAAACTCATTCAATATCCCAGGCAAATTGAGACTGTTTCACTTGCTATCAGTTTAAAATTCAAAAAATTAATAATCTAACAAAATTAGTGTCACTGTTTCTATAGAAGGTAGACCCTGCAAGATGGAGGTTGACACCGGCTCTGCATTGTCCATCATCTCATGGGACACCTTAAGAAGCTACTCCCCAGAATGTCAAGACAGAAAATTCCAGCCTGCAACCTAACACTTCGGGACTACCAAGGCAGAACCATCCCTGTCATCGGAAAAGGCAAGTTCCTAGTCCATTTTCAAGGGTTTAAGGGTCACTTGCCTCTAGTGATAGTGGATGGTGTCCTCCCAAGCCTATTGGGACTAGATTGGTTCCCAGCCCTGGGCCTCCACATAGGGGGAATCCACGCCATTAACAATTCAGAAGTTGACTCCCTGTTCAGGGACTATGCAGACGTATTCAGTGAGGGCCTAGGCTGCTACGTGGGAACCCCAATATCTTTCAGGGTAGACTCCCAGGCAGTTCCAATTCGTTTGAAGCCCCACAGAGTCCCTTTTGCAATTCGTCCTCAACTAGACAAGGAACTTGACAAATTAATCAAACAGGGCATTCTGCAACCAACTGACTTCTCAAAGTGGGAGACCCCCATAGTAACTCCTTTAAAAAAGGATGGACACTTGAGGATCTGCTCAGACTACAAGTCATCAATAAACAGATATTTACAAGTTAGTGCGTACCCAGTCCCTGTGGTACAACATTTACTCCATTCCCTTGAGCCTGGGTCCATTTTTGCAAAGTTGGACATGTCCCAGGCGTATCAGCAGTTTCCTGTTGACGATGAAACTGCTGAACTGCAAACAATAGTAACCCACAGAGGGGCTTTCAAATGCACACGTCTACAATTCGGAGTTAGTGTGGCCCCTGGAATTTTCCAATCCCTTATGGAACGAATACTGCAAGGGTTACCAGCGTTGTGCCTTACTTTGATGATATTCTGGTATCTGCCACCAACCAACAACAATTACTACAAAGGGTCAGAAGTGTACTTGACCGTTTCAGACAATCTGGTCTCAAGCTAAAAGGGAAAAATGCACCATAGCCACTCCACAAGTGGAATTCTTAGGTTACAAAATTGATGCAAAGGGTATTCACCCAACTGAGTCAAAAGTTAAGGCCATTCACGATGCGCCTACTCCTACAAACAAAACTGAGCTTCAAGCTTTCCTGGGCCTCTTGAATTTCTATGCATCGTTCCTGCCCCATAAAGCTTCTGTCGCTGAGCCACTTCATAGACTTTTAGACAAGCATTCGCCATGGCACTGGGGACCAAGGGAAACTATTGCTTTCAAACAAGTCAAGTCATTGTTAACTTCAAAGGCCGTCTAATCCAATTCAATAAAGACTTACCACTCATTCTAGCAGCCGATGCTTCTCCATTCGGAATCGGGGCTGTCCTGAGCCACAGACTGCCCAATGGTGCAGAAGCACCTATAGCTTTCTTTTCAAGGACACTATCTTCCACTGAACGCAACTACAGCCAGATTGACAAGGAGGCCTTGGCTGCAGTGGCTTCAGTGAAGAAGTTCCATGAATTCCTCTACGGGCACCATTTCGAACTGATAACTGATCACAAGCCACTGCTAGGCATTTTATCCGGCTCTAAACAGACTCCCCAGATTTTGTCCCCAAGGATGACCAGATGGACGGTTTTCCTGGCTGCGTATTCCTACACTCTAATCCATCGATCCGGGAAAAGCCTTTCCCATGCTGATGCACTCAGCCGCTGTCCCCTGCCAATGCCAGTCGTAGACCCAGCACCTGCAACCACAGTCTTTCTTATCGACGATCTCAAGCTTCCAGTCACTGCTGCTGACATCGCTGCCCATTCAGTCAAGGACCAGGTAATATCCCAAGTCCTGGACTGGGTAGGGAGGGGGTGGCCTACGGCCCCTTATCCTTCAGACTTCCTACCCTACAAATTACGCCAGCAGGAACTTTCCTCCTTGCAAGGCTGTTTGCTATGGGGAACCAGAGTAGTCATTCCCCACAAATTACAAACCTCAATACTGAAGGTTTTGCATGAGGGCCACCCAGGGATTGTGAGAATGAAGGCCCTCGCCCGCAGCTACGTATGGTGGCCAGGCATGGATGCCCAAATCTCTAATTGGGTAAATTCTTGCCAGGCATGCCAGGCCTCCAGGGCATTACCACCAGTAACCACCCCTAGGACCTGGGAGGAAGCAAGTAACCCCTGGTCCAGGATACACATAGACTTAGCAGGCCCTTTCCATGGGCGCACTTTCCTGGTGGTAGTAGATTCGTATTCAAAATGGTGGAATTAACTTTAATGCACTCCACCACTACAGAGGCAGTCAGCAAAGCACTGACTAGGATATTCGCCACACATGGCCTTCCTGATTCTGTCGTGTCTGACAATGGCCCCCAATTCACCTCCTGTGAGTTTGAAATGTTTTTAGCAAGTTTGAGCATCAGGCACATACTAGTAGCCCCTTTCCATCCTGCCAGCAACGGGCTGGCTGAGAGGGCAGTTAGATCTGCTAAAGAGGTGTTACAAAAATTGGGTCCCTCTAACTGGCATGACAGGCTGGCCCAATACTTATTGAGCCAACACACTACACCCTGTGCCTCTACTAACAAGTCACCAGCCGAAATATTAATGGGACGCCGGCTGAGGACCACCTTGGATAGGCTGCACCCAAATTATGCCCCTTTGCTTCCCCTTGGGTCAAACAGCCAAGACAGAGGGTTCCTGGTTAATGACAAGGTATTTGTCAGAAATTTCACTGGGCAACCACTATGGTTACCAGGGCTTGTGATAGCAGTAACTGGTCCCAAGTCTTACAGAGTCCAGTTAGCTGATGGGCGGACCTGGCGGCGTCACGTGGACCACCTGAGGAAGCGTTGGAGCACTGCACCCAGAGGTCATCTAGACGGACCCCATGCAGAAGCAACCACACCATTCGACGAAACCAGTTGCCAACCCACCGGGGACAACTACCTACCAGATGTGGAAGCTCACCAAGGTGCAGACCCGACTCCAGACAGTCCAGCAGCCTCTCCATCGCCTGGAAATACGCAGAGAGCTCCAGACAACAATCCAGCGCCATCTTTGACGGAGCCTAGAAGATCCGGACGAATTCGCAGGCGTCCGACGTATCTGAAGGACTACGCATGTTCCTCACTGGGAGGGAGGAGTGTTGTGTATGGACTGAGTCTTCACTCATGGTCCGTGCTTCAAGCGGGAAGCACGGACCTCTCCCATTGGCTGAGCCGTTGACAGCCGGCTATAAAAGGCGGCTGTCAAACGGCATCAGCTGTTGCCGCTCCAGCTGGCTGCCGTGTTAGCGCGGCAGTAGCGGTAACCCTCTTTACTTATAATAAAGAGTTAAGCTTTTAGCCTTGACCTGGTCTCTGCCTGAGTTATTCTGTCGCTCCACAACATTGCTAATATCAGTATTATATGATAAAGTATTGGTCTTGGGCAATTGGTTAGAGTGGTTCCATAATCATTGCGATGTAATAGTGCGAATGGTTAGTGGTGGGATTCAAATTTTTTTACTACCAGTTCTGTGGGTGTGGCTTGGTGGCATGACAGGGCAAGGATACTGTAAAATCTCCAGTCAGTGCAACCATGTAATTCACATCAATCTTGTCATATTCCAATGATGTTGGTGCTGCACCAATCGTAGAGGTGGCATCTCCTAACTACTCAAAACTTCCACTACCGGTTCTCCAGAACTGGTTAGAACCTGCTGAATACCACCTCTGCGAATGATGCAGCACCAACGTCATTTGGAATATGACGAGATTGATGTGAATTACATGGCTGCAATCATTTGTGTGATGACATCATGACATGTATAACATCAGTGTAATTCTTTTATAACTGCCATAATTGTTTTTTTCTTGAATTGAAGAAAGATGATAGATTGGAAATGTGATATTATTTCAGGTGATAAAGAATTACTTTCAGAAATGATTGATCTATCTGTTTTGAAAAAAAAGCAGTATTTTCTATTAATCAAGGATGCAGCAGTATGTCTTACTATGACAGAGATTTTATAAAAAAACCTTGTATTGATTATATTATACTAGTGTATGTATTAATAAACATGTGACTACTGAAACAAATAGATACATATATTTATAGGCACATGCACATACATATTCCTCCATTCCTGTGTATGTGTGTATATATAATGAATATTTTTGTTGTAATGTCACAGACACACAAATCTCAGTCATCTATCATCTATCTATATATCATCTATCTATATATCTATGTATCTATCATCTATCTACCTACTTACCTACCATCTCTATCTTCTGTATGACTGTGTGTGTGAGTTTGTGCGCGTCTGTGTGTATCTCTTTCTTTTTTCTATTTCGTAGTCTATTTGGGGCTGTTTCGTTTTTTCTATTTTTTTCTTTTCTTTTAGTTTCTAATACTTTTTCCACTTAAGATTAATACCTTTTTCATCAATTGTGTGGAGTAGTTAGTGTTCTTAGGTGATTTGTCATTTTGTGGTGTGTGATTTCTAAATAAAATTTGGGAAAGGACAAAGAACTGAAGGCAAATATTGTAGGGGTTGAGGGATTTTTAGCAGCTGTCCATCTCCTATGCCTTCCCTATGATGTTAGCATCATTCCCCTTTGAGTGCCAGGCAGTAATATTTTTCTGTGCAGCTAGGCATTTCAAATCTAATATGAATTTAATGATTAAGCTACTGCTTTCCTTTTGGCTGATGAGTTTTATTGTACTATGCCCCACTCTGCGATCTAGTCTGATAAAGGTGCTCTTTCAAAATGTTTTACACGTATAAAATAAGTCAATTAATTTTGTGCATATAGCAGCTCTTTATAAATCTAAAATGGCTGCTGAGTCCCAAGGGCAATGAAATGCAAAGACTCAAATCATTATTTTTGCCCCATAGTTTTCATCAAGTTAACTGGCTGTGTTGCACAGAACCTTTCTTCTGCATTGTCCTTTGGTTTGATAGAAAATCAAAGGAGAACAAATAATAGTTCTCGGTGAAGGTCCCCTTTTGTATTGTACATTCACCTCTCTGATGGATTGCCAGTTTCTTCAACTACCTTATCTCAAATAAGATCATTTTTCAGAGCAGGAAGAGCAGGAAGAGCAGGCAGCCAGGGAGTCTGTAGAACAGAAATCACTCAGAAAAAGAAACAGTGGCATCATCCTCCAGCAATTCTCAAGACTCAAGTGTAATCATACACCCCAGGAAATGCAAAACAAATGCTAAAGTTCTCTGAGAATGAGGTACAAGGCTGGGGGGGGGGGGGGGGTGGAGAACCCAAAGCGTTGCAGGAAAGCATATTATTACTATGGACCTCAGCTGGTAGAAACTCTCAACTGACTTGGGGTGCTTGTAGAAGCTAAGTTTGGATGTCTCAGGCTTATAATTAAACTACAAATTAAAAAAGAATCCTAGAAGACAACAATATCAAATCACTTATGTAACATTATCAAACAAATTGTGCTGATCGAGTAGTGTTGCCAAGAATTGAGCTCAGCAAAACTTTGCCTTTCTTATCTTGGAGCAAATAATTCATAGATTGTCAGCATGTTTATTATTGATGCTATTATTACAATGCCATATTTATAATGTAGTTTATGCAACTGTACTATAAAATATCCAAATATGCCACATGTATTGTGTTATCTTTAATGAATGAGGTGGTAGTCTAGAGGTGGAGCTATCACCTCACAATCAGGAGGCTGTAAATTTGACCTTAGGTAGCAGCTGATATTTCTCTCTCTACGTACAAAGAGAAATATCTGCTATGAACTCCATGTAGGCATTAGGAAGGGCATCCGGCCAGTAAATACCCAACTCCATTTAATCCACCCAAATCCATCCCCATGCAAGGGATGACAGGGTTGTTTAAAAATGTATTATGTTTAACACTGTAGCTAAATTTGTGGTCTTAAAACACAGATCTGATGGTCTTCTGGAAGAATAATAATCCTAAAGCAGGCCAACCAAGATGTGACAGATGTGATTGGGAAGGGATCAGTGGTGGTATGCTAACGGTTTGCCTCGGTTCGACCAAACTGGTAGTAAAAAAAGCCTCTGACAATCACCTGAGAGGAACGGAAAAAGCCTCCAACCATCAGCTGAGAGGAGAAACAAGAGAAAGTGTAGGATTGGCCCTCCCATCTGCCCCTTCACTTTTCTTTATTTTCTTTTATTTATTTTATTTTGTCAAACTATTATTAGATAACATATAAGTATAAGCATGGTTATAAATAGATGAAATGGATATGAATAAGAAAAAAGAAACAATAGGACAGGGACGGTAGGCACGTTTTGGTGCACTTATGCACGCCCCCTTTATCCTCTCAGCTGATTGGCGCTGCAGGCCTCAGCTGGTGTGTGGAAAGCTGCGCACATGTTAGGTGCATGCGCACACATGATAATTGAACCAGGAGTGGAACAGATAGGATCCCACTTCTGGAAGGGATTATACCATGAAATGACATTTTCTTTCCATTTTCCTTGCAGAGTTCCACTCCACCACTAGCCAGTCATTTTTTGAGGTTAGTTTCTTGATAAAGTTTCTGAGCAAGAGTTACTTTTGGAGATCTAGCCAATAAAGAGGTTTGAAAGAACCAGACGTTTGTGCTACTCAAAGCAGCATAGCCTTAGAAGACAGTACCACAGACTGGAAGGAATTGGCAGGTCCAGATCAGCTAAAAGTAGCTAATAAGATATCAGCCTGATTTCACTCCACCAGATCCATTTGATTGTGACTCCATTAAATAACTGCAAAGGTACATCTGATCATACTCGTAGTAAATCTGCCACTGTTTGTTGGCTGTGTAAGGTGGCAAATACTACTTTAAAAACTCTAGAATACAGTAGTAGCCAAACATTACTTTAGGTATGGGTTGGGACAATGTCACAGGGACACAGAAGAAAAAGAGATTGCCATGGACAGAAAAAACCACCATTGTAATTCCTTAATTACAGCAGAGTGGCTTCACATATGAACAGCAGAAGTGGCATGAATGTGATTTTCTGAGCTTCTTTGTAGCTTCGGGTGTAACATTGCCTGCTATTTTTATCTTTTGCTTATTGCTTTTTAATATTTAATTACTTAGTTTTCTGCAGTCCTTCCATTCTTGAGGAGTCCTCTGCCTTTTGCAGAGGACTGGACTTAATACTGACATCACATATGTTCCTTCAACTTCTTCCCGGCCTTGTGGCCTGCAAAATGATAAGATATGAACAATAATTCAGATCATCAATCCTGATTGGGATCTTTCTGTGGTCACCCTGATGTAGGTGGAAGTCTAAAAGTCTTGGATTTTAAGCATAACAAGAGATTTTGAGAGGGAAATTATCTCCCCAAGGCCCAAGCCTAATGACATCTAAACCTAAATCTAAATTATAAATTTATAAACATGCCCAGATCAGAAAATAAAACAATATAGTTTAGCTTTTACCAAAATGCTCAACTGAGAGAATAAGTCAAGCTTTTTTTTTCTAATTTAAGTAACTCACATTGTTATCTCATAATAAAGAAAGATAAAGGAAAGGATATTAAACATTCAGGAAGGTGAGATTTTATTAATGGACAATGTGAGTATTCAGAAATCCTTCTACTTTTTTTTATTCACATTTCTATAAAAAGCAGGAAGTTTCCCTGGAAATGATTGATGAAATTTGAAAAAACAGAATTTATCAAAAATTTTCACAATCCCAGAAATAAATTCTGAATAGCCCTATAATAACCATCAATATATCAGAAGCTATACAAAGATTAAAATAGAATTGGATTTATGTACTAATAATGAATATTCTAGTAAGCTAGAAAAAAAAGTGGAATAAATAGTATTTACCACTAGATGGACTTGCAACTGGCTGACAAACTGTACTCAACGAGTAGTCCTTAATGGGTCTAAGTCTACATGGAGGGAAGTAAGCAGTGGCGTGCCACAAGGTTCTGTCTGAGGCCCAGTACTCTTCAATATCTTCATTAACAACTTAGATGAGGGAATAGAAGGGGAATTTACCAAATTGCAGATGATACTAAGCTAGCAGAAATAGCTAACACCCAAGAAGATAGGCTCAAGATCCATCTGGATCTTGACAGACTAGAACAATGGGCCATTTGCTGTTGGCTTCCTTGGCAATTTCTTGAATGGGGTATTACCGGTATTTACTTGATGGTTGGTTTGATGTTAAGCTTGGAGTTAATCTATGCTGATCTGGGTGCTGATTGCTGGTGGAGAGATGCTTGGGGTTTTTTGTGTGTGTTCTGTTTGGGCTGGGTGATAGTCTCTTTGTATAGTCCATACATGTTGTGAATGTCTATACATTGATGACTGATTTGTCAGGCTTCTAGAAATTCCTTTGCATTTTGGACTTGTTTTTGTGGTGTGGAGACAATAACTTGGTCCTCAACACCAATAAGATCAAGAAGCTTATAGTGGACTATAGAAGGAACAGATTAGACACCGAGCCCTTGCTTATCAATGGAGACAGAGTGGAGCAAGTGGCCAGTTTTAAGTTTCTGGGTGTTATCATAAAAGAGGACCTGACCTGGGGTGCTCACATTGCAGAAATGGTCAAAGGGCCCAGCAGAGATTATACTACCTACCTGAGACTTCTCTGGTGGCCTTCTACCACTGCACCATAGAGAGTATCTTAACTTACTGCACCTCTGTATGGTTTGCCAATTGCACATAGGACAGCACTCCAGAGGGTTAACGTCATTACTCAGAAGATCATTGGTTGCCCTCTCCCCTCTTTGGAAGAGCTTTATAGCTCCCGCTGCCTTAAGAAAGTTCAAAACATTCTCAAGATCCATCTCATCATGGGAACCCTTTTCTTTGAACTTTACCATCTGGCAGATGGCACAGGATAATAAAAACAAGGACAAATAGGCTGAAAAACAGCTTCTATCCCAGGGCAGTAGCTCTTTTGAATTCTACTGTATAGTGCAATATTAATGCAATATCAGGGGTTTTCAATTCAACGTATCGAATGTGAAGGATGTGTGTTTGTGTTTATTTTCAGTCATAATGTACACTGAAGATGGTATTTAATTTCATTGTATGAGTTGCAACGACAATAAACTAAACTAAACTTGATTTGGTCTAGGATGGTCACATTTTCCCAAATTAAACTATGGTTAAATCTATCTATATGTTATGAAATTAAAGACTTTTCATCATGTCTTCTGACTGCTAGTTGGTGTTCATGGATGCGTTCTGCCAGAATAATGTATAATACATATTTTGCGATAATATCAAGCTTGGATTACACTAAATAGGCAGACTTAAATATTTTGATACAAACTGACACAATTTCATCTTTATTGCTTTACATTTTTTCCAAGTGGGATCATAGCTACCTTCATCATATTCTTCTGAGAACGTGCAACAGAAATGGAGAAAATCTTACTCATCTGTCCTGACCTGGTGCAGAAGCATGAAGCCATGCTCACAGCCCCCTTTCCTGTGATGTTCTATTGGCAATGATATTTTGTAAATTGGACTGACTTGCTCAGATAAATTGCTAAGATAATTTCCTTTCTTTCTTTCCCCAATCAGTACTCTCAACCCTTCTTCCTCAAGAAAATTGATCAAATTCTTCTGTTGTTTATTCTATCTCTGCTATCGGTAAATCAAAGTACTAACGCTGCTAGCTGAAGTTTATTCCCTTTTCAGTTATTTGACTTCCTGGAATATCTTCCCTTGACCTTCACAGCCAAACCTGAACTGTTTTTACTCTGTCTCCACTTTTACTGAGGCACCTGCACTCTCTTGGATCTTTCTCTTCAAAATTATGGGACATAACAAGTACACCTCTTGCCTCTCTTAAATCTTCCAACACTGAACTTCTGAAAAATCCAGTTATGTTGTACAATCAATAAGAGCAGACATAAAAGCAAAAACCCAATTATTTGAGGGTGGGATGGGGTGGAAATTGACTTGTGGCAACCCATTTTGCTATGACTGAGCAATAGAACAGATACCTACTTTTTATTACTGTTATTATAAATGCTTAGGTGAGAAATATTTCTTTAAACCCACACAATTTGATTACAGCTATGTTTTGAATGGCTGCATTACTCAATGTATCTGGTAAATTATTATATTACAAGAAGCCCTGAAAAATGAGTTTTCAGTATCTGGGAGACATGTTTGCATACTAGAACACCTACCTCTGCATAAAATTTTAATATGACAGGTGTCCCAACCTGACAGATGCTTATGACCACAAATTAATATTCTCTGTCTAATACAAAAATGAATGTGTCAGAAGGGCACCTGGTTTCTCATTCTGTTGCAAATTTTAATACCAATTTTTATCCTCTTTAGGAAAGAATTGGAAAACGGACAACAAGTCTATTATTTTCTGACCTAGCATACAGGAACATTAAATATTTGGCAGAATTTTAAACTTCCTTTGGTATAAATTGGACAGTCTAATATTTTAGCTAATTTGGAGATGGGCTGCATGAATTCTTTTCTAGGTTGATAAAATTGTTTAATTTTTTGTCTTAATACTATAGTAGATGACATATTGATTGGTTTTTTGCAAATGTTTATATATTTCTTCATTATCAGGCTCTAGGTGGTTTACAGATGGAAAACATGAAGTGAAAGCAACTCAATTTCTCTAAATCATGTAAATTAAAACCACCATAAATCTGAATATAAACTTACAAAAATCAATCATCCAAAATCCAATAGAGAAAAGGCAGTCCAATAGACACTACTTAATGCCCAAATGTCTGATGAAACAATTTGTTCTGATCAACCTATTGAGGAGTAACAGTGTGGAAGCACTTTATCACTCACTAATGATAGAGCAACCACAGAGTAGGTCTGCCTTTGAATTCCTACTTCACTTACTTCTTACAAGGTGGGACTAAGCATCTTTTCCCAGATAGACCATGGTAGACATTATCAAGAAAAGATGATCCCAAAGCTAATGAAGCTAAGCCAAAGCAGAGTGCATTGCAATACTGGGAGTTCATGTCACTAGGATTTCCCTCTTCAAGAAAGGCTGCAACATATACAGCAGCTTAAAAAAATGGTCAAAAGTTTCCCTGGCCATGAAATCCACCTACCAATCAAACAAGCTCAATAAATGAAAGCCCTCAAGCTGAAGACTTGAAGACATGAAAGCCCTCAAGCTGAAGACAAATTGCTAAATTCCATTGTATCTTGTTTTGTCCTCACAATCTTAAAACATCTAATCAGGACTCCCATTCCACTTGAGTTGAGTTGGGAATACATAACTCAGTGTCATCTGCATAGTGATCATGCCTCATTCCAAACTGGCAGATGACTTCATCCAATGGTTTCATGTAGCCTTTCCCACTGGAACAGCCAGAGATTCTGTTTGATATTTTTTATTACTATTAGCAGGAACCCATTCATTCAGGAAGGTTCTGAAGGAAATCATGGTCAATGTTATTGAACACTATTGACAGGACCAAAAGAGTCATACTCCCTCCACCTATATCACAATGAAGATAATCCATCGGAGAAATGAAGACTATTTTCATCTGACACCTAGCAACTAAAGGACCACCTGAAGGAACCAACTGGAGCACAGATCCAGGCAATGAATTTGTACTGCAAAAAATCATTTCCACTTCCTCAGTCTCCATAGGGTCAATTGAGTCCCAGATAACTTTGAAAGATGTTATCCTGGTCACCTCGTAAGAGTTTGCAGCTATGTTTTGAATTGATGGACAAATGTGAGTGGAAAATATTTACAACTTTGTCATATTACTGATTGATGTTTTAAATCTTAAATGACACGCTTGTGATTTCCCCAGAAATTAAAAAAAATAAAGATACCAACTATATATATTAGCAATGAGGACATGCACAAAATGAAGCTTTTTAGGAATGTCCAACAACTCTTAACTGATGTTCTGTGCTGGCATTCTATGCTATCCAATCATGTATGATTAATAGTTATGGAATAGATGGGTTATTGTTTCAAGATCATAAAAGAGAACTACATCTAGTAGTTTATTGTTTTAGAAGTTACAGATGCAGAAATTTTCCATCCCCAAATTGAAAAGAAGAAGATTGCAACAGGGTAGATATTTGAATGAGTTTTAAAATATCATTTTGGATTGAATCCTTTCAGCTTATATACAGATCATAACCCCTTGGTTCCTTGCAAGTGGAAACATTTGGGGCAGGTAGAAAAATGCCAGAGACTTTTCCAGATGAAGAACTATAAATTTTCATGTTTACTTCTAGCAAACCTGCTTCTCAAAGAAATATTTTGTCTTGACATCCTCTAAAGCCGTATGATTTATTTTCAGGGCCTTTTGCCGTTTGCCTTTAACTGTAGTTCAGACATGGCTGAGATTGCTTTCATATTGCCCATACTTCAGTCAGGTTTATTTACTTACTTTATTAAATTTATTACATCCACCCATTCCAACAGACTCTGGGCAGCTTAAAAAATCAATACAAAGATAAAACAATTGAAAAAAAAAACAAACTGCCTGGTCTGAAAACAGCCATTTACAGCACAACAGCCCTTCCCCCAAATATTAATCCCAGCCCTGGGACCAAAACCAAGTTTTTAGACGTCTCAGAACCTCAGGAGAGTGGAGGCATTCTCTTTCTCTGATGGAAAGGTGTTCCAGATTAGTGAGGAAACATCACACCTGAGGCACCCCATAAGTCAAGAGCTGCTGGCACAACCTTTCCCCTCTGTCAAGATCAACTGGGACTGACCACTGAGGAAGGAAAAAATCCACCACAACATAACATAAAATGTCCCATTCCCAACTCCCCAGTAGGTTCAGAAGAATACTGAGGGGTATTGATAGCCACTGAGAAATCAAAGAGAACAAGTATGGATTCAATTCCTCCATCTTACCAAAGGTCTTTTGTAAGTATGACCTGTACTGTTTCCATATTTTCCACATAGCCTGAAGCTAGTTTGGGACAGGTTCTGATGGTCCATTTCCTCCAAGATCCTCTATAATGATGTCTGACCATCTTCTTCACAATCTTTCCAACAAAGGGACTTATTGGAAACTGATGAATAATTGTCCAAAACAGAGAGGTCCAGCAATGGCCTTTCAGGATGACATATACAGTATCACTGCTTCCTTCAAGGCTGGAGAGACCATCCATTCTCCCAAAGAGAAGATACCCACCAAATCCATCCTTTAGTCACCTCCTAGTCCCCAGCAGGGACCAAAATCTAAGTTAAAGTGGCTGAGTTTATATATTTGAGGCCTGTCCACTTCTTTGAGAATCATGGAATCAAACTCAGCCTGGATGAGACCATCCTCACAAGACCATGATGGACATCTCACTTGCACCTGCTCAATCGGAGTTCAACTCTGACTGAACCTGAGCAACTTTTTGTATCAAATAGTATGATTCTTCTTTGCTGTGGTCCTGGAGATAATTTTAAGGCCCAGCCCTCACAACAGGGAATGGACATTTTATCTGGCATGATGGACTTGTGAGAGCTACGAATATAAATTCACCCAAAGTTTAACATTGTGAAGAAACCAAAATTTGTTTTCTGTGGGGACAATGAATTAGAAAGGACTCATGGTAGATTTATTTGGTATATAGTAACAGCAGCAATATTATTGTATGTGCAATGATGGAAGAATAATGAGATCTCAACAATGTAGAAATGGACTATGAAAATGTCAGAATTTACAGAAATGGCAACACTGACCAGTTAGGTCAGAGCAAAAAGCAGCAAGATTTTTTTTTTGAAAGAGTAGAAAGCTCTTCATCTTGGTCCTTGCACAAGCCCCCTGCTTCATCTTGCCCAGTAATAGGGAAAGAGCGAACACCACTTCAGACAAATGGTTGTCCAATCTCTTCTTAAAAACTTCCAGTGTTGGAGCATTTACAACTTCTGGAGGCAAGTTGTTTCATTGATTAATTGTTCTAACTGTCAGGAAATTTCTCCTTAGTTCTAAGTTGCTTCTCTCCTTGATTAGTTTCTACCCATTGCTTCTTGACCTGCCCTCAGGTGCTTTGGAGAATAGCTTGACTCCCTCCTTTTTGTGGCAGTCCCTGAGATAGTGGAACACTACTATCATGTCACCCCTAGGCTTTCTTTTCATCAGACTAGACATACCCAATTCCAGCAACTGTTATTTATATGTTTTAGCTTCCAGTCCCCTAATTATCTTTGTTGCTCTTCTCTGCATGAAATTATAGTATGGCTGCTATAATTTCAGTATAAACCTATTGCAGGATACAAACCAGGGGTGGGATTCAACTGATGTTACTACTGATTCAGTGACTACGTTTTGCTGCATGTGCTTGTACAAAACCTTAAGCTGTGTGCCGCCCGGACAGCTGAAAAGTGCTGTGCACAGGTGCGCAGCATTTGAAAAGCCACTTTTTTCCTGCTTTTTCAACCTCAGCTGTGCCACGCAATAGAGCTGAAATTGAAAAAGCAGGAAATAAAGGACAGGTAAGAGCCCAGGTGGGTGGGTGGGCCAAACAGCAGCAAACACAGAACCAGTTCGGTGTCTGCTGCCCTTCAGAGCTATCGGTTCTATACAGCCGGGCAGAACCGGTAGCACCCTACCCCTGATACAAACTCTTTAACAGTGCACTGAAAACAATACCATGGTATTGTTCTATCCCCTCAGAAACCTTTTCCAGTTCTCCTTCCTAAATGATAACCTTTTTTTTCTTGTTTAAAAATGCATGAACCATTTTAATCACAAAAAAGGGAGTTGTTTGAGATTCTAACCTTTCTTTTTGTGAAATTCAGGCCTTTTGGAGATGATCTCTGGGTAAATGCCATTATGATTCTATTAAGGTTAATTTTCAGACAGACAGCAAAGGGCATGGTGAGAGTGGAAAGTAATTATAGAGAACAGGGCACATCTGCTTTTCAATGCCTCTTCAATGTCAACAGCAGCAACACCCAAATGAGTTAATTCTGTGCTCCAGCTTCCTGTCAATGGACTGGAGGCTGTTATAACGATATATGTCAGCCTTGGAGTCACTGATCTGTGAGCAAGGAGAAATTAACATTTAAACTGTAAATATTCTGAAAAAAAAATAATCCTGAAAATTATGGTCATGTCATGGATGCATTCACTTATTTATTTGTTTGTTTGTTTATTTATTTTAGGAAATTTATATTGCTGCCTATTTGCACATAGCTACTCAAGGCAGCTTACAAGGATATAAAAAACTCATATAAAAACCATAAAACTAATAAAAGAGAGAATCATATAATAAAAAAATAAAATAATATAATAAACTAACCCCCAGCCCCAGCGACAATACATCACACGAGCCATTTAACGGGCTCCTTCCCACTCTGTGTTCCACAGGCCTGCTGGCAGAACCAGGCCTTCAGCACCTTCTGGAAGAGTGTTAGAATGGGGGCCATTCTAATCTCTGGGGGATAATGTTCCAGACAGAGGGAGCCACCACAGAGAAGGCCCTTCTTCTGAGCCCCACCAGGTGTATCTCCCTAGGGGATGGAACCCACAACATTCCTTGCTTCCCTCTCAAGTTGGTCAGGTATATGTGTCTGGCAAGAGACGGTCCCTCAGATAACCTGGTCCCAAGCCATGAAGGGCTTTAAAGGTGACAACCAGCACTTTGAATTGCACTCAGAGGCAAATCGGCAACCAATGCAGCTCTTGCAGGAGAGATGATATATGTGCACACCAAGTCTGCATGAAACCATGTGGGCTGCTGCATTTTGCACCAACTGGAGCTTACAACTACATCCTTATTATATGTATTTTTTCAGCACCCATAGTACTGAAAAATTGAAAAGTTTTAGAAAAATTCAAAAACCCAAGAAAACACATACTTAAAACCAATCTAGAAATGACTCTAGAAATGACTAAATCTGTTGACCTGCATAGTTTTTTTCATTTTATCTACTACTAACCTTTTTGGTATTGTTTGTTTTGGCATCAAATATAGCATGTGTAAGATATTTGTTCATGTCTAATGTAGATTCGATGAATAAATCATATTTTGTAATACAAGATATTGTATTGTATTTATCATATACACATATATTTTGGAGGATTATTTTTAGTTCAGTACAGGTAAGCTTGCAACCATTCATTTAGTAACCGGTTACAATAGCACTAAAAACAGACTTACTGTATGACTGTTTTTCACTCTTATGACCATTGCAGCATCTCCATGACCATATGATAAAAATTTAGATGCTTGACCATTGACTCATATTTATGATGGTTGCAGTGTCCCCGGGGTCATATGGTCACCTTTTGTGATCTTCTGACAAGCACAGTCAATGGGGAAGACAAATTCACTTAACAACCATGTTACAAACTTAATAACTGCAGTGATTTACTTAACAACTGCAGCAGGAATGGGGCAAAGTTGCTTAACAACTGTCTTGCTGAGCAACAGAAATGTTGGACTCAATTATAGTCATAAGACCAGGACTTACCTGTATGTCACCTTCTGTTTCATAGCAAGGAGCAGAAGAAAGAACAGGTGTGTCAAACTCGAGTCATCATGTCGTCATCATGTGACGTATCGTGACTTTTCCCCCTTCGCTAAACTGGATGTGGGGGCGTGGTCAGCCCGTGAGGCATCCAGCCCACGGGCCACGAGTTTGACAGCCCTGCTGGACAAAAAGAACTCAAAACCTAGTAAAAAGAGTGAGGAGAATTAAGCCCATTAGGAAATGCTGTATTAGCATATAGGCACAGCATGGAAGAATCCTGGCAATAGAACAGAATGAAAAGGCTTTCCAATATCTCTTCATGAGAGAGTTTCCAGGTGTTTTGAACTCAAATTTCTGATTGTTATTTAATTATTGCAGGTGATAGATGGGTAGGAAAGTGAGGCTAAAGGGCTTAAAACAACAAATATGAATGCTACTTTTTCAAACTGGAAGCTCATCTGCAATGTTCAGAAACATTGGTTAGCCTAGGGTGTCAAACTCACATCATCATGTTGTTGTCACATGACGTAGCATGACTTTTTCCCCCTTCGCTAAAACCGGGGTGGGCCTGGTCAGCATGTGAGGCATCCAGCCCATGGGTCGCAACTCTGACACCCCTGGGTTAGCCATTTTCAAAAGCATCAGTCTGTGGCCAATATAAATCAGGGGTTCGCAATGTAGTGACTATATGCTCCAATATATCCCTACACATCTCCCTTGGTGCACATGTAATGCCCTTGGATGCCCCATGACTCCTGTTCTTTCTCCTTTCCCTGCTCTTCCCTCTCCTTCTCCTTCTCTTCCTCTTCTTCCTCCTCCCTCTCCTCCTCCTAATTTATGTGATGAAAGAGCATCTCACAGTGACAGAATGAAATTGCTATGCCAGGAAAATTAATGATCATTTCTTCTTGCTTTCTTATTATGATTGTTAACCATAGTATCTTTGTTCGAAAGCATTTTAGACACTTGAGTTGAAGCTTGTCTTAACCTCAGTTCAAATTATTGCAACCTGACCTAGGAAACCAGACAGTTCCCAGCACAGACATGTAAGTATATTTCACCAGCTAACAGTGACTGACAAGAGCTACAGATTTTCTGAGCACTTCTCAGCTATTTTTCACCCAGCTAACAAGCACCATTGAAATAAAATGTGACTTCCCAAATCTCATCGAACTGCTAGATTCTAGGGATAAGGAAACACAATATTGCATACTATATCACCTAATTAGCATTACATGTTCAAGTAGTTCTCCATGTACAACAGTTTAATGAATGTTCAAAGTTACAACGGCACTGAAAAAAGTGACTTATGACCATTTTTTACACAACTGTTGCAGCATCCCCATGGTCACATGATCAAAATTTAGAGGCTTGGCAACTGATAACAGATAACAGATAATCAGAGTTGGACGGGAGACCCTACACCATTTCTGACAAATGGCAATCCAATCTCTTCGTGAAGGCCTCAAGTGATGGTGCTCCCACAACTTCCGAGGGCAAGCTGTTCCATTTTCAGTGTCCGGGTGGGTTCATTTGATCACCTTTTACGACTTTCTAACAAGCAAACTCAATGGGGAAGAGAAATTCACTTAATAACTGTGTTACTAATTTAACAACTGCAGTGATTCAATTAACAATTGTTACAAGAAAGACCGTACAATGGGGCAAAAATCACTTAACTGCCATCTGGCTTAACAACAGAAATTTTGGGTTTAATTGTTGTAACTACCTGTAATCTTATTTTTTTGGAACCTATTGTAGGAACCTTTCAGTAAGAATGTAAAAAAGATGGCAAGGCATCTTTTTCTCATGTTTGCAAGGACAAATACAAACCATTCCAATATAAGGATATTGGACAGATAGGTGTACTTGAAATTGTGAGATTATATCTCAACAATAGTCCATGATGAACATTGGCACAAATTTGCCACTCACCTGTTTTCCACTTCATTCCTTGCTACCTTAATTTAACTTTGTATTTTTCTAGTTAGTTTTTTATTTATTAAATTCATTCAATTAGGAAATATATATGCTGCCCATCTCATTGTTAAGTAACTCTGGGTGAGTTAAGCAAAACTACAAATGTTAAAATATTAAAATAAATATTGTTTAAAAGGTTAGCATTGTTCCATTAAAAAAAAGAGAGAAATAGCAACAGTGACCTAATGTGTCATTTTCTAATAAAATAGGGACCTGAGAAATATTCTTGCTTTAAATGAAGATTTCTTCTGTGGATTTATCCAAGCCCTTAAAGCCATTCATATTAAAAGTCATTATTATATCCTTTAGCTTCTTCGGTTGTGTCTTCTTGAATTTCTGCATACCATAGGTTGCTCCAGCTTAATATTTCTCAAGTTTCTATAGTCATGGCTCACTAAATAACCATCTATAGAATATTTATTAATGCTAACTCTAATTCTTATTTTTTTAAATGTCCAAGTTATAAGTCTTTGACTTATAACCATTTGTTTAGTGACTATTCAAACATACGACACAGTGGTGGGATTCAATTTTTTTTACTACCAGTTTTTTGGGTGTGGCTTGGTGGGCATGGCAGGGGAAGGATACTGTAAAATCTCCACTCCCCCCCAACTCCAGGGGAAGGTTACTGCAAAATCTCCATTCTCTCCCCACCCCACTAACCTGCTTTCCAGCTCCGTTCTCCTGTGTAGGGCAACAAAAGAAGACCAGCCGATCAGCCGGGACTCAGGAGGCAGAGAATAGATAGGCATGGGGCCATTCAGAGGTGGTATTTGCTGGTTCTCTGAACTATTCAAAATTTCCACTACCAGTTCTCCAGAACTGGTCAGAACCTGCTGAATACCACCTCTGATGTGACAATGCTGAAAATAGTGACTTACAATCAGTCCTCACAATTATCCCCACGGCAGTGAACCCCACTGTCACATGATCAAAATTTGGGTGCTTGGTAATCAGCATGTATTATGATGGTTACAGCATCCCAACGTCACATAAGTGCCACCTGCAATCTTCCCAAACAGCTTCTGACAAACAAAGTCAATGGAAAGACAGAGGTAATGAGGGCTATAAAGAATCAGTGTTGCATCCAGGTTGGGAGGGCTTTGCCCCAAATACCGCTCTTAGTGGAACAACAGTCTGAGAAGGGCATCAACATCCATAAGAATGTTAAGCTCCACCCCTTCCATGTATGGTTGTGATATCACAAGTGGTTTGCAAAAAGGATGGGGTTTGCATCACAACCCTATTAAGCTACTACTATCATTCTCCCCTCCCCACCATGATGATGCTTCTGGAAAGGCCTGTCTCTATTCCCTCTGAAGCCAGCAGAAATGTAGACCATTATATTATTTTTTATGATGGTCTACACTTCTGCTGGATTTAGGAGCAAAAGATAGAGACAACCCTTTACAGGAGCATCTTCAAAAGGACTGGGGGGGAGCGGGACAGAAAAGGGATAATGTTGGGCTAAAATAGGCCTTGCCCTGATCCAGTAAGGCTATTATAGTATTCTTACAAACCAACTCAAATAACCATTATATACAGCTTCACCAGCACCAATAAAGATACTTCGTTATTGTCTTCTCAATATTGTTGGAGTCTCCATTGTTGCTAGCCTTGTTTATTCTAATTAATTAAGAATTCAGCTTTTGTTGAAACTCTGCCCACGTATTTGCCCCGAAAATGAGGCACATGAAATTAATAGGGTAACGGCAATCTCAATTGTGCCAAATAACTTCCTTTAAGATAAAAGGTTTGCGGCACAAAATTAGTCCAATTAATTTAGCAAGAGTTATATTTGGTTGTTTCCTAATTTCATCCCCTGAAATAGCTTCTGCCTTCTTTCTTTCATAGGAGAATTGTATTTCCCCTTTCTCCTGTATCATTCAAGCAAGAAGATCTGTTCTCATTTTCTATTGCTTGTTTTCCATTCTGGCTGCCACAGGGATCAGCCTTACACACTTTTCACAATGAAGATGCACCTAATTTTCATGCTAACTGCTAACAGAGACATAGATAGCCTGAGCTAAGACTTGGCAATTAGGCCTTGTTGTAACATACAAGTGAAAAGAAAAAGAAAAGATAAACTGTGGAGCATGTAGGTATATTTTTTTGCTAATTGGAAATTAATTAAAGGATTGCATAAATATATATTTACATTTTAATAAAAATTCATCTAATTCACGCCTCTTGTATATAGGAGATGTGGGAAGTCCCCCGCCCTTAGAAGAATGAAATATTTTGAGGATTATTAAAAACATAGGCAGGATAAAATATTTCCCCTAAAAGAGGAATACATTTTTTTTAAGGGAGACAGAAACTCAGAACCCCAGTTCCCTTCCTCCAGGCATATACTGAACTGGGGCAGTTTTTAGAAATGCAGATTTGATAATCTGTTACTCCCGCAGCAAAGTCTGAACAAAGGCAGATTAGCCCTCACTCAAGAGCCAAAACAGCCAAAGCCATTAAGCCAAAATAGGAATTATTGCATCACCTCAGAAACTTCAATCAAACTTAGCTCAGACAAACACCTAGGATTTGTACTTTGCCTATAGAGCCAGCTATGACCCCTATATAACCCCTACATGGCCCTATGGGAGTCTGACAACAGCCAATAGAATACATGTTCTTGCACAAGAACAGGAAGCTCAAGTGCAAAGCCCAAGAGAAGGTATAAATCACCCTCACTCTGAACCCTCTGTAGTCAGTCATCTTTCCAATCAGCCTCCAGACTCCATTTTGTCTCCAGTGCCTTTCTCCCAGCTTGGATCTGGACCTGGATATTTCTCCCAACAGAAACTAATTGAACATTGAAAAACACAATATAAATTCTAAATAACACAACATCAAAACACTGAAGTCAACATCTCACAAAGGAGAAGACTCAGGAGAACCTTCATATTCAAAAGAATGTCAAGTCCCATTAATATCCACCAATGTAGCATTTAAATATCTCCAGCTCAGACTCTTATCTTTTTGGAAACAAATTCTGAAATATGGTCCAGTTATTCTTCCATCTCTGCAAGCTTTCCTGAACATTTTATCCATACGCAATTTCAATCACATAGCAAATAGGACCTGCCACAACCTGAACTATTGTCATTACATAAAAATGATGGCCACTGTGATTAGGTGGCACTAAAATTTGTGTTCGTATCACTGTTAAGTTGCTTGATCATAATGTTAGATGGTAGGGCACGGAATTGTCAAGAGGTTGATTGTAATCTTTATGCCTGTAGAAGGAACTCTGTGGTTGAGATGTGTTTGACTGAGGTTTTAACACATTAGAGGTAACCTTCAAGGAAGGCAAGAGTATTGTGTGCCAGCAAGAGAACTACTTGTTAATTATATTAATAGAATTTAAAACAATAATAATCCAGGGACCATCACCAGGAAAACTGCAGCTAAATCAGTTAGGTGAAGCTGACTACTCATTAGAATTAGAAATTTTGTTGTCTTTTAGGTGATCACATAGTATAAAACCACTATCACTTTTTTGTTAATGTTTAGGGGTATTTTGAAGAAATATTGTTACTAATTTTCTTCCTTTGTTATTCCTTCCTTTTCTCTCATAAACCTGCTTGGACATTTACCACATTTTTACTACACTGGTAAGGTGTGAGTGATTGCATTTGGAAACATTTTATACCAAGATACCAGAAAATATTAATATCCAAATTGATTCTGACAATTATGGAAGAACAGATGCAGAATCATATTGAGCAAAACATTGAAAAATTATGGATTTCAAATTCAAGATGTCTGAGAAATTTAGGTTTTTCATGTGTGAAAAATATGTCCAGTAACATATAAAATATGAACTTCCATATGGATTATTTGTTGGCCAATTATTACGAAAGAAGACATTAACAGAATTAACAATCGACAAATACAAAAATCAAATGAAATGAAAATACACCAGCTGGCACCTTCCTATTTGAAATTCACTTATTAACTAGAATCATGACTGTGTCTGTCTTCTAAGATACTTATTCCTATATAAATATTTTTGCTTAAAATGCATACTCCAATATATCAAAACAAATGGCATACTGTACTAAAAGAACCTTGTATCCTTCCTGAAATTATTTGTTGTTATGCTTTGTTTTATTATTTTATTATGCTAAATTAAGCAGTAAAGAAAAAATACAAAAACATGCAATAACATCAAAGGATCAAAATAACCTCAAAAATGACTCTCAAGCAATTGTTAAATAATAATAAAAAAGAAGGGAGTAGAAATTATATTATAATCAAACAGCTCCAAAATGTGAGTCACATTGCTCAAAAAATTCATCTCTTGCCCCTTTGTCAGAAAAAGACTAATAAAAAACCCCCAATGCATATTCATCACTTTATCACTGCCAACCAAATGTAAATTTCCCCTTCCAGGGTGTATTGTAATGATTTTATACATATTCCCCATATTCATGAAATATTCTTGTGCTTTTGAGAGATTCCAAATATTGCAGATTTAGCCAAGAAAAGAATAATGTAATTCATCAAAACTCACATTAACAACTATATTAACTATCAGCTAAAATGCAACTATAACAGGACAAGACCAAACCATGTGGGTTAATGTTCTAACTTCTAACTTATACCTCCAACAGCAGGGCAGTTACATTTAACCTTATTGGACATTGTTGGAAACATCCAGTATTCATGCAGCATTGTTGTTCTGTTTGTTGTAATATAACCTCCCTTTAAGATATCAACTTTAATTGATAAGGTCCAACCAAGAATAAGACAGTCAACCAGAATAAAGACAAATGTTATTCCCATTAGTTAAAAGGTCAGTAAATACCAATATAAATTTCCTCAGCTTTTTAAATCTTTCTATAAAGAAGTAGCTTAAAGGTAAAGGTTCCCCCTTGCATATATGTGCTAGTTGTTTCCAGTTCTAGGGGGCTTATCTCTGTAACAAAACTGAAGAGCCAGCGCTGTCCGAAGATGACTCTGTGGTCATGTGGCTGGCATGACTAAATGCCAAAGGCATGGAACGCTATTACCTTCCCACCAAAGTGATTCCTATTTTTCTACTTGCATTTTTACATGCTTTCGAACTGCTAGGTTGGCAGGAGCTGGGACAAGTAATGGGAACTCACTCCATTACAGGGCGCTAGGGATCGTAACTGCTGAACTGCCAACCTTTCTGATCGACAAGCTCAGCATCTTAACCACTAAGCCACCGTGTCCCTGAGTAACTTAGAATATAATTCCCCTAAAATCTCTAGCCATTGTCAATTTTCAAAAGCTGCAATTGCATTTGGATTAAATAAAGTACCAAATATTTATTATTCTACAGGTGGTCTTTGACTTACAACCACAACTGAGCCCAAAATTTCTGTTGTTAAGTGATACATTTGTTAAATGACTTTTGCCACATTTTATGACTTTTCTTCCCACAATTGGTTTCCCTATTGACTTTGCTTGCCAGAAGGTTGCAAAAGATGATCACGTGACCATGGTACACAGCAACGGTCATAAATATGAACCAGTTGCCAAGGCATCTAAATTTTGATTCCATGATGATGGGGGTGCTGCAAAGGTCATAACTTTGAAAAACAATTATCGGCCACATTTTTCAGTGCCTTGTAACTTTGAACAGTCACTAAATGAACGGTCGAGGACTACCTGTACTTGCTCAGATATCTAAAATGGACATCTTTTGACAGCACAGACTGTCAACCCTGAGGTTGGTCTGACAGGGCCCATTTTGAGGCTTCAGTGTTGTCACGCTGGAGCTGAGGGATAGGGAGAGGGGAATAGAGATAGTTGGGGTTTGTAGCCAAAACAAAATACTTTCTCCTGGGAACAAAGGACACTCCCACAGGTGATCAGAGAGAGGAGGAATGAAGTTACCAGGCAACCAGATGGCACCTTGATTGGACCATGTGACTGATAGTTTGGGGAAGGGAAAAAACTTTTAATTGGGTAAAAATTGCGGGAACATTCGGAGTCAGCTTTCACCAGCCTGTGCTCCAAAATGATATATCCAATAAAACTATTCCTTGAGGAATCTACCTGACACAGGTTCTTCTGAGTGCCATTGGGACCAAAGCTTAGGACTGTAGTTTCTGCTTTGGGAATACAGCTGATACAACCTCTAAGCACCAGGGAGATATTTAAAAGAAACAAAAGAAAACAGAATCATATCTCAAGACTCTTATCTTTTTTCCGATAGTTCTGCTATCCCAACTACCATTATTTAAACAACATTTCTGTTGTTTCAGCTAAAATGTAATCCTTACATTTTAGTCACATCCCACTTGTCCATCCAGGAATTCAGGGTTCCCCAAATTTGTCCCTTGAGGTTCCCCAACCACTGTTGACTAGAATTGCTTAACATCTTGCAAATTAAATGCTACCTCATGAAATTTACCTTTCAAAGTAGAGATGTTCACATCAGTTTTTCATGACATATCTATGTAACAAAAGTGGAATGGATCTATCAATACCCTTCTTTTTAAACCCCAAATTAATTAGTGAAGGGCTTTGTTTCATTAAGGTTCACTGTGCATTCACCTCCACCTCCAAGCTATTGTTAGTTATTATTAAGTAGCTCCGGGCAAGAGAAATAGTGTAAGCATTCAGCATAAGTGTAGAAACAAGTCCCTTGCAGTCTCATTTTCCTATTCACATTTTCTAAAACTAGCTTGAAATAACAATGCTTTTAGAATATATATTGATATCAGATCATGGATTTCCCAAAGCTCTGCGCATTGCAAAACTCTCGCATATCCAGATGGGCTTGCAAAGGCCTCCACAGTGCAGATGGCCCTGCTCTGCCTGTCAGTATCTTTGCAGTCAGATTTTTGGAGGGGTGAGTGAGCTGTTATGCCTGAATGGGCTTCTCTTATTGGCAACTGGGCTGTGAAAAGAAATGCAACCTTGAAGTCACCACAGAGATCTGTCCTACTTTTTATTTTATTACTATTAACCTTCTCATCACTCCTTTTCACCCACCCCCTCCCACATGTGACTGTATGGCTGTAACTTTGTCACTTGTGTCCTTATGATTTATATTGACAGTTTCCTAGTATGATTTGATTGCTTATTGTACCCTATGATTATTATTAAGTGTTTGTACCTTATGATTCTTGACAAATGTATCTTTTCTTTTATGTACACTGGTGGCATTTGCACCAAAACAAATTCCTTGTGTGTCCAATCACACTTGGCCAAAAAAATAATTCTATTCTATTCTATTCTATTCTATTCTATTCTATTCTATTCTATTCTATTCTATTCTATTCTATTCTATTCTATTCTATTCTATGAGTTCATTTCCTAAATGGGCACACCATACTCCAGCAGATGTCCCCAAACCTGATACTTTCCAGAAGTGTTGGGACTACAGCTTTTATTTACTTTTTTTTTTCAGTGGGAAAGGCAATTCCATAGATCAGGGGTGTCAAACTCAAGGCCTAGAGGCTGGATCCAGCCTGTAGGATGTTTAAATCTGACCCTGGAAACAGTGAAGGACCAGCCTGTGGTGCCTCTGCCAGCAAAAACGGAACTCAGGGGGACCATTTTCACGGGCAGAGGGTTGCAGGAGGCCATCACATCTGAAAATGGAACTCATGAGGACCTCGCGTGGCTCTCCTGAGCTCTGTTTTCATTGGCAGAGAATTGCCGGAAGTCGTCACAGCCGAAAACAGAGCTCAGGAGCCCATTTTTTGCTGGCTGTTTTGTATTTGAATACTTACCCGCGATTGGTTACCGTTTCGGCAGGAAGTCCAAACCCCTGTCATTGGCTGGCGAGCCGCGAGCAGCCTTTATAAGAAAGGCTGCTGCGTCTCCTCGGCAATCGGATTCTTGAAATAAACAAAAAGAACTAAATCACTGAATGCGTGTGCCTCGTTCTTCTGCCGCCAAAACACTGGCGACGAGGATGGGATCGAGACAGCAGTAATTCAAGCGAGTGCGGAGCGGCAAAGATCGAGCGGAAAATGTCCGGAAACAACACACCACCCGAACAGTTTAATCCCGCTAAGGAAGAATGGCAGTCATATGTGGATCGCTTCCTGATGTTCCTAGAAAGCAGCGACCTGAACGGCGTGTTGGAGCAGAGGAAGAGAGCGGTTTTTCTGACTCATTGCGGTCCGACCGTTTTCCGGATGGCAAAAGCGCTAGCGGCGCCCACAGATGTTAAAACATTGACCTGGCCAGAACTAGAAAAGATTCTGCGGGCACATTACACACCAATGGTATCCTGCCTAATCAAGCGGCATGAATTCTACCTAAGGACCCAGAAGGAGGATGAGAGTATCGCCGACTTCGTGGCAGCCTTAAGAGACATCGGCGGTGGGTGTGAGTTCCTGAACCTCGATGAAGCTCTAAGAGATCGTGTGGTCCTAGGATTGAAAGACCTAACATTGCAGAGCCGTCTTTTAAACTGTCCCAAAATAATGGTGAAGGAAGCCGTGGAGGAAGCTACAGCAGCAGAAGCTACCCACAAATCAGCTGCCAAAATGAGGAAGATAAACAAATCGGCAGGCTACAACACTAGGGAATCACCCAGACCAGAGGGTGAGAAAGAAAAGACCACAACTCATCATGAGGACATTGAGACCAGAACCAGTAGCGAGGAGGACGACGTGTGCCATCTAAAGGCGGGAAGATACAGAAAAGAGCGGGCAAGTAGAAAATTTGAATTCGAATGCAACCGTTGCGGAGGAAATCACCCCTGGTCAGAATGTCGCTTCATTGACGCCATCTGCCTGAAATGTGATAAGAAGGGGCATATAGCTAGAGTATGCCGGTCCAGAGCAAATTACAGCCCACGGCGAAAAGGAAGCCCACCACCGAGGGAAAGAGAAAGAGAGAGAGAGAGAAAGACAGGAAATCGAACAGCCGTTGGAGTTTGGAAGGAAGACAAAGATGGAACAGAGAGACGAGCTATAGAAAAGAGGAAACCCATCAAACAGTGATAATCGGCCATTCTAACACAAAAAATGTGAGAAAAGTTCACATTCAAGTGAAAATTGAGGAACAGGACTGCGTGATGGAGGTGGATTCGGGATCGTTCCTCTCAATGGTCTCATGGGCTACCATAAAGAAACTAATTCCAGACATCCAGCGAGACGAGTTGGAAACTCAAAACCTAAGACTCAAGGATTATCAAGGCAACAGAATACCAGTAGTTGGCATAGGTCATTTCCAAATCACCTTCAAAAATCATACTGAAATCCTTCCGCTCACCATAGTTGACCGGAATAGACCCAGCCTTTTGGGACTGGAATGGTTCGAGCCGCTGGGAATCGGAATGACCGGCGTTAACCACATCGCAGACACAGACTGGGAGGCGGACCTCGTCAGAGAATTCCAAGACCTCTTCAGCGGCGGCCTAGGCAAGTACCGGGGTAACCCAATTTCTTTTAACTTAGACCCAAAGGTGACCCCAATTCGGCTTAAAGCAAGGCGTGTGCCATTTGCATTAAAACCTAAGATCGATGAACAATTAGACAAACTAATCAAGCAAGGGGTTCTAGAACCCATTGACCACACCAAATGGGAAACCCCTATAATCACCCCTATCAAAGCGGATGGTTCAATCCGTATCTTCGGGGACTTTAAGGCTACCCTAAACCACGCACTACAGCAAAGTGCATATCCCGTTCCGGTCTGTCAGCAGGTGCTCCATTCAAAGTCCAAGAAAGAAACACTTAAACTCCAATTGTTAGAGTAAAGATATCTTTTACTGGAAATCAAAGTGGTAGCAACAAAAGAATTCTGAATCTGAGGAAATGAGCGCGAAAAACACATATACAAAGTGATGGCAACGTTCCCACCCTCAACAGTCCATATTGCTCCTCCAATGGGAAATGGTGCATAACATCATGTGGGCATCTTCAGGTGGTGATGAGGCCTCTGTCCGTTGACCTTGGCATAGTTTGATAAAGAGTCGCGGTTGCGCATAGCAAGGAATAGAAACTTAAGCAAGACTCCCCCTCCCCTAGATATACAGTTTCATTTCCTACTCACTCCAGCACGCTTCCCAAATATATCATGGCCCACTGCCCCCTCCCGTTACTTATGACAGCCAAAAGATGCAAGCATAAGAAAGGAAATAAAGGATGAAATCTTGAAGGCTGACATTCGACCCTCCTGCAAAAGACGTTAGTCCTAAAAAATATAAGAATAAAAGATAAGATGTTACAAACAAATAACAACAGCATTAATGTTCAGGGTTTATCAGGTTACATGGTGCGAAACGCCTGCACCAGCCGGGGAGCTCTAACATCCCTCTCATCTACCCATTCAGACTGGGAAGAAGGAAAATGCTTCCACGCAACCAAATATTGGACTCGACCCCTCTTCTTCCTAGAATCCAAAATTTCTTTAACTTCGAAATGTTGTTCACCCTCAATGAGCAATGGTACAGGGGGGGCTACTTGAGTAGGCCGCAGATCAGATGTACATTCAGGCTTTAACAAACTAACATGGAAAACAGGATGGATCCGACGGAGGGTTTTTGGCAGTATCAATTGAACTGCCACAGGATTCACAACTCGTTCAACCGGAAAAGGTCCCACATACTTAGGTCCAAGCTTTTTCGATTTCTGTGTGGTCTGCAAAAATTTGGTTGATAAAAACACCTTATCACCAACTTGATATGGTTTTTGTGGACGTCTCTTTTTATCTGCAAATTTTTTATGAGCTTGATGAGCATCATCCAAAGCCTTGCGGGCAACTGGCCACGTTATCTGGAGATGCCTTATCCACTCATCCAATGAGGGAATGTTAGATTTCTCTTGCGGAAGCTCGGGTATGGGTACAAAGTCTTGTCCCGAGGCCACTTTAAATGGAGTGAATCCGGTGCTGCTATGTACCGAATTATTGTATGCCACCTCAGCAAAAGGCAGTAAGTCAGTCCAATCATCCTGCTGATAATTAATGTAACATCTCAGATACTGTTCCAGTACCGAATTAGTTCTCTCGCAGGCCCCATTGGTTTGTGGATGATGGGCGGAGCTTAACCCCTGGGCGGAGCCTAGTAACTTTAGGAACTCTTTCCAGAAATTTGAAGTGAATTGGACGCCCCTATCAGAGATTATGCGTTCAGGAACTCCATGTAACCTGTAGATATGCAGAATAAACAACTTAGCTAACGTCTTCGCTGACGGGATCTTCGCGCAGGGTATAAAGTGTACCTGCTTGGAAAACAGATCTGTCACTACCCAAATGACTGTATTTCCTCCACTGTCAGGTAATTCTACTATAAAATCCATTGAGATTTCCTTCCATGGGGCCATTGGTCTAGCCACATTCTGCAATAAGCCTGCTGGTTTACCAGGCGGCCGCTTAGCCGAAGCACAAATAGGGCAGCTAGCGACATAAGTCTCAATGTCCTTTTTCAACGTGGGCCACCAGAATTGCCTTTTGACCAAGTGTAGGGTCTTCACGAACCCAAAATGTCCAGCAGGTTTAGAATCATGAGCTTGATGTAAAATTTCGGGTCTTAGTTTTCCCGGTACATATAATTTGGCCCCCACCCAGGCCAATCCATCTCTAATGGTACAGTCATTCAAGTGGGTTAGGAACCAATCATCAAGTTTTAGAGCTTCTTTCAATTGTGCCGATAAATCGGTTGACAAATCAATCTCTTTTTTCTTCTGAGCTCTGGTAACCATTGGAGCTGCCAACTGTTCGGTTGGGATGATAGGTCTTACCACTTCTTGGCGAGCACTATTATACTGAGGTAATCTGGACAAAGCATCTGCCATGAAGTTCCTTCCACCAGGAATGTACTTCAAAGAAAAATTGAACCGCTTGAAATGTTGCGCCCAGCGAACTTGCTTGGGAGACAGTTTCCGAGGCGTTTTCAGAGCCTCCAGATTTTTGTGATCTGTCCAGACCTCAAAAGGGTGTTTGGCTCCTTCTAGAAAATGCCTCCAAGTTAACAAAGCCCATCGAACTGCAAAAGCTTCTTTTTCCCAGATGGCCCACCTTCTCTCAGTTTCAGTTAGTTTACAGGAGATATAAGCGCATGGTTGCAGGTATCCTTTTTCATTTACTTGAAGTAGCACCGCCCCAACGGCTACGTCGCTCGCATCAGCTTGGATTACAAACGGAACGTCCATGTCTGGGTGCTTAAGTACGGGTTCAGCAGCAAACAGACATTTCAGTTTCTCAAAAGCAGCTTGACACTCCATGGACCACTCCAGTGGTGTACTGGGCCTAGGTTTCACCTCCCCTCTGGTTTTAAGGAGATTCGTGATAGGCATCGCGATCTTCGCAAAAGCAGGAATAAATTGACGGTAAAAATTTACAAATCCCAAGAAACTTTGCAGTTGTTTCCTGGTACAGGGAGGGGCCCATTCCAAAACTGCCTGCACCTTCCCCGAGTCCATTTCTATGCCGTCGTGCGATATGCGATAGCCCAAATAGTCAATTTTCTCCTGGTGAAATTCACACTTTGACAGCTTGGCATACAACTGAGCTGCTCGAAGTTTCTCCAGGACTGACCGCACTAGTTTTACATGCTCATCACGAGTCTCTGTGTAGATAAGAATATCATCAAGATAAACTAACACTCCTTTGTACAAATGCTCTTGCAATACTTGATTTATCATTTGCATGAATACTGCAGGCGCCCCCTGTAGGCCAAATGGCAGGACGTTGAATTGAAAACAACCCATCGGGCAGTTGAAAGCAGTCTTCCACTTATCCCCTTCTTTGATTTGGATTCGGTAGTATGCTTCTCTCAGGTCGAGTTTAGAAAAAATCCTTCCTTTAGCGAGGTGGGCCAGCATGTCCTTCATCAGGGGGAGGGGGTACACGTTCTCCACCCAGATGGCGTTTAGGTTCCGGTAGTCAACCACCAAGCGTAAGGAGCCATCTTTCTTCTCCCGAAACAACACTGGAGCCGCCACCCGGGGCCTAGCAGGTTGGATGAAACCACGTTCTAAATTTTTTTCAATGAATAACCGCAATTCTCCTAATTCCTGTGGGGTCATTGAATACAGTTTCGGTTTTGGGAGTTTTACTCCGGGCAAGAATTCGATACTGCAATCCGTTGAGCGATGAGGGGGGAGCTCATCCGAGGCCTTCTCACTGAACACCTCCTTTAAGTCCCAGTATTCCTCTGGAATTTTCTCCTCCCCTTTCAGGATCTCAGTGCCAGTAGAAGCCAATTCTGTGGGATTTTTGGGTCTCAATTTGGATTGCCCCTCCCCTTCTGGGGGTTGGTCTGTACGTATGCATAGTGATCCCCTCCTCCAATTAACATGGGGGTTCCATTTCCAGAGCCAAGGCAAACCCAGTATTAAGGGGCGCTCCATCCCAGGGGCCACAATAAAACACAGAGTCTCTTTATGGTTCCCCATTGTCATCTCCACTGGTTCCGTTATAAAATGAGCAGGTCCACCCCCAGCTACCGATCCATCCAATTGGCAAAAAGCTATGGGCGTCTTCAGAGTCTTTAGCCTTAAGCCCAGCTTCTCTACCACCTTTGAACTGATTACGCACCTTGTGCACCCAGAGTCTAACAAAGCCAACATGTCCCCTTCAGCCCCTGACATGGGTACCCTTAATCTCACTGGAATGGTCATAGGGCCCTGGTTCGGACTTACCAGTGCGTCGTCTTCCAATTCGGATTCACTCCCTTCAGAAGAGGTTGGAGTTCCCAACCCCCCTCCTTTTTGAGGGGTGACCTCTACAACCTCCTCCGCTTTTAGCGCCGATCCACGAGGCGTGGCTGGAGGCCTCTCAGACCTTCTCCTTCCTCCTGGCGCCCCTTTTGGTTCCAGCTTGGCACGGCAGTCTGCAGCCCAGTGGCCCTCTTTCCCACATCGGAAACATGCTCTGGTCCTGGGTTTTGCTGCTGGTCTTCCCTTTAGAGGTTTTAAGGCTTCTTGAGGCCTGGTGAGAGGGGAATTCTTCAAAACAAAATCCCCCCGGCGTCTGTTTTGGGTCAGGTCAATCTCCACCTCTGCTGCCAGCACGTACCACTGCTGCAGCTCACCAGGGTCTCTTCTGGCCACACAGCGTTGATAAACATCTTCATTTAGCCCATCTTTAAAAGCTTCTATCAGGGCTCCCTGGGACCAGCCGCGGATATGGCACGCCAGCTCTCTAAACTCCTGGGTGTAATCAGCTACTGACCTTCGCCCCTGATTTATGGTTTTCATCCTGATTCTAGCCTTGCGTTCAGCTAGAGGATCTTCAAATCTAGTGCGCAATGCTGTCATGAACTGGTCATAATTCAACAGCTGAGGGGCATTATCATTATGCAAAGTCACCATCCACTTTGCAGCCGTTTCCTCCAGAGCCCTGGTCACACACCTGACTTTGGCCGCTTCTGAGGAAAAATCCTGCCCATACTCCTCCATATGGCTCCAAACTTGTGCTAGGAAAAATCCTAATTCCTGGGGGTCCCCTCCATATTTTACTTCCAACGGAGGCACTTTTGGAGCTCTACGCCTTCTGGCAATTATCCCCCCAGCCGGGGGGCCCTGTGCTGCTGCTGCTGCCTGTTGCGCCGGCCCAGGTTGATTTATGGGGGTGGCTGCTCTGGTTCTTCTGCCTGGGGCTACCTCCCCCTCTTCCCCCTCATACCTTTGATCAGCTTGAGCCTCTCTGGCAGCTTCATGTAAAAGTTGCATGGCTTGCGTTAGTAAGAAACCTCTCCGTTCCTCCTCCTGCCATGGCTCATCCTTCCCCCGACGACGGGTCGTGGTCACTCCTGGAGGGGGCCTTTCCTCAGGATCCTTCCAACCGACTCCCAGGGACCATTTAGGCTTCACAGCTGGGGTTTCGCCAAGACTTAGCTCTGCTAAGAAGTCGGCCCCTTCTGTTCCCTCCATCAACAGGGATTCTGGTCCTCCAGTCGCTCCCTGGTCTTCTTGGTTGCTGGCTGGACTAGACATTGTTTGTTTGCAAACCCCCTCGGAAGAAAATTTGGGTTTTCTCCGGGTGGGCTGGTAAAAGTGAGATTCAGAATAATGTCAGCAGGTGCTCCATTCAAAGTCCAAGAAAGAAACACTTAAACTCCAATTGTTAGAGTAAAGATATCTTTTACTGGAAATCAAAGTGGTAGCAACAAAAGAATTCTGAATCTGAGGAAATGAGCGCGAAAAACACATATACAAAGTGATGGCAACGTTCCCACCCCCAACAGTCCATATTGCTCCTCCAATGGGAAATGGTGCATAACATCATGTGGGCATCTTCAGGTGGTGATGAGGCCTCTGTCCGTTGACCTTGGCATAGTTTGATAAAGAGTCGCGGTTGCGCATAGCAAGGAATAGAAAAGCAAGGAATAGAAACTTAAGCAAGACTCCCCCTCCCCTAGATATACAGTTTTGTTTCCTACTCACTCCAGCACGCTTCCCAAATATATCATGGCCCACTGCCCCCTCCCGTTACTTATGACAGCCGAAAGATGCAAGCATAAGAAAGGAAATAAAGGAAGAAATCTTGAAGGCTGACACAGTCGTTCAGCACTTGCTGCATTCAATAAAAGGTGGAAGAATCTTCGCTAAACTCGATTTGGCCCAAGCATACCAACAACTGCCAGTAGATTCCCAAACAGCTGAAGCCCAAACAATCGTTACGCACCGCGGAGCCTTTAAATGTAACCGGCTTCAATTTGGAGTTAACGTGGCACCAGGCATATTTCAATGTTTAATGGAATGCCTCCTCCACGGAATACCGGGAGTCATTCCATATTTTGATGATGTCCTGATTGCGGCTAAAAACAGGGTGCAACTGAGAGACCACCTAAGACAAGTCCTCAATAAGTTTACAGAAGCCGGCCTCAAAGTTAAAAGAGAAAAGTGCACATTGATTACAGACAAAATTGAATTCCTGGGATATTTAATCGATGGCGATGGTATTCACCCCATTGAAGGGAAAGTCCGCGCAATTAAAGATGCCCCCACCCCTACTAACAAAGGGGAACTGCAAGCCTTCTTAGGACTAATAAATTTCTATCATGTTTTTTTGCCGCAGAAAGCTACGGTTGCGGAGCCTTTGCATAGGCTTCTTGATAAAGACAATTCTTGGAAGTGGGGCAGTCGGGAAGACGCAGCTTTTTAAAAAATCACGGACCTTATTACATCTACAAAGGTATTGATACAATATAACGAGACTTTACCCTCAACATTGACTTGCGATGCATCACCTTTTGGGGTCGGAGCAGTCCTGAGCCACCTCCTACTAGATGGCAGGGAAGCTCCCATCGCGTTCCATTCTAAAACACTATCCAAAAGCCAACGGAACTATAGTCAGCTAGACAAAGAAGCTTTAGCAATCATATCCGGCATTAAACGTTTTCACGAATACCTCTATGGTCGACCATTCTCTGTCATAACCGACCACAAACCGCTGTTGGGAATTCTAGCTGGGGACAAAGCCACCCCTAATATTTTGTCACCTCGGATGACTAGATGGTCAGAGTTTCTGGCCACCTATAACTACACCTTGTTTTACTGACCGGGTCAGTCTATCACTCACGCCGACGCTTTGAGCCATTGCCCATTGCCAGACATCGATACCGACCCTTGCCCTAGCACCTCCACCCTGCAAATCGAAGCCATGCCAAACCTCCCAATGACAGCCGCAGACATCGCCTGCGAAACTTCTAAAGACTGCCTACTTCACAGAGTGGCCACCTGGGTTGCTAAAGGGTGGCCGGAGTCTGACTTAAAAGACTACATGAAACCTTTTAAACAGAGGCAAACCGAACTTTCCTTGCTTAAAGGTTGCATACTTTGGGGGAATCGGGTTGTTATTCCACCAAGACTGAGAGATCCGATTTTGGAGCTGCTTCATGAGGGACATCCGGGAGTGGTCAAGATGAAGAGTTTGGCCAGAAGTTATGTTTGGTGGCCAGGGTTGGACAAAGATATTGTAAATTGGGTTGCTGGTTGCAAACCGTGCCAAGAATCCCGGCCCGTGCCCCCGCATGCACCTATCGCTGAGTGGGAACTGCCCAGGGGCCCCTGGTCAAGGGTTCACATAGATTTCGCAGGTCCGATGAGGGGTTGCATGTTCCTAATCTTAGTGGACGCTTACTCAAACTGGTTGGAGGTCAGCCTCATGCAATCTACCTCCTCGGATGCTGTCATTCGACAGCTCCGTAAATTGTTTGCCACGCACGGACTACCTGATGTACTGGTTTCGGACAACGGGCCCCAGTTCACCTCCACAACGTTTGAGGGTTATTTAGCTAGTTTGGAAATACGGCATGCCCTAACCGCGCCGGCTCACCCGGCGGCGAATGGCCAAGCTGAACGTATGGTTCGATTTACCAAAGAAACCCTTAGCAAATTAGGCCATGGCCCTATTCAGGAACGCATTGATAAACTGTTATCAATCCAGCATACCACACCTAGCACAACCACGAATAAAACCCCGGCCGAATTACTCATGGGGAAGAAACTACGTTCCCTTTGGACCGCCTACACCCTAACTATTCCACTGAAAAACCGGTAGACTCCTCTAGCAAATTCCGCAGTTTTAAACTTGGAGACCTAGTTTATGCAAAAAATCTAGTGGGACACCCCTTATGGGTTCCAGCCACCATCACCCAAATCACTGGCCCACTGTCATACCGCTTTACCACCTCTGACAACAGAGAATGGAAACGGCATATTGACCAGCTACGATTCCGCACCCTTACCAGACCATACGAAAACCCTGGGGGGGAGGGGATCAACCAATCACTCAAGAAAGAGTATATCCCCAAACAAACAATGACGACCTAACACTTTCACAAACGCCCTCACCGCTAGCCCCAGTCGACGTTCGCGGCTACGCACCTGAGACTGAAGAACTTCACATCAACGGAAACCCAACCGATGGCGATGAATATCCAATCCAGGAAGGGAGCAGCCTAGCCATCTCAACTAATCGAGCAAAGCCCATTAGGAGCGGCCTGGCCGGCTCGACCTTCCAGATGGTTCCAAGGCCAGGGACGGAAGGACCAACAGGTCCGTCCGCACCGGCCAACAACGATGGAGTGAATGACTTGCGCAGGTCCAGTCGGACCCACAGGAGCCCCGCCTACTTGCGTGATTACGTCACCTAGGCGGAGCTCCTAATTGGTCGGACTGAACCAAGAGGGGAGGGGTATTTTGTATTTGAATACTTACCCGCGATTGGTTACCGTTTCGGCGGGAAGTCCAAACCCCTGTCATTGGCTGGCGAGCCGCAAGCAGCCTTTATAAGAAAGGCTGCCGCGGCTCCTCGGCATTCGGATTCCTGAAATAAACAAAAAGAGCTAAATCACTGAATGTGTGTGCCTCGTTCTTCTGCCGCCAAAACACTGGCAGAGTGCTCAAGCCACCAAAGGCAACCCCGACATGAGTGACATTGAGCTGACCACGCCCCCCTGGCCACGCCTCCCTGAGGTCAAACACAACCCTGAAACAGCCTTCAATGAAATTGAGTTTGACACCCCTGGCATAGATGATCTAAAACTGACTATACAGCAGAGCTAGGCAGAGAATGGTTGCTTGAGGTTAGGAGGCCTTTGGTGAGTGAGGAAATCTGCTCACAAAACTTGATTGGCAGCTGTTTTCTATTGCTGCAGTTGGAGCTTTTCCAGCCCCCACCCCCTTCTTGACACTTCAAGGACTTATGCTGAGACTATCTGCATGCAAAGCATGAACTCGGCTACCAAACTTCACCCTCACCCTCATTATTTCAGGGCAGGAACAAATAGTTCCTTGGGGGTATGCTTTTATGACTTTTAGACACTTTGTTTTAAAATGAAGGGCAGAATATTCTTCACCCAATCAGGGAGATGAAGAAGATACAGTAAGCACCTTAAGACTAAGGTGCCCTGGTTGCAAATACTGTTCTAGAATTTTTATGAGTAACAGTTGTCTATTCCTTTATTATGGTAAAATCTTTTTCTTCAAGGAGCATTCAATAAGCAATATTGAGACCGCAATGTTCAGCTTTCCAGGATTTTTCTTTTGTCAATGTGAAGAATTACATTTTTCAGTTTGCCTTCTGCAGCTGATGTCCTTCAGTTCCCACACACATCTTGAGGACACTAAATTCGAGAAATCTATTTTTGGACAAGTCACCAAAGCCCAAACCAGACAAGAACATATTTCTAAACTGTGTGATGGGAAGCATTATTTAAAATAACATTATGAAGGACATCAAAGAGCTCTGAATTACTGTTTGGTGCCTGGAGAGCCACAATAGGTGGGATATTGATGCAATTATGAGGATACTATGTCAAGTTTATTTTCCATCACTTTGTTTCCTGAGTATTCAGGAGATGTTCAGATGTTTTTCATTTTTTCCTTTCCTTTCCTTTCCTTTCCTTTCCTTTCCTTTCCTTTCCTTTCCTTTCCTTTCCTTTCCTTTCCTTTCCTTCCCTTTCCTTTCCTTTCCTTTCCTTCCCTTCCCTATCCTATCCTAACCTATCCTATCCTAACCTATCCTATCCTAACCTATCCTATCCTAACCTATCCTATCCTATCAACTTTAAGGCTTTTCTTGGTTTATAGGGTTTCCCCAGCTCAAAGTGGCTAAACATCTTGTTGTTTTTTAGCAATTGTGGTTGGAAAGCGCTCCAGAGTTTTGGAAATGCAAAAAGAAAGAAAGAAAGAAAGAAAGAAAGAAAGAAAGAAAGAAAGAAAGAAAGAAAGAAAGAAAGAAAGAAAGAAAGAAAGAAAGAAAGAAAAAGATATAAGGGGCTGCATATATCCTGGCAATTCTCATTACATTCAGCAAAGGGTGATTCCTTGCAACAGACCACATTACCTACTACCTGTCTACCGTCATTTGCACTTCCTGCCAAAATGAGTACTTGATTTACTTCCTAATCGCAGCCCATTGCACTTACCTATTTTTTTTTATACTTGGCTCTCATTTTTTAACAGAAGAATCTAGAGACAGGCGTTGATTAATGCTTCCTGTTTTACTTATTCGCTTCAGCTAGCTTTATACCCCAGTCACCTGATCTATTCCAAGTCAATAACAGGCATATTCCCCTAAAACCTCTCTCCCCCGACCCCTGAAATTTAAATACTTTCTCTTATTTGGAAGAAAAATTAGGGACCCTAAGGAATATATTTTATTTCTGATATCCCCAAGAGGGTACAAGTATTCTCTCCATTCCACATCACTAGCCACATACTCATGGCCCTCTCAGAAAGGACGAGGAGGAGAAAGTATGTCCTGTATTTTTAAGCCTACCTGTTGTCCTTCAGTTCCCAGACACATCTTGAGGACACTAGATTTGAGAAAGCTAAAAGTGATCCACCCCTGCTGTAAGAAAACCTTGGATTAATCAGACACAAACAGCCACTCATTTATGAGGGGCTCCCTTTTAAGCCTGGCATTAAACCCATCATGAAGATTTGTGCTGGGAGGGATTATAGGATTATCGGTACAGCTTTGCTTCTAAGTTAACATGCAAGAAGAAAGGGCATCAATACAACTATTGATGCAAGGAAACAAATAAAAAGCTGAAACAGAAATTACCTGTCTCAAGTTCTGACTTCTAACATTAGTAGTTCTATCTGAGGAGATAATTTATTGTGGCCCACAGTTTCTTGTGGCCTGACCATGAGGTGAAACAGCATTTCCCAACTGAACACTTTCCAGATATTTTGAACCAACGTTCACAATCACCTGTCACCAGAAGAAATCCAACCTGATTGGAGACCACTACTGAGAGGAGAGGTTGGATAAATAATTGCGAGATCTTTATGAGTGGGCTATATATGGAATGAAAGGCCTTAAAAAATAAGACTGTATCCCAGTTCCAGTCAAATTCAATTACAAGTCAAAGGAAAATGCCAGGTCAAGAAATATGGAAAACTAAATTGAACCAGACCATTGGGCTCTCTCATGTATTATATCTGACATTAACCACTGGCAATAACTCTACATGGTTGCAAACTGAAAATTATCTATCTGGACTTAGAAATGTCAGAATTCGAATTTGGACCATTCATAAAATGTGTGCTATACCCTAGAGCTATGATCCTTTCATAAAGGCTTTGGACAAATGTTCAAACCAACCATAATGGATTTTCTTTTGGTTTTGAAATACATTTTGAGAAATGGGATAAAGTTATTGCAAATAGTTCAGAGCATTCATCTAATTTGATTCTCATATCTGATTCCAAGAGCAGGATCAAATAGCTCTTTTTTTTTTTTTCTTTTGAGTATAGTTGATGTGACATAATTCAACTTTTCTCTACTTTTATTTCCTGAGGATAGGAGTAAACTATATATTTGCCTAGGCATAAGAAGGCAGCATAGGCTGTTTTGTTTTGATTGGTCTTTGATGAGTTTTTCATAGGGGATTATTCTGTTTTTGTTTTCTTATAAGATCACCAAAATAGATGAATCACAAAACTTTTAATAACTTCATAGGTAAGATAGAAATCAGATCAATGTAGTCTATTAGCTAGTGATTAATTCTATCCAAATTATGCCTGGGAAAGAAATCCAAATAGCTTCTGCCTTACTAACTTACTTTGAAGGAATTGCTCAAATAATAAATATATTGTCCAAGCTGGCTCTTTAAAGACCTCTGTGCTTAATAATATATGAAATAAATCTGCCAATAATATATGAAATAAATATATTGTCCAAGCTGGCTCTTTAAAGACCTCTGTGCTTAATAATATATGAAATAAATCTGCCAATTCATGGTGGGTCTATAAAAGCAGGACTACTGACATTAACACATTATTAGTCGAATGGCCCTCTATTTTTAAACATTTCCAAACATGAGTTACTAAACAGAGACATTAGAGAGAACTAGTACATTTCCCAGCAACAAAAACCAATTGATGAACCAGTTTTCAAAACCATTGAGAAAGGAATGAATTGAGCTGTCTCATCTACACACCCATTATTGCAGTGTCAGGGATGGGATTCTCCCGGTTCAGACCAGCTCCAAATATCAGCTGGCAGCGAACCGGTTCGCTCCATCAATCATGTGGGCCCACCCGCCCGCCCCATGCTATATATATCCTCTCAGCTGATTCATGCACAGAGCGGATTGCCATTCTTCAGCTGTGTAGTAACATAGCAGTAAGTTTTTTCACCCAATCATTGAATTGGTTGTTACGCTGGCAGCATCCCACCCCTGTGTAGTGTGTAGCTCAGCAGCAATATGGTCTAGGACAGTGGTGGCTAATGTTTTCGGGCTCCTGTGCCAAAAATTGTGTGCATGCTTGCACGCTCGTGCTCGTGTGCTGGCAACCAGAAGGCAATGTGTGTCCCCCACCCCCTATGCATGCACATGCAATCCCACCCATCTGAAGGCTTCTGCAGGCTTTTCATGAAAACTAGACCCGTTTCCTCATTTCCAGTATTTCTTGAAAAACAGGAAGTGATAAAATAGGCCTAGTTTTCATCTTGAAAAGCCTGCAGAAACCCGCAGAAGCCTTCCTGAAGTCTCTGAGAGGCCGGAAAAGGCCAAAAATCAGCTGTGAGGCACACGCATGCGCAGTGAGGTAAGTTTGCCTGCAGCTCACGTGCTGGCACAAATGGCTCGGTGTGCCACCTGTGGCACGCGTGCCATAGGTTCGCCATCACGGGTCTAGGATGTGAAAGAAATCTAGTGGGGTGACACAGTTCAAGTTGTAGCAAGGGAAAAATCACTGTCTCATCAAATCAAGTGATGTTGATTGTGACATGTAGCCTTAAATGTTCACTTGGAAATCAGTCTCAATTTGCAGGTTCCAGAATGAAGTAGGCTATTCTAGCATTGCCAGTATAAACACCTGAATGACAACAACAAAAACTACACCCATAAGATAGGTAATCACACTGTAATCCTGCTCAAGTAATCATGCTGTATAGACAGGGGTGGGATTCTACCAGTTCGCGCCTCTTCACTAGAACCGGTTGTTAACATTCTAAGCAGTTCGGAGAACCGGTTGTTAGAAGAAATTACTGGCCTAATCCTATAAGGAAGGCAGGAAGAAAACATTCTGGTGTTGCTTACAGAAACTGCCTCTCGATTAACCCTTATTACATTCCTGGCAGGACTAGACTTCCTGTCTCAGAAAGGTCTCTGGAGTTTTTTTCCCCTCCTTTGCTGGTACTTTGCTTGTGTGGAGTGACCATTTAAAGTTACAGTGGCACTGAAAAAAGTGACTTATGACCATTTTCACACTTACGACTGTAAGTGTATCCCCACAGATCCCCACAGTCATGAGAGGCCAGGCGAGGAGATGCGTGCCTCGATGTGAGTGATATTGAGCTGGCCACACCCAGCCAATAGCATGACCATCAAGCCATGTCCACCCAGTCACATGACCACCAAGCCATGCCCACCAACTAAGCCACGCCCACAGAACCGGTTGTTTAAAAATTTTGAATCCCACCCCTGTGTATAGATGGTGAGTCTATGAGTCTATAGAGATGGTAAATGCAGCCTTAGTCTAAGTATGCTTTCGCTGTAAAATCCTGTTCAAAAGAAGAAGCATAAAAAATAATGCCCGGGCTATGAAGTTAAAGACAGCATCTGTGATAAGAAACTTTTGGCAAACAATCCGGAACTCCTTTGCTAAACATGAACAAAGTTTTTGTATATAGAAGAATCTACTTCCTTTTTATCTTACTTGTGCTTATCTATTAAATTTTTTTTTTTTTCTGTAGCCGGATGTCTTCTTTTTTGTCTTCATTAAGAGGGAGAGAATCTTTCTATTCAATTAAACACCTTTTCCCCACTGAGTGTTACACAGTTTAAAGGATTTCCTGTCTTCAATTTCTCGCGGATGTGATAAGCCAGAGATGAGGCTGGTTAACTTTCTTGACAGTGTTTGGTGTTAATTTCTGTCTCTACTTTTAGCACGGCTTTCTTCCATCAGGCAGTTGCTTTATTAAAAAGGCCTATTGGGTTTCTCTATAAAAGTCCTTTGTAAAAATGTCACACACCAATGAATTATTAGGACTATTTTGGTTTGACTTTGTGGCATTCTATTTCTTTCTCTGTTTACTGTCCTCAGTTCTGAGGATGCGACCTATAATAAATGGAACAGAGGGAAATGACCTTTTTTTTGTCATTGCTACCTTTCATAACTTTTTCCTCCAGCATTAAGTTAACAAAGTTACATACAGGTAACTTTGTTACATCCTTGACTTGCAATTATAATTGGAATCAGATGTTCCATTGCTAAGTGATGCAACTATAAAGCACAATATCATTTGCCTGTATTGCTTAATCCTGCAATCCACAATATCATTTGCCTGTATTGCTTAAGCCAGCAATCCTGGCACCCCCTGTTGCCATCACTAAGTAAGAATTACAAGCTGTTAAGCAAGTAAGCATTCCAATCAAAGCCATTCAAGGCTCAGTTCCTCCTCTTCTGTTCCCACCACCTGCCTAATCAACCTGCCCCACCCACATCTCTGCCCCTTTGGGGCAACAAGCAGCCTTATAATTGCATGTCTCTGAGACTACTTGCCATGCTGTAGGTCACAGCTTCTTGATGTCAACTCATAAAACATTCCTATCAGAGGTGGTATTCAGCAGGTTCTGACCAGTTCTGGAGAACCGGTAGCAGAAATTTTGAGTAGTTTGGAGAACCGGCAAATACCACCTCTGACTGATTCCGTCCCCATCTATTCTCTGCCTCCCAACTCCCAGCTGATTGGCTGGGTCTTCTTTTGTTGCCCTGCATAGGAGAATGGAATTGGAAAGCAGGTTAGTGGGGTGGGGAGGGAATGGGATTTTGCATGCCCACAGAACCGGTAGTAAGAGTGGTGGGATTCAAATTTTTTTACTCCTGGTTCTGTGGGCATGGCTTGGTGGTGTGACAGAGAAGGATACTGTAAAATCTCCAGTCAGAGGTGGTATTTGCCGGTTCTCTGAACTACTCAAAATTTCCACTACTGGTTCTCCAGAACTGATCAGAACCTGCTGAATACCTCCTCTGGGTAGGAGGAGGTATTCTGAATCCCACCACTGATTCCTATGCCTGTTTTAGTAGTTGCCATAAAAAAAAAAAGGGAGGGGGGAGAAATCTGGAAGTGCAGCAGTTTGAAAATGAAAGTACATGCCAACTCTTATCTTTAAAAGATTGTAACTAAAATACCAGAGCTTTTGCCCATGAATATATTTAATTGGATATCTTGAATGATGATACCCAGCCTGTGAACATGCTCAATTGGAGAATCTGGTTTATGAGACACCCAGGGGGATGGGGGAAACAAAATCACAGTTTACTGTAAATTACGTATGCCAGAGTTGGCTTCGTACAAGGCAGTGCCCGTATGTCACCTCTAATAAATCCTTTGAAGTTTTTTGAAGTTTGGCTCAAGAATCATGATTTAATTAGAATGATTGCTGGAATCCTGACACTTGGCATGCTATGGCTGTGGGGCTGCAGGAAATCTCTGAGTTCAGCACAGCACAGCCAGCAATAGCAGCACATCACACAGCAGCCACCCCAGGAAGCCCTAGTAATGCAGTGCAAAACCACAGCCCAGCACTGCAACACAGAACCACTGCTTAGAACTGTGGCACAAAATTCCTGCCTAGCACGGTGGCAAAAAAACAATACCCCAGAAACTCTTAGCACTGACCCACAAAGCTGTAGAACAGCAACACAGCACAAAGTCACCAACCCAGAATGCCCTAGCAGCTAACTGGCCACTGCCCTCACTGTCTTGTACTCCAAGACCTCTGCTGGCCTTCACTCTGCCACCAGCTGATCTTTGTGGTCTTCTTGCTGCCAATGAGGCTCACCCTAGCCCTTCACAGGACCCTATGACATCATCTATCCCACATTTTGCGTGGAAACTGCTTTGCACAAAAAGAAAGCCTCGTGTGGCCAGCAGCTGCCTCACAAAGGGCCAGGAAGGGGAGTCTGTCTGTCAGTTTGTCTGTCTATCTATCTATCTGTCTATCTATCTATCTATCTATCTATCTATCTATCTATCTATCTATCTATCTATCTATCTATCTATCTATCCACTTTACTATTCTTGTATTCTGACACCAAATAATCCAGTGGTCAAATGTCTGTTTCTGAGTTGTTTTATGTTAAAAGCTTCACTCTACAATTTCTCCACTTAACTTACTTAAACCAACTTTTGCTCTTGTAGCTATTGTTCCTGTAAGGCAGGGGTGTCAAACTGGTGGTCTGCGGGTCAGATACATCACACACAGGCCATGCCCACCCTAACTCAGCAAATGGAGAAAACGCCACAAAATGTCATGTCACCGCAATGTGACAGCACAAGTTTGACACCCGTGCTGTAAGGCCATTTATATAGAGTTAAAATTGCAAACAAGTAGCTCTTGTTGATATTTGTTTTCACATGGACCATTAGCAGTAAGATTATTATTTTCAGGGTATTTTGCCACCTCACCTCACATTATTTTATGAACAATGGCCTTTCTCATGTTAAGAGTTTGAAACTTCTTTCCACAGATGGAGTTTACTAAGAAAATCTTTTTTTTATTTTTAATTTTATTTATTTTGTCAATTGTTTACAAGATAATAGGTATAAGTAAAAACATAGTTATGAATACATGGATACATATAAGAAAAACTGCCTCACATGTAATACTTCCCTGGTTCGAATCCCAGTAAGGGTATGGCTAGCTGAAGAGAGCTAACTAGCTCGAAATAGATCTATCCTAGTCTCCCTTATTTATTATTTAAAATTATCAGCTCAAAACCTTACACACACACACACATACATACATATATATACACACATACATACATACATATACATATATATAAAAGAAACATTAGGACAGGGATGGTAGGCACGTTGGTGCGCTTATGCACGCCCCCTACAGACCTCTTAGGAAAGGGGTGAGGTCAATAGTAGATAGTCTAAGGTTAAAGTTTTTGAGGTTTGGGGAAGAAACCACAGAGTCAGGTAGAGTATTCCACACATTGACCACTCTGTTGCTGAAGTTGTATTTCCTGCAATCAAGTTTGGTGCGATTAACCTTGAGTTTGTATCTATTGTTTGCTCTTGTGTTATGATTGAAGCTGAAGTATTCATTGACAGGTAGGACATTGCAATGTATGATTTTATATACTATACTTTTTCTCCTTTTGTTAACTCCCAACTGAGGTTGGATAAAAAATGAAATATTGAACAGGTGATTTAGGGGGCCATCTACAGAACCATGAATGATCTTAGATATGAAGAACTCCTATGTAGTCACATGACTTCTTAGGCTGATGTTAGCTGATCTTATCCCCTGAGCAACTGTGACTACAAAAACAAGTGCTTTCAAGTAAGCAAACCAAATGTGCTAAGTGTATGTTTATATCTGGGTAAATATTTTTGGCCCACAGCTCCCATCATCTTTTATCATCAGTCAGGACTGAAGTTGAAATTCAGTAAAATCTGAACATGTGACACCTGTGTGGATTATTCAGTTCACTGTTGTGCTTGTGTTGTCTTCCTTGAGTCTCACTTCCATATAACTAAGTCATAGAAGTTTTCTCTTTTATAGCATTCTTATTTCTTCCACGAATAGTGATTCCTTGCAACAAACCATACACTATGCTATCTGTATTTATACATCTGAAATTCCTGTGCCCATTTCCCCATCTTTAGTAAATATCCTACCAAAGCATACACATTCATCTCCTTGCTCTAACTTTTCTCCATGTATGTATAGCTTGAAATCAATCACTCCATTTTTCTTATCAGACACAATTATCTTGCTCTTTCATTTATTAATTCTCAGATCCACATTGCATTGCAGAGTCTATCTAATATTTCCTGCAAAGCATTAGATATGATTCCAGCCAACAAAGACAGCATCACCTGCGTACAAAAATACATGAACATTCCTTTCCAAAGCAATATATATCTGTAGCATTGTGGGAAGTTAAAACTCATCCCTCTCCTAGAGAAATGAAATATTTTAGGATATACTCAAAAGGCAGAATATTTCCCTTAAAAGAGAAGTAGAATGCTAACCAGTTACTATTCTTCCATTGTTGGTTTGTATTCCTACCCATCAGTTCATGTCTCCTAACAGATTTTCACCATGGATCACAATTTTTCAGAATGGTGTAAAATTTTCTCCAAAAGTCCTATCTGAGTCTTCCATTATGTCTATTGGAGAGCAGCATGCAACTGTTATCAATCTCTCGATTTTTTCTCTCTCAGACCTACACACAGTAACCTCACTAATCCTAATTCATATTTTTGAGCATAACATTTTAGCGATTTCATTCAGAATAACTTTTATACCTTTACTTTCATGCTTCTATTCATCAGTTTTGGTCCACCAGATCAGATCATCTTTATTCACATCGATTATAATGTCTCCTTTCTCTTAATTTCATAGCTCCACAACATCATTTAATTTTCTTTTAATTTCATTTGTTAATTTGTGCTCTTATTCTTCCTACTTTTGAAGTTAAAATAGTCTATATGCTACAATCACACCCCCTGGAGCCATAAATGTTTGCCTCTGATATCCACCATGGCTTTGGTCAATTAAGGGTTCGACTTTAAATAGTTTTATTAATTTATAATATGACATACAAAGATAATACAAAAGCAAATATTAGGGAAATTAGGAAAGGAGAAAGGGAAGTGATTAGTGGGAGAAAGCAAAGGAAAAAGGAAAAAAGGCATTGACTTCCAACTCCTTTGGTGCAGTAAAATATGGCATTAAGATCTACTCTCAACTTTTTACTTTTTCATAATAATAGTAACTAGCCGTTTCTATAACAACGAATCTAATTAATCAGTAAAACCTAAAATCAAAGTTTCATTTTTTCCCCACCTCAAGGACAAAGTGCAGAAGTGGTTTCCAAGTAGAAATAAAGGTATTCGTATTTTTTTTCTTTAATTAAAGAAGTCAATTTAGCCATTTCTGCAAACTCCATCAATTTTTGTAGCCATTTATCTGTTGTGGGGATCAAGGTGACCTTCCATTTCTGTGTGTAGATTAGTCTTGCTGCCGTCAACATAACATCAGAATTCTGAATTTTTGGTCAATTAAGGGTATTATATAAAGGTTTTAGTAAAATAGAGAACAAGTAAGAGTTTACCAACTTTAGTTAGCAATATTCCCCACTAATGTTAAGAATAGTTGCACTTGGTTTTGGCAAAGCTTAGCTGCAAAAGAACAAATGTAACCAAAATACAGTGTTAGTTTACTTTTCTGGCTGTAGTTCCATTGCTTCCCAAAATTGGAACATCTCAGATTTTGCTGAAATAGACTTAACTTGGCTAATGATCTGGAAAAAAAAAATCAGACCTATTTAGCCAGTATATTCCTATATTTCCCAGTCTCCAGTAGGGGTCTTTTCATACCACCTTTTCAAAACAGAGCCATGAAGGGCTGAACTTGCCAAGCCTGCTTTTTTATTAGTGCACAAAAAAAGAGGTACTGAAAGTATTAGTTGTAACAAAGCCAGGAATGGGATTGTTTAGAAGCCAAGGAAACATTTTATGAAACAGCACGGAGGGAGGAGGAAAGGGAGGGAATTTTGATCAGGCCAAGAAATCCTGTTTTTGAAAACATCTTCCAAAGCTGTTTTGAGGATGGCATCCCAGATATGGAGAAAACAGCTCTATTCCACTTTAGCATTTTAGAAAGTCAACAACTCTGCTTGGGACATGAGGTCGTCACCTCGCTGGGATGTCTACTGTCTACTGTCCTTCACCTGCTCTGATGTTCATTGTTGCTTGCAAGATGACAAATTATGCTCCTGAGGTATTATGCAAACATTCACCGGGAAATGCTTTCATGGTATTTTAATTATTACTTTCTTGCTTATGGCAGGAAGATAGTCAAGTTTGAACATTTTAGCAGCCTCATTAAAGGGGATTTAAGATATAAAACCCAACAGCTGCCTGAACCAGAGAAACTCCATTTGGAATGGAATAGGATGGAACTTCTTTATAGACTGACTCAACAAAGAACCTCTTGCTCTGACCATAATGGCTGAGGAATGATCACGTGAATGAAGTACATTCAGTCCAGACAAACACTTGTATGGGTAAAAGGGGAATCCGTGGAATTTTGATGTGCCAAAATCCTGGTGCAAGAAGTAGGAGATCAAAGATTACCCGTTGCATCAAAGTATCAGGAGTCAGGACTTGCACTTCCAAGCACAATCCAAGAACAGACAGCACCTTCCCTAAACTTCCTTCTAACCTGCAATAATATTCCGTTCAAGACTGATGAAAAATGGCATAAAATGGCATAAAATAAGAGAAGAAGAAGAATTCTTTAAGAGAGTTTATGTATGTATGTGCATGTGTGTGTGTATCTCTGTGTGGGTACTTCATTTGTAAGCACCCCATTCTATGCCTTGCTCTTACTCTGTAACTACTTGGCTACCATTGTCATAATGAGTAATCTTTCTGAAGTCAAGGAGCTACAAAGCAATTTTTGCTAACTCCATGGCTGCTGATTTAGACAGCCCCTCCGCTTACACTAGTTAGGAAAATCCTGTTGATCAGCAAAGCGTGCCTCTAATTAATTGTGCTGGAACTGCAAAAATGTATTCAGGGACAACTGTGTAAAGCTTTGAATCAATAAACCTATGCAATTGTTACCATTGTGCATTGTTGCCTTCTGTAGAGATTGTACCCATCAGGAACAAAGGATCCCAAGAGGATCAGTTTCCTTTTTTTTTTTTTTCCTTTCAAGGAATTTTACTTCTAATAAGCAATTGAAGATAGAATAGCTCACCTTTATTTCTGTTTTAAAGGATTACACTAAATTTTGAAATAAAAGCTGGACTTGTTTGTTTGCAATAGACAGTGTTCTATATCTGTCAGCTGTTTCAAGTAGTTCAGGAAACCAATGGTGGGATTCAATTTTTTTACTATCAGTTCTGTGACTGTGGTAGGGGAAAGATACCGTAAAACTCCAGTCAGAGGTGGTATTTGCCGGTTCTCTGAACTACACAAAATTTCTGCTGCTGGTTCTCCAGAACTGAACAGAACCTGCTGAATACCACCTCTGGTACTAACATTACCTTTAACAGGAGGTTAGAATCACAGAAACTTGCAAGTCTGTCTACTTTCCAGAGCACTATGGACAGTCCCTTCTGAGATGTTTTCTATGTCCTTCTGTGAGCTGAAATATAACCGCATAACAAAACAACAGAGTTGGAAGTGTTCTAGTCCAACTTCCTGCTCCAACAGGAGTCCCTATACAATTTCAGACAAATGGTTGTCCAATCTCTTTTTAAAAACCTCCAGTGATGGAGCACCCACCATTTTTGAAGGCAAGTCATTCCACTGATCCATTGTTCTAATTATCAGGAAAATTCTTCTTAGTTCTAGGTTGGTTCTCTCCTTGATTAGTTTCCATCCATTACTTCTTGTTTGGCTTTCAGGTGCTTTGGAGAGCTGCTCTTCTTTGTGGTAGCCCCTTAGATATTGAAACACTGCTATCATATCACCCCTAGTCCATCTTTTCATTAGATTAGATATACCCAATTCTTGCAACTATTATTCCTAAGTTTGGGCCTCCAGTCCCTTAATCATCTTTGTTGCTCTTCTCTGCACTCTTTCTAGAGTCTCAATATCTTTTTTATATTGTGGCAACAAAAACTGGATGCAATATTCCAGATGTGGGTTTTACCAAGACATTTTAAAGTGATACTAACATTTCACATGATCTTGATTCTATCCCTTTGATAATGAAGCTTAGGACTGTGTTGGCTTTTTTGGCAGCCACAGCCCAGTGCTGGCTCATACTTGATTATCCACTAGGTCTCCAAGAGACCTCTAATATTTTTGTCTGATCATTGTCTGGGCTGCAGTTCTTCCTCCTTCTGTCTCCCAAGGTAATTCTCACAGTCAGTCACAATAACCTATCTCCATCACCTTTTTTTTCCTCTCTACTTGGACTGTCTTCTCACTAAACACAATAATCAATTACACTTTTGATATAAAAATGAATAGTTCCAGCAACTGGGTATATCTAATTAACAACCAATTGCTTAGCAACCATTTGAGGTTATGGTGGGCCACCACAAAGCTACTTATGATTTGTTTGCAAAATTCTGACAGCTGTACCTTCCCCCATCCAACATTTATGTGATCGCATTTTAATTGCTTGGCAAGCAACTCGTATGTATTGCTGTTTATAGTGTCCCTTGGTCATGCAACAACATTTTTTCAGGGTTCTTCTTTTCTTTTTTCTGGTTTCCAGCATTTACTTTCGGTTCCTAGCAAAGAAAGTCCATTGAGGAAAATGGGTTAACAACTGCAGCATTTGCTTAATAACCACTGCAAAATAAGTTGTAAAATCAGGCATAGACACATGGTGACCTGTTTAACATGGCTTGCAACCGTAACTCTGGGTTCAATGATGGTGATAAATCAAGAATTATAAATTTGCCTTAACTATTTTTTTCTATAGCCATTCTATTCAAAAGGAGTAATTAATAATTTTAATTTCCAAGAGACAATGTGGTATGGTGGTTGAAGTGTTGGATTACAAATGGCGATACCCACGTTTGAATCCACTCTCAGCTGTGGCAACTAACTTTGTGACTTTGAATCAGCTGCACTCTCTCAGAACAGTTATGATGGAGAAAACTCACCCTTCTTTTAATTCCTGAACAAAAGGTGATATAAAAATCTGGTATATATTGATCTTTTCCATACGTTAGTAGTCAAAAAGCTGTATTTCCAATTCTCTTGAATCTTCACATTGCTAATTTTCTCACGCACCTAGTGCTCCATATGCAAAAATCCTTCCAGTCACCAACATGGTTCATCTGAAGTTCAGAATTGTCCATTTGGTAACATGTAGCATGATATATTAGAACCATCATCAAAATGTACAGAATTGGGTACAACTCTTTTAACCATGAGAAATATTCATCATTATAAACAAAAAAAGGGGAAGAAAAGGGAAAGGGGAAGGAGAGGGATGACATTTTGTTTCTTGAGCTTTTCATTTTGCAAGGTTTTAACTTAAGTTAGTGAGTTTAGACTAAATATGAATGAAGACAATGCACTACCTTTCTTTAACCTGACCATGAAAATTGGCACTAAAATATGATAATGCTTCCAAGATTTCAGAAATAACAATACTTTCATTTAGTCTTTGGCTATCATGTTGTTATATCCTATTTTATTTGCAAAGTTCAACTCTTATCTGTAATGCTGCGCACTTCCTGTTTTGGGCTTTGCATGCATTCTGTAATTTGGATGTCCATCACCCGGAGATACTTTCATTTGAATTCATAGTTCTGTGCCAATTATCTTCTCACACACTTTTCAAATGGACAGTAATTTCACTGGATAAATATGCATGCTGTAGTGCACAGCATCTGTTTGAGAAATATTAACAAACTCTTCTAATAAGCTAAACAGGCAGTGTCCTGTATTAAGACAAAAAAAACCTGCATCACAGGATGTTCAATTAGTGATACTCTGAGTTTTCTTTCCTCTGAATTACTTTTCTAACTTTATGATAGTTTTTCCACTGAAATAAGTATGGTATATGACCTTTATAGTCATTTCTATTTATTAAAAAAGTCATTAATTTCTCTAAAAATAACAATGTCATCTTGACCTACAATAGATCCTCAAGAGGTATCGTAAAAAGTTTCCTTTAATTTTGTAAGTATTTCATGGAACGTTATTTTACTAAACCGAAACTATGGATGCAAATACATCCAAGAAAAGACAGTTTTTTAAAACAATGGCCTTTTTTTTCTCCAGCCAGGTCTTGTCACTTTAAAAGGGGGGTTCTTGAAGGGTTCCAAATTTTTAAAATTTTTATTCCATTAAAGCAGTTATGTCAGGTGGATTTGCAATCAGATGCTATTACAATTTATCTATAGAATATTTTTTGAGAATAAAAATCCTAACTCACAACCACTTTAAATCAATGGTACCAGATGAAGGTCAGTTTCCATCACAGACACCTATTTTTTTAGAATCAAACTGAGAAATCAATTGGAAATTAAAACATATATCTTAACCATCAGTCAATGTTGGATTCCAGAAAGGGATTTTAAAAATAAATATATCCGATAAAGTGGATGGACTCAGTTACAGTGATGTATCTTTAGAAGAACCCGAAAGACAAATTAGGGACCAATTGTCATAGAGAAAATCTATCTGAGTAATTGCTAAGAGTCAATACCAACTTGATGGCACATAAATGATCGTTTAATATATTTCTGTTGGCTGAGACAGGATTGCTAATTGTGGGATTTTCAGTTGACTGGACTTTGCTACTTCATCTTAAGTAACAAAATATGTTGGATCAGCCTTGTTTACAATGTTAAGTCAGATGATAGTAGAACAGAATAACAGAGTTGGAAGGGACCTTGGAGGTCTTCTAGTCCAACCCCCTGCTTAGGCAAGAAACCCTACACCACTTCAGACAAATGGTTCTCCAATCTCTTCTTAAAAACTTGCAGTGTTGGAGCATTTACAACTTCTGGAGGCAAGTTGTTCCACCAATTAATTGTTTTAGCTGTCAGAAAATTTCTCCTTAGTTGTAAGTTGCTTCTCTCCTTGATTAGTGGACACAAAGAGTGCTAACTAGATAATATGGTAGGTTCAAGGTCCATTATTCCATCATCCCATAATGCCATCCATTGTCCAACAGAAGCTAAATGGGTGGATGACTCAGTTATATTTCAACTGAGGTAGCAACTGTTGGAAAAATTATTCTTTTGGGTTTAGTCCAAGTGGGGAAAAAGACACTGGAAACATGGAGGCTGTTTGGAAAGATGGTTTAATGGTGGACAGGACCACATGGCTTGGAGCTCCAAAGAAGGAAGGGCTGAGATGCTGAAAGTGCCTGGGTTTTATACCCTCTGTTGGGATTTGAATTTAAGCTTGTATTCTGATTGGTTGTCAGACTCCCATGGGGCCAGGCCGGGGCAACTCTGTAGGCTGTCCTGAGTCCCAGGCTTGGTTGAGCCTTGCTGGATGATGATGTAATGAAAGGGCTTTGGACAATTTCTATTGTAGCTTTACCTGGAGTAGATCTTTGTTATGTAAAATAGACTGGCCTAGACCAGAGTAATGGCCTATTAGCAAAGGGGGAGGGGGAGAGCTGAGTGTCTGCTTTTAAGGTGAGTTTCTGCTTCTGAGTTTCTACTCTTTTTAGGGGAAATATTCTGCCTTTTTAATATTTCCTAGGATATTTCATTTTTCCACGAGAGGGATGAGTAATACAGGTGAAACTCAAAAAATTAGAATATTGTGCAAAAGTTCATTTATTTCAGTAATGCAACTTAAAAGGTGAACCTAATATATGAGATAGACTCATTACATGCAAAGCAAGATAGTTCAAGCCGTGATGTGTCATAATTGAGATGATTATGGCTTACAGCTCATGAAAGCCCCAAATCCACAATCTTAGAAAATTAGAATATTATGAAAAGGTTCAATATTCTAGGCTCAAAGTGTTCCACTCTAATCAGCTAATTAAGCCATAACACCTGAAAAGGGTTCCTGAGCCTTTAAATGGCCTCTCAATCTGGTTCAATAGGAATCACAATCATGGGAAAGACTGCTGACCTGACAGTTGTGCAGAAAACCATCATTGACACCCTCCATAAGGAGGGAAAGCCTCAAAAGGTAACTGCAAAAGAAGTTGGATGTTCCCAAAGTACTGTATCAAAGCACATTAATAGAAAGTTATGTGGAAGGGAAAAGTGTGGAAGAAAAAGGTGCATAAGCAGCAGGGATGACCACAGCCTGGAGAGGATTGTCAGGAAAAGGTCATTCAAAGTGTTGGGGACTTTCCCAAGGAGTGGACTGAGGCTGGAGTCAGTGCATCAAGAGCCACCACACACAGACGGATCCTGGACATGGGCTTCAAATGTCGCCTTCCTTTTGTCAAGCCGCTCCTGAACAACAAACAACGTCAGAAGCATCTTACCTGAGCTAAAGAAAAAAAGAACTGGTCTGTTGCTCAATGGTCCAAAGTCCTCTTTTCTGATGACAGCAACTTTTGCATCTCATTTGGAAACCAATGACCCAGAGTCTGGAGGAAGAATGGAGAGGCACACACTGCAAGATGCTTGAAGTCCAATGTGAAGTTTTCACAGTCTGTGTTGATTTGGGGAGCCATGTCATCTGCTGGTGTCGGTCCACTGTGCTTCATTAAGTCCAGGGTCAATGCAGCCATCTACCAGGAGATTTTGGAGCACTTCATGCTTCCTTCTAGAGACGAGCTTTAAGGGGATGCTGACTTCATTTTCCAGCAGGACTTGGCACCTGCTCACACTGCCAAAAGCACCAAAACCTGGTTCAATGACCGTGGGATTACTGTGCTTGATTGGCCAGCAAACTCGCCTGACCTGAACCCCATAGAGAATCTATGGGGCATTGCCAAGAGAAAGATGAGAGACATGAGACCGAACAATGCAGAAGAGCTGAAGGCCACTATTGAAGCATCCTGGTCTTCCAAAGTACCTCAGCAGTGCCACAGACTGATAGCTTCCATGCCACGCCGCATTGAGGCAGTAATTGCTGCAAAAGGGGCCCAAACCAAGTACTGAGTACATATGCATGCTTATACTTTTCAGAGGTCCGATATTGTTCTATGTACAATCTTTGTTTTATTGATTGCATGTAATATTCTAATTTCCTGAGATTGTGGATTTGGGGGTTTCATAAGCTGTAAGCCATAATCATCTCAATTATGACAAATCACGGCTTGAACTATCTTGCTTTGCATGTAATGAGTCTATATATTAGTTTCACCTTTTAAATTGCATTGCTGAAATAAATGCACTTTTCTAATTTTCTGAGTTTCACCTGTAACTTCCTACACAACGAAGAGGCATCTAAGTTTAGAGGGGCAGGAGAAACTGCATGCACCATAGTGTGGGGTCTGATTCTGACTCTGTGCCTTCTGTTTTGTGCACCTTTTCCAGCCAAAGGTGACAGATTCATTTTATCTAATGGAAGGCTACCCTTGAAACAAATCCTTCTCCAATTGTTTCTTGTATACTACCACAGCTGCAAAAAGTAATGACTTCGTTGAACATGAATCCTGGTGACTTTCAAGAACATACATGTCTAGGTAATTTGCACCTCAATGGTACAGAAATAATTTACTATTGCCCTTTTTTGGGATATTTTTTCTAACTTTCCAGATTAGTCCACAACCTTTGGATTTCTAAGCTGTCTCCTTTCCAATTTCTAACCAGGTCTGAACTTTCTTAGTTTTTTTCAAGTTCAGGTGGAAATTTTTTTACACCCTCTCAATCCTCATCCTTATCAATGTTAGATTCATTTACAAGGTGTACAAAATGATGTCTAGAATAAGCCCCCAAAAGTACTTTTTCAAGAGGTAACTGGACTTTCTGGTTTTTCTTTGAAGACATTTCACTTCCCATCCAAGAAGCTTCTTCAGCTCTTCAGAGAAGAAACTTCTTGGATGAGAAGCAAAACATCTTCAAAGAAAAACCAGAAAATCCAGGTGCCTCTTGAAAATGCACAAATGGGACAACCATGACCTGGATGACTGAGAATCTCCATAGATGTCTAGAATAAGCTTTTCTCATAATTATCGGTATTTAGAGAGCACAGACATGTAGTATACTTGTAAATATACACAGCTTTCCAAATGCAATTCTATCATTCAAGGAAGAATATTGGCATTATAAAAGCAGAGCTGCACCAAATGTAATTATGAAGAGTTCTTCATACACTTCCCTTGTGCAATTTAATAAGTCTGGCAGAGAAAAACTCTTGTGGTTCAATTTGGCCTTCTTTCACATCTATTAAAAATGTATCATGCCTTCCCACCCCCTTTCTCCTCCCTTCTACCAGGCTAAACGCCATTTGAGATATTACCTGTTGTCAGAAAATGTCAAATTTGTAAGGAGAAATGTCACATCACTAAAAAAAAAAAGAGAGTACTACTTAATGACATGGAAATCACTTTACAGTTCTTCAAATGATTCAAATATAGCTTGTTATATGCTGTACAGCCATCTGCTTCCAAGTTCTTATGCTATCATTATCATTCTGTTAAAATAAAAAATCTAAACAATTGTTACCTTACTTGAAATGTACATATTGTTTTAAATCCTTTTGTGGTATTTATCAGTCATTGTTCTTATCACAACCTGGCTTCCTATCTTCCTTCTCCTACTATTAGGATACTACTATTGGTTGCTTTCCTGCATACTTAATTAATGCTCTTGCTAGATCTTATATTTGAGGCTGATTTTAACCATGTTACTATTAGGATAACCTTTGATACAATGTGGACTGAATCTCCCAAAGTAACCATCACTTTTCTGGTGGGGTGGGGAGCTATTTGGAAAGATTTTGCAGGGGCGGGTGGAGACAGAGAGTTGCAAAGGAGAGGTAGAAAAACTCACACTGAGGAAATGTTAAATGTGATATTGTCTGACACAGAATTCTGACCAATGTTATCATTGCAATTTCACTCTCCATTTCATTTCACCATTTCATAATTCATCTCTTAAGGCTGGTGTAAATATTTTTGTTCATCCTTTTAATCTACTCTTATGTTTATCTTTTATGTTTTTTCTTCAGCACACCAACTTTTAAATATGCCCCACCCTCACCCATGTATATGTGTGAAGCTGGTGTAGTTGCTCATCATGGGTAAAGCAAGAGTAGTTTTATTCTTATTCTACATTTTTTTTCTTCAATCCTCTTACAATATTTTCCCTCCATAAGGAGGAGTATTATTTACTGAAAGCATTCTATTTGCTATAGGACTTGGCCTATAGCATTCATGGAACAAAAAGCTACATTCACACATATCCTTAACCAGACAGGCAATCCTATCAAGCTTGACAGGCTGTGAACAAAAAGAGAGAAAGAAGGTCTTCTTTCTGCACTACTCTCCCAGTTAGTGATGCTCTGTCTTTCCTTGTCTGTGATTTATGACATGTTGTGATTATATATAGTGATGAAGAGAGTTTTATATCACTAAGCTGGTATATTTCTTGCAAATGTTTCACTACCGAACTATTGTAGGTAGCATAAATGCTAGCACCAATGATGTTACATATTTTGCTAATGATATACCTGCAAGAAAACCACCAAGCTCTGAGAGTACCAAGGGCCTCAGAGTTCAATCCTGAAGACATTCTCTTCTATCAGTTTTATGTGACTATAGTAACGATGATATAGTAATTTCAATTTTATTAAAGAATATAATTACAACAGTAAAAACATGTAAACAATATAAAGAAAGGTTAAAAGGTGCAGAAACAAAAAAGGCAAAAAAGATAAAAATAAAAGTAAGACTATAGGAGAGAAAAAGAGAAGAAATATATAAAGAAAAGACTTCCAACTTTCATCACAAATATAAATAATTTTAGTAACGTATTACCCCCTCTTAACATTGTACTTCAAATTTATCTGGATCCTTAGTCCATTTGTAACTTTCTGAAATCAAGACTTTAGTCAGTCTTTTGTTGTTTATTTGTTGTTTTAGGTTCTTATCTTTGTAGTTAAAATTTTATTTTGCTATGGGTTGAAGGGTGCTGTCAAATATATTGATACAAATATTTCGAATAGCTGAAAAGCAGTTAACAAGCAATTTCCAAAAGTGATTAGAAAAAATATATATGCAAACTTTGTGTCCTTTTAAAGGTGCTAACTGCAGTTTGAGCAAGATGGCTATTCCCTCATCTCCAAGAGCTCTAAACCTACCAGAGATGGCTATCTTGGAGTCTCCTCACGAGGAGCAGTTGCCTGGAACACTTGTGGGTGATCTGCTTGTCCAGAGAGATTTGAAGAGGCAGTCTACTTGCTGGCTCTTCATTCTTTGCTGCCATCATCGGTTCAGGTTTTTTTTTTTTTTTGTGGAGCCATCTTCAATCCACTATCTTTTCCTCTGGAAGTCCTAGAAATGGTTTTTCACTAGCAATGCCTACCTTTTTGTTTGCTTGTTTGTTTATACAATGTATATTGCCACCATCTCATGACAGTGACTTTAAATGAAAACAACACACCAAAACTCCCTTCTCTATTCTGACCGTACAGGGTGCATAGTTCCATCTTTACATAAAGGCACATACTTTTACACAGAGGCAGTTCGTCATCTGTTGAGGACCACCCTGCCAGATAGTTACCACTGACTTTGTAAAACTACACTAGATAATAAGGCACATACTTTTACACAGAGGCAGTTGACCATCTGTTGAGGACCACCCTGCCAAGTTTTGACTTTGTAAAACTACACTAGATAATAATGCAAGGTAACATTTCTATTTATATTTTGCATTCTGTATCTGTATTCTATATCTACATTCTACATTCTCTATTGTCCCATGGTGGCGCAGTGGTTAGAGTGAGGTATTGCAGATTACTTCTGCTGACTGCGGGCTGACTGCAATTTGACAGTTCAAATCTCAACAGGCTCAAGGTTGACTCAGCCTTCCATCCTTCTGAGGTGGGTAAAATGAGGACCCAGATTGTTGGGGGCAATACGCTGACTCTGTAAACTGCTAAGAGAGGGCTGTAAAGTGATATATAAGTCTAAGTGCTATTATTATTGCTATTCTATTTATATCCTAACCTATTATTAGTTCTGAACCTGCAGCAGTTTCTTAGTTGCACTTAGTTAGAGTTTGAAAACTTTTAATCAAGTAAATAACCTATTCCCAGGATCCCAAATCGAACTACTGTTTGACAATCAGTGATCCCTTCCTAAATTGCTTTTGATTTCCCCTTTGAATTGATTGATTGATTAATTAATTAATTAATTAATTAAATTATTAATTTTGGATTCCTCAAGGAGACATCTCATTAAAAAGCCAAGCTTTGTCTTGAGACTGAGTGGAAATGTAAATTATTTTATATTTTTACTTATTAATATGCAGCCCAGAATAGAAAACATTCCCAAGTGTACAAAGACAGAAGTACAATTTCATATTTATTTATTCTACTAATATTAGTGAAGCTGGCAGCATCCATAGTAGTTTGTATTGCAAAATAGAATTAAAAACACAGACATAATAATGGAGCCCACCAACATTTTTGCTGCACCAAAAGGGGACCAACAAATGGTTTGCTTTAATTGGGATACAGCTACATATTTGGGAATTTGTATATTTGTATTCGTGTGTATTTGTGTGTGTGATTGTGGGGAACTCAGGAATAAAACATATCCCAGACTCAATCTGAAACTCAAGGAATAAATAATTAATAAGGATTTTTTTCTGTATTGAATAAAAATAGTAGTGCACTAACATAATCTAGCCCTTTTAAAATGTAATGAAAAATGAAAAACATTACCTCCATTTTCTTGGGACTGAACCTAAATCTGTCCTATCCCATCAATCTTTGCAGTCTTCCAGATTTAAGACTACTACCACATATGTTGCTATTGATGTCATATACCAGGTAGGGATAACAAGATGGTTGCACAGGTTTAGTGCGCATGAGCAAGTTGCGCGAGTTGCGAGAATGCAATTTACGACCTGCTGAGCTACCCAGACAGCTGAGCAGCACTGCGTGCAAATGCGCAGTGGTTGGAAAAGCCCTTGTTTCCTGCTTTTTCAACTGCAGCTGTGTCCCATAAAGCAGCTGCAGTTGAAAAAGCAGGAAATAAAGGTCAGGTAAGAACCTGGACAGGCGAGTGGGCCAAAACAGCAGCAGACATAGAACCGGTTCTATGTCTGCTGCTCTTCGGAGCAACCGGTTCTACAGAGGTGGACAGAACCGGTAGAAACCCATCCCTGTTTAGGTCATATTGATACTGTATACTCAACTACCTGAACATCAATAAATCCAAGACCAAGGTAGTTGTTTTGGGGGGAAAGGAAAACCAGTTATAACTGGAGCCTGTATAGATAACATCTAGATCAAATTAAATCCTATCTATACTTAGGATTGATTTTTACAAAATCAGGTTCCTGTCTTCCACATTGTAAGAGGACTTATTCAAGGTATATAAAAGGTAAAGATAAAGGCTCCCCTCACACATATGTTCTAGTCATTTCTGGCTCTAGGAGGCGGTGCTCATCTTTGTTACAAAGCTGAAGAACCAATGCTGTCCGAAGACATCTCTATGGTCATGTGGCTGGCATGACTAAACACCGAAGGTATACAGAATGTTCCGACCAAAGTGTCCCCATTTTTCTACTTACATTTTTTACATTCTTTCGAATTCGAATTGCTAGGTTGGCAGAAGCTGGGACAAGTAACGGGAGCTCACTCCGTTATGTGAATTCAAACCACAGAACTGCCAATGTTTCTGATCGACAAGCTCAGCATCTTAGCCACTGAGCCACCGTGTCCTTCTTTAAGGGATATAGCCTGTGCTAAAACCATGACATGACACCAACAATAGCTACCCTAGGTTCTCTAATTGCAATCAGTATATAATGTTTACATATGGTGCAGAATTGCAGGGATATATAAATACCCACTTATTGGAACAGATACAGTCCTCTTTCTTGAAATCAATCCTGGGGTGAATAAGTCCATATCAGCTTTAGCAGTAAGGACAGAATTAGATATATACCCCTCTACAAAGCCATCTAGTAATTCAACAGTTGGCTGAATAGCTTATTTATGGACCCAAATAGATTGCCCAAGCTTTATTTTTAAAAGCAGTTGTGTAATATGCCTCTTCACCTTCGTCTGCTTAGCTTTCATATGTCATCTCACAATATGGATTCTTAGTGTAATTCTCAGTCATATCAGATCTTAAGAAAGTTTCAAAGTGTTATAGATATGGCTGCCCAAGAGCATACAGATTCACTTAAACATGCTGTATGTGTCTATTATCCCTGTCATATTTGAGGGTTTTTTCCCCCACTTTGTTCATTCAAATCTGTAATTTTTGTTTGATGAATGAATGAATAAAGAAATAAAAAGATATTAAATCACTGAAGTAGCTAATTCAAAACAAATCAGTCTCCCAATTAGAAAAGTATTTAAAGACTTATATGCCTCAACATCTTAAAAGATCTGTTTTTAGAGCTCATTTTGAAAAATTAGGTCCTGTGGCAGATTTCATGGGGTTCCATTTGAAGAAAGACTGTGTATCTATGGTGCATCAGCTATTGAAGACATTACATATATTCTCTTTTATTGCAAGTGTATTCTGCAGAAAGGACCATTTATTTAGATTTTTTAATTTAAAAACTTAAAAATTATTCAGGCACCTAGGAGAAACTGTCTTTCTTTTTTTTGCAAGCAATGAACCTGCATATCGCTAGTCCAACTGCACTCTTCATTTTGAAGAGAAGAGATTATCTAGATCAGATGCTCGTTAACTGTAGGGATGACAACTTATTATGAATACATCCTACTATTTTCTTTGTATTTCCTTGAATACTTATATCCAATTTTTTTACTTTTGATATGGTCAGATGACCAAATCAATAAAGCTTCTATTCTGTATCACATCTTCTGTTAGGCCCAGAGTAGAGATATTATAGTTGACTATCATCAATGGATAACATTTTCAAGCAGCTACCTGTATACATTAAAAATATAGATGAGAGAGCCAAGTGCGAAGGCAACCCCTATTGATACGGGGCATGACCTCTATTCACCCCCAACATCAATTAGAACTACACACTCAAAAAAGAGTGGGGATATAACAAAATAACAAAATCATACTTCAGGCTTGAACCCAGATTATCTGAAGTTAACCAGATAATTTGTTTCATTCTGGGTCCTTTGGGTAGGTACCACCTTACCTAAAAGGGGAAGATTAGGGAGAGACCAATAGTTGCCCAGCATGACAGAGCAAAGGTTTAGCCTCTTAAGGAAGTGATCAACACTTTCATGAAACTGAGTTTGAAGATCAGTGACCATAGTTTAAACAGGAGAGCATCTGAGAATACAGAAAAAGAAAAAACTGGATGAAGAAGAGGAACACAGAAAGAATGCTCGATACAAGACAGAATTTTGCAGCTAATTAATGAATGAACAATTGCAAAGCAACCAAGGGATCAAGCAAAGTCAATAAATAAGAAAGCAGAATATGAGGAAAAATAGCAGTCATTGGACCATAGAGTTAAAATAAGTTGCTGTATTTTCAAGAAACAATGTTTGGAATATAAATGAAACAAAACTCAAGAAGCTGAAAGTGAAAATGATACCAAGACATAATATCATAATCGTTTGAAAACTAACAGGAATGAGTAGTAATAGAAGTGCTCCTGTAAAGAATAAGAATGGGAAGATATGGCCATGTAACTATGAACAAGATGCATGTTGGATAGAGTACTTCAAAAAAGTACTGAGCCAGCCCAGCCCAGCCACAAACTATAGTAAAGCCACCTGCAAATCTGGACATAGTCATAACTGGAGAAGTTAATAAGACAATAATAAAGCAACAAAACTTCAAATAACAATAAAGGTTTAAACCCAATCATAGATGAATGCCTTGAGGAAACAGCATGTTATAAGAACTGACAGGGACAAATTAATGACTATCAGTGAACAGAATCTGTCCTAAGCAAATGGAGAATGGAAGCAATGGTCAGACTTCTAACAAGGGACAATAGTAATACTTGTACTATTTGGAATGGCAATATGCTCCTTGCAATCTCTGACAAGGTCTTTTGCTTTGTCCTACTGGATGCAGTAGACTGAAGACTATAGAAGGACAAGCAAAGTTTTGCCAAGCATGTTTGTTGTCCCGAGCAAAATTTTAATCATGAAACATCATTGAATAGAGCTAAAGTCTCATAAGCAAAAGGGATTAAATTCATATAAATTATTTCCAGATAGCTACCAATTGAGTTCAAGGGTCTAAGAGCTACCACTCGTACATAATAAAATATGAAATACTATACCCACTCTGTGTGACTTTGGGCCAGTCACTTTTTCTCAGCCCTAGGAAGAGGTAATGGTAAACTGCTTCTGAAAAATTTTGCCAAGAAAACCACAGGGACTTGTCCAGGTGGCCTCTGAGAATTGGAATGAATAAAGAAAAAAAAGCAATTGCTGCTTTTCAACCTCTTCCCCAAAATATCCAAATAATAGTGACTTTCGTAAAGTTAATTAGAAAAAAATTCTTGTAGATATTTGGTTCTTATTAGCTTCTAGTTTTCCTATTAGTACTCATAATAAACACAAATAAAAACTAACATATACCATAAATAAAAATAAATAGAGGGGTAAATCTGTTTTTAATCTGTATACTATATTAGAATCAATTTTCTTTTAATTCCTCCTTTAAATTCAACCAAAAAGGAATCATATCAGCCAATATATAGATACACATGCCCTCTCTCCTTCTTATACACACATACACACCAGTGGTGGGATTCAAATTTTTTTACTACAGGTTCTGTGGGTGTGGCTTATTTTGTGGGTGTGGCCTAGGGAATCATGTGACTGTGTGGGTGTGGCCTGGCAGTCATGTGACTGGCTGGGCATGGCCAAGTTGACTTTACATAACAAAGATCTACTCCAGGTAGAGCTATAATAGGAATTGCCCAAAGCCGTTTCATTACATCCAGCAAGCCTCAACCAAGTCTGGGATTCAGGATAGCCTACAGAGTTGTCCCTGCATGGCCCAATGGGAGTCTGACAACCAATCAGAATACAAGCTCAAATTCAAATCCCAACAGAGGGTATAAAATCAAGGAACTCTCAGCATCTCTCAGCCCAAGAGCTCCAAAGCATGTGATCCTGTCCACTATTAAAATATCTTTACAAGAAGTCACCATGTTTCCAGTGTCTTTCTTCCCCAGAACTGAACCCAGAAGGATAATTCTTCCAACATTATCTAAGAAGCTAGTTCAATAAGAATGAATTTCATAGGGATTTCTGGTTTGAGGCTCTTCAGAGACGGACCGAAATCTGCGGTTATGCACGGTTTCAATCCGTGCTCACTGCCGGAGCACCCCAATCCGGCTGGATTTGGGGCTAAACCACCCCATAGAGGTGGTGAAGATGGGGGAGACCACCAGCAGGGTCGAGGAGAGCCACATCTCTCCTCCTCAGCTGGCCACAACTCCCTTTCCCGAAGGCGGCTGTAGCAGTGGTTAGAAATAGCCACCTCAAAGAAGAATCTGACCAGAAAAGAAAGTGCAGGAGGAAGATAAGAAGAGAAAGTTTTGGTTGACTGGGTTGAATTGGAAAAGCAAGAACGTAAGATACCCTAGAATTTTAATTATAAAAAATTAACATTGTTCCCAGAGAAGATTTGGAAGCAGCGAAGGAGAGACGAAAGGGAAAAGATTTGGTTTTTTTTCCCTTGCTCTACTTTCCTTATATTTATTTATTTTTATTTATTTTATTAGTTTTCTATACCACCCCTCTCCCTGCAGGGACTCGGGGCGGTGTACTATTAAAAAATAGTACAAATACAATATTTAAAAAACAATTTAAAAAGATTAAATTATGGTAGCTCAAAGATAAAACTCAATCAAGATATAAAAGACTAAAACCAATTAAAACCAAATTAAACCCTATAAAACCCTAGGCCAGACCGGCTTGATGAAATAAGTACGTTTTCAACACGTGCCGGAAGGCCAAAAGGTTAGGGATGGTCCTCATCTCCGGGGGCAGTTCGTTCCAGAGGGAGGGTGCCCCCAAGGAGAAGGCCCGTACCCTCGGGTCACCAGCCATCCAGCCAGTGGCACCCCAAGGAGGCCCACCCTATGGGAGCATACTGGGCGATGGGAGATCAATGACGGCAGTAGGCGGTCCCGTAAGTACCCAGGTCCCAAGCCATGAAGCGCTTTAAAGATAGTCACTAATACTTTGAATCGCACCCGGAAGGCTACCGGGAGCCAATGCAGCTCGTGCAAGAGTGGCATAACATGGGAGCTCCGAGAAGCTCCCAAAACCACCTGCACAGCTGCATTTTGCACCAACTGGAGCCTCCGGGTGCTCTTCAAGGGAAACCCCATGTAGAGAGCATTGGCATAGTCTAGGCGGGAGATGACGAGGGCGGATGTGACCATGCGAAGGGCATCCCGATCCAGAAAGGGCCGCAACTGGTAGAACCTATGGACCTGACAAAAAGCCCCCATGGCGACGGCCGCTATATGATCTTCTAATGACAGCCGCACATCCAGGAGGACACCCAGATTGCGCACCCTCTCTGTGGGGGCAAGGATTTCCCCTCCCACAGCCAGTGTTGGAACTAGCTGGCTGTATCGGGGTGCTGGAAAGCACAGCCACTCGTTTTTGGCTGGGTTGAGTTGAAGCCTGTTTTGCCCCATCCAACCCCACACAGCTTCCAGGCACCGGGTCATCACTTCCACGGCTTCATTGGGTTGGCCTGGGGTAGAAATGTACAGCTGAGTATCATCAGCATACTGATGAAACTCCACCCCAAAGCCACGGATGATCTCACGGATGATCTGACAGTTAAGAGAAAGTGAAAAAAAAAAAAATAATCCACTTTGACACCAAAAGGCATTTAAGCTGGAAATAAAGGGATAAATAAAGATAAAGTTTCTTGGATATTCAAATATTTAAAAGAAGGAAAGGAGAGAAAAAGCAAGAATAAAAAGGCGGGATCTGGAAAATGGAGGAGACTCCCTGGAATTAAAAAGAACTACAGTGCAACTTTAACAAGATTCTTAAAAGATACATTTCAACTGAAGCTTTGTAACAAAATAACAGAGCCCTCAGGAAGAGAAAGTGAAAAAAAGAAGCAAGAAGAAACAGTTTTGGATTATTTGGACTATTTGGTGATTTTTGGACTTTGGGCAATTGGATTTAAATGATTAAAATTAATTGGGTGGTTGTTTAAAAGTGTTTAAAATGGCAACAGTCTTCGAAGTACTGAAAATGGAACTTAAAAAATACAAAGAAGAAGCATTAGAAAGAACGGTTTCTTTTGGCTTCGTATTTCAATTTTTAGAAATAGAGATTTGGAACTATGAGAAACAACAAGAAATACTCATGGAACAGGTAGATCGGGACAAAGAAGAAGCCATTTTTAATGATAAAGTAACTTTGGGTGAGAAAAAAAAGGGAAAGTTGAGAAAGAGAGTAGAAAGTTTAAGATTTAAAAAAACAACCCAAAAAAATAATAGTTTGAAAAATAATTACAATACTAAGAAACAGAGGAGAAGATTACGGAAGAGAGAATCAGAAGTAGAGAGAAAAGGGGGCAAAAAGAGGGGGGGAAGAAGAGGGGGAAGAAGGAAAAGAAAAGAAGTTATAAAAAACAGAAACAGGATATAGAGAAACAGGGAAAAGGTATAAGAATTGAAATAATAAGCCTATTTAGAGATAATGGGTGAGAATTTAATTGAAAAAAGGATTCTGCAAAGGTATATAAGTAGTATTGTTATATTAGAAATAGAAATAAGTTTTTAGAAAATATGAGATAATGTGTGGATAAAATACTTAATGTAAAGTAATGGTATGTTTGTTAATATAAGAGAGAGTGGAATTAGGAAAGGGAGGGAACACTTTAATTAATCATGGAAAGTTTAACTGACATTAATAGAATTGAATTGGAAGAGAATGAGTATATATTTTCTTCAGCTTAAATAATAAAGGTATAAGATATATAATTGATGTTAGATACGAGATAATTGTTTATATGTGTTCCCGAGGAAATATGACTGTAACTGATATTAATAGAATTGAATTGGAAGGGAATGAATGTTTTATATATTATTGTTATATATAGATATATATATATTCTTTTTCCTTTTTTTTAGCTTAAGAATGTACCAAGCAGAATTCGATTGGAAATTATGTATTATATAGAATGTTATAATTCTAAAGGCATAAATTGAAATTTAAATAAGAGTTGATGGGAAAAATGTAGAGATATAAAGTAGTCATACTCCAATTAGTAATTACAGGGGAAAATTTGTTTAATAAGAAAAGATAATATGAAATTGAAACAGGACAGATAAAAGTATAAATATAATGAATAGAAAGATATTACATTTGCAAAAAGATATATAATTGAATTTAGATATGAAATAATTAAAAATAAATTAATAATGTTAGAATTGAATTGAAGGAGAATGAGTATCTTATCTACTATTGTTATATATATTTTTGTTTAAAGAATACAGTATTTCAAGAATGTACCAATTAGAATTTGACTTGGAAGTTATATATTATATTGAATTTTAAAGGCATAAGAGTTGAAAGGATAAAATTAAGAGATATAAAGGTGTCATAATTTAATTAAAATTTGTTTAATGATGATATGAGATTGGAAACAAACAGATAAAGTATAAATACAATGAGTAGGAAGACATTGGAATTTAGAAAAAGATATATAATTGGATTTAGATATGTGATAATTAAGAATATTGAGTAAATTAAAGTTATGGAGAAAAAGTTAAAATAGTAAGAAGATATGGAATAGAATATAAAGATGAATATGAAATTGAGCTTGTATCTGTATAGAGAAGTGGTAACCCGGGATCAGGCTATTCTCAAAAAAAGATTTATTTGTATCTGTTTTGTGAAAACTCAAATAAAAATTTATTAAAAAAAAGAAAAAAGAATGAATTTCATAGGTACATTCACAGAGCAATACTGATTTCTTTTTCTAAAATTTTTTCCTCAGTCTGTTCACTGATTATATGAATTAGGTTCAGTGTTTAGGTCAGTACAAGTTAAGTAGCCTGTTAGTGGTGTCATGGTTAAAACAATGGTAAAGTAACATATGGATTTAAAACTAGAAATATTTTGTTGGGTAGAATAAATATTTAATTTTACACATGTTAACAGATGCTAGAATTGTGTTTGCACAACAATGGAAAAACAAATATATGAAAATGGATAAAAGTTAGAATGTGCAGAAATGAATAAATTAACAACTACAAATTTATAATCGAGAAGGCTTAGAATACTTTTTAACATGGGATTTCTTTTATCAATGGCTAGAAACAGAAGTTGGAAATGTAAAAGTATAAAAGAAAACACCAATTATATAGGGAAAGTTCAGTAAAAAGGATAAGCAAATATTATTAGTATTTGATCATTGTTAATGCGTAGATAACTTTGAGAGCATACCCCCCCCAAAAAATACTGCAGATAAAAACCATTTTTTTTACTTAATCCCCAGACAAAGCCACTGCAATAAAAACCCTGGATTGTTCCCCCAAGGACCAAAAACCTCACACCAGAAATCTTAGCCCTTCTGTCTTTAAGAAACCCCCAGGCAAACAAGCAAGACAACAAAAAGCAACACTAAAGTACAGCCATTATTAAGGTAACTCACCTGGAGGTCCCCTTTTCCTGATTCCTGGCAGAATTAACCATCATAATAGGAAAAACAAAAGACCCAGGGAAGAACAAAAGCAGGACAATCATGAGCACTTGAAACCCATCAAGCAGGCTCAGCTCCAGAAATCTCAACATGTTAATACCAGCTTTAATAATGGCGGAAGTGTTATACCTCAAAAGTTACTAATTTTCTCAGAAAGTAAAGTTGCTGACAAGCAGCTGGACTTTACGTAAAATGTCCCCTGGCCTGCATGCTGCAAGCATCAACATCAAAAAATGCTAGGACAGGGGTGGAATTCTACCAGTTCTGTCCACTTCTGTAGAACCGGTTGCTCTGAAAAGCAGCAAACAGAGAGCATACATAAAACCGGTTCTATATCTGCTGCTGTTTTGGCCTGCCCACCCACCCAGGCTCTAACCTGACCTTTATTTCCTGCTTTTTCAACCGCAGCTGCTTTGCGCAGCATAGCTGCAGTTGAAAAAGCAGGAAAAAAGGGCTTTTTCAATTGCTGCGCACTTGCACACAGTGCTGCTCAGCTGTCCGGGCAGCTCAGCAGGTCGTAAATTGCACTCGTGCGACTCGTGCATGGACGCGCAACGCAGAGCTACAGAACCAGTAGTTATACTGATCGGATCCCATCCCTGTGCTAGGATATGTTGTTATGTGCCTATAAATTAAAGCTATGTTTTTAGATTTTTCCAGCTGTATCTGCTTTGTGAGTGTGTGTGTGTGTGTGTAGTTTTCAGTTGTGTAGTTTTGTGGGTCTGCTGACAATCCAATCATGTTACAGCATGACTTTTCTGGATTGGTAACAGACCCACAAAACTATACAACTGAAAACACACTCCCTACACAACTGAAAACTACACACACATACACGCACACACACACTCACAAAGCAGATACAGCTGGAAAAATCTAAAAATATAGCTTTAATTTATAGGCACATAACATTTCACACAATTTAAAAGAACTTCCATACACACAATGACAATCTCACAAAACAGCTGCTTTCTAAAAATAGAAAAGCAGCTAAAATTTCCCAAATTTTATATTACCTTTTTTTTTAACACACGTATTGTTTTTTAAAAATCAGGGGACTTCAAACTTGACAGCTTTAAGACTTGTGGACTTTAACTCCCAGAATTCCTCCTCCAAGTTTGAGAACTCTTGTTTTAAATCAGGGGACTTCAAACTTGATAGCTTTAAGACTTCTGGACTTCAACTCACAGAATTCCTCCTCCAGTCATGTTAGCTCAGGAATTTTGGGAGTTGAAGTCCACAAGTCTTAAAACTTGCCCTGATTTAAATAAGAAAAAATAAGCCACTTACTTACCCAATTGAAGAAAGCAGGCAGGCAAAATCAGTTGCTCACCATTGAGCTGGATGCAGCACAAGCAAGGCAGGAGACAAGTTTACAGCAGCAGTTCGGGAATCAGGAGAAGGTATCTGAAGGAGATAGATGCTTCCTGGAGGTTGGAGGTGGAAGGGAAGTGGGGAGGGAAGCAAGGATCTCCGAGGGCTTTTAGAAGCCCTTGAGGAGGGGGTGATCGTGATGGCTTGGAAGAGATCGCAGCAGCTTGGAAGCTCGGGGCGAAGCCAGGCTGCCGCAAGCAGCTCCAGGGGCTTTTGGCAGCACAGCACAAGCCATTGTGGCAGCTTGGTCAACTATGCGAGGCCCCAAACTGGAGGCATGGCCTCCAGAGACCCCCAGAAGACCAGGGCGAGGCCAGGAGGCTACAACAGCCAGGGTCTTCAGCAATGCAGCGCAAACCATCGCAGCAGCTTGGCCAGCTATGCGAGGCCCTGGGCTGGAGGCCATGGCCTTGGGAGCCCCCTGAAAGACCAGGGTGAGGCCGGGCAGTGGAAAGAAGCGCTAGGAGCATTTGGAAGCTTGGTGGCGGGGGAGAGCCGCAAGGGTAGCAGCCAGCCCACAAGGGACGTGCAGTGGCTTGGGAAGCTATGCCAGGCCGCAGATTGAGACCGCGGCAGGCAGAGGCTGCCAGAAGCTCGGGGCGAGGCTGGGTGGCAGGAAGGAAATGCCCAGGGCTCAGCAAAGGGCCAGGGCCAGGGCCGGGGGCTAGCGAGTCAGTGCTTGCCTGGTCCTGTAGGCAGGTCCTGTAGGAGGTCCATTGGGGAAGAGTAGATTAAAGTAGTCTCAAAACATCTTAGGCAGGCAGCCGCAGAGCAGACTAGCATGTGTAAGCGATAAGACCACGTGGCTACACGTTTTTATAGGGTGGGCTTAGGATGGGTGGGCTGAGCATCGTGTACTCTTACCAAGCGAGTGGTAAGAGAATAGGTGAAGCAAGCAAGCAAGCGGTGACCGTTCGGGCGACTGGGAACCAGTTCGGGGGCGTGGCCAGCCAGAAGTCACTACCAGTTCTGTGACCCACACCAAATTCTTGCTACCAGGTCACCAGAACCGGTGCGAACCAGGCTGAATACCAGCTCTGATACACACAAACAAACACCACACAGAGTAACATAATGTGCAAAATTGTGGAGTACTGCATTTCATATATGTTATGGGTCCAGTTATGCATGCTGCAACTACTTGACTGAATATGTTATTCAGGTTTGAAGAAAGGGGGAAAATATCAGCTTGGCATAAATTATAAGTTAGTACTTTAGAGTGGCTTTGCACGTCCCCCCTTTTGGAAAGTTCATAATTCATGATAACTATTAGAAAGCCTATGATTTACTAATATTTTGCACGAGCTGGCAAGATTCAGAGTAAGTACAACCTTTTAATGTACGGCTTTTATAACTTGCCCTCATTATGTCAACATGACAAACTAACTTCAGTAAAAGATGGCAACATTATGTAGACTATTCATGGATTACACAAAGGTATTTAGTCCCTGACAGCAGTTCTTAGTTATGCAATTATATCAGGCTTTGCTATAAAAAGATACTTTGCATAATTCATTGCAAAGCTTCACAGTTAACCTAATTAAATTCAATGTTTTAAAGAAGTTTAAGTGTTAATTCCCTATCAGCTTTGTTGCACTGGAACAACAAAGCATGTGATTTAATCAGAATCCAATCCAGATTGCATCTCCTCCATTGTCCTTTAGGGAAAAAAATTCTTAAGAACAGCAATGTGTATACAAAGTCTCTCATAAATATGAGATCCATGTCCTTTTGAGCTACCAAAAGGTGTTTTATGAATGTGGCAGCAATGGAGCTAAAAAAGAAAAAAAAGACCATAAGACTAGGCCGTAGTTAATAATAGCAAATAAGCCACAATTTCTCTTAAACTGGGTTTGTTTGAACATACCATAATATGTAATTCAAACATCTTTGTCCTTCGCTCTGGGGTTGTTATCCATAAACAAAATAGCAGTTTGATATCGTTAAGAAAATATACTATTCCATTTTCTTAAAGACTTTGTTAAAGATGTCAACCTGCTATTAGCTACCTTGTTCTGATCTTGCATCTTGAAAACTTGCAGATAAGAGGTGTGGTCCTAAAAAAACAAGACAGGCCAGGAACAAAAAGAACAAAAGGCCAAGAAATTGCAGTCCAGAAGCATCAGCATGATTTAAGGCATCATTTGGTAACTCTTTGGCATAATATCATGAACCACACTCATATATTTACCTAACTTGGCTTTACCAAACTTGTTTCAAGAGGCAAACAAAAAAGACTTACATTCTTCTTAGCTCTTGAAGATCAAATAAATAGCAGCTAACAAGCCAGGATGGGAAGGTTTGTGTCATTATGACATTGGGATGGCACTAAATTCAAGAAGCCTTCTAAAAATAATTATACATTGTATAGAAAAGATTTTTTTTTCATTTCTGGATTGCATGCCAGTCAACTTTGGAAGACAACCTCAAACCTGTTCCCCTCTCATGCCTTCTCTTCCTCTCTCATATAAACCTGCATTCTGTCCCAGGCACATGGCCCAGAAGTAAAGAAGCACCGCATTTTCTTTCTTTTTTTTAATCGTCCACTGAGAACAACATAGGCATTCAACATGCAGAGGAAAGAAGGTCATGGGAACCAGAGGTATGCTTTTATCACAAGATTGATTTAAAGTGAAATGGAAAAGTTTCCATTTATATTTGAACTGAAGGACTCTCAGGGATAACATCTCGGGTTTGCATTTCTTTCCTTCTGAAAGAAGCAAACTGAGAGTTTGTTTAAAGCTGCTAGGTATCACTCTAAATAATTGAAGACTTTATTTGCCTGGAGTGTTTTCTCCAGATGTTGTCTCCAGAATAGGTGACATTCTCTATGGCATAGAGTCAATACTATAAACATTACTTATAAACAAACATTTCAAAGGCTTCACTGTTAGAGACAAATGCATGACACTGTTGAACATTGGTTGCTATCCTCATTTACTGTCACAGTCCCTCTTTCAGAAGAATTCGGAAGCTGGTTGTCTTATTAAGATCACTCACGGCTCCAGGCCTGGATGATTTACATTGTCAATCTTACCTCATCCAATTGTAGCTTTTTTGATAAACAGTCCTGTCTTTACTGCTTTCATACTTATAAAAAGCAACCAGGAAACAAAAAGATATTAGCAGGGAACTGAGCGGAGGGTTAGGCAATTAACTCCTCCTGCCAAAAGGGCTTCTGCCAGTAGAATAAACAAAAGGAGATTCTCTCTTCATCCCGTGTGTCTCAAAATTTGATCTGGAAGATTGATCATCCCAACTATATTTGGCCACACTAGGCAGCTGTATTAAAAAAAAAAATGCAAGAAGAAAGTGCTGCAACTTACATGGATGGAAATTTTATTTACAAAATAATGAATAGAAGCCCAGAGTCATTAGCTGTAGATATGGTTCAAGCTAATTTTTATGGTTATGCTAAAGTACCAATATTTAAAATATTTAAGACAGTGATTAATATGTGTGTGTATGTAATACACACACATATATAGTCACACACAACACACACATACATACATACACATATATATATACACACATACACATATATACATATACATCAGTGGTGGGATTCAAAAATTTTTACTAGCAGTTCTGTGGGCACGGCTTGGTGGACATGGCAGGGAAGGATGCCGTAAAAACTCCAGTCAGAGGTGGTATTTGCCGGTTCTCTGAACTACTCAAAATTTCCACTACCGCTTCTCCAGAACTGGTCAGAAGAAGTGAATACCACCTCTGATATACATACATACAAACACACACACACACATACACACACACACACATACAGTGCATACATACATTCTTTTGAGAGTAGGCAACACAATTTCATTTTTAATGTCGGCACGTGTGCTCATTATAAAAAATGACAATAAAATTAATCTATCATCTATTTATCTATCTATCTATCTCTCTCTCTACCTATCATCTGTTAGGTTGGCATCTTTTGTGGATGAACAAAGAAAGACAAGGAGTTCACTAATCTTTCAATCAGGATGTCCAGTAATTCAATTGTGAAGATAGCATCACTTCCTGGTCTTGTTCATGAGGCAGTTCAGGACTCAGCAGTGGGGGCAGGTGAAATATGCCAGCATCCTTTTCTACCACCTCAAGGACCGAAGTAGAGCACTTTCACATAGCCATTTCTAGCCCTGTCTTTGGAGGGATAAGTTCCATTACATTCAATTAAACTAATTTCCAAGTGAGGCATTTTCTCAACCGATGCTGTCTCCCCCTGGAACCAGCACAAATGCCCTTTCAGTAAAATGTCCTGTTACTGTAATTATGCTCCAGAGTGATTAGGCAGAAAGGGATTATGTAAGCTATCTGCAACTTTGTCCTTTTCACCGGTTTTCCTGATGGCCAACCCAACTAATCCTATAATAGAAGTTCAAGTTCAGTGATAAAAGAATAACAACAACAACAACAACAACAATAATAATAACAATAATAATAACAATAATAAATATTTATTTATATACCGCTCCTCTCCCGAAGGACTCAGAGTGGTGCACAGCCATACAATTAAAACAATAAATATGTGAAAAATTAAAACTAAATTAAACTGAGTCCCTTCCCACTAAAACCAAAACATAGATAGAGAGATAGTAGAATCATATACTGTATTCTTAAATTTATACCAACATTACTGAAAAACAATACATGATAATGACGGTCATGATAATGTAATACATGAGAATGTGATATGAATTACACAAATCATCAGATAAACAGTTCCTCCAAGGCAGACCATAAAAATATACAACCTATGGAAATTAAAAACCATGAAATCACCATGTGCGTAGTCTTCCAAGGACCAGTAAATTTTGTTGCCACTTTTGAGATCTGGTGTAATGAAATGTGTATGTGTGTGAGAGTGAGTGAGTGTGTGTGTATGTGCATGTATGACAACTTTAGCAATGAGTGAAATTTGCGCACACTCTGCTATCCTATTTTCATCTTAGACACCTGCATACGCCAAGATCCTTTGACTAATGCTGTTGTACACACCTGTAAGAAAGATTGAAATAGTTTCATAAATAATGAAGGATACCAACAAAATTGAGGGTTCCCCCCCTTCCATTGTTCTTGGAAGAGAAGATGAGCTGCTGAGCACAATGGTCACAGGCTCTGTAATTAAGCTTCTCTTTTTTATCCAACAACTATAGGAAACTACCTTGAGTACAAGGGCCACGTTCAATTCGTTCATTAGATATGCAAATCATGCCATTCTGGCATCTTGGGATGGAATTAACTTCTAGCCATGGGTTTCTAATATTGTAGCAGGGTTTTTCCTGTTCCTGACAGAAGCAATCCAATTAAAATGGCCATCAAAGCTGTGTTGAACTGTATTACACTGTTTCTCATTAATGTCACATTCACTTTTCTGGTTCAGGGTTGAAGATGTTCCTTTACTAATGTTTGCTAAATTCTGACCTCATAGACAGCTATTTAAAATTATATTTTTGTCTCGTAGCAATGGAAGCACTGAATTTCTTCGCTGTTGAGTTTCTTCCACACCCAGGAGTATTTGTAGAGTGTGATCAAGAAGGTCACTGTTTTTTTCATGATCTACACAGTAAAAAACAAGTGGAATTTTGGTTACCTTGCTGCAGCCACAATCTTGACTTTTTTTGACCATATCATGCAGGTGCTCTTGCCTATAGCTCTTAAATGTTTTTGATAAGTTCTTCCTCACCCCTCTGAATTCATTGTCCTCACTGCTGTGAAGGACTAAGGGAAATGCAGTTCTTTCAGTCCTTCTGTCATCCCCTGCCTATTTCAGGAAGGGGTATGGCATTTAAATCAGCTTAATTGAGCTCTAGTTGGTATTAAAAAGATTGATAAATTATTCTATCAGATCAAACATTGATTAAGATTATTGGAAAATCTCCATTCTATGTGCTTTGATAGGCAACATTCTATTAAATATATGATTTTACAAGCAATTGCCCATTTTAAAAAGCAATTTTGATATGCAGTATTCTTAAATAGAGTATGTCAATTCATCTGAATGTATATCATTCCGAAACATGAAAGGCTTTGTGTACATTTTGGAAAAGAAAAGAAATGTGCTAGAAACATCCGTGAATTTTACTATGTCCACGCCATAATGAATTTTGTTTTGGCGGATTGTACTACAGTTTTCAACATCTCCATGATTTCTTTTCCTTTTTACAGCCCTGTCAGGGAGTGCTGTGATCTCTCCTTGGAAGTACTTTGAACTACTTGTGCATAATTTTTTATTCTGGATTGCTATGTAATGAAAGGAGACAGATACTCAAACGCTGAATATATAGGCCTCAGGTTTCTCTTGTTTTTGTCCTATCAAAATACAGAGAAGTTTGAAGGCTGGCCTGAGTCACTAATTTATGGATTTCTACTCATCCGCCAACAATTTTGCATTTGCCCATAATTCTAGGATGAGTCTATTGGTATAAGTCTGAGTCTTTTATTTTCAGTGACCTCTAGTAGCCTGGGCTGCTACAAAGATTAATCAAATCTATTTTGTTCCTTTTTTTAAAAAAGACCCTATTAGTTCTTCTAGAAAAGTTATTAGCCTGATTAGATTGTTAACAACAGCATCTCTCTCTCTCTTTACCTAAAAATTAAAGCTCTCAACTTAGAACCCTATGCAGCAATTAATTATGAGTCTGTGCTGCATTTAAATGTTTTCCCACTTCTGTTGCATTAAAAAGGCTTTATAACTCCCCAGAATTTTTTCTAATTTGTCAACCACTGGACTCTTTCCATTACATTTGTTATTTATTGCCTGCACTGTGTTTTGTAATTTATTTTTTGGCATCATTAATCCACAAGGCACTTTCATTGTGCATTAAATTTTGTGCATATCTATTCTTACCAAACATTGAGAATAGAATTGGATAGAAATTCCAGTACATAAATAGATGCTATCAAAAATTCTGTTTCTTTATCAGCTTGAGGGAAAATTGAATGACTGTGTTCAGAGGTAATTATAGAATAGTTTTTGCTCCTTTGAAGTAATATTCCCTCCTGTTCTTCTGAAAATCATAAAGATTCTCCGATGGAACAATGGGAAAGTATGTGGTTGAAAGACTTAGAATTTACATTATGCTGTAGTTTTAAAGATAATTTTTGTAAAATGATACACTGTTGGTACATGACACTATAGACATCGTCTAAAATGTATAAAGGAACTTCCAACCAATGTATGATAGAAATGTGGACAAGACCAAAGGATATTTTATGGTGGATCTGTGCAAAAGCCAGAAAATTTAGGATAAATGTACACTAATTCAGGATATTTTAAAGACTAATTTTTTGGGGAGTGTGGGGGGAGTTGGGGAGGGGAACTGATGGATAAACAGCTGAAAAACATTATGGAACTTTGTTTTTATACATATCATTTATATAATTGATATTTAAAAAATTTAAACAGCACCCCCCATAAATAAAGATTAAAACTCTTCCAAGGTAGCTTCTGAAACTGCACACATTATAAGATCAGCAAGAACAGTAAGAAAAACTGTTTTCCAAGGAAAATGTTAAAAAAAATCTGTAAGTTATTCAGGAAAGCAGTGTCCTAGTCATGGTGGAAGGATGCAATCTCCAGATTTAGACACCTTTGGTGTCCAATTATGGGATTGTGGACTAATTTTTTTTCCAAGCAGAAAAACTTGGAAGTTTTTTTTAAAAGATAACCCTGTTTATGCTAAAAGGGTAATCTATCATGTTAGGCAGCAAGCAGACATATGTGTCATGGAGATTTTGAAGAAGCTAAATTATTAACATTTTAGACTAAACAGAAACCATGCAAATTACATTTCTTGACACTGATATTTTCGGTCTCATTTCAGCTTCCTTGTCATCTAAAGATGAAATATTTAGATAGAAAGGCATGCTTTTAAAGTGATGTCAGGTTCTCTGTGTAATGGATTAGTCACATTTCCCAGTTATAGCTCTTTTCTGATAAACCATTTGTCCAATGTTGTGAAGGTTTTCAAACTTTTCTTCCTAGCCATTCCTTTGGTAACTACAAACATGATTGGAATCAATTACTAAAACTGCCCCATCCGGTTTCAGAAAATATGATGGTGTCCTCCTGATCTCCCAGACAAGAAGAAACTGTCAAGGCCTGTGACTGCATTGCCATCAAATAAGGTGACAGTCAAAGACAGGAGTGGCACAGACAGAGACAAGCAAGAGCAAAAGGGCCATTGAAATCAAAGTCATTCTGTCATCTTCATTCAGTTCATTCTGACTTGCAGAACACAGGAGGGCTCCTCTTGGAAAGGTTCAGCCTTCCCTCCCCCTGAAAAGAGCTTTTAAAAATAACACCATTAGACCAGGATGATTAGGGGACTGGAGGCTAAAACATACAATGAACGGTTGCAGAAACTGGGCTTGGCAGTCTAGTAAAGAGAAGGACCAGGGGAGACATGATAGCTGTCTTCCAATATTTGAGGGGCTGCCACAGGGAGGAAGGGGTCAAGCTATTTTCTAACTCCTGTAGGCCAGACAAAGAATAATGGATGGAAACTGAATAAGGAGAGATTTAACCTGGAAATAAGGAGAAACTTTCTGACAGTGAGAACAATCAACCAATGGAACAGCTTGCCCTCAGAAGTTGTGGGAGTGCCATCACTTGAGACTTTTACGAAGAAATTGGACTGCCATTTGTCAGAAATGGTGTAGGGTCTCCCGCTTGGGTGGGGTATTGGACTAGATGACCTACAAGGTCCCTTCCAACTCTGATTATCTGTTATTTGTTACTTCCTCTAGCAATGCTATCTGTACCAATAATAATAAGCAGGGAGAAAAACCCCCAAAAATGTAATTGCATGCTTCCAACTTGTAATAGGTTTTTTTAAATGTTGAATCTGTAGCTTTGAATTCATTCTTTGCCTCTGGTGAGGACTTACTATATTGCTTTACAAAAACAATTCTTTGTCTCATTCTCAATACCCCCATGTATAATATGCCATCTACTTCGTAAGATTGTTGTATGGTTTATTTCATGGATTTTGTAAGGATTATAATGAAATTCAAGAATTTTTTTAAAAAACCCTTCATTTCAAGGTCAGAGTATAAGATTCTCTGTGTTTGACCTGGTCCTCAAAGAATGCTAGAAATTGGAGTATCAGATAAGGACTTTATGCATTGATTTCTGATTGATTGACTTACATACTCTGTAAAGATTTTATCCAGTTTCATATGCAGTGATAAATTTATAAATCAAGGTCTCTCCATCAATGGTTTGCATTTCCCTCTCAGATCACTGAGATAAGGATGTCCATCTAGACACAAAAAAGCTAGACACAAAAATGTGCACTCCCACAATTATTTGATGGGAATGAAGTGTCATGAATTTGTACTTGGTATGTTATTTTGAGTCTCATCATTTGTGCCTTGAGTGATTATTCTAGGTTGTTCAATGATCCACAATTTATTTTCTTAGCTATCTAGGACAGAGGTCCCCAACACCTGGTCCATGGACCAGCACTGGGCCACAGCATGCCAGAAACTAGGGCACGCAAACAAGCGAAGCCCCATCTGTGGGATGCAGGCAGCATGCAAAACCACACCCCTCCAGTCTGTGGAAAAACCTCTCTCTATTGAACCAGTCCCTAGTGCCCAAAAGGTTGGGTATCACTGATCTAGGATATTCTCAAGAGTCTTCCCAAACACCAAAGTTGAAAAGGGTTCAATACTGTCACTATCCTGCTTCTTCAAAGTGCAACTTGACCTTCCATAGAATGTCACAGAGAAAATCAGTGCCTGAACAATTCTAATTTTTATAGGTAGAGACATATTTCCAATCTCAATATCTTTTCCAAAACCCTTATGGCTACTTTACCAAGTACTAAGTTGTGGTGTATTACTTAACTTCTGGTTTCTTGGCTATTGATAGCTGATCCTAAATGGTAGAAAATATCTTTAATATCTTCATTGTCATTTCTAAGACTGTTGACATTAGTTTGGTTTCATTTAGAGTTAAGCTTAGTCTCATTTTTTTCATTGTGTTGCTTGATTTTCATTATAAGAGCTTGCACAGTTTTTGCATGTTCAGCTATCAGAGTAGCGACATCAGCATCATGCAGGTTATTGATGTTTTTTCCTTCAATTTTAAAACATGCATATGTTGCAATCCAGCTTCCCTCAGTATATATTCCACATATAGATTGATCAATAAGGAAGACTATGCAGCCTTTAATGCAGTCCGTTGTCAAGCTGAAACCAATCTTTTTCACCAAATTCCATACATTCTGTTGCTTATTATGTTTCTATCAGTTCTATAGGATAAGCCAGCTTAAGAAACAGATGTCACATAAACTTAAAACTATTTTTTATGAAGATTTGCTATAACAGGGGTAGGGAAACTCTTTTATCACTTATGGACTTCAACTCCCAGAATTCCTGAGTGAGCCAGAAAACGTTTCCCATCACTGGCCTACTGGTTTTTCAGTTGTGGGGGAAATCCAGTTTTGACTTGAATGGGACTGATTAATATAATATGTTCTACATTTGTTTCCCTACCCCTGGGCTATCATAACATACCATTTTATTCTACTTTAACTGATTTTTAATTTTAAGATCCCTATTTATTGTTTTAATTGTTTACAGTGCATTTTAATTGTATGTGTATACATCACTTAGAGTCATCTCTGGTGAGATGGATAGCACACACATTTAATAAATAAAAATAATAATAATAGAATATTGCAAGTCTGAATGTACATCTCTTCCCTCTTTTTTATTTATGTGAATTGGGGGGAGGGGGCATTTGCCTGTCCAATTTTTATAATCCACTGTCCTCATCTAGGCTTTTACAATGCCTATTTCCTCATTATCTTCACTACAGATTTCTCTTCTCTTTGTTAAGCTCATCCTTCTTACTCAATAATTTTGTATGAGGACAATAACACGATGACACAATTGAAGGCCTTTCTATAACCAATGAAGCTCATACTGACTTCTTTTTAGTAATATTTACTTTTCTCAATTATCCAGAGTGATTTAGCCATAATATCTCATGTTTCTTGAGATTTATCTAGCATCTCCCTATCTGTTGTTTTGATTGAACACTGTAATAGCGATGAATAAATAGTTGGATTTGCAGACATTAACAAGTCTTTCTCCTGTTTCATTTTGGTTTCCTAAAACATACTGTTCAACTACATTTTCATCCTTAACATTTCCTGTTTTGAACAATCTTCAATCCATAAGCAGAACATCTTGTTTACACGCTCTTTTGATTTTAAATTGAACTTGACTCTAAAATTCATCAATTTTCTTGTTTCCTGCATCGTTGGAGCATAAATGTAGATAAGATTGTCCAAAATGTCTAATTGATATTATTCAGCCATTGAGTGTTTTATAACTAAGTATGTACTTGCTATACCCTTCCTACCTATCAAAGTAACATATTTTTTTGTTTTTCATGTTCTGGGTACATCAAGAAATGAACTTCTGACAAAAAGTGTTCCAGTCCATCTGAATTAACCTTACTATGCCTAAAATATCAATGTGCAGTTGATGATTTCATCTTTCATTGTATTGAATTTTCTCATATTCATGCTTTGTTCCATGTTGTTACTTAAATTCTCTCTTTTCAGATTTAGAATTTATTTTCCTGCATGATAACATCAGAAACTGGTTAACAGATAATCAGAGTTGGAAGGGACCTTGTAGGTCATCTAGTCCAACACCCCGCCCAAGCGGGAGACCCTACACCAATTTCTGATGAATGGCAGTCCAATCTCTTCTTGAAAGTCTCAAGTGATGGCACTCCCACAACTTCCGAGGGCAAGCTGTTCCATTGGTTGACTGTTCTCACTATCAGAAAGTTTCTTCTTATTTCCAGGTTAAATCTCTCCTTGTTCAGTTTCCATCCATTATTTCTTGTCTGGCCTATAGGTGCTTTAGAAAATAGCTTGACCCCTTCCTCCCTGTGGCAGCCCCTCAAATATTAGAAGACCGCTATCATGTCTCCCCTGGTCCTTCTCTTTACTAAACTAGCCAAGTCCAGTTCCTGCAGCTGTTCATTGTATGTTTTAGCCTCCAGTCCCCTAATCAAACTGGTTGCTCTTCTCTGTACTTTTTTTAGACTCTCAACATCTTTTTTTATAATGTGGTGACCAAAACTGGATGCAGTATTCTAGGTGTGGTCTTACTAAGGCTTTATAGAGTGGTATTAGTACTTCCCTTGATCTTGATTGTATCCCTCTGTTAATACAATTTAGGATTGCATTAGCTTTTTGGGCTGCTACTGCACACTGCTGGCTCATATTTAGCTGGTTGTCCACTAAGACTCCAAGATCCCTCTTACAGTTACTGCTATTGAGCCTGGTTTCACCCAGTCTATATGTGTACTTTTGGTTTTTCTTGCCTAAGTGTAGGACTTTACTTTTCTCTACATTGAATTTCATTTTGTTAGATATTGCCCAGTATTCTAGTCTGTCAAGATCCATCTGGATCTTGAGCCTATCTTCTTGGGTGACAGTTATTCCTGCCAGCTTAGTATCATCTGCAAATTTGGTAAGTTCCCCTTCTATTCCCTCATCTAAGTCGTTAATGAAGATATTGAAGAGTACTGGGCCTAAGACGGAACCTTGTGGCACCCCACTGCTTCCTTCCCTCCATGTAGACTTAGACCCATTAAGGACTACTCGTTGAGTATGGTTCGCCAGCCAGTTGCGAGTCCATCTGGTGGTGGTGCTATTTATTCCAGTTTTTTCTAGCTTACTAAGAAGTAGGTTGTGGTCTACTTTGTTGAATAGTATTTTGCTGGTCTACTAATTTAGTCACTGTGTTGAAGAATGAAATAAGATTGGTTTGGCATGATCTGTTTTTAACAAACCCGTGCTGACTGCTAGTTATTACTTTACTTGTTCCTGGATGTTGGCAGATCTGTTTTTTATTATCTTTTCCAGTATCTTTCTGGGTATTGATGTTAGGCTGATTGGTTTATAGTTTCTGTAGATATCCCAGATGCTTTAATATAGTCACATCCTAAGTATACCATTAATATTCCAAAAGATCCTCAGCTTTTTCTGAGCCATCCAACCTGAGGAGCCTATCATCTATCACTAAATAACCATCAAATTCCCATGTATTAAATGTAAATAGTTTAATATGTACAGTTTTCATTTCATAAATTCTATTTCCATCTCACCCTCATATGCAAATAAAGCTTGTGAGTCTCTTTGAAAAAAGGGAAATGTTATACAGATATAAAATGTGAGTATAACAATTAAAAGCATTCAATTTATGAAGTCTTCTTACATAATTGCAGCTAGATTTGAGAAATTAAATCAAGATTAGTGTCTTTAGAACTGATTAAGGTGGGAGGGCATGGCACATCAATTGGATAGAGTTCAAGGAAAATATACTTTGGTTTTTAGTTTGGACAGAATGGTAAATTCTACTTTACCATAACCTACATTCATTGTTATCTTGCTCATAAATCATCTCAAAATAATACATAATTATTTTGTGTATAATAAATAATCTCAAATTTTAAATAAACCCAAACCCAAAAACCTGTTATAACCAGGATTTAAAATCATGAAGTGCTATAAAATAAAGGTTAAAATAAATTTGGGACCACTATTGCCCCAAATGGCTCTCTGTTATCTATAATATACAAGAAAACCTTTAAGCTGGTCCCAGTGGAAAAGATACTATGATAGGATGACTCTTAACTAGGGAGTTCATTCAGGACCTTGGACAGTCCCAAAAGGTGTTTTTGGACATGCAAGAATTTAAAGCACCTGCCTACAACTCTTAAAAATAAACTTTTCCTGGGATTGCATGGCAGTTCTCTGCTGCTGCTCCCAAAGATGTTACTGTTTTATGCAAACACTGATAGGTCTCAACTTTACATAAATAGTTGCTAAAATTTAATAGATTAATTTTTTGTTTCAGTTTCTTTTGGCACACTGCTCAAATACACAGAAGCAGAAAGATATTTGAGAAGAAATTGTTATATTATAAAGAGGTAATTATATGCGTTGGAAATAGACACTGAATGGCTCCCATAATACTAGTAAATCCTCAATCCATTGTGCTAATGAACTGCTGGAGAGTTTTATTTTTTAAAAAGTCTTCCTAAAGATATTTTTTTCTAATGCCTAGATGCTTTTCTAAAATATAATGATAATACTATAGTTAAAAAATAAGTAAATTGCAATTTTTCCATACAGAAAAAAACCTACAAAGACTTTTAACCAGTTTTCACATTGCAAATAGCTTATTGGATTTGGCTTGAGTCTCTTCTTGGAAACATTAAAAAGTTTGGTTGTTTCAATGTGTTGAAAATCAGTTGTAAGCCAAGTAAGAGTTACTGTTATTGAGGTAGATATAATCAGACAAAAATAAAGCCAATGCTGGATGAATCAGCAGGATTCTGCTATAAGCCCTGGAAAAAATATATATGCTGAGGCTATTGCAATGTACATTTTCCCCTTAATCTGACATTCTATACTGTCTGGATATTACTTATGCATCCTTGACGGGGTCTAAATCACAAATATGTATATAATTTGATCTCTTATCAATTGAAAATTGATAATAGTTGAATATGTGAAACAAGCCATTAAGAAACAGTATGTTTGACATGAGCAGCTGTGGCTTTGATTTGCAGTTTATTCACTTGTACAAATTGCTCTACAATGAACAATCCTTTATTTTTTGGCTCCTGTGGACTCTAGTTTTGCTAGGGACCAATGAAGCGCTGAACAGGGTTTGCTCAAAGCAAAGTAAACTGGGAGCTATTTAAAAAGCTCAAAGTCTGGCTTTGCAGGTGCTTGGAATGGATTACTCTTGGAGTAAGTCCACACTGAAGTATAAGCTGCTTGTCTCCCATGCTGCTGCCAGCTGCTTTGAAAGCTAATCTCAGATGTTCCAGTCTAGATTACAATGGGTTGACAATTTGACTGGGCCGGTGCTTAGCCTAGACTTTTGCTATTATAAAACAATCACCCCACTTCTCACCCTTCCCATCCCATCCCTGCCTGATTTCTTTGTGGACCACTCTATAAGTGTCTGTACAAGTGTTCTTTCTTCTTTGCTTTCCCAGATGTTTGCATGGAAATGCCGTCAAATCCCCTCTCCATATTATCTCTGTGGACACCAATTCAGACTTTTTTCCTCCCTACAACACCTTCTCCCTTATTATGATACTATTGGAAGGAATATTGACAAATCATAAAGAGCTAGGGAAAAAGGGAAACAGAATTTGGGATAGAGATGTGGTTTCATCTATATAATGATCAGAGAAAGCAATAAAGGCAGGGTTTGAACCGGTTTGGGTGAACAGGATGTTAAATTTATATCTGATTCACCAAACCTGTGCTGTCCCAGCCAGTCTATGGGAATTGGATAGTTACTTAGGAATTGTGAGCTGTCCCCTTAAGGGAATGCGTCATGGGAAATGTAGTTAAAACTATCCTGGGAAATGTAGTTCATGTCACGTGGCCACATCTGTAATCCTGATTGGTCACTAAATTGACTCTTGATGGGTTGGGGGAAGTTTCCTCCAGTCTTTGTCTGAACTCTCTAAATCATAAGCAGCTTTTTCTACTGCTACAAGATGGGTTAGGAGATAACCATCTTTTACTGCAAGGCTGATATACAAAGGATTGGTCATTATAGAAGAACTTCATCACAAATCTGAGTTCTGATGTACCAATAAATGTACTTTGTTATGGATATTTTGTGGAATTTATCTATCTGCATCTGCACAGCTACAAATCCACCTCTGTGCAAAATACAGAAAAGAACCAGTAGTTAAACTGACCATCTGGCCCTGCCCATCCCACCCCTCCCTTCCCAGGAGTCTCCACACAGCCTGTTTTGGATACAGGTAAGTGCAGAGTCTGCGCGGAGGCTCTTGGAGGACAAAAAATGGGCCTTCCGGAAGACCCCGAGGAAGGCTGTTTTCGCCCTCCTAGAGACTCAAGGGGAGCCTTCAGACTCTGGGGAAGACGAAAAATGGCCCTCCCAGAAGTTCTGGTAAGCCACACTTACCATGGCCACGCCCACCCGGCAACCAGCAGTGAACTGGTTGCTGGGATTTTTAAACCCCACCCCTGAATAATGGGTTCTAAAGTAAAATGCTGGCTCAAGGAATAATATAGTTGAGAAAACCGTAGATTCTTGGTCTAAAGATAGAAGTTTATCTGGTAAGACTGGAAAGACTCATAAAACTTAGAAAAATATGTTCCTAGGGTATCAAACATGTAGTAGGACTCTATTACTATTCTTCTTCTCATTTTTCTATTACCTATTCCTTTACCATCTTATGACGATCACTTTGTTGTTTATATCTTATGATTCATGTTGATTGTTTTTATTTAGTATTTTATGATTATCACTAAGTATTGTATCTTATGATTCATAATGATTGCATTATGATTATGATCATGACTTATCAATTCTTTGCTTGTATGTACACTGAGAGCTTATGCACCGGAGACAAATTCCTTATGTGTCCAATTGCATTTGATCTATTCTATTCTACTCCTGAAGATTGGCATATCTGAACAACTTCTTCCTTCCTTTCTTATCTGGAGTGTTCTAAAATATGAAACAAAAAAAAAGCAATATATTCACTATGTGGAAGAAAAAAAGGAGAAAGAAAGAAATGGGTCAAGCAGTAGTTTTAATTTTTGTTCACCATTAGGCATATAAACCCCAGCATGAACATGAACTGAAAAAAACAGAATTCAAATTATCTGCTGCCTGCAGTAACCTTCTACTTGCTTCCCAAAAATTCTCCAGGAATATATAAATTATTCTAACAAGCTAAAGAGGCAAAGTTCAACTTGTGTGCAAATCATCCTAAAGATTTTGTCTTAAGATTGCCCGAGATCAGAAAAAAGCAGTTTTAAATCAAAGCTAGAAAAGAGAGGTATGGGGTGCTTTAGCAAAGGATAGGAAATGAAAGGAAGATGATGTCATTTGTTTCTCTACTCAGAATTGGTGAGATATCCGTCCTGGAAATGAGCCAAGCAAAATATGCAGTTCATCTTGGCTCAACTCTGAAAAGCATGTGTAGATCTTCTTTAGATGAAAAAACAATGCAATGTGGATATTACAAAAAGAAATCACTATTGAGTTCAGCTTCTAAATGGTGGGAGAAAACCAAAAATCACCCTAGGTTCAAGCTGTAACTTTCAGATGATAACTAAAATATCCCAAAGGAAAAAAAATATATCCTGGCTAAAATCCTGATTGATGGTATTCTGATGCAACTTATGTAATTGCATTGAGACTTAATGCTTTGGCAAGGGAAAAGGTTTCTCAGTGTGATGCTAGGTTGGCTGTGTTGCCAACTGGCTTTCAAACAAGTTTGATGAACACGGTCTTTTTCTGCCTCATAGTCTCTGAGGAAGGTAACAGAGATTGAATAAGTCTCAGCTGGCTTGTTCCACTCTTATTGTAAACTAAGCACAAAGCACCATGGTTGCCTTCATATATTGCATATAAGCTAAAATGAAACAAACCACATTGTAACACATGCATGGACTTGATCATTGTTTGAAATATTCAAGGACTGTCAAAGATTTGAATCCTCTACTTGGGATATTTGTAACATAAAAAGCAGAATTCTTAGCTTTGCAGTTGCTGCCTTAGATTGAGGAAGCAGGGTTGTTTAACAGCAACCAACATTGTTTTGCTTATGTTGGAAGTTAAAAGCCACCCCTCTCCTAAAAAAAATTGAAATATTTTAGGATATGTTAAAAAGGCAGAATATTTCCCTTAAAATTGAAGTAGAAACTTAGAGAGGCATAAACTCAGTCTCCGCCCCTTTGTTAATGTACCATTAAGGCCTGGGCCAGACTATTCTACATAACAAAGATCTACCTCCTTCAGGCAGAGCCATTTAATTGCCCTTCACCCACCAAGTTTCAACCAAACTTAGCACACAGACAACTTACAAAGCTAGCTATGACCTCTGAGAGCAACCAATCAGGGTACTCTTCCTGTGCCCCAGGAAGTTCAAAGCCAGAGTGGGTATAAAACCCAGGCACTCTCAGCATCTCCTCCCTTTTCTTTGCTCAAGAGCTCCAAGGCATGTGATCCTGTCCATCATTAAACCATTTTTCCAAACAGCCTCCATGTTTCCAGGGTGTTTCTCCCCACTTGGAACTGAACTCAGATGGATATTTCTTCCAACACTTAATTTTATTTTATTTTTTATTTACAGCAGGTTTGAAAACTCAGGCCAGACCATGAACTCGTGGCTCCTTGAACGTTTCAGCAAATGCAAATACTGGAGCCACCTCTCAGTACTCTATTGTCAGTAGTGAATAAACAATTTTGAGTACATGAACCTTCACCTATTTCTGCCTTGAGGTCACACTAGTAGTGTAGTTAAGGCTAACACTAAAAAGCTAAAAAAACAGAAGACTGAGTTCTAGTCCCACTTTAGGCATAAAGCCAGCTGAATGAATTTAGGCCAGTCATTCTCTCAGCCTTAGATAGAACACAAAAGCAATCCACTTCTGAAAAATCTTGCTATGAAAACTGCAGGGACTAGTCCTGGCGATTGCTAAGAATCAACATCAATTTGAACACGTCAACATTTAAAAACAAACTCCAAATATTCTGCAATATCAGGGCTCTCGGTGTTATTCCCTGCAGAGATGCCATAGTTCCTGAGACAAAGCATATGTAAACCTGGGAGGGCAAAAATGATTTGTTTTAAAAGCAAGTAGCCTCCAGGCAAATGTTTGATCATCCCTCATTTATAATTACTTTTAAAAAATTATTCCAATGAATATTAAATACTGTTTACAGCAAAGATGCAGAGATATTTTTAAAACCAGAGATAAATAGTAGCATCTAAATTAAGAAAAGAACCTTCAAAAACAGCCTTAACTGATGCATTGTTGCCTAATCAGAAAAATCTTCAAGTAAGAGAAAAATGGAAGAAAACCTGAAATGTTTGGAAACCAACACTATAAAGTGAATTGCATTGCCCAAAGAACTTACAACTAAAAATTAATAGGAATACTTTATGTTCAAAGAGAAGAAAGTAATCTCAAAAGGAAAAAGCATAAAAAAGAAAGCAATTAGGAAAAGATCCCCCAATGGAAAATAGTAGCTTATTGGCTCTTTTAAAATAAAGCAAAATCCAAACATGTCCATTGATAATATTTGGAATAAAATAGGGTACCAAGTTTCAGTAATAAATTGTTCAATCAGTCAAGAAACTCTTCAGGTTGCAGCTGAAGACAGGTTACAATGTGTCATTCCCAAGTTTCATTCCCTAAAAAGAAAGGATCATGTTACCACCATAAAATTATGAAACAAATGGCAAACTGTTATTAGCAGCCATACTGTATTCAGGAATTAAATTGTGCCTCATCATAGGCAAACTTCTAACTGCTGTCTTTTAAGTACAGATCCAGTGTTCATTGACTACAGCAAAAAGAGATGACCCAAATAAGTGGATGAGGAATCACACATTATAGAGCATGAGTGTCAAACTGGCAGCCTGTGGCCGGATGCATCATACACCGGCCACACCCATTCTGGCTCTGCAAAAGCAAAAAAAGTTGTGATACATCACAATATGTCATGTGACGCAATCAAGTTTGACACCCGTGTTATTTATTTATTTATTTAAATTTATATACCACCCCCCTCTCCCAAAGAGACTCGCGGCGGTGAATAGCCAAGATAAAATACACATATAAAAATACATATACAATATTTAAAAATTAAAAGAATTAAATATGTTGGCCATTACAAAAGATTAAAAATAAGGGAATTAAGAAAGTTAAAACCAGATTAAAAGATTTAAAAAAACCCTTATAAAGGGAAGGGGTGTCCTTCACAATTCAATCAAACATAATTACCCCAATGAGAGAAAGAGAAATGCCCATAAAGAAATCCAGTCCTGTTCTTACTAATATAGTATTAATTGACAGGGTTGGGGGCACTCACACACAACTGAAAGGGATGAATGAATTCTCTTTAGGCTGCATATAAAGGGATGCACAGGAGCCCCCTTACAACCCAAAAGAGGAATCTTATTGCAGCAGAAATAAATCAAAGAAAAGACCAATTTCCCAACTTGACCCAACCCAATCATCCCAGACATGTATTTTATCATCATAGCAGAACCAGAAGTGTCTTTTGGTTTCTGAATTATCATCATGTGATGCTGGATATTGCATTCTTTATGGTAAGTATGGAAAATTGAATTTTCATAAAAAAATTGGACACATATTGAAATGGATTGATGTCTAGATGAAAGAAGTACTACTTGTCTCTTCACATTTTTAATAAAAACTCGATAGTAGCACAATGCAAAAAGGGGGGGGCTATTAAAAGTGTCAATAAGAAAAATTGCTAGGAATGAATTATCTTCCCATAAACATTCATAAAAAAATCCATAAAAATCAGTATAGTAAATATACAGATAATCTAGAGAATCATTTCTAAGAGCATCTTCCTACACATACAGTATCAATTGAGAAAGAAGTTTTATTGCATTCAGTAGAATTATTCTCAGGCAAGTAAATAAAGGTTTACAGCCTGATATGCATTCAGTGAACCAGACTATCAGAGATATAAATGTGTGTAGTCCAGTCTGAGAAAAACAAGAATGTCAAGATTTTTTTGGGGGGGGAGAATATCCATCTAAATTCCTCCATGTTTGTAAAGATCTCCAGCATCTAAAAAATACTACCACGGATTGCTTCTACACAGTGATCCCAAAGTTTACATGTAAAATCATGGACAAATTAATCTGGATATTTCAAATATTTATTCATTTTGCATGGGGTTCTTTCCACTGCTTTAGACAATTTTATACTATGAAGAGAGAGGGGGAAGGGGAAAGAAGGGAAGGGAGGGAAGGAGAGAGGGAGAGATCCTGATGGAATATTAACTTTGATGGGATTTCATTCTGCACCTTTTGAGTATTAATTGTCTTACAGTATTTCAGACATATGGATCATATTATGATCCTAATACAGCAAGGCTTCTCAGAAATTCCTTTGAGCTCTAATCTTTTAACACAATTATGTAGAGATTTCTAAGTTCTGCTAATTATATTAAATATTTGTTGTTGCCATTGTTTAGTCACATGTTGTGTACAACTCTTCACAACCCCATGGACCATGGCATGCCAGGCCTCACATCCTCCACTGTTTCCCTAAGTTGGCCCCAATTCATGTTCATTATATCAATGATACTATCTAACTAACTCATTCCTCTACTGCCCCCTTCTCCTTTTGCCTTCATCTTTAATAACACCAGGGTCTTAGATACTTTAAAACTTAATAATTAAATACTTAGGACTCTGCTTTCCCAAATTTGTTTCTAAAAATGTACAAATAAATCTGTTGAATGTTTTAAAAAATATTGAATTGGATGTTAGGATTCCATTAAAATGAATATTGTTGTCTGTCTGATTTATGCATTCAGAGTCGTTCCAATGTTAATTCAAAATAAATATTATTTCTTCAGACTATTGAGGATTTTTTTGGCTAAATTGAGATTATGGTTTGATAACAATGGTTTAATTTACTGGATTTGCAAAAGTACCACTGAGCTCTTACTGAATTTGATATAAGCATTGGAATGAAAATTTAATAGAATATTATTCTCCATGGGCGTTACTGGAAAGTTATTTAACTCCACTACAGTTATGGCAGGTTCTTGGATCAACATATAGTAAAAAAGGTGCTTTTATTTCTATTAATGCATGCCATGAAATTTTTTTTGGGATCTACTGGGATTTAAGTTGGATGTGGATATTGAGACTCATATGCAAATAATTGTTTGAAAAAAAATCTACTTTAAAAGTAGATGGTAAAATGATTTATTGGAACATATGAGTGGAAGCCAGAGTAGTTAATATGTAATGATTATTTCAAGTGTTTTTCTTGGCTTCAAACTGGATTTCATCTTCTTAATTCACAATAGGGGCAGAATCTTCAACTCAAGTATGCTTTGATGGCTCAATATGTGCCAGATGCTTTGGCCACTTCAAAGATACCTGAAGTATTTTCTAATTTGAAAATATTACTTCATTTTTATTTACTTTTTTGGTTGCCTTTTTTATTCACTCTGTCCTTTTCTGCTGTTGAATGACTGGTTTTGGCATTTGCCTTTCATATTTTGTTAATTTTTTGACTCTTGTTCTTAAAGATAATAAAATGGGAAAGGCGTCTTCTCAGAAATTATCTTGCCTTTAGCATCTTGCCAACACAGTAAATTATTACATAACTGTTGGATATAAATAATTTAGATTTTAAAATGGCTTGGTCTTCACCCAAAGATGTGAAAGAATGCTGCCAAGATAGAGTCCAGGGTAAATAAAAATTTGCACACTGAATCCATGCCTTCCTTTCCGTGGCTATCACCTCTGTGATAGATAGGTCAGGCTACTAAAACCATACAAAACTCAGAAAACTCTGACATGCAGTTTGGTAGTGACTGGATTGACCAACAACTGTGCATACCTGAAATTGCTGGTGTCACCATTTTAGTGCAAGTTCCATATTATCAATCTATGTTGGGAAAGTTAAAAAGAAAGCATCAGGAAATCAGCTGTTCTAGTTCAATGCTATCTTGAGGGAGACATAGGGGGATGTAATGGGTAGTAGGAATTACCTTGAGGAACAGGTCGAAGAGATGCAACCAAGGCAATATTCAAATAAAAGAAAACTGACTCTGGGGCAAAAATATAGAATAGAATAGAACAGAATAGAATTCTTTATTGGCCAAGTGTGATTGGACACACAAGGAATTTGTCTTGGTGCAAACGCTCTCAGTGTACATAAAAGAAAAGATACATTTGTCAAGAGTCAAGAATCATAAGGTACAACACTTAATAATAGTCATAGGGTACAATAAGCAATCAAATCATATTAGGAAACAGTCAATATAGATCGTAAGGATGCAAGCGACAAAGCTTCAGTCATATAGTCACAAGTGGGAGGGGATGGGTGATAAGGAGTGATAAGAAAATTAATTGTAATAGTAGTGCAGACTTTGTAAATAGTTGGACAGTGTTGAGGGAATTATTTGTTTAGCAGAATGATGGCTTTCGGGGAAAAACTGTTCTTGTGTCTAGTTGTTCTGGTGTGCAGTGCTCTATAGTGTCGTTTTGAGGGAAGGAGTTGAAATAGTTTATGTCTGGGATGTGAGGGGTCTGTAAATATTTTCACAGCCCTCTTTTTGACTCGTGCAGTATATAGGTCCTCCATTGAAGGCAGGTTGTTAGTAATTGTTTTTTCTATAGTCCTAATTATTCTCTAAAGTCTGTGTCTGTCCTGTTGGATTGCAGAACCAAACCAGAGAGTTATAGAGCTGCAGGTGACAGACTCAATAATTCCTCTGTAGAACTGTATCAGCAGCTTCTTGGGCAGTTTGATAATCTGTATAAATTTAATTTGTGTAAGCAACTTAGATATGATCTTCCCTGATGCTCATGAAAATAAAATTAGGGAGCGGGGAAACACATTTGGACACACAAGATTCTATTACTGTAATCTTATAATAATGTGGTATTTTAGCATCCTAGTCTGATCTAACATGAAGAACTGAGAGGGAACAAGAATGCTATATTCATGTATTTACTGGGGATTCTTCTTTAATCCAAGTCTCTGGAATCCATTGGAAACCCACTGAAATTGGAAATGATGTGCAGCAGTAGATGATCTCACAAGGACAGAAGTTCAGTGTTCTTGCTATCATATCTATTCTGATAAGCCAAATACTTTATACAAGAATCAAATGCAAGGAGTTAATTCTCTTGTATACTTGATGTTTTCTCTGGTTTCAAGCTGGTTAAACAATGGAGTCAGATTCTGCCATTCTTGTTGAGTTCCTGGAGTCCATTATATTTTGTTTGTGCCACGCTATATTACATGACAACCGACTGCAACTATTAAATGAAAAACAGCAGTAGTGACTGATCCATTCAGGAATCAATTCTGAGTTCAATATAAATATTATACTTTTATAGGCAAATTGCTGTTACATACAAATGTGTACAACTATTTCAATTTGCCACGTCTTAAATCAAAAACAGACTGGAAAGAAAGCAGTTTGGAAGAGAAAGAGGGGAAGAACTTAACTCTTCCCTTGCTGTTTATTTTTCTTTCCAATTATTCCTCCAGCAACTGGGTTATAAGACCTGACTTCTTTTACTGCTGACTGTGATCTTTTTATACCATTTAAGGGTCATGTTCATAAACCGTGAAAGGTATTTTTTCCCTCTTGTATCTGAGCCCATCTAAAAAACCAGTTTTGATTAGATCTGTCAACCAGGAGTATATTATCAACTATATATTTACTACATATTCTTCTATTTACTAGAATTATGAAGAGCAATTTTTGCCCAAGGCCATTGTGGTTATTGGTTTTTTAAGTGAGCAGTTCAGCTGCTAACAGAAGGAGGAACTCTTATTCTCATCCTATAAATGATCTTCCCCCGGAGATACGAGCCATGACAGACATCCTCACCTTCCGGCGCACAGTTAAGACCTTATTTTTTAAACAGGCCGGCCTGGCCCAGTAAGGGTCTATGGGGTTTTAAGTTAATAGGGGTTTTAAATTTTAATCTTATTTTTAAACTTTATATTTCCCGGTTTTAAATGAATTATTGTCGGACGGGATGCAGCCAATTTGTATTTAATTTGGTTTTAAATTCTATTTAACTTTGTATTTTATGTATTTATTAGGCTGTACACCGCCCCGAGTCCCTTTTGGGAGAGGGAGCAGTATAGAAATATGATTAAATAAATAAATAAATAAAATAAATAAATTCCTTTGATCTGGAACATGACTAAAAATACAGTTGAGGTTGCAAGCCAGAACTTTAAAACAATGGTGAAGTAAGGATTTTGAATTGCTGTTCTGTTGCAAAGAGGCAGTTGACCCCATGTTATCTTTTCTCTATTGACATTTCTTGGCATGCAATTTACCCAACTTCAGGTGAAGGTCTTGAGAGTAGACTTCGTCTCATTCAGTTTTTCCTAAAAAGCAATTCTCAACCAATTGAGTCTTCTGGACTCCTTCAATCAGAGCACCAGGATTTCAACCCTGCAACAGCCTTTTCTTTAGAACAGGGGTGTCAAACTGGATTTCTTTGAAGGCCGGGTCAGCATTGTAGTTCTGTTTTGTAGGCCAGCCGGGAAGGGAAGATGGGATGGACATCTCCTGCAGCACTCTGCCGGCCAAAATGAGGCATGGGGAGGTTAGAATTTTGGCCAGTTAGGGTGTTGCAGGAGGCTGTCCAGGCCAAAACGGGCCATGTCTGCCCTCTGTGCCCCCTTTTGGATGCCAGAGGCACCGTGGGCCACTCCTTTGCTCTTTCCAGGCTGGCCCCGCGAGTTGCATTTAAGCATCCTACAGGCCAGATCTGGCCCACAGGCCTTGAGTTTGACACCCCTGCTTTAGAATATTAGCAATGAGAATGCCATCTTTAGCAGATAGTGATAGCAATAGCACTTAGACTTGCACACCACTTCACAGAGCTTTATAGCCCTCTCTAAGTGGTTTATAGAATCAGCATATTGCCCGCAATTATCTGGGTCCTCATTTTATTAACCTCGGAAAGATGGAAGGCTGAGTCAACCTTGAGTCCCATCAGGATCAAACTACTGGCAGTCAGCAGGGAGTTAGCTTGCAACACTACATTCTAACCACTGCACCACTGCATTGTAACTATTCTTTCATCTAAATACTGATTGCAAAATTTTAAAGCTAATCTGCTAGACAGTAATAACAGCTAATTCTTCAAGAACTAGTTTTCTGATCCACCTCCTATAGCAATATGGATTTATTCTTAGTATGTCCTCGGTTACACTTATTATGTTTCTTATTCTAGATTAGACATATCCAACCCATGGCGCACAGGCCACATGCATCCCTGGACAACTAATAATGTGGCCCAACAAGGTCATAAACTTTTAACATTATTATGTGATATATATATACATTTACTATATTATATATCTTATATGTGGCCCAAGATCATTCCTCTTCACTCCTTTTCACCTTTGGCCCAGACAAGCCTAAAGGTTGGACACCAACACTCTAGAATCTAGATCTTCATTATAGATTTTTTTAAAAAAATTATTCTCCTTTATTATTATTTATGGGAAAAATATCCCTCTCTATCCCAACTGTGTAAATGGAGCTGTATGTAAAGCAGCTTTTTATGGACACAAATAAGATCACTATTTTAATATCAGCCAATTTTATTTAATGCTATGGCTATACATTGCATATTATTTAATGAAAAAGGTTAAATTAGTCTTTTCCACCCTGGTGTCTTTTAGCCTTGTTGGTCTGGATAGGATGGAAGCAGGGTTGGGATTCTACCAGTTCGCACCTGTTTGCTAGAACAGGTTGTTAACATTCTAAGCAGTTCAGAGAACTAGTTGTTAGAAGAAATTACTGGCCTAATCCTGTAAGGAAGGCAGGAAAGAAACATTCTGGCATTGCTTACAGAAACTGCTTCTCCATTAACCCTTATTACATTCTTGACAGGACTAGACTTTCTGTCTCAGGAACGTCTCTGGAGTTTTTCTCCCCTTCTTTGCTGGTACTTTGCTTGTGTGGAGTGACTATTCAAAGTTACAGTAGCACTGAAAAAAGTGACTGATGACCATTTTTCACACTTATGACTGTTGCAACATTCCCACAATCATGAGAGGGCAGGTGAGGAGATGCGTGCCTTGATGTGAGTGATATTGAATTGGCCACACCCAACCAACAACATGACCACCAAGCCACTGCTACTACCTAAACCATGCCCACAGAACCGGTTGTTAAAAAATTTGAATCCCACCCCTGGATGGAAGTTGTAGTGTAATATAGACTAAAGGCATCACATAGGAGAAAATTCCTTACATTAAAAAAAAAAAAAAATCTTTACAGAAAAAAGACACAAGTGATCCTCACTTAGCAATCACAGATGGGACAAGCAATTGTGCTGCAATTACTAAGCAGAAAATCATGTGACAGCAACAGGCTTATGTCCTCACTTCAGCTTTGGTCAAGTGAAACAACACAGGCATTAAGCAAATAATGTCAAAGCTGTCACTACGTTCTTCTTGGATTTGTCTGCTAAGCTTCCAGAACTACCAGAATTGTTATCATATTTCTATAGCAACTAAGATATGAGTGTCTTGTGATGTACACCGCCCTGAGTCCTTCGGGAGAAGGGTGGTATATAAATGTGTTATAAATAAATAAAATAAATAAATGTTTAATTTGACATTTGGTAGCAGAAGATGGTTTGTGAATTTATGATGTTTTTCTTTGCTGGTTGCTTTGATAGTAAGTGGTTGAGGTTTTTTTAGTCAGTTAGTTCACAACTTCTGAGGAAGTTTTGTGTTTAACTCTAATTAACTCTATGATGCCACGCAAGAAAGATAAAGCAAAATGGAGAGCTTGGTCGCAGGAAGATTTATTATCATCATTTGAAGTACCTGATGAGGAGACTAGAAGACTTTGGCAGACACCGCTTGCTTCTCCTACTCATCTGGAGGAAGTTGCTATGGGAGGACAAGAAATCAGGTCTGTACCAAATTTAATTTATGATGCATGCTCTCACACTACTGCTCAAGAAACAACTCAACCTAAAGTTATACAGTCAGCTGAGCATTTTTCACCCAAAGAGAAAGGTGAAATTCATTATTCTCCATTGAGTCCCGAGTAGACAATGTATCAGAAAGCTGTGCAGGATTATATGCAACATATTGCAATTTTTGAACACAGCCTACAGCAAGCTAAGGCTTTTGCCCTATCCCTTCAGCCAGATAAGGATGTGGTTGGAGTTCCTGAGTCCTCCATCTTGCCTCCTTCATCAAAGCCAAGGGACCACCCACAAGTTGGTCACAAGGGCTTGGTGTCAGACCAATCAGAGCAGAGAGCTTTGCCTACATCACAGCTATCTTGTGATATGTCTCGTGATGCTGACTCAACCGAAACAGCAAGAGCTTCTGAGATTTCTAATGTTGTAGCACCATCTGCTGGTGACTTGCGGACAATACATGAACAATTACAAAATTTACAAAGAGCTTTTACAAAGTTGTCAATAAGTCAGTCCAATGTACAAGCCGTTGTTCCGAGACATTCCGAGAGGGTCAAAAAGGGGATCCCTTCAAAGCGATATTCGTGGCAATTGACAAAAGCACCCTCACCTTTGATTTGTGTTGTTACATTGCCTCCTGACAACTTCACACAAATTAAGCATCTTCCTGATTCAGAGCAAGAGAAATGGTATGAAGCAATGCAGCCTGAAATGGACAGTCTAAAGCAACTCAAGGTGTTTATGCCTGCAAGTCCTCCAGCAAATAAGAAAGTTATTGGCACTAGATGGGTCTACAGAATCAAAAAGAAGCCAAATGGTCAGTCATTATACAAGGCCAGACTTGTAGCTCAGGGTTTCGCTCAACGTTATCCTGAGGACTACACGAATACTTACTCACCGACAGTTTGGACTGAGTGCGTAAAAATTTCTTTAGCCACTGCAACTATTCTTGGTTTAGAAGTGTTCCAATTCAATGTTGAAACAGCTTATTTACATGCTGACCTGGATGAAGAAATTTATGTCAAAGGTCCTCCAGTGTTCTGAAAACAAGAAGGGGATACCTGGCTCTCAAACAAAAGTCTTTATGATCTGAAACAGTCTGGTTTAATGTGGTATTTATGTCTTACTGACAAACTAAATTTAATGGGTTTTATTAAATCCGAAACTGATGAATGCGTGTTCACAAAAACATCTGAGAATACATATGAGATAATTCTTGTTTATGTTGATGATAATGTTTATATTGATCCAAATAAGCAAATGAGTTAGAGTTTTGCTAAAGTCTTGCAGAAATATTTTACATTAAAATCTTTAGATTAACATTTATTTGGGTGTTCAGATTACTAAAACTCAGAAAGGGTTTAGTATTTCACAAGTGGACAAGATTGAACAACTGTTGCATCATTGCAATATGAAGGATGCTAAACCAGTTCGCATACCTATGCAAACAGATTTTCATAATCTGTCACATGAACCAAGTGCTGAATTTGAAGATCAAACACTTTATCGTTCAGTAATTGGGTCATTGTTATACATTAGTAGTTGGACTAGACCAGATATTGCACTTTGTGTTAATCTTTTGTCACAACACGTAGGTAAAGCAAAACAGTGTCATTGGTTATGCATTAAGAAGTTGTTGAGATATCTAAAGTACACTAAAAATATGAAGTTGTTGTTAGAACCGACACATACTAATTATGCAGAATTATGTTGTTATGCAGATTCTGATTGGGCGAGTGATAAAAAGTCATATAAAAGTACTTCAGTTATATAGTGTTCTTAAATGGATGTCCCATTTACTGGCATGTGCATAAACAAAATTTTATTTCTTGTTCATCCACTGAAGCCGAATAGGCTTGTGTTTCAGATGCATGTAATTCTTTAACGTGGTTTGATGCTTTAGTTACAGATATCTGGACTTGCCCAATCCAGCCAATCACCATGATGGAAGACAATGAATCTGTGGTTTATATTTCGAAAACCCGTTTCACAGGTTCTAGGTCCAGACATATTGACATTCATTATAAGAACATAAAGCAATTAGTTAAACAAAGTTTTGTTAAATTATAGTATGTGTCCACACATGATCAGATTGCTGACATGCTCAACAAACCACTTGCAGCTGCTCAGCATGAATATCTGTGTGAGACGATGTACCTTATCTGATGTCCACTCACCAGATAAAGAAGGGAGTGTCATTACATTCTTCTTGGATTTGTCTGCTAAGCTTCCAGAACTACCAGAATTGTTATCATGTTTCTATAGCAACTAAGATATGAGTGTCTTGTGATGTTTGATTTACTGCGCATGTTTGCAGGGGAGGAGTTTTACTTTATTTATTTTTTCTGTACTTCTTAGATTTGTACTGCTTTTTGTTTTGTTCTTCCTAGTTATGTTTAATAAAAGTATGCTGGCAAAAGGAAAACATGGTTCACCTCCTCTAATTTATGAAAGCTAAATTTTTCGCTTTGACAAAAACAACTTATAATTTTATTTCTGCCTTCTCTATTAACTCTGTCACAAGCTGGTTGTAAAGCATGAGAATGATGAATATGTGTCTGTGGGATGCTGTGACAGTTTGTAAGTATGCACTGGTTGTGAAGCACCCAAATGACAGTCATATGACCACAGTGATGCTGTGATGATTATAAATGCAAAGGTGAATTGCAAAGGTATCTGTAGTTGGAGAATATATACTATATTTCTTTCTGTTGATGGGAGGATTAATACATTTGTTATTTTATTTATTTCAGTCACAGAGCACCAGAAAAAATAATTAAATAAAAAGAAAGTACTGTATAAGTTACATAAAATGCAAACATATATCATAAGCTTATCAGAACATTAAAAGCAAAACCTGTCTCAAAATTCAAATGTTTAGGCAGGAAATATTGGGATAGGTATTGTGCCTTCTTACTTAGGCTTAGCAAACTACTGCCACATCTTAACACCTAGGCTGAAATGTAAAGAGGAAGTCAGCAGACATCCAGAGAAGAGGAGCAGGAGGAGGCAATTATCAAATAGCAAAGATATTGGTACAGCATCAAAAATCAAGATCTCTTGAGTCTCTTGGTCCAAGAACCTCATGGAATTTCCCATTCAGGTAATATAAAACGAGGTATGAAAAAATATGACATGACACTAATGCAAAACAGCAAGTTTTTTTTTAATTCTTGCATACTATAATAGATACAACTATCTTGCTACTGGTACAAAAATAAATCTGAAGCTTCAATACGACAGATCTAAAGCTATGCACAGTTTAACTAATCTGTAATCCTATTTTCCAGCATTTTTTCCCTGTTTTCTCCTTTATCTAGCTAAGAATGTCAAAGTTTCCTCAAATCGAACAAGAAAATGGTATCTAACCAATTAGAAGGCAGCCTTTTTTTGTGTACCTTAGCAATAAAGTCTGGGCACTTCTTACAAATTATGATTGGCCTCTATGTTTATAAATGATCCAATATTCAGAACTGCTGAGCACACACAAATCCTTAATTCTGTGTTTAAAATATTTCAGCAATAGGGCCCTTTTTTTTGCAATATAAATTAGATTTGGAAGCTTAGCTACATAAAGTGAATTCTAAGTTTTTGAGCATCAGTAAAGAAGCTCAACAAGACAGAGATTAAACTTTCATTTTATTACAGGATAATTTGTACAGACAGTTCTCATAGCTAAGTGCCCCATGGTGTTGCTTTTTTTCCCCTTTCTTAATGATAAGAGAAATATGGATCACTGTGTTCAGTGGGACTTGCCCAAAGTAGTGCATGAAAAGCTATAGTCTTCCTGTGTAAACATAACATTTATTGTTTTTTACTTATATCTAGAAGTAAACCCTACTGAGCATAGTGCAGTAATTTCCAACACAGTAAATAAATTAGGATTGGATCATATTTTATCCAATTATTGCAAATATATTCTACAAAAGATAAAAAAAATGTGACAGTGTATACAGGCATTTAGTATTTCCTGTAAAAATGCTTTTCTGTTATAAAAAAAAATGTGTTGGTGTTGTTCTTTTTGTTATGCAAAACAATGTTCAGAGAACATATCCTTTGATAAATGTCAGAGTTTTTGTGCTGGTGAACATGTCAAACATGAAGTTGACTTATTACTTATCACTTCTGTCTTTGGGAATAAATTTGCATTAATATAATATGGTGAAGGAATGAAGAGAAACATGTATATGTGTGCAAAAATATTACTTAAGAAGAAACTTGAGGGATTACAGGCAGACTTGTACTGTTGATTCTAACTTTGAATGGATGGATGGATGGATGGATGGATGGATGGATGGATGGATGGACAGATGATGGATGGATGGATTATATGCCATTGAGTCAGTTTCAACCCTTAGCAATCACATAGATTTTCTCCATGATGATCTGTTCCTAATCTAGCCTTTCAGGCAGGGTTGAGATTCAACGTTTTTAACAACCAGTTCTGTGGGCGTGGCTTAAGTGGTGGGCATGACTTGGTAGTCATATGAGTGGGTGGACATGGCTTGGTGGTCATGCTACTGGCTGGGTGTGGCCAGCTCAATATCATATCGAAGGCATGCATCTCCTCACCTGGCCTCTCATGACTGTGGGGATGCTGCAACAGTCGTAAGTGTGAAAAATGGTCATAAGTCACTTTTTCGGTGCCATTATAACTTTGAATGGTCACTCCACACAAGCAAAGTATCAGCAAAGGAGGGGAAAAAAACTTCAGAGAAGTTCCTGAGACAGGAAGTCTAGTCCTGTCAAGAATGTAATAAGGGTTAATGGAGAGGCAGTTTCTGTAAGCAACACCAAAATGTTTCCTTCCTGCCTTCCTTATAGGATTAGGCCAGTAATTTCTTCTAACAACCGGTTCTTCAAACTGCTTAGAATGGTAACAACCGGTTCTAAAGAATAGGTGAGAACTGGTAGAAACTCATCCCTGCTTTCAGGTATAAATTATTTAATTGCACTGGATTAGAAAAGGAGTCACTGATAACTAGTAGCACAATATTTTATTTTTTGTAATATACTAAATTCATTTTGGTTGAGCTACCAACTTCAAAATATCTGAGCAAGAAAGCAGGGCTAAGAAAGTCTCCCTAATATAAATTATAGAAGTATGGGAAGATAAGAGACAGAGGTGATATTCAGCAGGTTCTGACCAGTTCTGGAGAACTGGTAGTGGAAATTTTGAGTAGTTCTGGTAAATACCACCTCTGACTGGCTTGGTCCCTATAGTCTCTGCCTCCTGAGTCCCAGCTGATTGGCTGAGTCTTCTTTTGTTGCGCTGCATAGGAGAACGGAACTGGAAAGCAGGTTAGTGGGGTGGGGAGGGAATGGGATTTTGCAGTAACCTTCCCCCAGGAGCGGGGAGGGAATGGAGATTTTACAGCATCTTTTCCCTGCCCACCAAGCCACACCCACCAAGCCACACCCACAGAACTGGTAGTAAATTTTTTTGAATCCCACCACTGATCAGAGAGTATTGTTTTAACTGAATGCATACTATAATCATATTGCTGAAGATAAGCAGTTCTTAGCTGGTCAGCAGCTGTTGTTGGAAACTCCATGTATATGTTCCATGATGGAAAAAAAGATGAGATAAAATATGTACCCAACATGCAAGACAATTCATTTGTTTCCATGCAAATTTGCAGATGTAATATTTCTCTCATGTATTATTTAATATTCATGGCCATTCTTCCGAATAGGCACATTCTTTAAATCTGTCTTCTCAGCAAATATTAAAAGGGAAAAGATTTACATCACTGCATACACAGGATACAATTTCAAGGCAGCCATGCATTGCAACCTGTGTCATCATTCATTCATTATTACTGTACCTTTGTTACTATCCCTGATTCTTCTGCATTTGATCATCACCTTCATATATCTTGACTCAGCTTAGATCATAAACTTGCCAGATATATTATGGAGAAGGTTTTTTTTTTTTGCCATGCATTAAATATGAAGCTTACCTTGGGAGTAGAGAATTAGACTTTTATGCATCTTTAAATGCCATTAGTATTAATGACACTACCAAAATAATGCAATAAAATATGTGATGCCTTATGAACTCTCATTACTGCGCTTGAAATACTGCATGAAATGATCATTTTTATAGTAACTTTCCCGTTCATACAAAATCTCCTCAAAACAAATTAGTTCATAAATTGTTGCTCATTTTTCAAGGAGGATATGGAAATGAGTTTAAATACGTTCTTCAGGATAATCTTCACACACATACTGCATAATGCTGATACCTTTTCAATTATCTGGATAGAAAATTATTCCATTTTAAAGGTTAAAAGTGATTTTCTTGGAGATGTAAGAAACCAAGTAGAAAGTTACCTGTTCACTGCCTATTCCCATTGAGGTGTATGTGTGATGTCTGCATAACAATATAAAATACAAATATCAATGTACTAATCTTTATTTGGCAAGATAGCATGATGTGAAGGAAGTTATATTCCCATCCTGGAGAATTTATTAAAATTATTTTTATTTTCTAGTTGGAAGTTCATTATGCTTGGTAACTAATTCAGAAAGGGAAACCTTTCCACTCAATGCTATTTGCACGTATCATTTCTATTTTAGCTAGCAGTAGAATGGTAAAACTTTACTCTGGTGTATATTTGATCTTTAGCTAACATTGATCAAGAAACTCTTGTTCTGTGGATAAAATATCAAATGGGGCAGACCTGATCCCACATTGTTAACCTACGTGAGGTAGTTGAACTGGTTTGGAAGGCAACATTTCCTTGTCTGGGGTGTTCAGGTTGAACTTGAATCAGAGGTCACCTCTCTCATCAAAATATAAAATTATATTCTCAGCTCCCACAAATTAAAGTAGACCAGTAAATCAATGCCACAAAAAAAATAAACTTACAGTATTTTTATTGAGGTTGATTGTGCTCTTCCTGCTTATACTCTAGTGCAGTGGTGGCTAACCGTTTTGGGCCCCCATGCTGATAATTGTGCACGTGCTTGCCTGCTCATGCTCGCGTGCCATCACCCAGAAGGCAATGTGTGCCCCCTATGCCTCCTGCGCATGCTTGCACAACCCCCCACCCACATTGTGCAATTCTATGCACACGCTTCTGTACATGTATGTGTGACCCCCCCCTCATGTGCCATGTGCCCCCTGCATGTGCTGCATGTTTCTGTGTGCCACTTCTGGAATGCATGCCATAGGTGCGCCACCACGGCTCTAGTGAATTGGGGAGGGATTAGTTACTTCCTAATTATTATCTGTTTGTTTTGGACTTTAAAAATGGTTTAGCCACTTTTGTCTAGGTAAGATCTGTTGAGTCATCTCTCTTACTCCCTATGTACAGCTCATCTAGCACATTTGTATGGGATCCTTTTCAGGATAAAATCCTTGAGAATAATCATTTTTAGGATTCAACTAAAGTAATGCTCCAAATTATAGCCTAAGGGCTAAGATGGCAGAAGTCAGGAAAATCCAGGAAGTTTTAGAACAGGGCTCCCAATCTCATCAACATTAAGACCTGTGGATTTTAAGTCCTAGAATTATTCCTCATGCTGACTGGGAAATTCTAGGAGTTAAAGTCCATGTGTCTTAAAATTGCTCTAGAGCAATTGGAAAAAGGACTGTGTCTTTCTTAAACGAAGAATCCTAGGAAACTGCCAAGGCCAAACCTAATCAAGCAGAACATTAGTGGGGGGAAATGTTATGGTGGATTTTTCAATTAGTCCCCTTTCTTGATCTTTTAGTCATGGCTTTGACTGCTTTACTTGCAACTCATGTTCAGGATATAAAAGAGGATACACAGTACATATCATTCTGAGTCACTCTAGAAAGTTGAGACCCCTTTCTGCTTGCCTATGTGTCTATGTGGTTTTGTGGTTATCTGAAAGCACTAACCCAAATGTTGTAGAGCGACAGAAATACTCAGGCAGAGACCAGGGCAAGGCTTCAGCTTAACTCTTTATTAAACAGCAAAGAGGGTTACCACTACTGCCGCACTAACACGGCAGCCAGCTGGAGCGGCAACAGCTGATGCCGTTTGACAGCCGCCTTTTATAGCCGGCTGTCAAACGGCTCCAGCCAATGGGAGAGGTCCGTGCTTCCCGCTCGAAGCACGGACCTGAGTGAAGACTCAGTCCATACACAACACTCCTCTCTCCCAGTGAGGAGCATGCGTAGTCCTTCAGATACGTTGGACACCTGCGAATTCGTCCGGATCTTCTAGGCTCCGTCAAAAATGGCGCCGGGTTGCTGTCTGGTGCCCTCTGCGTGTCTTCGGACGACGGTGAGGCTGCTGGACTGTCTGGAGCTGGGTCTGCACCTTGGTCAGCTTCCCCATCTGGTAGGTTGTCGTTCCCGGTGGGTTGGAAGCTGGTTTCGTCGAATGGTGTGGTTGCTTCTGCAGGGGGCTCGTCTGGATGACCTCTGGTTGCGGTGCTCCAACGCTTCCTCAGGTGGTCCACGTGACGCCGCCAGGTCCGTCCATCAGGTAACTGGACTCTATAAGACTTGGGACCAGTTACTGCTATCACAAGCCCTGGTAACCATAGTGGTTGCCCAGCAAAATTTCTGACAAACACCTTGTCATTTATCAGGAACCCTCTATCTTGGCTGTTTGACCCAAGGGGAAGCAAAGGGGCATAATTTGGGTGCAGCCTGTCCAAAGTGGTCCTCAGCCGGTGTCCCATTAATATTTCGGCTGGTGACCTATTAGTGGAGGCACAGGGTATAGTATGTTGGCTCAACAGGTATTGGGCCAGCCTGGCATGTCAGTTAATAGGACCCAATCTTTGTAGCACCTCTTTGGCAGATCTAATGCCCTCTCAGCCAGCCCATTGCTGGCAGGATGAAAAGGGGCTACTAATATGTGCCTGATGCCCAAACTTGCTAGAAACATCTCAAACTCACAGGAGGTGAATTGGGGGCCATTGTCGGATACGACAGAATCAGGAAGGCCATGTGTGGCGAACATCCTAGTCAGTGCTTTGCTGACTGCTTCCGTAGTGGTAGAGTGCATTAAAGTTAATTCCACCCATTTTGAATATGAGTCTACTACCACCAGGAAAGTGCGCCCATGGAAGGGGCCTGCCAAGTCTATGTGTATTCTGGACCAGGGGCTGCCTGCTTCCTCCCAGGTCCTAGGGGTGGCTGCTGGTGGTAATGCCCTGGTGGCCTGGCATGCCTGGCAAGAATTTACCCAGTTAGAGATTTGGGCATCCATGCCTGGCCACCATACATAGCTGCGGGCGAGGGCCTTCATTCTCACAATCCCTGGGTGACCCTCATGCAGCACCTTCAGTATTGAGGTTTGCAATTTGTGGGGAATGACTACTCTGGTTCCCCATAGTAAACAGCCTTGCAAGGAGGAAAGTTCCTGCTGGCGTAATTTGTAGGGTAGGAAGTCTGAAGGATAAGGGGCCGTAGGCCACCCCCTCCCTACCCAGTCCAGGACTTGGGATATTACCTGGTCCTTGGCCGAATGGGCAGCGATGTCAGCAGCAGTGACTGGAAGCTTGAGTTCGTTGATGAGAAAGACTGTGGTTGCTGGTGCTGGGTCCATGACTGGAACTGGCAGGGGGCAACAGCTGAGTGCATCAGCATGGCAAAGGCTTTTTCCGGATCGATGGATTAGAGTGTAGGAATATGCAGCCAGGAAAACCGTCCATCTGGTCATCCTTGGGGACAAAATCTGGGGAGTCTGTTTAGTGCCGGATAAAATACCTAACAGTGGCTTGTGATCAGTTATGAGTTCGAAATGATGCCCGTAGAGGAATTCATGGAACTTCTTCACTGAAGCCACCGCAGCCAATGCCTCCTTGTCAATCTGGCTGTAGTTGCGTTCAGTGGAAGATAGTGTCCTGGAAAAGAAAGCTATAGGTGCCTCTGCACCGTTAGGCAGTCTGTGGCTCAGGACGGCCCCAATTCCGAAAGGAGAAGCATCGGCTGCTAGAATGAGTGGTAAGTCTGTATTGAATTGGATTAAGACGGCCTTTGATGTTAACAATGACTTGACTTCTTGGAAAGCAATAGTCTCCCTTGGTCCCCAGTGCCATGGCGAATTCTTGTCTAAGAGTCTATGAAGGGGCTCGGCAACAGAAGCTTTATGGGGCAGGAACGAAGCATAGAAATTCAAGAGGCCCAGGAAACCTTGAAGCTCAGTTTTGTTAGTAGGAGTAGGCGCATCGTGAATGGCCTTGACCTTTGACTCAGTTGGGTGAATACCCTTGGCATCAATCTTGTAACCTAAGAATTCCACTTGTGGAGTGGCTATGGTGCGTTTCTCCCTTTTTAGCTTGAGGCCAGATTGCCTGAAACGGTCAAGTACACTTCTGACCCTTTGTAGTAATTGCTGTTGATTGGTAGCAGATACCAGAATATCATCAAAATAAGGCACAACGCCTGGTAACCCTTGCAGTATTCGTTCCATAAGGGATTGGAAAATTCCAGGGGCCACACTAACTCCGAATTGTAGGCGTGTGCATTTGAAAGCCCCTCTGTGGGTTACTATTGTTTGCAGTTCAGCAGTTTCATCATCAACAGGAAACTGTTGATACACCTGGGACATGTCCAACTTTGCAAAAATTGAACCAGGCTCAAGGGAATGGAGTAGATGTTGTACCACAGGGACTGGGTACGCGCCAACTTGTAAATATTTGTTTATTGACGACTTGTAATCAGAGCAGATCCTTAAATTTCCATCCTTCTTTAACGGTGTTACTATGGGGGTTTCCCACTTTGAGAAGTCTGTAAGTTTCAGTATGCCCTGCTTGATTAATTTGTCAAGTTCCTTGTCTAGTTTAGGACGAATTGCAAAAGGAACTCTGCGGGGCTTCAAACGAATTGGTACTGCCTGGGAGTCTACCCTGAAGGATATTGGGGTTCCCACGTAGCAGCCTAGGCCCTCACTGAATACATCTGCATAGTCCCTGAACAGGGATTCAACTTCTGAATTGGTAATGGCGTGGATTCCCCCTATGTGGAGGCCCAGGGCTGGGAACCAATCTAGTCCCAATAGGCTTGGGAGGACGCCATCCACTATCACTAGAGGCAAGTGACCCTTAAACCCTTGAAAATGGACAAGGAACTTGCCTTTTCCGATGACAGGGATGGTTCTGCCTTGGTAGTCCCGAAGTGTTAGATTGCAGGCTGGAATTTTCTGTCTTGATATTCTGGGGAGTAGCTTCTTTAAGGTGTCCCATGAGATGATGGATAATGCAGAGCCGGTGTCAACCTCCATTCTGCAGGGTTTACCTTCTATAGAAACAGTGACACTAATTTTGTTAGATTTTTTGTTTTTTTGTATTTTAGACTGGTAGCATGTGAAACAGTCCTCAATTTGTCTAGGGTATTGAATGAGCTTCTGGGGCCTTTGTGGCTGGTTGAAGGTTTTCCCTGCCTGACAAATTTTGGCCAAATGGCCTTTCTTTTGACACCTTAAACATATGGCATTCCTGAATCTGCAGGATGCCCTGAGATGGTTGCCCCCACAGCTTAGGCATGTAGTTTGTAAATGTGGGGTTTGGCTTATACCTTGCCTGAACTCTTTTTGATTTGCATTGGGCTGTCTGAGGCGGTTTACCTCAGTAGCCTCTTCTGGGCCATTTTCTGTGGAGGCTTCCTCAAAATATACTGTTGGATTTTCTAGTCTGCTCGGTTTTCCCTGTATTTCAGCTGCTGAGAGTGCTGACAGCTCAGCAGCCTGGGATTCCTCTATGGCTTGCTTTAAGTTTAGATCCCCTTTGGCTAATAAACGTCTTTGTAATTTGGGGTCTCTAACGCCACAAACCAGCTGATCGAGCAGCATATCGTCCAGGTAATCTCTGAACCCGCAATGCAAGGCAGCTGTTCTCAGTGCTGCCATATAATCACTAATTGTTTCCCCCTCTGTTTGGATGCGCCTTCTGAAAGCATGGCACCTAGCAATTCTGGAAGGTTTAGGGGAGTAGTGATTTGAGATAATTTCTTGCAGTTCCTCCCAAGGAATAGTCTTAATAGATCTTGGGGCCAGTAATGCTGTTGCGGTGTCAAAAACTGTGGCTCCGCAAAAGCTTAGGAAGTAAGATTTTTTCCTATGCTCAGAAATTTCTGACAGGTCTATAGCATCTAAAAAGCAGTCAAACTGGTTCTTGTATGACTCCCAAGTCTCAGCGGTCGGTCTGAAGGGCAGGAATGCAGGATTCGAAGTCATCTTCTGTCAGCTGTGAAGTTTTTCCTCAGGCAAGTTAGAGACGACGCTTCGCGACTAGAGGCAGCAACTCTGTAGCGATTTCAGCTCTCAGCTAGTGATTTCGCTCTTTTCTCTCTTCCTTGCCTGGCTTGCCTTTATTTAGTATCCCGTCCTCGTCGCCAGTGTTGTAGAGCGACGGAAATACTCAGGCAGAGACCAGGGCAAGGCTTCAGCTTAACTCTTTATTAAACAGCAAAGAGAGTTACCACTACTGCCACGCTAACACGGCAGCCAGCTGGAGCGGCAACAGCTGATGCCGTTTACAGCCGCCTTTTATAGCTGGCTGTCAAATGGCTCCAGCCAATGGGAGAGGTCCGTGCTTCCCGCTCGAAGCACGGACCTGAGTGAAGACTCAGTCCATACACAACACCAAACTTAAAGCCAAAACCTGGCCACCAATTATAAATGTCTTTGGAAAAACGACCATTTTTGATAGCAACTTCAGATACCATAGAACATCTATCTTTGGGGGTCTGTTCTATATATTAAACATAATATGTTGCTCACATACTCCATTGTTTAGTGTTAACTAAAATGTTCTGTCGTGCCTGAAGACATGATCTATTGCCTTTTTTTAAATTAAAACAAAACCAGATCAGCAGATTCTCTGCAAGAATCATTACTTTGGATTATATTAGCTAAATAAGAAACAGATCAGTATTGACTCCTATCTCCTCATCACAGAGACAGCATTAACCATGAGAAATAGATTTATGGCTTCAGGCTCTGAGTGAAATGTTAGAGATTTGTTTAAGTATCTTAGATGACAAGTGGGTCTAAACTACTTGGATACAGTGCATAAGAACTTTTGGTAAGCCGAAAACAATTTGAAAAAAACAGAGAGTGAGAACTGAGAAGCCTTACTTTGTATTATTTTTGTCTGAAATGGTTTGTCTGAATTCTATCCACTTCCTATCTCTCCAATCAACATGTGGATGGATGGATGGATGGATGGATGGATAGATGGATGGATGAAGGAGGCAGGGGTGGGATTCTACCAGTTCGCACGTATTCGCTAGAACTAATTGTTAACATTCTAAGCAATTTGGAGAACTGGTTGTTAGAAGAAATTATTGGCCTAATCCTGTAAGGAAAGCAGGAAGGAAACATTCTGGTGTTGCTTAAAGAAACTGTCTCTCTGTTAACCCTTATTACATTCTTGGGAGGACTAGACTTCATGTCTCAGGAACGTCTCTGGGGTTTTTTTCCCCCTCCTTTGCTGGTACTTTGCTTGTGTGGAGTGACCATTCAAAGTTACAATGGCACTGAAAAAAAGTGACTTATGACCATTTTTCACACTTACGACTGTTGCAGCATCCCCACAGTCACAAGAGGCCAGGCGAGGAGATGCATGCCTTGATGTGACTGATATTGATTTGGCCACGTGCAGCCAATAACATGACCACCAAGCCATGTCCACCAACTTAGCCACGCCCACTGAACCAGTTGTTAAAAAATTTGAATCCCACCCCTGGAGGGAGAGACAGGTAGACAGATATAGAACATTCAAATAACCTATCCTTGATCAAGCCAAACCTTCAGGGAAAAGCTGTATCTGTGGCCTTACTGAAAATTTTAGAACTGCCTTTTATTTTCCTGTGAGTCAAGAATGACTCCAATGAACACCATACAAATATACAAGGAAGGATAATGATGCCCTTCGTTCACTTTATTTTTTTAGTTTACACTCCTAATGGAGATGCTGAAAAGCAAACAAGACCGACACTGTCACTGCATTATTTTGATTTGTCTGCTGAGCTTCCAGAATATACCAGACTGGTTATCACGTTACTATAGTAACCAAGATATGAATGTCTTGTGATGTATGATTTACTGCGCATGTATGCAGGGGAGGAGTTTTACTTTACCTTCACTTTACTTTCTTTTGCTTCTTAGAATGTACTGCTTTTCTTTTGTTCTTCCTAGCTATGTGTAAATAAAGTATACTGGCAACAGAAAAACACGGTTCATTTCCTCTAATTTATGAAGCTGAATTTTTTTCGCTTTGACAGACACAGACTTCAACGGATATCATATTTTTGCACTATAAGATGCTCCACACCATAAGACGCACCTGGCTTTTGGGGAGGAAAACAAGAAAAAAAAATCTGCCTCTGCCTCCCAGCAATTTGCCACCTTGCAGCAAACAGCCTAATCAGCTTCAGCACAACCTGATTTAGCATGAGCAGCTGGTTGGTAGTTGGATCATCCTTCCAGAATACCGCAGATCAGCTGTTCCAGACTGTGGGGATTGCTGTCACCACCAATCACTGTCCCGGCCTATCGCACCTCCACATGCCCCATTTCTCCCTCCACGCATCCCGTTTTCAGCCCATTCCAGGTGGCAGAATTGGTATTGTTTGCTCAGCAATTATTGCACTCCAGCTGATCTTTGCTAGAATAAAAAAAAATGTAATGCAAAATCAGTCATTTTTAAAGCAATATTTTAAAATTCAAAGCATTTTCCTTTCATTTTTATTATAGTGCTTGGGCGATATTAATCATTCAAGTGTCATGGGAACTTGCCTTATTTATTTATTTATTTATTTATTTAATTATTTATTGTTCATATTTCTATACCGCTCCCTCTCCCAAAAGGGACTCGGGGCGGTGTACAGCCTAATAAATACATAAAATACAAAGTTACAAAATTAAATAGAATTTAAAACCAGATTAAACATAGATGTGGCTGCATCCCAAAATTTTTTAAAATGAGATTAAAATTTAAAAAACCCTGTTAACTTAAAACCCCATAGACCCTTACTGGGCCAAGCCAGCTTGTTTAAAAAATAGGGTCTTAACTGCGCGCCGGAAGGAGAGGATATCTGTCATGGCTCGTATCTCCGGGGGGAGATCATTCCACAGGGAGGGGGCTGCCACAGAGAAAGCACGCGCCCTCGGGGCCGCCAGCCGACAACGATCAGGTGGTGGTACCCCAAGTAGGGCGACCCTGTGGGAGCGTACTGGGCGGCGGGAGGTTGTTGGTGGCAGCAGGCGGTCCCGTAAGTACCCAGGTCCCGAGCCATGGAGCACTTTAAATACCATCAGTACCACCTTGAATCGAATCCGGAAGGCCACAGGAAGCCAGTGCAGCCTGCGGAGAAGTGGTGTTACGTGTGCGCCCCGAGGGGTGCCCACGATCACCCGCGCGGCTGCATTCTGAACTAACTGCAACCTCCGGAGACTCTTCAAGGGGAGCCCCATGTAGAGAGCATTGCAATAATCCAAGCGGGAGATAACGAGGGTGGAAGTGACTGTGCGAAGTGCGCCCAGATCCAGAAAGGGCCGCAACTGGTAAATCAGACGAATCTGATAAAAAGCCCCCCTGGCGACGGCTGCAATATGTTCTTCCAAAGACAGCCGCACATCCAGGAGGACACCCAAGTTGCGCGCCCTTTCCACGGGGGTCAATACCTCTCCCCCCATGGCCAGCGAAGGAATAAGCTGGCTGTATCTGGGCGCAGGAAACCACAGCCACTCGGTTTTGGCCGGGTTGAGACGAAGCCTGTTACGACCCATCCAATCCTGCACGGCCTCCAGGCACCGGGTCATCACTTCGACAGCTTCGTTGGGGTGGCCCGGGGTGGAGATGTACAGCTGAGTATCATCAGCATACTGATGGAACTCCACCCCAAAGCCACGGATGATCTCACCCAGCGGCTTTACATAAATGTTGAACAGCAGGGGCGAGAGCACCGACCCCTGAGGCACCCCACAAAGCAGGGGCCTTGGGGACGATCTCTGCCCCCCCGTCAACACAAATTGCGAACGGTCGGAGAGGAAGGAGGAGAACCACCGCAACACTGGTGCCTCCAACCCCCAACCCTCCAACCGCTGCAATAAGATACTGTGGTCGACAGTATCAAAAGCCGCCGAGAGATCTAACAGGACCAGGACAGAGGAACAACCTCTGTCCCGAGCCCTCCAGAGATCATCAACCAACGCGACCAACGCTGTCTCCGTGCTGTACCCGGGCCTGAAGCCCGATTGGAGGGGGTCAAGATAACTCGCTTCATCCAGGAACTGGGGGAGCTGACGGGCCACCACACTCTCTACAACCTTCGCAACAAAGCGAAGATTGGAGACAGGACGATAATTTGATAACAATGCTGGGTCCAGGGACGGTTTCTTGAGGAGGGGCCGCACCACCGCCTCCTTCAAGGCGGCGGGTAAAAGCCCCTCTCTCAAGGAAGCGTTTATAATACCTGACCAGCCTCGTGTCACCTCCCGAGTGGCCAAGACCAGCCAGGAGGGGCACGGGTCCAACAAACAGGTGGTGGCATTCAGTCCCCCCAGCACCCTGTCCACGTCTTCTACAGTAACAGGGTCGAACTCAACCCAATTAACCTCACCGATATCCACCTCCGCCCCCCCGTCCGGAGATGCCCAGTCGGAGTCCAGCTCGTCCCGAATCTGAGCGATTTTGTCCTGCAGAAACCTAGAAAACTCCTCAGCCCGTCCCCTGTAAGGGATCCTCCCCGCTTCCATCTCTAAAAGGGAGCGGGTCACCCTAAACAGGGCGGCTGGGCGGTTTTCCACGGACGCAATAAGGGTGGAGAGGTAAGTCCTCCTCGCCATCCTTATCGCCACTAAATACGTCTTAATATAAGATCGTAGAAGTGTTCGGTCAGACTCAGAACGGCTAGTCCTCCAACTACTCTCTAGGCGTCTTTTCCGGCGCTTCATCTCCCTTAGCTCCTCAGAAAACCAAGGAGCCACTTGGGATCGGCACCGGGTCAGAGGCCGCAAGGGCACGACCCGGTCAAGGGCCCCAGCAGCCACCCTATCCCAGGTGGTGACCAAGCCCTCAACCGAGTCGTGTGTGCGAGCTTCGGGAAATGGCCCAAGCTCCATCAGGAACCTATCCGGGTCCATCAGGCGCCTGGGGCGGTATCATGTAAGCGGCCCCGCCTCCCTGCGGTCGGGGGGTGCGGAACGGAAGTCAAGCTTCAGGAGCGAGTGATCTGTCCATGACAGGGGTTCTATAACTATATCCCCTACACCCAGACCACTCAGCCACTGATCAGAGACAAAAACTAAATCCAGGGTGTGACCTCCCACGTGAGTAGGGTCCCGAACTAACTGGGTCAGGCCCATGGCTGTCATGGAAGCCATGAACTCCTGAGCAATCCCCGAGGTACCGCCGGCAGAAGGGAGGTTGAAATCCCCCATGACCATAAGCCTGGGGGTCTCAACCGCCACGCCGGCTATAACCTCAAGGAGCTCAAGCAGGGCCGATGCCGCATAGCAGGGAGCCAGGTATGCGATCAACAAGCCCACCTGCACCCTGGGACCAAACTTCACAAAAAGAGACTCACATCCGGTCGTCTGAGAAACAGTGGATTCCCTCGGACACAGATCTTCCTTAATAACCACTGCAACACCCCCGTCCCTCCCCTGGGACCTCGGCCGATGAAAAACCCGAAACCCGGCTGGGCACATCTCCACAAGAGGGACTCCCCCCTCTGGGCCCAGCCAGGTCTCGGTGATGCCCACCAGGTCCGCTCCCCCCTCACAGATCAAATCATAAATGAGGGGGGCCTTATTAATAACGGACCTGGCGTTACACAACATCAGCCGAAGGCCCAGGGCCCGATCGCTCAGACCCCCCGGGGAACGGGACATAACAAGGGGGTCGGAGCGCGCCACCGCTGACAAATAGCGGGGGCGCGCTCCCAAAACAGAATGTGGCCCCCTATAACCGCCAAATCTGCCTCTCCCGCTCACCGTACTAATAGCTTTAAAATCACCCTCCCTGGGACAACCCCCCATCCTCAATACAGCCCCATCTGACCCCAAACCCTCCGGCAACGCTCAACCCACGACCCGGTCCCAGGCCCAGGCGAGTTGTCCCCCAACCCTAACCCCTTTAAAAATCTAATTAAAAATTTTAAACAACCCTCCCTCCCACGTTTCCGGCGACCCCACCATCTCTCCGGATCCCAAGATCCGTCCTTGAGATAAGTCTTGGAGAGGTAAGAGGGCCAACTCTGAGACAGGGGGACATATCTCAGGGCCCACAGATGTTTCAAGGAATATGTCAATGTCTGTGTCTTTGGCTGGATCTTCCCTGACTGCCATCGACCAGGCAAAGGCCAAACCAAACGGGACCCAAGTCCAGGCTGGAGCAGTCGCACCCCACCGGCAGCTGGCATCCGGCCTCGCGGGTGACCCAACACTCGGGGGCGCAGGTCATGTTTTCTGGCCTCACCGCAGGCCCTCTCACTGCCCACGGCAACGGCCCCGGCCCCGGCAACACTCCTCCTCCTCCAGTTCTGATGGAAAATGCCTTAAACTAAGAATCACAGATGTAAATGTCAACATGAATTATTTCCTCCTATAAAAGGCAAGGGATGTTTAAAATTAATGTAAATATTTTTATAGGACACATTAGATATTAAGAGTTGTATCATCTGATTGAATTTTTAATTACATAATATGAAAAATAAATATTTTATGAGAAAGTATTAGCCTCCAACAATTAAATGTTGTCCTCCAGAATATATATATATTTTAACACAGTTATCACATATCCATGGCTGAAAGGAATGACATCGATCAAGCCTGCAATGTGACAGGCTGCATTTGTGTCAATGTTATAGTCTTATCCATAGCTTTAATTGTTCTTGTCAATCTTTAGAAAAGTGAAGAGAAGACAAATGAGAAGAGGAAGGATATGAAGAGATGAACCAAATCTTGTCCTGTGTCAATAGAACCATTCTGAGTGTAGACAATAATTGTCTTAGCGTTGGGTGGATCAGTAGAAAGCAGAGATAGGATATACTTTGAAAATAATGATGCAAAGCTTTCATTAACTTCAGGAATGAACTGCAATTAGGAGCCCTAATTATGAATACAATCAAATCTCTGTAAACCTGGAAGAAGAAACATGAACAACATGCTAACTATGCTGTTAACACTATCCTAGTAGCTGAAAATGCAGAGAATTGACAAGCACTAGGAATAAAAGTCTAAAAGTGAAAAGCAGTGAAAAAGTGGGACTAAAACTAAATATAAAGAAGACTCAACAAATGACAACAAGTAGAACATTCAGCCTTAGAATTGACAGTGAAGATATCAAAAGGATAGATAGTTTCTGCCTTTTAGAATCAACCGTCAGCAATAAAAGGATCAAACATTCAAGGAATATGCAGCAGACTAGCATTTGGTAGGGTTAGGGTTAGGGTAGAGAAGCCTGCCTGACCTGGGGAAGTGGTTTAAGCAGCAAACATAACTTTTTGAAATAGGATTGCCGGTGAGAATTCATAAATATAACATTACTATTTTATATACACAAGTGAACAAAAACTAACTGGAAAGGCTGTAGGGAAAAAGATGGTTTGGGAAACGATTTGCACAAATAAAGCAGCAGGTGGATGAAGGGTGAAGTGTCTTTCTCCACTGTTTCTTCGTCCTCATCTAGAATATCAAAAGTGGCCAAATTATGGTTCAGATCCAGAGTCTCATCTTAGAGGGAAAGGAGAAGGTTTGTTTGTTTTTTTAATGATTCTGCCTTCATCTCTGTAATGTTTTATTATCTCTGAAGATTTCTTCTTCAGGCTGGAGATTTTCCTGGGCAGTGTTGGAAGAAACATAACAAGAGAGCAAGAAGGATTGCTAAAAGCTGTTACCATGCCCCTGCTGAAGGGCAACTGTAAATCCAGCCAACTCTGCAGGCTTCTTCATTTCCATTTACTAAACAACATATGCATAGAATGAAAAACATAAACATGAACTGAACAAAAGGTAAAAGAATGTTAAATGAAGTGAACTATTTTAATCTTCTTGTTTGAAGTGCAACCATCTCTGTGCAGCTACTTTATTAATGTGCTTTATATTTATTATATTTTATTAGTTTATCACAATAAAACACAGAAGTACAAAGAAAAATGAAAATAATGGGGGGGGGGAGAGAAGAATAGAATAGAATAGAATTCTTTATTGGCCAAGTGTGATTGGACACCCGATGAATTTGTCTTCGGTGCATAAGCTCTCAGTGTACATAAAAGCTGATAAATCATGATCCTAGTCATAAAAATATATTCATCACAAATCATAAGGTACAACACTTAGTGATAGAACCAACATAAATCATACTAGGAAACTAAATAAAACAATATAAATCATAAAGATACAAGCAACAAAGTTATAGTCATAAGTAGAAAAGGAGATAGATGAGAAAAATAATATTAATGCAATATTTCTAAATAGTTTGACAGTGTTGTGGCAATTAGTTCTTTAAAGTGTTTAAAAGTGTAGGATAAAGGGAAAAAGAAAAGCATTGACTTCTGACTCCTTTTGGTGCAATAGAAAGTAGTAACATAAAACCTCAACTTTTTGCTTTTTTATGACAAACACACAGACACAGCTAGGTTTTTCCCACTGAAGTGGTACCCATTTATCTACTCGCAATACTGCATGCTTTCAAACTGCTGCATGGGCAGGAGCCAGCAAGCAAGAAGTATTAGATATGGTCATCGCCCTTACTTATTTATAAAAATAATAAAGATGGGATATAAATAAATATAATTTTAAAACTATGTGGATTCACATGTTTCTTAAGGCACAGTATTGGGTTGGTTAAATACAATTACAATTACTAACAAAGATTAAAAGTTAACATTAGGATTTATTTCCAGTTTTTCCTGAATTCTGAAAAACAGTAGTAAGATCTGCTGCCCATAGTTGAAAGGAATCATTTTTGTTAAAATACTATGATTTCCCTTTAAGCAAGGGAGGGGATCAAAACCAAGCAAGGAATAAAATCATTTGGGGAAAAAGATACTTGGTTAAATATAAAACTAGGTAGATAGGAAGGAAACATATATTTAAGCACAGCAACGTATGTCTCTTGCTCTAAACAATGTTCCACCATTTTTATGATCACTCTGAGATTTGATATCAGCTATGTCAACATTTTGCCTCTTTCAGACAATCTGACGCAGAGTATATTATTCCTCTGTTGAGAGAAAGCTAAAATGTTACCTTGTAATTGCATCATATAACAGAATCATGTTCTGGATGATTGAACTTTCAGAGGCTGGTTCTGGTTGCCACAGGAGCAGTCAAAAATTACTGCCAAATCCAATATTTCTTCAGAGTCTAAAATATATTTATATTTTCCAGTCACTGGACACAGGTGTTACTTGATGGCCAAGGTAAAAAGATGCAGGGGAGCAAAAGATGGTAGTGAACAGGAAGGGAGCTTTTTGTATTAGACAGAATCTCCTTATGTCTGTACACAAAAGGGGCAGGTGTGGGTTGTGTTGCCTTGACCCTCATCTTGTCTTTTCAAACCTTTCCCCCCTAGCCCCTGTTATCATGACATCACTGCTACAGACATGGTATGGCTTTCTGCTGTAGACAAGCAAAATAAACAATGCAATAGAAGTTCCAGATTTCAGAAAGATAACAATTTGTCCTCTTAGCTCCAACCTTGTTGGTCATCAAGAAAAACACTCCGGTCCTGGCTGTTAGCTCAGGCATGGGAGTCAGGAAGTTAGTGAGACCCAAATGGCTGGTTAATGTTCTGGGATGTTAATCTTTTTCATTTGGGGGTGGGAGGGAATGGCATGTTGTGCCTATACTGAAGATGCCTACAGTGGTTAGTATCAATCCCCAAAGTTGACGGGTCCATTCAAGGGGTCAGTAAAATGGCTGGGGGTCAAAAGAGGGTCAAAAACAGAGGTGGTAGTCAATAGGTTCTGACCAGTTCTGGAGAACCGGTAGTGGAAATTTTGAGTAGTTTGGAGAACAAGCATTTTACAGTATCTTTCCCCTGCCCACAGAACTGATAGTAAAAAAAATTGAATCCCACCACTGGTCAGAAATGGTGATGAGTCAATTGAGATCAACTAATCTTTTCAGATCCCTGTAGAATTCCATCCTAGTTTTTAATTCTGAAGGTGAGGTAGCTAGTGTTTAGTGTCTACGCCTTCCACCTATGGAACTGCTTCTGGACTCAAGGCGGCAGGAGTGATATTCCCTTATGTGTTTCAATCACCGACCACCACTGAGCCAGCAGATTGTGAACCAGATCTCTTCTGCATAGCCCAATCACACTGTGTCGCGAAGCACAGGTATCCAGCTAATAAATAAATATATTCAAAATCAGGAATGAGATCAGGAAAAACAATGGAACGAGGAGAGATAATGAGTTTGTTTATAAGTTTAAAATGAAGGTTGGAATTTGCTTGTTTTTTCATATTTAAGTATTTTTCTTTCTTATTCTGCTTTGCTTTTTGCAGTTAATTTTTCTTCTGTCTCTTTATTACTTTCTCTCTTTTCTTCATAGCTTTTCTTTACATTTGTTTTTTTACTTATGCAAAAAATTCTTAATCCAAATTATATGTAAAAAAAAATGGGTGTGTGGAATGAGATGGCCAGAAGAAAGGAAATAAATCCCCACATTGTTGAAAGAATGAAAGGGGTACATTAAGCAACCAATGTCTACCTGTATTTGGCCAATGAAGTCTTGCACTGAAATGACTAGAAAAGTTTCAGTTTTTACAATCGGAATATTTCTAGACAAATAGATTGGAGATTTCTGGAGACTGTAGGAAACCATTCTGACACTCCAAGTAGTGATTGTAATTCTGTTCACAAAGGACTGTGGAGTAGCTTTGTAAGCTTTATGTGCTATTTGGTGGATCAGAGTACTATCATCAATAAAATTAAGTTATATATTTTACATTCAGGATTCTTAATGCTTAGTACATGGCCTATTAGAGCTTTGATAAATTATTATGCTGACCACTGTCAGCTCTTTAATAGCTTTCAGATAATTTCTGCAGCTTTGGATACATGACGGATTTACCAACACTGGTCAGCCATTTTCCTCATTCATCCTGTAGTATCAGACTAACTGCAGCTTTGCAAATCTAGGAGCCCATTAATCTTTCCTCTCTCCCCCTCCTTTTTTTTTTTTTTTTTTGGCTTTAGAAAACAAAATGTCAGGAAGCTATGAGCTTTAACAAAAGAGCAGTCAAATAAAAAAAGATTAGTCAGCCATCTCCTTCTGTCCTCTCTTGTTTTTCTGGAGTATGCAGATCATATGACTCCTCCAACTTATAACTAATATTTTGATTGATACTACACTTGATCTTAGTTAAAAGGCTGATAATATATTCTATTCAATATTCTATATCGTATATTCATTTCTTAACTTGTCATCTCAGTATTAATGTTAAGGGTGAATGGATGGATAGTTAGATATAGATAATGATAGATAGATCTTGGGGTTTTAATAAAATACCAAGTGATGCTAAGGTAGTTTTATATACTGCAGTTCTCACTGTTTTTACTGAAAGGGCTGCAGTTCTTATTGATGTTATACAGATGTACTTATTCAGTTATAGACTGCGATAAAAGCTTGATATTTTTCCTTATTCCAACATTATTCAAAAATAAAATGAACTGCTCTGAACAATCTGAAATGTCTTTGGGCTTAAGAATAGATTCTGCATCTAATAACCAGACCTTTGAATCTATGATGAATTCCTTGGCTGCTTTTATTGTTTCATCTCTCAAACAAGCCAAAAATACAAAAGTAAAACTTTGTGGCTGACAAGCAGCTTCTGGAATGTTTTATCTTCAAATAACCCACAGAAGAAGCCTTGCAAGAGTCTTCGTACAGACAATTGTCTGTAGGCTTCGTCCAAGGGCTTAAAGGGCTCCTTTTTATAACCTTCTATACCAGACATCACCGAAAAGCAATCCGGTTAACCAAAAATCTAACTCCCATTCAGGGATATCTGCAAGATATCTGCAAAACATAGCTGCAATCATGATATCAAAGCACTGTTCCATTTTTCACATATGTTTTATAGCCACAACTATTATTTTGATTTGTACAAAAATGTGCAAAAAAGTTTTGACTCCCTCCCCATCCTGCCATGATAGTCCTACTATCATCACTATCCATTTCTCTGTTTGGCTTTGCCCAATCCAGGAAGCTGGATGAACTTATTAGAAGTATACAGAATTCCCTGCAATGGCTCCAATGCAAATGACTGGATTCTTCCAGGGTGAGAAAGACATGGATTTCTGGGCTCGTAGTTGGAAAATGTTCACCATTCATCATGCACTCAAACTTACCATATTTCCAATAAAAGAGAATATTTGTAGCTCAGGATTGAACAGTGGAGTCTTCAGTGCTCTGTGAGCTTGGTTGTTTGCTTGCAGACTTTTCATTATCCAACTAGGTATCAGAACACTGATGATGTCAGAGAGCATTAAGGACACCACTTACTATATTGCTCATTCAGAATAGATAACTCGTACAAAATCTTAACTGCAGTTAGATGCATAAAAGTATTTCCAGTGTTCATGGAAACAAGATCAAGTCTGCAGTTGGCATTGCTTTGATGCTGGCTAGTTACACCAAGGTCAGCTCCTCTAGGTCAGTCCTAGAGGAGATCAACCCTGACTGCTCTTTAGAAGGCCAGATCCTGAAGATGAAACTCAAATACTTGGGCCACCTAATGAGAAGAAAGGACTCACTGGAGAAGAGCCTAATGCTGGGAAAGATTGAGGGCAATAGAAGAATGGGATGACAGAGAATGAGGTGGCTGGATGGAGTCACTGAAGCAGTAGACATGAGCTTAAATGAACTCCAGAAGATGGTTAGACAGGAAAGCCTGCAGGAACATTGTCCATGGAGTCGCGATGGGTCAAATATGACTTCGCAACTAACAACAAATCACACCTCTTAGTCTTTCTGTGAACTCTAGGCTGGGCAGTGAGAGGAAAGTAATTCAAACATACTGCCTGTTTTTGCTCTGTATTTCCTTGCTGATAAGATATGAGAATACAATTCAGTTTCTCATAGGAGGAAGAATAGCAGATATGGAACATGAAGGGTGAAATCTTACAAATTTCTAAGAAGATATATTAAAATCAGAAATAATTCTGGAAAAATTGAGTAAGAAAGTGGTCAGCAGCTAAAGATGTTACAGTATCTAAAATGGAATAGACAAATCTAGTGTCTGTTGAAGATGGACTGTGGCTTTCTATCCAGAGCAAGTCACTTGACTGATAAGTCTAAAAAAAGGACTGAGCAAGTGACATTTATTAGGTTTTATGGGATGCTGGGTTAGACTGGAAGAAGACTCAGTGAAGCTTTGAAAGGCACACCCCAGAAAGGGAAAATGTAATGGGATGACAAAACCAGAAATGATATTCAGTAGGTTCTGACCAGTTCTGGAGACCCGGTAGCGGAAATTTTGAGTAGTCAAAGAACCAGCAAATACCACTTCTGATTGAAGATTTTACAGTATCTTCCCCTACCATGCCCACCCACCAAGCAACATCCACAGAACTGGTAGTAAAAAAAATTTGAATCCCTGCACTGGACAAGATCAAGGGAAATCCAAACTTGAGGAATGTCTGCAGTTTGAGAGGTATTCAGCAGTGAAACTGACTGCTTCTGGAAATTGTGGATGCTCCATCACTGAAGGTTTTCAAGAAAAGATTGGACAGACATTTGTCAAGGATAGTATGAGGATTCCTGCACTGGACAGGGGATTGGACTGGATGTCCTCCAAGACATGGCTAGATGATCCTAGTCCCAGTGATCAAGAAGAATGAAGACCAAAAGCCCTCCAAAGGACCAACCAGTCAGCATCTCATCAGCCTAGGATGGATGGTAGTACATTAATTAATTACATAAGCCCTTTCTGTAGGCCAGGAGCACCAAATAGAAACAGCAGTTAGTGGTTTGGGTTATACACATTTGTTAAGATACACATGATATTATATTCTTATTTAGGATGTTTTTGCATACAAATGGAAATCTAGCAGGAAAAAAGTGTGCAAAGGGGTTTCATCAGCCTATGCTTGGTTAAGAAAGAGTAAAACTATTAGATAATGCAAACAAGTAGCAAACAAATAATAAAAATACCTGTTCACTCTGATAAGAAGCATCTGACACCCACATAGTTTGTTTTTCATTTAAAAAATAGAATAAAACCGAAATCTCTGTGGTCTTGCTTATCATAATCAGATCTTAGATCCATGTGTCCTCAGTGACAGGAACCACAATTCCTATTGTAGCATAGAATCCTTGGATCACACAATTCACTTTGTATATTTTTAACTCCATAAATCTTTCTAGGAAGTCAAGAGAACAACAAGACTTTTAAAGTAAATCTTTACAACCTGATGCCCTCCAGCTTTGGATGACAGTTTCTCTGCAGGTTGCAAATTTTGAAAAATGAAGTCTCAATCTATCTGGAGGGCACAAAAAGAGACTGTCTCTAGAAGGCTATTTTTAGATGACATTGTGAAACAATTACTGAAAAAGAATATACTGTACAGTACCTTTACACTATGAAAATCTATAACAAAGAATAATAAACCACAATGAGGCTACAGACATGCAGATAGGATCAGCAAAAAGCATGTCTACAAACCTACAAGTCAAATGTATCCTCAAATATACATTTAGGGCAGGGTGTATGTATCAAACTCGATTTCATTAAGGGCCGCATCAGGGTTCTGTTTGATCTTGGGGTGCATGTGGGTGGCTATTATGGCCTCCTGCAGCCCCTCTGCCAGTGAAATTGGAGGGGGTCATTTTCGAAAACCATTTTTGGCAGAAATCCCACCTGTTTTCACTGGCAGAGGGCTGCAAGAGGCCGTTGTGGCCGAAAATGGATCCTGGGCCCCCCCAAGCTCATTTCTGTTGGCCGAGGCACCATGGCCCATGGTCCTTCACTGTTTCCAGGGGGGCCCCACAGCACAGGGTAGATTTAAGCACCCTGCGGGCCAGATCCAGCCCATATGCCTTGAGTTTGACACCCTTGATTTGGGATATTTTTCCTTCGCATGGGTTAATGATCAATATTTGTCCTTTGGAAAAAAAGATATTCTGGCTGGTGAAATAAAGTCACAATCATGCAACCCGTAATAACAATGTATAATTTTCTAATTTTTAAGAAAAGATTTGTATTGTCCAGAGCAATAAAAGCAAGAATCAGAAAGGAAACTTAAGTGAAATGTTTCTTCCTTTCCCATAAGAATTTCATAAAAAATTCAATAGATGCCTTTGATTAATTTTATAAACCTGGACCTAGGAAATGACATTTATTGAAATGGAGTGTTATTCATGCAAATAAATTATATTCATAACAGAAACTACTATAATGCATGAAGGAAAAGGCTTGAAGCTTGGTTAGAGGAATCAAATGGTGATTTTATCCTTTCAAAGGATTCGAGTCAAATATGAATCTTAATAGACTTTAGATCACCACATATTACCATCCACCAACACACATACCCACTGGGGTTCTTTGTTAGAGAATTTTTATTTCTCTATGAAAGTTTATATCATAGTTCTAGCGCATAGCAAAAAAAAAAAGTATGGCCAAATAGTGTATGCTTCCTCTATTAAAAATAAATATACTCTCCCTATGATTGTAAGTGGTTCCGGAAATAACTTCTAATCATTGCTATCTACAGAGTTACAAGCTCAAATAATGTGATAACGTTGCAATGTTTGTTGTAAAGTAATGCTTTTTCCTCTTCCATTCACATTAAAGCATCATACACATCAATGAAAATGCTGAAATATTCACAAGTATTTGAACAAAATAATCATTTCATTTATTTATAGTCCCTGGATATTAAAGATAATTATCTCTGCTATCCAGGTCTTCCCACCCCTACCAAACATCTGTGATATTTCATAAAGCAATCTTCTCAACATATTATTACTGTTGTTATTATTGTTGTTATACACAAAAATAATAGTGTACATAGCAAACGAGATAACTATGCTGAGTTTCGTTTCATCATCATCATCATCATCTTGTCATTCTGAGCCATGGTGGCGCAGTGGTTAAAATACAGCTTTGCAGGCTAACTCTGCCCACTGCCAGGTGTTCAGTCAAGGCTGACTCAGTCTTCCATACTTCTTGGGTTATTAAAATGAGGACCCAGATTGTTGGGGGCAATATGTTGATGTTGTAAAGCAAGTGTTGTAAAGCACTGTGGGGCAGTACATAAGTCTAAGTGCTATTCTAATCATCTTGCAAAGGAGGTGTGTGCTGAGTATCATTCATCAAGGACTTATATCTGGTGAGTCAAAGGAGGCAGAATAGGACAACTTGCTGCAGCCAACTCATCATGGCCAATTCGCCACAGCCAAATTGGCCGTGGCTAACTTACCACAGTCAACTCACCATGGTCAATTTACCACAGGCCAACTCCTGTGGGAAAATTCACCACGGAACAATTCAACAATTCAATTTAATGGTTTGACATAATTTTAAAATGTTATTCATATTTCATTTTGTTCTTCTTTAATGATTGTAATCCACCATTTCTGCAATATTAGTGTAAGTCTTGTTCTGCAGCAAATTGCTGTACGGCGAATTGGCCATGGCATACTATCCTGTGGCAAATTGCCCATGCTTTATGGAACATTCTCCTACCTGAAGGCAGTTAACTTCTTTCCTGTTAATGTTCTGGAAGTCTTCAAAACCTGGTTATGTCACCAGTTTGGTGGTCTCAGGAAACCACTGACATTTGAAGATGGCTCCACTATTGATATATTTCACTCTTTCCATACCTGTGGTTTGCATATTTTACTTTCTAATACATTTTAATTTGCAATAATTATGATTTTGTATTTTAAAATGCTTGTGCTTATATAATTGTTGTTTTATTTGATTCTTATATGCTGCCCAGGTCACTTCTTATGAGATGGACAACTGTACAAATGGGAGAAATAAATAAATAAAGCCTGTAAGGTGTGGTAGCCAAAGGTTCACTAATTATTAATTATGAAGCAATTATGCAATTTGTGAAGCCTTCTAGGAAAGATATCTTCAAAACAAAGTAATAAAAAAGGAAGTTTGCAAGCTGTCTGAAATTACATTTGTGCTTATGAGAGTTTATGCAATTAGCAGTTAAGTTTCTTTCCATAATACTAAATTCTAAAAAAAATAGCAAGATAGCAAAGGAATAAATTAAGTCTTATATATTAGACTCTTTTTGCAACAACAAATCATGTAATTATTTAACACCATTAAAGAAAAGTTGTGAAAAATTACCAAGTAACATGCAGACAAATGCTCCAAAGAATCCGATGGCATCTATGCTTTCCAAAGACTACAGGAAGTCCTTGACTTATGACCACAATTGAGCCCAATTTTTTTGTTGCTGAGTGAGACATTTGTTAAGTGACTTTTGCCCCATTTTACGATGTCCCATTTATATATATATATAAATGGAGACATTCAGCTTCTTTTGCTCCTTTCCTATTGTCTCCTTTGTGAAGGAAGGGCAGACTTCACTTGGCTGATTGTTTTAAAAACAGTTGCTAAACTTCTTATCAGTCTGAGAACCAGCACTCACGTTTAATGCTTTTTATTTGTTTCTGTCAAGCAGCACAAAATCCTTTAAAGCGTATTTTTGTCTTCTAAGGTTGACAAGAAGAACTGAATTATTGCAGAATTAAAGGCAGGCAAACATTCATAGCCTAAATCACTAATACGTAAAGCCAATTTTCTCAACTGTTGGCAAAATAGATTCATAAATCAAATGAAGAAGAAAAAAAAAACAGCAAGAAGAAATGGCAAGATTATCAAAACAAACAACACTCTTCTAGAAACATAATGGTTGGGCTTCTTTGATAAGAGGAAATTGCCTATAAAGGAGGAAAGCAAGTCATTAAGAAACTTTTAGAAACATTTGACAAAATTGTTTATGCTGGACCAGAAACTGTAGTCCATAGTTGGCACTGCTCAACAGACTACTTCTTACCCAAATTTCTAGGATGAACATGGATTCTGCATGAGTTACACATCTTCAGAGAAAGTCAAGTTGCATTTCTATAGGTACCTTCACTTATTGAATTGGTTTGGACATCACTACAGGAAAGTATAACTATGACTCAAAAACCTTTGTAGTTCAGGAAATTTATTTGTGCATTACCTAGTGCCATGTGAGGAAAATGGAAGTCTGAAAAATGTTTTGTTTGTGATCAATATCTGTTTTCTGCAGTTCATCAACCTGTGTTCAGGTTTCTCTGGATTAACTGCCATATATCAGGAAGGAAGGCTATGGTCAGGTCTGATGAAAATCTTTAAAGAAGAATAGATTTTCTGCAATGCAGTTTTTAAACACATTCAAATCACAAGACCAATTTGTGCTTTTAGGAGATAACTATGATGTTTAATGCAAAATTTCCAGAATTAAACAATCCTTCCCCATCTTAGGACCACAATACTTGAGTGGTGACAATCAATGGAAATTCTGGAAGATGCTAACCAAAGAAAGAGGTCGAGATAGATTTAGGTATGTATGTATGATTCCATTTTTACAATCTCTCTCTCTTTCTCTCTCTCCCCCCTCACTTTCATTTCTTGGATGAAAATGGCAACATACAATATAAATAAACACCTCGGATTTTATTATATACTGGGAAATTTATTATAGATTGTTTTGACAGCCTATTACTATTTAAAACACACACACACATATAAGTATCTTTCTAGAGGAATATTATTTCAGGATAATAAACTTGTGGTTTTCTGTGATCTCTGATCTGTTTGAATCATCAAGAAGCCAGTGGGGTGATTATAAGAGGAAAATTAGTTTGCAAAATAATGAGCTACTATAGACTGACCTTGGTTTCACCTTTACTGGAACAATGGACAGTGCAGATTGTTATATTTTTTTCATACACCAAGGCAGATAAATTCAAGATGTATTGCAGATTTTAGTAAAATGGGAATTAATTGATTCTATTTATTATTATTTATTTTTATCTATTTGATTTGTCAATTGCTTATAAGATAATAGGAATAAGTATAAACAGGAAATAGGTACTAATAAATGGGAACAATAGGACAGGGTCGGTAGGCACAATTGTGCACTTATACATGCCCCTTACAGACCTCTTAGGAATGGAGTGAAGTCAATAGTGGATAGTTTAAGGTTAAAGAACTCCGGTTCTTCCCTTCTCATTCTCTGTATTCCACCAGCACTATAAGCCATTCAGAGACACCTCAAGGAGAAATGTCTCTGAATGTATCCTATAAATAAATAAATTGCCAAAATTGTCAGCGGTCCATGAAGGAGACAGCTGAAATCTTTCCTTTTTCTAACTTGGACATGCAAAAAGCTAGACTTCTTGCCTGCCACCAAATATCTTATGGACATTATTCAGCCTATATTTTCTACAGGTCAACTGAAATAGGTAAAATGGACCAGTATTTTGGGATACAAAAATATTGAAAGCAGAGAAAGCTTGGAATTGGGCAGCAGGTTCCAACTTGCTTAACAGCACAAGAATAATCACAGAAGATGCTTCTCTCTTCAGAGCCACAGTAGCACAGTGGTTAGAGTGCAGTATTGCAGACTACTTCTGCTGCCTGCCAGCTACCTGCAATTTAGCAATTCAAATCTCATCCGGCTCAAGGCTGACTCATCCTTCCATTCTTCCGAGGTGGGTAAAATGAGGACCCAAAATTGTTGGGGACAAATAAGCTGACTCTGTAAAACTGCTTAGAGAGGGCTGTAAAGCAGTATAAAGCAATATATAAATCTAAGTGCTATTGCTAAGATATTTTTCCAAATTTCAGTTTGGTGATCGCTTTGTCTTAAATGCAGTGAAGAGGGACAGGATGACTTTTAAAAGGTTATAAACGCATCTCAGTCTGAAATGTAAAAGCCCAAAGTATTTAGAAAAATGTCCAGAATCCAGAAATGAGAAGAAAACAATATTTAATACATTTTTATGTAACAGCAACTAATAGGTCCTTACAACTATTTGCCCTATCACGTAGCAAAAACAGATGAAGTGTATGTTATTGAAGAAAAGCTGAAAAAGCTATGCAGAAAATATATGACAGAATGCATGATTAATTGAACACTTAAAATTCACACAAAAGACCCCCAATTGTGTCACACTATCTGATAAAACAGTTTCAAAGCATGTCAAGAATACATCAACTTTTTGTAAATAGGAACCAATCAAATGAGTTAAACAGAGCAAAGCAAAGTTGTTCTTTCAAATTTCAGATTTAATACTTTTACTTGTGTTTGTGTATTATATATGTGTCTTTTGTTGAGGAGAAATTTATTTGTTAGCCTCTTCTTGTCAGTACCACAGGAGCAGAAATATCTAATTTGGCTAATTCATTTATGGAAAAATTGAAAGAGCTTGGTAGTTGTGCTGCAAATCATATACCAATGGTTCAGCAGTTATGATTGGAATAACATCAGGTACTGTAGCCCATGAAATAAAATAGCTCCACAAATTAAACATGATCATTAACACCTTCATTTTCACGCACTGCGAAATGCCACAAGACTTCAAACCTGTACTCAGTGATGCAGTTAAAATTGTGAATTTCATAAAAGTAAAACTACTCAACTCCTGGACCTTTTCTATGTCATGTGAAGAAAGTGTGCATCTGCATAACAAACATGTTTCATCTGCATATTGGAATGAGATGGCTCTTTTGTAAAACTATATTGGTTTGAGTCTGTGAACTGCAGGAGGAGGTATCCCTTGTTATTGGAACACTCATTTGAATGGACACAGAAATTAAGTGCAAAAATGTGGGATGCAGATCTTGTCTGGTATCTGTGATAGGTTTCAAAGTAGTTTACCACTGGTTCGGTGGGCGTGGCTTGAGGGGTGTGCTTTGCACACGTGCATACATTTTGCACATATGCGCATCCAAACATGCACTTTGTACACTCGCAGAAGTGTTCCTAGTCAACTCCTGCACTCTCCCTGTCGCTTCAACAGCTGATGTGCGGCAATCTGCTGTGTCGCGCAAAGCAGCTGCGCTTCAAAAGCAGGGAATAAAGGTCAGTATGGGAGCCCGGGCAGGTGGGCAGGCCCAACAGCAGCTCCTCAGAGAGAATTAGTTCAGTCTCCGCTGATCTTCGGTGCTACCAGTACGCCAAAACCAGGCCAAACCAGTAGAATAGCATCACCATCAGGTATGTTTATTTATTTTAATGATGTTAATGTTTCACTGCAAGGAAGACATATAACTAGATTCAAACTTCAAAGTAAAATGAGTGCAGTTCAGCTAAAATTCACACTTTGAAGAGAATCCATTTCTAAAAACAAGTTTGCAAGCTTTCCAAATCTCAGCATTTTTAATTAACGAATGAAATATCCCTCAATGAATATGTCAAAATCTTGGGTGATAAAACACAGGTCTGATTTGCATGTCCCAGTTAGGGAATATTTTCCACCTCCACCAAAATCCTTTTGCTGCATCTACTCCATTCGAATTGCTATTAAAGACTTAGAATTATTTGACTCGTTTCACATTACCGATAACATTTTCTTCAGTACAACTTATGTATTTCGGAATAGAGCTCCTACAAGAATATCTTCAAATTGCCAGTCAAGCATTAAAATGTGTCATTTGAAACAACATAATTTACAAGAGAAACTTCTCTTTATATGTAGCAACAAAACCCCCATAGAAAAATAGGAAAAGCACAAAGGGCAATTTCCGCTTGCAAGTAACATCAATTGCTCCAAATAGTGAACATTTTTTAAAGGGAAAAAAAAAATCATGTCACTCATTGAACCCTAGGCATTTGTTTTAATATTACCTTCCCAAATAAGTGTGAAATCCATGTTTGATTTTTTTTGTACATTGAAAATCTTAATGTTTTCGGTAAACTTTCTATATTTAGTACTTAAAATATGTGGAAAAACTTTCTAGGACTCTAATGGTGCAACTGTTTTGTGAAGAGAGAGCGAGGGGAGAGAGAGAGAGAGAGAAAGAGAAAGAGAAAGAGAGAGAGAGAGTACAATATATATCACTTCAACCCATGAGATGAATGACATAGAAATTTAATAAATAATAGAAATAAATCTGATTGAAAGTTTTGAAAAAAAAATATTTTGAACTTGCTCCGTAGTCTGAAAAACTTGGAAACTCCCTGCAGCTGCCCTATACATTTCTAACTTTGCAGATCATCGTTGCTTCCACTGTGCCCATAATTTGATTCATAAATTATTTTCTTAAGGCAAACAAGCAAACTAATTCAGATCCTCACCTCTCTCTTGTGGGTGATGCATCAACTTCATCCAATCAATTTTCTTAATCTCCCCCTTCTTCTTAACCATTCACTTTATTTTCATACATTTGTTTTATGATTCCTCTACATAATCAAAACATCTCAACATATTTTACTATTCACATTTTCATTTTATTCACATTTGTTCATCACTCATTCATTCTTTACCCTATCTTTTCTTACTTCCCTATGCTCTCCCCTCCCATTCTAATACAACCTATACTGCTGCGTTCAGCTTACTTGTGAAACATGACTAATTCTCACTTCCACAAAAGTGGGCAAGAGTATATCTATATCCAACCATTTTTGCTTCATATGGCATTCATCTTTTGCAAGGGAATATATACAGGCAATCCTTGTTTAGCAATTGCTGTTGGAACTGGTAACTTGGACTTTAAGCAAAGCAGTTGTTAAATGAATCTGCATATTGTGATTATGATCTTACTTTGCTTTATAAAACACTCAAAGGTCATAAATGTGAAGACTGACAGTAAAGTTACTTTTTCATCACCATCATAACGGTGAACAGTTGCTAAATGAAGCATTTGCTAAAAGAGGATTACTTTTACTTCACTTTCACTATCAGTTGCAATTCATTTTAAATAACCCTATTTCTTTCTAGATGTTATCTATCCATTGCAGGATGCATGTTTCCAACCTATACGGTCTGAGCTTTCTTTTGCCAATTGCACCAGCATTATCCCAAAGATGCTTTTTTTCAAGAGGCAACTGGACTTTCTGGTTTTTCTTTGAAAAGGTTTTGTTTCTCATCCAAGAAACTTCTTCAGCTCTGACTGGATGGTAGGGAATGGAAGGATTTGTACTCCTTACAGACAGCTGATCATTTGCATTCTTTTGGCAAGTTGTTAAGGCCACCTGGAGGTTTATCTGTGTCATCAGGGTCATCTGAGTGGTGCAAATTGGTGTGGAGCCTTATTGGAACTGTTGAAAGGACTGTATTGTAAACTGGAGATAGATGATGTTATATCCCTCGCCCTCTGTTGAGAAAGGTCTGTACAATTTTGACATAGATGGCTTCTTTGACTCCTCTTTCAATACTTGTTGATGTTGTCAATCCATCTTGCTTTAGGTCTCTTTTGTGGATGCATTTTATCAAGTGGGACCCATTCCATGGCTGCCTTGATCTACCTGCCATCTGTTCTTCTTGCTCTGTCACCAGTCTATTTCTTGTAAAAGAAAAACCATACCATTATATATGTAAATCACATTTAAGGAACAATGTTTACTTTTCTTTATTAATTATAATATAATTTATGTTTGTGTGTGTGTGTGTGTGTGTGGTATTTAGGTTTCTTCTGGTATTTTCCCTCGTAATATTTGTGCTTTTATTATAGCGACGTTTCAGCAGAATCTCATCTACCACCTTCAGACATTTTAATTTTTAATTTTAATTTTTATTAAATATATATATATCTGCAGGTCTTGGCATGTTTGGGTCTTTTCCTGTGTAAGATTAAGAGTATCTTGGCACGGGAAGAGACCCGAACACGCCAAGACCAGCATACCTGTACGCGTGAAAATCTATGAAAACATCTCTCTCTCTCTCTCTTTCTCCCTCTCCCCCCCCCCCTCTCTCTCTATATATATATAATATTTTCTATTTTAGTTGGGTCAAAATAACCCTATACAGAAAAGGAATTGTTGGTCCTTACATGTGGCCCACATATATAATGGTGTGGTTTTTCAGAGTGCAATTAATTGTGGAATCTTCTTGGCACTGTTGCAATTGGTATGTTTCGCACTGGAGATAGGTGATGCTTTATCCCTCCTTCTCTGATGAAAGGGGGCTGCTAGGTTAACATACAGTAAATGGGCTCTTTTACCCCTCTTTCAAACCAAGGATCCAAAATATGGACTTTGCGGTCTTTAAAAGAGTGACCTTTACCTTTCAAATGCAGATGGACAGCTGAATCTTGTCCTGAAGGGAAGTGGTGGGATTCAAATTTTTTTACTACCAGTTCTGTGGGCATGGCTTGGTGGGCATGGTGTCGCTTGATAGGTGTGGCAGGGGAAGGATACTATAAAATCTCCATTCCCACCCCACTCCAGAGGAAGGATACTACAAAATCCCATTCCCAAAAGAAGACCCATCCCACTAACCTGCTTTCCAGCTCCGTTCTCCTGTGTAGGGCAACAAAAGAAGACCCAGCCGATCAGCTGGGACTCAGGACGCCAAGAATACAATGGGGCGGGGCCAGTCAGAGCTGGTATTTGCTGGTTTTCCAAACTACTCAAAATTTCTGCTACCGGTTCTCCAGAACTGGACAGAACCTGCTGAATACCACCTTTGCTGAAGGGTTTGATTTCCTATGTTGTGCCATGTGCCATTTTACTCAACAGAAAATTTTGAGCATTGCTAGCTTTCTTGGCCAAATCCGATCTGTTGCCTTTTGCCTTTAATCCTAGACATTGCAAGTCACCTGACACACTTTTAAAGAAAGACTGACAAAACAGATTTTATGCATCTTGAGGCTCCCATGGGACACTGAGATATTGTCCTGAAAAGAGAAACAAAGTACATATGCTTATCTCACTGATGTGATCAGATAAAGACAAGATTGTGGAACAAGGCAAAGATAGAGAGTAAAAGAGAAACTGCCCTAACATATTTGCACTATGCTGTGCAAATTGGGAAAGCCATTCGAAGACTTGTATACAATGCTAACAGAGGTGGGATTCAAAATTTTTAACAACTGGTTCTGTGGGCATGGCTTAGGTGGTGGGCATGTGACTGGGTGGACATGGCTTGGTGGTCATGTTATTGGCTGGGTGTGGCCAACTCAATATCACTCACATCAGGGCATGTAACTCCTTGCCTGGCCTCTCATGACTATGGGGATGCTGCAACAATTATAAGTGTGAAAAATGGTCATAAGTCACTTTTTCAGTGCCATTGTAACTTTGAATGGTCACTCCACACAAGCAAAGTACCAGCAAAGGAGGGAAAAGAACCTCCAGAGAAATTCCTGAGACAGGAAGTCTAGTCCTGCCAAGAATGTAATAAGGGTTAATGGAGAGACAGTTTCTGTAAGCAACAGCAGAATGTTTCCTTCCTGCCTTCCTTACAGGGTTAGGCCAATAATTTCTTCTAACAACCAGTTCTCCGAACTGCTTAGAATGTTAACAACTGGTTCTAGAGAATAGGTGCGAACTGGTAGAATCCCACCCCTGAGTGCTAATAACCGATATACTAAATGGGATTGGGAAGTTCTGTTTGTGTAGCAAAAGGATATATGAACTGACACAGTCCTGTAATATATTTTCTCTATATGGAACTGATCTCTAAATTGAAATGTGTGGAGAATGCCAAGGCTGCCAGTGTAGGTGGACAAGAAGCATTTGTCTTGCTGAAAAGTTGTCAGTTGAATTAAGCCTTATTTTCTAGATGAAAGTTGCAAAAGGGGAACAAATTGAACTGGGAAAGGATCATACCAAGGAGTTTAATGAACTTACACTCTTAAGTACCTAAAGCTGCCAACGAAAGAAGTTTAGAAGTCAGCAAACCAGAAGAATAGTGAGAGGACTGCAAATAATTGACAGACATGTCTGAAATTAGAGAGTGGGGAAATTTGTAATCTATAAAATCATTAATCCTATATTTAGGTTATAAATAATTGTTTCTAAAGAAAAAAACGAAGGTACCTGGAAGATAATTCTTAGATATTGAGACTGCAATTCTGAAGTTTTAGGAAGACATTTTAATGGTTTTATATGTTGAACAGAGACATTTGGTTCCAATTTATTTATGTTGGCCAGGGTCCAGACCTTGTGTTCCTTGAATGCAAAGACTCTTTCAAAAATCTATTAAAAACTTTGGATCAGAAGAAGAATGCTGCTGGTAGCCCTGGAAAAAGTGATTACTTGCCAATTAACCCATCTCTACAACTTTGTATGTTTGTCCTTCTTGTTCTCCACCCTCAAATATGTTCCAAAATAATATGGAATTAGAGTTCAAAAGGGAGAAAAGAAAATTAAAACTATTGTCTTCCACTTCCTATTAGTTCAGTCAGAGATTGCTCACTTTAATTAAAGTTAATGCTGGATTCCAGATTGTTCACTAAGTTTTTAGAGAAAATGTAAATATAAGATTTCTCCTGATAAAAATTCTAGTCAGAAGATATACAGATAAGCACTCCGATAACTATAATGATCTAATACATATCAATTTTACAGAAGACAATGTTGAAAAAGCACTACACAATCTAAAACCATCTCTACCTATTGGACCGGATGGAATATGTGCCTACTTCTTTAAAAAACTATCCACTGCCATAGCCGAACCTCTAAATATAATCTTTGAAAAATCTTTCAGGATTAGCTCCTTGCCAAAACTATGGTCACAAGCCATGGTCATCCCCATCTTCAAAAAGGGAGACCCCAGCCTAGATGAAAATTACAGACCAATCTCTTTATGCTGCATCACCTGTAAAATCATAGAATCAAATATTAACCAATCCATCATCCTCCACTTAGAAACAAACAACCTACTCTCTAATAAACAATTTGGTTTCAGCAAAAAACTATCATTTTTTAGAATTTTTAGAATTTATTTGATTTGTCAATCGCTTACAAGATAATAGGTATCAGTATATACATAGCTATGAATACATGAAATGGGTACATATAAGAAGAATAACAGAAACAATAGGACAGGGACGGTAGGCACGTTGGTGCACTTATGTACACCCCCTATAGACCTCTTAGGAAAAGGGTGAGGTCAATAGTAGACAGTCTAAGGTTAAAGCTTTTGTGGTTTGGGAAAGAAACCACAGAGTCAGGTAGAGTATTCCAGACATTGACCACTCTATTGCTGAAGTTGTATTTCCTGCAATCAAGTTTGGTGCGGTTAACCTTGAGTTTGTATCTATTGTGTGCTCTTGTGTTGCTATGGGTGAAAGTTTCAAACATTTGCATTTACTGGGTGTAATTCCGAAGTCTGGCCAGAGTCAGAATTGCACTAAGACCTTGCCAATTTGATACATCCCTAATAAACAGACTTTGAAAAAAAATGGATGCCTTGGACTTTTATTCTGGGGACATGTTACTTGGAACCTTGACAGCAAGGCTAAATGAGTAATACTTGATTTTGTGACCTTTTTTGCCACGGTTGTTAAGCAAATCACTGCAATTGATAAGTAATCATGCCATTGTTAAATGAATTTGGCTTGCCCCATTGACTTTGCTTGTTAGAAGCTTCCTGGAAAGGTCCCAAATGGTGGTCACATGACCTCAGTTCATAGCCATCATAAATACATACTGAATGGCAGTGCCTGAATTTTGTTCACATGACTGTAGGGATGCTGCAATAGTTATAAGTGCAAGAACTCGGTCATTAGTCTTTTTTTTCAGTGCCATTGTAACTTTAAATTGTTGGAAGAAATATCCTTCTAGGTTTAAGTTCCATGTGGGGAAAAAGACACTGGAAACATGGAGGCTGTTTAGAAGGTTTAATGGTGGACAGGACCACATGGCTTAGAACTCCAAAGTGAAAAGGATGATCACATGCTCCAAAGTGAAAAGAGAAGATAAAGAAGAAAGACCAAGATGCTGAGAGACCCTTATATAACCTCTGTTGGGCTCCACTTTAGTGTTTCCTGTTCCTGTATAAGAAATGTATCCCATTGGCTGTCAGACTCCCAGGGGCGGGGGTCTTAGCTAATTTTGTAGGCTTTGTCTGGACCACATGGCTTCAGCTGAGTATTGGCTGATACAATCTTCCCAGGTCAGGTGGTGAGATGGGTAGACTCTTTATTATGTAGAATACTCTGGCCTAGGCCTCAATGGCCCATTAGCAAAGTGGGGGGCTGAGTTTCTGCTTCTCTGAGTTTCTACATTATTCTTTTTAGGGGAAATATTTTGCATTTTTAATATTTCCCAGGATATTTCATTTTTCTAGGAGAGGGGTGAGTGCTAACTTCCTACAGAATGATCACTGAATGAATGATTGTAAGTCAAGGACTACTTGTAGATCAAAATAACAATATTCTTCAACACCTTGAGAATATGTTTCTAGATACCTAATGTATCAGAGATTACAATGAAATTATAAATGACAACGATAACTACTAAGTATTTATCATGTTTTCACTTAGCACACCAGAATCCTATACATATTGGATTTTAACCCTGAAGGAACTATTAATGTGCTCTTATTTCCAAGTAATTTGGTTGGCAACTTTTTCCAGACCAAGCATTATATTTGACCTTTGAAAGAAGTAATACACTATAAGGTAGTGCATTGGCAAAATTTGGAAATAGATTTCATTTGATTTACTGTTACAGTTACAGTTTCATTTAATGTTGTTATAATTAGTTTCACATAAATTATTTTCCCTTTAACCCAAAATTTTTCTGATAATGTTGAAGGTATCCAGTGTTCCCATCCATAGATTTTTGTGAGACATGGTTGTCCTTGGTTGAGCATTCCAAATTATAGCGTTATTTACCTATCTGTACAAATATACATGCAGAAACTTACAGGCTATTTGTACAATTCTCTAAGTATTGGCAAACAACATATATGCCATCTATAACCAAAAGAACCTGGCCAAGCAGAGGCCAAAAACTAAAACTAACAAAGGAGATGACAGCTTCCATGTGGGAATGTATAACGTTTATTTATACCGAGGCAGTCTTGCTACATCAAGATGCAACAACAGCATTTAATTTCCTTCAGACACACAGCAGCTCAAATGTGTCAAAATATGTCCATACTGTTGTTTTTTGAGAGATGCCTGAAATCTTGGATAACATCTGTCTTAAAAGAATTGTGACAATTGTAAATAAATTAGCCTTATTATTAGTTTATTAACTTTATTTTTCATAATGTTACATTTTTTTTCTCCCAAAATGTGGTCAAGGAAAAGAACGAAATGCAGTGACTAATGAATAAGATGGTATTAAAAGCACAATTATTATAAAGTTTCCTTTACTTATTTATAATTATGTGTACATCCTTCCTTTCTTCTAAAACTTCAAGTTAGCATCTTACAATAACAACTCTGTGAAAAAGATTGATCCATGAAAACCAACCTACATGCTTCATCTTTAAAGCTTTTCTAGTTCCATATTTCAAGCACCTGTTTTTTTTATTTAGGATTACAAGGTGTTCTTTTTTCAAGAAACTAAATAATGTAATTCCCATAAAATTGAGTGTTCCCTCAAATCGCTGCTGAACTATGACAGTATACACAGCAAACGAAATAGCCATGCTGGATTTCATATCACAAATTACTAGTCGAACACTTCCCAAGTGTTTAGGACTGCGTGATGTATGGATTATGCAAGCAAATCCCAGTAAGGTGGCCTTCTGCAGCTGACCAATGGTGATCTTGTCAGCACCAATTTTTAAGTGCTTGCCTAGGTCTTTAGGCACAGCACCCGGTGTGCCGATTACCACTGGAACCACCTGCACTGGTTTATACCAGAGTCTCTGCAGTTCAATTCTCAAGTCCTGATATCTGGTGACTTTTTCAAGTTGTTCCTCGACGATTCTGCTATCACCAGGTATGGCAATGTCAACGATCCACACGTTTTTCTTCTCCACAATCGTGATATCCGGGGTATTGTGTTCCAAAACTTTGTCAGTCTGTATTCGGAAGTCCCACAGTAGTTTTGCTTGCTCATTTTCAACCACTTTTTCAGGCTTATGATCCCACCAGTTCTTTGCTACAGGCAGATGGTAGTTGTGACACAAGTTCCAGTGGACCATCTGAGCGACTGTATTATGACATTGTTTGTAGTCAGTCTGAGCTATTGTCTTGCAACAGCTCAGTATGTGATCAATGGTTTCATCCGCTTGTTTGCAGAGTCTGCATTTGGGGTCATCAGCAGATTTTTCTATTCTGGCTTTGATTATATTCATTCTGATGGCTTGTTCTTGGGCTGCAAAAATCAGGCCTTCTGTCTCTTTCTTCAGTGTTCCGTTGGTCAGCCATAGTTCAGCTGCTGAGCTATGAGGAAGATGTTGATAATTATGATGATGATGATGATGATGATGATGATGATGATGCAGCAAAATTTTGGGCAGGTGAACTGACCAAGAGATGGAAATGGAACATTGGAAAGGGGAAACACAAGATGTATATTTTATTTTGGTTAGGAAAGAAAAATAATTATTTATTTAAGCATGACTGGGTAGAATCTGAGGGGACAGGATGACACATTCAAATACTAGCATCCTTGAAATTGTAGTAAATAAGCTCTGAATGGTTGATGGTTCCCTGTTCTTAACCATTGCTCAGGAAAGGAATGGGGAATTGATTCTGAATATGAATTGATCACCACAAGCAAAATAACCAGGATCGAAATTGAATGCATTACAGGGTAAGTTGAAAAGGATCAGGGAATAGAAATTCTAGAAGCAAACTTGCTTAGATAGGTGAGATGGGTGTATGTTTCAAATTATTTTTAAAAATACCTTATTTATTACAGGTTGTTTCACCCTAACATCTTCCACCCAACTATTTTTCTTTTAGGACATTCTTGAAGTACTGTGACATCATAGCACAAATAAAAGTGAAATAGCCACATATTAATAGCATGGCAAAGCAGCCAGACTTTTTCAGTAATAAAGAAGAGAATACACTTTTAGCCTGTGGGAAGAACTGCCTCTCTTTCTTTGCCATTTTCTCTCTATTTATTTCTCTCTCTCAAAACAATGAATCAATGAGAGAAACAACCTAAAATTAAGATGTTTTCTAATAGTGGAACAATTTGCCTCTGGAAGTTGTGGGTGCTCCAACACTGGAAGTTTTTAAGAAGAGATTGGTCAACCGTTTGTCTGACATGGCATATGGTTTCCTCTTGAGCAAGGCATTGGATTAGAAGACCTCCAAGGTCCCCTCCAACTGTTATTCTCCTATTCTGTTAAAAATATTTAAAAAAAAAAAAACCACACATACGAGAAGTATAGTCCTATAATTAGTGTCTGTTCATGTCCCAGTACAGAAGTTCTATATGCTGAGTATCAGTTTTGTATCAGTATCCGTTGTGTGAAAGAACTTCAATTTGGCAACAGGGTCTCCATGTTGAGTGTATTATTCAAAGAGAGAAAGAAGTGTACTTAACACTTCTCAGACTGAGTTTCCCCTCTGTTGCCTAGGCGACGGATAACAGCATGCAAGCATCTGGGGCCATATTTGCTAATTATTTATTTGTGTGTTTATTAACGAAAATCAGCGTGGAAATCAGCATGGACCTGATGGAGAAATCAAGGCAAGCAGGCATGCTATTTATAACAACAAAAAACGTGGTTGTTAATTATGAAACACAAAAAGTATCCATAACAAATACTCAGATCTAATGATTGACTAAGCTGGCTTCAAGCAAAGGAAGGGGATTTGAAACTGTGAATTTCTTTCATTGAAATAATAATTTGCCTCTAGCTATCAGTTTACACAGAATCAAATTATGTATCAATTTTTCAATTTTTTAACCTGTATGTGAGTAATGTATTATTCTAAGTACATACTTACCTCTCATCATATTCTCTGTATTGTTTGCCATTTTTTCATTTGTTGTTTGAATTGTATTTGCACAAGTAGTCCTACAGCTAATAAAATATACTTTAATATATTATTATCCCATAGGAACCTAATCTGTAACTACAACAAACTATTCAGCATCTTCAAGATGATCAGCCTTCTTCTTCCATGTTCTTGGCCTTCAGATCTTAAAAACATTAAAAAGCATTATTAATCCAGTCTTTAAAAACTGCAAACTGCAGTGCCAGGTTGATTTGATATGCACAAAGGGCTCATTGCTGTGAAAACCCATAAAGAAATGGCAAAGCTAGCATTCTGAGGAAACTTTAGATCTATACGCAAGCAAGCAGATGTCACATTTCCATTATTTTTTTTTAACCAAGAGATTCCATAAGTGCTTTGAGGATGGGGTAAGAGAACAGTCTGATTTGTTTCAAGCAATTAAGACTTGAGAACTGTTTTGATGGACAGGCAATGGCTGCCAATGAGAAACTGAATTATTGACTGAATAACAGAATTGGAAGGGACATTGGAGGTCCAAACCATTGTTCAAGCAGAAGCCCTTATACCATTTCAGATAAATGGTTGTTCAATCTCTTCTTAAAAGCCTCCAGTGATGGAGCATCCACAACTTCTGAAGGCAATCCATTCCACTGATTTACTGTTCTCACTATCAGGAAATTTCTCCTTAGTTCTAGGTTGCTCCTCTCCTTGATTAGTTTATTACATTAATAACTTGTTTATTAATAAACTAATGATTATTATTAGTTTCTTAATTAATAAAACTGAAAGGCTGGCTTAGTTGAGATCCATGAGTGAGTTCTGAGAGCATATGGCTTTGTTTGAAAAATAAGTAAAAGATTTGCTCTATATCAGAATTTCATTTGATAGCAAACAACACTGTTGTCAGTTTTTGTTTTGTTGTGGGGAGGGATCTATCATGAGAGTATCCCCAGGTACAGTTTCATTTACAGAAAGTGAGGGACAGGCTTTTACCAATTCTCCTGCTTCTGAAGTCCCCAGTGTCCTGAAGAGCCTCCCAACTCTCCAAAACAAATGGAAAGGAACAAAGCTGTCTCCACTTCTTCTTTGTATTAAACAATATTCTTGATGAAAGGAAGATTTCATCTGCATTTATTTGTTTGCTGCATCAACACCACCACCATCCCGTTTGAACATGGTTTAATCCTTCCTGACATATTTTGAATCTCCATAAGTACACAGCTACAGCGGTGTTCTTTGGGAACATATTTGCAATCAGCTGTGTTAAAAGATGTAACATGGCTATTCCAGAAGGTCGACATTCATCACAGAACTGTTTGCTAATTCTTTTAATTCTCTAGCAATACCTGAACATGTAAATGCCTCATACCAGAGGTGGTATTAAGCAGGTTCTGATCAGTTCTGGAGAATCAGTAGCAGAAATGTTGAGTAGTTCGGAGAACCGGCAAATACTACCTCTGACTGAAGATTTTACAGTATCCTTTCCCTGCCATGCCAACAAGCCACACCCACAGAACCGGTAGTAAAAAAATGTTGAATCCCACCACTGCCTCAAACTTTAATCTGCACATTTATTTATGTAACACGGACAGCAGGTTTCTTCAGCTAACCCGAAGAGTCAGCCATTTCTGAAACAATAGCTCTCCATCAATAAAAGAGAATAAATGCCACAATTTGTGATTCATTAGCCTTTATTTAAATATATAGCTTCTATTCTTCTGCTGACATTTTTCCTTTTATTGAAAATGTTATAATAATTGGACATCAGAAACAACACCTTAAAAATTAAACAATACAGATATACTGTAAAACCTTTGCAGAACAGGCTACAATATCAGAAGAATGGCATATTTACTTTAATATACAATCATATACTGTATATCTACATGTGTATCAGTGAAAAGGGGTTAAAAGTAGAATGAAAAATGCAAATATCTGTCCCCTGCTTCATAACAGAGAATAATCCTGCCTCTGACAAAATGGGCTCTTATCCACAAAAGTTCATGCTCTTAAGTCTCAGCAAGACTCATGATATTTTTGCTTACCACATGGCAACTGCACCAAAATATATCTTCTAGACAGAGTTTGATTTATTGAACTGACAACAAATACCAAAAAAGTACCATAGATAAGCAATACTTTAAACAAAAAAAGTCTCAGTTTTGCATACTGAGCTTCCAAATGCTATGAAACCATTTTATATGCCCATTTTTCTTCTATGTGTATAAAGTTCTTACCATATAATTAAACAGCATTAATTTTTTACTACATGTTGGTTCTCTGGCAATCAAGTTACAAAATGGCCAGATGAGTTGTGCAAAGAGACACTAATATATATAAATATTGAATTCCAAACCCATGACTTTTGGTTTAATGCGATGTAGTTACTATTTACAGCATGGGTGTCTGCAGAAGTAGAAAACTGAGGAAATTTTGATGTAAACCAGTGGTGGGATTCAAATTTTTTTACTATCAGTTCTGTGGGCGTGTCTTGGTGGGCATGGCTTGGTTTGGCTTGGTGGGCATGGCAGGGGAAGGTTACTACAAAATCCCATTCCCTCTCCACCCCCACTAACCTGCTTTCCAGCTCCGTTTTCCTGTGCAGGGCAACAAAAGAAGACCCAGTCAATCATATGGGACTTGGGAGGCAGAGAATAGATGGGGGCAGGGCTAGTCAGAGGTGGTATTTGCCAGTTCTCCGAACTACTCAAAATTTATGCTACCGGTTCTCCAGAACTGGTCAGAACCTGCTGAATACCACATCTGATGTAAATCATATAAATTATATGCCATGAAGCAATGCGAATATAAAAAAGCCAGGGACTGTGTTGTGACATCACTATGTACATTTTTATCATTTTCATGACATCATAGTTTATACTGGATACCTGTGATTAACAAATTTATTGAAATAATAAATAACTTATTCAACTTCATAATCATTGCAAATTACACATATTTCATCCTTTAACCATCCTTCTTGTACAGGTCATTCAAAGAAAATTATAATAAATATTTATGGAATACAGTTAAGCAAAGAAATGTGAATAAACCATGACTAGAAGCCCTGCCTTCCTTCTTAACTGCATTTTATAAAACCTGAACACCCTCTCAAATTGGACATGTTGCTCAAAATTCCACTAAGAACAATCCTCTCTGATGGATTTATCCCATGTTTTTGATTGCCCTGAAGATATGGAATTGGTCTTTACTAAAGCTAATGCAATGTGTTTCTTAGATGAATTTTTGAAAGAGATGTAAGGCTTAGTTCTTCTAAAATGCCTTTAACTCTCACTTTATTAAAGTGATCACACTGAGGCCAGCCAAATTTGTCTCAAAAGCTTCCAAACTAGAAATATTTTTTGTTATTCCCTAACAAGTCGTATTTGTGATATGCTACTTGATATACAGATATCAAAATTAATAACTTTAGTAGCTTAACTTTGTATTGCATTTTTTAAAAAAATCCTTGCACTCAGTGGTGGGATTTAAAAATTTTTACTACCAGTTCTGTGGACAAGGCTTGATGGCCATGGCAGGGGAAGGATACTGTAAAATCTCCATTCCTACCCCACTTCTGGGAGAAGGTTACTGCAAAATTCCATTCCCTCCCCACCCCACTAACCTGCTTTCCAACTCCGTTCTCCTGTGCAGGGCAACAAAAGAAGACACAGCCGATCAGCTGGGATTTAGGAGGCAGAGAATAAATGTGGGCTGGGCCAGTTATAGGTGGTATTTGCCGTTTCTCCGAACTACTCAAAATTTCTGCTAGCAGTTCTCCAGAACCAGTCAGAACCTGCTGAATATCACCTCTGCTTTCAATGTTCTGAATTTGTTTATCTTTAATTTCAATGCACCACACAGGATTCAAATACTATCTATCCACTTTATTTATGTAATGGAAGATTTTATATAACTGTATTGTTTTCCCTAACTACTGCATTAATTTTAAAATGTACTGTATAATGTAAAATGTACTGTAGGAAATTTACAGGAAAGCTACTTAACTTTCCCAATCATTTGCTGAAACTTTTCTACCTACACAATATCCTTTCTAAAGCTTGATAAATGGGACTACAGGCAATATTCTAAATGTGGTGGTAATGGGTCTTAGCTGGCATGACCAAGACAAGAATCGAGGGTTTGATTGTGGGTACAGTTTATCAAAAGTATTGTACAAGTGAGTAGATAATAGATTAAAAAAGCACAAATTTCATGTTAGAGTTCATTGGAAAACAGATGAATCTATTTAGATTGAGCACAATTTGAGTTTCCAGAACTCAAAAAGGATATTTTAGAATTTTATAAAGTATAGAAAATGGCAAGCCAAAATAATCAAGGGCTTGAAGCAACTTTATTATATATAGTTAGTAATATTGTTAGTAAAGGGGAAAAGTCTATTCTTTATTGAAATGCATTGTTTATTATTCTGTTTTTTTTTTTTTTAATTGTTTGCTGCCTCGAGTGCAACAAAAATAAGAAAGGTGGGGGTATGAATAACAGGTAACAAATAAGTGTTAGAATCTATGGGAGCTCTTTAGCTTATAAAAGGGAAATCTAGAAGGGGCATGACACACCTGTTTTGTGTTAGTGTAGATAAGGTATTTAAAGTTTTGTGTTGTGTAGTTAAGGTATTTAAAAAAATCAGATAATATCTATTGGGTAGATAATAGTATATAGGTGAAACTGAATGGTGAAATGAAGCGAATGGAGGGACATTCAGTCAAGCGCTAAAAACCCACTTTTTAAAGCACATCCTTCATTAAACAATGAATAACTGAAGTATGAATTAAAAATTGCTAATTAAATTTGCTATCATAAAATGTACTAATGTTCATGATCTTGGACGGTTTGCAAAGGAAATTTGATTAAGTTACAGTGCTCACTCATGATCTCTTGTGCTAATCCTGATAGGTCAGCCTCATTTTGTTAGCGGCAATATTCCCCTTTGTGCTGAACCCAAAAAATGAAGAGATGTCTTCTTTTCGCCAGTCTTTTGTGGTATTCTTACAAGCATCTGCCTGACCACACTATGCTAGAGTTGCCTAAGGAAAGGCTGCTCTTAGGCCCTCACACATTCAAATTTAGTTTTTAAGTTATTCTTTGTGAACTTCTCCAGTAACCAGCCTTCAAAATTAATATCCACCTCTCTTTTTTTATACAGGAAAAATGTTTAACTTATTCTTCTGAATAAGAGGCATCCCATAATTTAGAATTCTGAAGTGTTCTTGAATCTGTGACCTTTTTAAAACTTAAGCTAAGTGCCTGTAAGTGTTTGTCTCTTAATGAAAGATCCCAGAAGAATCAAATATAATAATCTTTCACAAAATGAATAAGAATGGTTTTGAACAATGCACTCAAAGCCACCACTTTTTAAAGAATATATTGTTGTTCTAGTTTGATTATTTTTATCTTTCCAGAATATATTTGGCATCGGGAACAATTGCTTCACCCTCTATATTTTATTACTGCTTTCAAAGCAACAAGGATATATTATTATGCAGTGTTTAAGAATTTAAAATAAGTGAAATTATTCATGCTCCAGACACCAGCATTTGTTCAGTTCAAAATCTACAAAACTGCATTTATAAATCAATTAAATTTAGTTTCGTCCATTAAGGAAGTTTCAAAGTAATTATTATCCAATTGACCGGGTTACTAGTTATGAACAAAATACGACACTTGGTGGGTTAAAAACTTATACATTCAGATAGCTTAAAAAATTAGCATAGTCTTATGACCAGGAAAAGTTTATGCTATTATTTAATGTTCAGTTGTTATTTAAGGTTCAGATGATGTGTAGTTTCTCCACACTCCCTTTTAGATAGTCAATCTGAAAACCACATTGTGGCTGTTTCTGTTTCTTGTTTTCCATTTCATTTCCCTCTCAAATTATCATCCTGACCTGAATATCAGAATTTCTTCTTGTAAAAATTCACCTATGCTAGCAATTTTTCAGAGAGTGTATACCCAATTCCATTATGCTACTTATTAGATGGCTAAATTATTAGATGGCTGAATTATTAGATGGCGTCAGGCACATTTAACCACTGGGTGGATAGTCATAGTAAAACAAAGGACAAAGAATGTTACATTGCATCGGGTTAGGAAAACTTATTATTGTTTTTTCCTGTTTCAAACATAATCCTAGAACATCTGGATCACTGCTGCAACACCATCAGCATTGACAAAATCACCACCTGTCAATAGCAAATGGCAGCTTTACTTGGGACAGCTTGCAGCTTGTAATGATATCTTTAACAGCAACAGGCAAGGACTCAGTAGGTGAATAAAAATGCCAAATCCAGGTCTAAACATTTGGTCAGCAAAACAACCAGCTTGTGACGGTAGAATCAAGGAAAAATATACATTTTAAAATAATTTCCAGACACACATATTCCCGCTGAAGGCAATGTAACTAATGGAACAGTCTTATATGTGTATCTTCTTAGAAGTAAGTCTTTAAGGAAAGTGAATATAAAGTTGATTGTGACTGGATTTTACTATCAGATTATCAAACCATTAAACCAGTGAACACCTTTAACAGATTGAAAGTATAAGAATCTTTAAACCTTGCATACACAAATGCTAATAACATTTCCTGTTACACCAATATCCAGTCAACTAACTAAAACAAGCTACTTTCAGATGCTAAGTGTCTCATGTAACTGCTGTTCCCATCATATGAGGGGTGATATTTTAATAATCAAGCAGCAGGACTGTCCTCCTCTAAACTAAATTCTAGGAAAATAATTTTACATTATGATGGGAATATTGGTGATAAACATTGTGAAGGGGGAAATGTGCAAGTATTAAACCACCAGAAACCTGAAGACCAATATGTGCTACAAAATGCCAAATAACTCAGAGCACCACCGGAAACAGTGAATACATGAATCATAAATTGTAACCCATATTGTCAATAGATGCAGACAGAAAATAGAATATTCACTGAAGCAAAACAGGATTTCATCACCAGAATAGACAATCCCAATATAGCAGACAGAAATAGTTGAAGAGGCTGGCAGGGGAATTGCACATAAGTTCATTTCAGGTTGCAAAATCCAATTAAGGAGAGAAGTACAGAAAAGTTGAAATGTGCACCCAGAAGACATACTTAAAAAGTAATTTAACTGAGCCAACAACATTTATCCAACCCTGAAATGCAACATGGTGTTGAATTCTATGAATGTTAGAAGAGTATTACCTGTAATATTGATAACAATGGACGAAAGGGACAGAATCAAGATCACGTGAAGTGTTAATACCAGTTTATAATGCCTTGGTAAGACCACATTTGGAATACTGCATTTAGTTTTGGTCACCATAATGTAAAAAGTTGTTGAAACTCTAGAAAGAGTGCAGAGTAGGGGTGGGATTCTACCAGTTCGCACCTATTCTCTAGAACCAGTTGTTAACATTCTAAGCAGTTCAGAGAACCGGTTATTAGAAGAAATTACTGGCCTAATCCTCTAAGGAAGGCAGAAAGAAAACATTTGGTGTTGCTTACAGAAACTGCCTCTCTGTTAACCCTTATTATGTTCTTGGCAAAACTAGACTTCCTGTCTCAGGAACTTCTCTGGAGTTTTTTTCCCTTCCTTTGCTGGTACTTTGCTTGGGGGAGTGACCATTCAGAGTTACAATGGCACTGAAAAAAGTGACTTATGACCATTTTCACACTTACGACTGTTGCAGCATCCCCACAGTCATGAGAGTCCAGGCGAGGAGATGCGTGCCTCAATGTGACTGATATTGAGTTGGCCACACCCAGCCAATAACATGACCACCAAGCCATGTCCACCCAGTGACATGACCACCAAGCCACGCACACCATCTAAGCCATGCCCATAGAACCAGTTGTTAAAAATTTGAATCCCACCCCTGGTGCAGAGTATAGCAACAAAAATGGACTGGAGGCTAAAACATATAAAGAATGGTTGCTGGTATTGAATATGTCTAATTTAATGAAAAGGAGGACCACAGGTGACATGATAGCAGTGTTCCAATATCTATCCTATCCTAGCAGTGTGCCACAAAGAAAGGGGAATCAAGCTATTCTTCAAAGCAATTGAAGGCAGCAAAAGAAGCAATGGATGGAAACTAATCAAGGAGAAAAGCAACTTAGAACGAAGGAGAAATTTCCTGACAGTTAGAACAATTAATCAATGAAACAACTTGCCTCCAGAAGTTGTAAATGCTCCAACACTGGAAGTGTTTAAGAAGAGATTTGACAACCATTTGTCTGAAATGGTAGGGGGTGAGCAGGGGGTTGGATCCTTTCCAACTGTTATTCTGTTATTCCGACTGTATCTTCATATGAGAAGAAAAGCATGTACAGTTTCCTTAGATCTCCTTGTTTGTGATGTACTCATGAAAAACATATTTGGGAGACTGTAGCAGCATGGAGACAACATCTATATTAGGGAAGGAAGTGGTGTGAACTGTCTTCATGGAACAATCCAATGCACAGCTGAAGCATCTGGTATTTTTCATTCACTTATTTTTTTATTCACCACTTTCGTGGTGTGACACATTTGCTAACAATGACCATTAAAGAACAAGAGCTTTCTTTCTTTAAGCTTTAAGGAAACAAAAGCTTTATTCTTTCTTTAAGGATCATAAAATAAATAATATAGCACTACTGTATATTGTGAATGGCTCTTATCTACATCTAAAGCTACTTATAGCCGGCCAATTCATACCATGGCTTAATAGGAGTGATTCCTAACCACAGGAGATTTGAGAGCAAAAGAGAAGAAGGGAGAAAGAGAATTTAGTAGCAAGGGAACAGGCATGTTTCCAGAGGTCCTGAAGCAAAGGAATTGAAACAGGGGGGGAAAGGGATTAGAATTAGAATTAATTAGAATTAGAATTCTTTACTGGCTAAGTGTAATTAGATACACAAGGAATTTGTCTCCAGTGCATAAGCTCTCAGTATACATTCAACAATAGTGATAGATCATTATCATAGTCATAATCTTAATATAAAGACATTATCCAAAGTTACTTTTCCCTTAAATATATTTATTTCACTGAAATACAGATTATAGGTAATCCTTGACCACAATTGGAACCAATTACTAAGTTAAGTGAATTGTACCTGATTTTATGATCTACTTCAGTTGTTGAATCACATGGTCATTAAGCAGATCTGGCTTCTCCCATTGCTTGTTGAAAGAAAGCTAGGAAGCTCACACATAGCAATAGCAATGGCATTTAGACTTATATACTGCTTTACAGTGCTTTACCGCCCTCTCTAAATGGTTTTTCAGAATCAGCATATTGCCCCTAACAATCTGGGTCCTCATTTTACTGACCTAGGAAGGATGGAAGGCTGAGTCAACCTTGAGCCTGGTGAGATTCGAATTGCCAAATTGCAGTCAGCCGGCAGTCAGCAGAAGTAGCCTGCAGTACTGCACTCTAACCACTGCACCACCATGGCTTACATGGTGATCACAGGATCCTGGGATGGCACAATCATTGTAAATTCATGCTGGTTACCAAACACCCAAATTCTGACTATATGATTAGGGGGCTGCTGTAACAGTTGTAAGTACAAGGGGCCAGTTGTGGGTCACCTTTTCCCATGCTGTTGTAACTTCACACAGTTGCTCAATGAATGGTTAAGTCAAAGACTACCTGTATAACTATACTTCAGCTGCCAGCAGAAGTCTTTGTGCTTTTTCTGCCAATTATGTAGAGAACCTCATTTGCACCTTAATTTTACTATTTTATTTCTAGAGTAGGTCCAAGTCTACACTAGGCATGGAGAATGATGGCCATATTGATGTACTATAGATGCCTGGAATCCAATAACATGTGGAGAACTATAGCTTCCCAATCTTTCTCTAAACCAAGAAAAACTATAAAAATGCAGATTTTTGAAACACACTACAATAATAATGTCAGGCATTCCAGGTGGGGGAGAAGGTCTACCTCTCCACCAAACATCTGAGGTTAAGACTCCATAGCAAGAAATTGGGGCCAAAGTTCATGGGACCATTCCCCATAGCAAAGGTCATCAACTCAGTCTTGTTAGGGAAAACATACCCGGTATTCCATAGTAGCCTCTTAAAATTCGTGATTAGGTTGACCCTGAGCATCTACCTCATGATTCCCCCAGACCTTGTAGTCATAGGAGGCCAAACCCATTATGAGGTGCAGTGAATCCTCATTTCGAGGTGGCACAGGAGACAACTCCAATATTTAATCAAGTGGAAGGGCTACCCCTTATCAGAGGCAATGTGGCTAAAGAGTAGGAACATCCAAGCCAATGGCCTTGTAACAAGGTTCCATGCAGAAAATCCAGCTAAGCCTGGGGGGACGGGTTTGCAACCCTAAGTCCTATACCTGCAATACATTTGTTTTCTTTTTGTGTTGTACAGGTCACCTTCAAGAAGTGAGGGGAGCTAAACGTCAACTCATAAAATAACTCTATGGTCTTTTTAGAGTTGCCAACAGAAAGGGAGAAGGGAAAGGTTTTGAAAGAGCAGTGCAGCACCTTGGAAATTGAAAGTGCATTCCATAAATAGTTTTTCAGAGATAGTAACTAGGTAACTGAAGGTTCCGCCGTGCAAATATCTAACTGGAGAACATCATTGATGACTTTTGACTGTGGATTTGTCTCATTGGAGAATATGAATTATGATACACCCAGGGGGTGGAGGAAAACCAGAGTCAAGGGTGACAATGAATTATGTGTCTCAGAGTCGGCTACACCCAGGCAGTGCCGGACATGTTAACTCCCAATAAATCCTTTTGAAGTTTTGGAAATTTGGCTTGAGACTCATGATTTAATTGGGGTAACTGCTAGAATCCTGACAATAATCCTTATTGCAAAGAGACTAATAGAACATTGAGCATTCTTGTACCAATTGCCTATCCAGAATGAAAGTATACTTTAAGTAACCTCATTGCGTTCACTCAGAATGTAAACCCTTAAATTTACTTTTATTGAAGTTTCATTCTCATTACTCTGATTAATTAAACTGCTATAGATTAAACTGCCTGAAATAAAATTAATTTAACATATAGCTCAGCACTTTAATTCATCTCTGTTTGGAAAATCCTGGTCAAATCTGATTACATTAGCAATAGAGTTCAATGAAGGTCATTGTTCCAGATTATTATTTGATACTATGCAGAATCAAAAAGATCATATGGTAGACATGAACATTCCTGTAGAAAGATTTAAAGGATTTCAGAAGAGTAGAGGATGTAAAGATAAAGACGCCTTCATGTTGACTCAACATATCCATGCGGTGTTCTCAGAAATTTAACAGGTTCTTTCTTTTTTATTTTGTCTTCTCAATCCACGCAACAATCATGAATTTACAAGGCAATTCCCCCATCCAAATACTGACCAGGGCTAACTTGGTTAGGTTTTCAGATCGGTTGTAATGGGCATCTCAGTTCCTGACAAAGTGGATTGAGCATTGTAAGAAATAATACATTTGAAAAGCTACGTATTTCTCATTTGGCAGGAAAACAGGTAGCTGTCTCCAAACTGCATCAATAGATAACAATTAAGAAGATCAATGAAACTGTTTCTTAATTGATATAAAGATAAATGGGGCATTTAACTAAATTTATCCAGTTGTCAACATTACTGTAAGCGAAAATTCTTGTATTTTTAAATTTGTTAGGTTGGGATTTCTTGACTTCGTCTTCATTGCCTAATGATGTAGTGGGGAAGTAGGTACCCATTTTCTTAATAAAGGAGGAATGTGCAGATATTCCAAATTTGTAATATTTTGCTAAAGGTCATTCTTTCTCACAGATTCTGGTAGTTCATTACATCAGTCAAGGCTGACTTGGTACTCTCACTCGCAGAGCCAGAAAACTGAATTTCGGATAAAGAGTGCTGCATTTACATTAAATCATAACAAAAGTGATTGGAGGGGTTTCTTTCCTGTGAGAAAGAATGTATAATGCTCTTGAGAGAATCATTTCTTTCTCTCTTTATCTCCATGCATAGTAAACATCCATTGCATTCAGTTACACAGATCAGTGCAAAATTGATCATTAAGCGAAGAAAGGTAAATTTTGGATGTGAGACAGGGCAACAAATTATTCTTTAGTTGATTGCTTACTGTGCAATCAAGTAAAATACTTCTTGACTTGTGGAGAAGAGATTTATTTGTTTCTCCAACACAGGCCTCAAAATATTCAGGATTGGCTCTAATTCCAACCTGGAGTACAGATTAAAATTAGGATAGCATGTGCTAAGCCTGGAACATAAATTTACAGCTGAGACACCAGATGCCTCTGTCAAAATGTGGAGATAGCCCTGCATTAAAAGCAATAATAATGATATCTTCCCTCAAACAGGAGTGACACAGATGTCGCCAACTAGACTATCAAGGTATCTGGGGAAGGAATTAGACAAGTGCAATCTGTCAGAACTCCAGAAAAATGTTATAAGTCCACCATTAAATTGAATTTCTACCAACAAAAGATGGAACATTTTACCCTTGGCGTTTCTATATGATATTCTCAGAGTTTCTTGCCTCACTAACTTAGTCTCTGTTGATTTATAGAAGTTGTAAAAATAACATAAATTTGCCACGGGCGTTTTAGACTTTCCCCTCCCCTCTAATACAGCTCAGTATAATTCACTGTGGAAGAGTCCTATGCCATTCAGAAAAACCTTGAAAACCTGTGCCAGATGCAGTTTTAACTATCTTCAGTGTCAGGGTTGCAAGTAATACACCCATAGCAAATAGAAATCCGAGGCAGGATGATTCCTCAAAAAACACTTTTATTTGGTATATCATATTGATACAGGTTGGTGAAAACCGACTCTGAATGTTTGAATCTGTTAAACCATCTAATCCATTTAATTAAAAATAAACATGTATTCCCTTCCCCAAACAATCAGTCACGTGGTCCAATCAAGGTGCCATCCAGTTGGTAACTTCGCTCCTCTGTCCGACCACCTGTAGCAATTTCCTTGGTTCCCAGCGGAAAGTACTTTGTTTTGGCTAAAAGCAATCTCTATTCCCCTTCCCTAACCCTCAGTTCCAGTGTGACAACACTGAAGCCTCAAAATGGCCTCGGTCAGGTCAGCTTCAGGTTGACAGCCAGTATGGCAATAGCAATAGCTGTTAGAACTAGAACAATGTAAAACTAGATACCATTAAAAATTTACAATCAATCCCAAAATAATATTTAATATCCCAGTTGTATGTAGACATGCAGCTAGCCTCATAGGAATACATATAGGTAATTGCTTGTGGATTGTAAACTCATAAGAGACAACATATCAATGGACTATTTCCTTTTACTACACTTCATATTCAAAAGTGCAGTCCTGATGCATTAACATTAGAGGAAGCATTGCCACTGACTTAAATGCCATGTAAAATGCTAATTAAAACTTGCCCCTAAAAATGTTCTGTAGAAATAAATCCCAATGATTAGCCAGGGTTGCAGGCAAAGGTCTTCCTAAGCCATTCACAAGTTCAAACTTGTATTTCTTGTTAACTAATTGGGTGTCATAGGAGCTCTATCACAATTGTTCATACCAGAAGAATCTCTGGTTCAAAGTGTAATATATTTGGACCAATATGTGATGGAGGCTGTGGGCAGCTTAAAAATGAAGTTTCAGAAATTTGGTGACATGATCTGTCTTTTCAAGATGCAGAATATTTTCCCCTCTAACAAATTGGATTGCACAAATGAAATTTCAACAAAAAGTTGTATCTTACGCCTATCTGCTGCTGCATCCATGTACTTTATATCGATCTTTCTTTGACCTCTTGCTATTTGCTTCAAGATCTGAATAAAACTGGAGCAAGGGCCTTGAATGGGAGGTTTGACTGTCTCATATTCACCCTTTCTTCTTTCCATTCCTCTGTTTAAGATTTGTTGACATAAAACGACAGCAGAATTTAAATTGTTTGTATCCCTTTGCATAATTTAGAATTCTATCTCTTCATGATTTCCCAGGTTTTGGCAGCCTAAATCAAGCAGCCGGAAACTACATAAATGTATGCACCCATATAGAATAAATCAGCAGTCCCCAATCTTTTGGGCACCAGGAACTGGTTCCATGGAGAAAGATTTTTCTGCGGACTAGAGGGGGTAGTGGTTTTTTAATTTTGAATTCTGCCTGCATGCTGCAAATGGGGCTTTGCTTGTTTGAGCAGCCCATCTGCTGGCATGCCAGGGACTGGTGCCAGGCCACAGACCAGGGGTTGGGGCCCCTTGCAGTAAATAAAGAAAAGCAGAAGCTGAAACAAAACCATATAGGAGAACATTGAAGGAGATGCTTGGAGTTCATTTAACTTCAGTCTTAGAAACCATTCTATGGCTTCTTTTAGGAAATATTGGGCACTGAATGCAGATTTGAGAAAGTACCGGGCAGTAAGGTTTCTATGCATTTATCCAAGAAGTTTTCTTTTATTATTATTTGGCATCAGCTTTCATGTTTTTCTTTCAAACTGCTACTCTTTGAGATCCTTTTCACCAAAGATGCCAGAAACTATAGAGACATGTCAGTCATGGACAACACTCCTGAATTATGGCTCTTGTTCCAAACAACATAAACACTGCTCTCAGCCAAATCCACTAGTTTAATTTAGTTCAGTCTACTCTATAGCTTTTCCCCCACTTTCTCTCCTTTTTTGAAGGGATGGATGGGTTCCCTTCCAATGTTTCATGTCTTCTCTAGCCAATGAGTGGTTGATTAGCCTCAGTTTTATATTGATACTTTGCCTTTACAATAGTATTTTCCCTCTTGTTCTGTCATCATCTAAAAGAAGTTTCAAGGTTTAGAAAAATGTGTCCAACCTTTTCATCTACAGTCTTGAATGGAAATCAAGTGACTGGAACTGATTAAGAGCCAATGGAGGAAGGGTGGGCAAGGGGCTGGCAATGAGGGACAACCAATTTCGTTATCGTTTTCTACTCCTTCATGGTTGAGTGCCTGGGCTTCAGAGGGACAATCCCTGGACCAGTTATAAACTCTAATAATAGCTCTTCCCTTGGGCATCTTTTTCTCCAAGAAGAAAGTTTTCAACTTATTTTAATTGAAAAGTATGAATGTTGGTGATTTTTTTTCATAGTAAATGAATTTAGATATTTTGTACACGTATATTTCAATTACAGAAGCATTTATTTATCATATTTGGAGGCCACCCATCTTCCTCAAAGAGCATCTATAAATGACAATGACGTTTTCCTTCTCTCTATTCTTGTGCTTATCAGTATGTTTAACACTAATTCACATTTGTTTTTATCTATAATTTCACACAGTAGATCTTTTAGTGACAACTAGAGTTTATGAGAAGTAAAAACATAATTCTTTAATGCTGCTTTGCTGCTCCTCTAGATATTATCCGAGCAACAGTACAATGATTGTCCATGTTTTTAATAATGACAAGAAAAAGTATAATTTCAAAAGTCTACAATAGAAAAAAGGTCATGAGTTTATTAAATGAATTATTTCAAGAATGCATTATGTGAAGAAGAAGAAAAATCATCTTACATACTTTTTCTGCCCTAGCAGAACCCCATTGCTTATTGTCCTAATTAAGTAAGTGAATTATTTTTTTAAAGAACAAATTGCTCTTTGGCATTCCTCAGAAGCTAATGTGTGCACAGAGAAGAAAACCCAGTGAGATTCTATTTTTTCCTGTTACGTCTATGTAATTTACTGCAGATCTGGTCCTAACATCCACTGAGATAAATATGTCAGTTGCCTGCATCGTGCCACATACTTTTTATCTGGAGGTTATCTCCTCCTTCCACATTTTCCATGACTGCCATTTCTTTACACTGAGGTGAGGCACCAGGAAATTGCATTATTACATGAAAAGCTGAACATACTATTGTTCCATTCCTTTCTTCTGCACTATAGAAATGCACTTGGCCTGTTTGCACCTGCTTGTTCCTAATATTAACTGATAGCGTATTGCCACTTCAGAGATACATTTTGTCTGGCTACATGCTTCTTCTCTGCCCACCTTGTTACTTCTAGATATTTCTCTACCAACTATTCCTATTAAAACTCCCCCTTTTTTTTACAAGTGCTAATGTCCCCCACCTTTGCCAGAGCAAAGATCCAGAATTTTACTGCAAAGGACAATATCGTTTCATGCTGAGTTACTTTTACTATTATTTTAATTAAGATGATTTTTTTCTAAAAAAATGCTATCTCCCACACTGAGAGGAACAGTGCTATCCATCCACAAAAGGAACATCTGTTGAAAATTAGCACGTAGCCTATAATCACAAGAATATTTCTCCACCTAAGGGGGGAACTCTTCCTCTGCATTTTACCTCTAGAATAATATTGCAATCAGAAAACAAACCAAATCAGTTTAGATCATGCAAGCTGAAAGCACTACATCAAAATAAATCAGCATCATAAAATCAAACTACCCTAGGCACAAACTGGAATTGAGAAACCATATGTTTAAAAGAAACAAAATACCAGGCAAAGATTAATGAGCAAGAATTGTACTCTTATCGTCAGACTGGGCGAAGATGAACAACAAAAAACCCTGCTGCTAATCAAAAGTCTTGCATGGATTTTGCACAGCATACTCATATTTTATTTTCCCATATCAGCAACTCATGGCTTGGAAAACTCAATGCCAGTATGATCTGTAAGGAGAAGATAACAATGAGGGGGGGAAACTACTTAGTTTAATGAGGATTTCTTTTAGACAGAGCTAATTAGCAGTAAAGCTGTAAGATCTAATGATCCCTGGATTTTTTTTTTAAAGCACATAAACCAAAAATCTCCTTGACCCAAACTGCAAGTCCCTGCAGAAAAAAGAACAACTTTAGCAAACTGTGTTCACTAAACACAATGGCAGTTGCATGCTAATACCCACATTACCTGCAAATTGAACATGATTTCTTTATCAGTAACATTCTAATCACTGCCTCTTTGCTACACAAATAAGCATGCATATATGCAAAGCAAACCATCCATTCACTTTTATAATGATGCAGTGCAATTAACACCACTACCATCTCAGCCAGGGATGTTGTTTGTTTGGAAATAAATCATCCTGGGTTGTCTTCATTTGACCAAATAAAGCCACTGCCTAGTCCTACTATCTTTAGCAGGTGGCAGATTTTGATTAGAGGCAGAACAATGTGCTTTGCAGCCAGTGTCAGCCAGCAAACTACTTGAAGAAAATGACTGACAGACCTGTGGATGGAGGGAGAAATCCTTCCCTAAACCTATCAGTTCCTTTTGAAGGTCAGATTAATCCCTTTAGCACCAAAAAGGATGGACAGGGATATAAATGGGAGGAAAGAGTACCTTATTGTTTGAATAATTAGCAAATTAGGAAAACGGCAAAGAAATAGAGGTTCCCCCAACATGGACTAGAGGGTTGTCCTATGAATTTGATATTACAATTTATATAGACATTCAAAGAATGTTTATGGATTTACAAGCATCATTCTTATCAGTAAAGTTTTATTTTAAAGTATTAATCGTATAGTTATACAAACAAATTTTAAAAGGTATTACCATTAACCCATAAAGATGGAAAAGATGAGATAAACAGAAACAATCTCACTAATATAACTCCCAATACTTTATTCTTCATCAACGGCTTCAGCTTTATTTGAAATATTTGATATGATAGCCCATAGCTTATGCTTGAAAGTCAAATTCATAGCTAGGTTATATGACAAAAAGAAAATATGACAAAAAGCACCTAACCATATTTAATTATAATCTAGTGAGTCATCCCAATCAACTGGATTTACACAATATATTTACTAAAATCGAGGAAATCACATCATGTCATAACATAATGTGAGAACATAAAAGCTGTGTTATGTTATTCAGCTGGTCAAAGAAGAAAAATTGGAGCAATGAAAGAAGCATAACAAATATTACTCCAGTGGTCCATCAATTCTTCCAAAATATTGGATTTTAACTTTCATAAGCTCCATACAGCATAATCTGGGGATCCACTAAGTCTGGATATATAATATCAGTAGAAGAACACAGTATTATTTTATCTCTCTTTCTTCCCTTCTCTGATGCTTCTTGGACTGATCAAAGTTCTTTTAAGATTTTTGCATGAAAATGGAAGGGCTTGTAAGTGGTTGAATTGTACTTATATACTGGCTAACATTATACTTTCTCCGGTTTCCATGCGTTCAGCTGGAAGACTTGAAAGAGTGATGTGGTAATGTTCAGTTGAATATGAAACCAGCTTTCTCTGAGATCTGGAAACTCATTATAAACCCATTATTATTATCTCTTTAGATATCCCAGTTGAATGCATGGGAGTTGAAGTAGGAGAAGAGGCCATTTTTTTTCTATACACTTTCAATCCTCACAGACTCAAATTATTTTTTATAAAAAAATGTTTCAATTGCAATTAAGACATTAGCTGCTAGGTAAGATGTGCTTTTGGCTGGTTATTTCCTGGTTGTATCTTTTAACTGCATCTAGATCAGGGGTGTCAAATTCAGGTCATCATGGTGGGATCACAGATACAGATAAAGATACAGGTTAATAGAGTTGGAAGGGACCTTGTAGGTCATCTAGTCCAACCTCCCACCCATGCAGGAAACCCTGTACCATTTCTGACAGAGGGCAGTCCAGTCTCTTCTTGAAAGCTTCTGTTCTGACCTAGGCTTCCCCAACAGCACGAAGCCCTTTTATTTAGTTTACAGTGAATTTCTCTCAACAAAGTCCCGGCCAAAAGTCTTTCAAGATATTTCACAATTACAGACCTTTATCAGACTTGGAGAGGTGCCAGACCAATATCTTTCAGATGCCACACTGTAGCAGACAATACTTGGCAAGAATGCAGGAACAGATTTTCACCCAAATGAACTAATTGTCTCCTGCAAAACCCCACTCCCTTTTGTTCCTCTTTTATTCTTTATGGGAGTGGCTATTCACTTTCCACTTATGACTTTACTCCCAAGTTGACTCTTGTCCTTAGCTGTTCCCTTCTTCTGGCAGCTCTGTGCATGCACACACTGGGAACAGGCTCCAGCTGTTCTTCTGCCTCAATGATGTCCGACTCCAAAGGCAGCTAATAACTGTCAGATGGCCCAGGCCCCATCTCTGCCTCTAACACAGAGAAAATTTATCCTTATTTCAAGGTTGAATCTCTCCTTGTTCAGTTTCCATCCATTATTCCTTGTCTGGCCTTCAGGTCCTTCGGAAAATAGCTTGACCCCTCCTCTCTATGGCAGCCCCTCAAATATTGGAATACTGCTATCATGTCTCCCCTGGTCCTTCTCTACACATGATGTTTTGGGACTTTTTTCCTCTTCACTAAACCGGGCATGGTCGGGTGTGGCCAGTGCGTGACACATCTGGACCATAGGCCAGGAGCTTGACAGCCCTGATCTAGATGTAGTTTATCTCTATGTGTCTAGTGATGGCCAATTTGTCAGAATACCAAGCTTCCAGGAATTCCCTAGCATTTTTGAATTGGTTTTACATACTTAATTTAAAAAGACTTGCAGCTCCCTAGTTCTCTCTATCTTTCTCTACCCCCAATTCCCCCTCCCCCCACACACAACCTGTTTTAGGTTTGGGTGTATTGAACAACTCTTATTTCTTCATTAGTGGCTGTCAGATAATGGCAAACACTCCATCATATTTCATTAAAGCCACTTTCTTCTTAACAGCAAAGATTACAATCTGATCCATTTCTATAGAAGGATACATCTCTATTTTCATTATTAAAAGTAAGATCATGATTTTTCTAATCACACATGCTTTTCTAATCACATACATGTTGATAATTAATAATAAAACTGGGACATATTTTTATTAATTGCAAATTGGTTCATGGAAAACTTTTATGAAAATATTAGACTAATAATCAAAATTTATTTGAGGAAATTGCCAAGTTTAAATTATTTGAATAACATATTAAACCTATATAATTTATACCTGACAGATAATCTAATAACACCCATGTATATTTCTCTGAAAATAAATTTGAAAGTGTATTGCCTGTCTAGCAAAATTAGAATATTCATGGAAATAAATTAAAATGTGTTCCTATTCCCTTTTCTACTCTTTACATGATACAGCTCGTAGCCAAATGAAGAGTTATACCAATGGTGGCTGCATTATCATTCAAAGTTGAGCCAGGTTTTCTATACCAAACCTATGTTTTTAAACACAATTGCTTTATTACAAACCCATGATTTTAAAATGTAATAGCTTGATTCACTCATATGCATTCAGTACCATCTTACATGGCAGTGGGAACACAATTTCCTTTATCTTCTTATTCATGTATTTTTTTTCCACAACAGAGTGCTGAGTATATGCTTATATATTATATCTGGCCTGCATGGTGCTTAGATCAGGCCCATGAGGCCGCCCTGGAGCTAGCGAAGGACCAGCCCCTGGTGCCTCTGACAGCAAAAATGGAGCTTGGGAGGGCTATGCATGGCCCTCCCTGGGACTGTTTTAACTGGCAGAATGCTGTAAGAGGATTCCCCAGCCCCATCCAGGCCACCTCAGGTGCCTCCTGACATGAGTGATGTCAAACTGGCCATTCCAACCCTGGCCACATCTACCCCAGCCATGCCCACCCGGCCTCTTGAGGTCAAACACAGTTTGATACCCCTGACCTAGATACATACACACCTTCATAAATTGCCTTTTGTTCTTTCAAATACTCATCTGCCTCTTTTTGAGGATCTCTTCAGTCGTAACCAACCATGACTTTCTTAGTCTTCTCCTTCCTATTTATTTTTCATGTGTTTGACTGTATGATCAAATCATCTCACTGTATTTTTTATTATTATTGTTATTATGGTATTATTATTGTTGTTATTGTTGTTGTTATTATTATTATTATTATTTAATCTTTAGTGAGATTCACAGCCTTTGGAGTCCTAACCAAGGACCTAGAACTGTTCAGGTAGTGTCGGAGGATATAAGCTATTCCAAATAGGGTGATTTTTTGTAGAATCAGGGTATTATTGTTATTGTTATCATTATCATTATCATCATCATCATCATCATCATCATCATTATTTGTTTTTCTCTACAGGTAGGCCTTGACGTACGACCAAAACTGAGACCAGAATTTCCACTGCTAAGCAAACTGGTTATTAAGTGAGTCATGCTCGAATTTTATGAACTTTTTTGCCAGGTTTGTTAAGCGAATCCCTGAAGTACTTAAGTGAATCACATAGTTGTTAAGTGAATTTGACTTTTCCCATGAACTTTGCTTGTTGGAGCTTGTTGGAGAAAGTCGCAGATGACAATCATGTGATCCGGGGTGCTAAATACATGCCAGTCGCCAAGCAACCAAATTTTGATCACAGGACTATGGGGATGCTGCAATGACTGTAAGTGAAAGGACTGGCCCTAAGTCACACTGTAACTTCAAATAATCACCAAATGAATAGTTGTAAATTTAACACACAATCGTTCTTTATTGTAATTCTTCTTTTTTAATCCTAAACATTTCTTAAATAATCCGACATTTCTTAAATCATCCCACTCTATTCAGTTTATTTTTATATTTCTGGTGTCATACTCAACTCTCACATCCATGCAAGAGGGGAGCAAGCATGCTTTTATACATAGCCATTTTCATTTAAATGGGGAATAGTGCCTTCTGTCTCAAACTTGCCTAGCCTGCACCTATATTACTTACAGTAATTTAAAATATTTGGTAACTATTATAAACCTAGTGGTATAATAAGAACATCCAATAACCTCAAGTAATGATTAAAACAGCGAGGAAACTTTTGTAGTTCTAGATTTTAAAGATTAGACTCATTTTACCAATTTATGAAATGTAATCCTAATTGGCAATGACTATAGGTGTGTGACTATAATACCATAGATGAGGGAAAATAAAGTATGCGAAGGGGCCATTTCTTTGTCAACATACATTGCTGTTTCACTGAATGTCCTCCAAAGAATATTCACTGAATCTGTATATTTAATTTTACATCAAATACATCAATAGGAAGTTTTATTCTTTTAGCACTCAGACACTATAAAGTTGATGTTTGATGCTTCTATTTGAACCATCTCTTTGCTTTTTTTTTTTTGGCAAGGATAATCTCCCTGATGTCCCTTTAATGTGAATATAAAAAACTTCCAAACAATATAGATGAAAATGTTACATATTCATGCCGCACCAGAAATTTTATCTTCTTTATTGACTGACGTATAGAAAAGTGCTGACAAAAATGACATTGGACAGGTTCTGAAAGCTACCATTCTGAACTGTGATGTATCTATTTAGCTCTATCAATCATCTCTAATCGGAAGAGGAAGTATTCTGTATTTGCAATGGATTCAAAGATGTGTTAGTGTTGCATGTTGAAATGCTGCATTTTTTAATAGTAATTTTAAGAGAACACATTTAAATCCAGAGATTGCATCTCCCATACGTTGCTTCTATCATTTATAGCTATGATTAGATCTTGATGCTATGGGCTATGGAAACTACCTCAAGGAAGAAAAGGAATAACCACAGTCAAGGCAATGGTAGAGATAAGAAAAATCTGAGCCCAAAGCGAGAATGAAAATTGAGAAAGTGTCTCAGACTTGACCCTTCTTAGTTAGAATCAAAGGGAGGGAGGAGCTGCATGATTCTATGACTGTAACTCTATAATCAAAATATTTTTAATATTCCTGGTTTTAGTGTTCAAGTCTGGTCTATCTGGAAGACCTGACACTTTCCATGCTTTTTGTTGACTAATTATGGCCACCTGACCTGTAAGACTCCTATTGTCTAGGCATTTATTGAACACTGATACTACTTGAGGTATGCAATTGTATTGCTTTATAGAAAAATATTTTTTAAAGAACTCCATATACAAACACTAAAGTAAACTAACACCTACATGGAATTAATAGGTTTAAGGTAAAGACCAGAAGGAAATGCAGACAATACATGTAGTATTAATGCATATGGACTTCTGCCAAAAGCACCTACTGATAATTAATGACCAGAAAACTAAAGTGGTAAGCTCAGGATTTAAATGGGCCGTTAAAGGGAGGGAAATTGAGTGGACTAATAGCTTTAGGTATTTTGGGGTTTGTGCTCCAGTCTGTAGGTGCCAGGAATATGTACATCGATCATGCTGCTTCTTTAGCACAAAAGCATCCAAGCGGCTCTGAAACTTTTTATAGCAAAACCCTTGACCCAAACGTTGTATGGTGCTCAGCTGGGGCCCTTCCTTCATTATAAATCATTTGAAGCCATAGAAACCTTTTTTTTTTTTTTTAGCAAACCCTTTTTCAAGACCCTAAAGGAGTAGTTCATACAATGCTCAGAAGAGAAACAGGGCAACAAAAAGATGAGAGCATGATTATTAATAGCTATTTATTGACTCAGATGCCACTTTCTCCATCATTATGGACTCCAATAGTTCTAATAGAGCAATTGGAATCCTCATAGCAACAAGCAACATTCCAATTGACATCATCGTTCCATGACTTCTGTAAGGATTTAAAGGACAGCTCTACAATTACAATGCAAATAGCTGTAACAAATAACTGCACAATTTTTTTCTCCAAATTTGATCATGTTAATGTATTCTAGTTTAAATACTTATTAACAAGGTTCATATTTGAGCTATACAGGGACATGAATTAGAGGCTAAGATTATTTTAAACAAATACAGACAGATTATTATTATCTTATTAGAGTCACACATCTAATCAACAGCAGAGAATGAGAGAGAGAGAGAGACAGAGAGAGAGAGAGAGAGAGATTCTGCAAAGCTGTGCTAACTATTCTTGGGTCCAATGCTTTTGCATGCTGGCAAAAAATTGCACAGTAGTATTCCTTACATACATAGCTGGATCTAGAGCTGGGCTCACAGAGCCTTCTTACATTCAGTGGCATAAACAAAAATGTTACTTGCTGTAAATCTTCTGCTATAGACAATGGATTGAGTGGGAGGTGTCATACCACACTTCCGTTAATATAGGTGGCATTCAGGAGGTTCTGACCAGTTCTGGAGAATTGGCAGCGGAAATTTTGAGTAGTTTGGAGAACCAGAAAACACCACCTCTGAATGGAGATTTTACAGTATCCTTCCCCTGCCCCGCCCACCAAACCACACCCATAGAACCCGTAGTAAAAAAAATTTGAATCCCACCACTGGTTATCAGGACTGAAGATTTTTCACCTTTTCCTCCATGTAAACTGATCTTGTCATAGGGATTACAAGACTCTGTGAATTTGCTCTGCTCACAGGCAGAGAAGTAGCAGAAATTGTCCCCCCCACCCCCACCCTCCAGAAATGCAGTCAGTTAGAAAGTAGTACAAAGTTTCTTCTGGAATGCACAGGTGGAAGTCTTCTACAATGGAAGGAATGCTGATGGGAATCAAAATCCATCCTTAACATGAAGATCTTTTTCTTGTACTTCAGAGTGCCTAAGGAACATTTTCCACAGCTGGAAAAAAAATGAATTTCTTTCACAGTGGCATTTCAATTGTGAAATCCTAATTCAGCTTCTTCTATATATTTGGAGGCTCCCATATTTTTGTTTTCTTTTTCAAAAAATAGGATCTTAAAATTTGTATCTTTCTTTAATGATTTAGTTTCTTTGTGTGGGAAATGATTATAATCTAGTTCTGGAGGTGACATTTATTAAAACTATATATATATATTGGATGCCTGACAAATCTTCCATAAATAAACCTAAAAAAACTTGGAGATTAAGGTAAGTACCCACAAATCCCTTCAGGTATTGCTTCAATGTTTGTATGTATAAGGAAGACCTTCCATGCCATCTAGCTGGTTAGAAAAAAATCCCTTTATGTTTTGACAAGACAGGTTATAAACCATGAGTGACTATTGATTGAATGATTATGTGCCATCAAGTCAGTGTTGACTCTTAGTGACCAACAGACAGATTTTCTCCGTGAAAATAGTTATAGAAAAATAGAATACAGATTTCAAGATACTATTTTTTTAAAGAAAACAAAAAGGAATGTCATTGATTTTATAGCTAGGAAGGATACAGCAAGAACAGTACTTGGTTACAATACAAATAAGGACTGAATAATGTCAACGAGACTACTTGGACAACTCTTTAATATGACGATCATCCAATTTTATGCTCCAACCATCAGTGCATGAAAAGAGGAAAGTTTTCTTCTTATAATCAAGTTCATTTTAAAATGGATAGAACTTCCAAGCAAGATGTGCTACTTGTGATTGGAGACTGGAATGCTAAACATTCCATTTCAGGTAAGAGGACATGTAGAGGAAATTGTGTGGCTTAGGAAACTGAAATGGAACAGAAGACTGACTTAACAATTTCTGCCACTCTTGTGATTTCTTCACAGCCTACACTGTCTTCAACCAACCATAGCAACACATCTATGCTTGGGCATTTCCAGATGGAGTCCATAAAAATCAAAATGACTGTAATATTGCTAAAAGATGGTGGAGGAACTGAATTAGTGCATCAAAGACAGGGCCAGGTCAGGTGTGACTTTGAAACAGATCATGAACTGCCAACGTACAAGTTCCAAGTTAAGCTGAAGAAGAGGAATAAAGCCAACCAGTTTCACAATAGGACCTTCAACACAGATTAATCATTTTTATGGAGAACATCAGGAATCACTTGATAAAAAAAACCAGAGAAATTATAAAACAAATTTAAAGAAGTCATTAAGGATAAATGTAAAAAGAAAACATCAAAGATAAAGAAATAGAAGAAAGCAAAGTGGTTAGTGAAAGAAATTGTGAAAATTGCCAAGAGGAGCCAAGAAAGATAAAAAATCTCAGGAAGGAACTTAACAAAAAGTCTCAGATAACTGTTAGAAGACACAAGAAGCAGAATTATAACATCATTAATAGATGGAAACAGATAAGAAAAAGCAAGGATCCACATTTAATGATGACTGATTCAATGACTGTTTGAAGTTACAATGCAGAGATGATATTCAGCAGGTTTTGACCAGTTCTGGAGAATCAGTAGTGGAAATTTTGAGTAGTCCGGAGAACTGGTAGTGGAAATTTTGAGTAGTTCAGAATACCACTTCTGACTGGCCCCACCCCCATTTCTTCCCTGCCTCCTGAGTCCCAGCTGATCATCTGGGTCTTCTTTGGTTGCCCTGCACAGGAGAATGGAGCTGGAAAGCAAGTTAGTAGGGTGGAGAGAGAATGGGGATTTTGCAATTCCTTCCCCTGGAGTGGGGAGGGAATGGAGATTTTATGGTATTCTTCCCTTGCCATGCCCACTAAGCCACACCCACCAAGCCATGCCACGTTCACCAAGCCACACCCACAGAACCAGTAGTAAATTTTTTTGAATCCCACTGCTGTTACAATGGTGCTGAATGAGAAATACTTACGACAATCCTCATATGTTGCAGCTCTTACAACAACCCCACAGTCACATGATTGTGATTGGAGTGCTTGCCAACTTGCTCAAAATTAGGATAATAGAGCAACCTATGGTTTCATGATGGTGCTTTGTAATCTTCACTGCCAGATTCTGACAAGCATAGTCAATAGGGAATCCAGCATGAGGTCGCAAATAGCGACTGCTTCATATTGCAGTATTCACTTAACAAAAGCAACTGGAAGTTCCAAAACGGTTGTCGTTAAGTGACATGGTCATGGGATGTTGTGCTTTGCAACCATGTCATTAAATGATGGAAATCTCCATACCAATTACTATTAAATGAGGATCAATTGTATATATTATTGGCATAAACTCCTAATGTTCTTTGATCTAATCCTCCTAAAACCCTTTTTTCCTCACCATGATGAGACTGCAGAGAAGGACTTGCGGTATATGTGAATGACTATATACTTAGGTTTAAACAGAAAGACTCATGATTCACAGTTATAGTTTTCTAGAGAATTTGGATTGGAGATATAGCAATCCACAACTGAATAAAAACATGCATAGGCTCTTCCTCTTCCACCAGCTCCTCTTCCTCCTCCCTTTTCCCCTTTCTATTCTTCTTTTCAAAATTATAATGAAAGCAGGGGGAGAGGATCACACAGAAAAAAAGACATTTGAGTGACAGTTAAGAAATCTGCAAGAGAACACTAAAATATGGTTATCCTTTTTCTATTATCAATAAATAATTCCAAAGGAGCAATAAATTCACACAATGTATATAATAAAAGACAATAAATTTTGCAAAAGAGGAAATGAACTGAAAAAGGTTTTAAGTGAAAAGTAGCAAGGAAAGAAATAATTCCTAGATCCTTGTGAGGTAGATTCCTATGAGGGCAATTAACATAAATCTACAAAAAAGATGGTTTCTTTCATTTTTCCTAGGAATAGACTTTTTGCCTGCATTATTCCGGTGTTACAGGGGAAGAGATAAAAATACACAGAGTTCCTCCCATTAGTATCAACAGGAATTCATCAAAACAGCATTCTAAATGTTACCTAGTGAGAAAGGAATAGAAGCATGGCTTAAAAGCTACATAAAAGAACAGCACTGTGGGATACTGGTTGGTATTGAACTTTAAAATCTATTAGGAGGACTTTGGACCAAGGCAAGTTTAGAAATATGAGCAGGGAGTGCTATAATAGTCTGCGTATAGTGCATGCTCAAGTTAGTACATTGTCCATAACCTGAGACTATGAATTACTAGTAAAGACTAAAATAAATGTTTGCTAGGGGAAAATAGATTAAAATGAGATGGAGAGTTTCAGATTTAAAAGAAGATACTTTTGAGAACTGTGCAGTCATTTTACAAGAATGCTGTTTCAGGGACCAATTCTCATACAGAGAAACACTGTCTTCATTAATTTAATTGGAACTAATAGCAATAGCAGTTAGACTTATATGCAGCTCCATAGTGCTTTACAGCATTCTCTAAGCGGTTTACAGAATTAGCATATTGCCTCCCCAAGAATTTGGGTCCTCATTTTACTGACCTCAGAAGAATGGAAGACTGAGTCAACCTTTAGCCAGTCAGGATCGAACTGCTGCCAGTTGGGAGAATTAGCCTGCAATACTGCATTCTAACCACTGTGCCACCATGGTTTACTAAGATGTACTAAGATGTAAGTAAGATGTATTAACATTTTCAAAATTACCATTTTTAAAATCAAGGAATAAGATTGTGTCATTTGGGGAAAGCTGAAATTATATGTTGTATTAATTGACAAAATTAGCAGACCAATTTACCATTTAACCTCATAAAATTAATCTGTTCCTGTATACTGAAACAGCTATATTCATATACGCAAAGTGCTTCTTGAAAATGTGGTAGAAATTGCCTAGGTAATGTATTTTAGTAAATACCAAATTATAAGAGAACATAACAAGTAAACAAAAGGCAGGGATGAGCAAAATCAGAGGCTTTTGTTACCTGTCTCTTCAAGCTGAAATGGAGAAAATGAATAGCAAGTATCTTCTATTGAGAAGGGAAGTAATGCAAGAACAGTTTTTCTCATTTATGTGTTTAAAATACATATGCACCACTTGTGCTTCACAATTTCCAGCAATATACAACCTCAAAATACATTTTTCACTTTTTAAAAATACTGTTTAAATATTTAGTGACAATACTAAAATATATTAATTTTAAACCAGCAACCATGGATTTTTCCCGCGGCCAGAGGATGGTAGAGACTGCAGGCACTCCGAGACTGTCGAGGTGGCCGGGACCACGGACTTATTCGAGGGCAGAGCTCTGGGCCCTGAGGGATGCCCCCCTCTCCCTCAGGTGGCCTCCAAGACTCTCTAAGACCTTTTGTGATGAGGGATCCTGGGATCCGGAGCGATGGTGGGGCCGAAGAAACCGGAGGAAATGTTCTAAACCTGTGATTAAATTTTTAATGGGATTTTTTAAGGGGTTGGAAGGATCCAGGGCGGGCGGGGGAGACAGCCCGCATGGATTTGGGGGCAGCCAGGCCGGCACGCGCACCTGGGGGGCCTCGGGGGTTCCTGTGTCGGGGTGGCAGACAGGGGGTGGGCAGCGGGGGGCTAATTTTATTAGCACGGTGACTGGGAGAGGTAGATATGCTGGGGGTAGAGGGCCATATCCGGTAAGGGGATCGCGCTCCCGATGTCTGCAAGCGGTAGCGCGCTCCGACCCTCATTACCCATCCTGCAGCCCTGGTTGTCCGGAATCTCAGGCCCTGAATACCCGGCTGTTGTTGTGCAATGCCAGGTCCGTGGTTAATAAGGCTCCCCTGATCCATGATCTGGTTCAGGAGGAGGCCGCGGACCTGGTAGGTGTCACCGAAACCTGGTTGGGCCCAGAGGGCGGTGTCCCTCTGGTTGAGATGTGCCCACCAGGTTTCCTTGCATTTCACCAGCCTAGGGCTCAGGGAAGGGGTGGTGGGGTAGCGGTGCTTATAAAGGAAGTCCTTTGTCCTAGGGAGGCCACTGTCCCTCAGACGGCTGGCTGTGAATCTCTATTTGTGAAGTGGGGGCAAGGGGTACAGATGGGTCTTTTGATGGCGTACCTGGCTCCCTGCCACGTCTCATCGGCCCTACCCGGACTCCTAGAGGTAATAGCCGGGCTGGCGGTTGAGACCCCTAGGCTTTTGGTCATGGGGGATTTCAACCTGCCATCGCTCGGTGAAACCTCGGGGTTGGTCCGGGAGTTCTTGGCTTCCATGACGGCCATGGACCTGACCCAGTTAGTTTCTGCCCCCACTCACATAGGAGGACACATGCTGGACCTGATTTTTGTCTCTGGGCAGTGGTTGAATGACTGTAATTGGGGGGATTTAGTTATTACACCCTTGTCATGGACAGATCATTCCCTCCTTAGGCTGGATTTCTGTTCCGCTACCCCCCACCGCAGGGAGGCGGAGCCACTTAGATGGTTCCGCCCCAGGCGCCTAATGGACCCGGATCGGTTCCAGAGGGAGCTTGGGCCATTTCCTGAATATCTGGCTCTCAGCTCGCCTGGAGACCTGGTGGCCACCTGGGATGGGTTGGCCGCCGGGGCCCTAGAGCGAGTTGTGCCTCCGCGACCTCTGACCCGGCACAGATCCCATTTGGCTCCGTGGTATACGGAGGAGCTATGGGAGATGAAGTGCCGGAAAAGACGTCTAGAGGGCATTTGGAGGGCGAGCCGTTCTGAGTCTGACCGAACACAGGTGAGATCTCATATTAAGACTTACCTTGTGGCGATAGGGGCGGCGAAATCTTCGTATTTCTCCGCCCTTATTGCATCAGCAGAAAATCGACCTGCCGCCCTGTTTAGAGTGACCCGCTCTCTACTTGAACCGAGAGCGCGGGATGACCTCTTGCAGGGTAGGGCAGAGGAGTTTTCCCGATTTCTGCATGATAAAATCGCTCAGATTCGGGAGGGGCTCGACTCCAATTGGATGGTCCCGGGGGAGGTGTCCGGGGCAGGTCTTGAGAGTGTTATCTGGGGGGAGTTCGATCCTGTGACCGCCGAGGGTGTGGACAGGTTGCTGGGGGGTCTGAATGCCACCACCTGTTTATTGGACCCGTGTCCTTCCTGGCTGGTTTCGGCCGCCAGGGAGACGACACGAGGCTGGCTCCAGGGGATTGTCAACGCTTCCTTGAGAGAGGGGGTGCTCCCTACCGCCTTGAAGGCGGCGGTGGTGCGCCCCCTCCTCAAGAAGCCTTCCCTGGACCCAGCTATTTTAAACAACTATCGTCCAGTCTCCAACCTTCCCTTCGTGGCGAAGGTTGTTGAGAGTGTGGTGGCACGTCAGCTCCCCCGGTACCTGGAGGAAGCTACTTACCTCGATCCGTTCCAATCGGGCTTCAGGCCTGGACATAGCACTGAGACGGCATTGGTCGCGTTGGTCGATGATCTCTGGAGGGCTCGTGACAGAGGGTTCTCCTCTGTCCTGGTCCTATTAGATCTCTCGGCGGCTTTTGATACTATCGACCATAGTATCTTATTGCGACGGTTGGGGGGGTTGGGGATTGGGGGAACCGTCCTTCGATGGTTCTCCTCCTTCCTCTCTGACCGTTCGCAATTCGTGTTGGCGGGGGGGGAGAGGTCCACCTCTAGGCCCCTGGTTTGTGGGGTGCCTCAGGGGTCGGTCCTTTCTCCCCTCCTGTTCAACATTTACATGAAGCCGCTGGGCGAGATCATCCGTGGTCTTGGAGTGAGGTGTCATCTGTATGCAGATGACACCCAGCTGTACATCTCCACTCCGGACCACCCCAACGATGCTGTGGGGGCTATGTCTAGGTGCCTGGAGGCCGTGAGGGACTGGATGGGCGGGAACAGGCTTCGGCTCAACCCATCCAAGACCGAGTGGCTGTGGTTTCCGGCGCCCCGATATAGCCAGCTGACACCTTCGCTGGCTATTGGGGGGGAAGCTTTGCCCCCCACAGAGAGGGCTCGCAACCTGGGAGTCCTCCTGGATGTACGGCTGTCGCTTGAACATCACATTGCGGCCGTCTCCAGGGGGGCGTTTCATCAGATCCGTCGGATCTACCGGTTGCGGCCCTTCCTGGATCGGGACGCCTTGCGCACGGTCACTCAGGCCCTTGTCACCTCTCGCCTGGACTATTGTAATGCCCTCTACATGGGGCTCCCTGCGGGGAGCATCCGGAGACTCCAGTTGGTGCAAAATGCAGCCGCGCGGGTGATTATGGGGGCGTCACGTAGCGCCCATGTGACGCCTCTCCTGCGCGAGCTGCATTGGTTGCCGGTGGCTCTCCGGGTTCGCTTTAAGGTTCTAGTTTTGACCTTTAGGGCGACCCATGGCATGGGACCAGGTTACCTTCAGGACCGCATTCTGCCAACGTTCTCCAACAGGCCGGTGCGTTCCCACAGGGAGGGTCTGCTCCGGGTGCCGTCGGCCGCTATGTGTCGTCTGGCGGCGCCAAGGAGTAGGGCCTTCTCTGTGGGTGCCCCCGCCCTCTGGAATGCTCTGCCACCAGAACTTCGTACCGGCACGGACCTGAGGGCCTTCAGGCGCGCGTTAAAGACCTGGCTCTTTGAGCAGGCCGGCCTGGGCTGAGATGATGATTTTAAATTTGATCTCCATTTTTAATTTTAAATTGGGTTTTAAGGGTGGGGGGGGTTTTTCCTAATTTTAGTATGCAGCCGATTTAAATTTAATTACTTTTTAACTTTTGTATTTTCTGTGGGGTTTTTAGATGAGCTGTTCACCGCCCTGAGTCCCTCGGGAGAAGGGCGGTATATAAATGCAATTAATAAATAAATAAATAAATAAATGAATGGTGGAGCAGCTTCACCATCTATTAAACCCCATGGCAAATAAAAGTGTATTTAACATTCAGCTGTACTTATGTTTCTCCACGTGAGCAATTTAAGATCTAGGGACTTCAGTTCCCAGAGTTCTTCAGTAGAGGATACTGGCTGAAGAATTCTGAGCACTGAAATCCACACATTTGCTGAGGTGGGGGGAAACATGAATTAAACTGTCATAAGATTGGCATATCATGTATCCAATCGGAGGAGGAGGATTCACAAGATATATGGTTGAATGAACATCTGAAGAATATAAAATAATTGCAGGGGAAGGCTTTGCTGTGAGTTGAAACTGTCAGAGAAATATGTATTTTGTCGGCTATCCTCATTCCTAATTTTTTATGGCTTTAAAGGGTCATACAATCTCAAAAAAGGTCAAACTTGGATAGAAAACCTCATAGAAGAGCTGAAATTGGTTCAAAAGAATTGTTCTACAAGATGAAAAGAAAACAATTCTTATCAAACCTTCAGGAGTAATCCTTTATCCAACTTGCTGACATTCCACTGACATTAGTGAGATTCACATTTCCAAAGAAGTAACTACAAAAAAAGCTATCCATGGCAGCTGTCACTTTGTAAAAAAAAAATGGAAATATGTCACTGTAAAAAACGGAAACACACAGAAAGACATCTGCAGTTACGTGGTTATTTTCAAAAAGGGAGACAAGAACTGCCAGGATGCTTCTATAAAATATTTGTACAATAATTATTTACAAGACAGTGATTACTTGAATCTGATTTTGCTCTAGCAATCAGGCAAAAAAGCTCCCTGCTTTGCACCTATTGGAATCTGATTCGGAGGGGGAAGCAGAGCAGCTTACAGGGAGTGGGAGTGTGGTTCCATTGGCTGTGGAAGAAACTGGGGAAGGGCAAAGTCCGGCTGGACAGAGCAGGGGAAAGGTAGAGATAGGGAGAGGGAATTCGGAGGAAGACCCAGGCCTACCCCCTCCTCATCCTAGGGCACGCAGGGAGGAACAGAGAAGGGAGCAAGGTGAGTTGTGTGGCTTACGGGAAAGGAAAGAGCCCTGATTCCCTTCTTTAGCTGCAGCTGGGAACACAGTGTTTAAAAAGGGAAGCTACACACAGCAAGTTGTTGGGAACAAATCATGAATTATCTGGTATAGTTGAGGCTTATCTGTGTTCCTGGTGTCTTCCCAAGTGTGTGTGTTTTGACTGTGCTTTCAAGTCTGCAATTCCTTCTCCTGCCCTGTCAAGTTATGTAATAACAAAAGAGATCCTGTAGATGGCGCATGCAGCACACTGCTGTGTCTAATACAGGGGCCTCTTTGCATGATCTCACTCCCTGTCCTGGGCTGGAAAGTCCCAGACTTGTACGTGATCTCACCTTGCTAACATCATCACTATTCTTAAAGATTGGTTGGGAGGTTTCACCAATCCTAATGCTGTATCTATTCTCCAATCCAAATGCTCTATCTATGTTACTCTTCCTTGCTTGTAAAAACAGTATAAAAGTAATAAACACTATGTGGTAGTCAGACATCTTTGCACACTGAAATGACTGGTTATTGAACTCCATCAGAGTTAATTACTGCAGCGTGGTTTGTTTGGATTTTTAGTTACAGTTTGTGTGTACTTCGTTTTCGGACTGAATTTCCTCCACTTAAAGGCTGTTCCTGGGAGAGTTTTTCTCCAGCCAAAGGTAACCTCGACATTGGGGGCAAAGTTGGAGATGACAAAGGGACTCTTCTTGCTTATTTGATTGTGTTGCTTTTGTGCCATACCCTGGTCATCACATTCCCCAAAACCTCTGCCGTGATAATGAATGCAGAGGTTTTACTGTTGAAATTTTTCTTAATCTAATTTACTAGTTATAACTTGAACTAATTAGTTCAGTCACTAATCTTTCAGTAAATGCTAAATGAAAAAAATGTTCATTGTAAAAATGGACTAAAACACTGTTGAGACTATCAAAACGAAAACATTCAGTTTTATAAATTAGAAGAAATGGATCGTGTTTTTCTGTTGCCAGCATACTTTATTTACAAAATAACTAAGAAACAAAGAAACAGCAGTACCATTCTACTAAGCAAGCTAAAAAAACTTAAAGAAAGATGAAGTAGAAGTAAAACTCCTCCCCTGCACACATGCACAGTAAAATAGAACGTCACAAGACACTTATATCTTGTTACTATGGAAATTTGATAACCAGTCCAGCTTATTTTGTAAACATCTGTGGCAAGCTCCTCAGACAAACAAAACAAATGCAGTGACAGAGACCACCTTTTGCATCTGCCTTCTCAGATCAAAGACAAGAGTAGAAGAGCTTTTCCATTATTCACTTCTCCTGCAGGGATCCTTACCATGTCAGGATCCCAGTTATCTATAAATCTCTCCTGAATTGCTTTGATAAGAAAGCAAAACACTATCCCAAAAGTCTAATAATAAAAATAGGCAAATAGGTCATCTATCACATCTGAATGGAGAGTCAAGGGAAGCAAATGATGAAAGCAACAATGCACATTGCACACCATTTGAAAGGGGAAGAGCTTGTGTTGCAATAATGCAATACTGTTTTCTTCATTTTGTTCACAGAGGTGGTTCCAGCTGGGGAGATGACCTTGGAATCCTAGTGGGTGACCATTTGAATATGAGCCAGCAGTGTGCAGCAACAGCCAAAAAAGCTAATACAATCCTGTGTTGAACAAACAGAGGCATAGAATCAAGATCACATGAAGTAGTAGTACCACATTATAAAACCCTAATAAGACTACACCTGGGATACTGCAACAAATTTTGGTCACCATACTACAAAAAAAAAATGTTGAGACTTTGGAAAAAGTTCAAAGAGCAACTAAGATGATCAAAGGCCTGGAGACTAAAACATGTGAAGAATGGCTGCAGGATATGGGTCTGGCTAGTCTAAATAAAAGAAGAATTAGGGGTGACATGATAGCAGTATTCCAATATTTGAGAAACAAGGAGAGAAGCAACCTGGAATTCGGGAGAAACTTCCTAACAGTGAGGAGAATTAACCAACGGAACAGCTTGCTTGAAGAAATTGTGGGCACTCCATCACTGGATGTTTTTAAGAAGAGTTTAGACAATCACTTATCTGAAATGGTATAGGTTCTCCTGCTGGCTGGACTAGAAGACCTTCAAAGTCCCTTCCAGCTCATTCTATTCTAAGTGGTTGTTAAAACAAGTGAGGAGGGACAATATAGTTGTGAACAACTGGATAGGTTTTATCAAAAGTCATTTATCCTGTGAAGTACTCCATCCTGAAGTTATGAATGTTTCCTGCCTCCACCATTTCTTTAGTTCATTTACTATGTCTCAGGCCCAGACTAAATTCATGACAGCATCTTTCTGCTTAACAAATGATTTATTGGCCATTTTAATTAACAAATTTAACAAAGGAGTTATTGGCCATTTTAATCAGGACTCTGGGATAACCTATTCCCCCACCCACCTTCTCCATAGATCAGTTTCAATTATTATTCCTTTTTGTAACAGTTAGTTTTCAAAAAGAAAAAAAAGTGATGTATTAAAGTCATTATCAGATATCCAGTCTTCCTTGTATAAGGATTAAAAATCAGTGGATTTTAAAATGAAGCTGTTGTTCTCTTGGCAATCATACTTGTCATTACCTTCTTGGGTTCTTTTAACCTAGAGTTTGAAGTTAAACTACACTGTGTGAAACCTTTTTACTTCATATGACTGGATAAATGATGGGATGGTGGGAAATTGCTCCAACCAATATAGATAAGAGCTCTCAAAGCAATATAAGAAGAAAATAATATTTTTAAATTATAGAAGCCAAATTTGCAGAGAGAGACAGAGAATAAAAGCTGATATCTTTTTTTACCTTGAAAAATAGTTGCTATTGTGTAGTCACAGGCTAACTAGAGAGTGCAATAAAATCTTTAGTGGGTTCCATCTAAGTATTTATCATTTAACAGATAATCAGAGTGGAAGGGACCTTGTAGGTCATCTAGTCCAACCCCCTGCCCAAGCGGGAGACCCTACACCATTTCTGACAAATGGCAGTCCAATCTCTTCTTGAAAGTCTCAAGTGATGGCGCTCCCACAACTTCCGAGGGCAAGCTTGGTTGATTGTTCTCACTATCAGAAAATTTCTCCTTATTTCCAGGTTAAATCTCTCCTTGTTCAGTTTCCATCCATTATTCCTTGTCTGGCCTACAGGCGCTTTAGAAAATAGCTTGACCCCTTCCTCCCTGTGGCAGCCCTCAAATATTGGAAGACCGCTATCATGTCTCCCCTGGTCCTTCTCTTTACTAGACTAGCCAAGCCCAGTTCCTGCAACCGTTCGTTGTATGTTTTAGCCTCCAGTCCCCTAATCATCCTGGTTGCTCTTGTTTGCATTTTTCTAGAGTCTCAACATCTTTTTTATAATGTTGTGACCAAAACTGGATGCAGTACTCTAGGTGTGGTCTTACTAAGGCTTTATAGAGTGGTATTAGTACTTCCTTGTTCTTGATTGTTTCCCTCTGTTAATACAACTTAGGATTGCATTAGCTTTTTTGGCTGCTGCTGCACACTGCTGGCTCATATTTAACTGGTTGTCCACTAAGACTCCAAGATCCTTCTCACAGTTACTGCTATTGAGCCTGATTTCACCCAGTCTATATGTTTACTTTTTAGTTTTCTTGCCTAAGTATAGGATTTTACTTTTCTCTACATTGAATTTCATTTTATTAGATATGGCCCAGTGTTCTAGTCTGTCAAGATCCATCTGGATCTTGAGCCTATCTTCTTGGGTATTAGCTATTCCTGCCAGCTTAGTATCATCTGCAACTTTGGTAAGTTCCCCTTCTATTCCCTCATCTAAGTCGTTAATGAAGATATTGACAGAATCTTGTGACACCCCATTGCTTACTTCCCTCCATGTAGACTTAGACCCAGTAAGGACTACTTGTTGAGTACGGTTTGCCAGCCAGTTGCGAATCAATCTAGTGGTGGTGCTATCTATTCCACTTTTTTCTAGCTTACTAAGAAGTAGGTTGTTGTCTACTTTGTCGAATACCTTGCTGAAATCTAAATATATTATGTCCACAGTATTCAGATTTGATTCCACTTAGCTTTTAAAAATCAACCAAGTTGACTATTACCCACCCAGAATTTCTAATTCTGCAGAAACAAACTCAGTTTTCGGTGTATCTGCTAAATTTTATCTAAGAAATTCATCTTCCTCTCTCTTGCCAGCCTCTGCCCCATATCCATTTTGCAGTGTGTTTTCCATACTGATATAACACAGATTCCTCTCTCCTGAACAAATTTACACCCATTTTCTGGCAATGTGATCATCAATGCAAATTGTAGAGGCAAGAACTGTAGGCTGTATATAGCAGCATAAATATGAAAGATCCATGAATATTCATTGAACATGTGTGGAAGACTACAAGTTAAAAGAAAATCTGGAAGGCAAATGAAGGTGAAGGTTGATATATGAAAAGTGGGCAATATAAATAAACAGTTTGAGAGTTTTAAATATGAACTAAAGGGAAATTGGTCTTTGGTATTTATTCTTCTTCATTAAATAGCAAATCAAGTACATTTTCAGCCAGCATATTTTTTTAAAAATAAAATTGCCTGCTCTATTTGAAATGATCCAGGTGATAACATTCCAGCTGAAACCTTGAAAAACACCCTTAAAACTCTTCCCTGTAAAGGATCCAAATATTACATGTCCAGTATGGCTAGAATTTTGCTTCTTTTATGTATAGCTTACAACCATCTCAGATTAAGTTGTTCCCACTCAACAAGTGATCCTTTCTTAGCCTGAACTACTGTTCCTCACAGGAGCTACTGGTGGTGAGCGGTGCTGGGAACAATCATTTAGGAATATTGCAAGGATGATAGGGACTCAAATTGAAGCTAAGAAATTATAATAAGCAATTATCAGGATGGGGGGACATCTAAATAGACAATATCAATAGCACTTAGACTTATATACTGCTTTACAGTGCTTTATAGCAATTTACAGAGTAAACATTACCCCCAACAATTGGGGATCTCATTTTACCAACTTCAGAAGGATGGAAGGGTGAGCCAACCTTGAGACCTGAACTGCCAAATTGCTGGCAGCCGGTGATCATCAGAAGTAGCCTGCAGTACTGCATTCTAACCACTGCTCACCTTGACAGAATGGGAGGAGAGGCAGCACAACTAAAGGGCCACACCTTTTGTACTTTGCCCATTTTTTAAAGGGATGATGTTTCAATTAATTGCCATAATTACCATGTTGCCTGTTTCCATATTCCCACCCAATATGTCTGATGAATAGCTGTGGTATCTGCAGTAGAACACGGTTTATCTGCTTAAAATTCCACTTGTAAAGAAGTCTCCTGTGAACGGTACCAAACTCTTACCATAATTATTGTGTGCCATAACCACCCACAAACACGTATACATCAGTTAAAAGAAATATGACCTAATTTAGTTATTGCCATTACTATAGATAGGAATCTATGTGAAGCACTGCAGGGTCAAGATTACATATCACCACTTTCTGAAAACCCCTTCACTGCTTTTCTTATGTTCCTGGAGCAAAGATCTAGGAATACGTGTAACCAGGTGCTGAAAATGCCCATCACAGATTAAAGTTCTGAAACTTGCAGTCTGGACCACAAGATGGACTTTGAGAAGAGGAACCTCCCAGCAGCTCAACACAGCCTGATCTACCATCAGATTTCTCAGCAACAACACAGGGAGAGCTCTTGCTCCAAAGAGCCCAACCCTCTGAGAACCCCATCTACTTACCTGTTTTGTAGCAGGTGTTGCTTCTGATCAAAGGCATCAGGCAACATGGGGATTTTTCAAGAAGGCTGGCCTGGGGAATTGGAACTGCTTAAAGAAAGGAAAGAGGAAGAGGAAAGCCAGTTCTGGCCACCCTGTCTTGAATCTTCTACAAACAAACCCAAACTCAGATCCCTCCCCCGTAACAGTAGTTCACAAGAAAGTAGAGTTCAACCTGACTTTCTTTTATCAGGTTGCCAAGTTTTTATTTTTTATTTATTTATTTTATTTTGTCAATTGCTTGCAAGATAATAGATATAAGTAAAAACATAGTTATGAATACATGGATACATATAAGAAAAATAAAAAAAGAAACAATAGGACAGGGATGGTAGGCGCGTTGGTGTGCTTATGCACGCCCCCTACAGACCTCTTAGGAAAGGGGTGAGGTCAATAGTAGACAGTCTAAGGTTAAAGTTTTTGGAGTTTGGGGAAGAAACCACAGAGTCAGGTAGAGTATTCCAGACATTGACCATTCTGTTGCTGAAGTCGTATTTCCTGCAATCAAGTTTGGTACGATTAATCTTGAGTTTGTATTTATTGTTTGCTCTTGTGTTGTTATGGTTGAAGCTGAAGTATTCATTGACAGGTAGGACATTGCAATGTATGATTTTATATACTATACTTAAATCGGATCGAAAACGGCGTAGTTCTAGGTTTTCTAGATCTAGAATTTCGAGTCTGGTGGCATAAGGTATTCTGCAACGAGTAGAGGAGTGGAGAACTCTTCTTGTGAAATATTTCTGGACATTCTCAACTGTGTTAATATCAGATACGTAATGTGGATTCCAGACTGATGAGCTGTATTCAAGTATTGGTCTAGCAAATGTTTTGTATGCTCTAGTTATTAGTGTAATATTACTAGAGAAAAAGCTACGTAAGATTAAGTTAACAACTCTTAACGCCTTTTTGGCTATGTAGTTACAGTGTACTCTAGCACATAGGTCATTTGAGATGAGTACTCCAAGATCCTTGACAGTGTTTGGATCATCAACAAGGTCTTGACTATTCAGCCTGTATTTTATTTTCTGATTTTTTTTTGCCAATATGTAGGACAGAGCATTTATTTGTTGAGATTTGAAGTTGCCATTTGTTTGACCATTCTGATACATAGTCAAGATCTTTTTGAAGGCTAGCAGTATTGTCTGTGGAGTTGAATTGCTTTACATCATCAGCAAAGAGAACACAGTTGTTCTTAATATGATCACAGAGGTCATTTATGTAGAGTATGAAAAGAGTTCGTCCTAGAACACTGCCTTGGGGGACACCACTGTTGACAGGTACAGAATTTGATAGGACGCTCCCAATTTTGACCATTTGTTGTCTGTTTGACAGGAATGCTTCTATCCAGTTATGCAGTTGTCCAGAGATACTGTAAGATTTTAGTTTTAGGAGTAGTTTGTTGTGTACCACTGAATCAAAGGCTTTACAGAAGTCTATGCAGATTGCATCTATTGCTTTGTCCTGATTGAGTTGTGTAGTCCATGTTTTTGCAGTATAAGAATTGCAGATTACATGATAGTTTTGTCCTGAAACCAGATTGTTTATTAGGGAGTAGGTTGTTTGTTTCTAAGTGGAGGACGATGGATTGGTTAATAATTGATTCCATAACTTTACAGGTGATGCAGCATAAAGAGATTGGTCTGTAATTTTCAACTAGGCTGGAGTCTCCCTTTTTGAAGATGGGGATGTCCGTGGCTTGTGACCATAGTTTTGGCAAGGAGCTGGTCATGAAAAATTTTTCAAAGATTATTCTTAGAGGTTCGGCTATGGCAGTGGATAGCTCTTTTAAGAAGTAGGCACATATTCCGTCCTGTCCAATAGATAGAGATGGTTTTAGATTGCGTAGTGCTTTTTAAACATTGTCTTCTGTAAAATGATATATATTAGATCATTGTAGTTGTCTGTGGTTCAACTGGGAAATACTGGGCATGATCTATTGCTGTTTATAAATACTGAGCCAAAGAATGTGTTAAAGAGGTTGGCTTTAATAGTGTCGTCGTTGCAGTCTTTAGCATTAGGTTCTTTCAGGGGTGGGATGAACCTTGAGTCTTTTAGTTTGCTGTTTATAAAATTGTAGAAAGCGCGGGTAGAATTGGTGCATAGAAGGTTTTCTTCTTGTTTAAATGTGATAATTGGTGCATTCAGTTTTTATCTGGTGGCATAAATTTTTGTATCAGCTTTTGAAGTTGGCAATGTGACCAGGTTTGCTGCCAGGAAAAAGTGGGGGGAGTAGAATTTAAAATCCAGGTAACTGAACAAGGGAAACTGCAGTTGTCATTTATTGGTAAGTTCATTAAGAATAAATTGTTTAAACTTCTTTTTCCTAGATTGCTTTCTGAAGGGTTAATGTCTCTTTTGCCAGATGAGACTGAAAAATTCAACTGCTTTTTCCTCTTCATGTTTTGAAACTTTTCTTCCCTTTTCTTTCTCAGCTACTCAGAATCATCAGAAAGATGACAAATAAGAAAACCAAATTCCTTTCTTAGGCACATAAAGATTAAAGGGAGAAAAAGATGGAGAGTAGACAGAGACTGTGTGATATAGGGTTGATCTATTGGACTAAGAGCAGGAAGATCAAACTCAAACCCACCCTTAGCCCTAGAAGCTCACCAGGGGACTTTGGGCCAGTCATGCTCTCTTAGTCCAACCAACTTCATAAGAAGATTATTGTGGGAAAAAGAAGAGGAGGACATAATACTTAAACTCCTATACATTTTTTATTTGATTTATCTAATCAATAAATGAAAATAAGAGAAATCAAGAAAAGGACCAAAAAAAAAGGGGAGGGGGTGGAATTTACTCAGCAAGGAATAAGAAAAAAAGGATTTGGTTTCATAAATTATTATCCTGGATTTGATCTTGAAAGAATGTCAGTCCAGTAAAAGCTCAAATATTCGTATTGGTGTTAATGAGGAACATGATGACTAAAGTAAAATGGCTCTTTTTCAGAACTTTTATAAGTACCGGTAGCTCAATTTCTCAGTACAGCTTTTTAAATTTAGTATCCTATGGCTAATGGTATACTAAATTTCTTCATTTTTGACTCAGTAGAAATTTTTGTGTCAACGTATAAAGAGGCTTCAGAGTTGCAGCCTTCAGACCAGTGGTGAGCTTCAAATTTTTTTACTACTGGTTCTGTGGGTGTGGCTTGGTGGGCATGGCAGGGGGAAGATACTGTAAAATCTCCAGTCAGAGGTGATATTTGCCAGTTCTCCAAATTACTCAAAATTTCCACTACCAGTTCTCCAGAACTGGTCAGAACCTGCTGGATCCCACCTCTGCTTCAGACTAATGAGACCCTTGATCCTTGAATGGAATGCCCCTCTAATTGCATAGTACTAGAAATCTTAAAAGCCGAGATATTTTATCCTAGGAGAATTTGCACTGAGCTGATTTTTCAGTACTTAATTCAACAAATATGAGAACTTGTATAACGCAACATCTCTATCAATTTTATTTTGTTTTTTGAGCAGCATAAAATCTGAAACAACTGAAAAGCAATTACAAAAATATGAAACATTTCTTGTAAGATAAAAACATCCTATATTGCTAAATGTTATGTATATAAGAGGTGTTCACTATAAATTTCCTAAGATTAAAAATCCATAAACTGAAAATTACAAGGGATTAAATCTATATATATTTCTTATTATATTTATACTATAAGATACATGTCATTATATCCTATAAGTCACCAAGAATCATTGACTAAGATGGACCGCTATAGAAATTGAATAAATAAATAAATAGAATAAATGAAAAACAAGCATAGAAATTATAAAGTTAAATAGGTAAATTGATAGACAATGTCTGAAAAACACTGTTAAATGTATTTGAGTAATATAAAATAATTGTACTCTTGCCATACCATAATCTTAGCCATAAAATAAGTTGGTTAAAATAATAACTACATATTGGTGAAAAAGACTTTAAGCAGAACATCCAAGCATCTTGGAACTGAGATATATAAATTGTTAATAAATAGAAATAATGTGGTAGTTCTAACCCAATTAATGCTTATTAGCTTCTGGGTTTTAATGTGGCTTAGATGCTATCCCACTGAACTTGGATACCCTGTAAGTACTGGAATAAGGAATAAACAGGCAGAGAATATGTTGCCATAGCAAGGCACCTTTATGGGAGTGCAGGAGAATATAGTAAGTGCAGGAGAATATATTTAATGTTTCTACTGGTCCATCACCACCAGGATGCTACAGACAATCTATTAAAGGAAACTTCCAATATCTTATTTCTAGCACAACTGAAGGAAAGTCAGGCAGAGAAACATGTCAAAGTGTACATCCTTTTATCTTTAGAAACATTGTTTTAACTCCTGTTTCACTTGTAAGAAAATTTGTGGTCTCACCAGATTAGGCTGATACTTTAGGTCCATTATGCATTATGATATGAATGTTCTGTCCTATATTCCCTACAAGTAAATAAACAGATAATCTAGATAAAGATCTTATCTTCAGTACAGGTGTGTGTTTATATCTTTGTGTTTATACATATGTATGTGTTTGCCTGTTTCAACTGTATGTTATTGTTAGTACACGTAATCCTACTGAGGGGAAGGATAGTCTGAACTGAAAGATAATTATTTAACAACAGAAAGTCATTTTCACACATGACGTCTATGAGATGAAGAAGCATTTCACTACTTAATATGCTAAAATTTCCATGGACAGCTGGATCAGTAAGAGTTACAGTAAAAGCACAAAAAGAGAATTATTTTCTTACGTGATTTCAGCAGTCTTCATCTAGCAGGATTCCTATGCCTGATAGTTAGCTTCATATTATTGCATTGGGAGCCTTTTCATGTAGAATGACTGATTTGGTAACCCTAATTACAAGAAGCCATATTAACATTTAATCCAAAGAATACACAAAAAAGCTTTCAATTGGATAAATAATAGCATTCATGGGATAGGTTTTGGAAAGAATCACTGCAATAGAAAGGGTTTAACAATTTACAAAATGAGTAATTTATTTTTGATTGAATAAGATATATAATACCACTGTCTTAACAAACATTGTCTTAATTTTCTGTTATTTCTCAGACTTCCAGTAATCAATGTGACAGTTCGTTTCTGAAATAATTAGCAAACCTGTACATAAATACAGTATAAGGTTCCTATTCTGGCTTCCTTGAACTTGTTATACTATGTACTAGAATTTTTCAGTCTATTACACATCTCATATATACATACTGAGAGGTATATATGTCCATAAGCCTTCTTGCAGGCACCAAAATACTCTTTTTTGTTATATATAAAGCTGTTATCACAATCTTCACGGGGTAAACCTTAACTCTGAGCTAGTGTTAGAGATTATTTACCTCATAAATGGCATCTATCAACTTCCAGCAGTGTAGCCAACTATTCAAATAATTGCATGAATTCAGAGGAGAAAAATGTAATCCCTTCCAAACATACCCTAGCTGCATCCAACTCAGAAGATAATTTACATTGTTAATAAGACATATGGCAGAGTTCCAAAGTGTTGCCTCATACTAAATATAGGCAAATGAGGTATTTTGTAAGCATTCTATATCATTCTGATATAATTTTATACATGATTGCAAAGCAGAATTTAGGCAGCTAATATGTCATTGTGGTAAATTGACTGTGACAATTTGCCTTTTTTTCTCTCCCTCCCCAGCCCACCTCCCCCCAGTGAATAGCCAGGAGATTTTTAAAAATTAAAAGATTTTCAACCTTTTTTCCTGCATTTCAATGCTATTTGGCTTTGTAGAAAGGCAGCATGACAGTGCATTCTGCAGAATGAGTCAACAATTAGATTAGCGCTAGGACAATTGGCCACTTGCCTCTCTCAAAACTTAAAAATAAGGGACACATCATTCATCTATCTATCTACTTGATGGGTACAGCTTGCCTTTAACTGAACCTTTCTAAAGGCAGAAATATATAAAACATCCATTATACATCCAGATTTGTAAAGTAAGAAATTATCTACAAAATGAGTTTCATATTTTCAGAATGTCATTAAATAGAAATTGATTGTGATGCAATTGTGAAGTGTCTGTTAATAATTGGAAGATTTATATCTCACAAAAAATCGCCAAATCTTCTGCATGACCTTTTGGCAATCATTATTGATCAGATACTATCTACCATTCAAGAATGTGGTGCAGGGAAGAGGTTGTGATTGGAGAACTGTGTGCATCGTGTTGACTTCAGAGTATTAAAGATTCAATAAACAAATGCCTGCTTGATTTATTATTTACATTCATAAGAGGCTTACAAAAGCAGTGTCTCCAAACTGCATAAATAACCGGAAATAATGCAGTGGATAAAATAGAAACTCAGAGAAGGGCCTTTTACAGGATCCATATTGCAATCTTGCAATTAAACAGTTAAACCTTTGTCATCTCTTGTTTAGATTACCATTCTGCATGGGGCTGCCCTTGAAGATCACTTGGAAACTTCAGCTGTTGCAAAATGTGTGTTCCATGGTTGGTTTTATTACCACCATGTCACACTTCTGCTATGGGAACAGCTCTATTGGTTTGTTCCGGGATGCAATTCAAGCTCCTGGTGATTATCTACAATGGGCTACAGTTTTCAGCCTCGATATTTTCAAAACTACCTATCCCAGGCAGAATTTGCCTATCCACAATGGTTAAACCACAAATGTGTGCTGAAGGTTCCCACCTATTGAGAAAAACCCAGCAGGAAAGGCCACAGTGGCAGACAATATTTGAGGAGAGCAGTGGTGGGATTCAAAATTTTTTATTTATTTATTTATTGTATTTTTATACCGCTCCCTCTCCCAAAGGGACTCGGGGCGGTGTACAGTCTAAACATATAAAGATACAGTCAACAGTAACAGTAATTAATTCAGAATTGAATATAGATAGATGAAAATAGGATAAATGAGTAAAATAAGTAAGTAAGTAAATGATTGAGTCCCGTCAAATAGAATTAAAAGTCTTATTTGAATCTAAAATTTAAAAATCTCAGAAAACCTTTAATTGGCTAGGCCGGCCTGCTTAAAAAGTAAGGTCTTGACTGCACGCCGGAAGGTTAGGATGTCCGATGTGTCTCGTATCTCCGGGGGGAGATAGTTCCAAAGGGAGGGGGCTCCCACAGAGAAAGCACGTAATCTCGGGGTCGCCAGCCGACAACGATCAGGTGGCGGTATCCCAAGCAGGGCGACCCTGTGGGAGCGTACTGGGCGGCGGGAGGTTGTTTGTGGCAGAAGGCGGTCCCGTAAGTAGCCAGGTCCCGAGCCATGGAGCACTTTAAATACTAATAGTACCACCTTGAATCGAATCCGGAAGGCCACAGGAAGCCAGTGCAGTCTGCGGAGAAGTGGTGTTATGTGGGTGTCCTTGGGGGCGCCCATAATCATCCGTGCGGCTGCATTCTGGACTAACTGTAACCTCCGGAGACTCTTCAAGGGGAGCCCCATGTAGAGAGTGTTGCAGTAGTCCAAGCGGGAGATAACGAGGGCGGAAGTGACTGTGCGAAGTGCGTCCAGATCCAGAAAGGGCCGCAACTGGTAGATCAAACGAATCTTATAAAAAGCCCCCCTGGCGACGGCTGCAATATGTTCTTCCAAAGACAGCCGTACATCCAGGAGGACACCCAAATTGCGCGCTCTTTCCACAGGGGTCAGTACCTCTCCCCCTATGGTCAGCGAGGGAACAAGCTGACTGTATTTGGGAGCAGGAAACCACAGCCACTCGGTTTTGGTCGGGTTGAGACGAAGCCTGTTATGACCCATCCAACCCCGCACGGCCTCCAGACATCGGGTCATCACTTCGACGGCTTCGTTGGGGTGGTCTGGGGTGGAGATGTATAGCTGAGTATCATCAGCGTATTGATGGAATTCCACCCCAAAGCCACGGATGATCTCACCTAGCGGCTTCACATAAATGTTGAACAATAGGGGCGAGAGTACCAATCCCTGAGGCACCCCATAAAGTAGGGGCCTTGGGGTCGATCTCTGTCCCCCTGTCAACACAAATTGCGAACGGTCGGAGAGGAAGGAGGAGAACCATCATAGGACGGTGCCTCCAATCCCCAACCCCTCCAATCGCTGCAATAAGATACTGTGGTCGACAGTATCAAAAGCCGCTGACAGATCTAACAGCACCAGGACAGAGGAACAACCTCTGTCTCGTGCCCTCCAGAGATCATCCATCAACGCGACCAATGCCGTCTCTGTGCTGTGCCCGGGTCTGAAGCCCGATTGGAGGGGGTCGAGATAACTCGTTTCATCCAGGTACTGCGGGAACTGACGTGCCACCACAGTCTCTACAACCTTTGCAACAAAGCGAAGGTTGGAGACAGGACGGTAATTTGATAACAGTGCTGGATCCAGGGACGGTTTCTTGAGGAGAGGTCGTACCACTGCCTCCTTCAAGGAGGCGGGTAGAAACCCCTCTTTCAAGGAAGCGTTTATAATGCCCTGGAGCCAGCCTCGAGTCACCTCTCGGGTGACCAAGACCAGCCAGGAGGGACACGGGTCCAACAAACAGGTAGTAGCATTCAGTCCCTTCAGTATTCTGTCCACGTCCTCTATGGTAACAGGATCGAACTCAACCCAGTTGACCTCGCCAATATCCACCCCCGCCTTCCCGCCCGGAGATGCCCAGTCGGAGTCCAGTTCATTTCGAATCTGAGTGATTTTGTCCTGCAGAAACTTAGAAAATTCTTCAGCTCGTCCCTGTAAGGGATCTTCCCGTGTCTCTACCTCCAAGAGGGAGCGGGTCACCCTGAACAGTGCAGCTGGGCGGTTTTCTGCAGACGCAATAAGGGTGGAGAGGTAGGTCTTCCTCGCCATCCTCATCGCCACTAAATACGTCTTAATATAGGAACGTAATAGTGTTCGGTCAGATTCAGAGCGGCTGGCCTTCCAACTGCTCTCTAGGCGTCTTTTCCGGCGCTTCATCTCCCTTAGCTCCTCGGAGAACCAAGGAGCCACTTGGGATCGGTGCCGGGTCAGAGGCCGCAAGGGCACGACTCGGTCTAGGGCCCCAGCAGCCACCTTTTCCCAGGTGGTAGCCAGGTCTTCGACCGAGTCGTGTGTGTGAGCTTCGGGAAGTGGCCCAAGCTCCATCAGGAACCTATCTGGGTCCATCAGGCGCCTGGGGCGGTACCATTTTAATGGTCCTGCCTCCCTGCGGTCGGGGTGTGCGGAACGGAAGTCGAGCCTTAGGAGTAAGTGATCTGACCATGACAGTGGTTCTAAAGCTGTATCCTCTATACCCAGATCACTTTGCCACTGGTCGGAGACAAAAACTAAATCCAGGGTGTGACCTCCCATGTGAGTAGGGTCCCGAATTAGTTGGGTCAGGCCCAAGGCTGTCATGGAAGCCATGAACTCTTGAGCAGTCCCCGAGGTACCGCCTGCAGAGGGTAGGTTGAAGTTCCCCATGACCATGAGCCTGGGGGTCTCAACCGCTATGCCGGCTATAACCTCGAGGAGCTCAAGCAGGGCAGATGATGCATGGCAGGGAGCCAGGTATGCGATCAACAAGCCCATCTGTACCTTGGAGCCGAACTTCACGAAAAGAGATTCACACCCGGTCGTCTGAGAGACAGTGGACTCCCTCGGACATAGATCTTCCTTAATAATCATCGCAACACCCCCACCCCTTCCCTGGGCCCTTGGCCGATGAAAGACCCGAAACCCGGCTGGGCACATATCTACAAGAGGGACTCCTCCCTCTGGGCCCAGTTCTGTGGGCGTAGCTTAGTAGGCATAGGTTGGTGGGCATGGCTTGGTGGGTATGGCAGGGGAATGATACTGTAAAATCGCCATTCCCTCCCCGCTCCTGGGGGAAGGCTACTGCAAAATCCCATTCCCTCCCCACCCCACTAACCTGCTTTCCAGCTCCGTTCTCCTGTGCAGGGCAACAAAAGAAGACCCAGCCGATCAGCTAAGACCCGGGAGGCAGAGAATAGATGGGGGCAGGGCTAATCAGAGGTGGTATTTGCCAGTTCTCCAAGCTACTCAAAATTTTCGCTACCGGTTCTCCAGAACTGGTCAAAGCCTGCTGAATACCACCTCTGGAGGAGAGGATTTCTCACTCTTGTGAACAACTAGACTCTGAGGCATCAGTGGCCTATATTTCCATGGCAATCTAGAAAGATGGGGCTTTTCCAAAAAGTTTTTGGAAATTGGTTTAAATATGAAGGTGACAATGACACCGGGAAATAATCTTATTTTCTTACTTGCTTGCTGATTATTGTATTTCCTATATGATTTATTGCATTTATCATTAATTCTAATTCTATAATTCTGTCATGGTGCTGATAGAACCCACTGGGGAGCCCTGTGCTGTGAAGCCTACCATTAACTTTGAAGACAGACACCGCCAAAACCTGATGGAAAACATGAGCAGTGTCACAGAATAATATTCACAGTTAAGTAATAAATATTTCCAGTGTTCCCATAGACTCTGCACTTCCAGATTGGGACTGCAGAGCCATCTCTGTATTCATAGATGATCTGCATAACACAGTGCTTTCTTCAAATCCAAAGGCCTACCTATTATATAATTTATTAACTTAAGAGTCTGAAATAGTGTAAAACTTGTGAATGAATACATATTTAAAATACTGAAATTAATTGCTGGGGGGTAAATAAAATCACTGTTTAACTGCACCTCCCACAGATTTTTCAGGTTTAATTGTTGATCACCATGATTTATCATGCTTTGCAGAATAACATTTTAAACACTTTTTACAGTTTCTTCAGTAATAATCTTCACTTACCAACCATTCATTGCAATATGACCAAAAAAAGAGAAGACTAATGATACATCTTGAAGTTGCAACCATCACAGCATCTCTGTGATCTCACGATCACAATTTGGGTGTTTGCAATCAGTTTATGATGGTTGCAATATCCTGTTGTAGAAAGTTAGCACTCACCCCTCTCCTAGAAGAATGAAATATTTTGAGAAATATTAAAAAGATAGAACATTATATTTCCCTGGTTGAGAAAAAGAGAAGCATGCTCTTGGAGACAGAAAGCAGTCCACAAGTCTTTCTTAAACCCCCAGCAGATACTTTGTGCCCATTGAGAAAGATTGGGCCAGCCTATCTACAAAACAAAAGACCTCCAGTTCCAGGATGATGAGATTAAGACAGACATAATAGGATTAACCCTCTACCATCTAGCAGCAGAGCTCAGCACATTGCACAATCTCCTGGGAATAGTGCATCACCGTCCAAGCTTCAATCAAACTTAGCTCAGACAACCTACAGAGCCATCTATGACCCCTACAACAACCAACAGAATACATGTTCTTGCACAGGAACAGGAAGCTCAAGTTCAAAACACAAGAGAAGGTATAAATATCTCCCACTCTCAACTCCATGTGGTCAGCTACCCAGAATCACATGTGCTTGGTGCTTCTGTTCATCATTAAACCATCTTTCCAGTCAGCCTCCATGTTTCCAATATCTTTCTCCCAGTTTGGAACTGAATCAGAAGGATATTTCTTCCAACACTGTAGTCACGCAATTAATACTTTTATTTTTCTTATATGTATCCATGTATTCATAACTATGTTTTTACTTATACCTATTATCTTGTCAGCAATTGACAAACCAAATAAAATAAAAATAAATAAATAAACATTTGTGACTTTCACAGCCAGCTTCTGACAGTCAATGGCAAAGTTAATGGGGAAGTTGGCAGGTATTCATAATTTGCAGTCACAAGATACTGCACTTAATCACACATTCTGATACACTTAACTTTAACTGGAACTGATTTTGTAAGTGGGCTTGGCCCCAGGGCATTTCACTTTATGACTACATTGCCAGTCCCAACTGCAGCCATTAAGTGTGGATTACTTGTACAGTGACTTTAGCAATTACTCTTTTGGTATTTTAGGCCTGTCTTTCAGGCAAATATTCAACTGCCTTTCAATAGCCTTCTTGTCAAACAATGAAGGGGTGTATGTAGGCTCATCTCCTCCAGCCAAACAAATTTTACTATGTATTATTAATCGAAATTTCCAGTCTATGTCCAGATTACTTGATTTAAAAAAAACCCAATGAGATTTCAAGATCAAAATGAATCAGTGTGTTTACATGCTCTGGTGAATGCTTATATCTTTGAGGAGAATTTACTAGTCTAAAGCTTCAAAATAAATTCAATAAACAGAAAAACAAGACAAATGACAGTCCATCTCAGATAGTTAGATTACCAACAGCTGAATTACATTTTTTCTATTTATAATCAATAAATGACAAACTAAGCAAGCATCATATCAATAACAATTGCTCACTGTCAGATGCTGCTGGATCTCACAGTAGATGTCCACATTACAAATATTTGGGAAATGTCACATAAATTGAATCCCTGAGTCTAATTTCTTCAGCCTTGAAGGTCTTTATGGTAAGTAAACATAGCTGTAATTGGAGTGCCTCTCCACTAAGTTTTCCCCAATTTGATGTCCTGCAATTATATGAGGCCATGGCACTAATTAACATTTCATAATTTTATTTTATTAAATTTATAAGAATGCCCAATTCTGCAAAGACTCTGAGTGGCATACAGCTAAAGCAATTCTAAAATACAGTTTAAAACCCAAAGGTCCGGATGAAGAAAAATAATTGATCATATACAGGCCCTCTTATCTGTTCTAATCAAAACCCTGGGGAAAGAGTCAAGTCTTCAAAGCTCTCTTAAACATGGCCAGTGTAGGGGCCATGTGTATCTCAACTTAGAAATGAGAAATTTCCTGACAGTGAAAACAATTAATCAATGGAACGGCTTGCCTTCAGAAGTTGTGGGTACTCCATCACCAGAGGTTTTTAGCAAAAAACTGGACAACCATTTATCTGAAATGGTATACAGCATGGGTGTCAAACTTGTGACATCACATTGCCATCATATGACATATCGTGACATTTTCCCCCTTCACATAGCTGGGGCATGGCCTGTACATGATGCAGCAGGCCCGTGGACTGCCAGTTTGACACCCCTGGTATAGGGATTGGACTAAAAGACCTCCAAAGTCTTTCCCAACTCTGTTCATTACTCTAAGGGTATGGAATTCCAGAGGACTGGAGCTGCGACAGAGAAGGCATACTTCCTAGAATCTGTCAGGTGGGACTGCTTAAAGGATGGCTCTGGAGCATCTGACTCTGCCCAATCATACAACCAGGCAGAAACCACAGAAGACAGTCCTTTAGCTCAGTAGTTCTCCATCTGGAGGTCCCAGCAGTTTTCAGGGGGAGTTACATATGAAAAACATGTAACAGGGACTACTAGAAAAAAAATGTATTACACAACAAATATTGTCTTGATGTGGAAAATATTTAACACTGAAAGCCAACACTGACAGGGCAAGCCACCAGAATATAAACTGACAGCAAACTGCATTCCTTACTAGCATTGATGATGTTACCTAGTTGGGTAATGAAACGTCTGCAAGAAAACAAGCAAGCTCAGAGAGCCACTAAGGAGAGCTCAAAATTTATAAGTTATTGACCCATATCCAGTAAAGGAGGCCATGAGCAAAAAGAAAGAAAAGGTTGAGAAACACTGCTTTAGAAAACTAGGCCCTATATCATAAAGGGTTTTATAGGAATGAACAACACTTGGAATTACGTTTGGAAGCCTTGGAGCTTGGAGCAAAGATACTTCGTGGACCTGACTGGGCATACCCATAATGCAATAGTGGCGAATATCTGTGGCTTGGTTGTAGGATGAGGGTGAAGGTTCATTCTCTGAGCTTTTGGGTTCTCCCACAACCCAAAACTGAACCTTCACCTTCATGCCCATAATGGCTGGTGGCATCTTATTATGGGCCAGTTCAGCTTCCAAGTGGTTCAAGAGCCACTGTATGCCCCATTTATTGCAAGAGTTTATGCTGGACAGTAACAAAAGCATGAGTGATTGTCTGAACAGCTTCCCGATCTAGGTAAAGGTGCAACTGGTACAGAAATATTGATTTTGCAGGGACTGTAAGCCCCCAAAAACCCCTAAATTGCAAACTAATCACAGACCTGTACACATTAGAAAAGTACAATGCCATTTAGAACAAAAGACAAAATGTTGTGGCTGGGGATTATTGGATTTGTAAATCCCTAGATTGGAAAAGGAGCTATAGATTATCGTGGTATCTAGTGTTTTTATTGAAATTCTACTTAACTTATGCTCATATTCCGACACTTTTTTCCAAATAAAATGACATATTAAAAACAACACTGGATGTAATGTCAAATATAACAGACAGTTTTCTAAGAATGCCTTCCACTTGTATGTCTCTGTTCAATCAGCATTGTCTTAAAGTTTTAATAAAATCCCATTGGTTTAGGATCTGTTCTGTTATGCTTCCAGTGTATAGATTTTTGTTCTTTGTAAAAATACTTTTATTGACTGATCTCTAGTTTCTTTCATGACAAATAAATTTATCATGATAGCACAATTGGTCCCAAAGCTAAACTTGAGATCTACAAACATTTTTTTTTTTTGCTTTTTAGGTTAGGGAAATAGGAATATCAGCTAATCATAAAGTGTTTATAGCTATTCTCACAAAGTTGCTGCTATGCAACACTCACACGATTTACCGAGATATCAATACACTATAATGCTGCTTTCAGCGGCTACATTCTGGAAATATTGATCTGATGCTATGGTGAACAGAAGGCTTTTTAGATTTGTCATGGTGTTTGTTAATAATTGTAAACATTTTTTTAAATCAAATTCTTTAGCAATCGCCATGGTGTGAATCACTCTGAAGCAATGATTCAGCTATTGGCTACCTCAGAATAAGCAATGAAGGTCCATTGTGAGCACCACACTTGCAGCCATTGAAACAGCATGCTGAAAGCATCTGAGATCTGCAAATTTTAGGAATAATCTGCAATGATAACACATGTGAAACAATATGGTATATGACAGGGATGAGAGCTAGTTAGATATAAATTGCATTGCATGACAGAAACCTGCAGAATTTTAAGTGGAACAGACATTGCATGGGATAGTTCCACTTTTTTGTAGAAGAGTCCAGAGCAGGGGTGAGATTCAAATGTTTTAACAACTGGTTCTGTGGGCATGGCTTAGTTGGTGGGCGTGGCTTAGTGGTCATGTTATTGGCTAGGCTTGGCCAACTCGACATCACTCACATCGGGGCATGCATCTCCTCGCTTGGCCTCTTGTGTCTGTGGGGATGTTGCAACAGTTTCTAAGTGTGAAAAACAGTCATAAGTCACTTTTTCAGTGCCATTGTAACTTTAAATGGTCACTCCATGCAAGGAAAGTACCAGCAAAGGAGGGGGAGAAAAACTCCAAAGAAGTTCCAGAGACAGGAAGTCTAGTACTGCCAAGAATGTAATAAGGGTTAACGGAGAGGCAGTTTCTGTAAGCAACACCAGAATGTTTCCTTCCTGCCTTCCTTACAGGATTAGGCCAGTAATTTCTTCTAACAACTGGTTCTCCAAACTGCTTAGAATGTTAACAACCGGTTCTAGTGAATAGGTGTGAACTGGTAGAATCCCACCCCTGGTCCAGAGGCACAGAGCACTATTATGGTTGGAGACCTCTCCTGTTGCAGAACATCTAAGTGTCTTATTGTGAGTTACCACTCCATCACGTCTGCTGGATCTGCCTTCTTGACCATTGAACTGTTGATCAGTCTCCTCAGCTCAATCTACCAAGGCCAGACTTTACACACTGGGGTGAAGAAATCTCCTATTTTTCTGAGAGTCAAACACCTGTTGGTTACTTTCATCTGATTTGACTCATCTGCAAGACAATTTATAGAAATATAGCCAATATTATAGCTACTTGGAGCCACAGATGAGAACTGAGTGCCAATTAGAAGCCAAAGGTGAATGAAGAGTGCTAAAAAGCACACAAGGGTGCCCCCCACCCTTGGAGGTGCTATTCCTCACTGAACACTCTGAACATAGGAAATGATATACCACAACACCTATCATCTTCAATCTTTGGGAATTTTTTTCAAATCAATAGAAAATGTGCTCACAACCTTCATAGTACATTTGTGCATTGTAGAGGCAGAGTGTCTACATGTGTTCTATGCAATACATAGGCAGCAATTTAAGAACTCCATTACTGGTCAAGCTTGATTGGAAAGTTCTATAGCAGGGGTGTCAAACTGGTGGCTGCAGGACGGATGCGTCACATGCAGGCCACACCCAGCCCAGCTTCACGGATGGGAAAATGTCACAAAGCATCACGTGATAGCAACATGATGCGGTGAGTTTGACACCCATGTTCTATAGCAGTGATGGCTAACCTTTCCGTCCTCACATGCCAAAAGTGTGTGTGCATGCATGCACGTGTGCCAACACCCATAAGCCAATGCATGTGGGGGGCCCACACCCCCTGTACGTGCACACGTGACCCCCCCATGCATCCCACATGTTTCTGTGCACGTGTGCATGGCCCCCCTGTGCCTTTCTGTGCATGTGCATGCATCTCCCATGTGCCCCCCGCCCCCCACATGCACAGTAGCTACCCGATGATCAGCTGGTGGGTGGGAGGCAGGCGTGCATGCACAGTGGACCTGTTCCGGGGTGACGGCTCACGTGCTGGCGAAGGTGGCTCTGCATGCCACTTCCAGCCATAGGTTCACAATCATAGTTCTATAGGAAGGAAGGAAGGTGACCCTGATAGAAATATGCAAGAATGGTTACCTAGATGTCTATAGAGATTCTCAATCATCCAGATCATGGTTGTCCAAAAAGTGCTTTTCCAAAGGCAACTGGACTTTCTTAGTTTTTTTCCTTGAAAATATGGAGCTTTTCATCCAAGAAGTGAACTGAAGAAGCTTCTTGGATGAGAACCGAAATATTTTCCATGAAAAAAAAACAAGAAAGTCCAACTGCCTTTTGAAGAAACACCTTCACAACAACTGTTATCCAGATAAAGAGAGCTGAAACAGTCTATAATTCCTGGCAAATAAGACAATATCTGCAAGCCGTTCAGGCAAATATCTACTTGATTCACTGGAGTATAAGAAGAAAGGGAGCTGTAAGGCAATCACAGTTGCAAGATTTGTTTATTATACTCTAACCTCAAAAAATATAGTTTTGGTCTCCCTGGGGAGCTGATTTTCTAACCTGATCCTAGTAGGGCTGACAGATTACGACATTCTTGATCCTATGAAATACTGCAAGTGGAGAAGTCTAGAATTGTGAATGCATTTCTAGTCTACGCGGATTTCTAGTCTACACAGTACTTATTCGTCCAGATTGGCATAGTCAAGTGCAAGAATAACCATTTCCCAGAAAGTAAATTAATGACGGCCAACTTACCAATTAATTTATGTCATCTAAAGAACATTGTAAAAATCATCATAATGAAATTCAATAGGGCAGGTAACCTGTTGAGAAATGAGGGGGGATGTCTGTGGACACTTGAAATGAGGGGGGATGTCTGTAAGCACCAGATGCCCACAAAGGAGACTAATTCTGCATCAACTGGAGTTATACCCCGCTACTAACTTTTCTTGTCGATATGGGAGGCCAACTTGAAAGAAGCAGAACCAGAACAGATTTTTTTCCATTTTCTCTGTGAGAAATGTCATTGCCTGGCTTTATGATTAAGTGGAGAAGAAGAATATAGTAGAACTTTCACTGCCTTCTCTCTCATACTTAAAACCTGTCACATAAAAAGAACATTTTTTCTGTGTTTACTTGGAACCTCCTGGGGCTGAAAATGAAAAAATACTAATTATATTTTCTTTTTTTTATTTTCACTTTTAATTCATTGCAAGAGTGCATTCTTCTCCTCACATTCCAGAATCAAAGAAGTCATAGTCTGGGCTGCTATGATGTGATTAATATGTATGCAAAATTCACAAACATGAGCATTTCCATACTGAAAAGGTTGCAAAGAGACTATGTTTGATATGCATACTTTATTATTATTTGACTCCATATTTCTGTCTAATTTCATTTTAAATTATATTAAAATTGAATGTAAAAAGTCCTTTTGCCAAACATTTCTGTATAATTTTGTGGTTTGTGTGTGTGTGTGAGAGACGGAGGGAGGGAGGGAAGGAGTGGGGAGGAGAGAGAGAGAGAGAGAGAAAGAGAGAGATCTTTGATGCATTTATGTTATACAGATAACTCAGAATTTGGACCTCTTCTTATTTTGGGCTAAGGAATTAGAAAATAATCTCTTCATTGGTATTCAAAGAACAAAACAAAACATTTGTGCATCTTCTGCATTGAAAACAGTCTCTGGAGCCAACTGAGGAGCTTCATTCAGTACTTTTCTCTTTCATATTTCCTGGACCATCAACAGAGTCCTTGCCCAGCGCTTTCATGGATTTTCTTCTTCAAAGGAGAACCCAAGAAAAGTGGCCCCATTTTGTCATATAGGCACTTTGTTTTCCAGTCTTCTAAGTGCTCTAAATCGGTTAGTTTCTGAAATTGATTGAAGTATAGCATCCTCAAAACCCTGCCTCCAAAGTATTCTTTATTTATCAATCTTCACTAATATCCACTGAGCCCAGCACATAGGGATAATGCTAGTCCAACATCTTATTGAATATTGCAGACTGTAGCTGCAGTTTAAGAGCATCTGTTCTTCCTACTTTCTATCCATTGTAGGTCCCTTCTGATATTAGGAATAGCAATAATGAGGAACTACCTCTTCATTCCTCTCGTGGTTTCCTTGTTTTCACTTGATTGAAAGACATTTAGACTGTTTTTCTAATCTGAATGTGTTAATATGCTATACAAAACTTTTAGTGGATGGGCTGTGGTAACAATATGTTGGTCTGCAAGACAACTTCAAGGAGACAGATTCCAAATTATATAGATAAAGTGTCTATGAGATAAGATGTTGGACTATCAATGGAGAATAGAATAGAATAGAATAGAATAGAATAGAATAGAATAGAATAGAATAGAATAGAATAGAATAGAATAGAACAGGGGTCGCCAACATTTTGGACATCAGGGACCACCAAACTCATAATTTTAGATCCCAGGGACCACTAATCAGTTCTGTGGGCATGGTCTAATTTGTGGTTGTGGCTTGGTGGTCATGTGACTGGCTGGGCATGGCTTGTATGTAAATATTATAAATATTTATATAAATATTGAATTTTTTTATAAAAAAGAGCAACTTTTACCCAAAATCAGGCAAAGCAGGCAGATTGAGTTGCTCACAGAATCATTCAGTGATCTATCTATCTGCCATCGGCTAGCTCAGTCTCTCAAATTTACTTGCCGTGAGTCTGCACTGAATTTGCTTGCAAGCAAACCTTCAGTCCTAAGGGAGGTTCGGCTGTGCTGAGCCGTAGATCTAAAGACTAGCTAGAAAGCAAGAAATCCAACCATTTCCTGCTTCCTAGCTAATCTAAATCTCCTGGCACAGCAGAACAGATGATGGTCGGAAAAGGAAAAATAGCAATTTAGCAGGCAAGTTTACCGGGTAAGAAGTGAGTGGGCAGGGAGGGTTCCCGCGGGCCATGTGGGCAGCGCAGCCTTGTGTTTCTGCGCAGCCTGGATTAATTGCTTTTTGGGGGTGCTCTGGGAGTGAGATTTCTCTGCGGCCCACCAAAATTTTCTCACAGCCCACCAGTGGGCCGCAGCCCATCGGTTGGCAACTGCTAGAATAGAATACTTTATTGGCCACGTGTGATTGGACACCCAAGGAATTTATCTTGATGTAAATACTCTCAGTATACATAAATAAAAGTTACATTCATTAAGAATCAAGAATCATAACGTACAACACTTAATGATAGTCATAGGGTACAATCAACAATCAAATCATACTAGGAAACAGTCAATATAAATCGTAAGGATACAAGGGACAAAGTTACAATCTTACAATCACAAGTGGGAGGGGATGGGTGATAAGGAGTGATGAGAAGATTAGCAATAATAGTAGTGCAGACTTTGTAATAGTTGAACAGTGTTAGGAAATTATTTGTTTAGCAGAGTGATGGCTTTCGGGGAAAAACTGTTCTTGGGTCTAGCTGTTCTGGTGTGCAGTACTCTATAGTGTTGTTTTGAGGGAAGGAGTTGAAACAGTTTATGTCTGGGATGTGAGGGGTCTGTAAATATTTTCACAGCCCTCTTTTTGACTCGTGCAGTATACAGGTCCTTGATTGAAAGCAGGTGGATAGTTTTATTTGCAATCTTAATTATCCTCTGAAGTCTGTGTCTGTCCTGTTGGGTTGCAGAACCAAACCAGACAGTTATAGAGATGCAGATTATAGACTCAATAATTCCTCTGTAGAACTGTATCAGCAGTTCCTTGGGCAGTTTGAGTTTTCTGAGTTGGTGTAGAAAGAACATTCTTTGTTGTGCTTTTTTGATGATGTTTTTGATGTTAGGTGTCCATTTTAAGTCATGTGATATAGTAGAACCTAGAAATTTGAAGGTCTCTACTGTTGATACTGTATTGCCTAGTATTGTAAGAGGTGGTAGTATGGGGGAGTTTCTTCTAAAGTCTACCACCATTTCTACGGTTTTGAGTGTGTTCAGTTCCAGATTGTTCCGGTTACACCACGAGGTAAGTTGTATAACCTCCTGTCTGTATGCAGATTCATCGTTGTCTCAAATGAGAACAATCGCTGTTGTGTCATCAGCAAACTTCAGTATTTTAACAGATGGATTGTTTGAGATACAGTCATTGGTATATAGGGAGAAGAGAAGTGGAGATAGCACACAGCCTTGGGGGGGGGTGTCCTGTGCTGATTGTACAGGTATCGGATGTGATTCTGCCTAGCTTCACCTGCTGCTTCCTGTCTGTTGGGAAGCTTATGATCCATTTACAAGTGTGTTCAGGTACCGCTAGTTGGTTTTATTTACTTAGAAAAGTGTCTGGAATAATAGTATTGAATGCTGAACTGAAGTCTACAAAGAGGACCCTTGCATAGGTATTTGGAGATTCAAGGTGTTGTAGGATGTAATGCAGAGCCATGTTAACAGCATAATCTGTCGGTCTATTTGCTTGGTATGCAAACTGCATGGGATCTAACAGCGGATCCATGATGGTTTTCAGGTGGGACAACACAAACCTTTCAAAGATTTTCATAACTACAGATGTTAGAGCAACTGGTCTGTAGTCATTCAGTTCCTTGATGGAGGGCTTCTTTGGCACTGGGATGATGGTAGAACGTTTGAAGCAGGAAGGAACATAGCATATCTCTACTGATCTATTGAAGATTTGGGTGAAGATGGGGACCAATTGGTCAGCACAGACTTTTAAGCAAAAAGGAATTATCTTGTCTGGCCCTGGTGCTTTTCCTGGCTTTTGTCTGTGTAATAGATCTTGCACTTCTTTTTCTGTGATCACTATAGGTTGTGAGTCCAATGGATTGGGGTCAGTTGTAACAGGCTTGGCTGTTGTTGGTGTGTTTGAGATGTGGGTTGTGGAGATAGGTGGCTGTAGTTTCTTTTCAAACCTGCAGTAAAACACATTCAGGTCATCTGCTAGTTGTTGATTTCCTTCTGCCTGGGAAGGAGGTTTGCTGAAGCCAATGATGTTTTTAAGAGTTTTCTACATGCTTGCTGGTTCATTTGTTGAGAACTGATTCTTTAACTTTTCAGAGCAGCTTCTTTTTGCTGCTCTGATCTCTCTTGTTAATATGTTTCTGGCCTGGTTATATAGCATTCTGTCACCTTTTCTATAGGCTTCCTCTTTGGAACGATGTAGTTGCTTAAGTTTAGCTGTGAACCAAGGTTTATTGTTACTATATATTTGCAGGTTCCTTGTTGGTACACATAAGTCTTCGCAGAAGCTAACATATGATGTTACAGTATCAGTGAGCTCATCTAGGTCTGCAGAGGCATCTTCAAAAACATTCAAATTGGTGCAATCAAGGCAGGCCTGGAGTTTCAGCTTTGTCTCATCCAACCAAGTCTTCACTGATTTAAATGTTGGTTTACCGATTTTAAGTCTTTGTCTGTAGGCAGGTACAAAGTGAATCATGCAGTGGTCAGAGTGTCCCACAGCTGCTCGTGGTAAAGACCTATAAACATCTTTTACTGTTGTTAGTAGTGGTCTAAAGTATTTTTGCCTCTGGTGGGACAATTTACAGGCTGGAAATATTTTGGGAGCTCTTTCCTGAAATTTGCTTGATTGAAATCTCCTAAAATGATGGGAAGGGAACCTGGGTGTTTGGCTTCAGTCTCCATAATTTGATCAGCAAGAATTTGTAATGCCTTGTTTACACAGGCTTGTGGAGGAACATACACAGCTATTAGGAGAAATGAGGAGAACTCACGTGGAGAGTAAAATGGCTTACAGTTGATGTGTAAAGATTCTAAGTTTTCATCACAAAACTTATATATTATAGTTATATCCTGAGACCAGCTGTTGTTGATATATAAACATAATCCTCCATCCTTTGTTTTACCCAATGTCTCTTCAATCCTGTCTGATCTAAATGTCTGAAATCCTGGGATGTATATGGTGTTGTCCCCATGAATTTGTGGATTAAGCCAGATTTCAGTAAAACAAAAAACAGCTGAATTATAAAAATCAGAATTCCATCTATTTAAGAGATGAATTTCATCCATCTTGTTAGCCAGTGAGCATAAATTAGTCAGAAAGATTGAAGGGAGAGGAGTTTCCCCACCCTTATTCCTTAGTCTGTTTAAAATTCCTGCTCGTTTACCTCGTCTCCTTTTCCAGCATGGTTGCTTGTTTGCTTTCTTTGTTGTAATCCATAACACCGAGAAATTGGTTAGAATCTCCTCCGCGTTTGCAAAGACAGGTGGGGGTGGGGAATCAGAAAGCTGCTCCTTAAGGAAACATTGCCTAATTCTTAGCAGATGGTCTCATGAAATCTGTAGTGAATTGCAGATAATAATAAGGAATAAAGAAACCATTAGAGAGCATTTCACCGAGGCAGCCGTAGTCAGCGCCATCTTGGCTAGAAATCTGGATGCTTTCCCACCCAGAGACATAGGAATTTGTGGAAGATTTGGGACCAATTCTCTTAGCCCAACCTACAGCACAAGACAGTTGCTGTAAGGAAATGTATGACATTTTTTACTCCTGAAGACAGAGCATAAACGAGAAAGAGAGAGAGAGATTATTTCTCTCCTCTGTCAAATGCTTTGATTTACCATAGTATTAATTTCATTATTATTTTGAGAATCTGACTATTCATGACATTCATTTAGTATCAATAACAGAATGGAAAGAAGGAAAATGAAATGTCCAGCTTTTTTCCTTGTATTCTTGCAGCATAATTATACTATTCATTATATGGACTATGACTGGAACCAACAGTCTAGGATTATTATTTTCTCCTGAGCCCATAAATAACTGTACTCTATTATAACATTCAGCATTGTTGTGATAATGTGCTGCCTCTGATTCCTTGCCTCAGGCTTTTTAAAGAAAATAAAATAATAATATGATTTTGAAGGCTGGCTCTTGATACAATACAGTTATTTGTTTACTTGTTAATTCTTGCAAATACACAGCATGTACAGGAGACAGTAAGAAAGCTGAAGGCAGAACGGATTCATTGGTTTTTTTAAATACAAAACATGTCAAACATTAAATATAGAATTAAGCCACAAGGTACAAGCCACAATCCTACAATATGAATAGCTTTTGAAAGCCTCCTAATTCAGGACACCTTGAATCCTTCGATTCCATGCTGTCTCATATCTTTCTGTGCCTTGTTTACATTAATGAAGTGTTTAAGAAAATTGATGTAGCTTTGTGTGTGTTTCAAGTTGCATTGGAACAAGACAAAGACAAATTTATAATACTGTGGGGGGGAAAGGTAAAATCTAGATCATGGAATTTTCATAGCCAAGAAGGAAAGTTTCTGAAACTATTAACCTTTAGAAGAGGCTAAAACTGATGAGCTGAGGGAATGTGCCAGATTGGTTCCTTGAGGAGAATCTTGAATGAAGGGCAAAGTAGACAAAGCAGTCAAAAATATTAAAATATAGTCATTCAGGTTACTCTCTCATGATTAGACTGCAATTGAAAATCTTCTAAAATGATGACCACTTATTTTGATTTGATGAAGGGGAAATATAAGGCCAATTTAAGAATCCAACCCCCCTCTCTGTTTGAAAGATTCTTTAATGAAAATATCGAGAGGTGAGACTACAGATCCAGAAATAAGCAATATTGAACATGAAGAGCAGGTGTCCATGGGACGAGGCAATACTTTTTTGATATGGGCCTTTTGTCCCTGATATTTGCTCACAGATCAAATAATATGTCAGTCAGACAAGATGCAACTATATGAAATTGGTAACATTTATCAACAGTTATACAATCTGTATATCTTCAGCAATTTTCAATTTGACTTACATTAGAATCTGAGATGAGGAAGGCCATCTTCCTCTTGCAATTTACTCCTCCAGTAAGCTGCCTCAATTTTGACTTGAAATTGGAGGACACTTACAAGCACCAATGTATTGTCTCCATGGGTGACCCAGATGATAGTGTGCTGAGTGAACTATTATCATTTCACCTCAGGTCAGTTAGCTTTAAGTATCTAAGTAGTGACTAGGGATTTCAGGGGAATGTGATTTAGCAGTTTTAGCAGTTAAAGAGTTGTGCACTGGAAAACTGACAACCTGGGTTTGAGACCCAAGCACTATGTGACAAGGTGAGTTCTCATTTCTTGCCCCAGTTCCTGCCAATCTAGCAATTGGAAATCATGCACATGCAAGTAGATAAATAGTTACCACTTTGCTGGGAAGGTAACAGCATTCCATGCACCCCAGCATGTAGCCATCCTGGTCACATGACCACAGAAGGTTCTTCAGACAACGCTGGCTCCTTCATCTAAAAAATGGAGATGAGCATTGTCCCCTAGAGTCAGACTTTATAAAGCCTTAGTAAGACCACACCTAGAATACTGCATCCAGTTTTGGTCACCACACTATAAAAAAGATGTTGAGACCCTAGATAAAGTGTGGAGAAGAACAACCCAGATGATTAGGAGACTGGAGGCTAAAACATACAACAAACGGTTGCAAGAACTGGCCATGGCTAGTCTACTGAAGAGAAGGACCAGAGTGACATGATAGTAATGTTCCAATATTTGAAGGGCTGTCACAGAAAGGAGAGGGTCAAGCTATTTTCCAAAGCACTTGAAGGCCAAGCAAGGAATAATGGATGGAAACTGATCAAGAAGCGATTCAACCTAGAAATAAGGATAATTTTTCTGACAGTGAGAATGATCAGCCAATGGAACTGCTTGCCTTCAGAAGTTGTGGGAGCTTCATCACTGGAAGCTTTCAAGAAGAGACTGGGCAGCCACATCAGAAAGGGGTATAGGGTCTCCTGCTTGAGCAGGGGGTTGGATTAGATGACCTACAAGGTCCCTTCCAACTCTGTTATTTTATACTTTTCTATACACAACTGAACAGGGGAAACCTTTACCTTCACCCAGACATGTTGCTTTCCCTGTTTTTCCTGTTTTTCCATGTTTCAGAAGCTTTTATATCTGACTATATGTCATGAGTTGACATGTAATTGAGTTGATATCAACTGCTAGTAACCACATAAGCAGGGTTTATCTAGAATTATCTATCCCTGGTCTGGATTGTTCACAAATGGTGCACTTAAAGAAACTGTAATCAAGTCCATCCACCTTGCTGCTGGTCACATTCCTCTTTTCCACTTTCCCCAACATTATGGACTTCTCAAGAGAGCTGGGTTTTCTTATAATGTGGTCCAAAATGTAATTTGGGTCTTCCTTTTGTGACTTGAATAAGAACTCTGGATTGATATGTTCTACATTCATTTGTGATTTACTTGACTGACCACCATATTTTCAAGGGTCTTCTTGTGCTCCTCATTATTTATTCTTGTGGTTTGTTGCACAACCAGCCAGATGTTCAGACTGGATTTGCCATTTTTATTGAGTCCTTCCTATGGACTTGGGATAGGCAAATGTTGATGTTTGAGGGTGTCACAGGATGTAAGCTGTTCCAAGTAAAGCTGCCTTTTGCAATTGGTGAATAGTGATTTTATCAATGCGGATGATGTCCAAGTGGTGCTCCAGTTGTTTTGGGATTGCACCTAAAGTGCTTATTACTATTGGTACTACCTTTGCTTTCTTTTGTTACAGTTGTTCTATTTCAATTTGCAGGTCTTTATATTTTATTATCTTCTTCAATTCTTTTTCTTCTATTCTGCTGTCTCTGAGTACTGCCATGTCTACAATGCAAGCTTTTTTGTCTTTCTTATCAACAATAGTTAAGTCTAGGGTGTTACATTGCACATAACAGTTTGTCAGTTTGAACACTAAAATTCCAGAGTACTTTACCTTCTTTGTTTTCTATGACTTTCTCTACTATATGGTTCCACAAATTATTATTTTGTATTATTTCTCTTATTTTGAAAGATCTTCCCCTCAATGGCAGAAACAGCTCTATAAAAATTAATCCTCAATCTAGTATAATTCCATGATCCTATGAGGAGTGAACCTTGCTTGGCCCCCAAAATATGTTCCCTCCTATAATTCTCTGTGTTCAAAAATGTTAGCCATTAAGTTGAACTGGAGAAATAATCTTTCATGTCAACAATTTTAGCTGGCTGTCATTTTTGAATGCATGAAATCTTAATGGCAGCACAAAGTCATCTAGGAAATAATTCTGTTAGTGACACTGCCAATCTTGACCATGTATCTCAGCAGGAAAAAAAAATAGTATTCTTGGGCAGTGAACTGATTTCCTCACATTTCTTTCCAATTTTATTAGGCAGGCCCAACGCTGCTCATTGTGACAGCTGGTGACAGCTCAACTGACATCTATCCTAATTTGCCCTATAACTTCATAGATTTAAAAACACTCTCCTTGATGCAGTCAATTAAATGTAAAAAAAAATATGAAATGTTTGATTACAAATGTAATCCATTGTTCATGTTTCTCTACATATTATTCTCTACATTCTTCTAATGTTGCTAATAATAAATTAACATTAAACTACAACCATGTTAGTTTCTCCATTTTCCTGCCTTTTGACACTCTTTTGTAAGGCCCTAAAGATCCTGTTTTGCCAACAGGCCTGGGGAACCAGTGATGGAATTCAATTTTTTTTACTACTGCTTCTGTGGGCGTGGTTTGGTGGGTGTGGCAGGGGAAGGATACTGCAAAATCCCATTCCCTCCCCACCCACTAACCTGCTTTCCAGCTCCGTTCTCCTGTACAGGGCAACAAAAGAAGACCCAGCCGATCAGCTGGAACTTGGGAGGCAGAGAATAGATGGGAGTGGGGCCAATCAGAGGTATATTTGCCAATTCTCCAAACTACTCAAAATTTCCGCTGCCGGTTCTCCAGAACTGGTCAGAACCTGCTGAATACCACCTCTGTGGGGATTGTGTCCATCAAGTAGCTTACTTGATTGATTGACTGTTGTCACCAGAGGGCTTGTGGGGGTGTTATTGCTTTTTATTGTTTCTATATTGTGCTTTTATCTTTGTAAGCCACCTGGAGTCACTGAGAGTTCAGTTCACAGTTCATTTAGTGACTATTCAAAGTTACAATAGCCCCCCAAAAAATGACTGATGACCATTTTTCAGACTTACTATACAACCAATGTAGCATCCCCATGGCCACATGATCAAAATTTGGACGCTTGGTAATTGATTCCTATTTATGATGGTTGCAGTGTCTTGGGGTCATGTGACTTAACTTATCTTTAACTTAACAACTGCAATGATTCACTTAACAACTGTGGCAAGAAAGTTGCTAAAATAGGGCAAAGTTGGTAAAATAAGGCAAAATTCACTCACAGATGTCTCAGATAACAGCAGAAATTTTGGGCTCATAAGTTGAGGAGTACTTGTATTAAAGAATGGAATTGAAACCAACACTATATGTGTTAAGGGTACTAATTAAAATGAATGTGCTGTGCAAATATTGAAAAATGCTAAGACTACAAGGGTGGATGATATACTGATAAATATAGGTATGGCTTCTTTATGGAATGGCTGTGCAAATTGTTTAATGCGTGTATGAAGGCTCCATCTTTTTCTATTGCGTGGAAGCAAGCTATTATTATTCTCCTGTATAAAGAGAAAAGAAACAAAAGTGAATGCAAAACTATAGGGAATTATTGGCAAAATTCTGACTGAAATGGTGATTGGAGATGGTTTTGGTCAAAAGTTGGAAAGAATAGTATGGTTTTATGCTGGGCGGAATGTGCAGTCCAGATTTTTGCTCTTCAGCAAGTCATTGACAAAGACAGGTGTGTGAGAAATAGAATTTATGACATCTTTATTGATTTAGAAAAAATGCAGTTGAAAATGAATAGGCTTGAATATGGAATGTAAGGTTGATTGCTGAATGGAAGTAAAGCTATATGAGAATAAATTGAATATTTAAACAAAGAAGAGAGAGTCAAGAACAAATGGGTGCTAGATGAATGTGGATTGCACACAAATCGATATGAAAGAAGTATGTTGAGTTGGTTTGGTCACATAGAAAACAAGAATTTGGATTAAAGTTCAAATGAAATATATGATGGAAATGGAAATTTGATAGGAGGACGAAGTCTAAGGAAATTGTGGTGGAGTGGAGTTGATGAGATTCTGAAGAAGAAAAATGTGAGAAGTTTAGAGAAGAAATCAATCTGTCCAGTGATGGGATTCAAAAAATTTACTACCGGTTCTGTGTACGTAGCTTGGTGGGCATGATGTGGCTTGGTGGGCATGGCAAGGATGCTGTAAAATCTCCATTCCTGTGGTGGGATTCAAAATTTTTTACTACCGGTTCTGCAGGCATGGCTTGATGGGCATAGCAGAGGAAAGATACTGTAAAATCTCCAGTCAGAGGTGGTATTTGCCAGTTTTCTAAACTGCTCAAAATTTCTCTACCAGTTCTCCAGAACTGGTCAGAACCTGCTGAATATCATCTCTGCTCCTTTCCCTCCCCACTCCTGGGGGAAGATGACTGCAAAATCCCATTCCTTCCCCATCCCACTAACCTGCTTACCAGCTCTGTTCTCCTGTGCAGGGCAACAAAAGAAGACCCAGCCATCAGAACCTGCTGAATACCACCTCTGAATCTGCCTTTATTGGGATGGTCTATAAATATTGGAAGTTAGTAGATTAAAAATGAAGCAATGTGGAGTGGATTTTAATTTATTTGGCATGCCCTTCCTCCTTCTCTTTGTTTTGCATAATGTAGCTTGGTCCAAAAATGAATAGTACCATGGAAGAATGTCTGCCTTCATGTATCTAGTCTTCAGATTACAGTGGTACTTTTCCTTCCAATAGGTAGAAGCAAAGCTAAAGTACTTGGCATATTAATAAAGACAGAAAATAGAATGAAATGTTAAAATCAAGACAGTTTATTGCTCTGAATCAGAGAATCAAATAGGAATTAGCTTTGACTAAAGCTTTAAAAAAATCTTCTAAACTGAACATAAATCAAAGATTTTCACATTTCAAAAGCTTGAATTTTTCATGCAGTATTGCCTACCTACCAAAACTGTTTTATCCTCTTTAAAATTAGATATCCACCAAATCCATGTTATGCAAAGGTGCCAAATAATTTTGAAATTAGATTAGTTTGGATCAATTGATCATGTTATGAATTTTAGCATTTGGTAATTCAGTATTTTATCTGCTGATCTTTTCTCTGATCTCCTCTAACAAGCTTTTCCAGTTGCCTTAACAATCTGGATAAACAATGTGCAATGTTGCCAAAGGGCCTGAAAAATATTGTTCTTATTAACATCTCCAGGATTGATACTTTCTATTTCTTTTCCCTATTCATGCATAAAACCTTAGCACTTTAATAAAAGCCAATGTTAGCAAATGCACTACTCCATTAAAAGCAAAGTAGAACAAAGTAAATACTTGTTTGCTTATTTAGATCCTAATAAATAAATGGAATTACCTTAATAGTTAAAGATATCTTGAACCAAATAACGATTCAAGGAGAGATACAGAAAATGAAAATAATTAACCATGAAATGAAGAGAATTTCAGTCTGGAGAAGTGAATTTAAATATTTATAACAGCTCAAATGCAGATTTTATAGGTAATCAAGTTTCCTTCATTTAAAAATTATTCTCACTGGGAATTTAGGTGTTCTAATACTGTTTTTGTTAAAGACCCAAAGTGATGTAGTTATAGCAGCCATTTTTATGAGAAAAGAAAAAAGACAACAAAAGAAACCTCAGATTTTTATACAGTTTTTCATTTTATGTATTGATGAAAGTGGAGAAATCATTGTAATTAGAAACATGATTGTGTGACCATGGGGATGCTGAGACAGTTGTAAGTGTGAAAAATGGTCATGTCAGCTCTCAAAACGACTCTAGCTGAAGCCATATTTTTCTTGCTTCATTTCTTAGTTGCCATGCTTATTTGGGGGTGGGGGGGACTTGTGGAATGTAGAATGTCTTCCTCCAATGTGCCAGACATAACAAAGATAAGGCTCCTGAGAGCCAAGGTCAAATCAGCGTGCCCTAGCAACAACAGGAGGGAGTGCTAAGAAGTTCATCACCTGCTTGATTGGCTAACATGACTTGTGTCACAAGTGGCGTGGACAGTATCTATTCTTTAATTGTAGCAAAAATGCAGGAATTATTCAGTGTTGGTTTCATCATTGACTGTGCCGATATGATGTGCCCAATAAACCAGACTTTTGGGGAAAGCCAAGACCTCAGTCTTGAATTGGTTGGGAGCATTTGTCATGCCCCTGGGGGAGACTGACTCTGAGGGAAGAACAACCGACAGGGAGTGGAAGTGTGGCTCCGGAGGTTGTGGAGGAGGCTGGGGAAGGGCAGAGGCCAGCTGAGCAGTCAGAGGAGGACCCAGGCCCATCCCCTCTCGATCCTAGAGCACGCAGGTCTATTCTGGAGGAGAGGGCCTTGATCCTCTTCATGAGCTGCAGCTCTGAGAACTCCATAAGAGTTTGGACCTGGCAAGCGCTGGAAATGAAGCGTGTTTTATTTTGGTCTGAAGTTATCTTGGTTGGCATCCTTCCAACAGACTGTGCCTTGTTATCTCCTTGAATTTGGTAAATACTTCTCCTGTTCTGTTGTGGAAATTTCATCACTGTAGTTTGTTTGGTTTTTTATTTCACCTTTATCTGCTCATTAAATTTGGACTGTATTGCTTTCTTTTGAAGACTATTTTTGAGTATGCTTTATCTCCAACTAAGTAGTATTGAACAGTAGGGCTAAGTTGGAGGCATTAAAGGACATTTATTTACATTTTGGATTTTGTTACATTTGTGGTAGACTCTGGGTCATCACAGTATTGCTCAGAACCATGATAGGTCATAAGTCACTATTTTTCTGTGCTGTTGTAACTTTGTACAGTCACTAAATGAACTGTTGTAAGTCAAGGACTACCTGTATATGCCCCACAAAGATGATGGAGAGACTGATAGATTTTTCCAATACTCTTAATAGCAGTGGCTGACCAGGACCATGTATTTTCAGATAGCATTTCAAATCTTACAACCAAGAAAGTGTGGAAAACATCACTTTTTAAAATTGTTGGCTCTCAGTTCCTGTGTTGGTGGCAAAGCAGTAGCATATTGGAAGTAGAAGAGAAAGAAGGCAGAACTGAGACAGTTCTGGCAGTTTTTCTGTGAGCCAACCTTGCCATTTCAAAAATGTTGCTTAAAATAACATACGGTCTAAAGAGAACAGTAAGTCCAGGGTGACAGAACAGAGGTCTAGGCTGGTCCTAGCAGATAGCATTAGTATTTTAATACTCCCGGGAATTATTTAGAAACAAAGAGAAAATGCAGCCAATAACTTTCTGCCACCTATCTCATTCCAAATGGAAATGAGTTTGGACAATGCAAGCACAAATCTTATATACTGTATGCAATTCAGTGCAATTTAGTGTATTCTCAATTCCAAGGGGTATTTCATTACAATGTAGAAGAATAATTTCACCTAGCCAAGGGGGGGGGGGGGAGGGGAATCCTACTACACCCCAGGTGTACAGATGATGGATATATCATCTGGGTAGATGACTCATATTCATTCCTGCACTTATTAAAGTTTACGGTCACAGATCCGTCAAAACCTCTTTAAAATATTCATCTGAATAAATCCTTTTGTTATTGCAAAGAGCACAGCGATTAGATTCCAGAGACTGTTACAAGCAGTAACTATAAAAGGAGCTAAAAAATTCAGTGCTTTTTTTTTCTGGACTAATAAACACCACATATAAGTGGGAATATTTTTCACCCATTTGGAGTTGCAGGACAAACAAAATGTTAATTCAGAAAGAATTGAGGGAAAGGTAATCAATAATGGCTCTTCATCTTAGAGTTTGTATTTTCCTCTCAGCAAGATGAGTTACTTTTTAGCTTGGCATAAAAAAAAAAAAACTTTTCAGTTTGGCATCAATAATTGAAATTACTCTTGCTGTTAAACATTTTTACATATGAACAAGTCACAGAAGGTATGTCTTGAATACAAGGCTTTTATTTGTAACAATACTAAAGACAATAATCCAAGTATGATCACAAAAAGATTTCCACACTTAACCATCCCAGTTAAAGGTTTAGAGGTCTATTAAACTTGGCGGTCCTTGCCTATGTTCATAGGATAGGGAAAATGTTTGTTGGCTTGGTGTATTGTCCAGATAGACACTTAAGCATGTTATTGTATTGGCCTGAGGAAATGGCCTTGGGAGACAGGAGGAAGAGCTGCTATGAACCCAATAGTCAGATTAAAGAAACCTAAATCTGGAACAGAACTATAATTTAAGAAAACATATCAGACAAGACCATCCCTGGTTCCCACAAGGACAACTGTGGGGAAGGGGGAAGGAACATACAGACATGCAAGATTTGGTCACTGTGTCTTTCTAATAAAAGTCATATTGGCCAGCATAACTTTGGATTCTCAGCCATCTTGAAAGGCTAATGGTTATCAGGACTCTACAACAGAGGGAAAGCAAAAAGATTCAAACTAAAGAAAGATTAAGTTTGTCCATCTCTTGTGGGTTTTCAGGACCTGCTAGGCTTCCAAATCAGTTTTTTTTTTTTAAAAAAAGGTATTATGGAACCCATTCAAGTTCCAGAAGAACTTGAAAGGGTTCCATGAAAGACTGAGGAGCAGGAAAAGATTCTTTTGAATGCAGGCAATTTTCCATCACTGAGGAAGTGCTCCAAGGTTTATTTGGTTTTTTTCAATTAACAAGTTCTGCAGTCTGAAGAGTTCTGAAAATCTCTCATTTTAATGAATAAACATGCAAGGTATTCACAATTTATTTTGCAAAGATATTCTGAACTATTGTTAATAATACATAGATTAGGCCAAAGTTTTCTCCACACTTCCCTCCTTCCTTCCTTCCGATATATTCAGGCATTTATTTACCATTTGCTAAGGCAAATAATGAGATCTGAAGTTCTATTATGATAAGTTAAAAATACATTGTTATTCTACATTCTTTATAGAAAGCAATAACTAGTTTGCACCAAATGGATTCGGTATCTAATTTAAATATGCAATTACAGCAATATTGACTACTGTATAATATATAGATTAACAGTTGATTTTCCAATGGATATTTTCCTTGTGTGTTTTTGTCAAATTATCATCAGAAAATGTAATAAACTCTTTTTGTCTTTATACTAAAGAATTGTACTTGAATAGCTACATGAGACATGACTCTGCATTTGAAAAAAATATATAGGGAGAAAATAGGTTCTTTATATATAGGTTTCTTTTAAGTTTTATACTTTTGTCTATTATTAAGAAGTAGAATTATTAATCAATACTTTACAAAGCAGAATCTATAATAGCAGATTAGACAATATTATTGAAAAAAAAATCAAATATAATATTAAACTGAGTCTAAAACACATAGGTAGAATATCAGGTGTTAAAGAAATTTTACAAAACAAAATATTGTTTATGCCTTAAACCACATGCAAATTAATAGAGTTTGCTCAATTTTCATTTCAACTTGTATCAGGCTTCAGACATGTTCATTTTTGTTTCCCAGTCCATAACGCCCGAGGATAGAAAAGAGCTTTTAAAGATGCAGAAAAGGCAGCAATGTTTTTCAACAAAGGAAAAGTGTTTGATTTATCAAATTAAAATGCAACAAGGTAGTTTTAGTTCATACCTGCCAAAATTTCAATCAGAAAACCAGTGATCATTTCAGTGGGGCTACATTTAAAAACAATAACAATTGCCTAATCAATGCACATTTTTTTACTCTCAGGCCACAAAGCAGAAAATTATTTCAACAGGAGTATACAATAGAGCCTACAAAAAAACTAGAAAACATTGAAGTACCAGAGTCTATACAGAATCATTATTTGTGGCAGCATCTGATCTGAAATGTGGACTAAATTTGGACTACACTATGCCCATTTCATAAAACATTGAGAATTATCTTGAGATGAGAAAGAAATTAGAAGAAGCGGTAATAATGGAAGACTTCAGCTACCCTTGTATGCTCAGCCCATAACAAAGAAACTTAAGTTTTAGAAAAGTTGGTCTTGGAATCAATCAAAAGAACTCTGAATTTATCCTGAATGGTAATTGTGATCTGTGGTAATTGTGATCTAAAGGTTATGGAACTAATCAGTGATGGGATTCAAATAACTTAACAACCGGTTCTCTGCCCTAATAATTTCTTCTAACAACCAGTTCACCAAACTGGTCAGAAAGTTAACAACCGGTTCTCCCAAAGTGGTGCAAACTGGCTGAATCCCACCACTGGTACCAACAGAGAACAGTGACCAATAGAAAACAGTGAAAGCAGAACCCAGAATAATCACATTTCTCTACAAAAGGAAAACTTCCCTGTGTGAGAAACAATGGTTCAATGAAGGCCAGAGCTACCATATTTAAGCAGCAAAAATCCAGATAGCTTCTAGATAGCAGCAAAGAGATGAGACAGTTCTAACTTTGGACTGCCATCTAGTGGTCAACTACAATTTTGCAGTTGGCTTAGGCTAGCCCTGTAGGTGGGGGCCTTAATCTGATTCAGAACAGCTATCCTTATGTTCTCATAATAATGTTGGTCTGTTTCTGCTTAGCCCAAGGATGGCCTTAGGAATCCATCTTTTATGAGTCCAAAGGGGAAGTAGATGCTTTAAGACATTAAGGCCTCAGTATCATATCCTTTTCTTTCATCAATCTCAAAAATAAGTAAGGGTCACAGCTGCATGTGTTACCATCTCCTGCACATCAATTGCATAAATTTCTCACCAGTTTTTAATATGTAACCAAAACGTTCTCAGGAAAAACACTCTTTGAATGCACCAGGACTTTACCTTTCTGCTCGGATCCTGGCCATTCATCAAGCAAATAATTCCTGAGTCTCGGTGGTGTAAGAACTGCCAACTTACACTGCAGGTGGGAAGCAATTTGCTGAAGTGGTTAATTTATCATTTTTACTATTCTCTCAGGTTGCTTTTGCCCTTAATTGCAAGAAGGTTTCCTTTCAGCTACAAGAAGAAAATTTATAAAATGGCTATGAAAATAAGCATGCCCCGAAGAAGATTCCTAAGGGGGCAAAATAAAAATACAAACTGGGAGGAGCTGTGTGAACTTGTCAAAAGACTGATTTCAGCTGTTTAGGGCCCAGGATTTTATAAGACAGGATTTTGCTGCAGGATTGCCCTTTAACAAATGCCAGCAGCCTATGAGATTTATGATAGCAATGGTTTGGGGGCTTTCCCGCCCCCCTCTAGTTCTCAGGGGATGGAGGTTGTTAAGTCCAATCCTTCAGGGCTGCAAGTATGCTGGGAAATCTGTTTTTCAATCCTGATACAATCTACATGGAACCCTTGGTTTATTCATGAGATTGTTGGAAAAAATATCCATTGGTTCAGTTCCAAGCCAGAAGAAAGGCACTGGAGACAAAATGGAAGCTGGAAGCTGATTGGAAAGAGGGTTCATTTATTGATGTAGCAGAACCACATGGGTTTGTGGTTCTGGTGCAGCTGAACACATCAGTGGTGGGATTCAAATTTTTTTACTACTGGTTCTGTGAGCGTGGCTTGGTGGGTGTGGCAGGGGAAGGATACTGTAAAATCTCTAGTCAGAGGTGGTATTTGCCAGTTTTCTGAACTACTCAAAATTTTCGCTACCGGTTCTCCAGAACTGGTCAGAACCTGCCGAATACCACCACTGGAACACATGGAGTTGAGAGTGGGGTTTTTTTATACCTTCTCTTAGGCTTTGCAATTGAGCTTCCTGTTCCTGTGCAAGAACATGTATTCTATTAGCTGTTGTCAGACTCCCATGAGACCATGTAGAAGTTATGTAGGGGGTCATAGCTGGCTCTATAGGAAAGTACAAATACTGGGCTAAGTTTGGTTGAAGTTTCTGAGGATGATGCAATGAAGGGCTTGTGTTCTGAAAGAGTGTTGGGTAATTCCTATTGTGGCTTAATGGCTTTATCTTGTCTTGGATTTTGTGTGATGGCTGCTTCTAATCCTAACATTCTGTCTTTGTTTTAAAATATCCTGTCTTGAATGGATTATCAAATCTGCATTTCTAAAAGCTGGCCTCAGTATCTGTTGGGGCTATTAAGAAAGACTTGGAGGCTGCTTTCTGTCTCAAGAGCACGTTTCTCCATTTCTCCTTTAGGCAAATATAATATTCTGCCTTTTTAATATTTCCCAAAATATTTAAAATATCTGGGGGGTGAGGTGCTGACTTTCAACAAAGTAATGCCAATCTTTGCACAAATACATCTTGTGCAAATACAGTTGTGTCCTTTCCTAGATTGGGAGAGGGCATTACTCACAGTCACACATGCCTTATCACCCAACTAAACTATTGCAGTAAGATCTACTTGGGGATACCCTTGAAGACTCAGCTGGTCCAGAATGCAGCAGCACTACAATTTGGGCACAACAGGGCATGTCCATGTGACACTGTTGCTATATGAGCTGTATTGGCTCCTAATAGACTTCCAAGGTGTTTGTTATAATCTTTAAAAGTTCTACCTGATATGGGACCAGGTTATTTGTGAAATCACTTGTCTCTGATGCCTCACCCCCCATCATACTAGATGTGGTAGGATGACCACATTCCAGGTCCCTTGTCATCTGCTCAGTCTTAGAAGGCTGCCTTCTCTGTCAAAGCAACTGTCTTATGGAATAGCTTCTCCCAGAAATATAGATTGCTCTGATCCTGTTGATCTGCTGGAAAGCAGTGAAAATCTGAACTCCACTCCCACCCACCCCCAACACACACAGAGAATATTGATGGAGCTGCTGGTGGTTGGTGAATGGGTGTAAGTTTCACAATGTTATTTTTTTGTTTTAAATTGTCTTTTTCAATATGTTGGGTTTTTATTTTGATACCTTCTGGTACATTTTGGGAGGTTCTGTTCCTCCTGGAAATGAGTGGCTATATGTTTATATAAATACAAAAATAAATAAAGCACATCCTGATGAGAACTGCCTACAGAGAAGTTCAAAAAAGTCAAGATGGCAACTGCAATTGCATAGTTGAAGCCCTGTCCTTTTTAATGTGCACTGCATGGCTGGCAAGTATTAGAAAAGTGCAGGACTTTGATCAAGTGTTCACCATCCTAATTTTGGGGGCTGCTTGCATTTGCCCCTGGACAATACTAATGTGTGAATACACACACACATACGCAATGCAGAAATAACATTCATTTAAATAGGCACCCATTTAATCAAATACATTCAAGGTTTGTTGTTACTAAGTTAACACCGATTTACTTTAAATTCAGTTAAACAGATTGACACACCAGAACACATGTGCATCTGACACACACACACACACATACACACACACACACACACATACATGTTGTAGGAAGTTAGCACCCACCCCTCTCCTAGAAAATAGAAATAGCCTAGGAAATATTAAAAAGGCAGAATATTTCCTCTAAAAAAAGTAGAAACTCAGAAACAGAAACTCACCCCACCTTTGTTAATGGGTGAGCCATTAAGGCCTGGGCCAGAATACTTTACATAACAAAAATCTCCAGGTAAAGCTATAGCAATTGCTAAAAGCCCTTTTAAGGGCATAAATCATCCAGCAAGACTCAACCAAGCCTGGAACTCAGGACAGCCTACAGAGTTGCCCCTGCATGGCCCCATGGGGGTCTGACAACCAATTAGAATACAAGCTCAAATTCAAATCCCAACAGAGGGCATAAAACCCAGGCACTCTCAGCACCTCAGCCTTTTTTCTTGATCTCTTCCTTTACATTGTAGCATGTGATCATCCTTCCTTTCCACTCTGGAGCTCTAAGCCATGTGGTCCTGATATTAAACCTTCCAAATAGCCTCTATGTTTCCAGTGTCTTTTTCCCCACTTGGAATTGAACCCAGAAGGATATTTCTATGGAGATTCTCAGTCATCCAGGTCATGGTTGCCCCAAAGGTGCTTCTTTCAAGAGGCAACTGGACTTCTGGTTTTTCTTTGAAGACTTTTTGCTTCTCATCCAAGAAGCTTCTTCAGCTCTTACTGAATTCCCCACCATCGAGTCAGAGCTGAAGAAGCTTCTCGGATGAGAAGCGAAATGTCTTCAAAGAAAAAATAGAAAGTCCAGTTGCCTCTTGAAAAAAGCACCTTTGGGACACACATACATGGTTTTATTTCATGAAAGTCAGAATCTGCTCAAACAAATATATGATTCTCAGATTGTTTTTTAGCACTAGCATGGCTTCTCAATAAAAAAGGGGTTGCTATCCTAATCAATTTCAATGAAACTGAATATATTATTTCAAGAATCAGATCCCTTTAGTTATTTCAGTGACTGACTTCTCATATTTCCGAAACAAGTTCAAATCCTAGAGGAATTATCTATTTATTACAAAATACATCAAACATCTGAAAGTTAATGTCACAACATGAAACTTTCTATTGGGTTTCTCTTTCAGAAAAATAGACCAGCTAATACAATATAGTTTTTTTGCATATAAACTCTAAGGATTTTTTTTCAAAGATCATTTTCAAAGGTAGCCTTCTATCTTAGGCAAATAAAATGTAAACACAGTATAATTTAATGCAGTGAGAACCAGCAAGACATATAAGATGAGCAGAAACTAGGCACCATCCCAGTGAAAAACCATCTTCCAGAAACCTTGAATGGCAGGTTGTAAAAACAAGTATTGCTATAATATGTTTAATTTCTCCTCTAGATGACCGGCACTACTGTGTTTCTCATAAAATAAGGCAGGGCCTTATTTTTTTTGAGCCCCGAAAATACGGCTAGGCCGTCTTTTCGGGGGTGAATTAATTTCTCTCCCCCCTCCCATCAGCGGGTGGGCAGTAGCGGTGTTCCTGCCGGAACGATAACAGCAGCAGCGCTGGCGGGAACGTGGAAGCCATGGAGGCAGCTCCCCCGCCCGAGAAGCAGCAGAAACGCTTCTACACTTCCTGCTGGCGCGAGACAGCGGCAGCGCCATGCAGGGCACTGTTAAAGGCAAGTTTTCCCCCCCGCCCTCCCCCCCAGCAAGTTTTAACCCCCGCCCTCCCCCCCAGCATGTTTTAAACTAGGCCTAAATTTGGGGGGAGGGGTTTAATTTCATTTCATGCCTAGAAAACATGCTGGGTCTTCCTATTGGTGGAGGCCGTATTGTTGGAGAAACACAGTAGAAATGTCCATGTTGGTGTCTCTCCATCTCAACTTCAGTGCTCTAAGGGTAACACTAGTAAAAGAAGTAACAGATTGGGTTTCCCAGATACCCATCCCAGGACAGCCAAGGATTCTCTTAAAAAGGAGTTCATGAGGGCTAAAACAAAAACAAAAAAGCCAAGATAGCAGCTATAACCATACAACTGTAGTCCTGACCTTTTAATTCTATGACTGTTTTGACATTTTACGATTTATTTTGCAGGAAATAATAAATTTTAGGGAAATATATACCATTAAGCCTTACAACAGGGGTGTCAAACTCAAGGCCCGCAGGCTGAATCCAGCTTGTGGGGGGCTTACATTGGCTCGCGGGATTGGCCTGGAAATAGCAAAGGAGCAGCTTGTGGTATCTCTGCTAGTAAAAACGGGGCATGAGGGGATGCATGTGGGGGGCCCTGTGCCCCATTTTCTATCTGGACGGCCTCCTGCAGCACTCTGCTGGCCCCTTTGTCCCCCATTTTGGCCGGCAGAGTACTGCAGGAGGCATCTGTCTTGTCTGCCATCTGTCACATCTCTCCCCTGCCAATCCAACCCACAGAGGACAACTACAATGCTGATCCAGCATTCAAGGAAATCCAATTTGATACCCCTTACAACAAATCAACAATTAAAAGGTGGTTGTCCTTTTAATTGCAGCAGTGCAGGAAACAGAAAGGACAGACTGCCTAGACATTTTCCCTTCACATTTATCCTTCGTTACTTTTGGCCTCTAGAATTCCAGATTTGCTTTCCCTCCAAGACAAGCTGGGGCTTCTTCCTAGCACAAATATCCTGAGGAATATTAAGTCATTGGCACCTTGAAATAACTTAGTTTTTATCCAACAAAGTTGTTAGCACCCCTCTAAACATTATCTCTTCTCCTCACTTTGTGTTTCTTCTGGAATGGACCTACATAGAAATGAATTAATAGTATCAATACAAACTTCTAATTATTATTTTTTAAAAAGGGGTGGGGGGTATGGGCCATTTTTCCATCCTTGTTTGTCACTGGGCCTCTGCCTTCTTCTTTTGCCAGTCCATTTATCCCTGAACTCTCCTTTCCTCAGTAATTTGTAATTTTCCCTCTCCCGTTATTACCAATTCTGCAGGATGAATTTCCCCACAAGCATCTTGAATCTCTGTAGCCCTTAATTCAGTGCAGCGCTGTTGACTATTTAACCATCCCCTTGTGTACTCGTGTCTCTGCTAGAACGGGAAGCTTCTTCCCCTGTGCAATTAACCTGTGCAGCCACCCATCGCCCAACATCTTTGAATATTTGGGGGAGGGAAGGACACCTAGATTGAAGAAAGACCTTGCCTTTCCAGAAGGTTTACTGAGTTCTCCTGGAGGCATACAGTATAACATCTTTTTTAAAATCCGAGCTAGGAAGGTGTCTGACTAAGGAGGATTTTTGCCTCTAGCACAAGACAAATTAAGCAGTTATTTTATCTCTAGGAGGAAGCAGAGGGTCTGGACTGTCATAATCTTTACATCATAATCTCAGGCTGCTTTGAATAGGCTATCCCATCAGTATTACAAGAAACACTCGTTTTAGTTCAGCACTCAGTAACTTACATTTGCAAATTCAGTACTTGCTCAATAATTCAGATTTAAAAAGTGGGGGAGAGAACCATACACACTAAATAGAATGTGGTATACTGTGCAGTCAAAATGTTACACCTTTGGACTGGTTCTTGAATCTTCTTTTGATTTATTTAAACATCATGAGTCTTTCCTCTAGCAGTGGAAATCAACAACAACATCATGACTTAGAACACATTTTTTGACCACGCAACGCAAGAACGCAGTTTATTTATTTATTTATTTATTTAACATATTTATATACAGCCAACCATAAAACATTCTACAATTATAAAAGTTAAAAGAAAATTAAATATCCTAAGGCTGCCTTTAAGATTGTACCCTCCCCCAATAAATTAATAAAACCCTGAATATTAAAATCCCAATTTAAAACTCCAAATACTAAAATTACTCTAAAAGTCCCACTTAGCCCAGGCCGGCCTGCTCAAAGAGTCAGGTTTTCAATGCACATCTGAATGCTCTCAGGTCAGTGTTGTTACGTAACTCCGGAGGCAGACTATTCCAGAGGGTGGGAGCCCCCACAGAGAAGGCCCTATTTCTCGGGGTCACCAGGTGGCACATAGATGCCGTCAGCACCTGAAGAAGGCCCTCTCTGTGGGAGCGCACAGGTCGGTGGGAGATTACCGGCAGAACGCGGTCCTGCAGATAGCCTGGTCCAATGCCATGGATCGCTTTAAAGGTCAAAACCAGAACCTTAAAGTGAACCCAGAAAGCCACCGGCAACCAATGCAGCTCGTGCAGGAGAGGCATCACATGGGAGTTTCGTGATGCCCCCATAACCACCTGCGCAGCCGTATTTTGTACCAGTTGAAGCCTCCGGGTGCTCCCCACAGGGAGCCCCATGTAGAGAGTGTTACAATAGTCCAGACGAGAAGTGACAAGGGCATGAGTTACCGTGTGTAAGGCGTCCCGATCCAGAAAGGGCCGCAACTGGCGAATCAGGCGAACCTGATAAAAAAAACCCCTGGAGACGGCCATAATATGATCTTCTAAAGACAGCCGTGCATCCAGGAGGACACCCAGATTGTGAGCCCTCTCTGTGGGGGCTAAGATCTCTCCCCCAATAGCCAGCGACGGAGTCAGCTGACTATATCGGGGCACCTGAAACCTCAGCCACTCAGTCTTGGAAGGGTTGAGCTGGAGCCTGTTCCCACCCATCCAAATCCGCACGGTCTCCAGGCACTGGGACATAGCCTCCACAGCATCATTGGGGTGGTTTGGGGTGGAGATGTAAAGCTGAGTATCATCAGCATACAGATGACACTGCACCCCAAGACCACAGATGATCTCCACAAAGAGGCTTCACATAAATGTTGAACAAAAGAGGGGAGAGGATCGACCCCTGAGGCATCCCACAAATGAGGGGCCTAGAGGTGGACTTCTCCCCCCCGTCAACACAAATTGCAAGCGGTTAGAGAGGAAGGAGGAGAGTTCCTCCAATTCCTAACCCCTCCAATCACCGCAATAAGATATGGTCAATAGTATCAAAAGCCACGGAGAGATCTAACAGGACCAGGACAGAGGAATACCCCCTGTCACGCGCCCTCCAGAGATCATCAACCAATGTGACCAATGCTGTTTTGGTACTATGCCCAGGTCTGAAGCCCGATTGGAAAGGATCGAAGTAAGTTGTTTCCTCCAGGTACTGAGGGAGCTGACGCACCACCATACTCTCAACAACCTTCGCTAAAAAGGGAAGGTTGGAGACTGAACGATAGTTATTTAAAACAGCCGGGTCCAGGGCAGGCTTCTTGAGGAGGGGTCGCACCACCACCATTTTCAAGGCAGTGGGAAGCGACCCCTCTCTCAACGAAGCATTGACAATCCCCTGGAGCCAGCCTCGTGTTACCTCCCTGGAGGTCGAAACCAACCAGGAGGGACACGGGTCCAACAAACATGGTGGTATTCAGCCCCCCCAGCAACCTGTCCATACCCTCAGCAGTCACAGGGTCAAACTCCTCCCAGATAATAGTCTCAAGACTTGCCCCGGACACCTCCCCCGGGACCACCCAATTGGAGTCCAGCCCGCCCCGAATCTGAGCGATTTTGTCGTGCAGAAATCGGGAAAACTCCTCTGCCCTGCCCTGCAATGAATGTAGGATTGTAAAGCTCAGCTTCACCTCTATGCATTGTGTCACATGTGAAATCAGAGCCTAGACCAGGGATAGGGAATTATGGCCTTTTATGACTTGTGGACTTCAACTCCCAGAATTCCTAAGCCAGACATGCTCAGGCCTAGACCAGTGGTGGGATTCAAAAAAATTTTACTACGGGTTCTGTGGTGTGGCTTGGTGGGCGTGGCAGGGGAAGGATATTGTAAAATCTCCAGTCAGAGGTGGTATTTGCTTGCTTTCCAAACTACTCAAAGTTTCCACTACCAGTTCTGCAGAACTGGTCAGAAACTGCTGAATACCACCTCTGGCCTAGACTATCATCCCACTTGACATACTCAACTGAGAAAGAGTCACCATTGGCTGTACAAACCAAAGTCCATCTCTACTGTAGACATCATGCCACGGAACTGAAAGTTGTTGGTAAACTAACTGTGAAGTAAACTTTACAGAGTGATGAAACTTTTAGCTTGGTTGATATTAGTCACTACCTTATTATTTTCCAGAAATAAATGTCCAAAGTGACATATTGTGCTAATGTTAACCCACCTACTGAATGACGTTCAAGCTCCAACCACCATCATAACATCTTTTTTTAGTTCAGGAAAGTTCAGCTCATAACCTCCCAGTATCGTTAGCGCCTTTTAAAAAAAAAATTCACTTAAAGCTGTTGAACCGAATTTGCATTAGCAGAACAGAACAAAGCAAAAAAAAAAAAATCTGGCAACTGATCAGTACTCAGAGCCATATTTACAAAAATTATCTGGAGGAAGGAGAGAAACATTTGACTTTAACTCCTTCAGAAAGTAAAAAGGAGATTAATGGTATTGACCTCCCTTCACTTTGCTTGCTGGCAGGATTATATAAAATCAAGCTATTACCATTCTTAATCAACACTATGTATAAGATTTATGACTTTACTCCTCCTGCAGTCTTTGATTGTGCCACACTAACAGTAAGTAATTCAACCTACAATTTGTTGACTTCTGACTTAAGTAGAAATCTTGGCTACCTGCTTTAAGGCTGCGGCCAAAAGTAATCTCTGATTGTAGTTAATCTCAGTGGAGGTAAAGCAGGGGTGGGATTCAATTTTTTTAACAACTGGTTCTGTGGGCGTGGCTTAGTTGATGGATGTGGCTTATATATATGTTACTGGCTGAGCGTGGCCAACTCGACATCACTCACATCGAGGCACGTATCACCTCACCTGGCTCTCGTGACTGTGGGGATGTTGCAACAGTATTAAGTGTGAAAAATGTCATAAGTCAATTTTTTTCAACGCCATTGTAACTTTGAATGTCACTCCACACAAGCAAAGTACCACCAAAGGAGGGGGGAAAAACTCCAGTGAAGTTCCAGGGACAGGAAGTCTAGTCCTGCCAAGAATGTAATAAGGGTTAACCGAGAGGCAGTTTCTTTAAGCAACACCAGAATGTTTCCTTCCTGTCTTCCTTACAGGATTAGGCCAGTAATTTCTTCTAACAACCAGTTCTCCAAACTGCTTAGAATGTTAACAACCGGTTCCAGTGAATAGGTGCGAACTGGTAGAATCCCACCCCTGGGGTAAAGGACTTTTTCTCCATACAGGGAACTGATTGCTTAAGGGCTAGGGCAGATTAAGGCATCAACCATTGTACACCTATCTCCATCATTTTTCCCAGTTATTTTTCTTCCTCTGTCTCCTCTTCTCTTTCTTAACAAGAAGAAGATGACCTTTAAAAAAATATTACAGTTAATATAACCTACTATAATTCAATGCATGACTCAGATCTACACCACAGGCTACCTGACAATCAAAAGAATTGGGAAACTTCAAAGAACAGGCAAAGGAAGAAAAAAAAGCTGTTAGAAATTTTTATTTATTTATTTTCATAAAAGATAGGGCAGGAAGAAATTAGGGTAGTCAGCATCTTCTCCATCTTTGGAGAATTAATTTAATACCATAGCTTTGTTTAGTTAAATATACCTGTTATTAAAATACATTGCTGTGTATGCAATATATTTCCTCATCCTATTAGACATGATATGTTGCTTAATGGCAATGGATGGTTGTCCCAAACTCACCCACTAATTTCCAGATTAATTTATACCAGCACAATTTCAGTCAATCCCTATATGCAGATCAGAGCAAGCATGCACACTGTTCATTTTGGCTAGTAAACAATATAACTTGATGTTTAATTATTAAACATAGGCAAACATCAAAAATAGTTACTAGGAAAAATAGAACAAATTGAAGGAAAGAGCAACTGGCGGGGTAAAAGGACAGAGGACTTAATTAAAAAGTATTCTGTCTTCTCTTTCTCTTTTTCTTTTCTTAATGAGATGACCTTTTAAAAAAGTACAGCTGCTATAGCCTACTATAAGCTAACTATAATGATAGATCTATTTATTTTTCTTCTTCATCATCAATCATCATCACCATCATTGAGTCTCAGTGGTGCAGTGGTTAGAATGCAGACTACTTCTGCAGGCTATTTCTGCTACCTGCCAGCTGCCTGCAATTTGGCAGTTTGAATCTCACCAAGCTCAAGGTTGACTCAGCCTTCCATCCTTCTGAGGTTGGTCAAATGAGGACCCAGATTGTTGGGGGCAATAGGCTGGCTCTGTAAAACCACTTAGAGGGAGTTGTAAAGCAATGTGAAGCAGGATATAAGTGCTATTGTTATCATCATCATTCTCTCTTTCTGTATATTACCTATCAAAAGACACAGAACTTTCCAGAGTCAGTGGAACAATACTGTGCATCATTATCCATGGACAGTCTCAAAGGAATTGGCCTTGGTTATTCCAGAGTAGAGATGGAACATAAGACATCTTGTGATCCCTCCTTTATTGTAAACCATAAAGGAAACTATTTGGTAGATGTAAATGAGGTAGTCAACACTGGTACACTTGATATAACTATTTCCATGGTTTAAAAAAAGCTTGTTTCGTGGAGTTTAATGATAAGGAAGAATGTGCTTTCTTTCACAATCTGAAACAGCTCTAAAAGCTGAGGAAATAGTACTACTCCATGAAAGCAAGACATTGCTTGTACATATAGCAAATAGAACATCTGTTGAGAAATACAGTGTGGAACTTGCTATCAATATTTAAGTTGGAGAAAAACCTCATGGGACAAGGAAATTTGTCCCCTAAAGCAGCAGTGTGACAGTATGGGAAAAAGACATCCTGGCTGATAGATTTCCCAAAGCAGTTATTCTTCTGCTTGTATCTCTCCAGCTTTCTGAGGATCACTTCACTACTCATTTGTATTATCTCAAAGAGACAAAGAGAAGGGATCTATTCAATCTCTTCTGACAATTTGTTCTAATATCTCCAGAGAAACTAACAATTAACTTTCCCAAAAGTTTTGAATGTGCAAAGATTAACCAACCAAACAACTACTCTACACTATTGCGCTGACGAGGGAAGCTACAAGAAAAGAGCTAGATTAACTGAAAATTTCACAGGCCCTTCCTACTATTGTTCTCTCCATTCACAAAGGTATTCTTATCCACTGGGGATGAATATTATATGCAGGACAGGAATATTCATTTGATGGAGTTAATAGTGTAAAAATGTTGGATACAATTGGGCGAGGGAATTTTTTATAATATGTTTTGCACATACTGTATTCGGTAGCATTTTGATCACTGGATTCTGCTTGCCAGTCTGACATTGTTGTGGCACTCACCCATTTCAAAAGAAGAGTCCTGCTGGTACATTAAAAAATACTATTTGGATCATTTGGCTGTAAGTAAAAAATGTATTTTAAAAATACTATGTGTAACATAACTTAGATATTGCACAGATAGATCAAACAGAAAAGTTCAAAAGAGATCAGGAGAGATCAGCAGTAGAGATAGGTACAAGCTGAGCATTCACAGCACAATATTCATATGCCTATCACATTTCTAAAGGAAACAAAGGCAGAACTGGATAACCCTAAATCATCTGAAACCTCGAGAACCCTATTCAAAATCTGAAATAGATTACCGAGTCTTTGCTCCCTCTCATTCGATGCTGGAGGTAGTCATGATAAATCTTGGGACATTCTTCCATAGGAAGCCCATCTAGTTTTATTTCTTATTTGATTATACTTCTTGGAGTTTTTTAAATTGCAAGCTTTTCCAGGGAAAAAGCAGAGTAGAAATATTCAGAAATAAAATATATTGGCCAGCACAAGGGGCATTAAGATGTTCTACCAACTTATCACTATATCTAGAAGCAGATGTATTTTCATCCACCAGATCTTTTTATAAACTTGTGCCAAGGGTGAATGTAGTAGCTTCTATGCATTTAATCATGTGTTATTTTGTTTCTGATTGCAGTAGCTGGCAATACATTGGCAATCTTTTCTGCTCTCCAACAGCTAAGTATGCGTTGCAAATATTGTTTACTTTTCAATAAGGCAACAAAGAGAGTTGGCTGTAACAATTATTTTACTTGGTCTCCAAGGGTCAATAAATCTACAGCAGGTAGAAATGAAGAAAAAAGGTCCAAGCAACAGGCTTCTCTATTTATATAAATGCTGGGGTTTCAGCCTTAGTTACATCATTAGACCAATGCTTAATCTCTCATTCATATATATATATATATATATATATATATATATATATATATACTTTGTATTATATATATATATATATATATATATATATATATGAATACGATAAATATTTAGCAGTTTTCTTGTCTATCAAGGAGTATGCAACAAATGGAAGTAGCGTGCAAAATTGTAGCAGTAAGTATAGAGTCACACAGGCACAGAAGTTGAAGGGTAAAGGGTTTTATATACAGGGGTTTAAGCAGGATTCAGTCCAATGGATTCAGTCCAATGTTCATACACAGTTCATCATTCAATAGATTATATAACTAACCATCATAGTCAGCAGGCATACCAGCAATACAGCAGCTTCAATACATCAATGCAGCAATGGAGAAATATAATTACAAAGTGATGAAGATACTTGCTGAGTAGCCTAGTAGAAGAAGCAGCTTAGTAGCAGAGAAGCATCCAGTAGCAGCCACAGTAACCACAAGTAACAACAGCAACAACAAGCAACAGCAATGACAGTAGCAATGTGCTCTCTGGCTTCTTGCTATATAGAAATCCTGCTTCCTGTAGCCAATCAATATCCTGGCTTCAGTTAAAGTGCTGAGTCATTATGACTTACAGCCATATATGGTAAACCAATATAGTTCAGGTTCTTAAATAAACCTAACATTCTCCCCTTTGGTTTACTATATATATACAATCAATATATATACACATATATACACATCCCACAAAATTACAGTGCATATTTACAGTGTTACAGAGTTACAAAGTTAAACCATATTTTTTACAACAATCATTGTGTTTCTGAAAACCTTGTGCCTTCGTGAAGTTATCAGCAATATTCTGTTCACTCTCACAATACTTTAGTACAATCAGTTTGTTTTCCACACATTGCCGTACATTCAGATACCTTAAATCAACATGCTTTGATCTTGTTCTAACAGTGATACTAGTTGCTAATTTTATAGCAGCCTGGTTATCTTCGTATACAGTAAATGGTTTACTTACATCCAACTCAATATCCAAACATAATGGTTTAAAATAAATCAACTTTGTACATAACAAAGATAAACAAGAAAATTCAGCTTCCATCGTTGAAAGACTGATACCTTGCTGTCTAATTGACTGCCATTCAATCATTGCATTTCCTAGCATTATAACCAAACCAGATGTTGATTTCCTTGTTTTAACATCATTTGCAAAACTTGCATCAGCATATGCAGTAAGACTTAACTCCTTATCGGGTTCTAATTACAAAGCATAATGCAAAGTTTCCTTCAAATATCTAAGTATTTGCTTTGCAGCCTGCCAATGTTTAACATGAGGTTCTATAGTGTACCTTGCCAACTGATTTACACTATAAGCAATATCCGGCCTTGACCAATTTCCCAAATATGAAAAACTACCTATCAAAGACTGATAAATATCCTTATCAAATGTAGGACTATCAGTGTTATCATTGTTAAACTCCTTCCCCATAGGTGTTTTGGAAATTTTACATTGGTCCATGTTATACCTTTTTAATAAAGCGATTATTTTGTCTACTTGAGATATTTTGAACCCTTTTTGTGTCTTACATATATCAAGTCCAAGATAATGTTTAATTTTCCCTAGTGTTCTTAAACTTTGCTTGCAAACTGTCTATTATATCCTTAGATCCTGCATAATCTTAGTGATTATGGCAATATCATCAGTAAACAATAATAACAATTCTAACATCCCATTCTTCTTTCTTTTTAACAAACATGGGTCTACCAAACCACTCTCAAAACCTATTTTGTTTAATTCTTTTACTATGCATTTATTCCACTCATGGCCTGACTGTTTAAGACCATATAAATTCTTCTTTAATAATCAAACAGTTTCCTTCCTATTATCATTCACTCCCAGAGGTTTTTTCATATATATAGAATGTTGTAATGGAGCATGCAGGTACACCGTTTCAACATCTATATGATTCACTACGTAAACAATTGTCCAGAAATTTGTAAAAACCTTGGTCATTTTATAATAAATGCTGAGGGTTGTTCTGTGAGTAGAATCCACATGACAGGGATGTCTGCTAATCTTTCAAGTTTAACTTCCAATGAAGGCTTTGCATTTTTCACTGGAATGGGATAATTTTCCTGAAGCTTTGATCCCATAGACCACAGGTGTCAAGTTTGCTGCATCTTGTGATATTTTGAAATGTTTTTCCCATTTGTGGAGCATATGTGTGATCCATCTGGCCCATGGGCCACCAGTTTGACACCCCTGCCTTCTGCCCAAATAAGACTGATATAGTCTTATGTAAGTTAGGCAAAGTTAGGCAAAAAGAAAGAAAATGTGGCTGATATACATAAGGATATTCTAGGCTTAAAATATAGATTTGTCTTTAAAAATATCTGTCCTCCAATGTTGGGGGAAGGATCCTTAAAATATTTGAATGCATTTTATTTTTTATTCAATTTTAATACCACCTTTGTCTAAAATAAGAATAACAATTATTGGAAATTAATTTTCCACTTTCATTTAAAAAACTGAATACATTAATGGTTATATTTATTTATTTGATTTATTTGACATCAATAAGGTCTTGACTATTCAGCTTGTATTTTATTTTCTGATTTTTTTTTGCCAATATGTAAGACAGAGCATTTATTTGTTGAGATTTGAAGTTGCCATTTGTTTGACCATTTCTGATACATAGTCGAGGTCATTTTGAAGGGAGCAGTATTGTCTGTTGAATATTGTGTACCCAAGTCAATTGCTTACAAGATAATATGTATAGGTATAAAAAGAGTTATGAATACATGAAATGGATACATATAAGAGAAATTTAAAAAATCAATAGGACAGGGATGGTAGGCACGATGGTGCGCTTATGTACGCCCCCTACAGGCCTCTTAGGAAAGGGGTGAGGTCAATAGTAAACAGTCTAAGGTTAAAGTTTTTGGGGTTTGGGGAAGAAACCACAGAGTCAGGTAGAGTATTCCAGACATTGATCACTCTATTGCTGAAGTCGTATTTCCTGCAATCAAGTTTGGTGCGGTTAACCTTGGGTTTGTATCTATTGTGTGCTCTTGTGTTGTTATGGTTGAAGCTGAAGTATTCATTGACAGGTAGGACATTGCAATGTATGATTTTATATACTAAGATCGGACTGAAGGCGGCGTAGTTCTAGATTTTCTAGGTCTAGAATTTCGAGTCTGATGGGATAAGGTATTCTGCAACGAGTAGAGGAGTGGGGAACTCTACTTGTGAAATATTTCTGGACTTTCTCAACTGTGTTAATATCAGATACATAATGCAGGTTCCAGAATGATGAGCTGTATTCAAGTATTGGTCTAGCAAATGTTTTATATGCTGTAGTTAGTAGTGTGATATTACCAGAGAAAAAGCTATGTAGGATTAGGTTAACAACTCTTAATGCTTTTTGGCTATGTAGTTACAGTGGGCTCTAACACTTAGATCGTTAGAGATGAGTACTTGACAGAGTTTGGATCATCAATAAGGTCTTGACTATTCAGCTTGTATTTTATTTTCTGATTTTTTTTGCCAATATGTAAGACAGAGCATTTATTTGTTGAGATTTGAAGTTGCCATTTGTTTGACCATTTCTGATACATAGTCGGGGTCTTTTTGAAGGGAGCAGTATTGTCTGTTGAATATTGTGTACCCAAGAATGAGATTTACTTCTGCACTTCATTCTTTCTATGTTATTTTATTATCCAATTATTTTAAAGGAATATTGAAAATTGAGTTTTTAAAAGTCAAGTATTTTAAGGAGCACAAGTGAAACTCCTTTTTGAAACAACCACAACAACACTACTAGGTTGAACCAAAATCTGATTAAGTTAACCAATTAAGTTATACACTCCTGTAGAAAATGTTTCAACATTTATCCTTCAAAATAACTATTTTGACAGTGTTTTTATTCTCTGGCCCAGATTCAATGTTTTTTCTCCCAGGTTGGATAATTAGGAATGTATCAGCTCTCCAGAAATAAGATATAAATCTGTGTACTCAAAGAAATTCCCACTGAATTGCGTGGGAAGTTTCTGGGGTATGTGTGGTTTGGATCGAAGCCTACACAGTTGTTTCCCCTTCAACCCAAATAATTAATTGGTATCATCATTATCTATCAAGCCCAACCGAAAATTCTTGCCTTTGAGAGCTGATGAGAACTGTAATATTGAGAACATATTCTGAGTACTCTCAGCTTCTCTGAAGCCTTTTGCACTCATAACAAGCCTGCCATGGGAGTATAACCAAAGCAGCAACTTGGCATGGAATTGCTATCATTAAGGGAGCGTGATGGCTCACTGGTTAAAGATGCTGAGCTTGTCAGCTGGAAAGTTGAAAGCCTGGGTTTGAGACCCGAATGCTGCACAATGGGGCGAGCTCCCATTACTTGCTCCAGCTCCTTCCCACCTAGCAGTTGACAGCTTGTAAATGCAAGTACATAAATCAGTACCACCTCAGTGGGAAGCTAACAGCATTCCATGAGCTTCGGTATATAGTCATACTGGCCACATGACTATACAGGGAAGTGTCTTCAGACAACGTTGGCTCCCTCAGCTAAGAAATGGTGATGAGCACCGCCCTCTAGAGTCAGACAGACAGAACTGGAGAGGGAAATCTTTACCTTTTATTACTATCATTATGCCCAGCTTTCTTCTAAAGTAAGTAAACAAGCTGGCCAACAGTAATTAAAACCAAAGTTTTAAAACTGTGCATAGAAATTAATTCTACCAATTCTTAGCAGCCCTGAAAAAATTGCACATCTTTCCAGATCTAAATCCAGAGAGGGGATATTTCTCCCTCCACACCTTTCCCCAGCAAACTCTTGAAGAGGATGCTTCTGCTAGTCTTTGCTAACCTTTATCCCTTTATTGAATAGGGGACATGCTCTCAGACCAGATAATGCCCGAGGCCATTATTTCTATCTATCTATCTCCTAAAAAAATATTTATGAGGCCCTGTGGCATTCTTCAAAATAAAGATGCTGCTAGAGATTTGTGTGTAGCTTTCCAGTATGGCATTTTCCCATTTTTAAAAAAAGTTTAAAAGAGTAATCTTTAAAAGGAAAACAATTGGGCCAGATATCATCATCGGCACCTGGAAAAAAATATTCCATGACATGTTTCATTTGCAAGCATCGTGGTTGGGGCTCAAGGGAACATCATGGCCAGAGTTTCTGGACTTTTGTATCAATCCAGCAATTTTATTCACTGCCCATTTCCATTTCTATTTACATCTGCCTCCACATCTCATATCTGGACTGGATTTCATGACAGTTGAGAATATCTGATTTCCCCTTGTTCTAATCGTATTCTTCTTGCTTCAGACTGTCAGACAGTAGACTATGCAAGGTGTCTGATTCACCATTGTTCCTTTCAGAGATTTTTCTAATGGGTAAAAAGGGATAAGGCCTCATTCTCTTCTCCTCCCTCTCCTTATCACAAATGTTTCATTTTTTTCATCCAACAAAGCATCACTCATAATGTTAAAGAATGTCATGGATCTATTGGAAAATCCCTCTGCCTTTGAAAGAGGACTCGGTTTTGCTTCTCTGTCCCAGGACAGAGAGCAGAAACCAATAGCAAAAGGTAGGTGGGCAGGCAGGTAAAAATTGTCCCAAACTTTTAGAAGTCAAATCACCCCTTGGCTTCCCTTTCTGATTGAAAACTGGGCAGAGCAAGGCCAACTGCCAAAGAACTGCTAGCTCATCTGTAGCCAGCCTTTTTTTCTCAGGTTTCCTGCCACCTCTTCTTAGACAGGAAGGGAAAATTCACCCAATAAGGAGGTCCTTCAGCCTCAAAAGAGAGTTGTCCTGCATGAAACAGGGAATTTGTTTTTAAAAGAAACACGCACGCACACGCACAGAGAGAGAGACAGAGAGAGAGGCATGCGTCCACCCACTCCTCACCCAGTGCATTAGAAGTATTTGAATGTTACAATTAAGAGTTTTGGAGATTTTAAGAACTGAACGAAAGAGGTTGTCAGCTTTTGATCTAAAGAACATTGTAGAAATATTCACCAAACTTAAATACCGTACCTCAATAGGTAAAGCAAGCAGAGCAAAATGTTTGCAGCAGAGGTGATATTCAGCAGGTTCTGACCAGTTCTAGAGAACCGGTAGCAGAAATTTTGATTGGCCCCATCCCCATCTATTCTCTGCCTCCCGAGTCCCGGCTGATTGGCTGGGTCTTCTTTTGTTGCCCTGGAGCTGGAAAGCAGGTTAGTGAGGTGGGGAAGGAATGGGGATTTTGCAGTAACCTTCCTTCAGGAATGGAGAGGGAATGGAGATTTTACAGTATCCTTCTCCTGCCATGCCCACCAAGCCATGCCCATAGAACCGGTTGTAAAAATTTTTGAATCCCACCACTGGCTTGAAGCCATAATTACTGTCTCTATTGTCCCTTTAATCTGAAAACTATAATATTTATCCTTGAATGCTACTGATTCTTCATGATGAGACTTTTGGAACTATATGCATTTAAATTAATTAATTATGTACAGTTTAATCATGATTACTCTTTAGCTTGTTAATAATCTTTACTACCAGTCACATTAAACACTAAAATTTGGTGGCAACCTTTAGAGGACTTGCAACCAAGGTATTGGCAGGCTACATGCACTGTAGGGACCCTGATTATGCTATAAACAGTGGCTAACACATTTCTTATATAACTTGTCTTCTGTTGGTTAGGGACTTCCATGAGAAATTGCATCTGAAAAAGATAACATCTATAATTTATAAAAATATGCATACAGATTCTATTTTCCATCTCTACATCCCTCAAGGCAGCATTGAGCTTGGATATAAAATAATGAAATCCACGAACTGTCAACAGCCCACAGCAATAAAAAAGCCAACCCAGGAATCAGATCAACAAAGACAGAGGCACCAAGCAAGCAAGCATTGCTGTTGATGTGTGTCTAAACCTCCATGGCATGGCCCATTGCTATATATCTCTTTAGGACAAAGAGGTCCATCATCTGGATGACAGCGATAAGAAATGCCACATGTTCTTCCTTCACACCATAGCAGTAGAGTAGCGTTCGGCCAAAGACAATCAGATAGGACTAATGATTTTTGTCAACGGGTTTCTTCCTGTAAAAAATTATGCCAGTTATAATGTGTCTGTTGTAGTAGTGGTGATGGCTATCTCCAAAAGGCTGGTGAGAATCTTCTGAGTTGTTATGGATAGCGATCACTGAATATTGTAATTCTCTTTGCTTAGTACATTTGCTGTGTTACCCTACTAAGTAGATAGTAGGGTAACAATGCATAGATATGTATTGTGGTTTTTCCCAGCAAACAAACAGAAACACACCAATAATAATATATACTTTTTCTTAGGGCAAATACAGTGTCTTGATGCTTTCTGAGCTTAATTGTTTTTTTTGCAGACATTTCATTACCCAAACTAGATAAGATCATCAATACTATAGGGAATGGGGCTGGCTCTCAAATTATATTCTAGTGGATTGCCCTGTCAATGTTCATACGAATGATCCTGGTGGTTCATTGGTTGGGCTATTTATTGTTAGCCTATTTGGCAGTTCTTTTGTTGAGGTATTGTTTACTTCTTGATTGTTGCTCTGATCTTAATCTTGCTGTTAACATCAAATATTGTCCTCTATCAGTACTCGGTAGTCTATTAGTATTGTTATTTTATCCTGGTATTATATGGATGCTCACCAAGATTGGGAAGTGATTCCTTTGCTTTCTTCAGGAATATTTTCCCCACATTGCTGAGATTGTCTGAGATTTTACTTTATTTTAAAGTAAAGTCTTTTACTCTTCCTTTGTAATGTCAATCAAAATTAACAATATCATTATAGAATGCAAAAATTGGTTAGATTATACCTATTGAGGTATTCTGAAAGTCTTTAATTAAAATTTGGACTGATATAAGAAGGAAACAGTACACTAAAATCCCGAGGTGGTTTTCAACGATGGAGGCGATGTTCTACTTAAATATGATGGACATTACTAAAAAAAACTTAAGTATCACCAAATATTAGGTAGTGAGAGAAGAATTAAAATGAAACAGGAACTAGAAACAGAAGGGATAGTCATCGACAACTGGTCATATTTTCAAGTAAAATTGAGATATAATAAAGATGTAAAGGAATATGGAATTGAGGTAAAAGACACACATTTAGATAAAATACTTTTAAATCCTGAGAAAAGTTTGATTTCTAAATTATATAATTATTTATTAGAACATGAAATGGCAGAGAAAATTGTGAAAGGTCCTATGTTAGGTTGGGAAAAAAACTTCAGCTATAGTATCGATCTGGATGTCTGGGAAGAAATCTGGCAGAAAAACCTGACATTAACCAAATCAGTAGCACACAAGGAGAATCTATACAAAATGATGTATAGATGGCATCTGGCACCCTCTAGATTGACCAAAATATTTCTAACAGCAAATACTTCCTGTTGGAAACGTAAAGGGAAATTTGGTACATACTTTCATTTATGGTGGACCTGTCCTGAGATAAAAAAATATTGGCTAAAAATAAAAGCGTGGATAGAAAAAATCATAGAGTATGGGCTGGAGTGGAAACCGGAATTGTTTTTGCTGGGAATGATCAAAGGGGATTACCCCTCTAAAGTAAGATATCTGACCATCCATTTATTAACTGCGGCATGTATTTCATTAGCACAATATTGGAAGAACCCAAATGTACCACCGATACATATTGCTATTCAGAAAACTTATGAGTGTGCCCAATTGGACAGGCTTACACTTAAAATCAATGGGAAGGAGGATACAGATTACTACCAGATATGGGATAAATGGTATAATTAGGTAGATAACAAAAAGGAAAACACGTAAATGAACCCAAGAAACAATTTACTGTGTATCCAGCTGTCCATATCAAATGTATAAAAACAATTAAAGGTTTTAAACCTTCTTTTCGCTGTAACTATTATTATTATTCACTTATTATATTCTTTATTGATTAGTTAAATAATATGAATGTATTAGTAATTGAAGAGGAGTTATAAACCAACATGAAAATAAACAGAGTATATTGTGAGTTAGTGTTTAGCATGTGATAATGAATGAAGATGTGATTGGTATTAGTCATCATTAATTGTCAGGACTTACCAAATTTGATAACAAATGTAAAGAATTATGTGTTATTCACGGATTATTGTTTCTGTATTTTTGAATTTGTATGTTTTTAATTCTGCAAATAAAATTGTTTTTAAAATTTAGAAAAAACCCTGTTGAGATTAGACTTAATCCAACCACCTTGAACCAGGATCTAGTCCAAAGATGTAAATGTATACATGTTTAAAGTATCAAGTCTGACACGAACCTGGCTGAATCTTTTGCGGTCTCATAGCTGCCACAAACCCTGAGACAGGGAAGGGAGGGTGGGAAGTAGGTAGACTGATTAATTTTCAAAACTTGTGGGAACCAAGGTCATCTTAACAGGTGGCTGTTGAAGGAGGAGACGAGTGACCAAGCAGCCTGCCAGCTACTTTCATTGGACAATGTGACTGATGACAGCAGGGGGAACTTTTGCTTTTTTAATTAGGTGAAAACCGCGGGAATTGGTTTTCACCACTTGTGCTGATATGATGTATCTAATAAACATAGTAGTCCCTATTTTTCTATTTGCATTTTTACATGCTTTCGAACTGCTAGGTTGGCAGAAGCTGTACAAGTAATGGGAGATCACTCCGTTACTGCCAACCTTTCTGATTGACAAGCTCAGCATTTTAGCCACTAAGCCACCCTTTAACATAGCTTATATACACCTTATATACATTTACTTTACTTTTGTCCAATAAGCATGTTTGTATGCATGACTTTCTGACTGCAAGATTGTTGTTGCCACTCGCATAGAAGGAAAAATAGATTTAATTATTAGAATTGTGTATATTTTATTTGACATAACTTCTCAAGTTTTAGTGCTGTAATCTAAAAAAGACACAACAGATACATTTGGTTTCAAGTGCAAAATTGACCCCTGTCACTTGCAGCTATTAACATCTATTTCTTCTTTTCTATGGAATGTGATATTTATATTATCCTAATTACCTCTGTTGCGCACTGGATGGACAACATTACTTCTCAAGCATCTGCTGCTCCAGATCTATAGACAAGCAGGAACTTTTTGTAATAATTAGAAAAAGAAAATCAGGAGAATAACACAGCTGCCAAATGAAGGGAAGGAGAGAGTGGTAAAAATATGACAGGTAAGACTGGAAATTTGAAGGAGAAACTTAAAATACAGTGATGAGAGAGAGAGACAAAGAGAGAGAGAGAAAAAGAGAGAGAGAAAGAGAGAGAGAGGGAGAGGGAGAGAGAGAAGAGAATGAGAATGGATTGGATTTTGGATATTAACTTGTCCAAAGAGGAGGGATTCAAAGAGAAGTTTTTAAATCTGTGGATTTCAGCTGGAGATACAGGACTTGACCATGATTCTCTGATTGGATATAGTTAGGCTACTGGGAATCCTTTTAAGCTCCTCGACCCCTCAAAGCTTGCAGAGAAAGCAAATTGCCTAATCCCAGGATCACAACTACTAAGGCTGCATGCAACATTAAGCAAGCTGCTTCCGTTTCTGCAACAAGACTTCCTGGTGTTTTCCTCCCCTCCCCACATATATCCATTTAAGCTCTGAATTTGGTCTGGAGGTTTCCCTCATTTTGTAATACAATTTGAGAAGATTAATAGTCAAATTGTTACAGTCAACTTACTATTGTCGGTTAATGAAGGAGTTTGCAACAAAATAACAAGCAAGATAGTAAAAGGGGAAGAAAAGTCAAGATGAAGGCAGAAGGTGGAATGAAGCCCAAGCAAATAGCAATAGCACTTAGACTTATATACCGCTTCACAGTGCTTTACAGCCCACCCAAAGCAGTTTACAGAGTCAGCACATGGCCCTCAACAATCTGGGCCCTCATTTTACCCACCTCGGAAGGATGGAAGGCTGAGTCAACCTTAAGTCTGGGGGGATTCGATCTGCCAAATTGTAGTAGGAGTAGCTTGCAGTACTGCACTCTAACCACTGCACCACTGAGGCTCATCAAATCCTGCCTTTAGTGCATGGGTGTCAAACTCGATTGCGTCACGTGACATGTTATGATGTATTGTGATTTTTTTTTTTTTGCCTTTACGGAGCTGGGGTGGGCATGGCCTGTCTGTGATGCATTCGGCCTGCACATGCTGGAAAGGGATTAAAATCTCAGGCAGTAACTGTTGATATTCACAAAATAGAGCCGTGATGGCAAACCTATGGTACACATGCTACAGGTGGCACACAGAGCTGTTTGTGTGGACATGCGAGCCCCAGCCAAACTTACCTCACTGCGCATGCGTGCGTCTCCCAGCTGATTTTCACAATTGATCCCTTTTTCGGCCTCTCAGACTTGGAGGGAAGCCTCTGCAGCTTTTGGAGGCCGAAAAACAGGCATGTTTTGTCATTTCCTGTATTTCCGGAAATACTGGAAGTGATGAAACAGGCCTGTTTTTCGGCCTCCAAAAGCTGCAGAGGCTTCCCTCCAGTCTCTGGGAGACCTCAAAAAGGCCTCAAATGGGCTGAAAATCAGCTGGGAGGCAGTGCAGGTAAGGGTGCAGCGGAGGGGGGGCTGTGGGTGCAACGGGGGGTCTGTGGCAACTCTTCTTGGAGCTGGCATGCGAGCACGCACAATCTCTTGAATAAATCTGTAAATCTTTGGATTTTAAGCAACTTAATGGGATTGATACCATAGGTTTAAATTGTAACAATGAAAACCTCCTGAAGTACATTATCATATTACAATACAAACACTAGATTTTTATACTTGCATATCAACATTGGACAAAGGTATCTCTAACATAATGAAGAAAAGTGGAAGGATTCAGGTTTCAGTATAAGCATCACAGGTTTAAAAGAATCAGAGACGAAACTGGGGATTTTCTCTAGTTCAGTTTACCCCAGGTCTATTCTTCATAAACCCTCAATAATCTCACTAACAATAAAAGATAGTTTAATACCCAAGGTTTAATAGCCTAAGAGAATGTTCCTCAACCTCAGCAACTTTAAGATGTGGGGCTCCTGAATCCCCAATCAGCACACTAATTGGAGAATTCTTGGAGTTGAAGTTCATAAACACTACCCTTAGTCATTAATTCAAAAATTACCATGGACCAAATGTAACTTATTACATCTACTTGGATATGTCCATGTTGTTATCTTTGCAACAATATGGAAGTGATTTGCCATTTCTATCTTCCAAGATGTCTTGATATTTCTTGGGGGTCTCCCATTTGAGCACTAATCATATACAATCCAACCAGTGGTAGGACTCAATTTTTTACTACCAGTTCTGTGGGCCTGGTTTGGTGGGCATGGCAGGGGAAGGATACTGTAAAATCTCCAGTCAGAGGTAGTATTTGCCAGTTCTCCAAACTACTCAAAATTTCAGAACCTTCTGAATACCACCTCTGAATCCAACTTAACTGATGCTGCATTTCTGTTTTCTAGGCCAACTATATTTTCCTCCTTAATATTCCAATCTTCAACCACAAGCAGTGCTTGTAAAACCTGTCTATTTCAGATTGAGCTTAAAGCTTATCACCACCTTCCTTTTCTTCCACATCAGGGGTTGGAGCATAAACTTGGATAATCGTCATATTGTTATCCACAAAGTCGAGCTGCTCTTATTCGGCCATTAATTACATTGTATGAAAGTAACATCATTCTTTTTTTGTGTTTTCCCTCCTGAGTAGGAAACTGCATAATCTTCTGAGCAAAAGGGTTCAATTCCAGTCCATTTCACCTCAAATGTATAATCAATTCATTTTAGCCTTCACTGCCTTCCACATTCCCATGTTTATCCTTCTTTATATTCCATATTTCCACCGTAATTCTGTCTTTGAGCTTTGGGTTTTATTTTTCTGCATGGCTACTTCAGTAATCAGACATCCTGAAAGTTAGTGCCATGTTGGGTGCCATCTGACCTGAGAGACCTAGCAGTATATTTTCAATCAGTTTACATTTATTGGTTTCCTCAGTAAAGAAAAAAAAGGAAAAAAAACATTGCCTTTTCCTGCGCAGCATGAAATGATGCGATAAATACATAAATGCCTTTGCTGTTATCGCTGAAGTGATTATTTGCCTCCACATCTTCCTGGATCACTGTTGTCCTATATAGGTGTCTAGGCAACTAAAATGACCTTCATGCTTTGGATGACCCTGCTTGGATTATATATTCTTGGCATATAGTTATTCTTCACTTATCTTTCCCAGGAATACCCCCTACTACAAACCAGCACAGTAGGACTTAATTTGTCTCTTAATTGCTTGATTAAAATGTTAAAACATGAAACACCAAGTTGTAAATTCCTTATAGAAAAAGCTGTGAAAAGTTTATATGTTCCAATCTACTTGTGATAATATACCTTTAAAAAAAAGTTCTCGTAGATCAAAGGGAGAGATTCTCTAAAAATAAACTTTTTTTTGTCAGACTTAGATTGCCATTCTTGTAAATAACTAATCACTTGCTCTTCCCTTAAATTGAATTATCTCTATTTTATCAACAGGAAGTAAGGCTGCAAAATTTTTTCTATGACAGCAGATTTGATTGGCTCACTTGCAAGAAGTAAGAACTTATAAAAATTATTGCTATTTATGTGGCAATTTCTCCCCCCCACCCTTCCATTCAATTGTGTCTAATTTTCAGAGACTGCCTCGACAAGTTCCTACAGTTTTCTTGACAATATTTTTTAGAAGTGATTTGACATTGCCTCCTTCATAGAGCTGAGAGAAAGTGACTGGCTCAAGGTGGCTTCGTGTCTGAAGGCAGGATTAGAACTCACAATCTCCTAGTTCCCAGCCTCATGTCTTAACCACTACATCAACCTGGCTCTTTACTAGCACAATTGAATTTCCTTCTGAGAAGAGGTATTAGTTATTACAGAATTTCTGAATAATGGAAATAAGGCCACCTGGCAAAAGGGGGTCATAAAAGAGAATAGAACCTTAACCAAAACAAGGCACTATTTAAAGGTCACCAAGAAACATGGAAGGATTCAATTAAAGCACACAAATGAGTTACATATCTAGAATTTGTAATGTCAATTTGAGCCCTGGAGATACAAGATTTTTTGTAGGAAGAAAAGTTGCTGATCCATTAATGAATCCCTCAAAAGATTCACCTAATTAAGGAAGTGCCATTCAGGGTTTTACTACTCTACCACACAGTTTACATCTCAAAGCTCTTGTGTTAGCTAACAAGAGCTGGATGGGATGACCATTGCATTCATTCAGTTCTTGACATCATCAGCAAAAACAAAAACAACTCTGAAGTGCCCTCAATGGTTTTCCATGACTGGCTATCTGCTGACTATCAAAATGGATGCAGGCAGGAACATGTCCCAGCAAATCTGCATTTGGGGTGTGTGTGAATGGGTTTCATTTCAAACGTGGCACCTCTGGAACAGTCAATCTTTCACCAAGCTAGATCACGTTTCATTATATTTTTGCTTTTCAAGACCAGATCTGATCCTGCAATGATTTTATTGATTTTGTTCAAAAACTCACTGCTATATTTTCTTGAAGGCGAAATTAACGTCATTTCCACTATTTTTTCCCATTTCGGCAAACAATTTGCAGAGATGCCGTTTGTCTTCCCATAGACTTTTTAAAAAATGTTTTAAAGTTTAACAGGAGGTATGGCAAAATAGTTCCCGTTTGTTTTCCTATCTACAGATTGCATTAGTCCAGCTTTTCTCAGTGCCTTTCACATATGTTCACATATGTTGGATTTCAACTCTCATTATCCAAAGACTTTTTGCCCTGCAGATGATTGCAAAACACTGACTAGTTGCAGTCTTTCTCCAAAAGTCAAATTAAACTGCAATGGGGTTACAGGAAACAAAAAAAAAACCTATATTGCACAAGGCTCCAAACTTAAAAATGTGTCTATATTTCTGGTATGTTAGAAGATAAACAAAAAATACTTTTTGAACCATGCTTTCAACCATGAAGAAAAAGGAAATATGCTGAGTGTTTGGAACATTGCATTTTATGCTCTCTTAAATCATAGCAGCAATGTAACTGAAAGAATAAAATGTTGACTAAATTTACTTTCGAAAGAGCATTCTTTTGTAAGATATTTTTTAAACTAAAAATGGTAAGAGGAACATCTCTTGCCAAGCCACTGAATATAAAATTCTTTTCAAAGTAACGACAAAAGATTGCGACAACGTCAACATGGATCTCAAGAGAAACCAGAGTTCCTATATTGACCCCAATGGTGGCATTCTCCCAGAATCCAGGACTGGCCCATGTTACTCCCCATCCTCCTTATTGTCCAAATCTGCTGCCGCTGACGGGCCACAACACAACTGAAGATGTGAAAAGTGGGACGTTTCAAATGGAAAGACAAGGAATCAAATGTTTGTTGGAAATCAGTCTTAGGAACCACAAGTGGGGGGCATGGATCATAATATCTAGTTACATTGGGGGAATAAATTTTAACATTGCAACCACAGAGAAAGTGCAGAGAAGAATGCCAAGGAACAATAATTTCAGAGTGGCCTGATTGCATCCTTAGCAGTGAAGGAAGCAAGACAGTCGCCACAACAGCTATAGCTTAACACTGTGTAAGGGAAGCTGGTTGGGAAAGCTCTTGAAGACTTCAGAGACAATAGGATCGCCTGTTATTACTTCTGTCAATAGGATCGCCTGTTATTACTTCTGAACCGCTTTTCTTCTTTCAAACCTAACACTTTTCAACTTGCCAATGAACTGGGGGGAGAGGAAAGGGGAAAATAAATGCTGAGAATGTTTGCATGGACTGTGAGAGCCTGGCAACTATCAAGTTCATCACTGCAGGTGCTTGAAAAAGAGATGGACTGTTCCCATAGTTTTCAACAAAAGGACATCTTGTAATTGGACAATATGATCACCCAAGGATGGGGAGAAAAGGAAAGCTATTGTTTAACTAAGCAACCATTTGCATGGGAAAACCAGAGCTGGTTTTGATTCTTCATTACCAAAATGTTGTATCCCATAAAATTTTACTTTTGGGAATTCAAAGCACTTGAGGGTGTTTCCTTATTTTGGGTTCACTAGTCTGTCAGTTGACAACTTCGTACTTTAATCACTCTTGTATTTTTCAACTGTCAGAAATGAACAAAGTATAAGAAACAGGATGTCATTAAGCTACTTTCCTCAATGCCTGACCACACCATGCATTATTGAAGGGTGTGCATCCCTGACTAGAACCAACTGAAATCAAAGAGAAAAATGTTTTGGAGGCAAGGTGGGCACAAGATCATCAGCTATGATCTGAGCAGTCATTGAACCTTTCTTAGTGTTGATAATAGGAGAGCAGAGACCTGAGGACTCTCTGCAGACAGGGGACATTTTCTAAAAATGAAAAGGGACTGGCTGACGGTTCTGGATGTGGTGTAAGATAAAGCGTAGACATGGAGCTTTCACACCTCCTATTTTTAAAGCTTGCTCCCAGAGAGGAGCTCAAAGACCAGAAGAACAAGTGCAGCAAGCCTGTTTAGTACAAAACTTGCACCACTTACAAGTGTCTACTGAGCGTATCGATCTTTGGATCAATGGTATTTAAAAGGATGGGAAATTACATTTTCTAAGAAATTAACACTGAAAAAATTAACACTGAAGGACGCAGAAGGCAATGAAGTAAACAAAGCAGGAGAGGGAGGAAAAAACACTGCAGAACATGGTCTATTAGTTCACAGACAGTCCATAAGAACCCCTTGACAAAGGAATATGTTTTCTGAAACACATCGGGCCAAATAAAACCTTTTTTTTTTTTGCTAGCATTTTAATTTCCTCTCTTTTTCTTTTGTTTAAAAATTTAACCCAACAACAAAACAAACAAACAAAAACCTTGAATAATCTCTTAATTAAGGATGTGATCTTTCTTTGCTCCTTTAACAGATTCCCAATAGACTTTTCTTATGTCTAAACTACAGATCTATTTTGGACAAAAATATTGGGAGGTTTAGAATTTGGTGTCCTTAAATTTCCATATACTCTTGAGCTGTGCAATTTTAATTTGCTGCTATGCCATTTTCATTTTCTTTCTTATCCTGGAAATTATTTATCTCCTTGGCTTTGTTGATGTTTTGTTGATGCACTATCCGTGTAAATGAATAATAATAATAAAAAAAGTAACCTGGGCTTCCAGTTCTGCTATACTTTCATATCAATGGGTATATTTAGCCTGCAGTATACTAAATTATACAAATTGAGCTTTTACAGAATATAAAGTGGATGAATATAAGAGAGGAGATAGATATGACTTAAAGCAGGTCAGAGACTAAGCAAACTGGAAATTGCTAAGAAATAATGTTTTAGTTATACTGGTTGAAATTCCCACTCTTTCAATAACAGATAACAGATAATCAGTGTTGGAAGGGACCTTGTAGGCCATCTAGTCCAACACCTTCCCCCCTCTTCCACCCAAGCGGGAGACCCTACACCATTTCTGACAAATGGCAGTCCAATCTCTTCTTGAAAGTCTCAAGTGATGGCGCTCCCACAACTTCCGAGGGCAAGCTGTTCCACTACTCTTCAATACTCCAATACTGCAGTATTTCAAGCACAATCTCTAGAATGCTGAAAATAAACCTCTATCATCCATCTTTTAGAATGAACAGTGAATTTTGGGATAATTTGCATTATACAAATGACTAGGACCTGATTTCACATGGAATGAAACACTTGTTGCCTAATCCAACATGGAGAAATGCTTGTGTTGTTTTCTTATTGATGGCTAGATGATTGACTTCAGATGCAACTAAATATTATTCATTTGGTTGGTATGAAAGTAGCTGCCATGCCTGTATCTAATCAAGAAAACTGAATAGTTGTGAAGCCCACCTCACACTAAAACCACAATACTTCATAAACAATGTTCTCCTTTCAAACAATCCGTTTTAATCAGCATGGTTAAAATATTATATAAATATTAGCATATTTCTAAACAGCTGTAGATCTTTTTTGTAGGGAAATTAATTTACTTCTAATCTTTTCCCCTTTATTAATTTGGATCTTATTTTTTTAAAAAATGTAGATGGGTTTTAATATGCAGTTGATACAATCATTGACTATTACCATTTTATCTTAACATTCATGTGATTTTATATGTATGTGCATGTGTATGCACACACTTGATATCATATACTTTTGTTTGTTCTCTAATCCATGTTCTCTATTCCATTTTCTATCTTGTCTTGTAATACCAAGCTTCTTTCTATGGAAATATCCATTTTATTCCAAGAAAGATGGGTGGAAGGGGTGGAAGAGGAAGGGAAAGGGAAAGGGAAAAGGAAGGTGGAGGAAAGGAAAAAAAGGGGAGAAAAGCAACTTTGGAAAATATAAATAATTTTTAACTGGAATGTCATGGTTTAGGACAGAGTCTCCAAACATAGCAACTTTAAGACTTGTGGACTTCAACTCCCAGAATTCCTTGCCCATGCTGAGGAATTCTGAGCATGGCTGGCTGAGAAATTCTGGGAATTGAAGTTCCCAAGTCTTAAACTTGCAAGTTTGGAGAACCCTGGTTTCAGATAGCAAGCTACTGTAGGGCTACCTTGTCAGAATGCGCACAGTGTGACTATGTGAAACAACCCAGGAGCAATAACATCAAATAGAGGTTTGTAATAATAGCGATTTATCTCTACAAAAGAATATACATACATGTACTAGGCAAAGGTCAAACAATTGATCAGCAATTTACAGCACGGAAGCACACATGGAGAGAGCGATACGCCCCAGCAGGGCCTCTTTTATAGTACAGTCTCTTAAAGTGGTAACAATCAAATAACCCTGCTGACTCATTACTACCATTGCATCATCATTACAGTATTACAGCAGCTGGTCAGCTATTAATTCATCATTATCTTGACGTGTTTTTGTGGATAAAACCACTAAATTTTAATACAAACCTATTTGCTCCTGGATTGTCTTACATAGTCACACTGTGCTCACTCTGACACTGTGCTCACACTGTGCTCACTCTGAAATTTGGTCCTTTCCAGGTGTGTTAGAAGTCAAGCTCTACACTGTTTATGCTGGCTAGGAATTCTGGTTGTCCCTTCATAGCTGAAAGGCTTCAGGATGGGAAATGCTAATGTACTTAAAAGGGGAAGCGTACCTTTTCACTTAACAGATTACCTAAAACCTTACTTAGTTTTTTCTTTACTTTTTAGCTCTGAGAGAAATGAAACCAAATGATACTTTGAAACTTGGATGCACACATACACACATAGCAAGCAAATAGGCTGATGCTGAGGCAACCATTTAACTGCTAGCGTCTCCCAACCATGGCAACTTCCAGATGGACTTTATCTCCTGTAATTGTCCATCTAGCCTGCTCTTTGCTGAGAATTAAATCTGCACATCTGGAATTTGCCATGGTTGGGCAAACTGTTGTGGCTTCTTAGTAGTTAAATAAAGGTTGCTTTTAATCTTTTGTTATTTTAGGATATATATATTTACAAAATACATATACAACCCTTGTATACATAAGGATGGGGGACAATCTAAACACATTTTAAATAAACAATTTGTTTAGTTCTTTCACTTTTGAAGTGGAAACTGACAGATGATTAATGGCCCCAGGAATGTAATATCCGCACTCTTTTATTATTCTGCATTACAACCACATTTTGGTGACATTGGTTTAGCACAGAAAGCCAATCAAGGAAATACTGAAATATTTTGCTAAAAGTTGTTAACTCCCCAAACTGAGCATTGCAAATATTTTCAGGACATGAAACTATTTTAACTTTAGTTCCTCTGATGCAAACCAGTTTTGTAATCCAAAGAATTGACCTTATTTTCACTATCAAAATGAATGTCAGCTATCAATCACAACAGTAAATACGTTCATATGGTCCAAGCCAATGGAATATTAAATTAGAGCAAACCCTACACCCTACTAGCACTGATCTTACCTAGTTTAGTAATAAAATATCTCAGACACCACAAATGATGCCAGTGTAACCCTGGGCTACAAATATTATCTTCTATAGGCTTCTCTCTGTATAATTCATGGATTATCCATTTTTCATGGTATTTTCATGGTATATATATAAGAATGTAAAGGCAAACTCAATTTTGGGGGTGGATTCGGACACTGCAAATTCTTGCCTTATTTACGAATATATATGGTAATCCAATATTAACTAGAAGATTTTCGAGATTTGTATATTTAAAGAATGCTAAAAAAATCCTTAAAAGGGGAAAAATATAAGCAGTCTATAGTGCTTCATTTCCAAACATTTCAAAGTCAGTCATGGATTGTTGTTGTTTTTTACACAGCCAAACAAATCAGCTCAATTCTTTTTATAATACAAGGTTAGACTTATACTTGCAGTGACTCACATTATATGCTCAACAGATATTCTAGGTTCAGTAAAAGGGCAAATCATGTATAACATTTTAAATTATAAATTCCACGTTTTGTGGCCAGTGCATTTTGAAGCATGGAAAAGAATTTTTCTCACAATGAGAAATAGTGCTAGGGTTGTGCACCAATAGCTTTTTATGAGCAGTGTTTAATAATTCTATTATAATAGTTTTATATACATTCTAGTTTTGATGCTTTCTTGTGATAATTTGATATAAAAAGTGACAAATAAAATGATTAAATACTAATCCCTCGTTACTCTAGTTAGCCTCTTCCTAGTATTCATCATGGCTAACAAATTTCCTGTATCGATAGGTAGGTAGAGAATGTTTTACGTACAATAAACATTAACACTAATTCAGTGACTCGTTTAAAATTAACATTATGGACAAGAGAGATGTGATGTCATCAATTCTTTAAAGATATTAAGCATCCAGGTCATCAGGAATGCCTTCTTCAGAGCCAGTTTTGATATCTTTTGCATTATTTGGCAAATTTCTGCCCCTTCCCCACATGCAGCTGATACTGTAACTAAGGCATGCCCCACACTACCTTTTTGGTTTTTCCAAAAATCTCCTCTACCAGATAGTTCATGATTCAGCAGATCAATATGGATGATGGTTCAAACACCTTGGGCAGATTTTGGAATTTTTCCCCCTCAGCAGGGAGAATTTTCTTCATCTGACAGTATCTTTTAGTGGTTATCTCCCAGTTTTTGCCTCAGGATTGAGGAAGGTGTAACCCTCCAGGTGTTGTTGAATTGTATCTCCCATCTTTCGTCACTGACTAGGAGTTATAGGACAAGGAGGTCCATGTATTTCCCAACTTTGTTGTGGAATGTGCTGTATCAGATGCATATTTTTTTTTTTTATTTATTTATTTATTTATTTATTTATTTATTTATTTAAGTACTTATATACTGCCCTTCTCCCGAAGGACTCAGGGCGGTGCACAGCCGATCCTACCCAAATACATTATACAAAAATTAAAATGAATTAAATAATTTAGGCTGTTGTAATTAAAAAATATCTCATCGATGGAAGACTTTGTCAAGCTGTACCAGTTTTAAAAACTTGTTTAGGCTTAGCATTTAGGGTATTTAAAGTTATGTCAACCTGGGATATAAATTACATTTGCCAGTATCCAGAACATTTGAGTACAATGCTGAAAGCCAAGAGGAATTTTAAGCTCTGCCACTGAAAACAGCAACACACACTAATACATTTTCAATATGAATAGTAAACCTTTAACTAGATTTACAGATTGGTGGCAGGCTCTCTCACTGGTGAAGATGTATATTAATCCCTGAAAATGTAAAATGCTATAAAAATATGCATCGATGTATGTTGTTGCTACTTATTTTAAAGACACCTTGAAATGGAAAGTGTTCTTACAAAGGGAATGAGCTTTTGATACTTATTTACTCCTATGAAGAATATCAAACAGTCTTGACTAAAAATTAATTTTATTCAGAGTGTGAAAATCATATTATATAATCAGATTAGAAATGGGAAATGCAATAATTTAAAACCACAAAATGGAAACTTTTCTTTTTCTGAGATGTTACCACAACATTTTCCTTTTATTTATCAGTGTTATTGGAGGAAGAGTATTACAATGTAATATTGTTAAAGTCATTTTTACTTGACAGCAGAGTAAAGGACAGAATTTGCATACAAACACAGGCTGAAAAACAATTTATACATATTCTTTCCATTAAAAACAAAAGTTCCATCCTATCCATTGCTGGGATTTGTTTTTCTGCTAAAGTATATTTAAAGGAGGATCCAGGGTATGTGTGGTGTTTTGTTTTTTTTAACCCCCCTTTGGCTTGATACTATCTGGTAAATGAAAATACTCAAAAATATCAGATCTCTGAACTGTTTCCCAAACTAAATACTAAAAAAGAAATAAAAAGAAAATCGGTTTGAGGTAGAAAGGTGGTCATGGCTCTCCTTTTCTTGCAAAACTTCTTTTCCTTCTCAAAATATCTATATCAAAATATATTTCTTTCTGGATGAAAAATCCACATAGTAACCTGCAATCTGTTTCTGTTTCCTACTCTGGTCAAACCCCCCCTCCCCGCTGCTGAAAAAAATAATACTTTTAGATAGCACTTTGAATCGTTTGATTATATAGCATATATTATCTAATTTGACCCTCATAATACCTCTAAGCATAGTTACTACTAGCACCACCTCCATACTGAAGATGAGCTATGAGAAAACTTGAGTGGTTACAAGACATCAACCTCCACATCACCCCGAGATTAATCTTCTACTGCAATGTCATTTGGGATACCACATCAAATTCTGCTAGGACTCACCTTGTAAATGATAACATAAAATATTGGGCAGGCCCGTTAATAATATTCAACAGTGGAATTTCTCCAACACTATTTCGGTCCTTTAAATATGATTATTGCACACATGCAATGTATGGAAAGAATGAGCGAGTGCTTTATAATGAGAGCAAAGGGCCATGCAAAGCCACACAGCCAATGGGGAAGGAACCAAGCCCATCTACTCATCATAAACAGTGGCCAAATTTTTCTCCTCAGCTGGCTCTACCTTGAAACGCTGACTGTAAGGGAATCATTTTAAAAATGTACAATGCTATTGATTAAAAGTATCCATCCAGCCAATTTTGCTGGCACAAAGGTAGAGCAATTAAGTAGTGAAGTAGTCTGAGCTCTTTCATTTAGGTACGCTTCCAAATTACGATTACTTCAGGACTAGATTTCATACTTTGAATGGGGTGACAGACATAAAATTTGGCACAGTACGATGATCATGTCTTCGTCACAGAAAATAAAAACTGCACATATTCAGAATAATTGTAGCAAGGTAAAAATGCAGCCTAATGAAAAAATTAAAAACAACAAAATCCGGAAGAAAAATCATTCCACATTCTGTGTGGGGGGAAATAAATCTATTAAAATGCTAGTTGAGTGCAAACAGTTACTGTAACTGAATGAAGTTAGTGGGGGCAAAATAGAGCCCCATGTGCCTAATAGAGCGCCAAAAATGGTATTTGTCAACACTAACTGCAGATTATGAGAAGCTGATCTTTTGCCCATGTTTTTGGAATCTCAGGTGAAGTATAAATGACCTGTGCAGAAAAAGCAGCGTGTCAGAAGACAAGGTTCTTGAAAAGGTAAATGCAAAAAGCCAAAAGGAATGTATAAATGTAACTCTTTGCTCCAAACTCTAAAGGCAATTCACTTTAGCAATATCAAAAAAGAATGGATATAAATCCCTACCATCCCCTTTCCTGATGCTGCATAATTATATAAATCAAAGTACATATGCATAACCATTTCCAAATACTCCACGGTTTGTTAATTTACAGTTGCATAGAGAGGGAAGAAGGGAAAAACACACACAATAATATAAAATACGACATCCTCGTCTTTGGGTAGTTCAATTGTTTTCTTATTTGGAATAAGAATACACAGAGCTGAACAGCAGGTTACAAAGTCCCAAGCAGCCATGTGATAACTGGAACTTGTGATTGGCACTGGTTGAGCTGAAGTTGGGAAGAGCAGGATCTTTCAAAGAAGATGCTCACATCGCCTGAAGGCAAGAAACAGTAAGAGAAGAGCAAGTGAGGGTCATATTGTACAGAGGCAACAGCTTCTTTCAGTATCAGCTAGCTGAGTTAAATTATCGAAGAGGCATCACATTTGCTAGGAAAACGAAGATGCAAAAGTATATGACACATCTTACAAAGAATGCATGCCTAATCTTTGTCCTATGGAGATCATACTTAATCATGGCTTAGGGGTTTAGTTGTATCTTTTCTATTAAAAATTACCTGCCTCCTCATATGTTATCATTGGATAGGAATCCCAGGCTCAGGGCCAAGCCTGTTAAATTCATTTCACCACATGGGGTTGCTTTCTCTATTAGGCAATAAATCACAATGCCTGTTTTGTCCCACCTTCCTCTCAGAAGCTCAAGGCAACCTATCCAAAGCTTCCTTCTCCTATTTCCCCCAATAATAACCCTATAAGGTAGGTTAGATAGACAGAGAGTATAGAGTAGGACTGTCAAATTCTCGGCTTGTGGGCCTGATGTGTCACGCACTGACCAAACCCATGCCCCGTTTAGCGAAGGGAAAAAAGTCCCAATATGTCATGTGACACTGCCATGGCAATATGAGTTTGACACTCCTGGTATAGACAACATGCACTCTGTATACTGTATGATACAGAGTATACTCTATATATATGATCGAGAGATATATGATAGACAGTATGATTGGTCAAAATACCTCTGGAGTTTCTGTAGGTTGATTAAAACCCGGGTTCCCTTGTTCAATGTTGAAGACACCTTACCACTACAACATATTGACACTAACCAAGTATGATGTAGCAACTCCTCTGGGTTGAATCAAGATGAGCAAGCTTAAAGCATATGCTCAGGACATCCTATGCTGCAGAGCAGTGGATGAAATAGATTCAGATAATAGATTTTTCCTCCCTATTGATTATGTCTGTGCACTTCTGCCTTGGCATCTTGACAAAGCATAGCAAGAGATTCTTGTCTTGTTACAGAATTGTACAGTATTAATATGAATGGTGGTAATCAGTTAATAACAAAATGGTAACTTAAGTTATCACTTTATTATTAACTGATTACTACCATTCATGATAAATACCTAAAATGAAGGTTACACATGAAATATTACAATCAAATATTAGTTCTTTCCTCCTCTTCCCCCCCTTATCAAAAGTGTCTTGAACACCTGTATAAAAGCCAACAAGGCACCCAGTCTTTGGGTGCAAAAGGGCCGACACAGAAGCCTCGGCCCTGAGGATGACAGGATGAATGAGCAGCAACTTTGGGAGAGGGGGCGGTATATAAGTTTAACTAATAAATAAATAAAATCTCAGTGGTAAAATAGTTCCCTTGCAGTTGGTCCTGGGCACATTCCTGCACTGAAATGTGCACTGACGTTCAAGTTTAGAATAAGAAAAAATATCCAGACAGAATTTCTGAGATGGATATAAAATCTTAACAGATAGTTTTGGAGCTATTTACAACATGTTTCCTTCAATTATACCACAAATGCAGGATTTTGTTGATAGAATATGAAAAAGTGATAGCATTACTATCCTTGAAAAGTTAATACCATTTTTTGTGTAGGGTAACTCTCTCTGTGTTTAATCTTTATTTTTTTCTCCCTACGAATATAAGAAAATTAAAACAGTGTTTCCTTTTCACCATCATGAAATGCCGAATCAGATCTATGCTCCATGGAAACCAAAGTAGCATGAAAGTAGATTTGGTTGTGGTTTTGTGCTACAGGTAAAATACTAAGGTAGGCTGAGGTCACTCATTCCCACAAGCTGCATTTTTCAGCCAGGTAACCCTTCATATGTATAAAATCCAGTTCATCTCATACTCTGCAGGGGGCAGGGCCATTAGGAAAAAAGGTATTTTAAATCTGTGCATTTGCCCTGAGAAAAGGTGAAACAAACATGCCTGTCCCATCAAAACCTACTTAAAAATCATTCAAATGTTTCATACCTGTGATTTGCCAGCAAGATTTGCTGTAAATAAGAAAACACAGTGATTAGTTGTCATATAATGCAATCTCAAAGATTAAGATGTTAGCTCTGCTGTATGAAGAAAACAATTTATATTTGATACATTCCATGCTTTTCTTTTGCAAATCTGTCATAATTCCTTCCCATAAATCCTAAGCACTCTACAAACCATTTGATTATAACATAAAATATTTGCACAGATCAAATATGTTAGCATATAAAATTTTAATAGTCATATTAATGAAATGAATTCAAATGGAGAGGTTTACATTATTGCTATAACAACACATGGTGATGGCACAGGAAATATATGGATTACCATTCAAATAAATGACAGGTTTAAATTTAAATCTAGACTGGAGAACAGATAATTAGGCAACCATTAAAAATAATGCCAACCTGGACATCAAAATGATAAAAGCAGCATCGTACTACTGCCACTTTCACATGGATATACAAAAGGAGAAGACTGTAGTGGTGCATTACAGATAGTTCTCAACTTAAAACAGTTCATTTAGTGACGATTCAAAAACGGCACCGAAACAAAGGACTTATGACCATTTCTCAGTACTTATGACCGTTGCAGCATTCCCATCACATGGTTTACATTTGGATGCTTGACAATCTACTCACATTTATGACCATTGCAGTATCGCGGAGTCATGTGACTCCCCTTTTGTGATCTTCTGACAAGCTAAGTCAATGGGGAAGCCAGATTAACTTAACAACTGTGTTATTAATGTAAGAACTGCAGTGATTCACTTAACAAATGTGGCAAGAAAAGTCGCAAAACTCACTGAACGTATTTCTCACTTAATATAAATTTTGGGCTCAATTGTGGTCGTAAGTTGAGGACTACCTGTATCACTATCATTGGCCATCCTTTCCCTGCAGAATGGAATGAAATGGAAATAAACCTCACTTAAATATTCTGCTTAATGATAATCCCAAATTAAAATACAGCATCTTATCACCGCTCCCACTTTGTGAAATTGGATGTAGGTACCCAGTTGTAACTTTCATATTTCCCCTTTATTTAGGGGAGGTTTTACAAAACCACACGATTCAAATATACAGAACTAATTTGATGAAATGGAAGGGGATCTAGATGATCCCAGGGGCTTGTGTTCTGCAGGAAGGTATGAAACTGGATTAAACAGGCATTCTGCTAGAAAGCTTCCCTTAACCTTTTTAAGGTCTCTCATATCTTCAGGCCTCTGACACAATAAATCCAGGACAACCATAAGATTTTATGAAATAGTCATAAAGGCAAACATTTCCCCTGTCTGGTTGTGTCCAACTCTAGTGAACAATGCTCATCTCCATTTCTTAGCCAAGGGAGCCAGCATTGTCCAAAGATATTTCCATGATCATGTGGCCAGCATTACTCTATGCTGGGGCACAGGGAATGCTGTTACCTTCCCACCAAAAGTATTCATCTTCTTGCATTTGCATGCTTTTAAGCTGCTAGATGGGCAGGAGCTGGGGCAAGGAACGGGGAACTCACCCTGTCATGCAGTGCTTGAGTGTCGAATCTGGGCTGTCAGCTTTCCAACTTTCCAACTGACAAGCTGAACACCTTTAACTGCTGAAGCATCATACCCCCATAAACAATCATATTTCTATCTTTGCTGGTTGATTACTAATTTGTGATACTATGATATGAAATGTATACATGATCTTCAAGCTGATCCATAAAGCATCTTAAAAGGGATGATTGAAAGTGTAACGACCTAGATCAAGAATCCCAATAACTTGCACCCGTTTTCATTTCCATCCCCTCAGAGATAAATTCTCCATCTCCCAACAAAGAGGAGAGAGAATCTGCAGAATAAAGCCCTTTCCACCATAGCTTCTTTGGTTTAATCACCTCTGGAATCAACAACAAACATGGCCCAAGAGAAAAACAGGTAGTCCTCAATTTAGTCGTAATGAAGCCTGTGCCCATCACAATCGTCGTGATGGTCATAAATAAATTTTATGACCATTTTTGCAGTGAATACAGTGGTTGTTAAACAAATCAATGGTTTGCTATGGGTGTGGGTTTGCCAAAAATCTGAAGAAGCTATAGTTTTTTGGTAAAACTATCCAAAAATATGGTCATGACTGTGTGGTCCAGTTGCCAAGCACTCAAAGTTCAGTCATGTAACTGTGGGGAGGGAGGTGATGTCAGAACTTTGAATTTGGGTCCTAAGTATCCTCCAGAACTTTGGACACTTATAAGTTGAGGGCTATTATAATGAACACTAGCCTTAGGTGGCTATTGACATTCTATAATACACATGCCTGGAAAACCTAAATGGGCAATTTTCCAAAGGCAGATATAGCAGTACTTAGTGATCTTATTATGAAACATGAGGACAAGACAATGGTACTCTTCTAACTCTATGCAGTTTCTTTGAAATGTATCTGTTATTGTTACAGCCTGTAAGAGGTTTTCTAAAAAAGAATCCATATGAGGCAAAGTCATTCAACAGACTAAAAGAAAGAAAGAAAAATACAGAGACCTTATTTTTCAAACCAGTGTTATTTTTAACAAAATGACAGGGTCTCTGATTCTAACAATCCATTTTCTCCAAGGTTGAAGAAATGGATGAGTTAGCATCATTAAAAATGTATTGCTAACTCAGTATTTCCAGGAAATTAGAATGGATTTCACAGAGAGTCTCTCTCTTCTGGTTCGCCAAGAAGCACCACAGCACTGTTGCTCTCCTGAATGATCTTATTGTTAAAAGTGTTCATTTCATAAGATTAGGGGAGGAGGGTGCCTTTGACTCAGTGTTAACTCCTGGCAACTCCCTGAACTTTACTTGGCAAGGTTTTTCAGAATTTGTCATTGCCTCCTTTTTAAGACTGAGAGAGAGTGACTGGTCCAAGGTCATCCAGAAGTTTATTCCTAAGATGGGAATAGAATTCATAGTCTTTTGTTTTTAGTCTGATGTCTTAACCACTACACTAAATCTGGTTCTCTTAAAATTGCATAACATTATCTATTAATCCATATATACTGTTAGATCAGAATATCACTATACAAAATGCTTTGAATGATCTTTCATGTTAGCTCAAATAAATATTGCTACATCAACCAAGTGACAACATAAGTCACTAAATTATTTAGCCTTGAATTTAATTGTTCTGTCATTTAAAGTAAGGGATGTTTTCTTTAAAGGAGAAATTGTCCCTCTTGGTTATGTCAATTTTCATCTTTCGTTTATACTAGGATACTGGGAGCACTTTATTATATCTTCTAAATGTGGATTGGTTTACAGTAAAGAATTGAGATATGAAGAAATCAGGTTAACATTTTCAATTAATGGTATTATTTCAGAGCACCATATGGACTTTTTGCTGACCTTTGGTTTGGAGAAGATGTTACTTATTGGATTTTCCTATAGTTAAGAGTTGGGTTATGGTACGAAAAGTTTTATATTTGTTCATTAAGGGGAAATGAAGAAATAGTGAAATTTCTTATATTTGTTGAAATAAAGATAGGAAATGCCTTTCTTAGGATCTTCTTCCTTTTCTATTTTTTTCCTTTTTCCTTTTTTTGCATTTGTTTCCTATTTTTTCTTTACTTTTCAGTTTATATTATTTTACTTTTGTAATTAAATTATTTATTTTTTATTTTAAAAGAAGGCTCTGAGATGCTCCAAGTCAAAACACGAGTACTGTACATGCTTTATATTGTAGTACTTTACACTGTGACACTTAAATGAAGGATACCATCTTCTCCCTCTTTTATCATCTTTTCTCAAGATAAAAAGTTTCTGGATCCCTAAATCCAATCCCCTGATTATCATTAACTTTCTTTGCATCAGTCTGGTTGTATGAATCTTTCTCAAACTGTAATACCCAGAACAGAACAAAGTGGGGATAGGTGTATTAGAAAATAGAGTCCAGATTAACTTGTCTGGGTCTTTAATAAATCTTAACAGAAGCTCTTGCCTCCTTAACAAAATCCTGAGAGAAACCTTGGGGTGGGTTTACTTAGAGTCATATGAGTCATTTGATATGTGGTCTGCATCAATTTTGGATATACTAAATTATAAGCATTGTAAGAATATTTTTATGAGTTCTGTAAATAAAGAAAGCAAGAAAATCCCTATTTTCCTATTCTACTTCCCTGAATATGCCCAATTTTAAATGACTTGTTCTTTAATGTATGTGTTTTTATATGTATACCACAAAACCTTCAACAACAGGCTCAATTCTGCAGTGTGAACAGAACTTAAGTTTTTCTAAAAATTATGAAATTATGAAAGAAGAGATGTTCTGAATAAATGCATAAATAAACTTAAGTTTTTAAACTTAAGTTTAAAATAAATAAACTTAAGTTTTTATAAATAATAAATAAACTTAAGTTTTTCTAAAAATTATGAAATTATGAAAGAAGAGATGTTCTGAATAAATGCAGTAAGGATCTCACTTGCTGGTTAACATTCATATATTACAGTATTTTATACATTCATATATTACAGTATTTTATTATGTGCACAAAGTAATTGTTCTAGGGAGATAGCAATAGCACTTAGACTTATATACCGCTTTATAGTGCTTTACAACACTCTCTAAGTGGTTTACAGAGTCAGCACATTGCCCCCAACAATCTACTTTCTTTTAAACAAAATACTTTTTTAAAATACTTTTTTTTTAAACAAAATACTTTCAGTGATAACCATTTTTTCCCCTCAGCTGCCTGGGAGACAAACAGAAGTTCAATTTCCATTCGGATCACAGTGGATTACTGAATGAAGATGCCTTCATTCTCCACACGCTATGATTAGAAGAACAAATCCTATCATTTAAAGAATATCAAATGCACGGTAGAACTATTTCTAAAATGGAATTGGTAATTTAGGCTTAATGCTGATACTTGAAAGTTTGAAAGGAGCAGGAACTTCAAGGAAAAGCTTTAGAACTCTTCCAAAGTGGGAAAAGGTTTTAGGTCCCCATATTTTTTTTCCTCAAAGAGCCTTTTTAATCAGGCTTCCTGGTTTTTGTGGTTTGATTATTAAGCAATGAGTGTAGGCTCTTAGTTGGAGTGGTGCGCTGGCCTAGAGGTGGAGCTCTCACCTTACAATCAGACGACTGCAAGTTCAATCCTAGGTAGAGCCAAATATTTATCTCTCTAGGCACACTGAGAATATATCTGCTGAACAAAACTCTGCATTGGCAACAGGAAGGGCATCTGGCCATTAAAATACTCTGCTAGCTCCATTCAATGGCCCAGACTGCACCCCGCAAGGGAATATGGGGTCATTACATGAAGATGATGATGACCATAGGGTCTTAGTTCATTCTGAGTAAAGTATCAGTAGCATAATTGGTTGATGAGGAGGCTCTGCAACTTATTTGCTTGTGTTAATGAGTACAAGTACTTACGACTACAATTGAGCCTAAAATTACTGTTGCTAAGTCATACATTTGTTAAGTGAGTTTTGCCCCATGTTACAACCTTTCCTGTCATAATTGTTTAAGTGAATCATTGCAGTTGTTAAGTTAGTAACATAGTTTTTAAGTGAATTGGCTTTCCCATTGATTTTGTCAGAAGATTGCAAAATGTGATCATATGACCGACCTCAGGACCATCACAAATATGAATCAGTTGCCAAGCATCTGAATTTTGATCGTGGAGATCCTACAATGGACATAAGTGTAAAAAACTGTCATAAGTTACTTTTATCAGTGCCGTTGTAATTTTGAACGGTCACTAAATGAACTGTTGTAAGTCGAGGACTACCTGTATGTGAAGAACACTTCCACAATCTCACTTGAATGACATCTACTAACAAATACTGCAACATACAACACAAAATCTCACCCAATGAAGCTAAACAATGGCGAATGATTTCATACAGACAAAGATGAAATACTTCAATAGCTTAGAGAAAAATCTATGAAATTCAGTGCCATAACATCTAATGATCCCCTTTAAAAAAAATAAAAGCGTACTAGATAAATTAATGGAGGATATAACTATTGGAGTTGTGATAGTTGTATACCAATAGTAAAGAAAAGCCAGTGGCATTTTGTTATGTATCAAATTTAGTTGAACAATGTGATAAATAGGAGGCTGGCTAGATAAGCTTTTGGTATTTCTACATTTCCCATGCATTCAAGAGAGGGAAATAAATGCCTTTCCTATTAAAGGAAAAAAGTCAATTCCATGCTATCTACTGAGCATAATGGACCTCTATGTTATTCCTGTGGGTGCCAGTTAATGGTATTACAACACAGAGCATTTCAGCCCATTATATTTTAGAAAATAACATTTGACTGTAGAAGGTCTTCCTGGAGGGACTCTGCCTTCATTAAATTTAATTTGTTAGGAGCCAGAGTTATCACAGGCTGATTACTGGGAAATGCACGGCATTATTCTGAGGAAAAAGCTGCCTATTAAAAACAGTTGTCTATTGTCACTGTAATATTTATTACAAACAAGGTTTGCCTTTAACACAACTGGCAAGAGTTTTTTCTATTGCACACAGGATGCTGTAAAGCCTACTGACACTGCTATCATAGCTTGCAAACTGTGGGATTATTGCTTTCTGCTCTTCATCACTCCATCTTGATCTTAGTTGTGTCTTCTTTCTTTCTTCTTGATCCTTATTAAGGTAGTGTCATCCAGTCACCTCTTCCTGAACTAGCCTCTACATGACTAATCAAACACAGAATGAAATTCTGGGGGTGCAACTATTAGCATGCACACATTTGTGCTTGGAATACCAACCAACCAAATCTAATGTGCTCTAATCCAGGGGTCCCCAGCCCCCAGTCCATGGACCGGTCCATGGCCTGCCTGGAACCGGTCTGTGCAAGCAAGCGAAGCCCCATTCCCGCACATGCAAAACCACGTGCTCACCCGTTCCACAGAAAAACTGCTTTCCACAGAACCGGACTGTGGTGCCCAAAAGGTTAGGGGTTGCTGCTCTAACCCACAGAAATGCACATACAGAAATATTTCTACTTAAAAAAGAAATTCCCCTAAGATTTTCTAAGGAGACCTCTTTCTCCATAGAAAAAAAATAGAGATATTTGTTCCTATTTTGTTAAGGCCTGTCTAAACATTGGGTTCTGAGAAATAATAATGGTCAACTTTTTGAAACTTTCATCTCATTTTGAGACTCTCAAAATTTTCAAAATCCTATTTTAAAAAATGGTGAAATTGCATCAAATCCACCAGTCTGATAAGATTTTAAACTTTGCTGTGGGCATTATTTTAAATGGCATTCTACTTCAATGTATCTTTTTTCTCTGAGCAGATGGGCAGATTTAAAAGCAAAACACCGTTTGTAGCCATTAACTATTTTAAAGGATCCAAAACATAATTATAAATAAATATGTCACTGAAAGCTTACAAACAGAAAAAAAGGGGGGAATAGCATGAATAGGCCATCCAGGCATTCTGCTAATTATCTTTAATACCATCTTTAATATTTTTTGAAGTCCAACTTTTTGCTTTACAACATGTAATTAACTCTCCCTTTATTTGTTAATTAAAAGAACTATACCAACGAACTGCTTAATTTGAAATATCCTGATGGACTGGGGACAAGACTAACTACTACATAAGATTGCCATTTTCTCTTTCATCTCTCTTTCAATCCTGCTCCTTTCCCATGTAGACAAGAAGATGCATCTGTTTATCCAAAGTCTGAAAGCTCAAGTTTAAATTCTCTGATCTTGCTATCCAAACATTGTCTATTTATTTTTAAATAACATAACCATCAGTATGTTTTCAGCGTTCAAACAGGCTTTAAAACCTGTTTTTAAGTTTCCTAAAGCACTTCAGGCACTATGTGTAAAGGTTAAATTTCACTGTAGGTTAACAATTTCATAGCTTTGGCTACAACCTATGGAATTCTACAGTTTCTAACCATTTCCAACATCAGAAAACAATTTTCTTTAGTTGATCAATTCCAGGACAGAATTGGAAACAAGAATTCAAACAAGATAATGATATGTTTCATGCAACCTATCATTTTCCACTTTAAACAATACAGAAAGCTGATTTCTTAAATTCTTGAAATTGCTTAGTCTGAAGGAAAGCATGTTTCTACCTTTCTTTGTTTTTAATGGTAATATTATGACTGTAAAATATGAAATGAAGGTTACAGCTGAGAACAGAAAAGGACAAAGAAAGTACAAATCCTTTGGTTGATATCAAGGCATGAGCTGTTCTGGCCAACGGACAGCATCAGTCATATACTTTCAACTTCAGGGGTGGATATAATGAGTCTGATTTAAGGATCTTTTCTGTTTTCACAATTTCAATTTAGCATAGGTTTGGGAAAAAAGATGGCATGCACATGTATGAGAGAGGTGTTAAAACTACTAATTTCTAAGGGAAAATCCCTTAAGTATATGGAGAATAAAAAAGTGTATTTTGACCTTACGCAAGCCTTTCCAATTAGCTTGTTCTAAAGATCATGTACAAAGGGATAACAAAGAGTTTGAATCTGATAAATATTTTTAACTGTAAGTAATCCACATTTCTATCTCATAGTACTTGTTTTGAAATGGTACTCCATATTCTAAATTAGAATACAATTTGAATAATTATCAGAAAAAAAAAAAACAGGAATGAATTCAAGTAGCTGGATTTTAATTTGCTTTCTAGCTAGGTTGTAAAGTGTATGATCTCCGTCATGTTTCTGCAAAAAGGAAGGAAATTTATATGAGAGATGGGAGATATTTAAGAGAGTTTAATACAGACTGGCTTAGAATTATGGTTAATACTGTAAATAGATCAGTTTATTATAACTGAGTATAGCAAAGCACTGCTACAAGCAACATAATACATAATAGAATTTGATTTTATCTCAGTTATTTTGTATAGGATTGTGTACCTTAAATGGTTTAATTTTATGAATATTAAATGGATTTGATTTTATGATTTCAAAGGAAGCAGTACAAAATGGGTATTGAATTAGAAACAAACATAAGTTCTCAATGAATATCAGGTCAACTTAAGATAAAGATTGACAATGAAAGTTATGCAAAATAATTGCTATCTATAAGTTCATGCACTCTATTAAGGATCGGAATAAATCACCCTAATGGAGCATAAAGTATTCATCTATTTAATGAAGAATGAACAATTAGTAAAATATTATCAGGAATGCATAAATTAGTCGTTATAGTCAAACTTATGCAGCAGATTTGCTTCTGTTGCTATGCAGAATGAGGCTACTTTGCCTTCCATCTTCTGCAGATCTGCATCCTCTTAGCTGACTTAGCCGATCGTCTCTTGTGTATTTGTTGGAAAACATAATAAAAAATTCATACCCCAAGCAGCAAATATTATCACTGTAATAGGATGTCATAATGAGAACACAATTCAAAAGCTGGTAAAAATTGAATTTGATGCATCCAGATTTTTAAAAAAATGTATTTGGAGGGAAAACAATGAATGACAAAAACATAACCAAGTTAAAAACCAAGATGTTGGGCAGCCTGGGGGTGAGAATTTTCTCTACCTGGTCAACTTCCCCCAATGTAATTGGTCCTATAGAGGCCCCAGGCCAAGCAACAGAGCCAAGGTTTTAGGTGCTTCCTGAAGGACAGAAGAGTGGAGATGGATCTCACCTCTGATGGATTTAGCCATGTGGTTTAGCCACATTTACATTTGTGCCAATGGTGAGTGACAAATTTTGCATCATGTCATTTAGAAAACATTTTAATGTACATATGCTATAAAAATTTGTTTCAATTTCGTTGCATTTGCTTCAATAGCCTAACACAACTAAACTCTGGAAAATTATGAATTTTTAGGAACTGTTTAATTATATACCTTTCCCGTGTAATGAAAATAAAGGGTTTTTTTTGGAAAGCAAGTTTCAGATCTTTATGGACCTGAATATATTATGGAGTAATATATTATCCTATGATATTTTTTGGAAAATAACTGTTGTCCTTTGATTCCAGACTGGAGAGCCTCCTAAGCGTATTCAGTGAACAGTTTTACAGAACATTAAATGATTGCTTTTCAAATAGGCAATTGTATTCAAGTTCAGCTTCAGCTTCTTGGCTGGGTATGTTGAATACTTACAGCGGCAAGCTGGAAATGTGCTATTGATTTGTTCCATGACCTCCGTTAAATCTGTGCTAGTATGATGAGGTGGGACTAGCAAGTCATCTATACCTAAGAAGAACAAAATGTGCAATGACTTTAGTAAAAAAATGTAAAAGTATTTAAAATCCCAAAAGTTGCTTCCACCTACCCTTATTATCGTTATGGTTTTCAGTAGAATTTAAAAAGAATTCCACTAATTGAAATCTTTGATTTGTCATGGCTCATTGATAATGGTTTGGATAGAGAGGGATAGAAATTAAAAGTATCAGTTTATCCCTTTTCTCATATCTGAACTATAAAGCTTATCCATGATGCCTGCAATAATATTGGACAGAATTTTACCAAGGCAATTAGTTGTGAGAATTGCAGTTTTATCAAGTAGGTGATACAATGGCTCTGTATTTCAAGTTTATGTATTCAGCAGAAAGCCTCAATGCCCAAATGGCTAATGATCATTATAAAGACCAGAACCTCCATATTTTGAATAAAGAAGAGAAGAAAAAAACAAAAAGCAGTAGTCCTAACTGCCAAATGAGCCCATATAGATGATGCATGTTCCTTGCGTTCATGAGCACCAAAGTACTGGTCTTCACTACCTTAAAGCTGAGATAGAAACAGTTGGCTCCTTGTTCTCTAGTTTCCCTAAGGCTCTATAATACTTTTGGGGTATTCATCTGCTTCTCTTTGACCCAGCACCCATTTCATAATCTGGAATATTTTGTGGCTAGAGGAAATTTATCTATCTGTCCATCCATCCATCCATCCATCCATCCATCCATCCATCCATCCATCCATCCATCCATCCATTTAGCTAACCATTTAACCGCCCATCCATCTATCCAGTTATCTATGTATCTATCCGTACTCTCTCACCTACAAACTTATGAAGACTGCAAAAAAAAACCATGCAAGTATTCGAAGGTTTGGCTTGGGCATTTAAAATTTTTGAGGGGCTGGGACATGAACATTAGTTGTTTGAATAATACAGAGAATCATCTTTTAAAAAGATTTAAAGTCACAAAACCAACATTTTTTCTCTTTTCTCTTCATCTCTACTGAATATTGGCAGCATAGTTTAGTGTAATTCCAGAAGCTGCAAAAAGGAGACTGGGGCCTCTATGCAGTACTAGGCTGTGGAAACAACTGTAGTATATTTTCATCTTGACTGGAGAGAGATGCAAAAAGAACATGTCCTATTCATAGGCATTTTTAAGATCAATGTTTGTACTTAATTAAAAAGTTCAACCTCATCCTTTAAAATTTATTTTTAATCTCAACTATTACAATAAAGTCAAAGTCATCTATCATCACGAGGTAACAATAGCATAGTAATTGTTTTACTTGTCATGCCTCTGGCCTGACTTTAATGGGATCATTTTGCAATTGTTGAACATTCAGTAATGACATATTCAGTTGATGGGTTTTGGATTCTTGGCCATTTTATCTACTTAGCCCTTACATTCTTCTTAATATTTCATTGTTTTATATTAAAGTTTTGTAAAATGTCCAAAGGGCTTTACAATGCTAAAAATACTTTATAGTGGCTAAAAAGATAAATGAATGATGTTTTTTCCTAATTTCAGAAAAGTTTTGAATCTTTCAGCCAATGTATGAAGCTTTGTTGTTTTGAATAACAAATTACATACAAGTAATTATACTTTTTCCTAAGAATAAATGGATCACCTGACCTGGATAACAATATATTACACTAAGCAGCTTCTGTAGTAAATTCTCAATTGGTTCTTTGTGCCTTCACTTTCTAATTCTAAAAAGAAATGCTCAGCAAACAAAAAAGTTTTATCTTTGTTATTGATTAGGCAAATACATATACTGAATATTTATATAATGAACAAGACACCATATAATTGGTGAGGGAACAGAAAGAGATAGCCCCATAACTCAAATTTCAACCTGAATATACAATCACAAGGTATCTCAGATCTTAGCATACATTTTGCATGGCGTTAATTTTATAACTCAACAGACTTTGGAAACTGACTCAAGGGAAATATAACACTACTAGCTGTGCGCTAATTAGTAACTTACCTGTCTGATTAAATAGTGAACTAGCATCCTGATCAGATGAATAGCCAAGGGTGGATTGCTGAGGTGAAGCATTAGAACAACTCCCATTAACCCTGGAATCTGTTTCAGGCTGTAAATTAGAGGTGGAAAGAAGTTAATTTGAACATACGGGAGCATACATTAAATATCTGATCAAATCTAATAAAACGTACTTTGTGATATTCAATATCCAGAATTGAAATGAATCAGACACCATAAAGAAGAACAAGCTTTTGAGAGAGTTAAGTGTCACTCGCTGAGCCTGTTGGTTTTCTCCATATCCCACAATGATGATGGCAATTAGTTTGTTCAGCTGGGAATGAACACATATATCGGACTTTTAATAGACTTCATAATAATTTTGATGTAAACTGAATCTTATGTTGGCTTTTGCATTTTTGGAACAGTTCAAAGATGTGTAGAGACAAGAGTCACAGCAGAGCAGTGCAGAATATCAGTACCAATGCAAGTGACATATCTTTCTAGGCAGGGATCCTCAATCACCAGTCTGCAACCTGGTACTGGTCCGCAGCCCATTGGGAACTGGGCCATGCAACCGGCAAACAGTGCAAAGCCCCATTTGCAAAACCATCCCTCCCCCCTGAGGCTGCCATCATTGTCACTGGTCTGCACAGCTGGAAAGGCTGGGGACCACTGTCTCTAGCAGTATATTTCTCAACTTTGGCAATGTGAAGAGTTGTGGACTCCAACTCCCAGAATTCCCAGTCATTGAGAAACACTTATTTACAATACTGCAGGTAAACTTGGTTTTCTAGGATTAAACTAATTCTACAAAAGGATATTTTAAGTAACCATTTTCATGTTTTATTCAGTACATGATACCTAAAAACTAAGTTATAAAAAGAGCATGAGTGAAATCTTTGGCTGGTACTGTTTTTGCTTTTGTCCATACTTTTCTAGAGGTGTTTTTCATTAGCTAATTTAGAGAGGAATTTTTATGAGTATTTTGATGGCTCTTCCTACTAGATTATAAAAGAGAGAAGCTAAATTCCATGTAATACTAAATAGTTGTTCCATATTACAAAGCAATTTTCAGCAAATTCTGGGCTTATGAATTCCATTAATCTCACTCTTTTTTCAGGTTGACATGAATTCACAAAATATTTTGCTTTCATTTTTTGACAAACTCAACTGATTCCTATGCCATATAAACAATGGCTGATTTACTGATAGACTACTTCTCTTATTCCTTGTCTATAAATTAATAAATGTGTTTGATCTGCTAGCTTCCAGATTTTCATAAGGATTTAGTTAAGACATTATGATTTTGTTAGAATTTCTTTTTTTAACATGTCTTAATGAAGTTCCCATGTGCAGCTCCACTTTATCTCTAAATCTGACTTTGTTATTACATATTTTAGGCACAATGGCAAATTTCACAGCAACCAACAATCCTTGATGAAATAAAAATAGTAAGTACACCTTCAAACCGTGATCTGAAATATCAAGTTTTAACATGATGAAATGCAGGAATTCAAAATAGTCTTACCAATAATATTCTCCTTTGATACCACCAGCTCAATTAGTTTTTTTCCACCATAGCTCTGAGAGACTACACTCTTGACAAGTTATTAATCTAATCAACACTCTTCAGTCAATATATCATAATCAAAAATACTTTTTTTAAAAAAATGAGACTGATTTGCATATAACATATTAGAAAAACAAACAGTAGCACATGTCACAAGGTTATATAACACTTGTCACCATACAGTCCATTTTAAAACCAATTGAAAAGAAATGCAACTGAACTACCCCATAAATAGACACTTTAAAGAACAATGCATTAACGTTTCCAAAAGTTGCACAACAGGCTGAAAGAAAGCTATTATAAAATGTTTCCTGTGCACTATGAAAAAAATGAAATTTGTGAACTAATTCAATGCCTCAAATACAGGAGACGAGTGAAACTGCAGCTGGACTCCCATATTTCAGAATGAATTTTTTTTTTATTAATAGTAAGAAAAGATAAGAAAGCCACATCCCTTTTTTCCCCCCATGAATTAACAAAAGGGAGAATTAAAATACTTCCAGCAGCCAAAATATTTAGAGTGGGTAGTTTGATCAGTTTTTTTGGCTTCAAACTACTTGAAGCTGCACCACATTTCTATTTCTTTCACCCTCAAAATCCCAGTAGTGAAATAGCTCTATTGCCAGATAATATGAGGTTGACAATACTTGCAATCAGTAAACATTAAGATATTCACTCAGATCAATCCCTTGGGGGCTTTTCTAAATTTTCCTAGTTGTTCTTCATGGAAGAACATTTAGAAACCACTTTTTAAAATCAAATATCACTCAGGATTATAGGGGGCGTATGCTGCATACCCTGTCACATTATGGAACATCCTTCCCCCAGTGGTGAGGTAGGTTGTCACTCTTCTGGCCTTCTGTAAAGAGGTCAACACTATGCTCTATGGCCTTGCATAGCGGGCACAAAGGTCCACACAATTGTGGGGCTGGCTGTTGCCACGGGTGCCTTATGAACCAATCTTAAATGTCCAACTTGGAATTTTTATTTTGGCTATTGTTTCTTTGAAATTTTATGTTATCATCTTATAAATTTTTAAATTTTAAAACCTAAAGTAATCTTAATATTTTATTATTGATTTTACGTGCTGCTTTATATATTGATTATACTATACACTGCTTAAAGCCCCTCACTGAAGCAGATAGGCAGTCTGGAAACATGAAATATAAATAAATAAATAAAATATGGCTTCACTCTTGGCAAAAAATTAAAATCAGTTTGCATAGAGAACCCAAACAGAGCACAATATAGTATGTCTGTAAAGAAATCAAATACAATTAACTAGCTTCATACTGTGAGTCTATGAATAATTGCTGTCCTAGGGAGAAAGTCATTGAATACAATACCTGTTCCAGCAGTTGTCGTAGCCGGTGAAGCTGAGATTCCAATTGCTTGTTGTGGTCTTCCAAGATTTGCATTCTGGCTTCGAGACGCCCTTTGTGTTGCCGTAAAAGTTTGGCCTCCGCAATGAGTTCAGCATCTTCAATAGTGTGTTGAGGTGACACAGCTGAGTCTGGAGGTGAATTTAGGGCATTGATTCCCCTTCGAAGATGCTGTTCCTTGAGTTGCTCATATTCCACTTGTAGCATCCTAAAGGGAATTTTAAAAAGCAGCTGATTTTAATAGCAGAAGAATGACAGGAAAATCCACTTAAAGTTTCCCCTTGTTATCTAATTGTATGAAAAGGTCAGAGCAACTTATAAGATAAATGTTTGACTAGTGATGGCAGAATATAATGCTAATAGAATACTTCCTCCCCCCCCCCTTTTTTTTTTTTGCAGGTTATCTGCACAAAATAACTCAGAGAGCTGCAGGAAGAAAAAACCTCTCTATGCAACTTTTCCCCATGTGATTTGTGATTTATGAAATGGCGGAAAATGGCTCTGAAAATTCTCCATCCATGATTTTAAACATTCCCCTTCATACCACCTCAACACTCCTGGAAAAAGTTAGAGTTAGGGCTATTTTTTTAATAATATACAGAATAGGACCGTGATGACAAACCTATGGCACACGTGCCAGAAGTGGCATGCAGAGCCATTTCTGCCGGCACGCGAGAGGTCACCTGGAACAGCCCCACTGTGCATGCGTGCACACGTCCCCCACCAGCCAGCTGATTGTCAGCTATCTGCTGCGCATGCATGGGGGGAGACACACGTGCATGCGCAAGGGGTGGGGGCTGTGTGGGGGGCCCTGCATGTGTAGAGGCGTGCAGGAGTCATGCACACATGTGCAGAGGTGCACGGTGCATGTGCAGGGACAGGTATCGCATACGCATTGCATTATGGGCGGAGGCATGCGACAAGGAAAAGGTTAGACATCACTGGTATAGGACATAATATATCACCACTTTTTATTTTATACGGGCTGGTGAATTTAATAATATTTTATTGCAAAATCCTATGCTGGAGTTCACACGGGACTATAGCAATTTGGCCAGTAACACATATTTGAACAGAGAAGTCATTTCTTGATGCTACTATTAATGAGTAGCAAATATGAACAAATGAGTTAATCTTTATGTCCAAATTAATTTAGAGAAAATCTCACCTCTGTCAGATTCTGCCCCATTAATCAAAAAAACAGCAAGCTCATTTCTTACAGAATTGATTCACCTCACTCAGGAAATATCTGTATTATATATTTAGATACTATGAAATTTTGTGGCTTTACCTGAAAGGATTCACGCAAGGCCACAAAACATCACTTGTGATCCCAACACACTAGAAATTTCTGCCAAATTATAATTTTGATGGAAAATAAAAAAAAATGCACTGAGAGTAGTATTAATTATGCTTAATGGGATTTAGGTTTTTTCTTCTGCTGGTCTAGTATGTCCTCCTAGGTTTATAGTTTGGACTGCAGTGAAAATCCTAACCTTGCTGTTTCAGACAAAAATGGCTAGGGAGGTCCTCAGGCTATAAAAGTTAGCCACTTCTTGGGAATATAAGCTAGACTTTGATTTTAGTCTGGAAATGATTTTAGTCTGGAATCTTTCTAGCTCTATCTGGGGAAGACAGAGATTGAAGTTTTAATTTCTGGATTGTAAATCCTGTCCTCAACCATGGACCAATAGAATGCTTCTTGTCTTTATATTTGGTGTAAAAAAAAGAAAAAGGAGGAGGAGGGGCTTCTTTTATTCAGTTTAAGAGAGAGAACTCTGAGAAATATCACTGGGACAGGACGCGGTTAGCACAGAGAAACCTGAGCAGGTGCAATTATTTGCATTGGTTGAAATGTTGAGTTACAAGAAGAGAAGGAAGGGATGGAATGGCCAACCAACCAAGGAATGGGACAATTCCCACCATTTAAATTTTGAAAGACTTTTTAGCATATTTGATTCCTATTTTCCTACTGACACACAGAAATAAATCTCTGACCCTTAGTATTTTTTTCATAACTAATCTTCAAGACATAGTGAATGTAGAACAGGGTTATGGAACCTTTGCTCTTCCTCGAGGTCAGCAATGATTCGTTCAAGTTCTCCTCGTTCTTCTTTCTCCACTGACTTCAAGATCTGGGTTGGACTTTGCGGTTGACTCATTGGCGAATCACCTCCCAGCGTCTGGCAATATTGCTGGATAAGAGCATGTTCATCTTCCCTAGAGATGAAAAGGGTCAGCATATATATATATATATATATGTTAGGTTTTGCATATATATATACTTGTATATACGTGTTTGAAATATAAATGAATTGTATATGAATACTCCATGCATAACTAATGCCATAGTTTTAAATATTATAAAACTGGCCAAAAAGGCAAATAAATAAGTGCAAGATGTATTAACTGAAAAGAAGATAAACTTGCAATTTTATAAAGGATTAAACCAATTGCTACTTTAAATAGTAAACCATCTGCATAACACAGAAGAGCAACCTATTTCTGTGGAATGTTTTGAGGAGGATGAGGGACCCTAGAGTTATCTAGAATTGCACAATGGCAAAAAAATGGTAAAGCAGTTTCCTACCATTTTGAAACAAAAACATACTAAATATCACCTAAGTCCTAAACCTTCCTCCCCCAAAACATAAACATGCAGGCTTTCCCATTTTGCACCACTGTATTATGCATCATGGACTTCATCCTGCAAGCAATCAGTTCTTTGTCGAAGTAACATCAGGCCAAATATTTTCTTGCTGTCTCCTCATTTTTCATCTGCTTTGCCACCTGACTGATCTAAAAGCCATCCCTGAAGAGACCAAACTGTTGAAGGCAGATCTATCGCGCACACATCAATTTCAGGTGTATGTTTCCATGATGACCTAGTGATTGTGAAGCAAACAGAAAGGCCCCTGATGTTAAGTGAATTTTACCCCATTTGATGACCTTTCTTACTACAGTTGTCAGTGAATCACTACAGTTCTTAAGTTAGTAACGTAGTTGTCAAGTGAATCTGACTTTGGTTGTCAGAAGGTCACAAAAGGTACCTGATCTCAGGACACTGCAACTGTCATAAATATTTCTCTTGTTTAATTGGGTCGCTAGAAAACGGTAGTCCTTCCGTTGTTCGCTGACTCTTCGAGGGATTTGTTTCAATGTCATTATTTCTTTCCCTTTGTACATCATCGACTCTTCCCTTGTGATCTTATATATAATGTCCCTGACTTTTTTTACAGGCATATCTTATGTGTACTGGGGAGTCTATGGCGTCTGGCATAGCTTATGTACACTCTTGTAGACTTCATCTAATTCATTTAAAATTTCTTGCCAACCCCTCTGAAGGGCTTCTGCAATCAATTCCGCCATCAACATCTCCAGGTCCTCTTCCTTTGCCCTGTTACGTTCTGGAACCTCAGGAAAAATGAGGCCCAATCCATCTCTAAATGCATCAAAGATTCTTCCAGGTCTTTATTCAGCCCTGTCATCTTCTGGTCCACCATTTCTAGTTTTTTCTGTTTGTTCCATTCCATTTTCAATTGTTTTTATTTTTTTCCTCATTTTTCTGGATTGCTTCTTGGATTGAGCCCATCCTGTCATCCAGTTTATGTATCTCTGTTTTCATCTATCCCATTTCCGATTTTATTTCTCCAGGGTTTTTTGACATGTTTTCCTGGAGTTTAACCATAATTTCCTGTATTGTCAACAATGTGGATTGCATCATCTGCATACTGGGAGTGGTTTTCACTTTTTCAGTGGTAAGCATTCCTTCGATTCATTGTTGGCTTGATGTGGATGAGCTAGATATTGACACCAGTTATGTGGTTATCTTCCCTGTTTTCAGGGTTGTGATGCTGGTCATCTCTTTTATAATTTATGCTGTTCAGTCCTAAGATTTTGTATATGTTCTCCCAAATTACCATCCAGTTTAATTAATTGCTCTATACTATGAATTCCTATAGTTTATATTATTTTCTTTCTATTCTATACAATTCTATCTTTCAGGGTAGATATCAATAAATATTAATAAATGTTACTAAATAGTACTAGTAATTACTAATAAATACAATAAATATTTAATTAATATAGTATAAATTAGTAAGTGATAAACAATATACTAGGTATTAATAAATACAGTAAATACAATAAATACAATTAATAGTTAATAGTTAATAATAAATATAAGTCAATACACCAAAAGATATATTAGCACTAAATATTACTATATTATAAATAAAAATATATCTACAATTCTAATTTCTTATATGAGATCTTAAGTATGTATATCTAAAGAGAGTAGAGTATAAGTTTATATAAATGTAATTTATATAGTTAACATTAAAATATATATAAAGTCTACTTACAAAGTTTTTATATCAAGTATTGTCTATTATCATCACTTGACTTCTATATTTAAATAATATAGAATATATTCCCTAGTTTTTTACATCTAAATATATTTATTTTTTAGTAATTGTACAATATCGATATCTACTTTCCTAAAGGCACCAGAAAATATAAGAGATTAAATGTTTAAATATCGTTTCTCCGGTTGGTCTCATTATTGCATCAGTTCTCAATTATTATCTCTTCTCACAATGCAGTCTCACACATTCTGCACTGTCTTTCCCACACTTTCTCCTCACAGCCATCAAACCTGTCCTCTTTCCATTGGAGCTCCAAATTCTAGATCTTCGAAGAACAATTCTGTAGCTATTTCTCCCAAAAAGCAATATGTCTGTCTCTTTTCTTTTATCTGCTCTTTCGCTGATTTGCTGGCTAGTCTTTTCTTCCAAGTGTTATTCTGCTCCTAATACAAAATGCCATCTGTCTTCTGGGATAAACCCTTTCTATCTGGAGACTCACTTATCTTCTTGATTGCTCCTCCGGTTGTCTCTTCACCGATCTTCTAAATTCGGCTAAAACCACTGCTCGCCTGTCGCTACTGTACTGTTTTCTCTCCTTGCTTCCTTCTTCTTCTTCAAATTGGCACATCACGCCTCTGGGTCTACCATAAAGGCCGGCTTTTTCCATTTTGGGCTGAAGAGCACAGCTGGAAACTGCACCTCTCCTTGCTGCCTCCAAGAGTCCCACTTTCCCTTGCTAGTCCCTTCAGGACCAAACTCTGCCTCAGACAGCCACCCATCATGAAAACTCCAGCAGAGGGAATGGAGTGCTGTTTCTGTGCACCGCCATGGCATGGTGTCACTGCAGGAAGTCCTAACTCACTTTTTCAGTTCTGTTGTAACTTCAAACTGTTACTAAGTGAACAGTTGTTAAGTTGAGGACTGCTTGTATGCATTATTCATGATTTTATCATGCATTTATTTCTCTCTCTATTTTTAAACTAAATCATTCAGTTCATTTAATCAAATGCTATATCCTTAATGTAATTATGATTATCTGTCATTAATGCAGACCACTAGGAAATTCTAATTAGTATCTGGTTGGTGGGAACTAACATAATACATATCAATGAGTAAAAGATTTGTCAGGCACTTGTAATCAAATGAATGGCCATTAATTTTTACAATAATTCCAGTTACTAAATCTACTTACACACTTCCTGTGGTGGAACTACCATCAGTGAAGAAGGAACCATTGCTCCGCTCCATTTGGGCCAGCCTAAAAGAAAATTGTATTCATGAAAGATAAATTATGAATATATTTCATACAGATCAATTCTCAATTTAGCAACTGTAGTATTTATTGGCAGTTCAATACAGCTCCCATCTACCTGGCCAACTAAAGTGGAGAGCACAAGAAATGTTGTGATATCAGTCCTCTAAGGATATATATCTGGCGGGATCCAAAAGAAGGGCCTTCTCTGTGGTGGCTCCCTCCTTCTGGAACATCATCTAATACTCTTTTGGAAGGCCCTGAAGACATGGTTCTGCCAGCAGGCCTGGGAAACTCGGAGCAGGATGGGTCCCATTAAATGGCTGGTATGTATGTGTGTTGTCATTGGGGTGGGGAGATAGGGGATTATTATTATTATTATTTTATTTCTTTTATATTATGCTTTTATGTCCTGTAAGCCACCTTGAGTGGCCATGTGCGAGTAGGTGATAATATATATTAAATTAAGAAACAAACAAATAAATAGGAATAATCAAATAAGAAGTTACTGCCTATTCCATAATAAATGTTCATTCTTATCACTTAAAAGCCTGATGATTTCCTCAAACAGATCCTTTTTATAAAATATGCTATTGTGTCATTGTCCCATTTTTTTTTCTCTTTTGAAGTAAAAACTTATTTCATAACTTTCACTCATAATTCATAATCTTTATATAGGAGTTCCAGTAAGAATTAATCAAAAAGGCCTTAAAGTAATAGTGAAACCCAATTGTGCCCTGCATTCACACAGAATATTTTCATTGGCCCTGCTATCTCCCTCAGGCTCCCCAAGAGATACAGAAGGTAGGGTCACTAATCACATCTCTAACTCACTTTTAAAAGAGAATGGTCTCGCTTCCTCTTTATTAGCTTACATTTGTTAAATATACTAAGCTTGGTATCAGATTGTTTGCATGTCTTAACTTTTTGTCTTTTGAGCAAAGGATAAACCAATTTATAGAACCATTCAACTCCAAAAAGAGATTTTAAAATTCCAAAAACCCAAACTGATAAATGAGGATGTGTTTCTAAGCACATCATATATTAACCATTAAATGTTCATTCAACAATGTTCACAACTTTAATTATGCATTATTTCATTTTTCAATGTTTAACTATTTTATCTTAGTTTACACAGATAGATTGATGATAATAATACAAAATAATGCATACTTTCTATTTTGTAATGTCAATCTTAGTTCTGTGACATCACACTCAGACACACACAAACACACAAAATTTGCCTCTTACCTGTTAGCATATTGTTCTATCCTGGAATGGGTGTCGTCATGAAATAATTGTGGCGATTGGGAGGGGCTAGTGGAATTTAACAGAAAATAAGTTGAATTTTCTAAATTATAAAAAAACTAAGAACACAAAAGAATGAAATGCCTGTTAAGGTGATGGATTCATACATCAACTCATACAAATGTGGTAGCAAATATTCACCATTCAGAAATGTTCTTTTTTATGCCTGTTCTAGTCAAATAAATGGAAGACTCAGAGAAGCACAATTGTTCATGGTCTCATTCACTTCCACAATTTTGCAGAAGAAATATTTGATATATTAAACTCAGCTACCTTACCAAGCACAAAGATGGAAGATACTTACTCATACTGCTCCGGCCACATACTAATAAGAGTTATAGGACTGAAAGAAAAGAAGTATAGAAAGAAAATAGGAGATTAAAACACTGATGCTATTTAGACAGGTACTGCAGAATATATTTATTTATTGTTGTACCCCAATATTTTGTTTTAGTAATAGAGGAAAAATGAAATGACCCATGATCAAACCCACTTCAGAATATATTAGAAAGAAAAAATGATCACTTGATAATCAAATAGAAGAGCAGTAATCTTTAAAAAAACAGTATCTTTTCCCTGTCTTATAACCACAAAAAGAACTCATTAAAATCTTACATAATTCTTAATTGTTAGGAATTTATTTAAGGTATCTGGCTAAAAATGAAGCTTATAGATTTTCAGATTAATACACTAATGTAAAGTATTCATTCTGTACAATTCGATTTGATTGCAATTTTTCAGTACTGCATATAAACCAATTTTTATGGTTTTGGCATGTATACCACTCAACAAACAGGTGTACAGAAATTTTGAATGTATACAAAAATAAATCTAATGGAAATTCTGTTCATTAATGATATCATTACAATGCACATGAACCGGAGTGCAATTTAAAAAGACTTTCAGGATGAATATATTTGATTAGACCGTCTAAGTGACATGCTTCTTTTTCACTGTAATCACATTGAAAGTTATGTTCTTTTTGTTTAAAGAATAAAAACCAATTTCTGGGCACGGTTCAGTATGCAATTTTAAAACTGTCTTTAATTCATTCCCACTAAGTAAATGGAACTGCAAAGTAATTTTAGATGTATTGGACTCTTTCATGAAATGTACTTTAAAAATGTCTTAAATAAGTATAGCTTATTAAAGGACATTTTATTATGCCTGAATTTTTAATACTTCTGTGTTTTAGCTTTCTTCTTGCGTTAGAACATGTTTAGTCTTAAATGAAGTTGCAAAGTATTCTCTCATTGTAGCTTCTGCCCTTAGAAAATATGTTAGTGAGAAAAAAATATTATATTGGAAAGACCCAGTCTCTGTTCAAAACTCACGTTTCTAAATTGTCGCCTTCTAAAACTGTTTGTACTGGCAGATAACCAAGTCGTGGGTGTTTAGCAAAATACTTCTTGGATCGGAACTTGTTTTTCAGCACTTTGGTGAAATCACGCACATCTTCCCCTGATGTTGTCTAGCAGAAGAAGAAAAACACAGAAAACACAAATGAAATGTTTACTTTCTGCTTGAAATGATGAAATACATTACATTATATTGTCTTCCAATGCTTATTATAATATGCAAATGACAATGATTTAAAATGACTGGAAACAAACTATTATAAGCCAAACCCAAAAGCAAGAAAACAAAAAATTTGACTTAAAAAGAAAAAAAAATCCATTTAATAAAGTTGAGTTGAACAAAAGTTAGAACAGACAAAATCTAGAACTCTTATGTTATTCAAAATATGAATTAATATAATAAATTAATTACATTTAAATGTTTTCAATATGTTCCTAAAATAGAACTAAATAAAATGAAGCATTGCAAGACTTACTTACTACCTTGTCAAAGCTAAGAGGGCCAGCAGTGTTTTCTATCAATATACAGTATATGAGACTGAAACCTAACAATGTTATTTCTGTACCAAAATATTTCATTCTCCATTTGAAAGTTTTATGAGCATATGCATTGCTCAGTCAAACAAATGCTGCACTAGTGCATTGCCACTCACTGGAATATGAAAAAGTGGATGAATATGTTATTCATCAAATGTAGAATGAGATTTTTTCCCCCACTTAAGTGTAGGATATATATTGCTTCAACAAAAAGGTGAATGGCTACTTCTGCATAAAAAATAACAATATCAAACACCCATTCATTATTTTGAGTGATTTTTTTTTGTAAAAGAGAAGAAAACTAAAGTACAAAAGTAGTTTCCCAGATTAGTAGAATTGGTAAGAAAGCCAACACAACTTTGAGTTTGTTTGTTTTTCCAAGAAAACTTTATTGAAACAATTTTTCATGGTCAAATTAATGCTCTAGCAGATAATGTCACTATTGCAACATGAATTCTGACAGAAAGAATGGATAATAAAGAGATGAATGGATAATAAAGAGATGGTATTTCAATCAATTGTGCTCATAATTCTATTTTACTTCTTATGTGTACAAGAAAGAGTTTTGTATTAGAGAATTCATAACCATTACATGTATTCCTTTGTACCAAAGGCACCCAGGAAGCATCAAGAACAATGTCAACACTAACAGTTATTTAGAAGCTCTGATCTAAAGTGAATTTTTAATAGAGGTTCATAGTTCCAGGTGAAGCTCCATTAAATGTGAAATTTTGTAACGATGTATGAAACATGGGAATGTATTTCCAAACACATTAGTAGTTGCTGCTATCCTTAACAAGGTTTTCAAATAATTAAGGAAGGTTTTGGGATTGGTTTATTAGTTTTCAATAAAGGACAAAATCAATTTCACTTTGTTCGGTGTGTTGCTCAATTTGTTCCTTGCTATAGACACCTGTTCTTTTTCAACCCATAATTTCTCTTTGAGTCTTAAAATTAGAAAAAGATTTTTAGTGAATTCAAAGAACCTAGTCACTTTTGCTGAATTTGTCATGTTGGAACAATGGGAGACTTTAATAAATTAGAGACTTTATTTAGCCTAGCGCCTGAAACATCAGCAATTAAAATAGGTCAGCTCAGTGTTTACAATTGCTTATTCATTGATTTCTTAAACTCACAAGCTATATAAGCACGAAAAATTGTCTACAACAGTTCACTGTCTCTTAAGACTGTCTTTTTCAATAAATGACTAATCTACTATAAATATATATATATATATATATATATATATGTGTGTGTAAGGTTTTTAAGCTGATAATTTTTTTTTTTAAATAATAAATAAGGGAGACTAGTATAGATCTATTTCGAGCTAGTTAGCTCTCTTCAGCTAGCCATACCCTTACTGGGATTCGAACCAGGGAAGTATTACATGTGAGGCAGTTGTAATTGCCTCTACACCACTGGCTCTCTCCTTATCAGCTCAGGCAGGGGAATAAGTATATACTTTGTATTACAACACCCTGTTAAGCCCCAATTAAATAAAAAAAAAATTATCAGCTTAAAAACCTTACACACATGTAAACAAAAGGCAACGAAACAAATAGCTTTCTGTCGGTATGGTCTCTGGTGATGAGCCGAAAGACAGAAAAGAAAGCAGTATGCTTTCTCCCTTAATTGGGGCTTAACAGGGTGTTGTAATACAAAGTATATACTTATTCCCCTGCCTGAGCTGATAAGGAGAGAGCCAGTGGTGTAGAGGCAATTACAACTGCCTCACATGTAATACTTCCCTGGTTCGAATCCCAGTAAGGGTATGGCTAGCTGAAGAGAGCTAACTAGCTCGAAATAGATCTATACTAGTCTCCCTTATTTATTATTTAAAAAAAAAAAATTATCAGCTTAAAAACCTTACACACATGTAAACAAAAGGCAACGAAACAAATAGCTTTCTGTCGGTATGGTCTCTGGTGATGAGCCGAAAGACAGAAAAGAAAGCAGTATGCTTTCTCCCTTAATTGGGGCTTAACAGGGTGTTGTAATACAAAGTATATACTTATTCCCCTGCCTGAGCTGATAAGGAGAGAGCCAGTGGTGTAGAGGCAATTACAACTGCCTCACATGTAATACTTCCCTGGTTCGAATCCCAGTAAGGGTATGGCTAGCTGAAGAGAGCTAACTAGCTCGAAATAGATCTATACTAGTCTCCCTTATTTATTATTTAAAAAAAAAAAAATTATCAGCTTAAAAACCTTACACACATGTAAACAAAAGGCAACGAAACAAATAGCTTTCTGTCGGTATGGTCTCTGGTGATGAGCCGAAAGACAGAAAAGAAAGCAGTATGCTTTCTCCCTTAATTGGGGCTTAACAGGGTGTTGTAATACAAAGTATATACTTATTCCCCTGCCTGAGCTGATAAGGAGAGAGCCAGTGGTGTAGAGGCAATTACAACTGCCTCACCTGTAATACTTCCCTGGTTCGAATCCCAGTAAGGGTATGGCTAGCTGAAGAGAGCTAACTAGCTCGAAATAGATCTATACTAGTCTCCCTTATTTATTATTTAAAAATTATCAGCTTAAAAACCTTACACACACATATACATATATATATATATATATATATATATATATATATATATATATATATACGGAGCCCCTTTTCCAAAGCTGAAATGGGTCAGGTCATACAATACTGCACCTCAGGTTTTCATTTTATTGTGATCTTCTTTCTCTGCTGTGTATATAGATTCAAAGTATAAAGGAGAGAAGTGCTCCCATTTGCCTTCTCATACTCCTCAAAAGTTCAAATCCAGGGCAAAAACTTTCAATACGATACCAGAAGGGCTGTTACAAGAGTTGTTGACACCTCAAGCAAATTTTTTTTTGCATAATCCTTTGTTTGCAAAAATTTGCATAATCAATATTGTGTAATTTTTATGTACAGGCTTTGAATGTGCTGGTAATGAAGACTGGCATTCAATAAAGGATAGTGTTTAGCATTCTTCAGTGTGCTGGAGAATTGAATGGAGTTAAGGGGTCTCCTGATAACAATCAGATGATTATAAGTTAGGAAAGGTAAGCAGAGAAAGGGCAGTAGGAAAATGAATATGGAGGTGCGATGGGGGGCATCTAAACAGAGTGGAAAAGAAAATGAAAAATAGCACACAACCTGGAATTTACTGGTTTACTTCAGAAACAAAGATAATTTAATGAAGACCTGATCTGAAATGAATGGATGAATGAATTAAGCAATCAATTACAAATTAAACATTTTTATTATAGAACAAATACTTCCAATCATGTGGGTGTGATGATATATGATCTCTTTTCATTCTTAAGATTATGTATATAGTAAAATACACATTGATCTGGCACCAAAGTCTTTTTTAGAATGTAGCGTTTATATGGAATCTGCTTTGCATCTGTTTCCCCAAGCATAATCATGACAAATTGAAGTTAGATTTGACTATAAAATGCTTTCATTACAGTGTAACACAGAGACAAGGTTACCACAACTTTGGCCCATGGCCTACCACGCCTTTTCATTTTGTGATCTTGAAAACATGCACTGAAATTCAATGGCAAAACTGCCATTTTTCAGTTGCCTAAAGTGTGGATATTGTTAAAATAAAAGTAAAATTGGTGTGTTAAATCGCCACATGGCTTGATTGCTACTAAACATTCTTGCAACACCATTTCAAAAAGTTTTTAAAAAAGAGAGAGACAAATATTTAAAAAAAACAACACAAACCTCTTCCTACTTTCTGTGACATTACCATTTCTCCTTTGTTTTTACATCATAAATAAGTGGTTTTATAAAATGTAATAAAAGACACCTGATTCTGAGTTGGGAGTGTAAAAAGGAACAATTGATCTGAGAAGGGATTGTGTAACATTTCAACATTTTGAACATTCAACATTGTGAACATTTTGTGTAATAGTTCCTTTAAAACTCCAAAGGTATTTTCTATTTGATTTAAATGTGCCCTCCCCTCCAATTTCTGGGCCAGAAGAAAAGTCAGAAACAACAGGTTAGGGGCAAAACGAAAACTTTAAGGAATTTAATATTAAGGATGAGAATATTATACAGTGCTTTTAAAATTATGGAATTCTTTGTAGAGAAGATGAAAAGATCCCAAGATTTTTTTTAATGTTACATGTGGGAAAATACAAAATATAGTACAGACTTTTATCAAAGGATTTAAAATGCTTGATTTCTACAATTGTGTTAAATCCCACAATGCATTAACCTAGTTTCTGAATTAAACTATTTTCTAAATTCACTCAAAACACTAAATCATACGCTTATGAAACAGACTAAGTTCATGAAAGTTCAGACTAAGTTCATCCCAGGGGTGGAATTCTACCGGTTCGGCCTAGTTTGGCCGAACCAGTAGCTCTGAAGATCATCTGGGAGCAAACCAGTTTGCTCCTGATGATCAGCTGCTGGACTCAACTGCCCACCTCGGTTCCATACTGACCTTTATTTCCTGCTTTTGATGCTCAGCTGCATTGCGCGGCACAGCAGATTGCCGTGCATCAGCTATTGAAGACATAGGGAAAGTGCAGGAGAAGGTCAGTAGGGAAGCCTCTGCTCACGCGCAAAGAGCATGTTTGCAAAGCACGCCCACCAAGCCACACTCATTGAACCGATGGTAAAACAATTTGAATCCCACCAGTGGTATTAAGCCACTCACAAAATTATAATGATGCATGGTTAACATAATGTACGTATACAATGGCTAGATAGGTCTCGACTGGCTTGATTAAACTATTGTAAGATTCAGCCATTTTTCATACACTCAGCTAAAGTGCTTATTGCTTTTTTCCTCAGAAGACCCTCATCTTTAAGAACTCTGTAGCAGCTGGAAAGAGCTGTAAACACTGAATATTCTAGTGGAAATAAATGAGATTATCAATCGGCCCCTTTTGATAAACACTTAACAAATTTCGTCACTGTCTTTCTAAATACAACTGAGAACATTGAGATTTTTAAAAAGAATGAATGATGAAGAACATATGGATAGCTTTAAATATTCTAATTTCTCATTTTTACTGTTTTTTGGAGCAGTTCAAACAAATCAACTATAAACAACACAAAAGAGAAGCTATGAGAAACTAAAATAATAACAGACAGTAATAAAGATCTTTATTACTGTCAGCTATAAATGTGATAAATTTAATAAGCTCTTCAAAAGCTTTTTAAAAAACCCTACATCCTAATTATTAGTTTTGGAGAATAATAAGAGAGGTAATATTGAAGGAATCATGAAACCCTGGGCTGACAAATAGGATTCAGACAAGGTTGTTTGATTCTCTTATAGGATAAATTTTAAGATTATATACATTATTGCCAATTTCTGGGAATTGAGATCTCCAGAAGAGAAATCAATGTACAAGTGTTGAATACTACCTATAGTGTTTTCTACTCCATTTGTAGAACATCTAGATTTATAAGACACACTGAGGCAATACAGGGTTTCCTTGGTGTTATGCAGGATGAAGTAGAGCAGAGGTGTTAAACTCAATTTCATTGCGGGCTACATCAGGATTATGTTTGACCTTGGAGGGGTGTGTGGCCAGGGAGGGCGTGGCCAGCTCGGCATCACTCATGTTGGGCGCATTGTTTTCGGCTCCTACAGCCTCCTGCATCACTCTGCAAGTGAAACTAGAAGTCCATTTTCTCTGGCGGTCCTTTGCTGTTTCCAGGGGGGCCCTGCAGGCCAGATCTAAGCATCCTGTGGGCTGGATCTGGCCCACAGGCCTTGAGATTTGACATCCCTGGTGTAAAGCTTTCACACCCTCTCAGTGAGGTGCCAGCAAATTATTGTAGCCACTCAACACAACCTGTTTCCATCTGCCACTCTGCACCACACCCATCTCTTGTGCCATGCTAGGCAAATGCCTAAATTACTGTAATGGTGCCCTAGCCCTGTGCATCAAGATCCTAGAAAACATTCCATAAGCTCTCTGACAAATATTTAGGATGATCATATCTTACCCATTTATGTGGAAATCTGGAACTTTCATGAATAATTACATGCTCCTAGGCTTAGGCTATATGAATAATTGATGCAGTTAGCACTTTAATGCATTACCAAATGGATGTTGACATTCCTGGTATTAATGTCCTAGTTCAGGTCTCCCAATTTTTGTTTGATGCCATGCAAGTTTAAAATAATGTGTTTTATATAAATTCCTAATTTCAAGGGAGAAATCAGGGAGGAGGAAGACTGTGAGATTACCAAGAAGAATGGTGCTCTTCACTTACGAATAGAATTTCTGATTAAAGTCAAAATAGTTTTTGTCGAAAGCGTTTTCAGGTTCAAAAATGAGAAACTGATAAAGGTGAAGATGATAATTTAAATTTAAATGTATTTTGTTAAGTATAATGTAATTCTTAATTTCATCTGAGCAATCAGTGCAAAAGTCTATCTTGTTTTAAAAAATCAAGATGTCCTTAAAACAGGAATGTGTATCAATACTCATATAAATACTTGTATATTTTGAGCTGTCTCCAATGTATAATTGGTGTCTACTGCAATAGATTGCCTGGGGAATTCAGTATCCATGGATTTTAGCCAAAGCGTAAAAAATTTATGTTCAAAGTTTCAGGATTTTTAAAAAATATTTAAAGTTATATTGCAAAGTGGAAGAAAACTTTATGTGAGATTTAAGACCATTCTGAAGTTAGGTCCTAATTCTAAAATAGTGTCTTATATATTCAATGGAAAATATATCGCTCTATCTTGCAATACATTTGCTTAAGCTGCAAAAAGCTTTTCCCATATCAGTTGACTTATTTTAAATATTTTAATAATTGAAAGTACTATGGGCAGTCCTCATTTAACAACTACCTCAGATAGAAATGGCTCACAAATAAATGGTAATAAATGGCAATTATATATATATATAGCCTTCAGTTAAGATTGGTCTGTTGATTAAAGTCTGGTCAATTTCAGGCAGCAACTGCCAGCCTGCCAGAGGATTCTAAACAACAAATTAAGGCCACAGAAATGAGCTTGTTAACTTGCAGTTAGCCCATTTTATGGATGTGTTGTAGTCAGATATATCAGAAGAGATAGATTGTTTAAACAATTTGTTCACCCAAGGAGTTGGCAAAAAAGAAAAGGACAACAAATGGGTCAGGCAAAAGAGACTGTGAAGGATAATACAACTCATTCATCTAAATGACATGGCAATAGCCAATGATCTTTGCAGTCTCTCTTTCTCTCTCCCTCCCCCCCACCCCCCTCACGTAGTTCACTTAGCAATCATTTTGCTGCAACCAAATGCAATCACTAAATGAGGACTAACCTGTATTGTTTTTATATCTTTTTAATATGTTCTTGGTTGCCCAGAACTGCATTTCCAAATTGGTTGGCCATACAAATCGAATTAATAAATAAATAAAGTAAGCTGACACCATTCTAAAGTGTTGAGCAACAACAAAAGCCATTCTAAACACAACACATGAATTTATATGATGAATCAAAATGATAAGCAGGGGGTACAGACTATAGTATTCCTAGAGGAAGGCAGAAGAATCTCAGCATACAAAATCATTTTCTCATCTTTCCTTTAGAAACATGTTAGGAATAGGAGGTAAATATGTAAGGGTTGCTCTGTCTAATCCTTTTTGACATTACAGATACATATTATGGGGTTGATATAACTACCACACTGAGGATATAATTAGTGGTGTCTTGAATTTTACCATAATCTAATTTTTGATGTTGAAGCCAGCATTTCAGCAATGGGACAGTGAAAACAAATCTTGAAAAGGATTATTAAAAGATGGGCTATCACTATACCAAGTCTTCATGCTAACTATAAAAAATATTCCTAATGTTCCATAGTAATTCATGCTGTTGTGTAGTACTGTGAAGACAACACTTCAATTAGTGATGCACAAAGAAAGGCATTTCTTTCCCTGGAAGTTGCATTCCATCCATCCAAATCCTGAAAGAATTAATTATGTTCATACAGAGACTCAAAAATTCACCATGTGCCAGATTTCACATCAGGCACAGCAATGAATTTCAATTCTCTTAATGTTCAACCTTGTATGGAATGGTCTCCCCACTGAGAGCAAGCTTCAATTCTTAGAAGTTACTAAAAAGAATGGAGCTTTTTCAAAGACCCTTTCAGTAATATTACCTGCATCTCTTGTTCTTTATTATTGTTCTTTCCTATATGGTTTTGTTTTTTCAATTTGGATTGTATGCTGCTTTGATTCTGTATTTATTTTTACTTTGACATTAGAACTGATAAGACATTGCAATGGGATGAAAATCAAATAAATTGCAGCCAGTTGACCATGCATTGGGTTCAGTCCAAAAGAAAGCTACAAGTGTCAGATTATATAGCCATCGTGGGAATTCCAGAAACTTATAAACATGAATTCCAAAATAAATATTAAGAGCAGTCAATATTCATACTCTTTCCAAATTCCTATCTTTCAAACTGCTTGTGTAAATATATATATTAATGGCAATAATAATAACAACAACAAATAGCAACAACAATAAAAGTAATAATAAAATTAATAACTGGAATATATTTTAGAAAAAGAATCTATCTTTTGTTCAATTCATTTATTTAGCATATGGCAAATACATGGACTAATAGTAGTTCAAATGTCCAGTCCGCCCAGCCATTTAAGGACAGAGTGGTCTATGTTGTTTCTGTTCAAATTTTCTTTTAAATAAGATTTTTTATTTAAAAAAAAACCAAAATGTTATCCTTCATGTCTGATAAACAAAGAATGTTTTGTAAGAAAGTGTAAACAATATTACTCCACAACAAACTTGGTCCATTCTCAAAAATGTAACTCTACCTTTGTTTTACCAATTCCAATACTAACTACAGCTCCCTTTAATACATTGAGTTTAATCAGAGATAAAACTAATTACCTTAGTAAAAAATAGAATGAATTTTAACCAGAAGAAATGTATACTAGGGAAAACACTAAAAGTATTCAATGAAGAAAATTTGTGTACTTACCGGTATACAGTATTCCACCATTGGGTAATGTAATTTATGACCTTTTGCTGTTCGACCCGAGAAAAAACAGCTCTGGCAAATATCATAATTGAAATGTTTCAGGCTCCGATATCTGTGAATGAAGTTTGGGGGGGAGAAAAATTGAAGACCTTCAATTTTGTGAAAGTTTCAAAAACTTAATGCCAAGCTCCACAGATTTTGTAACTCCAAATTTTAAAATACAAAGTGTAAAACACAACTTAATTAAGATAGATGAATAGATTATGACACTATTCAGGGGCCTGTCCATATCATGATTTGAGTAAAGACTGTGTGCAAACTACCCATATCTACTATTTATTCCCTTAAAAACTATACTCATCTACCAATTGTATGAATGCCGTGTTTAGTTTAGTCCTTAGAAATATCAAATAAAATTGAATGTTAACTACAACCAGAACCAGAAAAAAAATGACTTTTTAAAGAAATTTAAGGAGAAATTCTAGTTAGTAAAGCCCATTTTTAATTATTTACTGATTGGCGTGAGAAAGATTGCATATCCAAGTCATAGTATGCCATGGCTTTTATAACACAATTATAATTGGTATGAAAATCAACATCTATCAGAGTTTTTCAATGGTTGAACTATTTTCTCACACATAGCAGGGGTGAAGAGAAACTATTGCAGAAGAATGCAGCATATTTTTATATAAATGCATTCCTGAAGGAAGAGATTGATGATTCAGTATAATTAAAAAGGATCACTATTTCAAGATGGTGATTGTCACTAGAAGCAATCAAAGAAGTAACCCAAAGAAACTTTAGATTTCTTTTTTAAATTATAACTTATATCATGGTCTTCTTTGTTATATATTGTGTACTCACTTGTGTTCACAGCTAGGTTTTATATTATTTATTCAATTATTTTGATGGCAATTCAAAAGAAGGAGTTTGAAAAAAGGAAGGAGCAACCTTTAATCATTCTGTCCAGGTGTTTAAAATATTTCAATTTTATGCCAGGCCAAGCCACTTTGCTCTGTGACAAAATAAGTTAAGTTGAGAATGTTCATCCCATGGGTGTCAAGGCTGTTTCCTAGGACATTTCAGACTGATAAAAGGCATTTTTGATTAGCAGCTAACAAAAAATATTGTGTTTTACTTAAATTTCCAGCACTGGCTTAGTGGAAGATTTAACTACAAAATAGGCAATTTCTGTTAGGCTGTCATAAACACTTAATAACAAAATCAACAGAAATATAGGATAAGGTTACTAGGGTCCCTTTTGTCAATGCCAGATGGCAAATTATTTTACATCTAAATGAATAAATGTGTGAGTTTCAATAAAGGGGAAAATGAATTCATTTTTAAATATATTCTGTGAAGAGATGATAGGTAAACAGCAACCAGCATTAGATGTATTATAACAGCATAAGCTGAATTTTTAGTGTTTTAGAATCAGGAATATATGCTAAAATGAGCTGTGGTGGCACAGTGGTTAGAATGCAGTATTGCAGGCTGATTCTATCCGCTGCCAGGAGTTGAATCCTGATTGGCTCAAGGTTGACTCAGCCCTCTAGCCCTCTGAGGTCAGTAAAATGAGGACCCAGATTCTTGGGGGCAATATGCTGACTCTGTAAACTGCTGAGAGAAGGCTGTTTGTCTAAGTGCTATTGCTAATAGTCAGGGGCTAATGGTGTGGCCTAGTCACATAATGACCTAGTTTTCTTTTTACTACTGACCCATTTAGAAATGTGGGAACTCCAGAATTCATGATTATTTTTAGCAGATAGCAAGCTTATATTATTTCGTGCAACAAACTTTTAGAAACTCCAAACAACATCTGAATGATCACTGACACTGATGTACCTTAGTCTTAATGCCAATGTTTGTAGACTTGACTATGACTTTTGAATATATTGTATGGAGATACTCTAAGGGGGCTAGGCTGAGAATTGCTGAGCCAGCTATAGCTACTCCAGTATGACATAAAATCTGATTTAAATAATGTAATTTATTTAAATAATGTGATTTATTTTTATGATTGGATGTAATAGCCACACTGACTTTTTTTCCTGCCTTTGCTCTGTAATCATTCATTTTCTTTACTTTATATCCATTTTTATCATTTATTCTAAGTAAAGATATCTAATACACATCCCTAAAGCTAAATAGAAGCTGCAAAGGAATCAAACAGTGATGAGACTACCAAAGATTGACAGAAAGGATTTAATCTTGCAATCTTTCCCATGTTAGTGATAAAAGGTGTCTTCTGAAGTGGTTATTAGCATGGAGACTAGACAACCTGTGCCCTGTTGGGTCATAGTTTCAGAGATAGTTCATTACCTAAACAGAGAAATAGAATGACCACAGGTGGGCAAAAAAGCAGCAGGAGCAAGATCGATTTCCAATATACTGTCAGCTTCCCTACTGAGCTTCTTGTGGAAAGATGGCAAGGAGCATCATAAATTTTTCCTTCCTTCCTTCCTTCCTTCCTTCCTTCCTTCCTTCCTTCCTTCCTCCCTCCCTCCCTCCCTCCCTCCCCAAAATCCATGGATTTGTCTGTGGAACGACTAGGAGTAAAATTCAGTTCAAAGGAGAATATATTCCATAGTAAGATAGGTTCAAGGATCATGGACAGAATAAGTGTCTGTACAATGGAAATGAGACTGTGGGACTCATATAAATCATGAGTTAAGAAGGAGGAATTTATAATATATAAATAAGAAACACAAAAATGCCAAGGAAGGAAGGAAGGAAGGAAGGAAGGAAGGAAGGAAGGAAGGAAGGAAGGAAGGAAGGAAGGAAGGAAGGAAGGAAGGAAGGAAGGAAGGAAGGAAGGAAGGAAATGCTAGACTAATAATATGATAGCCACTTAGAGAGCTCTCCATCTGATATAATTAAACCTATATCTATGGAAGAGGGCACAGCATGTGTGACCATTCATATAGGGTGACCATTCATACAGGGAGACCATTCTGAATTGTTACTATCTGCTGCCTCCCTTTGCTTTCTTTCATGTAGAAGAAACCTTCCTTAGAACAGACAGCTCTGCAAACCTGCTACTGTTAAAACGTTTTTGCTAGGAATTTCCATACAATTTGGGAACATCGGTAATAACACTTGTAATGAATTCAGATTCAGTTACTGAACTATCACCATAAATATTTGAGTGCAAAAATCTTATACGTTAAGAACAAAACTATCATAAGGTCTGTGTTACTGAGTTGCAATTTCCCCAGCATAATGCAAATACTGCATCGTTGCGATAATAAGCTCACATAAGGATACAGTGCTGCTTGTAAAGCAGCTTCATGAGACTGGCAAGAACTATCATGAATTCTGCCTGGCTTCGACCCTATTTACATTCTAATCCATATTAGCTATAGACGTTAATCTACATAATCTTCTGAAACATTTTCTACATTTAATAATTTACTGTGCTGTAAAGTTTTCTATAGTAAATTACTTTATAGTTTAGTTTCAAAAACCTGATAAATTGTTTTAATCCAGAAGCAGGTGACAATCCACTCAATTGATGAGTGTGAATTTCTGAAACAATACCGCCCAATGGATTTTCCACTTACTGAATTAAGCATACACATTGATTCATGTTCATTTTTCCCAAACCAAAAGAGGGTGAGTTATCAAGATAACAAAAGGTCTAAACCCCAAACCACAAGACAAATGGTTAAAAGAAGTGCCCAGCTTCTTTTAACCATCACATCACATTACTGATGCAATTCATAAAAGGCTTTTTATTTTGCTTACCTAAAGCCAACAATTGGACATTCCTTACAGATGTTGCACTTTGCCTGATGTTTTGCTGTTTCCGAAGCTGCTACTCTGTGTAGAACTGGCAACCATACCATAGATTGTGGCTCCAGGCGCATCCAGTCTATGAACTGCTTTACATCAATTTCTGGCTTATTATTATGCTGATAAATGAGAATGAGATTAAAAATAATTTAATTCATATTAAAGCTTCCTGTTCAGTCTATTTTCTTTTTAAAAAAAATCGTATTCCAAGTTTAATCCTCAAGGAAACAATACTCATCCCACCAACATTCAGTCAAAAAAGAAAAGAAAAGAAAAGACGCTGCAATAGGAGCACCCCTTGTACAAGTAGTTGACTTACAATCATTCCTTTTAGTGACCGTTTGAAGTTATAACGGTACTGAAAAAAGTGACCTATGACCAATCTTCGCACTTACAATACCACTGCAGTATCCCCATGGTCAGATGATCAAAATTTGGGCACTTGCAACCGGCATGTACTTATGATTGCAACATCCTTGGGGTCCTTTGATCACCACTGGCAACCTTCCCAGCCAGTTTTTGACAGGCAAAGGCAATAAAGCCAGATGTGCTTAACAACTGTGGGATTCACTTAACCATGGCAAAAGCTCATAAAATCAGGTGCGAATCACTTGACTTCCTTACTTAGCTATGGAAATTCTGGTCCCAACTGTGTTTGTAAGTCGAGAACTCTCTGTATAAGCCTTTCCAATCAGTGCTACAAACTTATGAGACTAAAAGCCCATTCCAGGCACTTCAAATGGTTAAAGGAAAGGATGGCAGCAATGGGTGCATAAACCTTGCCTCCAATGTCTAGGGTTTCCTGCCTGAGCAGGGGGTTAGACTAGAAGACTTCCAAGGTCCTTTCCAACTCTGTTAATTTGTTATTCTGTTATGTCCCTCTTCCTCCAGAAGTGAGCTTCAAATCTTCAGAAGGTCTGTAAGAGACTCCCTGTTGTGGTTCGTCGGCAGCCTTTGCAGACGGCAGTGGAATTGGATAGTAGGGAAAAACGGGGACCAATCCAGGAGTCTGGGGAGGACTTGGATGAGGGTCCTGCATCCAATGCAGAGATGGGGCCACGATCATCTGGGAGTTGTGTGCCTCTGGAGTCTGGCAGCAGCAAGGCAGAGAAACAAGGGGAGCCTGTTCCCAGTGCACGTATGTGCAGAGCTGCTAGAGAGCAAGAGCAGCTGAGACAAAAGGGGCAACTTGGGAATAAGGCTTGGAGGTGATTGCCCGTCCCCTAAGGTATAAAGGAGGTGCAAAGGTAGAGAAACCTTTGCAGGAAGCAAAGTCGTTCGCTCTGTTTGGATTAAACTTTGAAGCTCTGTGTGCACTTTGTACTTCGGTTGGTTTTTTTTTTTTCCAGTTAATTTGGCACTTTAGTTGTTGGCAGCAATTCAAAGGAGATAAAGGTGAGTGCTTATCTCGAGGGACTGTTTGGGACTCAGTACAGGCTGGAAATGAACATAATTCCCAATGTTGAAATAAAACAAGAGTTATTTTCACTAAGAGTGTGCTTAATTATGGTCTCAGGAAGCCTTGGCCAGAACACTCCCTCTGAACCCAACTAACATCTGAACATACCGTATTTAGAGCATCCAGAAAAGGAAACAAACACAATTACCTGCTGGAAACAGCTGCGGACACTGGGCTCAATATTACTGCCTCCAAAAGCAGCTACTTCCCCAAGTTGTCGTGGGATTTGGATAGCATCATGCAATAACAAGCCAAGCTGCCTCTGGTCACACATTTCGGTTGGTCCGGCCACTTCTCTAAAGAGATCTTCAAGGTAAAAAGGGAAGGGGAGGGAGTAAAAAGGACACTTGTTTATGAAGGATTGAGAATTTCTCATTTCTTCCAATTTTACCTGCAAATTATTCTAAGCATTTCTTCCTTAGTGCACAGTGTAGAAATGCAAAATGAAGCTTTCTTTACAATTCCTACAAATTTGTATTTCAGGCAGCACTTTTATGTCTGCCATTCTCTACCACTTCTTATTTGTTAATAAAGGAAGATCCCAGAAAAATCCATCTAAATTGAACAGAATGAGGAAGAGGTGATTTAGGGCTATTTTGGCTTCATTTTGCCCTTTAACTAATACTCTCTCCGCATTCCACAGTGACATGTTGGCTATTAAAGTAGGCGCTGTCATATATTTTTGCTGTTTCTTACAAATAGTGCATGGGAAAGGAAGTGAGGAATAGAGACCCATTGTCCACCAAAACTGGGGAGAAAATAAGTTTCATAGCAATCATCAATATTGTTTTTTATCAGAGCCATGTTAACATTTTTATTCTCTTGAAAATGTAAATAATTGTTTGTATTTAAAAAAAATTCCCTTTTTGTATTTCTGTTTTGTTTAAGATTTTACTAGCTTTTTACACAGAGCTGTCCAACCTGTGGTTCATGAGCTACATTTGGCCCTGGACAGCTAGTAATGCGTACTCTTTACATAAGATTATAAACTTTTAACATTATTATGGCATTTATATACCTTAACTGTATTATATACAGGTAGTCCTCAGCTTATGACCAAAATTGAACCCAAAATTTTTATTGTTAAGGGAGATATTTGTTATGTGAGTTTTGCCCCATTTTATGACATTTCTTGCCACAAGAATCGCTGCAGCTGGAAAGTTAGTAACATGGTGGTTAAGTGAATCTGGCTCCCCCATTGACTTTGCTTGCCAGAAGTTTGCAAAAGGAGATCACGTGACCCCAGGACCCTACAACAGTCATAAGTATGAACCAGTTGGCCAAGCATATGAATTTTGATCACATGATCAAAGATCGTAACTGTGAAAAATGGTCATAATTCACTTTTTTCAGTGCCATTGTAACTGAATAGTCACTAAATGAACTGCTCTAAGTTGAGGACCTGTATTTTATATGTGGCCCAAGACAATCCATCTTCACTCAATGTGGCCCAGGAAAGCAAAAAGTTGGACACCCGTGGCTTAACAGTTCTTCAACATATTGAAGAGTTTCTGAAGCACAGCACTAATTACATTATACCACTCACTCTGAGAACCGAAGTCTCTTTCTGGCGTCTTAAGCACAAAGTATTTGTTTTTAAAATCACTCTCCAAATTGAAACTTTATTAAAACACCATTCTGTTATGAGTTAAAATAAAAGCTAATCATATCAAAAAAATTACAAAGTTATGATTACATTCAAACAATAAAATACCTAGCAAGTTTCTCTATCAAGACTTGTACGCTGTTGCTTTAGCAGATCTACTTAAATACCACATGGAAGAGAGAAAAATCTGACAGACTTTTCCATTTCACTTATCTGAAATGATTTCAACACATTCTTCCTAGTCTAATATTTACTTAATCATTTATACTGCATGCTTAAGATATATTTATGACCAGATAAACTTGAATCACACTAACGCTTCTTCCAAATCATAAAGTATTCTCACATCAATCATCTTTTATCAACCCTGAAGCAGAGCTATTTCTGTAAATTCATGTTCCCAATATGTGACATGTAACTTTTCATAAGTTTGTCAAATAATTTATGAAGTGAACATTCCTTATTGTATGACATTTATGGCTCTGAGTTCCACTGATAAGCGACTTAATATTTACATATCATATTTGGAGCTAATTAAAGAGTTTAGGTTTATTTATAATGTATTCCAATAATCTGTTGTTTCATTAGCCAGTAACCAACTGCTCTTTTTTCATTTATTTGTATTTTGATTCAGTAATATTTTTATCCAAAATTAAATTGTGCGGGTGGTACTCCTTTTGTCACAGTAAACATTTCTTTAAACTTAAGGATTCCAAAATAATGTCTGGAGATTCCAGTGGTCCTGAGGATTGTTCCTTTTTGCCACTAAGTTTCCCACCCATATCATATGAGATTTTTTTTTTTAAAAAGTATTTTAATTAAAAAAAAAACCTTGCATGCTTCCAACCAATTTTTCTTTACTTCTGAGACTAATAAAAACAGATGGTTCTAGCTGAGCACTGAATGTATTTTGTTTGTTTGGAAGCACATTCATTTGCTCATAATAAAGATAAGCAGGCTCATTTAGATGACATGGCATGCAGAGGAAGATATCAACAAGATGGCATGTACATCATGTAAACTGGTGCTTTATCTGGTTATAAACTATTTTGCAAAAATACCCACATGTTTTACAAATTCTAGTGTGTCCACTAAAAGATCCCTGCTCTAAGAAGTTACCTTCCCAAGAGTGCAAGATACATAGTAATAGCAATAGCACTTAGATTTATATATCACTTCACAGTACTTCACAGCCCTCTCTAAGCAGTTTACAGAGTCAGCATATTGCCCCAACAATCTGGTCCTCATTTTACCCACCTCAGAAGGATGGAAGGCTGAGTCACTCTTGAACTGCCAAACAGCTGGCCATCAGGAGTCAGCAAAATTAGCCTGCAATACTGCATTCTAACCACTACACTACCATGGCTATTTGATTTCAGATCCAATAATTTTCAATATATGCAAGTTGTCTTATTATCTTATCCTTTATTTTGATAGATTGAGTAGATTTTCAGAGCTAACAAATTCTGAAAAGACCTTGAGCGGCTTTCAATATTTAAAGCACAAAAACTTTAAAACATAGTTAAAAACGTAAGTGCTTGGATGAATGGACTAATGGAATAATAATATTAACAAGGGACTCAAAAACACCCTGCCTCCAGGCCTGGGGAAAAAAGCCAAGTCTTAAGGAACTTCCTAAATAATTAAATAGTGGAATCTGTGCACATCTCAGAGAAAAGAGGGCTGGGACATCAAAACAGGGTTTAAAAGAACTCCTTTCTTATTAAACAAATATGGCACAAAGGATTATTTGCTAGCAAAGAAACAAAAACAATGTTATGTCATTTTATTTTATTCTGCAGATCTGAATTACACAGAATGCCCACAGTTAGCATCTATTATTTACTAATGATATTACAATAGAAATTTAACTTAATACAATACAAAAGGCCAATGCTATTATGAACAGTAAACATCAAATCTACTTTGTAAAACAGAACATATAATCCATTGCGATGAGATGGGTCATTACTAATTCAATCATTTTATTTGCTTTACTTTATAGAACTAGTTGGTTAGGTAAAGAGGAATGACAGTTTATAAATATTCTAATAAATAGAAATCCCTCTCTTTCTGGTAAGTCAATTTCCTTTGATTTTTTTGGTCCTCAAATGTTTACTTGAAAGGCAGTTTTTTAAATTAATGAAATTTGTTAACAGATGAATTATACATAAAGTTAGAAATTTTGCCCAAACTATATTTTTCTTAACTCTATAAGAAGAAAAAAGTCAATCTTATCATGTGCTGCAGAACAGAAGGCAGTTGTATTTGTTCTTCTCATATAGCAGTGTATTCCTGGATATTCAACCAGTGAGAAAAGTAATAGAAATAGCTAATAGGAATCTGTGTGTGTGCAGAAGGGGGAGGTATAGAAAGTCTACACTAGAGGTAGACCTTTTGAGCTGACTATATATTTAGAATTATGTGAAGGTATGATGGACAATAAAAATGCTTCCCATAGGAGACTTACCTATTTACAAAATGGTTGCCACAGAAGTTATGTTTTGTTACAAAACATCCATTTATACTGCTTGAACCAAACTGCCTCACTGGGTATTTTTTATCATCCCACTGGATAGTTCTCTACTATACAGAAGCATTGCTGCAAATACATATGATACTAAATGAAACTGCTCTGACTATAGGTCAGTTTTCTTTAACATTACCCAAACGTCTGGTATTGGGGCACACTGGTTTCTGAGGCAGAATATAGACTACCTGTGCCTTACACAATGAAGCAAATTCTAAAGAAAGTAGTGTAAGCCACTTGGAGTTACTTCATGGTCAAGATGGGTGGCCAATAAATTTAATTACTTAATTACTAATGATTCTACATGCTGACTGAACATTTTATCGGAATGTGGACTTCGTTGAAACTGAAGCTGGAATATTGCCCTACTTCAAATACAGAATCAAAAGGGGATGTAAATTTATCAGTTTAGTAATATTCTGTGACAAGTATGTATGTGTGTGCACACAAGCATGGCTATGGATATGGATAGACAGACAGAAAGGACAGAGAAATGCACTTGTTCCAAACAACACTACTTCAGCTCTTGCCAAACCTTGGCAAAATTATGGATTTTGCAGAATTATATTTAAAACATACTCACATCTGTATTTTTCTTCCAAGAGACCCTTAGAAAGAGATATCAAGCCAATCTTGAGGGATTGCACTCTGATTTTTCCAGTCCGGGCACTGTTATAGAAGCAGCATTAAAATAGTTGGCAGGAGGTGGTATAATTTAATTCAAACACTGAAAAACACCTGGTGTACTTCAATTTCTAGACATTAGCTACTAATCATATCAATGAGTCTCTTTCACAAATGTTCAGTGCAAACTCTAAATATTTACATTCAGCTTAAACACATTAATTATAACGTGTTGTAGTTGAAGCGTACAGTATCACAGCATGTCCTAATAATGTGACACCCTGCATTGTAGGAGATGATGACAAATGAATGCAAATTATAATATCTACAAGTACATTAATATTTTTCAGAGCATGATTTGCCTAGCCTGAGCTTTAAAAACTTTGATGTGTATGTACATTAGAGCAAAAATATTGGATGTATGGGTCAATTAGAAAATGCATAGTACTGATTTCATCTAGCAGTATGACTTCAATCTTATGTAGTCTGGTATTTACAAAACCATCACTGGCAACAAATCCAGTGAAAGAAGAGCATCCAGGTATGGCTTTAAATGGGTCAAGCAGTGCCTCAGCAAATGAGAAAGTTAATCAGAAAGGCTTGCTGGGCATTGTCTTTTTTTTCTGGGCAGTTCACCAATCTCTTCCCTCTTCCCTCCCCCAGTCACTTTTTTTTTTGCCTTTGAGTCAGACTTGATTCTTGACATTGACCTTGACAAGTCCTTGGATCTTTCTAGTTAAGACATAAGGTTATAAATCAAAAGACTGGAAGTTCTAGTTTTGCCTTCCTTGGGGCAGTTATTGCCTTTTAGCCTTAGGAAGAAAGCTAAATAACAAGCCACTTCCAAAAATTCTGCCAAAAGCACTAGATCACTTTAGGAATGCTCAACCCCCAGGCCCCGGATCACTACCAGGCCATGAGCCATTTGCAACGGGGTCACAGAAATGGCAGACGAGCACAGGCAAAAGAAAACTGAGACAGAGATCTTGCAGAATTACATTTCTTTGAAGACTCCAATATCTCGACTCAAAGGAAATACTCAACTCAATATTACAATATTTAACCCCGAATCTGGATGTCTTTCAGTCTTTCAGCTGTCATTGCCAGCAGCTGTCAGCTAATCCTGAGCTGCTTGTAATTGTTTTTGACTGTGATTGTGTGCTTCAGCCTGGTTACTATGATCGTGGATTGCCTTGGGATTTCTTTGGGCTAGTATCTCCAAGTATTGACCCAGATCTACTCACATTTCTGGGTATTGACACAGCTTCTGTTGTGTGCTTTCTCTTTTTCCATTACTGAGCTTCTATATAAGAAGGTTTATAGCCATTGAGATAACAAGATTCACTACAGAGATACAACCTTAAAGCTCAATCCATTGTTTATGGGAATATTTATTAAGAACCAGTAGGAAGAGAGAAAAAACAACTACTTCAGTATTAATGTTCTACTTAAGTATTAATCTTAAGTAGTCTAGTTCTGCAATGAGCTCTGATCAATGCCAGCTAAATTGAGAAAGATGATACACATATATGTCTTTCTGTGACATCTCAACTGCATGCATTGACTCTTCATCTTGTTGAACCTACTACAATCCTTTCTCTAGATCTGATGAGGTCTGGCTAACTAAATCTCTAACTTGCTACTGATATATTCACATGAATTCCAGACTAAACTTTGATTGCTCAATGATCTATGGAAAGTGTCATGTTTTGTGTGTCACCTTGGATTTTCTAACTGTGCTTATCATATGAACCTTGGGTCAATGTACAAACTCAATGCAAGAAATATTTTTTAATAAAATAATCTGCTTCTGGAGACACATTTGTAAAATAGGTTGCTAATGTCCTCTATGGGGAGGTGATATTCAGCAGGTTCTGACCAGTTCTGGAGAACAGGTAGCGGAAATTTTGAGTAGTTTGGAGAACCAGCAAATACCACCTCTGACTGGCCTGCCCCCATCTATTCTCTGCCTCCCGAGTCCCAGCTGATCAGTTGGGTCTTCTTTTGTTGCCCTACACAGGAGAACAGAGCTGGAAAGCAGGTTAGTGGGGTGGGGAGGGAATGGAGATTTTACGGTATCCTTTCCCTGCCATGCCCTCCAAGCCATGCCTACCAAGCGACGCCCACAGAATCGGTAGTAAAAAAATTTGAATCCTACCACTGCCTCTATCTGATTTTCAGCCCTTCAAAGTAGTCCAGACAAGAACAACATATATACCTTTTGTGTGATGGTTGCCTAGTTTGCAGTTCATTTTGTCTCCCAAGGTCATTCATTTATACCATTTACAGGCAACCAGTTTTTCAACTCTCTATGAAACAATTCACCTCATTCAGAAAGTCCTTCATGTCTGGCACTGCTGGAAATTCTTCCATAAGAAAACCAGCAGTAAGGATTCTAATTTCTCATGCTAGTATTTTGTTCCAGTACATTACTGTGTTTTCAGTGTTACATACTTAAACCACATTTGCAATGCAAATGTTTATAGGCTTATGTTTAAAGCTGGAGCATTTTTACAGAGCAAATGTTAATGGATTCTAAAATATATGAATCTTTGAAAAATAATATTCAGTGATATTAAATTTCACTTTTGTTCTCTCTACTGACTTAATGTGAGAAATAAATAATTCTTAATGTGACAGAAATACAAAAGACAATAGGTGTTGCTGTCAATTGTTTTCACTTAATGTCTTACAAAGGCCATAAACATCAGTGAGCAAGTCTTACAGATGCTAATTAAATTCCAGATGAATAGCATGAGAGAAGCAGATGGCACCTGTAGGTGGGTAATTATTTAAAAATGGTATATGTCAATGATATAAACCATGAGCATGTTAAGTGATGAATTAGAAACAAACCAAGCCCATTTGTGAAAATGTTAAGATAAAGTTACGCACAATCATTTTACTGTTGGGGGATTTTACAGGAAAAGAGTTGGCTTTGGCTTGAACACATCCTGTATGAAGTCGAAAATAACGGTCAGCTATAAAAAGGCTAGGCAAGGTTCCACATGAAGCAAAATACCGAGGACCTGTTGAATTCTGTAATTGCATTCAAATCTCAGTGGCTCCTTCCTCCCATAAAACTAGGCACCTAACAATCTTTAGATCTGCTTTCATTTAAGGTATTTAGCCTTCTGAAAATAGTAATCAAGGGCATCTATCAAGCAGAAGTTAATAAATACTTTTGAGTTTTATTGGCATTTTAAAAAAAGCATTATAAATATGTGGATTCGTTTTATCTTTCCCACATTTAACAGTAAAAGGACACTGCTGCACTTACAAGATTTTCCTGAATATCTCACACTTACCTATCATAAACATTGAGCAGCCAGTTGAGACACATATCTACGCAGAGTGGAATGTTCACAAGATCCTCGTGCTTCTCTTCCATTCCACTGTAAATCGTACTGAGGCAGCTGATGATATCCTGAATGCAAAGGAGCTGATCATTCTGAATCAATTTGTGCTGTTTAAAAGCTTCGTTCGTTGAGTTTAAGTCCAAGAGGTCCACTGGCAATATAGACACATATATGTGTATGTCAACTAAAAGACATTTCTTTTATCACAAGTATATGAGTTCTCTAAGCCCTAAAGCAAAGCAATATTACAGCTCAAGAAGCCCTTTCTCAGTTATTTTCCAACTCATGATGTTAAATAAAAGTGTTTGTATAAGCAGTCTGCATTTAACAGTCCAAAGCCATCTGCTTTATAGATGTAGATGGAGAAATCAATTAGCATTTAATCTAGTTTGAAATTTTGTTTACTGCTATGAGAAATACCTGAACTAGGATGCTGTGTCATTCATATCCTATCCAGCACAATTTCAGTCATATATGTCGTCTTCCTTTTATCCTCTTATTGCTTTTCCAGATACATTACAATATTCTGTGTGCGTATAACACTACGGTGGGGGGGAGGGGGGGGGCTAAACATTTGAAGTCACCCAAAATTATAATTCTCAAGAAGCAACACATCAATGAACTTTCATGTATGATAATATAACATGCATAAACAAGATTTATAAACATGCAGAAGCTTTAAGAAACACAGAAAATATTTTTATTTCAAGTTGCCCATCTACTGGGAAATCATCCAAATTAAGCATACAGGTTTGAAAGTGATATTCTTCCAAAAGAACATTGATATCTTTGTGGCATGGAATCAAAATGTTGATATCTTTTTGGCACGGCATCAAAATGTTTTCATCTTCCAGGCTTTTTAACTACATGAAAGCTCAGCTAAAACCTTTAAAATGAGGATAATGATATCTTAAAAATATCATTATTTTCACCTTTGTGACAGGTGAAAAGCCCTCGATATTCTGACAAAGTTCAAGACTTAATGTTTCTGACAAGAAGCACCATTTATAACCAAGAATTCTAAACTGGGACGGCAGTGAGGGCTTCTGGCTACAACATGTAAACAAGCATTAATCATCTTGATTTCGAAGCTATCTAAGCAGGATTCAGCAATTGCTTTGTATATTGGCATCCAACAGTGCTAAGCAGAGCATGCAAAATTATGTATCATTTAAAATTCCTTAATGATCTTGAAAAAAATATGAAAATAGGCCTTTGCACATATGTAGTGGTATTCATCCATTATGGAAGCTCCCATTTTTGTTACAGCTGATGACAACAATATGTGTTAATTTCAAAAGGACCTGTAGTTACAATAGTGATTATGGGAAACTAATTATCATCTGTTCAATGAGATAGGAGACAAAAAAAGCTCTTTATGAATTTTTCCCCAAGTAGTCTTAAATTATGGAGACAGGCATTTCATGGGGATAAAAAGAATTTAAGCTGGAAGCCAAATGGTTCCATAATCTTTAGAGACAACTTTTACTAGAAATGATTAAAAATATTGCAAGCAGTGTGTTATCATCGCATTCTTTTCACCTGATATTTGTAATGTTAATATTTAGTTTCTTTCAAACCTTTTTATATGATCAGTTTGCCAATTCTAGGATGAGTGATAAATCGTTACATATCACTGATATGAAATTAAAAGAAAAGCTCTTTATAATAGTAGGGCAGAAAAGTATTGGCAAACATTTGCTACCTCTTATGCACCACTAGCAATAAACAAAATACCAATGTATTTTGTATTTCTCTCACACAATTCTCATTCTCTTCTTTTACAGAAGTCTTGGGAGGCAATTTCAGTCCTTTTTCCATAATTTCCAATTATAGGTAGCATTCCAAAAAGTGTTGCATCTATAGAGAGTTTAAATTATAAGCAAGGAGGATTATCATTTATTTGTGCTGAAAATTAGATAACAAAAATATTGCAAATCCTTCTACCTTTGTTATCATTAACCAGTGAGACAAAACTTAGTCTAGAGTAGCCTTTCCCAACCTAGTACTCATCAAATGTATTGGGACTACATATATTCAAACTATTATAGACCAACACTGTAACTTTTTATTAATTTTTATTAAAGCATATTACTGTCAACACAGATTCCAACATTCTTCAGACATCTTCATAATTCTACCCCAAAGCCCCTGGACTATGCAATTGGTATGCTAAAACAGTTGCCTCTAACAATCAGATGATGAGCCTCTATTAAAAGGGGATTCAATCCAACATTCTCTTTCCTTTAAAGTGTTATCAGATTATATACAGGCAGCCTTCAACATACAACCATTTTGGAGAGATCATTTAAAGTTACAATGGCACTGAAAAAAAAGTGGCTTATGATAGGTTTTTCACACTTACAACCATTGCAGCATCCTCACGATCATGAGATCAAAATTTGGGTGCTTGATTACTGGCATTTATTTATGACAGTTGCACTGTCCAGAGGTCATGCAATCATCATTTATAACCGTCCCTCCTGTCTTCTGACAAACAAAGTCCATGAGGAAAGCCAGATTCATTTAACAAACACATGATTCAATTAATAATTCCAGTAATTTGCTTAGCAACCATGGCAAAAAAAAGTTGTAAAATGGAGCACAACTCACTTAACAACTGTTTTTCTCAGCAGTGGAAATGTTGGACTCCCTGTGGTTGCAAATTGAAGGCTACCTATATATAATCTGGCACTCTTACAGATTTAAATTATAGTAACTATTTCCCATTTCAACAGACTATACATGCATGACAGTTTGGTTTGGGTGACACCTAAAATGGAAGCATTGCAGAGTCATCCACATTTACACGTTAAAGAATTATCGCCCTCATCTTAACTTTTCCAATTTATTTTTGGTGTCTTCTGATAACAAAATATACAAGACTTGTTTTGCTTTACCTATCCCAAATAGAGGTAGGCTAACAAGCTTTAAAAACCATGTCGAGAATAACTGTAAATGTAGCGTTGTTTAAAGATCTGTCTACTGTTGAATTCAATTCATTTAATAACTAATATAGCGACTGCTTATTTCTGCGCAGATATTATAAAATGTTTTATTGTCAGAGCTGTTGGAAAGTAAAAAAAAAAAAAAAAAGGAAAAAAGAACACCTGTTAGCATTTCTGCTTCAGAGAGATTAGTTTAAAAGAACAAAATTGGATTTGGATTCAGTGAGGCCTGGCAGCCAAACAAGATTTTTGACTTCAGTCATTTATAGTCATTCTGTACAACGTTAGTGTTAAAGAGATTTCCAGTAATTTATCTGTGAACAGAGAAACCTTACATTGTTTTTTTCTGAGAAGACGAAACTAACAATAAAAGTGTGATTAACCTAATTCTCAATGCCAGAAGTGTCTCACCACTATCTTTCCTTCATTATCTGTCTACAAAACACTTGATGTTTCAACGAGTTCTAGTGCCATTTTATATCTCAAAAGAATGTCTCACAGAACAATCAGAGAAAAGTTTTGTTTAAAAGACTAGAAGTCCAAGAACACATTAGTTTTTCAGTATTATTTATCTATCTATCTATCTATCTATCTATCTATCTATCTATCTATCTATCTATCTATCTATCTATCTATCTATCTATCTATCTATCCATCCATCCATCCATCCATCCATCCATCCATCCATCCATCCATCCATCCATCCATCCATCCATCCATCCATCCATCCATCCATCCATCTATCTATCTATCTATCTATCTATCTATCTATCTATCTATCTATCTACTTTACTGACTGACTGACTTACTTACTTACTTGCTTACTTACTTACTTACTTATATTCTGACTATTACTTTCACAAATAACTCAAGGTGGCAGACATATCCAACACACCTTTCTCCCAGCTAGCTTTCATGGCTATGGCGGGACTGGAACTCATAGTCTTCTGTTTTCTAGCCTGGTAGCTTAATCACTAAACCAAGCTAACTAATTGACTTGTCTGTCTATCCATCCATCCATATGCTTTTTATATATTTCAAACGATGTTTCTTATTTTGAGAGCTGAGCATACAAATTTCATTTCAATATGTGCCATTGTGCATACAGGTAAATGACAATAAAATTGTCTTATCCCTTTTGTTTACTTTAGTGAACTATATATTATGGGAGGATTTGTGTAGTAGATTTACATTTAATTATCCCTATGACTGCATTCACACTATGCAATACAGAAATGAATATACTATTGCAGTTTCAGCTATCTGTATAAATACCAAGTTGATAGCTTTTGGAAACCTGATTTGCCTTTGTGAACATAAATTGTCAGTATAATCCACGATAGAAGAAAAGCAGAAGATTTGACTGCTGCTAAGCAAAATAGAATAAACAGCTGAGAGATTGAAAAAGACAGCTGTGGATTTCTAGGTATACTTGGATGTTTCAATAATGTTAACATTAGTCAAATACCTCTCCTGCTACCCGATTCTGTGTAATCTCTTGAGAAATCATGTTCTGCAGATGCAGGGATTACTTTTTAAAAGGGAAAAAAATGTGTTTATTTAAAAGTATAACCCACTACCAGGAATCCAAAATGATTTAACTCACTAAAAGATGTATTTATATATGTTTTAATAGTTTTTTCAGCAAACAGCAAGGGTATTTCCCTACTGCATGCTGTTCTTCTACATAGTAGACAATATGATGTGGCATCTTAAATTTTTTCCTCCCATAACGTATATTTTGCTCCAAAAGGAATCAGGGACAGCTTTCTTGCTCTCTTCATTTATCTATTACCTACCTTAATTGCTTGGAACTGTACCATCCATGCATTTCCTGGGCACCATGTTTGTTATTTATTTACTAATTTACAGTTTGTATACTATGAAATTCAAAATGATGTATATCCTTTTTGGATATATGGATGGATTACATCCATAAAAACAAATTAGCCATAGCAACATAAATGATCATAAACTAATATAAAACTTAAATGAATAAAGCTAATGTCTCATCCTATCAGCAATGACATGCAAGCACACCATTAAACTCTGAAGACTTTCCAAAATAAAATAAATTAAAAAGCCTCCCAAAATGACAGTATAAAAGGAGCCATTTTGGACCTCTGATGAAATATGCTTTAAAGAATAGGGGCAATTATCAAGAAGACCTGTCTCTAAGTCCAGTTCAACAAATTTCACCAGAGGAAGAGTCCTAAAGCATTTTGCCTTCAGTTAAATGTAGAAGATGGATGGATTCGACAGCAGAAGTTGTTATGCCACTGAAGCAGTTTACTCCCATCAGCAGCTGGGCTGTTGCATTTGGGAAAATCTGCAGTTTCTGAATCTTTGTAAAGCAGTCAGTCCATGACATGTGCCTTGCAGGCATCTAAACTCAAAGTGATAAGAGTATGAATCGCAGTCATTCCAAAACAGTAACACAAGTAATGCAAATTAGGTGAAGAGTGATTCAGGCTAGGAGTGATTAGTATTACCATTTTGAATATCAAAATCTTCAGCTTAAGAAATTATCTCCAGATTCTTCGAGAGAACTTTGATTTCTGAGACAATAAAGGAGTAATGAATTTTGAAAGGCATACTCACAACGCAAAGCTTTTTGTAGTCTCCGGATCTTAATGGCTGTACGGTAAGCAGAAAAGCGCACGTTGTTCAAATCAGCTAAAAAAAAGCCAAAGAAGAGAAAGTTAATATATTCTAAGGAAGCATTAGCCCAATACCATCAAACATTTGTTGTCAGTTTTAACAAAATGAATCAACAGTCCATCAATCAATAGTTGATTCTTTTCTTAATTAATTAAGAGAAAAAAAGAAAATAGGAATGCAACACCACAAATTAAATGAGAGATTTAAAGTTAGCTCCTGTTCAGAACAAATGAATAGGATAATGGCAGCTGTTTAACATTTTAGATAGTTTTACTTTGAACGTCATAGTAACATTTACATGAATGGAGTCAGATCAGAAAAAATAATTTATCTTACAATACAAAACAGGCTAGTTGCTATAACAGAGATGTGCAACAAGCTATGGACAGGTATACTAAGGATTATGTTTCAAAAATTGATCAGAGCAAAGTAATAGATGGACACAGGGTAAAAGTGAATTGATCTGATTCAATGCAAATTAAGTCAAATATAATGAAAGTGTGAAAACCCTTGGCGATGCTACCGTGGCCATTCCTAAGCCTTTCAGAAATGCATGAGACCTTGATTTTTAGTATTACATTCTGCCCTGTACCAGTCCTCTCTGTGGCATATTTTTTTTTATAAGATCCTCAGAGGTTCTTAGTAGCAACTCTCACAGTTCCATGTCTTCAGAATCAAAGCTTTGATAAACACACACTGGAAGCAACTTCCCATTAGAATTGAATTCTATGGAAAAGGGCCATATGATCAATCTCTAACTGCATGGAGGCTTCAACTGGTACAAAATGTGGCCGCGCAGGTGGTTATGGGGGCATCAAGAAACTCCCATGTGACGCCTCTCCTGCGCGAGCTGCATTGGTTGCCGGTGGCCTTCCAGGTTCGCTTTAAGGTTCTGGTTTTGACCTTTAAAGCAATCCATGGCATTGGACCAGGATATCTGCAAGACCGCGTTCTGCCAGTAGTCTCCCACCGACCTGTGCGCTCCCACAGGGAGGGCCTCCTTCGGGTACCGACGGCATTTATGTGCCGCCTGGTGACCCCAAGGAATAGGGCCTTCTCTGTGGGGGCTCCCACCCTCTGGAATAGTCTGCCTCCGGAGTTACGTAACAACACTGACTGAGAGCATTCAGACGTGCACTGAAAACTTGGCTCTTCGAGCAGGCTGGCCTGGACTGAAATGGGAGTTTTAGAGCACTTTTAGAATTTTGGGTTTTAAATTTCGGGATTTTAATATTTGGGTTTTTTATTAATTTATTGGGGTTGAGTACAAATTTTAAAGGCAGCCTTAGGATGTTTAATCTTCTTTTAACTTTTATAATGTGGTATGTTTTATAGTTGGCTGTATACCGCCCTGAGTCCTTCAGGAGAAGGGCTGTATATAAATATGTTAATTAATAAATAAATAAATTCATAGCCAGATAAGAAGTGATGGCAATATCAACTCATTTGTATGCCTGTTTTAGAGTTCCCATGAACAGAAGGGCGGGGGGGGGGAGTATACTGCAATACAGTATTGCAGGCGAATTCTGCCGACTGCCAGGAGTTCAATTCTGACCAGCTCAAGATTGACTCAGCCTTCCATCCTTCCAAGGTCAGTAAAATGAGGAACCAGATTGTTGGAGGCAATATGCTGACCGGGTAAACTGCTTAGAGAGAACTGTAAAGCACTGTGAAACAGTATATAAGCCTAAGTGCTATTGCTATAATGCAGTTCTTATTTCTTGAATTTATTATTAAAGAAGCACTAGCCAAATTATATTCCTTAGAGTGTCATCAGGCATGTTTTGAAATATATTATATTCAAATACATGGGATCCTATGACATTTTTTTGAGGAATAAATATATTTATTGTACCAAACTTCCGTTTAAACCAGAGGTAGTATTCAGCAAGTTCTGACCAGTTCTGGAGAACCGGTAACGGAAATTTTGAGCAGTTTGGAGAACCGGCAAATTCTACCTCTGACTGGAGATTTTACAGTATCTTTCCCTGCCACGTCCACAGAACTGGTAGTGAAAAAAATTGAATCCCATTACTGGTTTAAACTGCAACATACCTTTGCTTTAATTAGAAGGTGTACAATCAGCAAACTGAACCTGGTAATTATTAAGGAGGTGCAATGTCCTTATGGGCCACATTTCATATAAATGAAAAAAAAGTATAAGAATATAATATAGGCATTGGGTATAGTTGACTTTAAGAAGAATTAACATGAATGACGTTATGACAAAGTTATAGGGTAACTTGTATCCTGCTTATGTGGCATAAACTGCACTTTTGCACATGGAGAGGCTTTGGTTTTAAGGGTACTTACATAGTGATTGGAACAGTTCAGTCATTTTAGGATGATCCCAGGATGTTGTTTGAGTGTGATGACTGCAAGAAAAAAACATGAATATTATTTTCAATCACCAGAAAACAAAAATGCAAATAAACAATCTGCCTAAAAATAACAGTTATATTGTTAATGTATCATGACCAAATTTCAGGAATCCGGGGAGTTATGGATCTATACTGAAACAAGTTTTAAACTTATATATTGTATCATGTATCAATTACACAACATGAATTGATAAGTCACTGTTGAAACACGGCGATTTAGCAAGTAGTTTTTATTATAATGGCAGAATCTCTTATCTGAAGAGTATGTATTATATCAGGGATCTTTAAACTTGATAGCTTTAAGACTTGTGGACTTCAACTCCCAGAATTCCTCCTCCAGTCATGTTAGCTCAGGAATTTTGGGAGTTGAAGTCCACAAGTCTTAAAGCTGTCAAGTTTGAAGATCTTTGTATTATATCTTTATGGAATATGATTAGTTCTTTGAATCCTGGCTCTATATTTCTAAAATTTGTACTGTTTTTAATATAGACAGTCCTTGACTTACAACCATTCATTTAGTAACTATTCGAAATTACAACAGTAGTGAAAAAGTAACTTATGACTGTTTTCTACACTTACGAATATAGTAGCACGTGATCAAAATTGGGGTGCTTGGCAATTGACTGGTATTTATGACAGCTGCAGTGTCCCAGGGTCATGTGATCACCTTTTGCAACCTTCTGACAAGCAAAGTCAATGAGGAAGCCAGATTCATTTAACAACTGCAGTAATTCGCTGAACAACTATGGCATAAAAGGCTGTAAAATGGGGCACAATTCACTTAATACTTCTCTTGCTTTACAACAGATAGGAATAAATACCAATAGATTATTGGTTGATGACACTATGTTGATGATATTACTCTGGTAGCAAAAACTGTAAAGGATCTGCAAGTCCTAGTAAAAAAAGTGAAGCACCACAATTAAAAAAAAGGACTAAAATTAAATAATAACAAAAACACACTAATGAGTACAGGGTAGAAAAGTTAATCTCAGAATTATCAATGAAGCTATTGAAGGGCTGGACAGCTTCTGCCTTTCAGGATCAACACTAAAGGAACAAGCAGTCAAGAAATAAGCTTCAGACTAGCACTTACTACAACAGCCAGGGAGACCTTGGAAAAGATATTCAGATGCAGTTATGTGTCTACATCTATAAAGATCAGAAACGTGCATGCAATGCTAGTCCCTATGATACCTTATGGAAATGAAAGTTGGGGTTTTGAAGAAGCAGAATAAGAAGAGCATGGACACTTTTGAATTTTCTTGTTGGAAAAAACTTCTGAAATGCTATGGACAGCAAAGAAAACAAACAAGTGGATCATCAAATTAATTGACCCAGAGCTCTTATTCAAGGCACAAGTGATCGAATTGAAATTATCCTACTTTGATCACATCTTGTAAAGACTGAGCTCTCTAGAGAAGGCTCTTATGCTGGGGCTGTTATGCTGGGAAAGGTAGAAGGAACTAGAAGAAGAGGATGACCAGTAGCGAGGTGGATGGATTCAGTTTCAGTGGCAATGAATGCCATTGAAAAACCAGGTTAGGAACAAATCAACATGGGGTCAGCAATGACCAGATGATATGCAACCTCTTTCAAATCATACACCAGTATGTTATTTTATTTCAGCATTTCTGGAAAACTAATTTCATTAGATACAGTAGGTCATATTTAAAAAAAGAACCTTTCAAACATCCAATATGATACAATGTTCATAAATTGAATATATGTTAACAAATTAAGCATTATTTAATGAAGTAATGCATTATATTCTCATCTTTAAACCTGCTTCAGTAAGTGACGTACACTCAATTAAATAATAATGTTGATGGCCAAAATCAATTAGAAAATAAATTTTCACTGCCTACTCAGCCATGGTTAGAAAGAAATTGTGGTATATTTCTTACTGATGTCAAAATGGAAAACTGGAAAATATTCTCAGAGAATAGAGTTTTGCTACCCTCCAGAGGGAGCAAATCCTCCAGAGTGTTTTTAGCCATCCCTGCTTCTACTTTTAACCGATCATTTACTCCCCAATCTTTACATTCATCTTCATTGCTCACTTCCACCCAAATAAAGTAATATGGCACCAGTGCTGTATTACTTGGCTGCTAATTCAGTTGATATAGCTGATCAGTTTGTCTAAAGAAAACAAATTGGCTGTGGATTCATTGATTCCCAAGCTGTCTCCTTAATATCCTATTGCACTAAATTGCTGATGGCTTGAAAAATTGCTCAGAAATTGTTATTTATTTCCTAGGACACAAGCCTTCGTTTAGTGGAATTCTATCACTCTGCCATTCTAATTTCTTCAGCCACTGACCTTGGAAGCTTAGGACTGCTTTCACGCATTACTTATAACATTTAAACTTAACATAATTGTATATTATGATGTACCTATAAAGAGCAGTCCAAGTAACAAGATAATATAATCTCTGTATCAATCAATACCAAGTCACTCACCCAAGGAAGATTAATTTGTATATCTATGTGTGACAATTTAGGTTTTGTGCTGTTGCTGTATGTTTCTCTGCATGCCTTTTTTGACTCTTTGTATGCTGCTAATATAAGAGTGTCATCATTACTACGGCCCTATGTTGATAAGCAGTGCAGAATTTTGCAGATACATTTTCTTCCCTATTTTGGGGTTTTCTTGTTGCATACGTTTCTTCCCAGGCACTATAAAATATTCTAATAGTACAATGGAAGTAGCACCTATTTTTCCAACTGTCCTAACCAGTGGTGGGATTCAAATTTTTTTACTACCGGTTCTGTGGGCGTGGCTTGGTGGGCATGGCAAGAGAAGGATACTGTAAAATCTCCAGTCAGAGATGGTATTTGCTAGTTCTCCAAACTACTCAAAATTTCCACTACCGGTTCTCCAGAACTGGTCAGAACCTGATGAATACCATTTCTGTTCCTAACTAGAATACAGAATGTCTTTGTTGACTTATTATTTTTAATTATTATTTTTATTTTAAAATTATTTTTAATTCTAATTTTTGCCTGTAAATAAATAAATAGTTCTGTTTAAAAGAAATTTATTCCATTTCTATCTATCCTGCTGCAATTCAAGTAACTCTCAGATAACTTAACAGCTGTTCCAGTCTAGCTGATCCTGCAAATACTCTTAAGATAATAAACTATTATCTTATTTCAGATTTATATTTCATTTTTGAGCAATTTCTGATAAAAATGTAGATTCAAATCTATTTACCGTGGCTTATAAATCAATGGAGAGATTAAATTCTGGATAAAAATAAGGAAGTGGAGAGTTAAATGCCTTTTTGATAATAAGCTATTTATTTTTTTTGCTACTAAGAAGAAAATAAGAAATATGCTCTATTTAATGCTGAGTAATATGTTTCATATTTATTCAATTCTTTCACACAAGATATTATTTGTTGATTGCAGGGTTAAATTTTAACAAACAAAAATTATTCAGTGGGTTGACTACCTTTACATGTGCTCTTGGCTAGTTCTGTGAATATCAGAAGAGAAAGCATAATGTAATAAAAACTGTTTACAAAATAAAACTTCTGTGTTAACTCCTACAAGGTAGAAAGGAAAATTTTAGATTTATGTTGCCACTGACAGAAATATATTGCTCTTCTGAATTTTAAGGGTAACATCATAAAATTTATCTAAGATATAGATCAAGCATTTCATCAGCCTTGAAAAATTGCAGCGGAAAATGCTAGTAGCTTTACAACATCATAAAAACAGGCTTTTAAAGGCAGGCTTCTCGTGTCTCTAAAAATTTATTTTCCAAGCTTCCTATTGCAATAACTTTTCATAGCACCCTGTCCTTTCTAAAACATCCAACATGAACTTTCATTCTCTTCATTTATTATTTTCATCCCTGTCTGTTATTTTAAAGAGATAACTGAAAGATTCAGGCTTTGCTCAACACCCTTATTCACATAATATTTTAAAGGATAAATATTTCAAACCCAAACATATCCAATTCAAATCACAGAGTAAAGGACTCTATCAAATATTGGAAATAAGGCTTAAGATGTTTGAAATGCATGGGCATGCAGAATCATAGAATCTCTGCAAGGTCACAGACTCTTAGAATGGACCGCTTAGTCCAACCACCCCACTCAGTTCAAGAATCCAAACAAAAGCATTCCTGACAGATGGCTGTCTAGCCTTTGTTTAAACCAGGTGTCCCCAAACTTGGCAACTTTAAGACTTGTGGACTTCAACTCCCATGCTGGCTAGAGAATTCTGGGAGTTGAAGTCCACAAGTCTTAAAGTTGCCAGATTTGGGGACCCCTGGTTTAAGCTGAAGGGAAAGTTACAACCTCCATGGGTATGAAACTTGGTGGCACAGTGGTTAGAATGCAGTATTGCAGGCAAATTCAGTTCACTGCCAAGGGTTCGATCCTGACTGGCTCAAGGTTGACTCAGCCTTCCATCCTTCTGAGCTCGGCATTGCACTCATGTCAGAAGCAACAAAGCACTTCCAGGTTGAAAGGATTAAGCCAATGATATCATCATTGTCTGGGGGATGCCCAGTTGGGAGCAGGACCAAAGGACAGGAGCTCACCCCACTCCACAGTAGCACTCAGGTCTTAAACATGATCTTGCTAAACTCCAACCCAGCATCCAAACCATGAAAGCCACAAGGCTTCATGGTTAATTAACTGATTTTATTGCTTAATGAATCTTACTGTTAGGAAATTTTTCCCAACTTTCATCTGGGATTTGTCTTCCTGAAACATAAATCCATGTATGGGCAATGAATTTGTATTTGTTTGGAAAAATAGAATAGCAACTACAAAGGCCGCTCCTGAAGAATTCTACTTAGCATGGGTTATGATAGGGGAAAGCATCAAACAATGCATAAAAGATAGAGTATCTGTCTGCCCTAAATATGACCCTGAACTCTGTCAGTAAATTCATCAGATACGCTGCCTCCCTCATTGTATAATCATCCAAAATGAAAGCTCTTAAGCATGCTATCATACCTTCACTACAGCCATTTTTGAGGGTACATAAAGGAAGATTCCCTATCTGAAGCAGATATGCCCCTACATCTCTGGACACATAGAAACAACAAAGCATATGAACCATGTGGCACAGTAGTTAGAATGCAGTATTGCAGGCAAATTCAGTTCACTGCCAAGGATTTGATCCTGATTGACTCAAGGTTGACTCAGCCTTCCATCCTTCCAAGGTCAGTAAAATGAGGACCCAGATTGTTGGAAACAATATGTTGACTCTGTAAACCACTTAGGGAGGGCTGTAAAGCACTGTGAAGCAATATATAAGTCTAAGAACTATGGCTATATACTTCTTCAGTGCTGTATCATAAACAGTTGGCATTGCACTCATGTCAGAAGCAACAAAGCACTTCCAGGTAGAAAGGATTAAGCCAACGATATCATCATTGTCTGGGGGATGCCCAGTTGGGAGCAGGACCAAAGGACAGGAGCTCACCCCATTATATATTGTATAATTATATCAAAAATATCCAGGGTGCATGGGACATTCCCTACAGTTTCTGAATACCAACCTTGCTACAACTTATAGTAATGCCAGTTGTGTGTACCCTAAAATCTGTGCGATAAAGATTTGAGGCTCATGTTTGGAACTCGATATTACAAATTAGACTCAGTGGTTACTCATATGCCATAATAGGATACCCCCCCTCTCTAATATTCCCCTTTATCTTTTTAATCATCCCATGTCTTCTTTTAGATTCCCACTTTTTAAATATTTTTTATGTTATAATATACACTTACAGTTTTTGGTTTATATATTTTACATGGCTTTTACATATTGTATGTGTTTTATGCCTTTTATTTATTATACTTCTAAACTTTTATTAATGATTGTACCCCATCTTCTTATGTTGGTCTTTGGCTTAATAGAGATTGACTGATTTGATAGTTATTCTGCTGTTTAGTTCAATATAATAAATTTTAAAATAAAACCGTAGTAAGTTTTTCTGTAATTCAGATATGTTTGCCATGAATATATAACATTCATTTAATATAGAATTGCCTTAGAGACATCAGTTTCTTATTCTGATAAGCATTTATCTAAACTGATCATGTCTGTTAAAAATAGCAGTAAATCAGTTGATTTTTTTCTGGCTGTATAAACACAGTGTTTTTATTTCTGCTTATTATGCTGGACCCCATGGGTCTATTTTTCATCAACTCATTTTCGACTTTCCTTAAAAGCATCCAAATTTGACAGTTGAAAAACTAGCTTCTGTCTCTTTGATCTCCTTGATGTCTGGTCAATAAATGGAGCACATAAATGACAGAAGCATGAAAACGATTATCACTGAACAGGAGAAAGAAATTAAAAATGGGGAGGGGGAAAAGCAACAACTCTGAACTGAATCAAGTAAAGGCATATGATTACATATGCTTTCAAAAGGACAGTTCCTTTTCCTTGTATCTGAAGTATTTGGCAGAAGCTGAGCTCTGTGCACAAAATTGAAAAGGTAGCCAGAAAAATCCATGTTATGGACCCAGAATAAATTATAAAAACTTAGATAGCCTCAAGATTCAGATAAGATGTTCAAGAGATGGGACCTTGTCAAAAAATCAACTCTACATCATTGCAGGGATGTCAAACTGGCAGCCCTCAGGCCAGATGTGTCACGCTCAGGCCACGCCCATCCCAGCTCCGCGGATGAGAAAAATGTCATGAATCACATGATGGCAACATGACGCAGCAAGTTTGACACCCGTGAACTAGACAGTCTTTCATCTCTTCCATTCTAGTTTGACACCCGTGAACTAGACAGTCCTTCATCTCTTCCATTCTATAATTACATGCAATGCACTATAGCTTTCCCCCACCAACTACAAAGCCCTGACAACTGTTGTAATCTTTGATCAGTTGTACAAAACCATGCATTTTTAGAATTGCTTAGTGAGTCCAAACTGATCTTATCTTTCAATGCAAATTTAAGAGTTGATACTGATCCATCTTGACTTCACTAATATGGTCTTCTGCACAGATCTGCATTAGCTATTGCGAGTTCAGGAATCCTTGTCTTTGAAAATCAGATCCTCTGAGTGATCTTCAGAAATGCAGTTCCATTGAAAATGAATACAGGTAATCCTCATGCCTAAAACTGAACCTGTAATTATGGTGATAACTTATGCTGGTCGTTAAGCAGACCATCCAATTTTATGATCTTTTTTGCAGCAATCATAACGCAAACAGCAAAATCATTAAGTAAATCCTCTTGTTATTAAGTGAATCCACTGTCTGCAATGGTTGGTTTTTGCCAGAAGTAAATGCCAATTTCTAACAAAAACATGGTAAATCGTGGTCACATGACCATGGAATGCTGCAAATGATCATAAATTCTGACTGACTGTCAAGCATCCAAATGTGATCACATGACTGCAGAAGAAGGGGGCATCAGAACTTCACATCTGGATCTAAGCAGCCCTGGGGAAGTCTGTTGAAATTTTAAATAGTCACTGGTTGTAAGTTGAGGACTACCTGTACTGAAGCATTCTCTTGGCAGTAAACTACTGACTGCATACTATAATTCTCGGATCATCAGGTTATTAACTGCACTTCCTAATTGCTATCTCATATAAACTCAACTGGATAACTCTTATTATCAGGGCAGGTGAATAGTGTTAGAATGTAAAACCTGGGAAAAGTTATAAATATATTGTCAATTTTCAGCCTGACGTGATTTATCCACAACTGTACATGGATTATGTAAATCTTGCACTTCACAACGAATTTCTAATTTTCATTGGAAAAGAGATTGCACGTGAGCGAAGAAACTTTTCTGTGGAACTTACTTGATTGGTTATGTAAAGGATGGGAGTTGAGATAATGGGACAAAAAAGTACAGTAGGTGTGAGTGGTGACCACAGCAACGTAAGAAGGAATTTACACAGCTGTGTAAAACTTTTCTATATTTTTAGATGCAACTTTTAGCTCAACCTGCACGCAGTTTTTCCTATACTGAAAAAATGTTCAGCCCATTAGGATTAGTCAATAATAACCTTCTACTTTTACAACACTTGCTTCCAGAAGTAAGCAAGATTTCAAAAGTTTTTGTTGCCTCAAATCAATTCTCTGCTTTCTAAATTATATAATTTTATACAGGCTTCCCGGGAAATAGGTCTCATTGATCTCAGAAAGATTTGCAGTAGTACAGTTGAAGGATTACATTTTATTGGCTGTTCTGTTCTCCATCTACTCTTTTGGGCATATATAAGCTGGCTACTGCAAATATTATTGACATGGTTAAAATTCCTAACCCAAAACATAGGAATGAAAACATGAGAATACTCCAGTTGGATCAGATCTAAGCCCATCCATTTAGCACATCTAACACATTAGCAGAAGTATCTAGGAAAACTACAAATAGGAGCTCAAGGTAGCTCTTCTTTCACATTGTTGTCCCATATGTAGAGATGGACTATTCCATGCCTGGAAGACACATTCAGTAACCAAAGCTAGTAACAACCATTGGCTTGTCTTCCAGGAATGTGTCTAGCCCTTCTTAATTCCTTCTAAACTAGCAGCCATGTGATGGTATATTCCCCAAAGTAATTATATGCTGGATGAATAAGTGCTTCTCTTATCAGTCTTAAATCTCCTACTCAGATTTATTGTCTGGCCTCCAGTTCCAATGTGGGGAATAGAATTCCCTGTTTCTTTTTTGCTACCCACCAATTTCATAGAAGAAACTTTGATCAGCTTAATAGTGCTATCCCACCCCACCTATACACTTCTTAAGCAAAGATTTGTCACTTTCCCATTCCCAATACAGATTTTCCAGAATGCAAATGATTTGAGAATCACAATTAATCTCCATGTGTTGGCTGAGGAACAGGACATTATCCATCCTTCTTAGTTCCCCATTCGCTCCAATCATCATTCCTTTAAATCCCCCTTTGTTCTGCCAAACTGTCCAGATAAGAAACGGTCCTCAATGTCTCCAGCTATCCTGAGTTATACCTACCATTTGTTCCAATCAATCAAGTGGTTTAGGCTGAGAGATAGCAAACCAGTAATTTCCACAGTTGTATCCTTACATCTAGGTCAACACTTTAATTACTACATTATGCTTCTCCATTTGTTATCTCCTACTTTTCAGGCTGCATGTGAAGTACATGGCCAAAACCAAAACCAAAACAAAACACACAGTATCATTCCCTCTTGCCCTTAGAACTCACATCTAAAATTTTGCTTTCAGAAAAAATCTAGCTAAATCCAAACTGAAATGCCAAAACGTGACTGAAAAGGCAAGATGTAAGAAAGGGCAGGTACTAATCAGTACAACTCTTGCTTCAAATAAGATTGGCTACTATATGGAGTCGGGGTCACATTTTTAAAGTAAATTGAGTTTGAGAACAAAATAATGAAAAAGGTTTAAATAAATTAATTCCATGTTGCCTATTCTTCAGAAAGCATAAGGGCCGTAGAGATAATAATTGGAGGACCTGCAAGATGCAAGACTTTGGATGCCTTTGTCAATCTCTCCATTGGGGGGAAAAGACTGGGAAACTGAAGTCTTTTCATTATTGTTGCCAATTATCCTGCAAGCTGATAAATCTTTGCAGCCATCAAAGGACCTTTTTGCCCCTGTTGCTGATTGTCTCACTGGCCCATCCATCAAGAGACTGAGAATATATAATAATGTAAATCTTACCTCAAAATTGATTTCTCTTGTCTATGCATAAAGGACTGTTACAGGCAAGAGCCAAGAAACAACGTATGATTTCTTTTGAAGAATGCCTGTGAATTATGATACATGTCCCACTTAATCCATAGCTATCTTTAACAATAATATTTCTTACACTCTCAAAAATGTACAGAGTTAAAAATAGCGGAGCACCTATTTTATTCTTTTTTGAAAGCATCTTAGTCTGCTATAACCAGAAAAATTGAAACAGCTAAATCCACGATCTTAGTTAATCTGCCATTTAGGAATTCAATTTAATCAATGGCCTTCATTGGACTCTACCAATCCATTCAACAGAGTAAGCCCAGGGTCATAATTAAAGATGCCTGAGTTAAGAGTAAATCCTGTTAAATCTTGAAATGGAAAAACCTCTCTTGATTTAGAGGCCTTGGGAGTTTATATGGGGCTTTAATTGATCAGCTAAGAAGAAAATGAATCTTGTGCTTTGATAGAATGGCTGCTTTTTTTCTTTTTTTCCCCCAGTTCAAATACAATTCTGTCTGTACTATATTGTGCTTCTGGGATCAATTGTCTGACATTTATTGGTTTGGCCAGTATAACGACTTGGGATGTTTGGTTGAGTGCTGAACAAGGTTGTTTGTAGTCCAGCTTCTGGGATGTCAGGAAAATTCAATCTATTGATAGGAATTAAAATCTTATTCAGTGGATGGTTGACTATTTTTGAACAAGTAAGGTAATAAACTAAGCAAGGGAAAAAGCAACACCAAGATGTCGTTAGAACTGAGTCTCTTCCTACTCTCTTAAAATAGGCTGCCAAAATTCAGTTCCAATCACTTTCTGACAAGAAAATACAGAACTCACACTGGGTTGAACACGAAGTTTAGAAGTAATAAAACATTCTCTTTAACCTAGAAATTTAACTTCAGTTATCGTTTCCAGAAGTTTCTTAAACACCTTCTTAATTTAATGTAAAAGCAGTATCATTAACTTAATAGAATTTCTGATACCATCAGACAGGATATAGACCCCTGCAGAACTGTTCTATTCACTGAAACTACCAGTGTTGATTAGAAAATAAAGCTGAACAAAGCTGGTAGACAAATTCAATTACCGAGACTAATTATGGCAATATTTCTACTTTTAAAAAATCTTTAGCTACAATTATAGTCCCCCATGATAGCAAACAGCATTATATAGTAATCGCTTACTATATCTTTGCTGGCTGGAGCACTCATTTGAGTAGAGAGACAGAATAAAAAATCAAGCCAACTAGCAAGCAAGGAAGCAAAAACAATTCAACATCAAATATTCATTCAATCACATTAAATATGAAAATTTTCAATCAGCCAGTTAACAGTGAAATACAGTTTTATAATGCCTACCATCAGCAAGTATCATTAAAACCAACAGTTCAAAGCCATTGTAAACTGTTTGTTTAAACTGATATCCTATCCCAATCCAAAAGGACTCTGGCCTATTTATATTCCCCTCTTACACTAATAAGGTTAAAAAATCAAAATGAACAGCATGACCAGATACAAAAACATTGGCACTCAGGAACAATCAAGCATCCAAAAAGAAACTCTCAAAGGACCTCATTAGTCACAGCCATTTCATTCCCAAACCAAAGCTCTCTTCAAAATCATGCTTTAACAATTATCCTAAGGCCAAACAAGGCAGGGCATAATCTGTTTTTTAGAAGATAAAGGGAAGATTGAGAAGGCTGATCTCTGGCCTCCAAAGATGACAATCCCCAATGAAAGAGACTTTGAGTCCTCTGCCCTCAAACTGTTGCATCTGCTCCAAGAGAAATCCAAGTCTAATGTGTTAGCTTCTACCAGCTGGAGCTACAACGATCTGAAAAATGTCCAGGGTTGACATGGTGGCCATGAACTACATATCCACTCCCAGAGATGGCACATAGAATCATGTAAGCTTCCCAATGTATGGGAAGCTTCAATACCATCCTGGTGATGAAAGAGGGATGCTATCATGCAACAAAGGTATGTACCAAACTTCAAGAATAATGCCTCACATTCAATGCCTCAGGTTATCTACCTTATGTACTTCTGGTCACTTGTACAGCCTTGCAAATGAGAACTATCATTCTGCCTCCCTGGGCTTGAACTTGCAGCTAGAATCTTACCCAAAACTCAGAAGGGCACATTGTAAAAAGGGGACACTCCCCTATTTCTCAATCGGGTTTGCTAATGTGCCCTCTAATCACAATTAGGTTATGGATGCAGACAAATACATAATGGGCAGACCTGGCATTAAGTAGCTGCAGCAGCAGTGGGATTCTACCCAGGAGTGGGATTCTACAGGTTCGTACCTATTCGCTAGAATCGGTCATTAACATTCTAAGCAGTTTGGAGAACCGGTTGATAGAAGAAATTATTGGCCTAATCCTGTAAGGAAGGCAGGAAGGAAACATTCTGGTGTTGCTTACAGAGACTGCCTCTCTGTTAACCCTTATTACATTCTTGGCAGGACTAGACTTCCTGTCTCAGGAACCTTTCTGGAGTTTTTTTCCCCTCCTTTACTGGTACTTTGCTTGTGTGGAGTGACCATTCAAAGTTACAATGACACTGAAAAAAGTGACTTATAACCATTTTTCACACTTATGACTATTGCAGCATCCCCACAGTCATGAGAGGCCAGGCGAGGAGATGCGTGCCTCGATGTGAGTAATGTTGAGTTGGCCACGCCCAGCCAGTCACTTTAACACCAAGCCACACCCATCAACTAAGCCACACCCACCAACTAAGCCACACCCACAGAACCAGTTGTTAAAAATTGAGTCCCACCCCTGATCCTACCTGTTCCATTATGGATTTGGTGATTGCATGTGTGCGTGCACCTAACACGCGCGTGCAGCTTTCCACACACCAGCTGAAGCCTGCAGCACCAATCAACTGAGAGGATAAAGAAGAGGGGCAGGTGGGAGAACCAATCCTGTGCTTTTCTCTTCTTTCTCCTCTCAGCTGATTGTTGAGGCTTTTTTTCCTTCTCTCAGCTGATCATTGGAGGCTTTGTTTTTACTACCGGTTCGGCTGAAGCAGGTCGAACCAGTAGCATACCACCATTGAGCTACAGCTGCTGTAAAGGGCCTCTAAGAACCAGATAACCTGTGTCTTGAGCTGAGGAAAGCAGACAGAGGTGGGAATTGTGGAAGCAGGCATAGTGAAATATAACCTACATCTCTTGAGAGTAATTCCATAAGTATTCTACTTGTTATTTGATAAAATTCTATTAAACATGATGACAGTAATAATCTACATTATCACTGTCATCATCACATGTCCAGGACACACATTGCTAACTAGTACAAAGTATGCATAGATATTAGCTTGTTATATAGACATAACAAATACTCAAGTGGTGTTCTGACCCAGTCTTCATGAGCCCCAAATCAACAGCCTACACATGAGGAAAAAACCCTTTTTATTTAGAAAGGCAGGAATTCATGGCATTCACTGACAAAGCTCCAGGTCATACCTCCTGGAGAGTGATTCACAAGTCAGGTCTGTGAGTTCCCTGCAGGGAGTCTCAATTAACATTTCAATTCCAACACAAAGAGTCTTGACCAGTCTGGTTAGTGGCAAGGAAATCCTGGCAAGGAATCCACTGGAAGTAACTCTTCTGGAGCATGAATGGATGTCTCCGACACCCATGCCTCCCACATCCCTCCTCCTTATATCTCAAGCCCCGGGAAGGGACTTGTTAACATCACCTTCTTTTCCCGAATAGCTGGCTCTCAGTCCTGCATTGCTTTCCTCTTTGCACTTCTCTGTACATATGCACTTCTGGGCCCAGCGATTCCTCCCCCTTGTTCATCTCAGGCCCCCAAAACAGCTGTCTCTTGGCCTGAGCTTGGGACCTGGTCTGCATCTGGCTTTGAGACCTCCTGTTCCTCAGAGCCTTCTGCCGGCTCTGATGGTAACCCAGGCACTCCCTTCAGGCTCCCCCTCTATTTCCTCTGATTCATCTGACTTGACTGCTGACAGTGAACGAACCACAACAAGTGGCTACATTTCATGTAAACTAAATGTTTCAGGAGTAGCAGCATTTGTATAGTGGCCCAGGATGGTTATAACTTTCCGTAAATGGGTTCAGATCTCAGAACTTTCCAAGCCAAAGATAACAAAAGGTGTTCTTGGTTACTGCTTGCAACCCTTTGTTTCCACAGACAGCAATGAGTCTAGATAGATATTTTTTGGAGGAGTGCAACTCTACTCCATTTCTTTTATTTAGATGGATAGATACCTCCAACCAAAGCATTCCTGACTTGTCTAATTACATGACTTCCTAATATAAGGAAGGACCTCTGAAAATCAATGATGCTTTTAAAAATTCCATGCATTTTATTCTAATATAATTACTGTAAGAACAGATACCAACTTACTTAATGTAGTATGGAACACTGTTATGAGACACCGATCTCTGCCATGGTAGTTGTACAGAAGCTATAAAAATAATAAAAAAATTGTAAGTAAATAAATCAAGAAATTGATAATTTTATAATTTACAAATAGGCATACTTGTATAAAGATGCTGAATATAGAAATAAGAAGAAACATTTCAAACTCTGGGAAGTAAACACTCCTGAACAATTTTTTAAGCATTTATCCTCAAAATCAATGGTACTCATTTCAAATGATCAGTTTAAAACAATTGTTGATGAAAAACCATTTATTTGGAAGATAACTTGGTCCAATTCAGTCCACTTAATAAACAGGCCCAGTATACCAGGTGATCGCCTACTCTTTGATTTGGGAGTTTTCCTTTTCCTTTTTTGATTCTTTGCTTGCAAATTTGTGAGTGTATACATTGATTCAACTTTTAAAATACATAGTTCTAAATATTTTTCAGTTAGTATTTATTTTTTTGAATTGCCCCCAGTTCCCGTAGTTGTTTCAGTTACTTGAGAACAAAACCATTCACATGTAAAACTGTTAAAAAGTCATCTTAGGATAATATGATGAACTCCTTCTTTCATTGTGCCTTTTAATCAAGATTTAGTATTATGTTCAAAGTCATTTATTAACTCTATATTATCTTTTGTTTCCTTTCCAGTGCTTGTAAACCTGCTCCTGACATTACCTAAGTACAATTTAATTGTAATTCTAAATTGTCATTCTCTGTGAATTGTCTTTCTGAAGATTTCTCTGAAAGTATCTTCCTTACGTGACAATCATTTTGTTCTATATTTTCTTCAGTGCTACTTATTAAAACTTGAGCATATTTGGGATGAAAAGAAAATTAAGAACCTTTGAAGTACTTCATTGTATACTATTAGAGTCCTCATTAACCCATTTCATTAACACTTACTGGAAAGAAAATCTTGAGATTCAGGTTCATAATCATGGTGGATTTCTTGTAATAGTTTAATACGATCATCTACTGATATCTGCACGTAAAAATGCAAACAAGAAAAAGCAAGTAGTAAGCTTTTAACTGATCATACCAAGCCAACTGCATATAGCCAATAAGACAAATGATGGTTTAAAATTTGTTTGTGCAAATAGATTTAAAAGAAAAAATATTCTGTCATCTTAAATCTGCTTCCCTGTTTATAATGTTTAAATAGAAGCTAGTAATGATTCTTCTGTAAGCAATGCAAATCAATATTAAATAAAGGCCTTCTTAGTGCTTAATACTGTCTACTGAAATGGTCACTTCTTCCCTTGTCTAAATGTCTGCAGTTGACATGCCTTATTTTGATTTTATTGATCTTTACAAGAAACCATACTGGAACATACTGAACCATACTGACTGACGAATTCTGGGAGTTGAAGTCCACAAGTCTTAATGTTGCCAAGTTTGGAGACATCTGTCTTAGTCAATGAAAGCTACCTGTAGAAGTTTCCACCGCATGTTCAAATCATCCAGCTGTCGTGAAACTTTCAAGGAAGGATGAAGATCAAGTGGAGAGAGCTGACTGGATAAGTCATTGATGCATTTGATTTTCAAGCTGATTGGTGAAATTTCTTCTCTAAAGGCCTAGAAGAGAGAATACACAATTGCTTTTAGTAAAAATCTTGAAGAGCAAAGCTATAATCTCTAAATGATATATGTAAGTGTCCTTTATTTTCCTTCTTTCGCTATCTCCCCTGACTTTCCTTAAATACATTACATATTACGGTGAGTATAAAAAAGCAGTGAATCTACTAGTAATGTATTATATTGCCAAGGTTTACCAGGAAAAAATAAATAGTAGGAATGAAAAAGAAAAGCAAAGATACTTAATAATTCAATAACAAATGTTAAAACTTCTTAATTTGGATTTCATTACCTTTATATTGCATCAATAAAACATAAAAAATGAAATCTACTGAAAGCCAGATAATTCTATGAAATTGATAACAATTTTCCAACTTCATACTGTTTTCCCCAAGAATTACTAGTACATCATTTTCAACATCAATGTTGATGTTGTTAATAGATGAAATAATCCTCAACAGATGATACTATTTGAACAAATAGAAAACATAATAAGTTTCCCTTTACAGCTCTTTATACAAATACCATTAAGATGTGAACAATTATCTCTTCATGGCAGAAAAAAGATATTCCCACTAGTATGCAAAAGCATTCTTTTATGTTTTTATTCAAACGAAAAAAAAAGACAGATATTTTATGCTTAAATCAACATATTTAAATCTGTTTTGATTTACTTCTAAGGCAACAGAAATTGTGTTTCATTGAATTTAGCTTAATCTTTATTTGAAAGCAAGAACAAACCTCAGGCAGAGTGTTGTGTATTTATGTATAATGTTCCATTACTCATAAATAGTCTAATTCGTTATTTTCTAGGCAATCCATGGACATACAGGTAAAAAGCTTCTAAGTCCAATGCTAAAATGCTCACCGACTTCAAAATGACATAAAGTCTTAGGGGCTCTACTATTAGTTGTTATAATCTGGAATTCCTAGACTTGTAGCAGAATGGCTTATAGTAGAAAGTTCTGAGAATTCAAAGGCATTTAAGGGGGATAGATTCATTTGGTTTCACAGCAGATAATTTTGTGAATATTCCGGCTTATAACTGCACAACCTTTCTCCCCAAAACAGAGTGGTAAATATATTTTAAGAGAAATTTCAGCCATCCAATTAAAAAAATGCAATCTTAGAACAGGGCTAAATAATTAAAATATCACCTCACTGCATAATTAAAATATCCGTTCACAAATAACACATCTGTAGCATTCTCATCTATATGGTGGACAGGTGGAGGTGGCAGGAGATTGGTTTCTGCAGTCCAGTTTGACAATGGCATTTAATTAATTAACCTTTATGGTTAGGATGCCTAATATTCAGGGCACAGAAAGAGAATTTCTGAATTCCTTGGATTTTCTCTATCTTCCTCTAGCTATGTTGCTCTCATTATATATATTACTGCAAACCTATGCCTCCTGCTGTCATTTTACCGCTGTCAAAATAAAATGATGTTAATGAATTTCCAATGGAAAAGTATGAAGCAGGAATAATACTATTTCACTGGGTTTTTTTATTCTTGTTCCAGCTGGACACTAGATTATGACTACCTGAGTACCACTGTACAGTTTCCATAGCCAAAATCTAAACATCATCTGGCAATGCAGTTAAACAACTACTGGGATCTTACAGTTGTCTTATCAACTTCATCCTGCAATGAGGCCATCAGCCTGTCTCCAACAGGTTTCCAACCGTTTCGCACATTCTCTGCCTCTCTCAAGTCTGCATCCAGGTCATCCATGGAACACTGCAGGTCCTTCAGTTTCTCTAGGGCTTGATCTATCTGTTTTTGCCAACCACTGGCACAGGTATTCAGGCTTTCCCACTTCTCCTTCACTTCCGCAGACTGTTTGCGCATAGCTTTAGCAATCTTCTGTGCTTTTTCTTCAGGGGTCAACTCTGAAAACAGGGGGAAAATGCTCAATGGAATGAAAGGGATTCATAAGAGTGTGGACAAGAAATATTGTTGCTTTCAAAATACACTGCTGCCCAAAATGACTAACTATGGACTTCCATGCCCATTTCTCTCCTTGCAGTAAGTGATGTGTTTTGAGGTGATCCTCAAAACAAGGCCAAATTAATAGGGAAAGAGGCTGAAACAAACGATGTTCAAAATGGAGGCAAATGCTGAATTTTATTCCTAACAATGTGCCAACAAAGCTGCGTTGTAAAAAGGAAAAGGCTAACTTTGGAGAACTTGATAAATAATTGCAACGTTATTGTAATGTTATTGTAATGCTGACAACAGGTGACACCCGATTAATAAAATAGTATTTTTATACCATCAATGTGAAAATAGCTTCCAGGGCAAGAATATAATTAACTTACAAGATTTATTGAATAAGATACAAATATTACCTAGGATATTAACTTTTGAGAGCCTTTGATAAAAAACAATTTAAAAAGGTTGATCTGTGGATGATTAATACTATGAATAAGAGGAAAAGCATCCTAGAATATAACAATTGTAGAGATGTTATCTAGGATCAAGTTTAGAAAAAACATTGCAGACCTCTTAATATTGGCTATAAAAAGATAAGCAAACAGTGGAAAAGCATAATTTGTTTAAGATTTCGGCTTCAAATCAGACTCAGATCAGATTCTCTGGTTGTGTTTTTTTCTCCTTTGAGGAATTGTCCCTGGGAAAATTAAATTAAATTGCCAATAGCACTGTAATCAACAGCCTGTGGATCTCCAAGTGCTTTCAAACTACAAATCCCAGCAGCTTCACTATTTAGGGCTAAAGGTAAAGGAATCTGGGAACTACAGTTTATTACTATTTGGAAGGCCACAATTTCCCCACCTTTACTGTGTTATCTTCTCAAAGTATGCATATGACAATACTAGATATTTGGAGACCCAAGCAATTAGATTATGAAATGAATTACAAAATTATTTTCATTTAAAAGTTCAGGCTATACACTTCCAACCTACGCAAATTGAACAAAGCAAGTTTTTCCACTTCAAATCAGTACCATTTTTAAAATTTTAAAACACAGTCATAACTCATAGTATATATACTCTACAGGCATAAACAACTTTACCTGGAAATTACAAATACCTGCTTTAAAAACAATTAAAAGCCACATAGATTATAATAACATTTTTCATTTGCTGGAGAAGAAATTGTGATGAGGTTCATCAGGAAAACAGAATGCAATATAGTGTTATTATTAATGTATTTTTGCTTTGGAATTTTATCATACTGCAAAATAGGTGTAATTATAATTTACCTCCATCATCATCATCATCATCATTAATCATCTGTGCAGACTGAACAGATTACTAGTTTATGAAACACTAAACATGTATTCTGAACTGATTTTTAGAGGTTGAATAATTGGGAACTCAGATTCCTCCTGTCTGTAGCAAATAATGCCCATAACACTTTTAATACTAAAGGAAGGAGGAGGAAGAACACTGTTGAAAGAAAAAACCCAAGCCTATTTCTCCAAAGTGGGCAAATTGTACCTTTATTGTTCCTGTACTGACCCATAACAATAGATGTGCTCTCCTGACGATTTCTAGGCCAGTGTTCCCCAATTTCTAGGCTAGTGCCTGGCTTCACGAACTGACAAGACGGGGGAGGGGATGGTTCTGTGCGAGGGCAGATAAGCATACACGTGCGTAGATCTATTTGTGCAAGTAGCCACATACATCCCTGCTTGCCCAAACGGAGCTTTGCCTGAATGTAAGCTCACCCACTGCTCGTGCAAATGGGGGGGAGGGTTGCGCTCGTCCGCCGCTTCCTCAGCCCGGTTCCAAACGGCTCATGCCCTGGTAGTGGGACATGGCCCAGGGGTTTTAGATCCGTGATCTAGGCTATTAGAAGTAATCTGTTGAGCTTTTCAACTTCCATTTTTTAAAATTATATATTTATTTTAGTTTTGGAAGTGCCTGATAGTCAGGATTTTATATCTCACTCTGAGGGTACCCAATGCTTAGTGACTGCCTACATCTGTTTTGATTCCCACCAGGTTCTTACTTGGTGGACTTGTTTATTTCTAATGTTCTTAACAATGAGAAGCTAGAATGTTGCAAAGCAAAGTATCTAAAATAACCTAGGGCAGGTTGACAGATACAAAATGTTTGTGTCTATATTAGATGTATATACTGGCTTTCCTCTAGCAGCTCAAAATAGTGGATATTAGCTTTCTTACTCTTTTTTTTACCTACAACAGCCATATGAGGTTGAGTGGCCTGAAAAAGAGCAACTAGCCCTAAATTATCTAGTGAGCTTCCATGGCTGCAGGTGGACCTGCCTAGGGAAAGCCCCACACTCTGATTCCTAGAAACATTTTCTAGAAAACAAAACAATGGCTTCAGCCTGATGCTTGGAAGTATGTGCATCTACATAGAAGGTGCACACAAAAAGCATTTTGGGAAGACTGAGATGATAGAGAAAAATCTTATTAGTTTTCTCCTAGTAAATATTTTTTACATTGATTATAGTATATCCATCATAATAACTATTTTTGCAGAGTGCACATTATGTGCCATGAAAATTCCAAGAGCCTTTTCTTTATGTGATAAGTAGACAGATAATATTTTTGGAATCTGTACACTATTTCCAAATTCTGCTTATTAAAGAGAAACAAAAAGAAAAATGTTATTGCTGTTATGTCCTGCCCCTACTCTTCCCAGAGACATTGCTTGAGATCAGACAGTACAATACGTGCCACATTTGAGAAAATTAAGATAGAAGCCAGGAGGGAACTGATAATCAAAGTGACTCCTACTCAACATAGCATAGCATAGAAACATTCTTCAATACTCAACCCTACCATAGATTGGCATGGTTCCCATTCATGAGGACCACTGTTCTTTGCCAATTAAATTCTTATTGGAGATGCCAGCACCTTAAGATGATTTATTAAGCAGATTAGATATCCATGGACCCACAAAATCTGGCACTGATCCTAAGCAAGATACTTCTTTAGATGTTTCTTAGGTGTGATCATAATGCTTGTGCATTATCATGTATTAGTATAATACTTAAATATGTACAAGCTAAACAATTATTAATATAACTTAACATGTCATGAAAAGGCTGCCTTTTATTAATGCTGCCTTTTGTGTAGATTGGAAAGATGAAGTTAGGCTTGGGTTCTAAGGAGCTGAGTGAAGATGGCAATAGGCATTATAATTTTTTCTTGGTTGTAAATTTTCACAGTATATTGATTAAAATCAGGAATTTTCAGATTGCTGAAAGTTGATTCAAAGGACAATTCAGTATTGCTGCATGAATAAGCACCCTGATTTTTGTTTCAGGGTTGAGTTGTAGATTTGCTTTAATATTTGATATAAAAATGTCATTTAGAAGAGGATTGAAGGCAAACATATGTGCTATTATGAGTAATGAAGAAACTATTTACTTATGAGAAGGCATTTCTTGGCCGTAAATATACCAACCATTTTGATGTTCCAGCGCATTAATGAAAAATACACTACTTACATAAAAACCGAGGCCATCAGTGGTGGGATTCAAAAATTTTTACTACCAGTTCTGTGAGTGTGGCTTGGTGGGCATTGCAGGGGAAGGATACTGTAAAATCTCCATTCCCACCACACTCCAGGAGAAGGTTACTGCAAAATCCCATTCCCTCCCCATCCCACTAACCTGGTTTCCAACTTCATTCTCCTGTGCAGGGCAACAAAAGAAGACCCAGCTGATCAGGAAGAAAATAGATGGGGTCGGGGCCAGTCAGAGGTGGTATTTGCCGGTTCTCTGAACTACTCAAAATTTCCGCTACCAGTTCTCCAGAACTGGTCAGAACCTGCTGAATACAACCACTAGAGGCCATACAGTAACTGTAGAGAGAAACCATGGCTGCAGAGACAAAGTGCTATTAAATAAGACATTTGTGAGAGTAGTTTGATTTCTTTTGGGATAATTTTGTTGGGTAGAATCCAGTGAACCTCTTCTGTCAGCAAAAGTAGGCAATTTCACCTTTCTCTGAAGCCCTTCCTATTCTTCTTGGAGGAATCAGGGAATGAATATTTCTGCACAGATGTGGTGTGGGGGGGAAGGCTTATGAGGTGGTGCATCTAATAGAAATTAGTGCATTATCTTTATTTTCATAGAGCGCCACTTCATAAAATGATCCACCTTAGAGACAAAGGGAATACAAACGTGTGTGTGTGCTCTCTTTCTTTCGAATCATATAAGGCCCTTATGCAAATGCAGTGTAACTGACACAATTATGAGCACTCTGCACAGCATCAAATACAGCTTAAGGAGCACTATTATGATTATCACACAATAAAGTCTTATGGACCCTTGTCATATTCCCACACAACATTTTGTTTTAAAGCTTCTGGTGATGACTTGAAGACATGATCATAACAAATGCAGCCTCCTCACAGCAGTTGCAGTCAGTCTCCCTTAAACCTGCCCTATACAGCTACTCCAGATGGTGCCTAACATAAATCAGGTGAGAGCATGTAAATCACTTGTAGCCAATATTTCTTTTATGGTTCAAGTATAATTTATTGCACCTTTTGCGTTTGTAATTAAGGGGCAGAACAGATGGTGAATCCTTAATTTAAAATGCTTTATTTATGAAAATAATCTTTGCCTTCACATAATTATTGATGTAACCTGGGGATTTCTTCAATATTTTCCTCCTTGTTTCTAAAATTTTTCATTCTGTCTTTCTGTGTTCTCTTTTATACTCTCAATTGTTCTTAATGTCCCTGTAGATTTCTAGAAGCCCTTGCCAAATGAAATCTTGGACAACGGATGCGATCTGCTACTGTTGGCTGAAGCATGACATGACAAGCGCGACTTTTAAAAGCAACCTTCATTATTTATTAACTATATTCTGTCTTTTCCTCAGGCACGCCAAGCAATGCATAGAGCACTCCAAACTCATGCTTTTCCCTAGAAACTACCCCCTCCCAATTTTTTTAAAAAGTAAGTTGGACTGAGAGCAGGAGACTGCCCTCACATCAAATAAGGGGCTTCTATTACTAAAGACGAAGGTAACCCTAAATTAGCTATATTGCAAAAGAGCTCCACACACTACACACCCCAAATCAAGTCATGAAAACATGTCCTATGTTATATCACTTAGTTTTAGGAAACTATACATAAAGATTTTCCTTATGAGTCTTTGGATTCAAAGTGCATCATTCTAGAAGGACAAAGGTTTGGAAATGAGGGGTTCAATGCACTCCAGGACCCTCAAAATATTAATTTCAAAGCAAAAAGGTATGAATGAATACCTTAAATTGGTACACACACACACACACACACACACACACACAATGTCAGTAAAATCACATTCTAAGAACCATCATCTTATACTGCTACTCTATTTTCAAGTTTTCCTTAAAAAAATAGTGCTTCCTATAGAAACAATTAGAAAGGGTTCAAACTTATCCTGGTTCCCAACTTGTTCCCCCGCCCCCCCCCCTCCCCCAAAAAAGTAGGGTTAGTTCTATGGTAGAATACTGTATGTACTACCCTATGAGGCTAGAAAAAAATCATGCATATGTTAAAAACTCTTTAAATTCAGCCACTTACTTTCACTTCTGTACTTTCTTACTAATCCCCATACATGAAGCTCTTCTATATTGTATTACAAGTATATGATTTTCACGTACTGGCCATGGAAGGGGGAGGTACTTCTGATAAATTATATTTTCTTTTTAAACAGCTTTGAGCATTTTATTTTGCCTCCTTACTTTTTCTGACTCAACCATCAGCAATGGACACATGAAATTAAGTCAATCTTCTGCAATTTGATGTTTCTGATACGCTGGAGCTATCCAAATCTTGGGATTTGCAACCAATATAAATCTGGGAGTGCCTTTTCATCATAATTGACAGTATGAAGGGGAAGAATATCATAAGTTATCAAACTTTTGAATATTTATTTTATTTATTTATTTAATTAAACTTTTATACCGCTCCCTCTCCCAAAAAGGGACTCGGGGCGGTGTACAGCCTACTAAAAACATACAATAAATACCCAATAAATACAATTAAAATAAATTAAACCAAATTGATCCGGCTGTCTATCCCAAGAATTCAGTTAAAAGTTAAAAGCTAATAAAACCCCAATTAAAATTAAGTTAAAACCAAAATACAGTTACTGGGCCAGGCCAGCCTGTTTAAAAAATAGGGTTTTCACTGCGCGCCGGAAGGTCAGAATATCCGTCATAGCCCGTATCTCCGGGGGGAGATCATTCCATAGGGAGGGGGCTCCCACAGAGAAAGCCCAAACCCTCAGGGCCGTCAACCGACAACGGCCAGGCGGCGGTACCCCAAGGAGGGCAACCCTATGGGAGCGTACTGGGCGGCGGGAGGTTGATGATGGCAGCAGGCGGTCCCGTAAGTATATACTGTATACTAGAATAAACTCTACAAAGTATTTATTTGGTAGTTCAATAGTCCCTTGCTGATGCTCCAATATTATCAATATACTACTGCTAGTATAAATATATAGTAGTATATATAAATATACTACTATACTACTACTATCAATATACTATTACTGTTGCTACTACTGCTACAGCTACTATAAATAATTCCCAGGGCATATATAGGGTAGTAAAAAGATTTTTACTTTTTTAATTTGTTTAATGGAATGGCAACATATTTATTAACTAATATTAATAATAATTAATTGAAAAAATAGGTTTGTTAATAACTTTGGGGCAGAAAAGAAGGAATACTGTCAGGCACAAAGAACCAGGATAATTCATTGAGTTTAAGTAGAAAGGATTTATGATTGCTGCCTATACACAATAATCTAGTCAACTACCACTCAGCATTGTATGGGTGTTAGCAGAATTCACGGAGGGACTAGACTTGGATATGTTGTGAGAACACAAGGACTCTAAACTGATGATGCATTTAACTCTGCCTTCTAGTTCTGATTTAACTTCTCCTACTAATACAAGATTGAAAACACTGGAAAGTCCTGAACTGATGATATTGTAGAATACAAATGTGCTCGTTATGATTATTGTGCTCGTTATGATTATTGTGCTCGTTATGATTATTGCACTAAAAAATTAGAACCTAGGAGTCTAAATTGATGAAAAACCTTAATTAATGAAAAACCTTTCAGCTGTCTATGTGATTCTCCAAACAGTTGTCAAACACACAAAAATCCTAACATTGAAAGCAAACTACACCAGGCTTTTTTGACATATTTTTTTCCTGAAAGCCTTAAATTCTTTTGGGTCCTATCAGGAGCAAAGATTCTTTCTTCTTAGCACAAGATTTTAATGTGAAACGGGACAGAGCTAAAATCAGCACCTGTTTCTGCTTGTGAGGTAATGCACAATGGATCATAAGCTTCCTAACAGACAGGAAGCAGCAGGTGAAGCTAGGAAGAATCACATCCGATATCTGTACAATCAGCACAGGACCCCCCCCCAAGGCTGTGTGCTACCTCCACTTCTCCCTATATACCAATAACTGCATCTCAAATGATCCATCTGTTAAAATACTGAAGTTTGCTGATGACACAACAGTGATTGGTCTCATTTGAGACGATGAATCTGCATACAGACAGGAGGTTATACAACTTGTCTCTTGGTGTAATCGGAACAATCTGGAACTGAACACACTCAAAACCATAGAAATGGTGGTAGACTTTAGAAGAAACCTTCCCATACTACCACCTCTTACAATACTAGACAACACAATATCAACAGTAGAGATCTTCAAATTTCTAGGTTCTACTATATCAAATGACCTAAACTGGACACCTAACATCAAAAACATCATCAAAAAAGCACAACAAAGAATGTTCTTTCTGCGCCAACTCAGAAAGCTCAAATTTCCCATGGAGCTTCTACAGTTCTACAGAGGAATTATTGAGTCTGTCATATGCACCTCTATAACTGTCTGGTTTGGTTCTGCAACCCAACAGGACAGACACAGACTTCACAGGATAATTAGGACTGCAGAAAAACCAATTACCATCCACCTGCCTTCAATCGAGGACCTGTATACTGCACGAGTCAAAAAGAGGGCTGTGAAAATATTTACAGACCCCTCACATCCCGGACATAAACTGTTTCAACTCCTTCCCTCCAAACGATGCTATAGAACACTGCACATCAGAACAACTAGACACAAGAACAGTTTTTTCCCGAAAGCCATCACTCTGCTAAACAAATAATTCCCTCAACACTGTTTAACTATTTACAAAGTGTACACTACTATTTCTGTTAATCTTCTCATCACTTCTTATCACCCATCCCCTCCCACTTGTGATTGTAGGACTGTAACTTTGTCGCTTGTATCCTTATTGAATGTATATTGACTGTTTCCTAGTATGATTTGATGTTGATTGTACCCTATGACTATCATTAAGTGTTGTACATTATGATTCTTGATTCTTAACGAATGTAATCTTTTCTTTATGTATACTGAGAGTATTTACACCAAGACAAATTCCTTATGTGTCCATTTACACTTGGCCAATAAAGTATTCTATTCTATTCTAAAATACCTGTTTGTGATGCTAAAATGTGTATTGAGACAATGTTCTGCACATTATCTCTTGCACAGTGTCCCATTTTCTTTTGTCTAATTCTGGTTGTCACAATGCTGAATACAGCTGATTAGTCTGTGGTCTTTCCCCTAGTCTTATATTATGCTGCATGCAAAGCTTTCATACTTTCTGTAAAACTTTAACAAGCTCTGGGCTGTGACAGAAGATTATGCTTTGCTAGCATTTGCTCAGTCTTCATAAATGGTGATGAAGAATGATTGCATTTCCACATGAGTAGTGACATTTTAAAGTTATACTGATAGGAAAGATCCAAATTACTGAGGTTCCCACCAAAATATATAACAAGGGATGTTAAATTCCATTTAAATTGAGTTACAGATATTTGTAGATGGAATAACATCTACATTCATGGATTTTGAAATACATAATTTTTCTAGCTTCTTGCAGTTGGTCAGCCAATCAAGTAGGCAATGCATACAACAGATGCCTTATTGTAATGTTAGAACATGGGTTTGCTTTTAAGATTTCTGTTTTCATTTCCTAAATAAAAGGAACTTCTAAGAACAATTGGAAGTTCTTTTCTTAGGGTTACTGTCAAATTTATCTAAAAGGAAAACTGTTTGTTCACCATCTCTCTCTGAATGTTAGAAACCTGTCCACCTCATTTATCATTTTCACACTGAATCTCATTTAATTAAAATTAAATTATTTGAAGAAAAAAAAGAACCGTAGTATTTATTTAAAGTAAATAAAGCTTTAGTTTGCAAAGGAGAGGAGATACAAGATACGAGATTACAGTGGAATGGAGATTTAAATTTATCTGAATTCTTAAGCAATTACATCATTTGAATACTTAATGTTTACAAATTGGTATTTATATATTTTTTATAAGTTTGATTAAGTTGAAAGTTGCAAGATGTTAATTAACTAATCAAAATGCAGCTAGATTTTTAAATGAAGCAATTTATCATATTATCATTCACAAACCTGATAGGCTCAAATACCAAATAAATGTTATTGATAACTATTTTCTCATAACACAAGGGCCTTGACAAATTTGAATTTAGTAAATATATTTTCCTAACAAACCCATAATTTAGATTAAAGTTAGATTATGTGTGTAAAATTAGGGTGGTGGATAAATTAAATAATTAATTAAATAATAAATAAATAAATAAAATAATAAATAAATAAAAATAAATAAATAATAAATAAACCATTTTTTTCATATATTTCAGAGGACCAACGCAAGGATATGAATGGATATGAATCCATTTTCTATGTTTAATAGATAATATACTATTATTACACAAGACAACAAGAAGATAATAAAGTAGTGTTGGGGAGGCAAGGTGATATGAAGGAAGATGTTGATTTAATTACAGGCATTATTATATGATATTTATTAGCTAAATCCATTTCAATCTGGATTGTATCGTAATTATGGGATTCAAAAATATTCATGTCTTCATGGACAATCTCATTAGAATAGAAAAAGAATTGATATTCGTATTTATTTTATTATTTTTATTTAAACTCTCAATTAGTTTTGAGACTACTGACCATAATATCCTAGAGTCTAGACTGCTTCTATAGAGTTAAGTTGCAGAATCAGTGTTTCCATCTATTACGTGATTTCTCAAGATACTATTTTAAATTTATATAAAGCTGCCTTATATAGATATAGAAATTTACTTCAAGATATTATCATGTTGAAAACTACCAGTAGTATTTAATTTGGGAGAAACCACATATGACTTAAAACGGTACCTGAAAAAAATATTGTTTTTCACAAGTTTTAGTTAATGCAACTTGTATTTGAGAATTCACTGGGTAAATTGTTCCCTAAACTAGATACGCAACAACTTGCTATACTGGGGATTGTGTTATACTCCTGAAACAAACAGTTTTGCAATTTGGAAGTGCTAGTACTCATCATTGTTGCTAGAGGTCAAAGGGATCCTCACAGCTAGAAATATTTACCATTAGGTTTGTCAGGTATGTCAGCTACATGCATTTTCTGGACAGCAACAGCTTGCCTATTGTGATTCATGCATCAGTATAGTTCTAATTGCTTCACTGCTTCGTATGAAACTACCCTTGGATGACTTTATTGTAATCCATGTAAATATGACCTTGGAATGTGTTCAGAAATTACAATTATTACAAAACTTAATAGCTTCATTACTGATAGGGGTATGTACATATTAAATTATGCTAAACAATCTGTAGTGCCCATTGAGCAAGGTTGAGGACACTGATATTAATATAAAATTCTAAACAACTAGAGACAAGGTTAAAATTAAGGCTCAGGTTAAGATTCCATCTTAATAATGAGACTTTATTTAAAAGCAACTATTTTACCATTTCTTGAATATCTCCAGATTTTGGAATAGGTGGGGCCTAAATGTGCTATGGTTAAATATTTACCAAAACATAAATTATTAAGTTTATTTTTTTTTCTTTTTCAAATTCTTCCAGTTCATATTGAACATGAGGTATTAAGTAATTGGCATGAATGAATAATGAACTTGTTTGACCCGAAGATTAATATTCAACACTCTACATGTTTTGAAAGAGTGATCTGAATCAGAAGCTACAAAGTTTAAAATATATCATCAGGTTAGCTACTCAACATGGATTTTGTAGTAGCTTGTATCTTAGATCTAAGAAAATGGTAGGATTGGAAGAGCATGGAAGAAGCATAAATATATCTGGCTTGAACAAACAATCATTAAGAGATTGTGCAACAATAAGTGATACACTGAATATCTGTAATAAATACAGTAAAATATAATGATTAAATATTTATTTTTATGACAAGGCAAATTTTAATAGAGTGGTAACAATTAATTCCAATTACAAAATTTGCCATGCTTCCTCATGGAAAAGCCAATGGTTTTAGGTTCCAAAATACATCTAAAAAATGGGTTCAGCTTATTCATGGATAGGCTTACCCACAAATATATATAATTATCAATACAATGAAGTTTAAATTATTTGAAACCCATGACCTTCTTTCACTGTAAGAACAAAACTTTAAATTTACTCTGAATTTTAGATTCAAAGAAAATTGAGAAAGATGTAGTATTGTTGGTACACTAGCTTGGTTTCTATTGCTAAAATGGACATTTCATTTTTAAAAATATGCTGGAAGTACTATGAGTAGGTTGGATCAGGTATGTTGTTTGTGTGTGCATGCGTTTGGTGGCAATGTTGTAAAGCTCAACAATTCTAAAAAAATGATTCATACTACTATTAAACTAATATTAAAAGTTGAAGTTCATTTCAACCTACAATATTGCTATTATACTTCACTAGTCCATATATCTCTTTTGGTAAGATTATCTGATCCCTTTTATGAAAAATAGCTAACCAAATTGTGGGAACACACTGCAATGTCCAGAATAACTCCCCACCTTAAAAACAAATCTGACACAGATTTCAACTCAAACTGGAAACTACTCTTAGACTAACCTAAAGAACAGATTGGTATCAGTGGTGGGATTCAAACATTTTTACTACCAGTTCTCTGGGCGTGGCTTGGTGGGCGTGGCAGGGGAAGGAAACTGCAAAATCCCATTCTCTCCCCACCCCACTAACCTGCTTTTCAGCTCCGTTCTCCTGTGTAGGGCAACAAAAGAAGACCCAGCCAATCAGCTGGGACTTGGGAGGCAGAAAATAGATGTGGGCGGGGCCAGACAGAAGTAGTATTTGGCGGTTCTCTGAACTACTCAAAATTTCTGCTACCAGTTCTCCAGAACTGGTCAGAACCTGCTGAATACCATCTCGGATTGGTACTACATCAAAAATCTAGGTATATCTATACACAGAATCTATATTTTAATGATATGAAATAGCTAACTGAGAACAGTTTTCTCTTTTAAGAAAGATAGAATGAACCTTACTACAATGTACAATTCCATACGGTCTATATATGAAGACCAGTTTGTGATTAGGCCGGCCCATCATGGCCAATTTAATGAAGGTACTTATAATATGCTCTAATTATCTAAATACGCTGTTTCCCCTAAATTTGCTAGGGGTCCCAAAGTACATCAGTATGTTAACAGAGCATGGAAGAAATTCATAGTCCAAGTAATTGATAATTCCAGGTACTTGTTCGCATCCTTAAATTCCTTTCCTATTTTTCACATTTCTCCAACAATGTCACACACAGTTCATATTAACCATAAAGAGTGATAAGATTTTATATCCTTTAATTAAACTTATCTTTACTGAGATGTCTAGACTGCTAGAAAGAAATGCTAAATAGTATGTCTCAATCTATCAAATTTGGCAGCTTCTAACAAAAACGAGAATCAGAGTCAATTTCCAATTGTCCAATCCCTTGGATAAATATAATTTCAACTGTGCTCTCAAACTATTGAGTTCTGCTTCCTGCAGCTTAAATTTTATTTGAACCATGCTTGCATCACAAATTTTCAATAATATGTCCGTGTTCATTTATTATATCAGTGCATATAACATTCATTAGACATTCTTTGAAGAAGACAGAATATCAAAGCCATTATGCTCACATGTTCAATAAAATAATTATTTTAACTTAACTTGAGAGAGAGACTCTATTTTCAAATTCAGCAATGCAAAAAAAAAAACTGACCTGACTTTGAGTGTAAGTTTTTTCTTGGTTCTTCCGGCCCTTCAATTGGTTGGTCGGCAAGGAACATTCGTGCTTGGTCTACAGCACTTAAAATCATTTGCTCTTTTTCCTTCAGTTCACGTCTGAGTGCCTTTCCAAAAAACAAAACAAGGATAATATGTAAATTCACACTGCGGGCAATCTGCAGAACAGCAGCCCGCTCTTTTCATTCACTTGATCAAACTTATAAATACCAAAAATATCCACTTTACCAAACACAGAGATGGAATAAATAAATATAGCGTGAAAGAACATGCAAAACTAACCTGAAATATGGAGGCAAGGCAGGCATTTTAATAGACTAAATTCAAAAATATAAAAACAAGAGAAAAATCCTATGTGGAATCAAAATATTATGCTCAAGCAATTTCAGAAATAACCCATGAGGATTACGTTTAAAGGATAACACCATTAATGACAATACAGTCAGTCCTCGGTTTACAACCATTTAGAGACTGTTTGAAATTATGACGGCACTTAAAATAGTGGCTTATGACCAGTCCTGGCACTTGCAACCAATGCAGCATCCCTGCAGTTACATGATCAAAATTTGGACCCTTGGCAACTGGCATTAATTTATGATGGTTGCAGCATCCTGGGATCATCTAAGGTCCATTTGTGACTTTCCCAGCCAGCCTACAACAAGCAAAATCAATTGGGGGGAAGCTGGATTTGCTTAAAGACCAAGGGTTCATTTAATGACCACAGTGATTCATTTAGAAACCATGGTGAAAAGATTGCAAAATCAGGCCTGACTCGCTTAATATGCAAATAATGCTTCTACATTATGAATTGCCCAGAGAGTGTTGTAAAGTGCTATCAGGCGGTATTTAAGCCTAAATACTATTGCTATTGCTAAATGCTATTAACAACTGTTTCACTTAGCAATGGACATTCTGGTCCCACTTGGGTTGCAAGTCAAGGACTAGCTGTATCATTATACTATCTAGTCTTGTGTTCTCCTCTGCAGTCTGGAAATGATAAGCGAAATGATAAATGAAATTATTAGTGTTGTGGAATCATGGCTATGTCTTGTCAACAGAATATGGAAGAACACCTAGGAAAAAGCTACAGAACACTATATCGCCTTAAAACACCACTACAACTTTTTAGGCCAAATGTTTTCAACCAAGTGATATTAATGTTAGTCCCATTCCAGTATATCTTACCTCAGCCAGGAGAAAGACACCGAAAAAGAAAATCCCAAGTTAGCAAATAAATGAGTACATTTGATTTATTCTAAAATAAGGAAATGGAGAAGCTTCCTTGTCTATGGAGACTCTCAGTCCTCCAGGTCAGGGCTGTCCCAAAGGTGCTTTTTTCCAAAGTACAATTGGATTTTCTTTTTCTTTTTTCTTTGAAACATTTCCTTTGATAATACAAGAAGCTTCTTCACTTCAGAAATGCAAAATGTATTCAAGCGGAAAAACCAAGAAAGTCCAGTTGCCTTTTGGAAAAACCACCTTAGGGATACCTAGTTTCCTTGACTGGTGCAGGAAAAGGTTGTTTTTATCCTTCTATATTTATGTTTATCCTGTCCATAGCACAAATGTCATTAATTTAAAAATATGGATCTAGTATGATATCTTGGATTAAGGGCATAAATCTATTGATTTTTCTTGAAATGAAGAGATTTATACTCAACTGACCTTTGTAACTTTAATTAAATATAAAGGAAAATATGATATGTTTTAATTTTGTAAATGAACTTGCTTAGCAGTATCTCCTGCCCTTATATCGTTTCTGAGTTAATTCTGTTAAAGCTTGCAAGGAGCCTTACACAAATGTAAAAGGAAAATATTCTTTTACTCAGGTAATAGAAATGAAATCTTTCTTGCAGTTAGAAGATGCTCCTTACTAAGAATGCTGTATTTTACTTATTAGACAAGCAACACATTTTAAGCATCACTGCTTACAATCAATACATGTGGAAACCTAGTATACTATAGATCCCAGAGAACAAAAGTACAGTTTTTATGCAGTTAATGGCCAGAGGACTAGGTGTCCATTAGAATCCAAAATATTCTATACAGTGCATTAAGATACTTGTGTTTCTATTTATTTATTTATACTCCACCTTTATTGTTTTTTACAAATAATTCAAATATCCAATACGCCTTCCTTCTTCTCCTATTTTCCACACAAAAACCACTTTCTGAGATGAGTTGTGCTGATAAGAGTGACTGCCCTAAGGTCGCCCAATTGGTTTTCATGGCTAAGTTGGAACTTGAGCTCACAATCTCCCACTTTCTAGCTTTATGCCTTAACAACTAGATCAAATAGGTTCTCTATCTCTAAATACAGCAACCCAACATTGACAAAGACTTTACTGTTATTGAAATTATAATCTCATTGTCTTTTTTTTTTAAACCAATGGCTAAAGTTTAAAGCTTAATAACAACAGAGAGTGGTGCTCAAGATTGCCATCTTGAGAAAACTTTTCAGAAAATGTTTAAAGTAGCTTGCAACATAGTAGAACTATTTCTTTGAATAATAATATGTTTCTCAAATGCAATATTTAGATCTCTGCTACAGTCCAAACTATGATTAAGTAGTCAAAACTTATTCTAACAGCATTTGTTTCAATAGGTTATATTTATCGATATTTACCATATTAAAAATTAAAATAGATGCATTTGTTGCCACTATTACTTCTCACAATTGTTTGATGAGGTTTTCATATTATGTCTTTTTCAGCATAGACTAGCAAACAATTTTGATTTTGTGGACCCCCAGAGACTCTAGGACCATAGTTTAAGAAATAATGATTTAGAGTTTTGGTAGTAAGAAAAAAACCAGAAATGTACTGCTATCATGCCATACAATACCTATATTAGCACCTGTTAATTAGTGGAAGATGTTTACATAATTTATGGACTAAAATATCAGATATCATTGCCCCTCTGACATTTTAAAGAACACTCTTCTAATACAAAACATTGATGTTAATGTGGATTTTCTTTGCACCACAACAAATAAGGCAATCAGAAATAACTTTATTTCAACATAGTAGGAGCAACTTTTCTGTTACAAATTTCAGCAATCAAGTGAGTCTATTAAGCTCCCTAAGCCTTACAGATATTTGCATCATTCATAATATTATTCCTAAGCATGCATACTATTATAAAACAAACTCCTTCACAGATTATATGTCACATATATTTTTGAAGGCCATTAAACGTGACTAGTAGTTGTGGCTATTCCCTTCAAACATGTCTGGAACCAATATGAGCCACTCTTATGCTTGGACAAAGGTGTCAGGTCAATGATAGTTCACCTCTAAGTAGGTTACTTAATATGGCATTAATGGCTTCACTCTGGCTCAGCTCTTTAAAGGGCAATTGTATGAGGAGGAAACTTAATACTATTGTCAATGTTCTAAATTTATCCTCCACTTTGGCTGCTACTAAAAATCAAATTTTAATGTGTTATTCCACACTAAAAATTTACTCTGAAGCATGTCTGAAATCCAAAATGAAATGGACACTAGGTTTTTATTACCTTAAAAACATTGATTGCTGGTTATTTTTTTTTAAATAAAAATGTTTATTATTGTTTCAAATTATTTTATTTATATATAAGCATGGAAAAAATAGACTTAGAGTAACCCATTCTATTGGTTTCTGGGATAAATTTAAGCCAGATTGATTTTATTGACTTCAGGCTAAATATAGCTAACAGTAAAATTCAAGATTCTATGTCCAATGACTGAATTTCTTTATTCAGCAAAACTCAGGAATTGATCCTGTTCTGTAACTCTTTTAGAAAGCCACATTTAGAAATTCAGGAATTTCTACAGCAAGTTTGATGAGGACTCGGGGAGACAACTTTAAGAAAGAATAAAAAGTTCCATTATGTGATTGATTTCTATTCAAATAATATTGACTGTCCTCAGAATTTCTAAATCATAAACAAAATAATTCAAAATAATTACTTCATCAGCCAAGCCACTAAAATATGCATAATTGATCAAATTAGTTTCAAACCCAGAGGTGAACCTGACTAAATATAATGGGTCTTAGTTTCTCATAATGCACAAATAATTATCCTAAAATATTTCTTTTAACATTTAAGCTCTTCTTTCTATGGCAGGAGAATATGTTAATGTTTAATCCATAGCACAGGAACGCATAATTTGCAACTCAGTACACATTTATTCAATTATTGTTAGCATGTTTATTTTAATATATTCAATGCAAAGTTCATGAAAATGCGATTCAGAAAAGGATTTGAATTCAAAGAGAAGGTTAACCTTAAGCCTAGTGTGCATAGAAATGTTTACAAGTTTGTGAAATCTTAATAATAGTTCATAATAAGGAAATATTTTGTTCTCTTTTATTTTTAATGTGCAGCTCCCAATTCACCATTAATTGGTGTACACTCAATCCTAAAATAAAGGTCAAAACTCATTTTCCTGTAAGCCAATAAATGCATCAGAATCCGAATATAGGAAAGACATCCTTCCCTTCCTTATACTTGAAGGAACAGTATACAACTAGAAAGGCTCCAAAAACCCCAGCAAAATGTGCCTAATCCATTCTTCTGTTCTGGTCAGACATGTTTCAGAAGATTATAATCTACAAGACAGTTACTTAAGTAATGAAAAAATTACACAATCAAAGAAAATTAATGTCAAACCAAAAGAATACAGAAATAACTGTTCAGTCTTTCCTTCGGGAAAAAATAGTAATTTACGTATCACACAGAGCACCTTAAATCTAAATATGATGGAAACAATGTGAATTATTAAAAGATAACTTGAGTGAAATTACGTTGCTCATAAATTCCTGTAATAATTTAATTTCACTGTAAGTTTTGAGTAAAAACAACCTAATAGAAACGAATAGTAAAATCATGTTTCCATTAGTTTTAATCATGCACCTAACAGTCTCATACAATTACAGGCTTTGCAAGAAGAAGGAACAATCAAAGGGCTGAAATCTTTGTTCTAAATTACTTTGCTATGCCTTTTTATTCACAGTTACTCAAAACATATTGATTAAATTTCCAAAATAGAACTACCACACTTGGAGCTTGGGTAACAAAAATGATGAACAAAAAAAAAGATTCAGCCTTGGTTGCTAGCTGCCATTTTATAATTTGATTGTTGTTCTGCAACATATTAACGAAAAATTTGAAGAGCTCAGTAATTCACATTAACGACAGGCCCCAAATGCTTTCTTTGAAAATAAGAGACAGGTAACTATAGTCCAATATTTGCGTGTAGCTTTTAAGAAAAGGAACAAAAAAGCCAGGGACCATCTTGGGTAGATAATAGAGATGGCAAGAACAAATTATGATGATGACTGTCTCTTTTTCATAGTAATTCTGTTAGGATGTTCACCAATAGACATTCAAAAGTTTAGATTGTCTTCCAATCTCAAAAATTTGAAAACCCATAAGAGCATGTTTTGTGTGTGTGTGTGTGTGTGTGTGTGTGTGTGTGTGTGTGTGTGTATTACAACACAGGTTTTGTTTTCCTTCTGTTTTTGTGTATAGCAAAAAAGATCACTTTATACAATCAGCAATGTAATACCTCCTATACATGTCTATACTTACAAAGATCAGAACTGTGCAAGCTGTCAACTCATAAAGCATTCCTATGCCTATTTTAGAGTTGCCATAAATGGGGGGGGGAGGGAAGAGGAAGGAAATCTGGAAGAACAGTGCAGTAATTTGAAATAGAAAGTACAGTACAATCCAACATTTATTTTGAAAAGATTGTAACTAAGCTACCAGAGCTTTTGCCCGTGAATATATTTAATTGGAGAACATGATTGATGGCACCCAGCCCATGAATGTGCTTAATTGGAGAATCTAATTTATGAGACACCCAGGGGGAGGGGGGAAACAGGGTCATAGGTGACTGCAAATTACGGATGCCAGAGTTGGCTTCATACAAGTAATGAATAAATCCAATAAATCCTTTGAAGTTTCTTGAAGTTTGGCTTGAGACTCATGATTTAATTAGGGTGATCGCTGGAATCCTGACACAAACAATAATATTCCCTGTGACACTCTATGGAAGCCAACGTTGGACTTTAAAGAAGCAGGATTAGAAGAGTATTGAAACCTTTAAACTTTAGTGTTAGAGAAGATTCCTGCAACTTCTATGGACAGCTAAGAAAACAAACTGATGGATCATCAAACAAATCAACACGAGGCTCAAATTATCCAACATTGTGTGAAGACCTGGTTCTCTGGAGAAGGCTTTTATGCTGGGAAAGGTAAAGGAAAAAGAAGTGGATGACCAGCAGCTAATCCATTTCATTTCAGTCCATTCTGTTCCACTCTACTCTACTCTACTCTACTCTTATTATATTGTATTGTATTGTATTGTATTGTATTGTATTAATTATATTATATTATATTATATTATATTATATTATATTATATTATATTATATTATATTATATTATATTATATTATATTATATTATATTATATTATATTATATTATATTATATTATATTATATTATATTCACAATACATTGAGAAGTGAAGTTAATTGACTGCACAATGATATTTTTGGCATCAGTGAGATTGGATATTTTCAGTGAGAAGTTCATATTAATTACTCTGGATATGAAGAACAAAGATGGAATGCTTTTGCTTTCATAATTAGGAAGGAGATAGCAACAACAGTACTTGGGTCCAGTACAATCAGTAACTGAATAATTTCAGACTTTGTGGACAATCCTTTAACATAGTAATTATCCAAACCTATGCTCCATAGATGAAGAAGAAAAAGAGGTTGATAGGTTTTATAGCTAAGTTCAATTTGAAACTGATAGATGTGCTGCTTGTGGATTGGGAGTTGGAACTGGTAAGGGAAATAATGTAATTAGACTATATGATGCAGGGCATAGAAATGACAGAATGATTCATCAGTTCTGCCATTTCTGTGATTTCTTCATTTCTTTGAACAGTGTTCAAACAACCAAAATAACTGATATCTACAACATTAGATGGAGTACACAGAAATCAAATTGACTATATTATTGGTACCAGGAAGTAAAAGAATTCTAAATCAAAGTGGAAGAACAAACCCAACCAACTTCCAGGACATGATCTTAAACTTATACTCATTTTTCAAATGGAATATCAGGGATAGTTTTGAAGTCCTGAAACTGGAACTATGTAATGAAATCAAAGACGTTGTTAAGGAGGAACATGAAAAGAGACTGCCAAAGATGAAAAAAAAATACAACAGGAAACTGGATGTCAGAACAAGCTGGGGAAATTGTCAAGATGAGAAGAGAAGCCTAAGCAAAGAATGACAAACTGCTCAGAAAGGAACTTCACAAAGAATTTCAGAGCACTCTTAGAAGCGACATGAAGAAATTTATTACAACAACATCAATAAAGACACTGAGGATGAACATAAACATGGAAAAACAAGTAAATTTCTCCAAATTCAGAAGGAGGTTGCGACCTCAAATTGGTAATACTAATATGCTAATGGGAAGACACTAACTGATTTAGTGACAATCAAATACAGATGGAAGCAGCCTACAATGAAAACCAGTAGAGATATTTACATCCAACACAGATTATAAGACAGTCCCAATTTACAATATCTTCTCTTACTAGAACATTAAGTTAGACCAGCACTCCAATCATTACCAAGTCAGAAGACTACAGGAATGAAAGGAATATCTACATGAAAGTGTGACAAGCAACTGAACAATAAACAGTAAAAGTTCTAGCCAAACTATGCCAGCAAATCTGTAGAATGACATGAGGGTCAACAGATTGAAAGATGTCACTATTAGAAAACCTGACAGGTCAGGTTGTGGACACATCATAATGGAGAAAATCTATGTATTGGAATACTGAGACAATATTGTCTTGATAGCATATATAATTCATGAATCACTAATTATTATGTAATCAAATCTAAGAAGGTAGGGGACATATTTGGTTTATAGTGGATTTCAGTGAAAATTGAGTTCATCAAAAATAGTTCAACTTTGGTTTCTCTCCCCAACTTTTTCGGTACACCAATCAACATCATGTGATTCTGTTTTGTCCCTCACCTGTACACTTTCTATTTTAAAAATATCCTTAATTGTACCTCATCTTTTTCTATTCAAATCTATCTCAACAAGATATATTTTATATTTATATATTACATAGTTTTGTTCTTTTTCTTTTCATTCTCTTCTCTATCTTCAAATTTTGAATCCTATCATGTTCATTACTTTTACTCCATTACATCCCTGCTTGTATCTCAATTTCAGTATTTTTCACCTCTCTTAAGCTTTTGTAACATCTAAGGATCCTCTCTGTTCTGACAATTTTAAAGTTTTATTCTGTATTTCAAAATAATCCAGTCTTTTCATTTTCTTTTAGAGCAAGCTTTGTAATAAGCAGTCTAACTTTCACTTTCCTCCTGTTTGTCTCAGCCCACTGTTCTACTAACTTTCTAAGAATTAAGTTACAGGCTCAAATTCTAATAAAATGTTGTCTTCCACTAGTGGCAATGCTTGAATCAAGGACTCTGCCAGCAGAAGAATTTCTTTTGCTCCCTAGCAGTCTGCTTCAGAGAATCTCCTCAGCTTCTAAGTAAATATTTAGGATGAGATATTTAAAAGGGTTGTGAGGGTAGAGGTGATCTGTCTAAGTTATATCCCTCCTATCCCTACCAATGTTTGCATTCTTGACCTCTTTATTAACCTCTGGAGATAATATTTACATAAAATAATTCATAAGTCAGGCCAGCAAAATATGCAAAGAAAATTAATAACTCTGATGTCAAGGTTCTCTTATGATTTTCCTGATATGATCCTCTACAGTTCTAATTTTGTAAGTCATGCCTCTTTGCCCTTCCCGTAACAGTACTTCATTTCTAGCAATGAGACATGATTATTTCCTTCATTTTGGGGAAAAAAGTTTAATGCTCAACGCCAGACACATCCTGATGGAGCTAGAGCAGGAGTGTCAAACTCAAGGCCCGGATCCAGCCTGTGGGGTGCTGAGATCTGGTCTGTGGGGCCAGCCTGGAAATAGCAAAGGACTGGCTCGCGTGCCTCTGCCAGCAAAAATGGAGCTTGGTGTGTATGTGTAGCCCCACGCTCCATTTTTGCTGGCAGAGGGTTAGAAAAACAAACTAAAAACAAACAAAAGGAGAAATGTTTCCCCTTTTGCATTTGAGCATGCAAGAAGGGGCAGGAAAGGAGAAAGGGAAAGAGGAAAGACAAAGAAAAAGAAGGGAAGATGGGAAGAGAGCAAGGAAGGAAAAATAAGGAAAGGGGGAAGGAAGAAGAAAGGAGAAGGAAGGAGGAAGGAAAAAGAAGGGAGGGAGGGAGAGAAGGAAGGAAGGAAGGAAGGAAGGAAGGAAGGAAGGAAGGAAGGAAGGAAGGAAGGAAGGAAGGAAGGAAGGAAGGAAGGAAGGAAGGAAGAAGATTATAATGAGAGTGAAGGAGGGTCTCAGGGAAGTCCTGTCTTAGCACTTGGCCACCGCAGGTATCCCTGACATGAGTGATGTCAAGCTGGTCACGCCCATTCTGGCCAAACACACCTGGCCCTCTGATATCAAACACAACCCCGATGCAGCCCTCAATGAAATCGAGTTTGACAACCCTGAGCTAGAGCAAGAAGTTTACAAATTTGGCAACTGAAAATACTTGCAGAAATTTCTATTGCTTTATCCTTTGTGTTACACTATAAATTTTGTGGCTATGGAAATCAAATATGAAATGGGGCACTGAACATAGAATTTCAGAGTTTTGTTTTAATTTGAAAGCAGGTTTCTAGTCCATATAGCTATTGATCAAATATAAATACAATTGATAGTACCTAATGAAATTTCCAAACGCTTCAAATAGCACAGAATAGAATAGAATAGAATAGAATAGAATAGAATAGAATAGAATAGAATAGAACAGAACAGAACAGAACAGAACAGAATTCTTTATTGGCCAAGTATGATTGGACACACAAGGAAATTGTCTTGGTGCAAATACTCTCAGTATACATAAAAGAAAAGATACATTCATCAAGAATCATAAGGTATGACACTTAATGATAGTCATCATAATCGTATCAGATAGTCATCAATCAACCTTGACTGATCAGAAACAGCTGAGTAATATTTTCAGTATTTGAAGAATGCGGGTTTACAGAGCTCACCAATTCTTTGCTTCTTATAAAGATTAAGGTCACGTTATGTAATACAGTGGAACTGCAGATAAATAGCTTAAAACGTATCATTTCCTAGTAGCAAATTCAGTTTATCCAAAAACAAATTTCTTCCCTTTGGATTACACAAACCCTAAAGAAGAGCTGTAAAAGAAATCTTTGTAGATCTGGGGGAGTACTCCAACAGAAACAACCAGAATCATGAAATAGGCATTTTGGTTTTCCTTTCTTCACCGCATACAGAAAGTATTGCATAATCAATATGATTTATCTTATTACTCCAAAGGCAACACTATCTTCCTAAAAATACTGGGATTTGGCACAAACTGCAGGAGCCTCCAAAGATGAGCTTTTAAGTGGAAAACAACTCATAGCCATTCATTATTTACTTGTTATATTCTGTCTTTCTCTTTGTTGAACCCTCAAGTGTAGAGTGTTTTCTGCAAATCATAAAATTCTTATAGTCTAAAGATTTAACTCACAAGTCTCCTCGCATGTACATATATCTCTTAATGATTTTGCTTTCTTAGGGCACAAAGTAGCTATCATTCACTTTATCAATCATCAGTATAGGATGTGACACACATTCAAATACTCTCTTCACTAATAATCAGAAACACCAATGAAAATTAGCCCCTTTTTAAGAAAAAAAATGCTCACTCTATAATTCAGTAAGAGTTTTCCTATTATACCAGAAGGAGTTAGGGAAATGCCAAAAGTACTATGGACTCTTTCACAGGAATATCTGTGTACAGCATAAAAGCACAGTATCTCTTTTAAATTTAATGATAATCTTGACTGTTATTTCTTCAGCCTATCCACACTTCAACTCAAATGCTTTGGCCACCTAATGAGAAGGAAGGATTCACTGGAGAAGACCCTAATGCTGAAGAACGATTGAGGGCAAAAGAAGAAGGGGACGACAGAGAATGAGGTGGCTGGATGGAGTCACTGAAGCAGTAGGCGTGAACTTAAATGGACTCCAGGGGATGGTAGAGGACGGGAAGGCCTGTCCATGGGGTCACGATGGATCGGACACAACTTTGTGACTAAGAACAACAACAATATCCACACTTCACAGTGTTAACAAAAACATAATGTACTGCTTATGATTATCTCTACAGAGAGTTTGCTTTTTCAGTATACAGGTAGTTCTCAACCTACAACTATTTATTTAGTGACTATTCGGATGGCACTGAAAATAATGCCTTATGACTGGTCTTTGCATTTACAACCATTATAGCATCCCCAAAGTAATACAATCAAAATCTGGACACTTGGCAACCAGCATGTATTTACAACAATTGAAGTATCCTATGATCACCATATGTGACTTTTCCAGATGGCTTCCGACATTCAAAGTCAATGGGGGAATTTGGGTTTGCATAACATCCACATGATTCACTAACAACTCTAGTGATTCACCTAAGAACTGTGGCAAAAAGATCATAAAATAAAGAACAACTCACTTAACAACCACCTTTCTTAACAATGGAAATTCTGGTCCCAACTGTAATCATAAGCAGGGATGGGATTCTACCGGTTCTGTCCACCTCTGTAGAACCGGTAGTTCTGAAGAGCAGCAGACATAGAACCGGTTCTATGTTTGCTGCTGTTTTGGCCCACCCACCTGCCTGGGCTCTTACCTGACCTTTATTTCCTGATTTTTCAACCACAGCTGCTTTGCATGACACAGCTGTGGTTGAAAAAGCAGGAAAAAAGGGTTTTCCAACCGCTGTGCACTTGCACGCAGCGCAGCAGGTTGTAAATTGCACTTGCGCAACGCGCGCAACGCAGAACAACAAAACCGGTAGTTATACTGGTGGGATCCCATCCCTGATCATAAATCACAAAAAATAGGAACCTATAAAATAGGAACCTATAATGCTACAGAATTTCCATTGTATTGCAACTTAGTACTGTATATCTCAAATACTCTGTTGGCAAACAGATGAATTCTTCTTCTTTCTCAAAATATTTTAGCAAAACAACCCCCAAAACTTTCTTTATGAGAGGAGAAAAACATGATGTTGTGTCATATGACAATTTTCCTTGTCTACCATTTTCTTGTTCCAACTTACTTTCTCAAGCAAAACACTCAAGTAATGTTTTAAATACAGGCTTATAAAGCCAAAGCAGAACCACATATTTTCTTATATAGACTTGGGAAATCCTTAAACCCAAATCCTTAACTTTATCTTTACAAAGACCTGCCTTCCTCTCCATTACCCATCAGTTCTTCCTGAAACTAAGAAATCAATGAAGTAAGTTATTCAAGCCCTACAGGTGGTTCTCACGTAATGATATTCATTCATTCATTCATTCAGTGACTATTATGAACTCACAGTAGTGCTGAACAAGTGGTAGCTATGATCAGTCCTCATACTTATGTCAGTCACAGCATCCCCACCGTCATGGGTTCACCACTTACAAGCTCAACTTTCCTACAAGCAAAGTCAGCGGGGAAGCAGGAGGAGATTGCAAATGGTGACTACATGATGTCCTCACCTAATGAGCAACAGTGATTCATTTAATCATGGAAGTGCCAACATTTCCATCACTAAGCAGTGCAATCATGTGATGGGTCACTGGGGTTGGTCCTTACCACTCGTGTCTGTAGAGGAGGCATACTGAGGGTCCTGTCAGCCTGATTATTCCTGCTGATGGAGTCCAGGAGGAGGGCCTCCTCTGTTGTTGTCCTGCCCTATGGAACACCTTGCCCCACACAATGTGAAGTAGGCCCCAGCCCTCCTATATTTTCACAAGGGCCTAAAGACCTATAAGCTTCAGGCCCCAGTGGGGGAACAGTGCAATGGAGATAGCCAATTGAGTAATAACAGATCCAACCCATCCCCACTCCGCCCCTGCCCTCCCCACATGTCCTTGGTTTTAATATCTGATTTTAACTTTTTATGTTTTATGTATATGTAATTGTAAAACGCCAAGATTTACCCTATGGCAAGATGGGCAGCCAACAAATTTTATAAATAAATAAACAAATAAATAAATAAATGTTGCACATTACAACTGTGTTGCTTAGCAATGGAAATTCCAGTCCCAATTATGTTGTAAACTCCCCGACTGCAATTTATTAAAAACATTAACAAAGTCAATTGATTGAAAAAAATCAGTGTCATTACAGCGGTTAACCATATTTCTGATTAGGAAAACTTGGCTTTTAAGGTTTATTATTGAAGATTTTCTGGCAATTTCAATATCTGCAGTTAATTATTCTTTTTCTAAATTCTTTCTTGGTTTTTTTAAATTTTGGCTCTTTTCTTGCCCTTTTCGCCCACTAACAGTTTCCCAGGGAAAAGCCAGGTCATTTTCTTCATAGGTCTAAATTGATTGCAATATCCTTAGTGCTGCCTAGTCACCTCTTTTTATACTTCTTGTTGAATTCTGCATCAGCTATTCTTGTGGGAGCTTCTGTCCTTCTTTCAAAGTTCAAAGTCTTAAACATACAGCAAATTGCTTCCAGCTTCCACTTATGCTACTACCATGCTAATTTTATGCATGAATAAATAAATTCTTTGCAGTCATCTCAAGAAGCTCAAGTATTTGCTGTAAGATTGCTCAGAAATGACAGCATTTAAGGAAATTCTAGATTTGCTTGTTAATTAATTGGTATTCAATCACTCTAAATTTCCTTGCAGGAATTTTCTTTCTAGGAATATATTTATTTATTTATCAATTTTTATTTATTTATCAATTTTATATACCGCCCCCTCTCCTGACAGGACTCGGGGCGGTGTACAGCCAAGTAAAAAGCACAGTTATAAATACATTTTTTAAAATAGAATTAAAAGGATTAAATTAATGGCTGAATAAAGATAAAAACTAATCAGGAAAATTTAAAAAGCTAAAATCATTAAAATCAACTAAAAGTCCTACAAGTAACTCTAGGCCAGACCAGCTTGATGGAAAAGGTGGGTCTTCAGCGTGCACCGGAAAGCTTGTAGGTCAGGGATAGTCCTCATCTCCAGGGGTAGTTCATTCCAGACGGAGGGTACTCCCACAGAGAAGGCCCGCACCCTCGGGGCCGCCAGCCGGCATCGCCCAGCCGACGGCACCCTGAGGAGGCCCGCCCTGTGGGAGCGCACTGGCCGACGGGAGGCTGATGGTGGCAGTAGGTGGTCCCGTAAATACCCAGGTCCCAAGCCATGGAGCGCTTTAAAGATGACCACTAACACCTTGAATCGCACCCAGAAGGCCACTGGAAGCCAATGCAGCTCGCGCAAGAGCGGTGTAACATGGGAGCTCCGAGAAGCCTCCAACACCACCTGCGTGGCCGCATTCTGCACCAGCTGAAGCCTCCGGATGCTCTTCAAGGGGAGACCCATGTAGAAAGCATTGCAATAGTCTAGGCGGGAGATGACGAGGGCAGATGTGACTGTGCAAAGTGCATCCCGATCCAGAAAGAGCCACAACTGGTGAATCCTATGGACCTGACAAAAAGCCCCCCTGGTGACGGCCGCTATATGATCTTCTAACGACAGCCGTATGTCCAGGAGGACACCCAGATTGCACGCCCTCTCCGTGGGGGCAAGAATTTCTCCCCCCACAGCCAGCGATGGTGTTAGCTGGCTGTATCTGGGTGAAGGAAAACACAGCCACTCGGTTTTGGCCGGGTTGAGTCGAAGCCTGTTTCACCCCATCCAACCCCGCACAGCTTCCAGACACCGGGTCATCACTTCAATGGCTTCATCGGGGTGGACTGGGGTAGAAATGTACAACTGAGTGTCGTCAGCGTACTGGTGGAACTCTACCCCAAAGCCACGGATGATCTCACCCAGCGGCTTCACATAAATGTTGAACAGTAGGGGCGAGAGCACAGACCCCTGAGGTACCTCGCAAGTCAGGGGCCTTGGGGTCGACCTCTGCCCCCCTGCCAACACAAATTGTGAACGGTCGGAGAGGAAGGCCTTTGACCAGGCCAGCTTGGGCTGATTTTAGATTTGGGTGTTTTACTTTTTTATCAAATTTTAGGGTTTTAGGGAAGGGTCTTAACTGATTACAGCCAGGGTCTTAGTTTAATTTAGTTTTAATTTTTCACATATTTATTGTTTTAATTGTACGGCTGTGCACCGCTCTGAGTCCTTCGGGAGAGGAGCAGTATATAAATAAATATTTATTATTATTATTATTATAAGGAGGAGAACCACCACAACACAGTGCCTCCCACTCCCAACCCCCCAGCCGTCGCAATAAGATACTGTGGTCGACAATATCAAAAGCCACCGAGAGATCTAACAGGACCAGGACAGAGGAACAACCCCTGTCACGGGCCCTACAGAGATCATCCACCAACGCGACCAACACCGTCTCCGTGCTGTGCCCGGGCCTGAAACCCGATTGGCATGGATCTAAATAGACAGCTTCATCCAAGTGCTGAGGGAGCTGTCATGCCACCACACTCTCAACAGCCTTTGCCACAAAGCAAAAGTTGGAGACCGGACGATAATTAGATAATAATGTTTGGTCCAGGGACAGTTTCTTGAGGAGGGGCCTCACCCCTGCCTCTTTCAAGGTGGCAGGCAAAAACCCCTCACTCAAGGAAGCGTTAATGATACCCTGGAACCAACCTCGTGTCACCTCCCGAGTGGCCAAAACCAGCCAGGAGGGACACGGATCCAGTAAACATTAAGTATTAAACAGTAAGCATTAAGCCCACCCAGTATCCTGTCCACGTCCTCGAGGGTCACAGGATCGAACTTCCCCCAAATGACCTCCCTGAACTCCGCCCCCCCCCCATCCAGAGTTGCCCAGTCAGAATCCAACCTATCCCGAATCTGAGCTATTTTTCCTGCAGAAAATTCGAAAAATACTCGGCCCGTCCTTGTAAAGCATCCTTCTGCACTCCCACATCTAAAAGGGAGCGGGGCACTCTAAAAAGGGTGGCCGGGCGATTTTCTGTGGACGCAATATGGGCGGAAAAGTAAGATCGCTTTGCCGCCCTTATCGCCATTAAATACATCCTAATATGGGACTGCAATAGTGTTCGGTCAAATCCGGAGTGGCTGGTCCTCCAACCACTCTCTAGGCGTCTTTATGCATCTTTTGCTCACAACAATTCTGATAATGGAGAATAAGCAAATATTTTTTTAATGTGTTCACTAGCTTAAGAGCATGGCAGTTATAATAAAACTTCAGAGATGGAAATGTAATTAAACAGTAGGAGATAGAAATATTTTACATGTAGGTATATTTATTAAAGGCTATTTTTTGTTTGTTTGACTCTATCCCTCTTCAGTCCTCATATCTACACAGCTGTTTCTTGTTTAAATTTCACTATGCCAAATATAACTGTTAGTAATATAAACTTCAGGCAAATTCATTAAAAAGAATACATTACTTTTTTGGAGTCCAAGGACATTTTAGTAACATTTAAATAAATGAAGCGAGGAAATTTGAATCTAGATCGTAGGCTGCTTATTTGTTTACTTCTCTAAAGCAAGATATTGGGGAAAGGGAAGAGGAGAGAGAGATATTAAATTAATAATTTTAAACAAAAAATGAGCCACAACTTATTCAGAAATGAGAGCCACACATTAAAAATGTAAAAATAGGGATTTGAATAAAGAAGAGTTTGGCAAAGGGGTATATAAGCTGGTTATTAAGAATTAGGAATGAATGGCAGATATAACTACAGAATAACATGTCCAATAAATAAATAACTAAATAACTGTTAAGCAGCTAAAATGATGAAAATTCATGAGCCAGCCATGTTGCAGGAGGTTCACAAAGATAGTACATGCTGTTTTAGGGACAAAGGAAGCATTAAATGCTTTGCAGGTATCTCAATTAGACCCTTTTTTTTTTCTTTCTGTTTCCTTCCACTATCCTACCCTCCACTTTATTGTTGCAGAAAGTGTTTTTTTTTAATTACAGATAACATTTTTTGTTTTGTTAACAAGCCGGGTTTTAATAATCTTTGGGAATCAAACGTTTTCATACTGGGTCACATATAGCCAAATAAACACAGTGTTTTCAGGATAAGTCATGAAAGAGCTGTCCTCTAAGTATTAAATGTTAGTATGATGATAAAAGGAACAAAATACACAAAAGGCTGTTTACACAGAAAAGGATACTGTAATTAATACTGCACTATGAACAAAAAACAGGTAGCGATGATATAACTAATTTTCCATGTAGGTTCTAAGGTGTGCACAATTCTTGCTATTATACTGATTAATTTAGTCTCTAGCTGTAAATTTATAAAATAAATAACATTATATAATTATCAATTTGTCCTCTTCTTGGACAAAGCAGACTCATGGCTATTTTGGAAGAAAAATAAGATTAATGTTGGAGAAATTATTTGAAGTACCTTATTTAAGGTAATAAAATTTTAACGTAAATAAAACTCGATTCTGTGCAATCATTTATGCAAAGAGAGCTTATTAAAGAGAGGTTGGGAAAGCAGATCTCTTATTAGAGTCCCTATGTTCTTCATCTCACTTAATTAAAAAGAATAATAGTTTTTATTTATCTGTTTTAAAAAAACAGATTTCTTCCTTCACACTGTAATCAAACTTCCTTCAGTTGAAATTAACAGGTCAATAAAAATGGGGGGAGGGTAGATAAAGGTGGAGGAGCTTTTTTGCAGCACCAAATTAGATCCAGTACTTTCCATGAAAAAATTGTGTCAAAATAGTAGAATTTATCAGAGTAACAGTAATTACCAAAGTGCCGCTGTTAAAATAATCCTCTGTTATTATAAGTTTTGAACTTATGTGCAAAGGCAAAGATAAATTTAATGGAGACCATTAAATTGTAATGAAGAAATCTATTTAGTAATATCATAAAATTATAAGAAGTAGAATCCACACTAATTTTGGAGTGAGATCTATCCCAGGCTATAAATATTAGACAGGGGCAACAGCAAATACTTTCTTGTCATCGTCATCCTCATCCTTATCCATATGTTTATAAATGTATTTCATAAGTTCTTTCTTTCTTTTTTTCTTTCTTTCTTTCTCTTTCTACTGTTTGGGTGTAGTTCCCATAATACATTTTGCTCATTTGGAGAAAACATGATTGGAAGGGAACTAGAACAACAAAAAATGGGCTCAAGGCCAGTGGTGGGATTCAATATTTTTTACTACCAGTTCTGTGGGCGTGCGTTGGTGGGCATGCTTGGTGGGTGTGGCAGGGAAGGTTACTGTAAAATCTCATTCCCTCCCCATTCCACTAACCTGCTTTCTAGCTCCGTTCTCCTGTGCAGAGCAACCAAAGAAGATCCAGCCGATCAGCTAGGACTCGGGAGGCAGATAATAGATGGGATGGGGCCAGTCAGAGGTAGTATTTGCCAGTTCTCCAAACTACTCAAAATTTCCAATACCGGTTCTTCAGAACTGGTCAGAACCTGCTGAATATTATCTCTGCTCAAGGCCTAAATGCCTACTTGGTTCTCAATTATAGAGACTTGAAGTCAATATATAAACTAGTGCAAGTAGGAGAGCAGATTGTAGGTTCAAACCAATCTTATGATGCTCAGCTGCTATGCATTTTTATTGTTGCAACTGGTAGTTTATCTAGTTCAATGCAAGCTGTCTAGAGTCATGTATGTAGATGGGAGAGCAGGAAGGGAGGGAGGGAGGGAAATCATCTTAAAATATAGAAATACAGAAACAATTTATCCAACACTTAAGTGAATAGTATTATTCTGAAGAGTTTAAATGAGTAGTTAAAACATGTGCCTGATATTTAAATGACAACAGAATCAAATGCGTCCTTGTTGAAGGAATTCAAAACTAAGGAGTCATGATTAAAAAGGATCCACCCGGCTTTATTCCACCCCACAAATTTCACACTTTTAGTACAAGTAGAAGTACTCCATGTTCACTTTGACAGCACATATTCTAAAGTACCAATGCTGGACAATAAAAAAGATGAGTGCTACATTTTTGTTGTTTCTTTAAATTTAACGTTAAATATATTACATTCTCTAATTCTCTCTAAAGTTCAATTCACGTTTTCCTTTAAAACACAGAGAAGTTGAATGACTCTGCATCTATGTAAACATTCCATGAGCCAATAAATGCTTTTTTGAAATGAATCATTAAAATATGGTATCAAACATGTACTGAATTCTGCTTTAAAAAAATACTGGCAACATTGATCATATTTGTCTATCAACCAAAAGCTATGAATATTTTTAATTTCTTCATTACTTAATTTCTTATATCTGGCTTCTGGACCCAGTTGGCAATGTACCCATGGCCTCTTAGGCTTAATGATGTCTAAAGATGTATTCATAAAGCTATATCTAAGGTCAATAGTTACTGAGTTCTTCAGAAACACTGCTTTATTCACAGAATAGAACAGAACCCTCCAAAACAAAACTGGATTTTTTTCTTTTTCTGTGTTGCTAGTTATGGAAAGAACTCAGTGGTTTGCAGCCAGGTATCCAACATTTTAATTGGAGGGCAATTCTATCTTTACCTCTTGTTTAAATAAAACAAGGATTTACTGAAACATGCTCACGATGAAATAATAATGTCAAATTAAGCAACTTACTTTACAGTGGTCATGCTGCTGCTGTAAAGTTGGAACATCTCCACCAACAGGCATCTGCTTCTTTAATTCGTCATCTTTCAAATTTAGCCACTTGATAAGTTCTTCCAGTGACATCAGTAATTTACTCCATTTCTCTGCACTTGCCTCCAAATGAGCCCTACAATAAGATTCAATACATTTTTCAGGAGTTTTGTGCTGCATTAAAACATACCAGATTTCAGCTGTCAAATACTGCATTGTGAATAGAACAGAAGGGAATATGAAAGGGAAGGGAACAGAACAGAACAGAATAGAATTCTTTATTGGCCAAGTGTGATTGGACACACAAGGAATTTGTCTTCTGTTCATAAGCTCTCAGTGTACATAAAAGATATACAGTAAGTGATCATGCAATTTTCTTTATTTAGAGCAAAGGACAGGACAAACAATGCCTTCCATATATTTGAAAAGTATTTATAAAGGAATGAATCCAGTAAAAAAAGATGTAACAAATAATACCATGATACTAAAGTGCACTTTAAAATCTTATTTAATGGATTTCTAAATGTGTTAAAAATAAATAAAAACACCAAAAGCTTGTCTTTCTTCTGCACTGCCTGCAAATCCAAGCTCTGGCCAACATATAAATGGATCTCAAGCTTCCCATACTCTCAAATTTTTTGAAGGCAATTGTTTTAATTTCCATTTAAGTTACCACATTTCCAGAAAAGCATAAGCTTTTGAGAGTTAACTGTCAACCAGATGAATACTGTTGATACTGATTATATTTGCATTTTGCTGAATCAATAAATCATTAGAGCACTGTGCAGTATTTTAGTTAAAATGACATGGTGTTAGTGTAACTATACTTGATGTCAAATCTCTTTTATTTAGTCCCTTGTTTACATCAACACATGGCATAAACACCGTAAGTAAATTGTTACAATCTTCTACAGCCATATTTTTCCTAGAATGATGGTAAAAGTATCCTATATCTCACCTTCAAACCTATCTGTTCAATATTATTATTATTGATAGCATTACAACTGATAAACAATTTTAATGCCTATATGTACCTAACCTTCAAAACACAATTAAAAGTTCTCACTTTAATTTTTTGATAAAAGATTTTAGTTTTCAGAATGAAATTCTAGCAGCAGAAAAAGAGTTGTTTAATGCAATAGGTGCATCCAATTCTCAACCTAGTTAGCAAATAACTATTTGTTTTAGTTCGTATACTGCGCAGATCAATAAACTAACCATACAAGGGAAGTATACACAGCATTATAAAACACAAAACACCTAACCAAGATTTAATAAAACAAATTTAGAGTGATATAAACATACTAAACCAGCCCAGTTAAGTCTGTTGTATGAAGATAGATTTCATATTTTCTAGTAGATTATAGGTAAAGATTTTCCTCACACATATATGCTCTAGTTTCTGGCTCTAGGGGGCGGTGCTCATCTCCATTACAAAGCCAAAGAGCGAACATTGTCCGAAGATATCTCTGTGGTCATGTGGCCGGCATAACTAAACGCCGAAGGTGCACGAAACGCTGTTACATTCCCACTAAAGTGGTCTGTATTTATTTTACTTGCATTTTTTCTTGCTTTCGAACTGCTAGGCTGGCAGAAGGTAGGACAAGTAACAGGAGCTCACTCCATTACGCGGCGCTAGGGATTCGAACTGCTGACCTTTCTGATTGACAAGCTCAGCATCTTAGCCACTGAGCTACCGTGTCCCTTGTAGATTATAGAGACAGTCATTAATTCTTTTTGTGGGAAGGTGAAAAGAAGTGTTCCCATGCTACAATGAAAACCATCTGAACACAGCATTAATTCATTCATCATAAGCCGTAGCAAAAAAAGTAGTGCAAAGGTAAGTGGTCAGCTGACAGGAAGGCTTTGTTGAGTTTCCTCTCTCTTCAGCCAATGTAAAACTCCAAAAAGAGAAGGCTTCCAGTGCCCAACTCCCATTCTTGCCACAGTAACATTTCACAGCAAAGTAAAACAATTATATCACACACACACACACACACACTAAGCTATTGCCCTTTTGGATAAATTACATACAAAGATTAATGGGTTAATAAAATAGATCACAAGGCATGAGATGTGAAAACATAGCTGAATGTAGTTTACAGCTGTTTCATCTACTTCACTTTTCCATGCCTTTTTCCCCCACTTGAAAATGTTCTTGTTCTGCTACGTTCACATACCATTCCATACAATGATTTTCACTCTTTAAATTTCTAATCTCTCATTCTCACCTTTCAGTCCCCACTTTCTTAGTCTTCTTCTTGATCCATTCATTCTTAATTTATACATTTACTTGGCAATTCAATCCTCATTCATTCTATTTGACCAAACCATAAATTAAACACTTTTGTATTCAACTCACACTTACTCACTACTTAATCATTAATTATAATAATAATAATAATAATAATAATAATAATAATAATAATAATAATAATAATAATTTATATACCGCTCCTCTCCCGAAGGACTCGGAGCGGTGCACAGCCATATAATTAAGAACATTAAATATACAAAAGTTAAAACTAAATTAAATTAAAGACCCTGGCTGTAAAACAGTTAAAAACCCTCCCTTAAACCCTAAAATTTAATATATAAATTAAAATACCCAAATCTAAAATCAGTTCAAGCCGGCCTGGTCAAAGAGCCAGGTTTTCAAGGCACGCCTGAAGGTCCCAGGTCTGTGGCTGTACGTAATTCCGGAGGCAACCCATTCCAGAGGGCAGACGGCCCCACAGAGAAGGCCCTATTCCTTGGAGTCACCAGCCGGCAAATAGATGCCGACGGGACCTGCAAGAGACCCTCTCTGTGGGAGCGCACCGGATGGTGAGAGGAAAACTGGCAGAATGCGGTCTTGTAAATATCCTGGTCCGATGCCATGAAACGCTTTAAAAGTTAACACTAAAATCTTAAAGCGCACCTGAGAGGCCACTGGCAACCAATGCAGCTCGCGCAGGAGGAGCGTCACATGAGAGAACCTTGACACCTCCATAACCACCCGTGCGGTTGCATTCTGTACCAGTTGAAGCCTCTGGATGCTCCCACCTGGGAGCCCCATGTAGAGGGCATTACAATAGTCCAGTCAGGAGGTGACCAGGGCATGAGTGACCGTGTGTAAGGCATCCCGATCCAGAAAGAGCCGCATCTGGTGGACCAGGCGAACCTGATAAAACGCCCCCCTGGAGACGGCCGTAATGTGATCTTCCAAGGACAGCCGTGCATTCAGGAGGACCCCCAGATTGCGAGCTCTCTCTGAAGGGGGCAAGATCTCACCCCCAATAACCAGCGAAGGAACTATCTGGCTATATTGGGATGCCGGAAACCACAGCCACTCAGTCTTGGAAGGATTGAGTCAGAGCCTGTTCCCGCCCATCCAGTTCCGCACGGCCTCCAGACAACGGGACATGACCTCCATGGCATCGTTGGGTGGCTTGGGGTGGAGATGTACAGCTGAGTATCATCAGCGTACAGATGACACTTCACCCCAAAGTCACGAATGATCTCCCCTAGCAGCTTCACATAAATGTTGAACAAGAGAAGAGAGAGGATTAGCTAATTCCTCTGTAGTCTTTGCATTCATTCTTGCTATTTTTTCTTTATATACTGGAAAATATACTTATATACTTACGGGATCGCCTGCTGCCACCATCGGCCTCCCGTCGGCCAGTGCGCTCCCACAGGGCGGGCCTCCTCGGGGTGCCATCAGCTGGGCGATGCTGGCTGGCGGCCCCGAGGTTGCGGGCCTTCTCTGTAGGAGCACCCTCCCTCTGGAATGAATTACCCCCGGAGATGAGAACTATCCCTGACCTACAAGCCTTCCGTGCACACTGAAGACCCACTTTTTCCAACAAGCCAGTCTGGCCTAGAGTTACTGGTAGGGTTTTAATTGGTTTTAATGGTTGTAGCTTTTTAAATTTTTTCCTTGTTCAGTTTTATTTTTATTGTATTCCAGCCACTAATTTAATCTATTTTAATTCTATTTTAAAATTGTATTTGTAATTGTGTTGTTTTTACTTGGCTGTACACTGCCCCGAATCCCATTGGGAGAGGGGGCGGTATAGAAAATCAAATAAATAAATAAAATAATTACATTTTTCTCTTAACATGCATCATAAACAAGTCATATAAATATTCTACAAGAAAATTGCAAAGTATATTTTAATACATTTTTAGTTATAATATTTACATCCACAACTTTACCACTTTTCAATATTGCGAGAGAATAGCATCCTTTTCATTATCTTTTTCCCTTGGACTCTAACCTCTATAGCATTTGCTTCAATTCCATTCTTTGACATATTGCTATTATTTCCATAAAAAATATCTACAATATTTCTTTCAGTATTTCTTTATCCCATGTCCACTTAATCCTATAGAACAGGGATCCCCAACCCCCTGAAGTTTGTAACTTCAAACTGTCTCTAAATGAATGTTGTATGTCAAGGACTACTTGTATTTGGCCAGGAGAAAGAACAATATGTTTATTTTATATTGAAACTGATAGTGAAACATAATGTAACAAAATCCCTAATCATTTTAAACAATAAATTTAATATCAATAAAGACAGCTTGAAACAAACAAACAAAATCCCCATACAAATAAATCTAAAGGTAAAACAAATTATAACAATCTATCAGCAGGGAGTATCCATCGAAACATTAACATTCTTTTTTTCTAATTTTGCTCTAGAGCATTTCTGAATGTTTACTAGGATGCTTCTGAATGCCACTGAAGCTGGTGTCAAAATCTCTTAATTTTACTGCTAATTATGTTGTTATCTGTTTAGCTTCCTACCACTTCTTGTAGTAAAAGCATGACCTGTCAACGTTCCCTACTGGCTAATTAATCACACTCATTTATTAAGTATTGAGACACCAATATATACATGTTATTTATATACATCAAATTATTTTATCTAATTTTCTCTTTTTTCACTATACTTCAAAAGACATCTTAATTAAAAGTACTTCATAGGATAATATGCCCTATATATTTATAGAAAGCTGTGGCTCAAAAATTTAGATGGCACAAGCTCAAGAAAAAGTGGGTTATGCACCAAGATAGTGACTTAAAACACAAGCTGTATAGCCAAGGAATAGTTAAACAAAAGGAAGTTTATGGTGTTGTTTGTTCTTCAGACATGGTCTTGTGCAAGCCAGAATTAACCCACTGTTTCTTTTTTCAACTCTTCTTTGGTTAACCATAGCCAGGTCTTGAAGTTATCTGCTATGGCTGCTATTTTTTAAATATTTTTAGTATTTTAGCATTTATTTGATTTGTCAATTGCTTACAAGTTACAGACATAAGACAGGGACAGTAGGCACAATTGGTGCGCTTATGCATGCCCCCTATAGGCCTCTTAGGAAGTGGGTGAGGTCAATAGTAGACAGTCTAAGGTTAAAGTTTTTGGGGTTTGGGGAAGAAACCACACGGTCAGGTAGAGTATTTCAGACATTGACCACTCTGTTGCTGAAGTCGTTTTTTCTGCAGTCAAGTTTGGTGCAGTTAATCTTGAGTTTGTATCTTCTGTGTGCTCTTGTATTGTTATGATTAAAGCCGAAGTATTCATTTGCAGTAGTATGATTTTACATACTATATTTAGATCGGAACGGAGGTGGTGTAGTTCTAGGTTTTCTAGGTCTAGAGTTTCAAGTCTGGTAGCATAAGATATTCTGCAATGAGTAGAGGAGCGGAGAACTCTTCTTGTGAAATATTTCTGGACTTTTTCAATTGTGTTAATATCAGATACATGATATGGGTTCCAGACTGATGAGCTGTATTCAAGTATAGGTTTAGCAAATGTTTTGTATGCTCTAGTTAGTAGTGTGATATTACCAGAGAAGAGGCTACGTAGGATTAGATTAACAACTTTTAATGCCTTTTTGGCTATGTAGTTACAGTGGGCTCTAGCACTTAGGTCATTTGAGATGAGTACTCTAAGGTCCTTGACAAAGTTTGGATCCTCAACAAGGTCTTGACTATTTAGCTTGTATTTTATTTTCTGATTTTTTCTGCCAATATGTAGGACAGAGCATTTATTTGTTGAGATTTGAAGTTGCCATTTGATTGACCATTCTGATACATAGTCAAGGTCTTTTTGGAGGGTAGTAGTATTGTCTGTAGTGTTGAATAGTTGAATATAAGCTGCTCATGTAATATTTTGCCTTGTCGTATCTCTTTCCTATTCTTTGTTTGATATTTCTTGTTGGCCTGTTTAGTCTCTCTAGTTCAGCAATGCCCCTTTTCTCCTTTAACTATTTGGTGCACTTGCAACATTCCACACACCCCTATTTTCCTTAGTAACTGAAGTCTGTCACCATCGCTGCATAGAAGAACAGCATGATTCAATGTCATTTCTTTGATCTTCCTATCCAAGGCCTTTAGTGCTGCCTGAGTCCGCCCACTATTCCAACTCTGTGTCTAATGACTGGAATTGTCCAAGTGTTCATTCCTTGATGGTATTTCATGGACTTCTTCTTCAGTCCCATGATGTCTTCATTTTTAACCTTCTTCTTGACTTCAGCATGTTTGATGTTGTCAGCTTGAAGGACACCCAGCTATTTGTAATGATGGTCTTCATCCAGACTCTTGATGTTATTTTCATAAGGCATTTTGATTCCTTCAGTTCTTACTATTTTTCCTGTGTTGATAGTGAGGGTAGCATGTTTGACCAAACTGCACTGCAATATCTTGGATGCATATACCAACAATGTTGAGCAGCAATTCTATTTCAGATGGTGTTTTTCCATATAAAGTCAGATTGTCTAAGTAAAGGAAGTGGGATAGTCTGACAGATGCTTTTAATGTTTGATAGCCATGGCCTGTCTTATTCAGTATTGTTGACAGAGGAATCAGTGCAATCATGATAGTGAACCTCCTTGAAAGAGTCATCTCTTGATATTAACCTCTAATGTTTTACCTTTGAATGGTGTCTTTTATTGTGCCACTGATCTTTGTGCAAAGCTTCTGACTTCTGATGTTATTCCAATCATGTGGCAGGAAGTTGAATGATTTCTTATAATCAATTGAAACTACTTTCAGGTTGGTCTTCCTTCCATTGCAGTTTTCCAAAAATCAACTTGTTAATTAGGAGATGATTTTTTGTTCTTCTGCTGTTTCAAGAGGAAAGAGCTTGTTTTCAACTAGATGCTGTTGAACTTCATTTGTCACCACATCAGTTAGCAAACTGAAAATTATTGGTAAGCAGGAAATTGGCCTATAATTGCTGGTGCTGCAGCTTTGGTTGGAACTTTCATAATCAGATGAGTTTTGCCAGATGTTCAGCAATTTTCAATTTTATTTCCTTGCAACATGCTGTTAAACTGCTTGGAAATGAGCAGGTGTGTAGAGCAGGCAGATGTTTCAACCAAAAACCAATCAATTCATCTTCATCTGATACTGACCAAATCTTGATCTTCCTTGCCTTTTCTCTACCATTTCTGCTGTTATTACAATTTTCTTTTCATTTCAACTTTTTTTATCCTTACCCATCTCCTTAACCAAATTGCATTATTGTTGTATTTCTATGGGTTGTTCCATAGCTACCTCAGTACTACACTTCTTTGTCAAGTGTTGACTTGTTCGGTGTGTCTCTCCACTGATGCATTGGTAGAAATGTTTCTATTTGATTAAAATTGAGGTTCTGCGTATAAAATGCAATTCAAACTTCATATCTGCTGATGTTATTATATGGAGCATCTATATCATACAATTATTTTTTATATTTATCTCAGCAACTAAGTACCTGAACAGCTGAAAATTGTGATGAAAACATCAGGCAAACACAAACTCAACCATAAAACCATTTATAATGTGATTGCAATGCACCATTTGTAAGAATTACTCTTATTATCTCATCTGCATATTCTGACATTGAAATTAGTGCCAGGCTGAAATAAATGACTATAATGCAGCAAGAACCATTCATTCTACTAAATGATGAATAATCTCCAAGAAATACTTGGTCAATGGGAGCGTATATGGAGTAAAAGACTGAAATTTACATTGAATTATAATTTGAAAGAATTTTTATAAGAGTATGTACTGATGGTATTAACATCTGACAAATTATCAAAAAGGTATAAGGGTATGCCAAATCTACTTTGGAAATGTAAACAATCTGAATGAACTTTGGACATGTAGAAAAGTTAAGACTTATTAAAATCAGATATGTATTTTAACTTAGAGAATTCTTAAACTGAATGTACAATTGAAGCCAAAAGCTGTTCTTTTAGGTTTGATAGACAAACCTATTGAAAAAAAAAATTGGGACTTTGTCCTTATATATGTTAACAGCAGCAAGGCTTCTCTGTGAGCAGAGATGAAAAGACTCATATATACCCACAATGGAAGAACAGATGATGAAATTAATGAGTTGGAGGAGGTGACACAATTGTCTGCTTTAATTAAAGAATAATTTAATTAAACTTTGTCTAGCTTGTTTTTACTTGGATCCCACTTTTGGATTTTTTGCTTGAATCTGAAATAAATAGTTTTACTCTCAGGTTTTAATGACTAATCTAGTTTATGCTGATAGAAATAATGTAAGATTTTTTTTATCTTGTACTGATGAAGTTCAGAAATTATATTTTCCCATAGTTTTTTTCCTCTTTATATCTGTACTCTCCCTACCTTCCCTTTTTAAAAAAAATCTCTTTTCTTTGCTTTTTTGTATTTTACTTAATAAAGTTTTATTTTAAAAAATTAATCCCCAAGAAACACCAAGCTGTTCAACTGTTAGAGCTAGAATTTTGTAGCTCTCAGTTAATGTATTAGCATAAACCTCTAATTTTTCTAATTTGACAGAGAAAAATTAGAAACACCAGGCATTAACAGTGTTTACTTTAACTATCTCTATTAATGGAATACAAAATTCCATTAGCTAAATCAGGAGTCCCCAAACTTGGCAACTTTAAGACATGTGGATTTCAATTCCCAGAATTCTAACTGGAGAATGCTGGGAGTTGAAGTCCACAAGTCTTAAAGTTGCCAAGTTTGGAGTCCTCTGGCTTAAATATTCACAGATCATGGGTCAGAAACTTTACATCAGGGTATATTGCTAGGGGGCACTTATCAGACTCAGGTACTAAAGGTCAGACTACCTTGACATTGTATTATTTATAAAAATGTCTTTGAAAATAAAATGAAATATAAACATTTACTTGACATGCTTGCTAAGGTTAACTATTGGGCCTGGATGATTTAGAGCAGTGGTCTCCAACCTTGGCAACTTTAAGACTTGTGGACTTCAACTCCCAGAATTCTCCAGCCAGCAAAGCTGGATGAGGAATTCTGGAAATTGAAATCCACAAGTCTTAAAGTTGCCAAGGTTGGAGACCACTGATTTAGAGATACATGCTATCATAGGAGAGTCTAAGAAAATATTCCAAATTCTGATCGCTGCTTCCTTGTGCAATTTACATTCCTGCCTCTAGTGAACTTCCAGTTGCATTATAATCTGCAGCTATTCTTTATAATCTAATCATTGTTCATAAGACTAAGTGTTCCTATTAGACAAACTGCTTAGAACTTTTAATGCTGTTAATATTAAGATTAAACCCTGATCCTGCAAAGCATGCTGATCACTAGCCATGTTTCTTTAATTTACTCTGCTCTGCTCTCCATGCAACAGGTTTTAAAAGTTTGGATTTATTTTGATGTTATGAGAATTGAGCTTACTATGAAAATAGATAATCTTACAGTTGCACATTTCTGAGAGGAGCAGTGATAACTGAAATTACTACATCTTGAGGACCAAGAATATCAATCTGTTTCACTGATCTCTCTCTATTTAGGATGAGGCTAAGAGGGGTTCTTGAGTGTATGCTTTCTGCTTCATCTTCTGCGTGCAGATTATGATCCCTAAATCAGGAAATTCTTTATTTAGAAGAAGATCCACATATTCAAAAGCCACGTTCACATATTCGATATGAATGCGAGTTTTGCATAATTCATGCTACTAATTAAAGAGATCGGGGAAATCTTTGTTTCCAATCTTATTACTTTTGTGCATGTGTGCCTTCAAGTCAGTTTTGACTTCTGGTGACTGCAAGGGCTGGTCCCTGCAGTTTTTTTCACAAGATTTCAGAAGTAGCTTGCCATTGACTGGCCCAAGGGGACAAGCTGGCTTCATGTCCAACTTGGAACTAGAACTTACAGACTCCCAGTTTTTAGCTTGGTGCCTTAATCACTATACTAGACTGGTTCTTTTATTGCAAGGGTCTTCAAACTTGCAAGTTTAAGACTTGTGGACATCAACTCTCAGAATTCCTGAGCTAACATGACTGGAGGAGGAATTCTGGGAGATGAAGTCCACAAGTCTTAAAGCTGTCAAGATTGAAGACCCCATCTTATTGCCTTTAAGAATATCAGTGTTGTGGACCTTAGTCTGAGAACCACTACTAATTTCACACAGCCAAAAATACAACACAGACTCACAGCAAGATCACCTACAGATCTGAGTCCCACAAGGCATCACTCAGCCTAGGTTTTATTTTTTGGAACACAGATAAGCTATCAATCAATCAATCAATAAACGGGCACCATCCGTTCTAATGTTGGCAGGCTGCATGGACAATGAATGAGCTCCTTTAAGATTGTTTTTCTCTTACCATTAGACAGTGAAGTTTGCAGGTCATTTAACTGATGTATAGTAACTCTTTTTAAAGGAAGCTTGTCTGACTTAATAATTAGACAGAGAGCAGCAGCAGCATGCCCTTCTGGGACCCATGGTAGCTATTTGCCATGAAAGCCATATGCAGTGCCATGCAAAAGAACAATTTCATTTTCTGGACTTACTTTCTAATGCATTCTATGCAGTGGTGTTTTTTATGGATCCCTTTTACCTCTATACAGGTAGTCCACGACTTATAACAGCTCATTTAGGGATCGTTCAAAGTAACAACAGCACTAAAAAAGTGACTTATGACCATTTTTTACACTTATGACCGTTGCACCATCCTCATGGTCACATGATTCATATTTGGATGCTGCAATGTGGCAATTGATTCATAGTTATGATGGTTGCAGTGTCCCGGGGGTCATGTAATCATCTTTTGCATCCTTCTGACAAGCAAATTCAATGGGGAAGCTAGGTTCACTTAACAACTATGTCACTGATTTAACAACAGCAATGATTCACTTAACGAACATTCCAAGAAAAGTCGTAAAATGGGGCAAAACTCACTTAACAAATTTCTCATTTGGCAACATAAATTCTGGGCTCAATTGTGGTCGTAAGTCGAGAACTACTTAATTATTCAATAATAATAATAATTCAGAGGAGGTCTCATTCACCTGCTGATAGTGGTGAATGAGGCCTTATAATCTCTACATCTATGTATCTGGGATTTGTTCAATTCAACTGTTATTAATCTATAGAGCAAGATTTAAAAATTATCTTTCTGGATCACATAATTGCCTACGTTAATGAAACTAAATGTTTCTTCTTCCTGCCCTCTGAGAACATGCTAAACAACTGTTCTCAGCTTGATGTTCCTAATTGTGCTGAAATTAAAAGGCCACAGTAATTGAAGGCCTGGACCTGAGGGACATTGCTCTGGGAAAACGTCTCTTAAATTACGATCCACAAATAATTTTAAAAATAGTTTGTAATTGCTATAACACACTGCATTTTTATGCAGCTGCATAAAATATTGGAATTTAAAAAGTAGCATATATTTTATTAAATGTTCCCCAGGCCTGAGTAACATAACCACCATAGGCCACACACGGCCACCAAGGAGACTTGTGCAGCTTGCCAGTGGGGTTTGTTTTGTTTTTGGTTTCAAAAACTTAACAAATTCAGTGCCAACAAATGGCTCTGCAACCTGGAAGGATATACCACTGCCTAGTTTTTCAATCACTTCCAACCCAAAAGAAAAATTGTTAAATGACTCCAACACCTCCAGGTGTCACTAAGACTGCCAGCTTCAGCATTGCCGATGCACCACTAGCTGCCAAACAGATGATTGGCATGTCAGCAATTCTGACATGCAATTATTGTTAGTGTATTAATGTGGTCCTTTTGCCTTGAACACCTTGCCCTCGGAAGTTGTGGGAACACCATCACTTGAGACTTTCAAGAAGAAATTGGACTGCCATTTGTCAGAAATGGTGTAGGGCCTCCTGCTTGGGTGGGGGGGTTGGACGAGATGACCTACAAGGTCCCTTCCAACTCTAATTATCTGTTATCTGCCTGTATGAGTTGTGCAGGTCTGATCTTACCTGATATTGGCTGATTTTGCTTTCAGATCATTCCAGCGTTGGTTCATGTCATCAATACGATGTTGTAACAGTGCAGCCTCCTCAGAATTCCCCAAAGCTTTTACCATCTTCTGCCGGTTTCCATCAATGCTCTTGAAGATATCATTGTGAGCATCAATTTCAGCCTGGATGTCCTAAAGGGGGGAGGAAACACCAGCTAATAAATCCAGAGACAATTGATATTAGTTCTATGTTCAGAAGAAGGAAATGAACCATTCAAAATCCTCACTGTCTATATAAAAATGAGTATATCAAATTTACTACATTGGAACGATTTTAAAGAATGCATTTTTCCATTGTGTTATGCTTCAGAAAATAAGTTATGCTGATTGTTAACTGTGGATAACTAAGGCTTTGTTCTGAAGCTTTCCTGAAGCTAATATATATGCCAAGATGCCACTATTGTTATTGCAATTTATCTCAACGACTACAAAAGTTTGAAGACCTACAACTTTCCTACTATGAAAGTCAGTAAAGATAAATCCCAGGTGACTGCAATCCTCCACAAAGCATAGTGAGCTTCTAGAGTTTTCCAATGTCTTTTTAAAAATGAACTCCTCCCCTACTCCTACTTACGAAACAAATAACTTGTTTAAACTAAACCCAGAGGTGTGGACTTCAGATCTGCATCCAACATATAATGAGTGAAAAATACAGTGCTGACATTGTTCTGTTATTTGGATAAACAACTAGAAATGGTTGAAAGAATAAATCCCTGTTCTAAAAATACAAAACTGCTATCTTCAGAGATATTTCAGGAAGATATATGTTTATAATGCTGTTGAATGCTATGTGAAGCATGTCTATATTTATATTTCAGACTTAATAACTATGTGGAACTCCCAAAGTCTCATTTTCATCTAATTTGCTTTTATATGTGTTAGAAAATGAGAAAGGGAAATCATTGTTTGTTCTTTTATCTTTCATCTCAGCAATCCATTAGCACACCTATAGAAGCTAATCATACTTTCCTTTACTTTCCATTTTAAGACTACAATTTCTTGAACCCATAGTTTCCTGAAAACTACTTTTTTTCCCTACAATCCTATGTGTTGAAGAGCTTAAATGCTTGGACATGATTTCATGATTTGAGTTGACTTAAATGAAGACATGGCCTTTACATGTATTCCAGAAATCTAATGGAAGCTTTCAAGCTACAACCCTGATACAGTATAGTATTCAAAATTAAATAGCATAATTTAATTGCTTTTCTGTGTTTTAGTTTATCATGCTATATGTCTATATTTGCTCATATTTATATAACACTGTGATGCATGCAAACATAACAATTATCTTTCAAGCTTTATTGTTAGACAATGGAAATTATATTCATTTACCAATTATATCCTGCAAAAATTCAAGCAGCTCACATAGAGTTCTGCCTTATTCATATCATCCTAATAACAACCCTATCAGAGTGACTAACCAAAACTCACTCAGCAAGCTTCTAGCGAAGGATACAGTAAATTTAAGTCTTCTCCAGTTTCTAGTTTAGCATTCTAACTACAGTAGTCATGACTGCAGATTCAAAATCAGAAATGTATTTAATCTTCCAATGACATCCAAGGTATTACATTTTCAACAATAGGTTAGGGTAATTCTAAATTTAATTTCATGTATAACACTGAATAAAATCAATATCCAAGTATTTAATAATTCTGTCCTTAATATTAAAAAATGCAATCCAAATCCTGGCGGAGATCTAAGAGCTACACCCAGAGCTTTGAGATGTTACATGATGTGCAGCTCTCATTTCTAGAATGAAGAACTTCCGACTTTCAAAATAATGTTTAACTATAGTTCCTAAAAATCTACACCAGCATAACTAGTGATAAAGAAGGCTGGTAGTTGTAGATCAAGAACAATATGCCATCATTGTTATTGGAGAAGTCTTTCAATGTTTAGGAAAAGACGTTTAAAGAGAAACATACAAATCTGGAGAAAGCCCATAAGAGTTCTTGTATGTCTCCAAGGGATTACTCAGCATAATTTACTAGAGAAATGCTTATAATATTACAAACATGGTATTTATTCTTCAGAGAAACCAATCTGACAATCTTGACTTCCCTAAAGACCTGATTCTTCCCTATTTCTACTCAGCATGTTTGGCTTTCCCAAGTGAGCTTTTACAAAGGAGCCCAGAGAGCAGCATTGCATCAAAAAAAATATTATTATTATACACCCAACAGGCATTTAAAAATTCAATGACTGTTCCTGTTCATTTGGGATATTATGAAATGCATCATTATCCTCAATGAGGAAAACAAAATAAATGAAATATGAGATAACTAAGAAACATCGAATGCTAAATCAACATTATGGACTAAAATAAAATTTAGATTATTAATTTTTAGAGTAATTTTAGTCATCAAGAAAGACAACTGGCAATGGCAAAATCAGGAAAAGAATTCTGGTCTCACTTGAACAACCCAAGATATTTCTGTTGCAGAAAAATAAACTTTGTAATTGGAAGGGAATAAGTTACTTTCTACATTAAAATACCCTGTATATCATGTATAGAATACTGCATATACTTCTGATTACCACATCTAAAAAGGATATTATAGAGCTAGAAAGGAACAACTTAAATGATAATTTAGACCACAAGAGTTTCCTTATACAAAAGATAAATGATCTTTTTAAAAGTGAAAATAGGTAAGGGAAAATCCAAAAAAGTACCTAAAATCATGGATAGTATGCAATGTGTCACAAGAGAAAAGTTTTTATTTCATACAATATTAAAATTCAGGATAATCTTTTAAATCTCAGTGTGAAGAGACTGAAGAACAATAAAGGGAAGTATTTCTTTATAGAATGCATAGTTTATCTGTGAAATTTGGTGCCATTAGGTGTGATGATGGACATCAATTTATATAGTTATAAAGAGGACATATCATATCCGTAGAGATCAGGTGACATTTCAGAATTTTTGACAAATATTCAGAACAGTTTGAAATGACTCATGTATCAGTCATATAAATGCAGCTGTAAAAAAAGTTGTTTCTTGTTATCCCTTGAAAAATGAGGCAGAAACAGGTACAATTAATACTGTTTCAACATTTCATATTGAAAGGGAAATAATATGGAAATAATATTTTTGCTTCTCATCCCAAGGTAGGTAGGAAAGCAGTAATATTACATAACTATTTTTGTTTTGTTTTTTCAATGCCTAGTTATCTAGGAGAGATTCTGTTTATATGAGTATATGCTCTATAGCATGGAACTAAACTTTTAAAAAACCTAATTCTATCATAAACATTGATTTTATATAGCTATTATTATTTACACTGCGTCCATCTCTTTCATAATGCCTAATGGAAAAATAAAACAATTTCAGAAAACAAGCAGTCTTTTATTCTCATAGTAGGACAGGAAGAGGCTTCAAATCTCAGTGGGACCATAATTTATAAATACATTATGGTGTTCACTTAGCAAGACTTTTTTTCAAAAACAAAAATGGAGAGAAACTTAGAAATCATTTAGTGAACACATGGGAAAGGCTGTAAATGGGATGAACGTCGCATACTGTATTTGCAAAGTATAATAGGATTCTTTTTATTAGAGTGCAATTTATAAAATCTGCATAAAACAAAGACATTCTATAGATTATAGTGGAGTATAGTTTAAGTCATAGAGTTTTTGAAAAACTGGAGGCAGAAGATGATAGGGGAACAAGACAGGAATCTAACCAACTCTGATACTCCTCAAATTTTTTTTTTGCTATTTTACTTTTTTTCTATTAAAATAACTACTGTATTGAAAAGTTGCAGTTATGTCACATTTTTCTGCTTTGTTTTATTTTGTATCTAAGACACCATACATACAATGTACCCAAGAAGCATAAGAATTCTTTTTAAAAAACCAAAACAGAATATAGTTACAAAATAAAATAATGCCAACCACCGTTATCAGCTAAAAATTCCATTCCATTCACTTCCATTAGATTCAGACTCATAAAGAATTAAAGGAAAGCCTGACCTTTCAACAGTTATCTGGTTTTTGGATTTTTTTATTTGGGGAGGGGGGCTTTTAATGTTTTGCCTTTTCTGCTATCAAAACTGTCCTGTATATAAAACTGCTTGAAGATCAAGGAATTACACAGCAAGCTACTGAATGTTAGAAACAATACACAATTTATTTTCTTTAATGCACTGTGATCAGAGTTGCATGACTTTGTTTTGTGCGCATCTCTGCAGGAGATCCTAGGCTGAAGAAATGACTTCAAAATAATTATTCATTTTATCTTCTTTTCTCCTTTCTCCTTTTGTACCTTTTTATTTCCATTGGTTCTTTGGCCTTGACAGACATAATAAAAACTTGAAATTTAATAAATAAGTAAATTATGAAACAGAATACTCATTCTGAGAAAGGGGCCAGCCTTTTATACCTAACTTCCAATTCAGTCAAGTTTTGAAGGAAGGCCGCTTGCCTTTTCCTCATAAGCTTGTCTCATAGAGGGCTGTCAAATTTAATCACGTCACGACCTGAATCATGACTTATCGCAACATTTTTTGCCTTTGCAGAGTCAGGGTGGGTGTGGCCTACGGGGGCCATATTCAGCCCGCAGGTCGCCAGTTTGACACGCTTGCTTTAGAACTGGCCAGTGGCAGCATTTGTTCAGAGCTGGCTCTTCTGATGGTGGGTAGACCTCTCAGTAGCAGCCAATAGGGTCCAATCCACTACATCCTAGGCCATATGCATATTGCTATGGAAAATAGCTTATCTATCCTCAAATAAATTGTGGTAATATTTTAACTCCCAAAAGAGTATTTTATCTTTTTCTCTCTCTTTCCAGATTGTCTTTGACTTACAACAATGGTTCAAATTTACAATGGAATAAACGTGATTTACAGCCTGTTCTTGCTTACTACCACTGTACTATCCCTGAAGTCATATGGTTAAAATTTGGGTGCTTGGCAATCAACTTGCATTTATGACTAGCTGTAGCATCCTGCAAGTTATATGACTGTAATTTGCAACCTTGTCAGCTGATGAAAATTGGGGAAACTTGATTCACTTAATTACCATGTGATTTGCTTAATAGGCATCATTAAAAATGGTTGTAAAATTGGGTTTGGTCAACTGATAACTTGCTTTACAATGGCACTAACTTGTGATGAGAATTCTGGTTGTAACTGTGGTCATAAGTTGAAGAGTTCCTTCCCTCTTTCAAATCCAGGTTCATTAGCCATTTGATTTTAACTAGAAAACACACGGGGAATCTATGAAAATTATGCCTGTAACATCCAGCCAGTTAGTGTCTAACCTTATATAAAGCCACATGCATAGAATTCAAAGACAGATCAGATCATTAAAATACGAGCAAGCTAGAGTTCATTATTTTTGTCAAGATGGTGAAGCTACGTCTGAAGTCTTCTATAGCTAAGTCTGAAAATATAAACAGCACCCTGGCAGGAGCAGAGGGACTGTAGACAGAATTGCATCAATAACCTGGTGTAAGCCTTTTATCATCTGAGACAGCAAACAATGTTTCATAATACATGCCTCTCCCTAGCTAGTCTTTTATGTTCCCTGGGCTATGCTACATTTTCATTTTGGCCTCGACGTTAGCACTTCAATGCTTCTTTTGAGTTCTGCATAGGTACTTTGCTTCGTTGGGGTAAAGAATATGCAGACCACAGATACAACTATGTTGACATTTTTTATGAAATTCCTGCTCCGTTTTGGAATATAAAACACAATTCTATTCCTTTCTGTCAATTTTTCAGATTATTTCTTGCAAGTATTTTAATTGAAATATGTCTGCATTTTGTCAGGACATGTACCAGTTAAATTTTCCAATTGATCTCAACCACAGATAGTGCTTACAACCCCAATTCTAAGGAAGTAACATGAAAAGAATTCTTCTGAAGAACCAACAGAATAAGCAGGAACAGAATTCCAATTATTTTTTGAAAATTGTTTATCAGAGCAAATACCTTATTGGCTAAATTAATATCAAAGCAAATCTTTGAACAGAGAAACTATCCAAATAGTTGCTTTTTTCTTTTATTTCCTTCTTGTATGTTTTGTCTTCTATAATGTGAGCTTTATACAATTTTTTAGTTATTGGAAATAAATGCACAAATTTACCATTATTTTCACATAACCGAACACAGTCAGAAAACTTTCAAACAGAAAATTTTTGAAATCTTAAGTACACCACCCAGATACTGATGAGATGGCTAAAGCTATAACACACTGATTAGAAAGTAATAGCAAGCTGAGAGAAAGGGAAAGAGAAAACTTCAAATTGAACTTTTGTATAATAAAGGACGAATATAAAAGGCTTGTAGTTTGCACAATTTTATTCTTATTTATTCATATATTTGTTTTAAATACTTTCTCTGTAGTGAATACCCCCCCCACAAAAAAAACCCAGAATATAACATTGGACTTTGGGGCGTGCATAAGCGCACCAATATGCCTACCGTCCCTGTCCTATTGTTTCTTTTTTATTTTTCTTATATGTATCCATGTATTCATTACTATGTTTTTACTTAAACCTATTATCTTGTAAGCAATTGACAAAATAAAATAAATAAATAAATATAAGTCAACATTCATATTAAGTTGTTAATTAAAAGCATGGTATAAGAGATGCTTTTTAAAGAATTTCTAGAGGAAAATAAAAGGCACATAGAAATTCCAAAAGGAAATAACTGAGAAACAACATAGGAGACTCAACCTTTGCATTCCAGCTGATAACCAACCCGCTTCTTGCTTTTAGCTTCTTTGTAAACCAAAGGGCTAATTTGGCTCTTCTAGAAAAAGATTCTTAAGAACCAGAATGTCAACCATTCTTCACTTAGACTGTTTAATCATTTTTCCATCCCTACCAAGACTTATACCAGCTGTCAGTTTAAAACTAATGATGGAATTATCTATTTTTGACAACAGAACCATACAGGACTCTTCTGCTTTCAGAACTCCATTTAACTTGAACAGAATATTAAATCCAATCTATGCATGTATGGGGCCAGATACTAGTTGAGAACTCCATGATCTTCATAAAGAATGCAAAATATACTAAGCCATTCCTGATTAGGCTACTTCACTGTGGACAATGAAATATCCCAAGGCAAGAACTTAATCCAGTAAAATAATTCAATGTCATATTTGAGATCACTCTGGCTAGCTCAGGAAGTTAAATATAAAGCCCAAGGGTGCTTTTTCTAAACGGCAACTAGACTTTCTCGATTTTTTTCCTTTGAAAATGTTTCATTTCTCATCCAAGAAGCTTCTTCAGTTCTAGTTCTTCAGAACTAGAATTCAAAACTAGAATTCAGTTTGGTTCTTCAGAACCGAACAAACATTTTGGAGGAGAAACAAAATATTTTCAAAGGAAAAAAAACAAGTAAGTCGCCCTGAAAAAAAAAAGCACTTTAGGGATAACCTGGAGGATTGAAAATCTCTATATATATTTAAGCATTTACATATTTAAACATTTAAATGTTTAATAAGCTTTAATTTAATTAAGTCTTTTAAATGAAATGTTAAACATTTAAATATTTAAACATAGACATTTAAATATAAAGCTGCCTAAATGACAACAGTATTACACTAATAGTATTCCCTCACTATCATGATATGTTGACATATACATACACTTCTGGATGGAATATCTGATCTGATCAAAAAGATGAAACCCCTATAGAATACAACTGCCCCCTCCACATGAACAGTTAGGAGAGATTATTTTTGGTTGATTAATTATGTGCCATTGAATTATTTTTGACTCTTAGCAATCACATAGTTTTTCTTCATGATAACTTGCTCTTTCAAGTCTCCCAGCAGTGCACTGCTGTAAATGAGTTCATCTACTTTGTTGATGGCTATCTGCTTTTTTTTCCTTCTGCCTTCCCCAGCATTAGAGTCTTTTCCAGAGAATTGGGCCTCTATATAATATGTCTGAAGTAGGATAATTTCAGGGTCGCTATTTGTGCCTTGAATAAAAACTTATTAATGGGACTTATTAATGTTTTTCCTCCAGAACTGGATAGTAGATGTCTTACCCGTAGCTGATCTCATATTAAAGAGCAAGAATTTAAGGTTGGAAGAATCATTAGTGGTTGTTGCCTAAAAGGAGAAAGTCAATCATTGCTCTATGCTCCCTTCTCTATAACACAAGCAAAGCAGATCTTTCTCATCCATTACTTCTTCAGTGATCACTCCGGGCTATTTTTCATTCTCCAATTCCTTCTTTTTGTGTTGTATCTTTTTAAAATAGGCTACAATCAATCACTGTCCAAAATCCTATTCTGCTACAGTCTCCTGCTACCCAAATTAAAAGTGGGGTAGGCACCCCTAGCCCCAGGCTTCTCAAACCCTTTTCCATTTGGTCCTTTGGGAGTCATCCAACATTGGCATTCCTTTTAAGGCCCAGTCCAAGGAAGCTAATACAACACAAGGCATATGACCTCTGTGAAAAGACAAAATCTAAAGCCCGATCTTGCAAGGAAGCTGCAAGGAGGAGGAAAGGGAACTAAACAACACAGAGAACTTTTTCCATTACGGTTCATCTGTCTGATACTGAGTGGTAACCGTGTGACAAATATAAATACATCAGAATGACTTATTTATGGAAATGGACTCAATCTAGTTTTGTATTTCTAAAAGATCATTACTGTTATGTACATTAGTGAAATGACTGGAAGAAAATAAATACTGAGACCTGCACAATTGCATCAACTGCGCTTTACTTGTATACTCATTTAATCAATGCCCCAGTACATAAAACGTATGCCAAAGGGGTTATAATTTTGCAATTAAGAGAAAATATGAAACAAAAACTGCAGGAAATGGCGCATACACCAATTCAAAAATTAATTTTAATTAAATCCAAAGTTCTGTGGAGAAGAATGCCTATAGAATGATAAAGAGAAGGCAACCAAACAAATTCAGTTACCGAAATTTAACAAGATACCTTTAACAGACAAATAAACTCACATAGAAAGCAGATAAAAATAAAGAAATAAAATAGTTGATCATTTTTAGCATAACTTATGTGGGGCTCTTGGAAACAATCCACTTTACCTTTTTGCTTGCAAGTGATTTTTTTTTTTTTAAAGTGGGGGTGCTGTTTTCAAAGAAGCTGAAAGAACAATCTCCAGAAAACAATCACAATCAAATGGAACTGCTTTCTTCCAGACAGCTGTAATCAGAAGAATCTACATTTGGTCACTGATAACAGGGACTTGCTGTCAATGATTAAAAAAAACCCAACCCTTTAGCTTTTGTAGGGCAGGCCAGACAGTTTGCTGCACTTTGAATTGAATACTTTAGTTATAGTTCCTGCTATAAATCAACTCCAATTTCACCTCACAATGTCAAATTATCCAGCTTCCAGTGTAGCAGGAGGAAGAACGTAAATGACTAGTTTGCACTCAAAAGGAAGTAAGGGAGAAATGAATTATAATTGAACAGAGGATCCAGTTCAAAACACAGCTATGACTTTCAAATTGTTCATGCATCTCAGTCTTATGTTTCTATGTAGGTAGCTCTGTAAACTCCTCTGGGGATATGTTCAGTAGTAATGCATTTATTTCCATGTAACTTTTTTGTGAATCACAAGCTAAGATAATATGGAGGATTTTTTTCAGATTTTTTTAAAATCTCACACATTTAACATTTCTTTTATCACCAACTCAAGGCGGTGAACATATCTAATACTCTTTCTTCACCCCATTTTTCCCATAACAACAATAATCCCCTGAAGTGAATTGGGCTGAGAGAGAAAGGTATTACACATACCTACTGAAATTCATACACACATATACACGCATGTGTATAAGGAAATAAATAAATACGTTCTTATAAATAAGAACATGCAGCAGGTGAAAACTACAAATAAATTATTGCCTTTAACAAAAAAAAAAGGGCATTGAGTGTGACACAGTCTTGCAATAATCTGCTGAAATAACACATTCCCGTGTGATAAAATACTTAATCAAAGTTTAATCCACAAGCAAAATATTACTAAGAGAAGAGAAGCACCCAAATGATGTACAGATTAGTGAATCTGAGGGGCTAGATTTTTTTAAAAAAAGGTTCCAATCTCATAAAAGTGTAACAAAAAGTTACTTTTCTTAAGGATAGCTATATTTGCCTAATACAACTGGATCGAAGAAATTGTAAGGGTCTCATTGAGAGGCAATGGCTCCAGCCCCTTTAAATAGGCAGTGATCAGGATATCCCTAAATAAAGCAAACATGGATTCAGAGGATGAAAAGAGCTAAAGATAATAGTCAATACTTCATATCTATAAGAAAAAGAGACTTTTCTTGACTGTACCCCATTTATGGAATGCCTCAAAGAGAGTAGAGTAGAGTAGAGTAGAGTAGAGTAGAGTAGAGTAGAGTAGAGTAGAGTAGAGTAGAGTAGAACAGAACAGAACAGAAACTTTATTATCACTTTGAATGTATACTAATCAGCATATATTAAAATTTCATTGCATATAGCTCTCAAAGGGTCACCACTTCCAATATTAACCACATAAACATAATAAATAAATAAATAAATAAATAAATAAATAAATAAATAAATACAAAATTATGCACATATTCACATATACTATATGACACAGAGAAGCAACATAGTCTAGTTTGGATGTATACATGTGCATGGTGAGAAAAACTAATTTTGCGAGTTTACCAGACGGTTGGCATAGGGAACAAACCTGTTACAGAATCTGGTAGTCCTATTAGAATTACTACGAAATCTCCTCCCAGAGGGGAGCAACAGAAACAGATTGACACATACATTAGTATTTTACCTCCAGATGAAGATGTTTTTATTTTTCCCAGTTTTCAATCCTATTTTCATGGTACTTGAATTTAATTAGTATAGTTTTAAAAATAATGTGATAATGTTAAGGTGCTTCATGACAACTACTTTCTTAATTTTGTAGTTATCTAGGATAATCCATTCTGAACAATATTTATCACATTTCAGATATGTAATGAAGACTATTTACTATACTTGTAAAACACTAATATTAAAAGCTCAACATATTTTAATACCACATTTGAATATGTACGTATGTATTTGAAATGTTCAGAAGTTCTTGACCTCAATTCAAGCCATGCCATCGAGCAATATTTTCAGGTCATATTTCTGATGTACCGACAGAATCTTAGTCATAATCTTTGATTGATCCAGCATCAAAGACTGAAAAACAATGCCACTCCTCTCAAACTAAAGAGATAATTCTTCCAAAGCAGCTTTGGTAACATTTTTACACCTATACATTTTTTTTTAATGAAATGGAATATTTCATGAAAATTTTAAACTGCCTGATAAGGTTTATGTTCAAGCTTTTGCAGTGGCAGAAGCTTAACTGATTGTGGATGCCCTTATCATAATTGATAAACAAGTCTGTCCAAATCCAGATCAATATCTAAACTGATGGACTAAATGGCTGAAACAATCTCCTCTAAGCATATTCTCTCATTGCCTGTAGCTCATGCTATTCCTTGAGGCAATGAGGGATCAATAAATCAAATATGTATGGAACCAGTTCAGGCCAGCAGCCATAATTGCCTCTATAATTTATGATGGATGCTTCTTCAAAAATGTTACAGCTTTTATCAAAATAAATGACATAAGAGTGAAATGCTTGACATGAAGTTAATGTAGAACTGACATTTTCTCATAAAAATAGAAGCTGCTATTAGACATATGTAAGGGAGTAATAATTCTGGTCTCTATATACACTTCAGTGATATATAGGAGTACTTCACTATATTTCCTATGCCCGCTGATTCCAATGTAGTGGTCTAAGTCAATTTCAAGCTCATCAGTAAAAGTTGATAGAAATGAGATTTGAAAATTGCACTTGAAAAGAGGGGAGGGGAGGAAAGATTGCCTTGGTCATGCTGAAAATTTCTAGGTCTCCTGTGGTCATTGATTTGATAGTCCCTAACAATCAATGCAATGAAGCAGGAATGCAGAAAACGACAAGAGCACTTAGTTGTATATATTGCTTCATAGTGCTTTACAGCCCTCTCTAAGCGGTTTACAGAGTCAGCATATTGCCCCCAACAATTTGGGTCCTCATTTTACCCACCTCAGTAGAATGGAAGGCTAAGTCAACCTTGAGTGCTATAAATAATCTGATCCCAAACTGCTGAAGACTTTAAGATAAAAGCCATCACTTTTGATTGGCCATAAGACCGCACTGGGAACCTGTACAGTTTATACAAATCAAAAATATATGAGGGGACGTGAATTAGGACTATAATGATGAGAAAGTTAAAGGCAGTTCTCAGTCCAGATTGTTTGGAAGGGATGGGATGGAAGGTGAGTGACTTGCTATCTTTGTGTCAGAAAGTTCAGCTTTCAGCTATAACTAAAAAAAGATACTCCTGTCTCAAAGTAATATATCCTTCGATTGATATCAGAAACCAGGAAATATTCCCATCTGCATATCTCATCTTCTAAGGATAATGGAACTGTATCTTTTAGCCAATTTGGTCTAGTAGTTAAGGCAAGGGTCTTCAAGTTTAAGACTTGGGGACTTCAACTCCCAGAATTCCTGAGCTAACATGACTGGAGGAGGAATTCTGGGAGTTGAAGTCCATAAGCCTTAAAGCTGTCAAGGCATTAACAGAGTTAAGGCATCAGGCTAGAATTCAGAAGACTGTGAGTTCAAGTCTTCAGCCATGAAAGCTGGCTGGGTGACTTTGGGCTAGTTACTCCCTCTCTCTCAGTCCGACTCATTTTACAGTGTTGTTGTTGTTGTTGTAGGGTAAATAGGAAGGAGGAAGGTGTTTGGGATACATTTGCCACCTTGCGATATTTGTAAAAAATAATAGAGAAATACAAATAACTAAATAAATAGTATCTAACATTACTCATTTCCTTCTATCCAAATTTTCTGCACAAAACATGGGGTAAAAGGTTCAGATCTTTAGTCCTCATTTAACTTATTACAGTCAGGTAACCAAGAACTAAACCAACACAGCTCTAGATTGCATAAACAGAGGGATAGAATCAAGAGCAGGTGAAGTGTTAATACCATTTTAGAAAAAGTGCAGAGAACAGCAACAAAGATGATTAGGAGACTGGAGGCTAAAACATATAAAGAACAGTTTCTGGAACTGGGTACATCTAATCTGATGAAAAGAAGGACCAGGAGTGACATGATAGCAGTGTTCCAATATCTCAGCAGCTGCCACAAAAAAGAGGGAGTCAATTCTCCAAAGCACTTGAGGGCAGGACAAGAAGCAATGGGTGGAAACTAATCAAGGAGAGAAGCAACTTAGAACTAAGGAGAAATTTCCTGACAGTTAGAACAATTAATCAGTGGAACAACTTGTCTCCAGAAGTTGTAAACGCTCCAACACTGAAAGTTTTAAAGAAAAGATTGGATAACCATTTGTCTGAAGTGATATAGGGTTTTCTGCATAAGCAGGGGTTGGACTAGAAGACCTCCAAGGTCCCTTCCAACTCTGTTATTCTATTCTATTCTAAATAATAAATTATACTGAAACCTGCATAGAATTGTAAGAGATTTAGGCAACAGTGCATATTCTGCTCTATTTTTCAATGTAAATATCCAGCTGATTGACTGAAATTAGGTGAGAAACCAAAGGAGAAAAGTCTATGGTAGCACAAAAACAAATCAGAAAACTGTAGTTCACAAACACTTATGACTTTAAATAAACATCTGTTAGTCATAAAAGGTACTATTAGACTCTGATTTCTTTGAGAAACTGAAATAGATTTAAATGTTCAGAAATAAATGGATAATTAAAACAATTACTATTGCAAACAGTTATTTTTTCCCATATATTACTTGAGAATGATATATATTATGTTGAGCAATAATTATCCAACAGCAAAAAATCTTAATAAGAAATGTGATCTTTGGTGAATATGTTTATGAACCTATAAGTTGTACATGCTACTTTCTCAGGAACTATCAGTATCAAAATCTCCTTCAAAGACATGTTGAAAGCTACAGAAGTTCTGAATATTAAGATGTGTACCTAATTAGGAAAACACAGGTCAAAGTTTAAATGGCAAGATAGAGGCTCTATCTTAGAGCCACCCTTTTTATTTTGTGCATATTATGATTAGTGGCTGCAAGTACTATCTATTCCAGAGTGTCAAATGATGATATCCAAATCAGAGCGAATAAAAGTTATTTCTCACACAAACTATAGCACAAATTAGCTAGTCTAAAGTACATGAAGTACTTATTCTCTTCCTTTTTTCCTTCACTGAAAAAAGGCTTCTCACCTCCTGATATAGTTAAAATTGTCATTTTGTAGATACAAGGTTGATGGCAGAACATCGTGAAAGGCTCCCGTTAAAATTCCTAATCACCAAAATAAAGTTGCCAAGACTCTATCTCCTGAACATTTACTGCAAACAAAGTAGGGCAACATGTTTTAAAAGAGAAAAGGCTAGCTTTATGTGAATAGCAGCACTGACGTAAAACTCAGAGTAATTTTGTTGATATTACCCTAGTTGCCATTAGAGTTAAATGCAATGAGAACTGGGAGCATTAGCATCCAGAGGCTGAAATCTCCAGATACCAAATCACCGAAGGAGAGACAGAGATAGATTAGACAAGAGATTAGAGAAAAGTTTCTTTCTATACTCATCATGAAATGGTCTTGAAATTGGCACATTTGAATCTACGATGTTTGCTCTCCCTTCAATCACTATCCAATCTAAACTTTTAAAATTAATAGCAGCAAACATACCAGCTATGGCTAATAATGATTGGGTTTCAAAGGGTGTAAAATAGAATTTAATGGGACAGGATAGAGTTAGATCAATAAAAATAAACCCTTAAACTCGTTATTAGTCTGGCATATTGCTTGTGCTAGAAATGTGTTGATTTCCTGTAGACAGTTTGAAACACAATTTTGTTTTAACCAATTTTCATTAGTTAGCTGGCTAAATTTATAAGGAGATTAAAACTATTTAAATGTAATATCTTTTATGCCCAAACAATCCCACTCCATAATCTTCATTCTTTACTTCATTCTTACCTCAGATTTCACCAACACTCTTTATAAGAATACTTTACTTAGTACAGAAGAAAAGTACTAATAACCAGGACAAGACTGAAGAAAGATTATCCCATAGACCTTCAAATACAGTGCTTTAAAAACCAAAAGCATGCGTAGCTCATAAAAATATTTATAAATTAATGATAAGCCAGTATAACATTGAACTCTCATTATATTCAACAAAATTGCTCCTGATAATGTATCCTGCTCCTGATAACGTTTATGGTTTTTATACAAAAAGTAGGTCAAGTTTTAAGAGTTACACTTTTCAGAGAATAAATACATTTCTGGTATCTAGGAAAAAGGATGCAAAATAACATCGGATCAAAACTGAAAATATCCACATTTTCTTAATTACGTTCATATTTGGTTATTTGGTAGGAGAATACCTGAAGTAAGGAAAGAGATGGAAAGAGGAGAAAATAATGTTCTCATCAGATGAAGCCAAGATATTCCTGGTGAATATATTTCCTTTTCCCCCTCAAATTGTCACAATTACTGTCAGCAAAAAAAGTTATGAAGTGCAGTGCTTTCTGCTGTGGGCAAGCATGAGATGACATCACTCCCTGAAAAGATCTCTTATTCTCATAGCTGGGCACTTCTGTTAGTTATTAAGAAACTCAGAAGGAGGAGTTTTGATGAATTGTTATACCCCACACTAGCATTGCCAGCAATGGACGAAAGGGGGAGAAGGGAGGAGTGCCATTGCAAAACACTTAAAGGTTCATATCTTCAAGAAATGAAAAAATAGAACTTTGTTGTTCTTTCTAAAGAAAAAAAATAAGTACTTGAAATTTGCTTTTTTTTCCATACCTTTTCAAATCTTGTCAGCACTTCCCGTAAGTTGAAATTCAGGCCAATCATTCTTCACTGTCCCTTTTGTGCCTACATCTTCCTAATAAAGGTTTCCAAATCAACAGTCTGTTGCCTTGAAATGTATGTTTACATTTTTTTCCCCAAACTCTGTTTCTTAAAGGCTGCTTGGAAAATCCTGATCATGCATCTGTCTCTCACACACACTGCACTCTTTCAATGGCACAATAAAGGCCACAACTCTTCAGTGACACATTGTGCCCCCCAATTTTCAGGCTGGACAAGTCAGAGTCAGCAGACTTAATTTTGCTTGGTCTGTTAACCAGGTTCCATGATGCTGGCACATGATCCTTACCTTACTAGATTGCCAAGGACTACTTGCTAATGATCCACAAGATTCTCTCTCCTGAATCCTGAGCTGAGCTCAGTGATGTGTCTCAATTACACTTTGCAAAGGAGATCTCTCCTTGTGGGCAATATAAGAAATAAGAAACACATACATATTGTGGCAGTGTTTCTCCATTTACAAGTGATTTACACTGATAAGATGCATCTAAAAAGAATACCATAAGCCACTAACCAACTTGTAACAAATCTTAAATGGGAAGAAATTTCACTTCAGTTTCTGTAACTCTGGATGTAGAATAAGAAGCACCCTCAATTAATTTCTCTCTCTCTCTCCCACCCCCCTCTCTCTCTCTCACACACACACACACACAAAATCAAATCCACACAGAGTAGCCAGCAGACTTGTGTTGCTATGGAAATAACCAAGCCAGTTTCACTCCATTTCCTTCTGCTCGAGTAGCCTAAGGGATGCTGCTCTGCTATTTTCCACTGAAACAACAACAAAAAAGAAACCTCCACTTCATTTTTGTTTCAATGACATCCCCTGAGCAAGAGCGCAGACTAGACTCTCTAACCTTCACAGGGTGGGATCTTATCCTTGAGATCCCCCTTCCAGACCTGGACAACTCTGCACAGTTGTCCAGCCTTTCCCCCACCCTTTCTGCCTAAAGAAGATCAGCCCACTCCTACTTCCTAGAGCCCTCCCTCCCTCCCTAGCTGAAAAGGGAGGGGAAAAAAGTTTTGGTACCTATAGAGGAATGGAAAATCCTGGGCCATCCACATGCCTGCTGTTTTTACAACTTCTCTCTTGCTCTGCTTCCAAAAGAAACCCAGATATTCAGCCTCATTAAATATGACTTGGAAAAGAAAAAAAAAGCCCAGACTAAATCAAAACAAAAAGGCCACTCGAAAACCCAGATAAAGAAACAGGAAAATCTTGCAACAAAGCCTGCTGCTGCTCAACTACCATGATTTTAGTCATAACACACATGCAGATGGTTCTCATGTGGGGCCTTTTGCTCTCATTTCAGCAGGAAATTTGACACCTAAAGGCAGCTACTAGGCGATCACTTCCGATTTAGTTAAAAAAGACATTCCATTTGAAAAAAAAAGAGGAAGAGCACACATTGCAATCATCACTCATGTTTTCTTTTACATCTGGGAGACCCTACAGAGGGCTTCAAACTGCTTCCCCAGCTCAAAACCAGTCAGCATGATGGGTCTTACTTTCATAGCAGTTCTACCAAAGTTTGTGGTTTCTAAGCTTTCTGGAATAAGCATATAGCCTTTGTCAGAGGAAGATGATGCTGAAAATGGCACCGAGTCCTTGACTTATAATCACAAAATGTCCACTGCTAAGCAAGACAGTTGTTGAGTTTTGCCCCATTTTACAGCCTTTCTTGCCACAGTTGTTAAATCACTGCAGTTGTTAAGTTAGGTGATCACATGACCCTGGGGCACTGAAGCATGCCAGTTGCCAAGCATCCAAATTTTAAGCACAAATGACCATGGAAATGTTGCAACAGTTGTAAATGTGAAAAATGGTCATAAGTCACTTTTCCCACTATTGTAACTTCAGTCACTAAATGCAGGGTTATAAGTCAAGGACTATCTGAATAATTCAAAATATAGTATATCAAATACTGGGTGGAAGGGGACAAAAAATATCCTCCTTTTGTCTCTGTTGGTAACTATTCAGAAGAAAATAACAGACACTGCTGAAAGACAGTGTTAGTAGTATCACGGATCCAAGTAATATCTCAGTATGCAGTGACTGGATACTAGTGATCACAGGAATTACCACCTGAAAGCAAAGATAAAGTAGAGTAGAGTAGAGTAGAGTAGAGTAGAGTAGAGTAGAGTAGAGTAGAGTAGAGTAGAGTAGAGTAGAGTAAATTAGAATAGAACAGAACAGAATAGGACCTTGAAGGTTTTTTAGTCCAGCCCACTGTTCAAGCAGGAGAACTATACTATTCTTGTACTATTCTTATGTTGTATACAAAGATATTGTTTGCATCCTATTATTAAAAAAGTAATGTTGTTGTACATCCTTATTGCTACATTCTAATTTGACACATTCTAATTAAATATCAGACAGATGAAGATACTAATGATGGGTCTGTGTTGCACAGGTGCTAATAGCTTTTATTTTCCTTGTTATTCCATTCAGGTAGTCCTCAGCTTACAACTGTAATGGATCCCGGATTTTCTGTCATTAGTCACGAAGGTCATAAGCTGAGTAACCCAAGCAACCAGACCTGATCTTATGACCTCTTTTGCAGTGATCATTAAGTTAATCCATGGTTATTAAGTGAATATGATGGCTGTTAAGTGAACACAGCGGCATCACGTGACATATCAGGACTTTTTTCCCCTTCACTAAACCGGCCATGGGCATAGGCATTGCCAGTGTGTGATGCATCTGGACCAACAGCTGGGAGTTTGACAGCCCTGGTCTATTGTAACTTCCAACAGTTGCTAGGTGACCAGTCATTAAGCAAGGACTATTTGTAGTTTATTTGGAACTTATTTTAACTCTTAATGCATATCTAAAGCTAGACTGAAGTGGAACATACAATGAGCACTTTTATCCATTTATGCAAGGGTAGGGAGTTTGGCTTTTTCACCACCCCTATGAAAGGGCATCAACCATATGAAAACTCTATTTTGAAGACACAACAGAGACTATGTAAATTCATCCACAATCCAGGCAGTTTTACCAGCACTATGCTATTGCACTATTACTCATGCGTCTTACTTACTTGATTTTTGGCCATATCAAGCGATCAAACTCACTGGAAAAAGCTGTTATGCTCAGACGGTTCAGCGGCATAAGGAAACAAGGCTGCCAAAAAATATGGTGGCTAGATAACAATTAAAGCCAATATCAGCCAGAGCATTAAACAATTAAACAACTGAAAGAAGACATACAAGAATGGAAAATGTGAAGAGAGATGGTCCACAGAACTGCCAGAATCTGACAAAATTAAACACCATCTTTCTTTTGCTGTACTACACTAATCCCTTCTCTAATCTTGTCACAGAAACAAAGGGTAAAAACAAAACAAGGTAATTCAGAAAACTAAGGTAGGCCGTGTATCAGAAAGTCAGTTGTTACTGAGGACATTATCTATTCCCTTAGAACACATGTTCCACATATCACTTTGTGTAGAATTCTATAAAACAGTATCTTTTATAATGAGTACCTTCAACTAACAATTACTGAATTTTCTTGGAACTGTAACTAAGATTGTGTAAATGAAAGTTTCAGAACCTCATATTTGAGACAAAACAATGGATTTGTGGGTATTCTGACTTATGAACAGAGACCACTTTCATTTGTATGAGAACAGGAAGCCTGGCTATTCCTATAAAATAACAAAAGTATAATTTGGTTTTCCTGCATGGACACAACATCCAATCTTGCCAGCGAAATAACAAAAGCACTGTAGAAAAAAAATACACTTTACAAAGATTAAAGGCAGCAAAAGCAAGGAAGCTGGCATTCTGACAATTTAAGCACTTGTGCAAATATGTTTCAGCTAATCTTCTAAGGATAAAATTGGCTTCCCACCGAAAGCAAACCTGTATCAGAGCTTACGTATACAAAAACATTTTTGCTCAATGAATTTTGCAGCCTACTTTATACAAAAGATATGTTAAAAATTCTGAAGAAATTAGCGTTTTCTTCCTACATCATTAAAAAAGATTTAACAGCCATTTATATTGTTGGGTCTGGGTCTGGGTACCAATAGGCAGGACAGCAAAATACTAAAGAATAAACTTCAAGTCAACAAAATATTTAATGATATGGACTAAAGTTCTGAAATGACCTATTCTGTGAATTCAACAATTCAGCAACACTGACAGTGATATTTGCAGTGAAAAAATGATTTCAGGATAACATTGTGAAGAGCAACAAAACAAGAACAGGTTTACATTGTGCAAGCATTAAGAATCTGCCAATGCATATCCAGTTTCATCAGAAATGTATTTTCTGAACTGAAACCTATCCAGTTTACAATGCCATAAGGAAAATAGATAAAATATAGATTATGCCATAAATAAGAATTATTCATGCAAGATAATGATTTTGCTGCAAATAATTTTGTAGCCACTAAAGACTCCATGTGAAGGCTTACTGTACCATGAAAACACATCCAGATATTGTAGTGATTGCTACATGCTACAAAAACATGTTGATGCAAATTGATACAATGGCAACTATTTCTATGAAATTTGTCTTATCATTACAGGAAAATACATTAGTGCCAACAACAAAGAACAAATTAGGAACCTCAAATACCAGGCATAAACAAAAAAGAGGTATTTATACCACTATGGAATTTTAATAAGATTCTACAAAATATATCTATTTATATAATAGTACAATATTTACTTACTCACTGGGTTCATATACTAAATCAAAAAATTATATGATTTTTAACAAACCATAATGTAATATCCTGGATGCTAAGCATTATAGCTTAGTGATATGTGTGAATCTGGTCATTAAAACAACAGTACACACATCTAATGCAATGGAGCAAAACATCAGTTTCTACTTAAAAATAATTCTGTCAAGTATAAAATATATAGTGCACCTAACAAAAACATAAACATAAAGTATTTGTTTATTAGTACAAGTGAGTGCAAGTCAACTCCAAGGAAACTATAAAAGTAAAAAAATATTTTGAAAAAGCAAAGCATTTCATTGCCTACAAAAAACAAAAAAGCAGAAGTTCCTATTTTGAATCTGACATGACTGAAATCAAATTAAACTGTAGAAATGACTGTACCTCACCAAGTTTTTTTTTTAAATGTATTTCTCATGGATCTTGACATATAGCTTTGGTTTTTTTTAGTAGCAAATACATATTACTGATATATGTTGAAGCCAGGGGTGGGATTCTACCAGTTCACACCTATTCGCTAGAACTGGTTGTTAACATTCTAAGCAGTTCAGAGAACCGGTTGTTAAAAGAAATTACTGGCCTAATCCTGTAAGGTAGGCAGGAAGGAAACATTCTGGTGTTGCTTACAGAAACTACCTCTCCATTAACCCTTATTACATTCTTGGCAGGACTAGACTTCCCGTCTCAGGAACTTCTCTGGAGTTTTTTTTCTCTCCTTTGCTGGTACTTTGCTTGTGTGGAGTGACCATTCAAAGTTACAATGGCACTGAAAAAAGTGACTTATGATCATTTTTCACACTTACAACTGTTGCAGCATCCCCACAGTCATGAGAGATGAGGTGAGATGTGTGCCTCGATGTGAGTCATATTGAGTTGGCCACACCCAGCCAATAACATGACCACCAAGCCATGTCCACCCAGTCACATGACTACTAAGCCAAGCCCACCACCTAAGCCATACCCCATGTTAAAAAATTTGAATTCCACCCCTGGTTGAAGCCATAGGGAAAATCTCTGAAACATCTCTTGGCATGGGTGACTATGAAAAAGCAGACTATTTGGAGGTGGGACATTTTGAAAAGTTCTCTAATCACTAAGTGTTTTTCATTTTTCAATATATTTAGGCTGCAAACTCTTATCAAAACTGAGTCATAACCCATTACATTTTGTCAATTACAGGGTCATATATATTGGAGTGATTGACACAGTCAGCACTGGCGCACAAAGTATTATTTTTATCTTAAAGTAGACATGTTCATTTGTTAAATATTCTTACAAAATCAAACTACACATTGGCACATTTACATGCATTTAAGGATACCACTATTGCTACCAAATACATGCACAAATATTCAGCATTTTTTCTGTAAAATTTATGAAATAGTAAAAGAACTCTCTTGAACCAGCTATCTATGGACTCTAACCAGCCAACTTAATGACCATTAATTGTTGTTGATCAAAAAGTTGCCAATTAAAGATAAGATCTACATCTATATGTTTTGCATAGCCAACAAATTCACTGTCCGCTTGACTATAAATGGACTAGCTGAATTTTTCTCCATTTGGCTCACTTATCTGCCCCCTCAAAAAAAAAGTGGGGGTGGCAGTGATCTTTAATATTTTATAAACTAATCCAAAGTTCAGAAATACCTTCCTGTCTGTTAGCACTGGGGTATATTTTTTGTTCACTTCTGTGCCACAGGGAACAGCAGCTAGAGAATAGCTAGCTTTCTTTATGAATTTTATGAAATAATAGTAAAATGGTATGTGTGGGTGTTTCCTAATAATTTATACTGAAGTAGTTTGAAAAGATTCAATTTCAGTCTGATTACCTTAGAGGATCTTAGTGAAACAGCTTACCTTATATTAGTCTGTCCTCCCAGTCATTCCTAGATCAATGTCAGTCATTGCCTAAAGCAATATGGCATATGACAAATACCACAGGAATTTTTTGGGCAATTTAAAAGAAAATAGGGGTGATCCATGAGGATCACAAAAGAAAGAAGCTGGAGAACTAGGACATATTGAATCTTCAAATTTAGTACTTGCAAGACAATAAGCAAAGGAAAGGAGTAATAATATTACTAATATTACTAATAGTAATAGTAATCCATCAAAATAAGCAAGGGAGCCCTTATAATATTTGCTGTTTTTTAAATACAGTTTAAAAGTAATTTTCTCTGTGCAAAGGCAGATAATAACCGAAAAACATTTTTCATTCTCTTTTATAATGCTTATGAAATAACTACTAATAAACAATGGTGATAATAATTTTAGGTATATTTATTTGTATCCCTCCTTTATTAGTTTTACAAATAATTCAAGGTGGCCAACATATCCAATACATCTTCCTCCTATTTTTTCCACAATAATCCTTGGGCAAGAGTGTCTGTGAGAAAAAATTCACAGTGTCTAGCTAACTAGTCTGGTGTCTTAGCCACTAGACCAAACTGGCTCACCAAACCTCATTTTTAATAATGAGAAAACTGATTTTAAGTTGGATTTATGTACTAATGACAAATGTGTGTTTGCTAAGATATATCAATTGTGTACCATTGAAAATGAATTTGGAGGATGAACATGGTAGAAGGGCAAGACATTTTGGCTATAATATAATGCTTAATCAATGGAAAATACGTAACTAAAGGACTGAAATTTACATTGAATTACAATTTGAAAGAGATTTTTTATAAGACAATGTACCACTGGAATTAAGCACCTGATAAATTGTCATGTTTAAGGGTGTATCAATCTATGTTGAAAATGCAAGCAATCTAAAGGCATTTTTTATTACCTCTGTGGACGTATAAAAAAGCTAAGACTTATTGGACTCAATGCTTTTTAACTCAGAGAATTATTAAACTGAATTTAAGCCATAGGCTTTTCTTTTACATTTGGTGAACAAACAGATTGAAAAAAAAAAATCACACAACTTTGTCTTTATATATGTCAATAGCAACAAGGCTCCAGGAAAGATTCATGGGTACCCACAAAGGAAAAATTGATGGTAAATTAATGGAGTTGGTAGAGATGGTGAAATTGACTGCTTTGATTAAAGAAAAGATTTTGTTTAGCTTATTTCTACTTGGAACCCACTTTTGGATTTTTTGCTTGAAACTCAAAAGAAATCAAATTTAATCTCAGTTTTTGATGACTAGATATGTTTATGAAGATAGAAGTACTGTTTGTTATGACTTATTCTAGTTCAAAGGGTTATTGATTCTGTGCTTAAAAAAATCAGAAGTTCCTTTTTTCTATAGTTTTCTAAAGTTTTCCACCCCTCTTGGTCCCTAATTTTGCAATTTCCCTTTCCCTTACCTCATTCTTTTTAATTCTTTCTTCTTTGCTTTTCTGTATTTTATACTTTTTTGAAATTTAATAAAGTGTTGGAAAAAATTAATAAACAGTGGTTACGGAAAACACATTAACTTGATCCAAATATGTACTTTTCTATTGTGCAGCTGTATTAGTATATTGCAGAAAAAAAATGCAGATTTGAAGCACCTCAAACCCAACAGATTCATTATGACACAATATTTTGTAGACTACAATCAACTTCATTAATTATGTGATTACTGTCCAAAACAAAGAAATGAATGCTGTCAGAATTAACAGCAAGATAGGATTTTGCTTTAGTAAATTATTCTACAAATGGCAAACAAAAGGAGAGAACAGTATAGCAGATTTGAAATTGTGTTCTATTCCCTGCTAAGCAGTGTCTTGTTGATTATCTCGAATGCCATATACAGAAAAGGAAATATCAAGTTATTTTAAGGCTTGGGTCTAATTTTAATTGCGCCTTGACTGCTTTGTGGTACTATTATTTTTCCTATACTTTTAGAACAAGATTGTTGACAAGTTCATAAACACCCAGAATACTATTAAAAATGTTTCCACATTATCGACTATATGGTTAGTATTAAAGAACTAGACTGATTGCCATTTTCCTCTGTTGTGAAGAATCCAGGCCTCTTTCTTCAAACATGAAGGAAATTCTTAAATCCGGATGCCCTTTTGCACTGGAAGCTGGTTGGGATCCTAGCAGGCTTGTTATCCATATTGAAATCAGTGTCCCACTTTGAATTTTGACTGTAATTCTTGGACTGGGAAATAGCAGCAAGAATTGGAATATGGTGGGACTATCCTCAGACACAGAGAGCATATCTCACACTTGAGTGCCTTAGAAGAACAGCAGATGAGAACAGTGTTGGGATCTGAGGTGAAAAATCTGCTGTGGCTCATGAAGGGTTGATGAAGTGGTAGGGAGTATGGGAATGTAAGTTCCTTGCTGTATAAGACAGGCAGTAATAATGATTCATGATAAGCAGAGAAAGGAATTGTGAGAAACTGAAAGCAAGCTATATTTGAAGGTGACAAGGTAGCTGGCTGAAGGCTGTCCCACCTCAGTATTCTCCCAAGACCAGATCATGAGATTCTCAATGGCTCTAGGTTTGGGCTCTTGCTTCTGAATGCCAGGTCAGTTTATAACAAATTTATCCTGATATATTATCGGGGATAAAACATTTAAGCTGGTTTCTTCCCCAGCTTGGTGAATAGGTAGGAGTTACAATTATGCTTGGGATGGTTCTGTTCCTCTACTAAGCATCTGATTCAGGAGCTAAAGCTGGGTTCTGGGGAACTATAGGTTTTGTTGCTGAAGTACACCCCGCATCATTCTTTGCTGCATTGCATCATTCCTGCCTCATCTTGCTAGATTCCATCGCCAGGTTAGTGGTGGAAACCTCTACATTGATATTTCGTTCTTGGGGATTTCAACTTGTCTCTTGCAGCAAGCTGAAAAGTTTATGGCCATTAGGGCCCTAACTCAAGTCACTGAACACTCAACATGTACAAGGGTTGCATGCAAGCTGTAGTTTTCGTCATAATGCAGTTGCAACCTGATCTTGTAGCAGAGCACATTACTGTCAGACATTATTATAGTCAGATCATGGCCCAGAGGCCCTTCAGATAGTTATTCCTTGCAACTGTTCCAATGAAAAAAATCTGAAAACCAGGCTTTTCCCCAAGGCCTTGGGTCATGGCAGATAGTAAACCACTTGTAAGGTGTTTTTTGTGTGTGAGAGTTTGAATGTTTCTTCTTCTTAATGTACATGATCATTTTCTTTGTTTTATTGATTCTTACTGGTTTTAATATTATATTATGCAAAAAGTCATTGTGGATTGGGATGGTTTTCTAAATTTGATAAAATAAAATAAATAAATGTGACTAGCACAAATTTTTTTCTCTGCATATAGAAAAAATATATTTTCTTTGAAATAAGGTAAATTTTATTTTAAAAATTACAAAATGTAAATCCAACAAATTTCAATTATTTTAATTTCTCAATTTAATGAGGCCTATCATCTTGACAAATGATAGAATAATTCACTTTAATTCACTCATTTAATAACGACCTGTGTTTCTGCATCAACCATTCCTTTCAAGTAGATGTCAGCAAGTTAAAATGAATACTAGACAAAAACTAAAGATATTCACTGCATCAAGAAAATGTGGTTAATGAAGCTTGAATCATTATCTCTTCCTAGTAACCATTCAGATGGTTTAGATGGCTTGTCAGGTTTATATGGAAAATGTAGGTGTATGAAATTCCTATTGAAACTGTGAATCTTATCATGAAACTGTTGTACAATTTTCATTGGTCATTGCAGCAAGTATCATCTCTGTTAGTTATTCCAGGAACAGTGTTGCCTCAAGGGCAGAAGTCTAGAAACCTTAACATAATTAAATCTAGCTAGATTTATGCAACTTAAGTAATGTTAACCTGTTTAAGCATTGGAATGAGGCTTAAAATAAGCACCATCTGTATTGGCAGAAAGCCTGTGAACATCATCAACCTTCTAGAAAATGCAAAAATTATATAAAGCATGTAACTGCTCTGTGGTGAGTTTAATTCTGTAACATATCCCTCTGTTAACCTTTACTCAGTTTCTGCATTAACTAGTAAGACGCCACAGGTGAATTTAGATTGTACACAAAAGATGGTTCTCTGTGCCATCTACCATTCTTCCAAAATCAAAATAATGGTCCTTGTGGGTCCATTATTTGACAGATTCCCCGCTTTAAAACTTGCCAATAAGTACTCTATTTGCTCTCTCTCGTACTTTTTATGTATTATTCCTGAACTGCTGCAATCTTGTTTTCTATATGCATTTCCTTAGTAATTGAGCTGTAGTTCTGCTTTAAAAAAAAAAAAGACTATAAGAAAATGTCTGTTGTTTACTAAAACAATCCCAGATTGCAGAACCGCTATTCCCTAACATAATGGTAACAATATGTTATGCTCACATGCTGCTACACTGAAGAATTATCTTGCTCGAGAGCTCTGACTGCTAATTTTTAAATATTATTATTAATTCTCCCAAATAAAAGTTGGAACATATGGTTTGTTGTTTTCATTAATGTTCTCATTTGCTAACAAATTTTAACAGCTAATTAAGAGCTGGCAAAAACGATAAGCTATCCCATGTTTTACATTTCAGTCTTTGAAAATAATATAAAACACAAATGGAGGTGTTTGGTTTCATGCCTTTCATTCTTTCCCAGGGCGGATTTCCTTGATAACAATGATCACATCATATAGTACAACAGAATTCTGGTTCGTGTCTCAGTGAGCATGGCAGAAAGCAAGAGAAAACAGAAAACATAAAGCACAGACTCTAGAGGAAAGAAGTTACTGATGTGAAAATGTTCGGCTGCGTCTCTTAGCGAGAGTGGAGTTTTAGAAACAAAGAAGAGAGACACCGCTTTGTACTTTGATGTCTCTCTTTGAAATTAACCATCTCTATATAGACCAACTCGCACTTCTGATTTAAAGAAAGAGGAGTTTACCATTAAAATATTCTTATTTTTGATAAAGGCTTAAAGAGAACTACATCATCTGGGAGAGCAGGTGGCAGCCATGGGATTCTTTTCATCTTATGCACCAATTATGACCATTGTTGGATTGGGAGGCCTTGCTCACAATCGTTTATGCTTTATGCCTAAAATGCAGTGAAACATAGTTTACCCAAGTTACACCACAGTGTGTGAGCTATACTGATTCCCAGTTGTAGTTCAAGGTATTATCACTCTGAAAATCCCACATGGCACAAGGCTAGATTATTTGTGGGATCATCTGAGAGTATACATATGCCATCCTTCAAAGTCAGATAGGGTGGGCACATTTCAGTGTTATCACCTGATAGGACCTTGGAGATCTGTCTTCTAAGTGGTTGCTTCAGTCCTTTCAACCTTTTCTCAGGCTCAGCCTTCTACCTGAGATCTGATACCTGGCTCTTCCCCCAAGCACTGGGCTACAATGGGGCTTGAATTGGGAGAATGTTGGCCTGGAGCTTGAGGGAGAAAGTTAATTTCGTTTTTGTGCTTGCTTTTATTGAGAGTTGTCTAGAATCATTATATGATGTGATAGGTAGATATATAACTTCAGTAAATAAATAATAAAAGCCTTTATTTGACTAAGGAAAAATATGGTATTTAGCCTATTTTGACTTCAACAATTGTTCATTATACTGGATGACAATGCTGGAGTAGCGTAGTGGACACTGCCCACCCCAAGATAGATGAGTATGGGCTGATTTAGGTAATCCAGAACCTGAACTAGACAAGGTCCAAACACAGAAACATGGCACAAATTAAGAAGAGCAAAGGCAGGCCATTTAACCCAAAGAAAGAAGCAGGATTCAGCTTTTAATGAAGCCAATAAACTAAAGACATGGCTTTTATCATTAGTTCTGTGTATCAAACAATGTTCAGATTTCCTCCCTGTGACTGTATGCTGTTACTTTTAGATGGCCTGAATCTTTTGAATAGAAATAGATTATAGTTAGATCTTCCTGAACTTGAAATTGCAGAAAGCTTTGAGTTTGCAACAAGCTTTGTGATATTTTAATGACAGATACACCAATATCCTGAGTTTGTTTGGGCAGCTTTACTAAAAGGAAGTTCACACCTTCCATCTCTTAGTGACTAGTTCCAGTTATTATTTCTGTTAGAACGTTTTCTGCAGGATTCAATCAGAATCTGCTTTCCTGTAACTTAAAGTTTATGCTTTGCAATAATAGAGAACAATTTTGATATCTCTTATATACTATTTTTGCTCCCTTTTAAATATATGTAAAGAACATACTTTGAATTATATTGGCCACTTCAGTTGTTTCTCTTTGTTGAACACAAAGTTTTCAACTTTTAGCACCTTTCCTATTATTGTAATTTGTCCTGCATGTCTTGTTTATCACTATGTCTGTGTTTACTACAATGCTTTTGTTCCAAAATCTAAGTAATTTATTTTACTACATTCAGTTTTAGTTTCCCTTAATATAAGAAATTCCAACATAATATGGTCAATTTCCCCCAGAGTTGTCATTATTTCTACTTAGTCCATTAAGTTTTTCTTACTGATTAACATCAATTCAATGATAGGACATTCTTTTATGTATTTTTCTGCCCTGAGGTAGAAAGTTAACAGTAAGACAGGTCAAAAAATTCCTGGAAGTACAATTCTTGGAAGAGTTTACCTCCATTTATATGTTGAGGACTATTAAGTAAGTACTATTTCACATACCATGACAAATCTGCGATTTTCATTTTGATATCATCATCTATATCTTCTCCTTAGATGGGTAGCTATTTAGTGGACACAAGAAACCATACAGCTTTTATTCCTTCTTTTGCTCATTTTAGCTCTCATGCTCTCAACAGTCTACCAAACTGCAAGTACTTCTGCTGCATTTTTGTGTTGAGGCAAATGTTTTCAAGATTTATTGGAGCTCCTTTTTTTTAATTCTTGTGTTTCTTTTAAAATATCCTTTTGCTATTCCAAATATCTCACAACTCAGTTATACCTATTCAATTGTATTGTTCTCCTCTAATGAAAGTTCAGACTCATTTTTATTAACCACGCTCTGAACATTAATTTTGTGAACTAATATCCTTGATTTTTCAGTAGGTAGTTTAATAATCTCTCTTAAAGCAATAATTATTGTTGCTAGTAACATTAATAAATCCCTCTGGTACGCTCTTCAAATAATGTCCTAAAGCTTGATATTTTTTCTTCATCAAATGTATCAAAACTTTAACATGTTCCTCTTTGTAAATCCAAGAATAGGAAAATCATCCAAAGAACTATCCAGATGCTTGATTTGTTGGTTGCTCCTTTTAATTATTAAAATGTTAGCCGTGTGTGTGTGTGTGTGTGTGTGTTTCAAATGAAGTATTTCATCCTTTTGTAGATCATTCTTGTAACCTGTCATTCAAGCCATGTACAAATCTATTTCAGTCCTATCCAACATACCTTGTTCTCCTTCCATAGTATCATTTCCATATAGTCCATCTATGATGGCAGACATTCTTAAAATAAACTTACGAATGCATTATTCACAAATATCCTTTAGTACATTTAGCTGAAATGGTAGTCCTTGGTTAACAATGTAATTCCCATTGCTAAGTGATATGGTTGTATGGTTGTATCTCTTAGCAATAGCAATCCTGGAAGTTTGTCAGGCCCAAGACTAACAATAACACAGTGAGATACAATCAAACCCAATTCTTTATTTGCTTATGTCTAACAGACAGAATGCATCCAAACTACAGTTACGACCTTCTAAATTAACCTACAGAAGTTGCAGAATATGGCTACCCTTCCCTCTCACATTCAGTTCAGGACTCTGCAGTCTCTTGTTTTGGACTCTTTGAAATGTGCTGCCTCCTCCCTGGGAAGCTGCAAAGAGATCCCTTCCATTTCTTCTACGGCTGCATATACCATCATACTTTTGCTATTGCTAATGGAATCCCACTTTCATTAAATGAGGACCCACCCCAATTCAAAGCCACTTTGGTCTCTCTGAGTCTTGATAAGGTAATGTGACTGACCCCTCTGCTTTGCTTTGAACCCTCTCCAGCTGCCTATCTCTTTGGTTGCCTACCAACATGTTGCCTTTGCCACCCAGCCCTGTCCACTACTGCCATGCCCACTGCACCACACACTATTGCTGTACTGTCTTGGGCCTTCTTTTATGCCACCATTTTTTGTGTTGGTGTAATTGAAGCTTCTATCACATTCTTCCCATCTGAAGTAACTTCCAATGGTCATTGAACAAATGGACATCAAGCAAGAACTGTCTGTAAATATTGTCTACATTGATAAAACATCAAGGAATAGGATTATCTTTTTTTAAAAAACAAAACATAAGTAGAATAGCATCAAACTCATTTCAGAAGTACCGAGGACTTCCATGTTGAAAGGATAAAGTGGTGACATCACTGTTGCCTGAGGGATACCCAGTTGAGGGGTTCTTTTCATGTTCCCGGCAGAAGCTGGAGCAAAGGATGGGAACTCACTCTCAGCATTAAGGTCTCAAACACAAATCTGCTGATTGTCAACCCAACATCCTAACCATGCAAACCACCATGCTCAGCCATAGGTAGAATAAAATCATATCTTAGCAACCATATTTGAATAGGTTCTTTCTGGCCTGAACTATTTGCCCTTGATTCAAAAGCTAATCATAATTTTAATATATCTGATTTTTCACTTTCAAATAAACTCACAGAAGCACATGAAACTTCCATATTATAATCTACAGTGATGTAAGTATTCCTTTCCTGCAAGTGTATTATGATGCTATTAGGTAACATCTGTTTATGGTAATATCTCATGTTAGCTCTTACTGAGTATGAAATCCATCTCAAAGGCTCAGTGGATGATGCTTCAAGTTCTAATCCTTTGAAGACACAACTTCAAAGCTTGCCTCTCTTGGCTGGGACAGAAATTCAGAAATGGATCATCAGCTCACAACACATTGAGATCTTACACTGTCCCCTTAATTTCTTTTCTTTAACTAAATGTAATAGTGAGGGAATGTGTATGAAGCTCAGTTACCAAATCTACTCAATCTATCTTTATTCCATTGTTCTTAAGCATTATTTCAGGATTACGCTTGATTGTGAGTCAAAATCAAAAAGCAGCAGAAAAAGTACTTATGACTCTAAAAATACAAGCAAAGGAATAATTGAGCTGTCCTGCTGTGCTATTATAACCCTTTGTCATGTTCTGCATAATGAAATGGCAGTCTAAACATTTGTACCAAGGCATATTTTAATTTGAGTAATTTTCTTTGATCTCAATAGGAATTACATTTAACATTTCAGTTTGGTTTTGTCCTGCTCACATTACAAAGATCTTGAATTCACATGAAGATGTTAATGTAGTGTTTAAATAAGATGTAGTTACATTTTTGGATTTATATTTAATGTAGCCAACATTATTATTTTAATTTGAATTTCTTCCACCCTTGTATTTTTCTGCTCTTACCAAAGTTAAATCACCCATTTGCAAAATATGAAGTCATGCTCCTGAGACAGATATCAGATAATTGTGTGGGCATGAATGTGCACACATGCTGATATACAATACACATACACATAGAGATAGTGGAAAGAGTTATTGCAAATACAATCAAAGATATGATTCATTGAAATCACAGAATAAACTGCAGTGATATATAATTTTATATGTAATTTAAACATAATCTCCCAAGTATTGCTTATAGTTACAATTTTAGATTAATAAGCATATAATCTCAGTAAATATGACATCCTTTTCATTTCATTTTGATAAAAATTGGGGGGGGGAGAAAAATATTGTTGTGTTGGAAAAAATATCTATCTGGTTCAATTCCAAGTGGTGAGAAAGACCCTGTAAACATGGAGGCTGATTGGAAAGATGGTTTAATAATGGGCAGGACCACATGGGTTTGACCACATGTTCAATTTATACCCTATAAAAATAAGAAGCCCAAAATTATAGTTATCTGTGTACTCTTCATTAAAAGACACACTATGAAAAAAGCTGAGGAGGATACAGTCATCCCAATAGTAAAAGCATATAATAGCTATAGCAATAGCACTTAGACTTATATACAACTTTATAGTGCTTTGTCCTCTCTAAGCGGTTTACAGAGTCAGCATATTGCCCCTAACAATCTGGGTCCTCATTTTACTCACCTCGGAAGGATGGAAGGCTGAGTCGACCTTGATATATATATAATGATATTGCATTATTTAACCCAAAAGGATCCTTATAATATAACAAAACTTGATGTGCATCCAAGTCACAGAACTGCAACACTTCAATGAAACAGAAACACAAATGGGGTTTTCCACTCATGTTCAGTGCACAAACTAAAGCAAAAGTGATCTCAGCATTACACACAAAGAATCACAGGATCATCCAGTTTTGCCTGAGGTGCCAAGAAGAAAAGGAGATGTGCAGATTGTGTTAACAGAGAGATTTTATAGAAAGTTCTGCTAAAGGAGGTACAAAACAAGAATTTAGAAAAATAACTAATCTCTGCAGTGCTCCATAATAGACATGTTAATAGGAAAACTTATTCTAGCTGTTTGTTTTTTTGCTTTTTCTCTCTTGAGTTACTGTCTCAGAAGCAGCCATTTTCAATTTCATAACTGAAGAGAACATTCTGACAAGGTCAAACTTTTAATGAATTCTTTTTTTAACCCATTGCATTGTAATTGGGGAGGGCCTCAGAGGGAAGAAGCTGCCTACAGATGAGTCTCCTGAACCTTTCATTGAAAATTTTCCCCCAACTCCCCATGGCCCAGGTGATCTTTTGGAGGGTCAGAGTAGCTACTCCCTAGAAAATCTCAGATTATAACTAATAGGTAAGAAAATTATAGCATTAGTTTGGCAAGATTCTGTCCATTAGGTTTAAGCAAATAAAAAAAGGAAGCCAAAGTTAGTCTTTTTTTCTTTCCAAGTGCAGTATCTTAATAACAGAAACTCAAAACTAACTCCTTAAAGAAGCTCTTTCTACAAAATGCCTCAGATCCAAGACCAACAGTTCATTTTCTTTTACTCTTAGGTTAAGACTGGATTACAATAAGTCTGGGTTTTCTGAAGAGATACTCTCTATAGCACATTCAAGTTTTAGCTAGACAAAAAGTAAAACCCAAATGATAGGACTAGGTTAGCCTATGTCACTTGGTACAATGTATGCAACCATGAGCCATCGCCGCCGTCGCCGCTGGGGCCGCTGAGACCATCATTGCCGCCGCTGGGGCCGCCGTTGGTGTTGAGGCCGGAGCTGGGACTGGATTCGGGGCCGGAGCCGTTGTTGCCGTGGGCTCTTTGGGCCTCTCGGGCGACGGGGGCGCTGTTAGGTCAGTCCTCAGCGTTTTCCTCCACTCGGGGACGGCGTAGGTCTGGCGAGGTGTCCGGCATTTCCCATCAGAATTGGAGGTGGAGGAGTGTGGCCGGGGCAGGGGCCGTTGCCGTGGACAGTGAGAGGGCCTGCGGCGAGGCCAGAAAACATGACCTGCAGTTGCTTCGACCTGGACTTGGGTCCCACTTGGTTCGGCCTTTGCCTGGTCGATGGCAGTCAGGGAAGATCCAGCCAAAGACACAATTGACATATTCCTCGAAACATCTGCGGGCCCTGAGATCTCAGAGTTGGCCCGCTTGCCTTTCTAAGGCCTTTCTCAAGGACGGATCTTGGGATCCGGAGAGATGGTGGGGTCGCCGGAAACGTGGGAGGGAGGGCTGTTTTAAATTTTTAATTAGATTCTTAAAGGGGTTAGGGTTGGCCGGGCGGGGGTTGGGGGACAACCCGCCTGGGGCTGGGACCGGGTCGTGGGTTGAGCGTTGCCGGGAGGGTTTGGGATCGGATGGGGCTGTATTGAGGATGGGGGGTTGTCCCAGGGAGGGTGATTTTAAAGCGATTAGTACGGTGAGCGGGAGAGGCAGATTTGGTGGTTATAGGGGGCCACATTCTGTTTTGGGAGCGCGCCCCCGCTATTTGTCGGCGGTGGCGCGCTCCGACCCCCTTGTTATGTCCCGTTCCCCGGGGGTGTGAGCAATCGGGCCCGGGGCCTTCGGCTGATGTTGTGTAACGCCAGGTCCGTTATTAATAAGGCCCCCCTCATTTATGATTTGATCTGTGAGGGGGGAGCGGACCTGGTGGGTATTACCGAGACCTGGCTGGGCCCAGAGGGGGGAGTTCCCCTTGTGGAGATGTGCCCAGCCGGGTTTTGGGTTTTTCATCGGCCGAGGGCCCAGGGGAGGGGTGGGGGTGTTGCGGTGGTTATTAAGGAGGATCTGTGTCCGAGGGAATCCACTGTTTCTCAGACGACCGGGTGTGAGTCTCTTTTCGTGAAGTTCGGTCCCAGGGTGCAGGTGGGCTTGCTGATCGCATACCTGGCTCCCTGCTATGAGGCATCGGCCCTGCTTGAGCTCCTCGAGGTTATAGCCGGTGTGGCGGTTGAGACCCCCAGGCTTATGGTCATGGGGGATTTCAACCTCCCTTCTGCCAGCGGTACCTCGGGGATTGCTCAGGAGTTCATGGCTTCCATGACAGCCATGGGCCTGACCCAGTTAATTCGGGACCCTACTCACGTGGGAGGTCACACCCTGGATTTAGTTTTTGTCTCTGATCAGTGGCAGAGTGGTCTGGGTGTAGGGGATATAGTTATAGAACCCCTATAACTATATGGACCATTCAGACCATTCGCTCCTGAAGCTCGACTTCCGTTCCGCACCCTCCGACCGCAGGGAGGCGGGGCCGCTTAAATGGTACCGCCCCAGGCGCCTGATGGACCCGGATAGGTTCCTGATGGAGCTTGGGCCATTTCCCGAAGCTCACACACACGACTCGGTTGAGGGCCTGGTTGCCACCTGGGATAGGGTGGCTGCTGGGGCCCTTGACCGGGTCGTGCCCTTGCGGCCTCTGACCCGGTGCCGATCCCAAATGGCTCCTTGGTTTTCTGAGGAGCTAAGGGAGATGAAGCGCCGGAAAAGACGCCTAGAGAGTAGTTGGAGAGCTAGCCGTTCTGAGTCTGACCGAACACTTCTACGATCTTATATTAAGACGTACTTAGTGGCGATAAGGGTGGCGAGGAGGACTTACCTCTCCACCCTTATTGCGTCCGCGGAAAACCGCCCAGCCGCCCTGTTTAGGGTGACCCGCTCCCTTTTAGAGATGGAAGCGCGGGAGGATCCCTTACAGGGACGGGCTGAGGAGTTTTCTAGGTTTCTGCAGGACAAAATCGCTCAGATTCGGGACGAGCTGGACTCCAACTGGGCATCTCTGGGCGGGGGGGTGGGGGTAGATATCGGTGAGGCCATTTGGGTTGAGTTCGACCCTGTTACTGTAGAAGACGTGGACAGGGTGCTGGGGGGACTGAATGCCACCACCTGTTTGTTGGACCCGTGCCCCTCCTGGCTGGTCTTGGCCACTCGGGAGGTGACACGAGGCTGGTTCCAGGGTATTATAAACGCTTCCTTGAGAGAGGGGCTTTTACCCGCCGCCTTGAAGGAGGCGGTGGTGCGGCCCCTCCTCAAGAAACCGTCCCTGGATCCAGCATTGTTATCAAATTACCGTCCTGTCTCCAACCTTCGCTTTGTTGCGAAGGTTGTAGAGAGTGTGGTGGCCCGTCAGCTCCCCCGGTTCCTGGATGAAGCGAGTTATCTTGACCCCCTCCAATCGGGCTTCAGGCCCGGCCACAGCACGGAGACGGCGTTGGTCGCGTTGGTTGATGATCTCTGGAGGGCTCGGGACAGAGGTTGTTCCTCTGTCCTGGTCCTGTTAGATCTCTCGGCGGCTTTTGATACTGTCGACCACAGTATCTTATTGCAGCGGTTGGAGGGGTTGGGGGTTGGAGGCACCGTGTTGCGGTGGTTCTCCTCCTTCCTCTCCGACCGCTCGCAATTTGTGTTGACGGGGGGGGCAGAGATCATCCCCAAGGCCCCTGCTTTGTGGGGTGCCTCAGGGGTCGGTGCTCTCGCCCCTGCTGTTCAACATTTATGTAAAGCCGCTGGGTGAGATCATCCGTGGCTTTGGGGTGGAGTTCCATCAGTACGCTGATGATACTCAGCTGTACATCTTCACCCCGGGCCACCCCAACGAAGCCGTCGAAGTGATGACCCGGTGCCTGGAGGCCGTGCGGGGTTGGATGGGTCGTAACAGGCTTCGTCTCAACCCGGCCAAAACCGAGTGGCTGTGGTTTCCTGCACCCAGATACAGCCAGCTTATTCCTTCGCTGGCCGTGGGGGGAGAGGTTTTGACCCCCGTGGAAAGGGCACGCAACTTGGGTGTCCTCCTGGATGTGCGGCTGTCTTTGGAAGAACATATTGCAGCCGTCACCAGGGGGGCTTTTTATCAGATTCGTCTGATTTACCAGTTGCGGCCCTTTCTGGATCTGGGCGCACTTCGCACAGTCACTTCTGCCCTCGTTATCTCCCGCTTGGATTATTGCAATGCTCTCTACATGGGGCTCCCCTTGAAGAGTCTCCGGAGGTTGCAGTTAGTTCAGAATGCAGCCGCGCGGGTGATCGTGGCCGCCCCTCGGGGCGCATACGTAACACCACTTCTCCGCAGGCTGCACTGGCTTCCTGTGGCCTTCCGGATTCGATTCAAGGTGGTACTGACGGTATTTAAAGTGCTCCATGGCTCGGGACCTGGGTACTTACGGGACCGCCTGCTGCCATCAACAACCTCCCGCCGCCCAGTACGCTCCCACAGGGTCGCCCTACTTGGGGTACCGCCACCTGATCGTTGTCGGCTGGCGGCCCCGAGGGTGCGTGCTTTCTCTGTGGGAGCGCCCTCCCTGTGGAATGATCTCCCCCCGGAAATACGAGCCATGACAGATATCCTCTCCTTCTGGCGCGCAGTTAAGACCCTATTTTTTAAACAGGCTGGCCTGGCCCAGTAAGGGTTTAAGGGGTTTTAAGTTAATAGGGTTTTTAAAATTTTAACTTCATTTTTAAACTTTCGGGATGCAGCCATATTTATGTTTAATTCGGTTTTAAACTCTATTTAATTTTTGTATTCTTGTATTTTATGTATTTATTAGGCTGTACACCGCCCCGAGTCCCTTTTCGGAGAGGGAGTGGTATAGAAATACGATCAATAAATAAATAAATAAATGAAGGAACAGAGCAACTATTCCTGGCTGTCTGTAATGCATTGAAAAGGCACCTCAAACCTGAGGCATCAAACCTGACATGTGAAAAGGAAAAGGGAATGGTCAATGGATGCGTGATGCCCTGTGATGCCAGGGCTCATGGTTTGGGAGGTCATTAAAACTCCAGTGTTTCTTGTTTCCTTCAGAGAAAGAGAGATGATAAAACAAAAAGTGGAAAGTTTGATTTCATATAGACAGTGAGTAGCAGAGACTTTGACTTTCATACAAACAATTTAATAAAGTTTAAGTTTCACTTAAACTTTGATAGAGGTGGTTTGGTATAGCACATGGCTGGCAAAGATTTGAATTTGAAGAACAAAATGGATTTGGAAGACATATCCAAATCATTGCTGCCCAGAGTCACTTATTGAAATGGATAGTTATAGAAACAAATACATAAATAAACAACCAAATAAATAAATATAGAATCAGGAGACATGTCAGGAAAAGGCACTGCTGCTCCAAGGCTTTTCCCATCATGTGCTATGTGTACAAACATTTTGTCCTTTGAATCTGGGACTCTACCCAGCTTTAATACGGAAAGCTAGCAGATACACCTCCATTGCAAATAAAGACCCAACTGATTCAGTTTCATGTGATTGTGAAAAAGCATAAGAAAAACAGTTCAAGGAGGACACCCATCAGGAAAATTGACAGATTCTTTTAACATGTCAACAATGCAGTTATTACAACAGAGGATGTTTTCATACTTCAAATTGAAAAAGATAATCTGAAGTTGCCCCAACATTCCTCAACCACTGTAGAAGCAATTGCTCACTCTGCTTCTACCACATTTTGCTGACGGTGTTCTAAAATCATACTGTTCACTGTGGAGTTTCTACAGATGGAAGCAATCATGTTTCAATGAAACTATTTCCAGGGAATACTTCAGTTTACAGACAAGACTAATTGAAGTTCAGTACACCTATCAGAAATCGCTGATATGTCTGCTGAATTCACAAAGAAACTCAAGAGGGATTTGTTTGAGATGTGGATCACCTTTACAAGTGATAAATGTAATAACAGTGTTTGGAGGAAACAATGTGTTTGCAAACTTAGAATAGTTACAAAAGATGATGCTGAGACTATTCTGAATGGCCAACCACCCATTTCAAATAATTGTATTCAGCACACAACAGAAATGGTAGATGCGAATAACAATGTTATTTTTATAATGATTTCCATTTCTATACTACTTGAAATGATAGCTAAAACACACTATTTACTGCTACTAATACAGAAAGCTGCTTTCTCACTGTAAGATCTGAAGCTGTATCTATTTCCAGACAACATATGACAAATCCAGATGTTTCTAGTCATGAAGTAATTATTTTTGTCATAGCGCAAACCTCCTACTGTGATTAAGAAATTTTCAAATGTGTTTGGCAAGATTTATATATACATGGCACATACACTGACCTATAAATATATTTTAATTACACCTTAAATATACTAAAAAGGAAAATAATAAGTAATTAGACTATTGTTTTTATTTAATTCGGTTAACAATTAATTATTAATAATATGGTGTACTATATCTACTGTAGAAGCAAAACTCATATAATCTTACTGGAACTGCATAGGAGACAATAATTATGTTTTTGTTGTGCATAATTAGTAAATTTAAACCAGGTAAAGTTAAAAAAAAATCTTCCTTTATAATAATATCTACACTTTAGGGTGGGAGGGGAGAGATTTTTCCATTGGAACAATTTTCCAGAATTTGTGCTACCATCTATTATAATAAATATTCAAATTTTTTTCTGCATTTTAGAATTTTGCTACTGTCTGGCTACAACCAATAAGAAAACTAACAATTCTTTCTTTTCAAAATGTTTGGATTATCAAAAGAACTTAATAAAGACCACCTAGGAACTAATATCAAGATCTGAGTTGTGATTTGCTGCATGATAAGAAGAATTTCTGTCTAAAAAGATTGCACGAGAAGCCCAACACATATAATACAAGCACAAACAGGTAGCCCTCAAGTTATAACAGCAACCGAAACAGGGACTGCCACAGCTAATCAATATGGTCATAAAATGTAACATCGTAGGATGACATCCGTTAGTGAAGGCAATCTCAGGCAGACCCATTCGCCATTGGAACCCCTAAATGTATGGATTGTTAAACAGGAAGAAGTGAGAATCCCAGGTAAAGAATATGGACATGTCATAAGGAAGTGCCACAGGGAAGACACTGGAGGCTGGGGGTGTGGGGGGGGGAGGTCTCATGCTGATGTATTGTGGTAAGCCAGGGAAGGCTAGAGTAGGTTGCGAATGGGTAGGACAGGTGGGATTTGCATGCAGGAGAAAAAGTGGGAGTGACTTACCAGAATATTTTCCCTGCTGGCTTCCCCACTGACTTTACTTGTGGGAAACCAGCAGAGAAGGTCATAAATGGTAATCAAGTGACCACGGTAGGCTTTGATGGTTGGTACTTTTGAGTATCAGTTGTATGTCTATTTTTTTCAGCACTGCTACAACTTTCAATGGTTGCTGAACGAATGAATGTAAACCAAAGACTATCTATGAAAAGCTATTTTTTTACATTTTCTCTAACATGAGACTCACACTAAAGTGTTATATATCCTCAACGAATGTTCCCTTATCTTCACAGAGAATCCTTCCATTTTTTTAATGCTAGTTGGATAACTACAGAATCAAAGGTAAATGAGATATTATGAATGATTGCGCCAACCCCCCTCTCACACACACATACACATCTTTCTCCCAACTAGATGTCTGGATAGGACTTGTCATGCTTTATCTTGATTCATTTATTCTAGACATATTTGCTGCAACTCTTCCAGTGTATAGATTTGCTTTTGTTCTCAGGTAAATCATACACTACAATGAAGGAGATTATCCAGGGATAAGTTTTCCCAACCAAGTTTATAAAATGATGTTTTTACTGAACTTCTGAGACTTATTCTCAATCAAGTTCATAAAATTATGTCTACTCTGAAGTTTCACCTCATGTATCTTGAACTATTTGGACCCTAACTTCACCACAATACAATGAAATTTATAATCCTTCTTGAATATACTGTATGTCTCACAACTTATTGCCCTTTTAAGTAAATAGGCCACTAGCACAAAAGTACAGAGACATGTTCAAAATTTGACAAATTAAGTCAAAGACCCAAGAGGGAGTGGGTACCAACTGTTGATCTGACATATTTTGATTACTTCAGCAATCTGAGAAATTCACAGAAACTTGTATAAGTGATGGAGAGTTCATTAATTTGCAAACATACCAAAAGTAGTCCAAATATTTTGAGAATTCCAAAAATATTGTCATTCAGAATACTTCTTCTCACAATGCAACTATACAGTGAGTTTTTCAATGAAAATCAGTGGCAAAGAAAAAGAAAAGTTGACATTTGGGTCATTGAAAAGAACTTAAGATAGTACAGTTTTAGACCAATTACTTGCAAATGTTATTTGATCTCTTGAAACTACTGATAAGTACGATATTATGGAAAGTATGCATGGACACATCAGAGTAAAATTGGCATAATTTTTCAAATGTTTATTCTAAAACACATCTTGAGTCCAAGATATGGCTTCTTGTTATTAGTATGCAATTTTTAGCACACATTTCACAGTAGCAAAATAGGTACTGCTGATTTACAATCAATTAATGAACCATATACAGTTACAACCTAATAGCCAGTAAAATCTACGTATACTGTACATGATTTATTCTTCATCCTTGAGATTAAGGCAGAACTAAGTAAGCAGAAGACTCATTCTCAGAACTGGCACATACTGTACATCTTTGTGACAAATTAAGATGCTCTAGTTGCTTTTCATTACTAGGATTTCATTTGTTTGATTGTTTGGGTTTAGAAGAAAAATAACTGCTCCCAGGGTAGTAAACACCGCATCAGAATCAGTCATTTATGATTGTAGTAGCCAAATAAACCATAACTGGTTTAATGAACCATTCTGTGTTTCATTATGTGTACTTGCACAGCATTGCTTAATCTCTGAGTAAGCATATGCTACATTACAGTTACTAATGTTTCATTTTGCTTTTTTCACCTCTTTAGAACAGTATACATTTTGGAAGTAAGGGGAAGAGACACATAAATAAGAAATTGTGCACAGCAACTACATAAAATAACTTCCTCTCTAGATAGTACTCAAGCTGAAATGTAAGGCCCCTAAAATATACAGCTCTTTGGAGAAGCACTAAAAATTATGGAAAGATTTGGGCTGCAATATCCATCAACTGCTCTGTTTTATGTGGAAAGAATTTAATCCAGTCTGTTTCTGCTTATCTGAGGAGAAAACACCTTTATATTCACAACCATCATTTTGAGTGTCTTTTAAATGTAAAGTCAGATTAGGACCATTATGTGCTGATGGGGAAAATCTAAAACTTTTTCCCCTTAAGGTTTTACTTTAAAGGAAATATACATCATTGGGGGTGGGGAAGATGTTTAAACATTTTCATGCAGATTAATACATTTGAGAAGGGGGCGAAAATATTTTCATAATGTTGCATGGATTTTTCTTTAAAAAGTAGTTGGGGAAAAAAACTAGCTTTATTCCACTTGGTGCAGAATAGTCTGTAATAGAGAACTATGTGTACAGCACACTTAGCAAATGTTAGACAAGACAATATTAATTCTACAGATAGCTCAATCTAGCTCTCATTCATTAATGAAATCAACCCCATTAAAACTCTTTTCTACTGGCAAATATAATTCTTAAAAGTCTTGTGAGATTATGAAGACATGACTGCTTTTGGTCACAAGACATATGGAAACACATAATGTAAAAATAGTATTTTACTCACCTATTTTTCTTCTGAAGGGCCACACTTTGTTTACAGATTCCAAGGATTCCAGAGGCCCATGGTAATGCTATTATGGGAATGGGGCAAAAATACCTAGCTTTTTTATTGCTAATTCCACTCCCCAGAAAATAGATACATTAAACTTATCAGAGATTCAATTATTCTATTTTACTGAATATTAAAATAGGAAAGACATGCTGCCCCAAAACATTATTTTCTGGACAAATTTCAATGGTGCGCTTAATTTGTTTGCTCCTGTTTAAAAGCACACCCCAAATTTATCTTATGTAAATAGTAATGCCCAATGCAACTTTTTTTTTTTTATCAAATGTCATTTGGAGATATTAACTGCCTACTTTGACTGAAGAGGTAACATATTTTTGTTTTTTGTTATCTCTTTTTTGAGAGCAGTGAAGTAAGTGCCTCATGAGCAAAGATATAGAGAGTTCCCAATTCAATTTCAAAAAGTGAATTGGAGTGAATGATGGTGCAAAGGTACCTCTCAGCTCCAAAGGAGCTCTTATGTAATTTCCCCCTCCCCAAATGGAACAGTTTTAAAGACCTGCAGGCAAGAATTATGTCTTTATCCTTGCATGCTCAAAAGTATTATTTTGGAATCAAAATCCAAAGCATCACACAGTTCTACTAATAACAAGTTTTACTTAGGATTTGTCCATTGTAATGATGTGATGTCGGTAAAGCTCTTTGAAAGATGAAAATAAAGAATATATGTGTGATTATCCTGTCAAATGGTTCTAGAATTTGTTAAATACATTTAAAAGAAATTATCTTGAAATAACATCCCCAAGAGGTGGTGGTAAGTGACATCACTGGATGATTATATTTCTTGAGATGGGTTGTTAAGGTAAATAAACTGAATTTCACTGAATGTATCGAACTTCTTATATTTCTCTTTTAGCTATCCTTATTTCACAAAAAGTGATGAGCAGTGCTTTCATGGGGAAATACTTGACCAATAATGGGATTCACATCTAAGATAAATCACAGATTTTAGAAATGATGTAGAACTACTTCAGCAGACAAACAATATGCAACTTTTCTTTATGGCAAAAGACATGAAGAAAATAGCATTTTTTCTCTAATGATCTGGAAGATATGTAAACTGTCATAAAATACCAGACCACAAATAGCTTTCAAAAGAAATGATTTTGTTGGGCACAATATAAGAATGAATAACCAAAATCATTAGAAACACAAAATACATTATCTCTTTTCTTTCTTGTACAATTTGATGGAAAGCGCAATATCACTTTCAAAGGAACTGTGCAGAAAATTATAAAATCTCATGGCAATAGTAAAGAAGGATCGAAAGGAGAAAATACTGCTAATCTTATGATTAGTCAGTAAACTACAGGAGGCATTTATGTTTTCCACAGATAGTGTGAAAATAAAAAGAACATTTCCAAATTTTACTGAAAATGTTAAGCCTTTTTTGTCAACAAACCTGTAGTTTTTCCTTCCTGTATTTAACAAATCATTGAACCAGATGGTCTTTCCAACAAATATTCAAAATCAGGTTGAAAATCATGTAAGTAATGAAATAGCCTGGCCTTTTCCCTCCATAACTGAAAAGTGATGTCAAGGTAAAATGGCATAGAACAGAACTGTAATGAAAGTATTAATAGGAGAAGGTCATTCCTCCATCCTTCTCTTGGAATGGCATGATAACCAGTGATGCTTACTACTTCAATTTTAACAAAGTACAAGTATTCCTTGTTTAGTTACCACAACTGAGACCATCACTAAGTGACACTGTGGAAAAATCATGTGACTATACTTTGAAAACATATGCTTCACATGAAAATATATTCCTCAAACTTGATTTCCCTCCTCCAACTAATCTACCATTTTTAACTAGTTATAAGAGGATCAATTAAGAACTAAGCAGCTGTAGCAGAAGTTCAATCAGTCAATCAGTCAGACCACACATATAACACTGTCAGATATTATTTTTCCATCTCCAGATCTAAATGTATATATGATTTGAGCAACTGAAGAGAATTAAGATCAAGCTACTCAGGAGAAGACCTTGATTTACCTTGATGGATATACCTAAATCTCTTCAATATTTGTTTTAAAAAAACAAAAATAAAATAAAGTACAGAAGGAAGAAAAAAAATATGCAGATATACCCATCCATTCTTATTTATTAGTTTCCAGTAATGCCACCCTAGTTTCTAATATATACTGCCTTCTCCTATATAAGGTTAGAAAGAGTGCTTAAATCTGATCAGAGGCTATACAGGATAGCAGTAGCAACAGCAAGAGCACTTAGACTTATATACTGCTTTACAGCCATCTCTAAGTGGTTTACAGAGTCAGCATATTGCCCCCAGTCTGGGTCCTTGTTTTACTGACCTTAGAAAGATGGAAGGCTGAGTCAACCTTGAGCCAGTCAGGATCGAATTCGTGGTAGTGAACTGAATTAAATTGCAACATTGCATTCTAACCATTGCACCACCACAGATGTAAAATACAGGCTGAAATTAAAGATCCTTAAATAGTTGGTACAGCCAAGTACCGGAATTTCCAACTTTTTAAGCTGAAGTCCTCAAAGGTGAATCCTCTGAGAAATTAAATACCTTGTTTCAGCTACAGCTGCCTAAGGACAAGTTTGAAGTTGTACAGGGCATAGAAGAAATGGGGAAATGAAATCCCATGAAGTTTAAAATACCATATCATTAGATCAAAAACAAGGAATCTACGCCCACAAGATGCTGCTGAAGAATACATTTCCAAGCATCCCTCACTAACTGTAATTGCTATGAGTTGTGGTTCCCAGCACTATTAGGTTTTCGATCACTGATCTAGACCAGTATTTTTCAACCTTGGCAACTTTAAAATGTGGAGACTTCAACTCCTGGAATTCCCCAGCCAGCATGTTGAAATTGCAATAAATTAAGTCATATGCAACTTTAGATGAGAGGTTGCAAAGCCTTTGGCCAGTTTCTCCAGTCCTGCTGTAGAGTTCTTTGACTTGAAGCCAATTCTATTTCTATCACCTTGGAAGAAATCTTACCGCCTTCCATGGGGTTTGCTCTCAGGTGCGTGCCTGATGGCAGGCTCTTATTTGAATGCTGATACACTAATCACACAACATTCCAACTTCCCTAGAAGAATGTGAGGAAATAAATATAACTGTCCATCAGATCTGCCCTCAGAGAATTGGCAATTAACACTTCATCTCGGAAGACATCTGCTATACTCTACATTGACTGAATGCCGGATTAGCCAAGCAATAATTATCCAGAGATAGACACATTTACAACATTTATCTACTGAAAACATTCCATACAATAAAACCCTTCCTGAGCCAGGTGGCCTTTAACTTTGTGCAAAACTTAAGTTAAATGTAGAAAATGAAGAGAATGCAATATTCATAGAAAAATAAAAAAACTCTGCTCCTTTTCCATGCTCCATAACTTTAAAAAAAAATTAATCGTCCCTTTACTACTTTATAAGTAACTTAAGGCGGCAAACATACCTTAATATTCCTTTCCCTTCCTATTTTCCCCAAAACAACTCTGTAAAGTTGGTTAGATTGAAAGAGTAGACTGGCCCAGTCATCCAACAGGCTTTCACACCTAAGGTGGGATTAATTATATTAAAATTATAGGACATCTTTTTAACACTTTTTGATTTTTTTAATATATTTTTTTGGAGGGGAGACTTTGTCCCTTACAACATACATAGCATACAGAATGCTCCCTGTGGAATAGTTTCATTTGTTAGTGTGTGACTGATCAAACATTATCCAGTGAGATGGATTTGCCCAACCCTTCAACCATCATTACACACCACATGGCACTGGTGGGATTCAAAAAATTTACTACCGGTTCTGTGGGCGTGGCTTGGTGGGAGTGGCAGGAGAAGGACACTGTAAAATCTCCAGTCAGAGATGGTATTTGCCGTTTCTCTGAACTACTCAAAAATGTTCACTACCGGTTTTCCAGAACTGGTCAGAACCTGCTGAATACCACCTCTGGCACTAACCCAGTTTGAAACAAAAACTGAGCTTTAATATACCTCTAAAAATGGTGCGATAGTGTGCCATTTTTTTTAAAATCCAAACAATGAAATCCATTGCAGAATTCTCTACAAATGCAGAGCATCATATGAGAATGCATCTCACCCATCTTGATAAGAACATAAAAAAGAGATGCTTATAGTGTCATCTGAAAGATTTAACTGCATGGTTTTGCTTTTCTATTTCCTTCCTGAATCATATGCAAAAAATGTTTAGATTTAATTAGGTACAGTATAGTCGGCATTTCTATACTCCAAAGTTTTATTTAGGTATGTTTCATTTTATCACATCAAAGGACAATTTGTATGATATAAAAAGTCAGTGAGAAGTGATAATTAAAATATTGGATTAGGATGAGGGAATACAGGGCATGGATTTTGGAATATAGACTGTCCTCAATTTATGTCCAGTCACTTAGCCACCAATAGACACCCCCCCAGGGGTACTTTTGCCCTGGTTCAACATTCCAATGGTCACCCTCACCCCACAGTCACATGACTGCTTTTGGCAACTAGCTTGCATTTATAGTCATTTACAGCATCCTGCAATCATGCGACCATTCTTTACAACATTTTTGCCAAAACCCACCTGGGATTTTGGTAAATTGTTCACTTAAAAGGTCATAAAATTAAGTTGGTCCATTTTAGAAGCCCTGATGGCACAATGGTTAGAATGCAATATTGCAGACTAACTCTGCCCAGTCTGAAGTTCGATCCTAGTGGGGCGCTCAAAGTTGACTCAGCCTTCCATCTTTCCGAGATTGGTAAAATGAGGACCCAGATTGTGGGGGGCAATATGCTGACTCTCTAAATCACATAGGGAAGGCTGTAAAGTACTGTGAAGCTGTAGATAAGTGCTATTTCTATTGCTATTGGTCACATCTGTTGATGGCTAATGGGAAAATTCCATTACAGTCACAAATAAAGGACAACCAGTATGTTTTCTCTGTCTCAGCCTTGTTTACTGCACAGCAGGATTCCTCCAAGGCATGACTCTCAATAAAGAAGTGGGAAACAAGGACAGTAACAATACAGTCATAATTCAACAATAAACCATATAACCATTTCTGAAGAAGGCATCCAAAGGTTAGTTGGTTTGTTTCATGTAGTTATGAGACCTCAGACCATGCATCTTCGATTACAATCATTTACAAAAAACATAATTTCCAAGTTTCCAGGAGAGATAACACCTGATTTGAGCTTTCTTCACCACCAATTACATCCTAGTATTTCACATTCCTGATAAGAGGATTTTGAGTCTCCTTCACCCATGAATTTTATCAGCATTACTGATATCCTGTTCATTTTCAATCTAAGACTTATCTATACAACAGTGATGGCTAACTTTTTCATCGTTGCGTGCTAAAAGTGTGCGTAAGCGCGCACGTACGCATGTGCCTGCACCCATAATGCAATGCACCCACAACTCCCCATGCCCCTGTGTGACCCCCTTGTATGCGCCCTGCCTCCCTGCACATCTCCCTCACACACCCCGCCCCCCGCCGTGCATGCATGGCAGATACCCAACAATCAGCTGGCTGGCGGGAAGTGCACGTGTATGTGCAGGGGACCTGAGCTGGGGTGACAGTTCGGGTGCCGGCAGAGATGGCTCTGTGTGCAACTTGCAGCATGCATGCCATAGGTTCGCCATCACGGATCTAACATACATATGATCAAGCATAAAATACAGGTAGTCCTCAACTTACAACCACAATAGGGACTTTGTCATTAGTCATTAAGCAGTAACGTTGTTAAGTGTCATTAAGCAAAACACCATCAAGCAATACATCATGTGACAGCAACTTGCAACCTTCCCTGTGGGCTTCCCTATTGAGTTTGCTCATTGGAAGCCAACTGAAAAGGTCACAAATAGTATTATGTGATCATGAATTGCTGCAACCATTATAAATATGCGATGGATGTTAAGCACCCGTATCATGATCACTTTATCATAGGAACATTGCAACGATTGTAGTTGCGTGAGGATCAGTCATAAGTCACTTTTTTCAGCAATGTCACAGCTTCAAACAGTTGCTAAACAAATGGTCATAAATCAACATACAGAAAGATTTCTGTTGTCCTTATTACAGACGAAGGCATGGTGCACTATACTAGCCTGCAATACCCATAGAGGCAGAAAAAAGCGGGGTTTGTGTTGGTGAAAATATTAACAAGCAGCTTAGGTTTTCTCTCACAGATGGAGCTTTCACTAAAGGGCAGAAGCCAGGGTGTGAGCATCAGTGAATCAATCACAGATTGCTAATGCACACCACTAGCAAAGCATTAAACATCTCAAGGAAGGCAAAACATGTGTAAAAGTAAAGGTTACACTTCAGAGAGAGTGATAAAGAGAGAGAGCCCCCATCCTGCAAAACTCAAGCTATACAGAAAGTGGCACTACTTAGTCATTTGATTTCCTCCCCTCCCTGCTGATGCATTCTAGAGTAGGCATTTTCAAGCTTTTCATGCTGGGAAAGTTAGTGACTTTTTTTAAAAAAAAAAAAAGATCCTGGAATCCCTAATCAAGAGGGTTGGAATAGAAAATGGTAGTAAATTGGCTATCTATGAGTAAACTCCTCACCCCCATAGCTATACATGGATTCTCACCAAGCCTCACATTTTGAAAAACCATGTCTGGGAGGAAAGGCAGTTCTGAAGCTGCTTGGTCCCAACAATTACTGGCAACTACTCATTATGCAATGAAAGAGATGGAAGTTAAAATAGAACAAGTAAGTTCTATCTATCCCAATATCTCTGGTCTGTAATTATACAACTATAATATAAATCTCTTTGAAATATTCATTGTTCCAAAATTTCTATTAGGATTCTTTTAGATTAAGAAGCTTTTATTAGGAATCTTTTATTCCTAATCTAACTTAGATTACAAGTTCCTTTGCTGAGGGATCTATTTGAAATTCTCCTTGCATGATGCCACAAATAGAGCATCTGCAGCTCCAAATAAGTGTGAAATAAATATCTACCCGCTATCCAATAAGAATTTTATTTTAGCACTTCCCAGTGACAAGGTAAAAATATTTAAACAGTCATGAAATATGTGTTTCCTTAAAATGTCATCTCTAGCACAATATAGGCAATATTAATTGTGTTTGTAACAGTCTGAAAACTTTGATTATTTGAATAAATCTGACAACTTTCTACAAATTTGACCAACCCTGTGTCACATTTTCTTCACATGTTCCTGTGAAATCCTTAAAACCTGGAGAGCCACAAAGCAAATTATATGATGGCAATCTGGTTTATTTCCTATTGCAACAGAATCAAACAATTTAGACTGAAATAATAAAATATTAAAGAAGGAGGCAAACTGCATTGAGGTTGGAATTTATCTCTTAATTTTTTTCATACATTTACCTTTTTTGTACTATAAACAAAGGTTAAAAAACTGCAAAAAATCACATTCCATCGATGCATCCATTTCAACAATTCCTTTCTTCTATTTAACTGGGGTATGAGTAAAATGTTTAAAAGGCATCAAAGACCTTTATAACTACTTATATGAACAATGACAAAGCAATACAGAATTTCACACTATATTTGAAAAAAAAACAGACTTTGTTCTAGGTCTTAAATAATACACATGTTTTATAACTTTATTATTAGAATCTTTGTTGCTCAAAGACTGTAGTGTTTAAGGCAGCCAGGCTAGAAACTGGAAGACTGTGAATTCTAATTCTGTTTTAGGCATAAATGCCAACCAGGTTTATTCTGCCACTCACTCTTAGCCCTAAAAAGAAGGCAAATTACTTTAATAAATTTTACCATGAAAACTGCAAGGACTAGGTCAGGTGTAATGACGAGTCATGATTGACAGGAAGGCAGGCAGACAGACTGGCAGACAGACACATACATGCACATCTTTTATTATAATTGTATGTAGAAATACTGATACTATTGGCTTTTCAGAAGTACAGTTTTGCATTCATGTTAATATATTAATGAAGAGAAGGACAAATAACTTGGAAATGCTGGCTCCTATCATCTCACTTCAAACAGTGTATGTAAAGGAAGGAGGCCTTTTCATATTTTACTCCCCTAGTCATTGCTGTTTATAGAGGACAGCACTCTTCTCCATTTCAAGTCCGTTGAGCCAGCGCTGTCTGAAGAAGTGTCCATGGCCACACAGCCAGCATGGATGTCACAGAACGCTATTTCTTTCCCACCAAAGTGGTGTACCTATTTTTCTACTCACATTTGCATGTTTTCAAACTGCTAGGTGGGCAGGAGCTAGGCAAAGATGGGCGCTCACCCAATTGGGTGACATTTAGATCTTGAACCTTGGCTGCCATCTTCCCAGCTAACAAGCCCAGTGTTTTAAGCACTGAGCCACTGCATACCCAAAAAGTATCTGCAGGCCACAAGTAATTCCTGAGATCATCTTAGAAAATAAAGCTTGTGGGTAATTATTTTGGAATATGTCAGCCTCTCAGAACCAGGATTAAGGCATGTCCTGAGGATCCACATAAGTTAATTTTACCTACACTTTCTATTTTTGCCTCTCTTTTTTTGAAGACTGGAGCATTACAGGTTGTGTGCTTTGCTGAGGTATGTCCTTTGCCTAGGCTCTTCAGTATTTTGATTAATGACTTGAATGAAGAGGTAGAGGACATACTTATCAAATCTGGAGACAGTACATAAATCATTCGGATAGCTAATACTTTGAAAGATAGAAATAAAATTCAAAATTATCTTGATAGATTACACAAAGGAGTTGAAAGTAACTGATTGAAATTTAACAGAGTCAAATGCTAATTTCTCCACTAAGGGTACAAGAATATATTGCATTATTGTAGAATGGAGGATAGCTATTGAAAATAGTGATTCTGAAACATGCTACAGAGTATGAGCTAACAATATGAAATGCAAAAAGATGAGTGCAGCTTTAGGTTGCATCAACAAAATCCAATTTCCATCACAATGAGTACTGTAATTGTTACATTCTTCTTTGGTGAAACCCATTTCTCTGGGCTCTCACTTCTGGGCATCCCACTTTAAGTTTCAGTATAGGATAAAGATGATCAAAGGATTAAAAACTAAAACAAAAATTGAAGATAATTAGTGTATTTAGCCTTCAGAAAAAAAGATTACTTTGTCTTTATACAAATAACAAGTTTCCATTCCAATAGTGCGCAACTACATTTGTCAAATAAGCTATTTGCAGACCATGAGTTTAAGATATACAAATTTGAAATATATTTCAATATTTATAATTTATTATTTCTTTATAGCTTGTGGTTACCATGGAAGAAGACTCATGAAAAATGAAGAAATTATCAGATACCAATTAGAGTTAACACATTTAATGATATATACAACAAAATTTGTCTGAAATGCTTGATGGATTTTACTGTGAAGACTTGTCCTCAAGGCAAAAATGAAAAAAAAAAGAAAAGATTGCTTCTTAAATAGTACATTACATCTCAGATAAAGTCCCTTCATGCTGCCATTAAGTGCTTCAGGCTAGAATTAAAACAGAATCTAAGAATGTATTTAGAAATGTTCGATTCATAATATTTAGGGGATAAAGATACAGAAGGAGAAATAATATTCACCCAAAGAGCAGAGCAAGGATTTTATCTGTAGTTATTCATTTATTCCAACGTACATATCATATTTACCCCCAAACATGAAATACACTTACTGTTTAAACTTTGAGAGCATTTGCCATAATATGTCCTAAGAACTAGGACTGCTTTTGCTTAAAGGTATTCCCACAGACACAAAAAGGATAAAGATTGTGTGATATATACTGATACAATATACTGTATATTTGAGATATACACAGAGACATTTGATCCGTATTTCACACACCATATGTATAGGTATATTTACAGGTATATGTAACTACATGTATGATCTCTACTCCAGAGGTAGTCTTGTGTGCTCATAACCTTAAAGGAGCAGATAGACTATACTTAGAATCAGTGGTGGTATTCAAAACCTTTTACTACAGGTTCTGTGGGCGTGGCTTGGTGGGCGTGGCCATGTGACTGGGTGGGCGTGGCTTTTCTTTTTTGCAGTCCCCACCCATTTTTGGGGAGCTTCTTAGCCACAGAGGAGCCTCGGGGGGGGGGGGTTGTTTCCCAAAGGCTCTTCTGGGGCTCAGGAAGAAAAAAAACAGCAGGGGAGGGGCATGCAGACTCCTCCAAGCTCCGTTTTGGGAGCTTCCTAGGCTCAGAGAAGCCTCTGGGGGTCATTTTTGCTCCCCTAAAGCTCTTCTGAGGCTCAGGAAGGAAAAAAACAGAGCATGGGAGGGACATGCAGCATTCTTCCAAGCTCCGTTTTGGGAGCTTCCTAGCCTCAGAGAAGCCTTTGCGGGGGGGGGGGGGGGGGTTGCTCCCCTAAGGCTCCTCTGGGAAGGCAAAAAATGGAGGGGAGGGCTGATCCGTTGCGAACTGGCTGAATACCACCACTGCTTAGAATGCTAAATAGTTTTTTGAACAAAAAATCTTGAAAAGGATTATTATTATCCTGGAAAGGATAACATAGAAGGCAACCAAATAATCAGAAGCTGAAACAACTTCCTACAAGAAAAAAAAAAGGAAATATTGTGCTTTGGGATGTTTCATTTAGAAAAAAAAATGACAAGATGAAATAAAATTGTAGATATGTATATGTTTATATACAGACAGATAGGCAGGCAGGCAGATAGATGCATGCATACATGCTGTGTAGAAACTGAACAGGAAGGGTATTTTTTTCCCCTTTCCCTTTCATATACCGTAATATATAACTTTGGGCATTGGATTAAGCTGAACAGTAGGAGATTCGGAAGAGATGAAAGGAAATATTTTTCACACTGCATTACTTAATATTATGTAATTTGCTATTACAAGGTATACTGATACTCACCAACTGAGATGGCTTTAAAAGACCAGTTCACAAAAACTAAGACTCTGATTGGTGTAGGCTAGGCAATATGATTTTCAATACAAATATCTAGTGAATAGCTAGATGCCATTGATGCCATATTCAAGAGCAATCTGACTGGCCACTGAAAGAACAGAAAAGCTGGGTCTCTAAAATGCCTAAAATACTGTTTAATAAAAGAGTGTGTGTGTGTGTGTGTGTGTGAGATACCATGGCAGGTTCCATATGGAACTAATTTGCCTAGATCCTTCTTGCTCAATTAAAATGGTATAATTTTTCGTTGACGTATAACACCATTTTAACTACGTATGTCTAGATTTCAGGCAACAAATACGCATCACACAACTCATTCTATCCCGCTGAGTCTTATCCCCACACATTAATAATAATAAATGGGAAACACTTGTATAATTTTTGAATATTATAATAATCTCTGATACTGTAAAGCTCCTCTTACATCTAAAAGAAAATGGGATTTTTCTAATTTTCTTGTTACATGCTTTCCTTGCAAAAAGAAAAGATTTATTTATTTAGTATATAGCAATGGTACATAAGCCTGGAGAAACAATATTAATACAAATTCATTTTTTCACCCCCCAAAAAAATGAATTTGTATTAATATTGTCCATTCAGTGAGTCCATTCAGTGTACTCACAACCTATCCAGAAGTGCACCATAAGGGGTGAACTAATGCCACACACAGAATGGTTAACAGCGTTCTGCAGTGCCGTCAAAGACTTTTTCCCTCCACCAATGTTGGCTCGCGTTTGGGCATCGCATTTGGGCAGCTCCAGCACAAAGTGGCATTATTTTCCCACTGAAGTGGTACCTATTAATCTACTTGCACGTAGCATGTTTTCTGCTAGGGAGGCGGAAGCTGAGCACAAGTGATGGGAGTTCACCCCTTCACATGATGGTAGGAGTCCCTACACCTTCTGCAATATTTTTAAGCCACTGAGCCACCATACCTCTTGGGAGGAAGATAAAATAAACCTCTTTCCTTTACACTACTGAACACACTCATGGCACTAAGGCTTGGTCATTAAATAAAAACGCCAGCAAAAATAAACCAAGATCTACTTTCTCTGCAACCAAACCTTAATATAGGAAACTAGAGCCAAAACATGAATCCTCTTTTATTTTATTTTTTTAAATAGAGGTAGAAAAATAAATGTTTAATAAATATAACATAGGCAAGCTCCGAAAGTAAGATATCTAAATTCTAAAAACTGCACAGCCAACTATGGAAATGCTATTACAATGGAAATGCCTGTAACAAGTTTTCTAAAAGTTTGTTATCTTGGATAAACAATAATACAAATTTAGCAGTATGGTAATCAAAAGCAGTCAGAAAAAAAGAAAGGCAGGAATAAAAAAACCTAAAGAGCTTGTATCAGTGTGAGCATAATAGACACCTGCATCTTCACCTGACAGAAGGCAGCTTGACCCTTAGATGCACTGGGTATCTGCACAGCTTACCTGGCTTCAATCTCTTTTTCTGGCCCTGGCAACCCTGGTCTTCAAACTAAGAATTCTGTCTCCTCTCTTAGGGGCATCCATATTGGAACAACCAGTAATTAACCAAGGTCCACGCATATGGACTACATATCTATAGTTGGTCTTTTTTTCTGTAGTTATCCTGCAGACTCAGTTTAGCACTGGAATACATCCGCAAGCCTTAACAGATTTTTGCAGAGTGGTAATTTTATGAAATCATGCTTTGCACATAAGCATATTCTTACTATTCTCTCCGTGTAAAGGTTGAGACTATTTGTAGCTCACTCTTACACTCTGGGGCCATGACAAAGTGCATAGAATTTCTACAAATCACCATTTGTCACCCATAGAAGTTTCTGCATGATTTACCATTCTCATTACATTATCCAGTATCTGTAAATAGTGTAGCTCCATACTCATATCCACATATGCTTTCAGATTATAATGAGATCACATTTTGGCTCCCTGGGATGCAAGGTTTACATACTTCAAGGTCCTCCCTTGCACCATACCTGCTACCACTCACCAAGTAAGCCTTCCTACCAATCCAATCTCTTTAACATGTTTTGTCTGTGAGACTTTAATTGAGCCTTAGCATAGAAACAGATATTTGCTATGTAAAACTTAAAAGTCTGTGATTTACTATTAAGTCATGACTAAGAAGTTGGACACTAACTGGCACCAAAATGACACAACTGAATATAATCTCTGGCAACATCCAGTCCAAAACATTTTTATGGATATGTATGACATGTAGCCTTATTAATCAGATTAATTAGGGGACAGGAATATGAAAGGAAACTGGATTTATTCCAGCATCCAGTTAACTGGTAAATTTGTTAGAAGGGTATGAATTCCTGAATCTTCTACCTCAGTATTCCTCAACCTAAACAACTTTAAGATGTGAGGACTTCAATTCCCAGAATTTCCCAACAAGCAAAGCTGAGAAACACTGCTCTAATTAGTGTTGATGTAGTAAATAAAGCTACCTGTTTTCCTGCCAAACAATGAATTTGCAGATGTTCTGGATTATACTATTCTGTAAACTACCAACCCATCCCAAATTTTCAGAGGTTTATTACTATTTGTTAGTCTGGTATTACATTTAAATTACTACGGGAAATGACATTGAATTTTCTATCTCATCAGTTTTAAAACTATTAAAAAATTAGGGAAACTAGTAGAATTATAGCTTAAGCTTTAAAGGTTCAAGATAATTAAATTGCATTCTTGTGCACATTTAGAATTCAAAGTATTGATTGCTTAACAAGTGATATGAAAGGATGACCTGTATTTTAAAGTCTGAACTAACCATTAGAAGCCGAACGAGTATATTGTTTTATATATATCAGAAACACATATTTTTCTTTTTCAGTTGGGTTTATGTGAAGATAAACACTGAAACTATCAAACCAATCTGAAATCAAATACTATATTCTTTAAAAAATGCAAACCAGGGAAGGCAAACTACAAAATGTAAGAATTAGATTTTTGAGGAGCAAAATTCTTGCAAGAGGAATATACCTTTTTCAATCAAAAGACAAAGTACACAGTGAAATTGCCACAACCAGTTGTTTTTTAATGGGTCTCCTTTTCCTTTTTCTCTACATTGGGGGTGGGTGGGAATTCACTATGTGATCAATAATTTTTGTTGTGTGTCTGAAGGAATTTCTGTTGTACTACATAGTAGAATCTGTACCATGCAGAATTTAAATGAGACTCGGATCTTCAAAACAGGATTCTCTCTCTTGATTTGGAGAAATGGTAAATATTTCTATATTATTTCCAGAAACTACATCAGTGGACTACCAATAGCTTGTTTTCCTATCTCTGAGTAACCTGATTATATCTTTTCAAGTCGTCTGTGTGTGTCTGTGTCTGTGTATCTACCAAAATAATGTATTTAAAGTATTGTGTTTACATGGTTAAGACAATATAGGAATCAATATATAGACTTGATTAATCTCCAATCTTTAAAAACAAATATTGAAGATTTGTTTAAATAGAAATTTTTATATATTGTTAGTCCATAGACTGGATTGGATAGATTCATTCAATGAGTGTTTCAACTAGGGTAAAAAGGGGCACCTATCCTTATGATCAACTTTTAGGTTCAACGTTCTATAACAGATAAGAATGGACTTTTTAAATTAAAATATAATTTCAATTAAGGTCTCGGATATAATTGTTATAATTAATATTTATTGATTTAATTTTGACTTCCTCGCCATGTTTCATGAGTGCTTTTATCATTTAGATATTTCCCACAATTCTGTTATTATGGGGGAGACTTCAGTGAGAGATTGGATCCTAAACTGGATAGCAATAATCCCACTTATAAAAAAACAATCATGAGTGAAAATGGAACATATATGCATCCTATAAGAAGGAATATAACATATGCATGAGACTAATTTGAAAAATAACTTCAGATGGCTACATATCCTACTACCAACCTATGTAGGGAGTTTCAATGGACTGAGTATAATGTAATGATACTTTATCACAATGAACTTAAATTGTTTTAACATGCTTACTTTAGAGGTGTTGGGAAAATGGTGAAAGACTGGCTGGATCAGAGCAAGCTTGGTGTTGGTTTGTCCTTCACAACAAAAAGGCATTTTGCATAAATCAGCATATACCATACTAGTCTAGGATTTCAGATATGCCCTTATACATATGTTCTAAATATATTTTCCATTCCTTCCGTTCCATGCATGTTTTGTTTTGGATCACAGACTAATCTGTGATATTCTAAAACTAGATCAGGGTAAAAAAGAATTTTGAAAAGTTATGGAATTTTGATTTATGAGGGGAACTCTTCCACACCTGTTGGAAAGTTGTTAAAGAAAAGGAAGTAAAGAAAGCATTTTTTTATCCTGACAGCTTCTGAAGCCCATTTCTTTAATATCTATAGTCAGCTGTTAAAAGGAAAGTGTTTCTTGCCTACACATCCTGATCATCTGGGCTCCATCCAGCAAGCGAGAATTGTCTGGTCCTTGCAAAATTGTCAGATTGCCACAGAAAGTGACAAACTGGGATTTAGAGAAGAACATTATACTTCCTCTGAAGAGATCTCATACATTCATGTAAAAAAAGATGATGGGAACACCATAGCCAAAGAAATGTGGCTCCCCTTCTTCATTGTGTAGAAATTTTTTCATGCCAATATTAATGATGGTTTATATCCAACTCTCTCACATATTGAATAACCTTCTATTCCTTAGAAGAAAAGAATTCACTCATGAAAGCTTATTTTCTGTGTAAGCTCACTTTTAGTCATATTAGACCTAATCTAGAAAATATACAGTATTTATCAGATCAATTTTATTCAACCATTAAACTACATAAGACACTTTTTTAAAAAAACTTACTTATGAACTATTATTAATTTAATTTTCAAAACTTATGAACTATATTAGACTTCTAATATTTTATATTTAATATGCCAAATTTATAAGCAGTTTCTTTCAGTCTTATTTCTAAAGGTTGCATTACAGTTTAAATGTACAATTTTAAAATAAATTTAAATCCCAAATCCTCTTTTGTTTTGCATGCCAACCCATTAAAAGTCTTACTACTTACTACTGAAGATAGTGTTAAAACAAAACAATTCTCAAAATACACTGAAATACAGTTGAAAATAAGGACTGTAATAAAGAGCATTTTTGATGCACATGCTCATGGACAGCATTTCAGGTTTTCATTTTGTTTCATTTTGATTTTTTACAATCTAGTAATAATAAAATGAGCATAAGGATAGTTTCAGTTCATTACTTTTTTGATGATAGTTTTTACATTTGCAATCCACACTGCATTCTTTTGAAATATTTTGTTAGACCATTAAGTGATGAATATAATTATCTATTATTGCCTTACACTGACACCTGGTGGAGGATTGCAACCTATTTATTCAATGGCACTAGAGTGAAATTTACAAGCAACTTAAAATACTTTAAAGGCCAAATGAAAACAACCTTATGCAATTTAAAGTACTACTCTTTCTCCCTTAGAAACTAATAATTTCAAACAAGATTTATATAACCAATTAACTGTTCCATGCTGTATACATTTCTATGTGACAAACACAAGTGGAATTCCATTTCCAATGTACAACCTTTAATATTCCATTAGCAAGTGATATATTTCACTGTAAGCTTCCATAGCATTTCATTCCAAAAATAAAATATTCTGAATTAACTTTCCTCCTTAGGATGCAAGATTCATGTCTTTCTTTATATAAGGAAAAACTATAATAAATTTATACATGTTCACAGCAACAACTTTTTACTAAATTTGTATGATTTAACAAAGCTATACTACATGTTTATACACTATTTCTGTGCAAATAAGATCTGATCTTTACTCAAAAGAGTTGGCAGTTTCACATTACAATTGTTTTTGTAATTGAAAAATGCCAAACCACCATTCTTGAAAAGTTGCATCTGTAATAGAATAGTCTGATTTATTACATGAGTTCTGAATCTTTTTCTGTTTCCGCCATATGTCCCAGAAGTAATGAAAATAAAAGTGGGCTATCATCCAAAATTCTAACACATTTCCATTCTGTTCATACATATGTAATGATAGAAAATCATTATTCACAATAAATTATTGTTTCACTCTGAAGACACTAGTAAAAGATTAAATCCGAAAATAAGAATTTCACAAGTTCTACCCACACAATCAAATGTTCTTCTACTCTGACATTCATGTTTGTTGCAATAATGGTCCAAAGTTTTCTTTTGTTGAGTTTTTTTAAAAGATTACTTTAATTTTCCAATAATCTTCCAGAAGCACCTTGTTGATCTGCTCTCTCCCATTCCAAATCTGGTTTAAACATGACTTTAGTACACAATTTAAATTTTGAAATTAATGAACTTAATAATATAGTTGAAGATCACTAAGTTAATTTTCCATATTCCAAAAACCACTTCTACAAAATCAAAGTCCCACAATAGTGGAGTTTGAGAAGTAGCAATTTTAGCACTCCAAAGAGGAAAAGGAAAATTCTGTTAAGAGTAATAAAAGTTACTGTCAAAAGCTCTGGGTCACCATTGGTTTCTTTGGCATGAGAAGTCATGCCTTATTTGTAACTTTTTAATAAAAAAATTCAAACAGGAAAAAGATAAAATTGTTAATAGAAAAATCCTACGATAAATGAAGACTTAGTTGTAAATCTGCAAATGGCAGATACTCCTTTCTAAGGCATTAACTTCCACAACATATTACTTTACTGTGGAAAAAGCATGGTTAGACTAGTGTTTAAGTTAACTTTGCAATCAGAGAACTTCCAACAATACCTACCTGCTTATGACTTAAAAAAAAAGAAAAGAAACTAGCTATGCAGCTCTATAATTGGAGTAAGTATATACAAAAACATATTTCTAATGAGTGGCATTACACCTCTTTGGAAAAATATATTTCTATCAAAATTCCCAAACAATGTATTATTGTAATGGAATTAGCAGTCCTACTTTTTAGTTTTGACTCACCTTGCAAAGCTTTTGATAGCGTGGTGATGAAACTGCCATTCTCTGCAAGCGATGTAGCAACACCACAACTTTCTGCAGTGATGTTCTCACCACCGCCATCATTTTAAGTTTGCCACACTTCCGAAGGCACCTCAGAATTTGCATTATAAATGAAGAGCACCCAGCATTTTCTCTCGGTCGCTGGACAATGATTTGCCAGCTTTCTGAGCATGCTCGCTTCCAAAACAGCTTTTCCAAGGGACAGACTCAAAGGCATAGGTAATAAGCATCATGCTAGAAGTATTCCTTTTTCTAGAGAGCCAAATATATACAAAAAGCAAAGCCTGCCTGCATCCTCAAAGGCTGGGTTTGTTTAGCAGTTCCAGAAAGAGAGAAGTTGTTGATCAGAGAGAAAGAGACGCCTGCTTCGAAGTGGAGAACTACATACCAGCAAATGTTGATTAATTGACGAGGTAGAGCTGCAGAGATGAAGCACAATTCCTCCGGGAAGCCTGCTCTGACATCATCTAATAGTTCTCCTCTTGGATAGGCTTCATAGAAAAACAGGGAATGGCATTCCTTCTCTCACTCCGGAGGAAGATGCTGTCACCCTCACACTGAAAGCAGCTCTGCCAGAGCTGCGGAGTAAGTGAATCACACAGCCTGCTCTAAATCTTTTAAGAACAGAGGGATACCTGCCCTAATTATAGCAGCCATGCATTAAAAGATAATAAATCACATAGTGGCTGCTCTCCAAAAGCTAGATTATTGTCCACAAAAGGTAGATCTACAGGGGCAAAACCCTATCGTGTAAAAACTCTCCTAAGCTAATTTGCCTCGAGAGCTCCCAGAAGAAGAATGCTACATGCAGAAGTATTGAACGTAGAATAGTTCGGGTGAAACATACTAAAGCTTCTCCACTGAGCAAGATTCAGAAATATTTGGTTCTATTTTTAAAAAAAATGGTTTTATATATTTTATTACTCTACCTTCTTGTCTGCTCCGTGGTCAGGATCTTCACAGTTTTAAATCTTGGCAACAAACTCTGACAAGTAGTATCATTAAACCTCTGTTGCTGCGAGAGATAATGTGAGTTTAGCAGCAAGAACATGCTCCCATTGTGGCAAGTGCTATCACATGTTACATCATGTTTTTAAAAAGGCAGAGGATGTTGTAAGGTAGCTTAAACACCATCAATCTAAGTGTAATCAGGCCAGTACCCAAGAGAGTAATGCCTAGGAACCCTAATATGTTACCTTGACTTAAGAAAGATGAGATAGATCATCAAAACACACAGAACTTCAATAGGAATTTTGGCTTCTAACAATCAGGCAGCAAGTTTCATCTTATTTCATCTTTGTGCGTTAGACAGAACTGGATCACCAAAGCAAACAACTCATCTAGCCCAACATCTTGCTGAACATATCACCTACTTATTACCCATTCAAAATCAGTAAGCAAATATGTTCCATAGAGGACTATGATGAGCAAAACTGGCCTGTGTGATATTCAAGAAAGGGAGACTCATACCAGACAATATAAATTATGTGAGAATTCAACCATAAATAGAATTGATTATTATGTGCAAAGAACCTAATTTTAGTCAGTAATTCTGGAACCTCTATTATATTCGAAACAATTCCTAATAAGCCCATCTTACAAAGCCTGATTTGAAACAGCAGCAAAATTGCATGGCATAGTCTACTCTATAACATACAGTATTAACATGAAAAAAAGCTGAAACCAGAAGAGATAAGCAGGGATTACATGAACTTTTCAAGGGTCAGAAGCCACTCATGGTTCTTCCTATCTGCTGCTACCCTTCATATGTTTTGTGTGTTTGTGTCTGTGTGGTGTGTCTACTTTGTTGAATGTATGTTCCTTTCTTATTGGAAAATCATGAATAGAAGTAATTGGGAGAAACCCTAAATAATGACAATCTTTCAATGCTTCAAATATCAAATGGCTTAGATATTTAGAGGGGGAAACTATTTTATATTTAACATTGGTTTTTGCTTTTCTGAATTCCATGTGATAATTCCAACTGTGTGTTTTTTTTAAAAAAGCAATCAGTTTATGCATCTGGATGCTGAGTAGATTGATACTTCACTCTAGCAACTGCTCAAAAATTCAGGGAAGTTAAATGGTTCACCCAAGGCCAGCAACCAAAATTTAGGTGCATGGTTTTTTTGCATGTGATTAGAGTCTCCATATATTGATTGGCCGAGAGGTCAGAATACAAAAATCACAAACTATAAATATAGCCAGTTGTGGTTGCTTGACACTAATGATTTGATTGGATCCATTTCCACAGAAAGATGAGATTTATGCCTCCATCAGCTAGAACTTCAAAGATTCTTGCACATCTAACCAATTTATAGCCATTAGCAAAATCAATGAATGCTTTGATATACTACATTGAATATTTAGAACCCAGTTTCTTGATTCTATGTATATAGGTCTCAGTGTATGTTAGGGTATAAAAAATTAAATTTGTAATTTTCTCTAAGAATATAAAGCAATGTTATACTATACATTTAAAAATGTATGAATCATTTTTCTACAAAAGTATCCAAGCCAATAATAAAAACCTTATAATATCAGAAAATCATACAATTTAAAAACAACAAAATCATCGGACATCAGGAAAAAAACAACAAAGCAATCAATATGCAGCAAGCAACACCAAATGAATACAAGCAGATCAATTGTAAGTGTTACCAGTTAAAATATCGACATATTTGAAAAAGTCATTCCCAAAACAGAATATTGCAAGTAAAAAAAAAATTACTCCTGATAGTGACCTATGGTGAACTATGAAAAGGCCTGAAAAATAATTTGGTGGGTTTCTGTATACTATATCATGAACAAATAAAAATATATGTCAGTAATTAGAATCTGCTAGTTAGCCATTTCATGGAATGACTGGCCCATGAATTGCTTTTTTATTCTAAATCTAGAATTCTAGTCTTATTCAAATTAAAATCATGTATGTAAGAAGTAATATTTTCATGCATGCATACATAAATAGGTCTCTATAATGCTGTCCTTGCTTCCAACTACTTAGTGCATTAAAATTACTAAAATTTTCCAAGGTCTTGTAAACTTGATCTTGTTCGGAGCACAAAAAATGCCTGACAATAAAAATACATAAATCAGCTTGTTCGTGTTATCTATATATACTAAACTTAGAAAGTTAGAATACATTGTGTATTATTTTAAGAGTGTGATTCTGTTGTTCCCTACAAAGCAAAGATGCTGAAAGATAAAGTTATCGATTAGCTCATGTGGAAGGAAAAAGAATGGAGACAGATTGTATTGGTTAACAATTTGATATCAATTAATAGTAACATACCAAATACTGGGATATTCAAAATGGAGACACAGAATGATGGCTAGAATAAAAAAGGGAAAGAGAAAAACTGGCAAAGTCCAAAATAAAGCAAGTCCTTAACCATCCTTTATTCTAGTTGCTACTTTGAACACAATTTCATAATGAGCACTTTTAAAATTAAATTCTACATCTTGCCCTTTATTCTGACAGCATTCAAACTTAAAACTAAATTCCTTGAAGCCCTATGGAAGATGTCAGAACTGTTTGTTTCTATTCTCAATGAGATATTGTTAATGTGAACTAGAACTATAGATTACAAAAATAAGCTAATATTAAAAAGCAATATTCAATTGGCTTGCTTCCAAAACCATTAAAATCACTGTTTTTTTAACCAACCACATAGTTAAATAAGCTGTTGAAAGTAAACATCTTTTACAATCTTCTTATAGCCATGTTGGAAGCAAAGAGGGCTTGTAGGGGATTTTCAAACCTTAAGCTGTGCAGGTAACAATCAATAATGATTTACCATTGTATCCAATAAAGCCTCAATGTCGCCAGAACCAATTAAATTTCAAATGCAAATAAGTATTTTTACTTCCTCTTTCTCTTTCTTAAATTAATATACTAATATTGTTCTTATTTTCCATCAAATAACAAATATGATACTAAATGGTTCTTTCACTGACTCATGGACAGCTTTTAGATACTATGATTTCTTTTGTTAAATTGATAAATTTCTGATTTAGTCAATATTTAAATGTTTACAGTAATTTCCAATGCTTCCAACTACATAAATTAGTTAAACTTTTTGTTAGTTTTCTAATTTTGCATTATGTGTTTAAACTTCCTCATATTCATGCAGTATGGAATGCATGAATGTGAGGAAGTTTATTTCTTATTTCTCAATTTAGAGAAAATGCAGCCTTATTTTCTTCACTTAAAATTTCTTATCCTTTTCTGAGCTATCCGTAACAATGCTTACCTCCTAAAGGAATATTGTAAAGATAAATATACAAAGGTACTATGCAAGTATTGTCTTTCTGCGTGTCTTCCCACAGTATACTGTTTAAGATTATAGATTAAACAAGGGTGTCAGTAACATTGACTATTTTACTGACACACATATGGATTACAGTTGTAGTAGAGTTGTTGTTTTTTTTCAGAAATGATTAGCCAACCTAACACTTTTTTCCAGGCCTCTAATTAACTTAGAAAAAGAATTTGCTTCCTAAGCTTTCTTAGCATATGAATCTGCTTGCTTATACTTTGTCCAGGTAGTTTATTTGTTTTCTGATGCTATGAATCAATGTTCCTTACTGCATCACCAATCTCCTTAAAATAGAATGTTTTCTCTCTAACATGTGGCAAGAACATTTTTGACAATATACAGTAACTCCTTTACTAATTTTAGTTTAGTTCTGTTTTAATAATACATGAATATTTTACTTCATTCTGCCATCCTCAATAGTGGTGGGATACAAATTTTTTTTACCAGCGGTTCTGTGGGCGTGGCTTCGTGGATGTGGCAGGGAAATGATACTGTAAAATCTCCAGTCAAAGGTGGTATTTGTTGGTTCTCCGAACTACTCAAAATTTCTGCTACTGGATCTCCAGAACTGGTCAGAACCTGCTGAATACCACCTCTAATCCTCAGCATTGCTATATCCCAACCTCACCAGCTGTTTTAAAAAAATTATAATGCTATTATCATGCAATCCAAACAGCCATTTTGACACTATCACTTTTAAACAATTTCAGTAAGATCCAGTTTAAATTTATTTTGTGCATGCAACCAAAAATACAATTTCAATGCCATCTTTGGAATTATTAGTCATCATTTTTTTTCTTTGATAGATGGATAGAAACTTGGATTCAGCTGGGCACAGCTCCCTTATTCTAATTTCATCTAGGACACACAGATGAAAGCATTAGTCCCATCTCCTAGGTTGACCCCTAGCAAAGCAGTTACAATGGTTTGCTTTTAAGTTCTCTAAGCAGCTGGGTGGAAATAACCAGGAAATAACATCAGTGAAAGATTTTAAGCTTTCCCCTCAAATGTTATAATTGTGCTTTTTCTGTTTGCTAAGGACACTACAGTGCAGTAGCATCAAGAAAAGTCTATTCTCTGGAGAAAGGGACATACTGTATGCCACTTCGCCTTCCTGTCAAAAAGCAAAATATAACTAATAATCGCAAAGAGGCATGTGTGTTCATCCTTTCAATGCTTTGAACTGTCATTCAAAATACACGGATCCGGGACTTATGAAGTGTTCTTTCACAATACAAAGTTAAACAGGCTGAAAGATTTTACCATTTATATTTTCACCTTAATGAAGGTATAACCAACTAAAGTAGCCGTACCATAGGCAGTGGAACAAAAAATCTTCCTTGAAAAATGCACAACAAATTCTGAAGTTAAAAATCCCATCAATCAAGTACTTTTCTTAAGGACAGGATATAATGAGCAGTGTGATGCTTATTCTTTTACGTGTATAATTCATTATAAACACACTGGAGCCCCTTCAGACAAAATTATCTGATTACATACAGTTCATTGTATAATGCAAATAGATTGCTTAAACAACTAAAAATAATTCATATGAAATAAAAGACTAGATAGAGTGATAACTGACAGAAAATAACTCCATACCAGCTCAAACATCTCATTCATTCATACTTCAGAAGCATTCTAGACTAAAATTAAATGTCTCCATAACATAAAAAGAAAATGTGAAACATACACAATTAGTAACCCAATTCAGGAAAATAGCAATTCTTCTCCTATATAATTCTGATGTTTAATTTATATTGAAATGTTTCTTCTTCTTCTTATTATTATTATTATTATTACTATTATTATTATTATTAACACTTAGGAAAAATATAAAACAGACTTCAATGTTTAACAGAAACCTCCCTACCAACCAAATGCATGCCAATGATATAATGCATCAAGGAATAAATCTCACTCATTCACTCACTGACACATACATACACTCTTCTAATGTTTTTTGTCAGAAGAGAATAATTTGGTTATATATCTAGTCCAAAGCTCAAACCCATCTCAGATTGTATTTACTCAACAAGAGAGACTTCAAATGTACTCTCTGTTGGGTGATCTCAGTTACATTTAAATAGAGACTGTCTTTTATTCTTTGAGGTATGAACTCATTCATCTTCAACAGCAGTTAGTCAGGAATGCCTGGTAAATAGCTATATAATGTATATTGGTTCAAAATGTGCACAACTGAAGAAGGAACACAACAAACTAATAAAAATGACAGAAATGATATTTTTCAGGGATGATAGAATGTCAAGCTATCAAGCTTTACTTTGATTACATATTGATTGCATTGTCTCAATCAATCCCATTTTTAAGGAACTGTTGTTCACTGAGCTATTCGTATATTTTTGTATGCCCTTTTTTAAAAATATTAAAAACTCCTGAAGGAGCACCCCCTTTCCTCCACTTCTGATTCAGGCAATGTGAGAAGCATGCTTGAGAATTTTTACTAATGGAATTGCGGACCCTGACATCCATGATCAGCCAACTGAAAAAAAAATAGTATTCAAAGGGACAGTCCAAACCAACTGAGAAGGCTGTGCATTTAAATAGCCCTACAAAAGAGAAAGTATAATTGTAACAGAAGAGAGAAATTTATGTGAGCAACAACAACAATATAACTATTGTATGTGAAACCACCAGGAAGAACGGCCTCCAGAATGTTTCTAAAAAATGTCTTTTCCAAACAATAGACATTGTCTAAAAATTACCAATCGCGTATCTAACCCTATGCGCCATATCTTAGGCATAACCCCATGCAGGAATGTTTTCACAATGAGTTCTACACATTTACAGTATTACTCACAAGTTTTCACTAGCTAAAACCAAATGTAATTTTGCTGGCCATCAAAGGCCTGTTTTTTTCAATGTTTATAGGCATGACTATGAAATATGCATATGCACAGCTCCAGGAAAATTGTGCCTGCTTAAATTACATTACTCAACTAACAAAGCTTGAAAGCCAATATGGATTTCTCCAGACAGAACATACATTGATAGCAAGATGAATATGGTTATATCTTTGTCCTCAGCTTCCCAAATGCATCACTAAGCAATCATGAAACTCATCAGATAGAGTGACAGCTTTTTATAGAATTACAATAATTTGTCCTACTATTGCCAATACTTTATAGTGTTGAAATCACAATGAACTGTGATTAAAAGTTACCATATGTTGAGATACAGCCATTCATTTTCCAAACGATCTTCAAAATACATTTGTCCTTGAATTATTTTAAGGCTGCTTTAACATAAAAACCCATCTTGTAATTACTTTAACACAAAAGCCGTCTTGTAATTACTTTCAACATAAAAACATTCAGAACCAACATTGAGCACATTCTAAATTACTCATTCATCTAAGGCCATCTAGGAATGTGAAACTCAGATTTGCTCTGGCATTTGAATGAATTTCAGCAACTGTAATTTTAAACTTCACCCAGTTGGGGGTAAAAGGAAGCAATGAACTGAGTAATCTATAGAAGTTAATTGATAAAGAGGTAACTGCATTATAATTATTCATCTTCAAAATAAATAATTTGCTCAGAAACAAATATAAAAGAAACTGACTGAATAAAAATGAACCAGATGAAGCTATTCTTTTAGTTTTGTTAGTGTGGATTTACCCATACTTATTTATATAGAACAAGAAAAGTCATTATTTATTTTTTTCTTTCTCTTTCTTTTGCAAGCATGCCTCATCATTGGTCAATCTTCCCATAAAGCTGATGCAGAGCAAGGGTTTTTTTTTCCAACTGGAGTGAATAGCAATGTGTGTGAGAGACAGAGAAAAGCGCAAGACCCAAATCTGTTGAGAAAAAGTAAGACACCTCTGCACAGTTTCCTTCCTACTGCCAATCAAACATACTGCAACCATTCTTTCCTCATAAACAGATATAGGTAACTCATAGCAACACACTGGGCAAAAATTGTCTCTTATTTCCTTCTGATCAGACAAGAAGAAAAGCAGGACAAGTTGGTTGCTTAGGAAGTTGCCATTCAAGGAGATCTCAATTTATGATTGTTCTGGTAGATACGTGAGGCACTAACACTGGATTTGTTGCATGGCTAATCAAGACATATAAACCTTTTCTCCAATAGGCAAAAAAATTAGTGGGTGCTTCTCTGAAGGAACTATAAACTGCATTATCAATCCAATAATAAAATATTTGCTTTCTATTCATTTTCAGGAGACAGGTATTCAATTTCAACAAGTCACTTGCTTTTCTTTCAGCAGACATTTAATGACCACCTTTTAAATATTTATCCTATGCTGACAAGTTTTATCTTCTGCATTAATCTTATAGTTATCCTTTAGTAAGATTATTTAGCAGCCGAAAATGGATTTTACCATTTTAAGGTCTAGAAAAACATAGAAAATATTCTCACATATAGAATTAGTCATCCTCTTACCTCAGTCTGCTTCTTCAGTTCCCTTCCAGGACCACTTCCCGGAGTAGTAGGTTCCCGTTGCAATGCATCTGCAAGGACATTAACTGTAGCTTCTGCTTCTTGTATCCACTTGAGGAACTTTTCAAGGTCTCTGAGCAAGGCATGTACCGTCTTCAGGTCAGCTTCCAAACAATTCTGCCTACTGCAAGTTCTATAGAAGGGAAGGAGGGAAAAAATCAGTGATTACAGGAAAGTGAGAAGAAATTACCCTTTGGGTGACTCAGCACATTTGGCATGAATTTGTTATATGCTATGTACAGCTTTAGGAACTAGTGCTGTACTCTTTTTGTATGAAAACTTATGCTATAATTGTACTATATTTTATACTAAAATAATAACATGAAAATGTATGAAAACTACACAATTCCTCTCCTTGATGTGCACAAGGTACAAAACTGCAAGTATGAGGAAAAGAATGGCACACATCTGTTGGAGATTGTGAATGAGTAAATGGAAAAGCTTCTCACACAATGAATGCAAACAATTATTTGAACTTTATTTATTTTATTTTATTTATTGAATTTATATTGCCACCTATTCGCCCATGGCAACTCGAGGTGGCTTACAGGATGTAAAACCATATTTAAAATAAAAAACCAATAAAAATAACAAAAAGAATCAAACAAATTAATAAAGTACAATAGAACAAAACCTGGAAAAAAATAAATTAAAAAATCACCCCCCAACTCCCACCCTGCCCAAAGACAACAGATCACATGAGCCATTTGATGGGCTCCATCCCGCTCTGGGTTCCCCAGGCCCTCTGGCAGAACCAGATCTTCAGTGCCTTCTGAAAGAATATTAGAGAGGGGGCCATTTTAATCTCTGGGGAATGATGTTCCAGAGAGAGAGAGAGCCACCACGGAGAAGGCCTTTCTTCTGTGTCCCACCAGGTGTATCTCACTCAGGGATGGGACCCGCAGCATTCCCTGACTCCCATTCTAACGGGTCGGGTAGATGTAATTGGCAAGAGACATTCCCTCAGATAAACTTGCGTATACATTCAAATCACACAGTTGAAAAAAAGTGGCATTATAACAGTGGTGGCTAATCATTTTGGGGCTCTATAACCATTTTAACATAAGAAAGGCTAAATTACGTGAAAGAAAATGGTTTTCACTTGATTCTGAAAAGAATACAATATATGCTAGGGATATCAACTGCAGAAGCTATTTCATAACTGACATACCATCAATGAAAGATCCCTTTAGCAAAACCTCCTTCAATTCAAGTGAAATTAGGACCAAATTATTATTGCTTTAGATCAGGAAGTGGAAGTGACAGTCTTTTCTGTCTGACTGCTGGGGGGGGGGGGGGGGGGTGGTAGAAAAAACACAAATCCTGTATCTATTAAATGTCAATTTGGTAGACTATCATCTTTTAAAAGATGTTTTGGAAATAGATTCTGCTAAATCTATTTCCAAGTCACAGCAAAAATTCTACATATGTCACAAAACATATTTGGTCAGCTCCTCTTATCTCAATGGCAAGCTTATCTTAAATTAATAATATATGGTATTTAACCTCCCTCTTCCCTTTTCTTCAGCTCTGAACATAGTTGGGTGTATGGATCTAGGTACATATATTATGAGAGTAGTCTATTATACAAGAGATAGAATAAGGTACTAACTTATTACCTGCAGTGATTCACTTAACAACTGAAACAAGAAAGGTCGTAAAATGGGGCAAAATGCACTTAACAAATGTCTTACTTAACAACATAAATTTTGGGGTCAATTGTGGTTGTAAATCAAGGACTACCTGTTTGAGAGCAAGAAGACCAATCAGCTCCCTTTCTTGTTACAACTTTAAGAAATGTCAGGCTTCTTGATTTAATCATACATATCACGATAAGAAAGAAAACAGTCCCCAATTTAAATCATATATTGCTGCCCAGTAACATAATTTCTATTCTTCACATCTTAGAAATGTGGAGGTGAGTATATCTATGTATAATTTGGACATACATACCTGTGCTTCAGGTTAATCCATGAGGTATTCAAGTGATTCATAATTTCCTTCACATTTCTTGTGTCATCACCACTGTAATCTTGAAGAAGTTTACTTGACAGCTCATTAAATGAAATGATCCTGGCATCTCCTTTATCCAGATCTTGCATTAATATCTAAAAAGTAAATACACAGTAGTCAAAATCTCTAATCATTTAGTTGTTGTTTTTTATTAAAAATTTATGAAGTTGACTAAACCAGCAATGGTGGAATGGGTATCAAATTCCTAATGGTTTAATCCATAGGACTGAATACTTTGCACCTTTTTGCAACCAGGGAACAATATCTATATCATCATTTCTATTAAGTCAAGCAAAGCAAACTGTTGCAACAAATAGCCCGAATGAAAATTCAGGTCATACTCATTTTTCCCGTTGTAGAAATAGAACATTACATCTAGAAGTTGTTTTTCTGGAAATCCCATTCTTACATTTTAGTAAAGAAGAAGACAGAATTAGCAAGATTAACAATATGGAGGCTGAAATATCTGTCTTAAATTGAACATTTTCATTAGAATAAATGGACTGAAAGCAAAAATGGGAGAGCATACTGGGAAATGGATTATGAGCAAAACTCATTCAACAGATTTTATGAAGGAACAGCAGATAACAAAGGGAAAGATAACAAAAGTAGAAAGCAGGTTGAAGATTCAGCAACTGTATAATAGTGTTATTTAACCAATGCGCCAAGCTTTTTCTTGTGCTTTTTAGAAAAGCTGCAGAAAATGAGAGAAAGCAGAAAAACTGAAAGCAGAAAGACTGCATTAAATGGAGTTTGCAGCCTAGAGGCCATATAGAGAAATTGATACTCTGAGATCATTTCCTATGTTGAGACACAACCTATGCCAGGGGTGTCCAACTTGATTTCATTGAGGGCCGTATCAGGGTTGTGCTTCACCTGCGAGGAGTGGCCAGAGTGGAAGTGGCCAACTTGACATCACTCATGTGCTCAAATGCCATTTTTGCTAGTAGTTTGTTTTGCTAGCACTCTGCCAGTGAAAACAAAACTCATGAGGGCCGCCCGTAGCCCTCAAGAGTTCTGTTTTTGCTGGCAGAGGCACCATGGGGCAGTCCTTTGCTGTTTCCAGGACAGCCCCTCGGACCTGGTCTAAGCATCCCGTGGGCCGGACTTGACCCATAGGCCTCGAGTTTGACACCCCTGATCTATGCCAATTTATGCTTTTCTGGAGTTTCTCTAACTGCAGCTTTTCTGCACTATGACGTTGAGAGCATAGCACAGTTTTTTCCGTGTGTGTGTGTAAACATACATGCATGCAAGCAAGCATGTAGCAAGGGTAAATGCCCAAAGAAAAAACTATTGATAAGGGTACATGATTAAAAAATTTGGGAAACCACTGATCTAAAACAAAAGCCCTCAGCAGCATACGCACTCTGCAGAGACCTGGAATTTAATTTTTGAATCTTTTTACAGAGCATCTGCTAGCATCACTGAAATCACATTTTACAACTTTAGCAGGGGGGAAAAAACATTCTGACTCAAGTGGCTTGCTCAAGTGGCTTGTAACTTAAGATAGCAATGAGAAAGATAAAGGGGTTTCTTTAAAAAGGGATATATGAATAATCTTTAAATGCTTCTCATGATGCTTTTCTTTATTTTATAAGTATGAACAACTGATATTTTTCAGATATTTCCTTCCCAGTCTTAAAGTAACAGGGCACTAGTTTCCATATATAGGTATGGTCAACATACAAAGAAAGCTTATTTTATTACTTTTGAAACCATAACCTTATTTCTTATTTAGACTCTCAAAAATAAAACATAGAGATGTCAAATAAAAAGAGCATAAAGGCTGTTTAAATCATTTATTTTCTAAATATAGGGGAAATATGCTGGTAAATCATTATGTATTATGATATGTATAAGAATAAATACAATATAGGTTTATAACAAGAAAATATTATTTATTCTTGACTCCATTATTTTCCTTATAAGATTATTGACATACATTATGTTTCAATATTTATTTAAGGTTCAATTTTTCCATTAAAAAATCTAATACAATATTATAAATGCAACAATCAAACATTAACCTGGAATGATAAATACAGATAAATATTAGCAGAAACAAAACATTGTTGCTTTCCAAATATTTGGAGTCTATCAAAATAGTAAGGAAAATATGTTTACTTTATTAATTACCCAGATTTACCAGATTAAATATTCTGTATTCCAGTAGCTTTTTGGAAAGCAAATTTTATTTATTGATAAATCCGTAAGCTATTAAGAATGCAAAGTATTCCATTCATTGTTTTTTAAAAAATAAAAGATAAGTAATATGGATATACTGTATCTCTGATATGATGTCAAGATGATTGTTTATTCCTTGGAAACTATAAGAATGACAAATCCAGAAACAAAGCCAAAGAAAACTAGGTTTGCATTCTTGTATATAATTGCAGGTAACAATACAAAACTAGGAACTCAAGGCAGTGAATATACCTGGCCCAGAATCACCCAGCTAACTTTTGTGCCTAAGGTAGGATTAGAATTTGCACTCTCCTGATTTCTGGCCTGGTGGCTAAAAGAATGTTTCTGTTACAATTTATCACCAGTCTCTAAGAATCTATTTTGTAGATTCTGGGGTAGGCATTTATATTCCGATTCTTTTGAACCATAATTTTAGAATCACAAAAACCTCCAACGCGTTCCCTCTTGTATATTGGCAATATATTTATGGATTAAATATTCTATGTGCATTCATTTGTTAACAAACTAACATCATTTCAGGAATCTAGTATCATTAAGGGATTACTGAAAGGATACTGAAAGATAACTGGCTTTTTCTTTCTTTTTTCCTGAGAGGATAAAGGTTGTCAAACATATTCAGAAAAAAACCTGATGCTTTTGTTTGAGCCCAGCATATATATCTTGTAAGGGCCCAGAAAAATGGTTTAATTTGGTAACTAGATTAAGAGTGCTATATAAGACAATGGGTGCTTTATAAAAGATAAATCACTCTCCAGACAAATTAAAACTCTGGGAAAGCACAGAAGCAGAAGATTTCTAACTCTACCAAGATGGAGCAGGCAGTAGAGGAGAGACAGTACGAGATTAGGATTAAAAAAATGTTTAAGACTGAAGTAAACTCTGAGTCAATATCTTGAACTAAATCAATGACATTTCGCAACAAAGGGCCCACAAGAATAGGTAATGCCCCCATTCAAATATAGGCATAAGATTTTAGATAAAAAATTTAATGTCTCTGGATTAATCAGAAAGGAATCTGTTCTGTTTTAAACAGTAAAAAGCAATCTCCAAAGTTCCTGAGCTGCTAAAAGGGTGGTAAATATTGGTCTGTTCTTCCCATCAAGATTCTGAATTGAAATATATATATATATATATATATATATATATATATATATATATATATATATATGTGTGTGTAAGGTTTTTAAGCTGATAATTTTTAAATAATAAATAAGGGAGACTAGTATAGATCTGATAAGGAGAGAGCCAGTGGTGTAGAGGCAATTACAACTGCCTCACATGTAATACTTCCCTGGTTCGAATCCCAGTAAGGGTATGGCTAGCTGAAGAGAGCTAACTAGCTCGAAATAGATCTATACTAGTCTCCCTTATTTATTATTTAAAAATTATCAGCTTAAAAACCTTACACACATGTAAACAAAAGGCAACGAAACAAATAGCTTTCTGTCGGTATGGTCTCTGGTGATGAGCCGAAAGACAGAAAAGAAAGCAGTATGCTTTCTCCCTTAATTGGGGCTTAACAGGGTGTTGTAATACAAAGTATATACTTATTCCCCTGCCTGAGCTGATAAGGAGAGAGCCAGTGGTGTAGAGGCAATTACAACTGCCTCACATGTAATACTTCCCTGGTTCGAATCCCAGTAAGGGTATGGCTAGCTGAAGAGAGCTAACTAGCTCGAAATAGATCTATACTAGTCTCCCTTATTTATTATTTAAAAATTATCAGCTTAAAAACCTTACACACATGTAAACAAAAGGCAACGAAACAAATAGCTTTCTGTCGGTATGGTCTCTGGTGATGAGCCGAAAGACAGAAAAGAAAGCAGTATGCTTTCTCCCTTAATTGGGGCTTAACAGGGTGTTGTAATACAAAGTATATATATATATATATATATATATATATATATATATATATATATATATATATATATATATATATATATATATATATATATATATATATATAACACAAAGTATATATATATATAACACAAAGTATATATATATATATATATATATATATGTCAGGTAAGCACTGGCAAGCAGTAATGTATCTGTGGAAAATTCATTTTAATCCAATTAGAAGACAGGTGCACCACTCCTTAATTTAATCAGCAGAAGGTCATGGACACCACAATCATTCCCTCCCCTGCCCTCCCCAGCTCTAACTTGGCAGTTCCCCAAGTTTGGGCTGCTTTTTTTTTTTTAACTAAAAATGGAAAAGGATCTGGATGGTATCTAAGAAAAGCTCAAGATATGAAGTATAGAAATCCTAGTGCCTGGACTTTTTCGTAAAACTCTTCAATTTGCAGGTGTATCATAAGGAGCTTATCACATTATTCGTCTTAATGGAATTAACTGTATGACAGGAGTAAAATGTTAAACTGAATCTATGAACCACAGTTTTGCATTAGAAAGCATATTTGAACTCACTTTGTTTTCTGAAATTTGTTTGGTAAGCTTTTCTTTAGAAGACTGTAAGAGAGAATGTAGATGGATCTCATACTGTCCAATTAGCTTCTCCATTTCTTGCTTCTGGTCATCCCATTTCATGCTGTCAGTAAGCATGCATTTCAGCTGATGCTGACGTACTTCAACCCCATGCTGAGTACCATCCCACTGGTTCTTAACTTTTTCCACTGAAACAGACAGAAGATAAATCTAGTCCCATGAAAAGACACCGAAAACGTTGCATCATCTTCATTTTTCTACTATTAAAACTAACCTTTAAAAAAAAATCACTCAAATCAACATTGGATCCAAAATCCACTATTATAGATTCCCATAATCCTGGGGAAGGGGGATCAAATCTATAATACACACCCCAAAATATACAATATGCCTATCTTAATTTGACAATATTACATTGGTTGACAATGTTATATTGTTTAGATTAGTGCCAGTATCTTTGATACCAAACTATCTTAGCAAAGTATCTCTTATTCCATCTGCTTTTTTCTCATTCTTATTAACTTCCAATATAGGCATTCATTTTTATATTTTAAAAAATAGAAAATTAGACAAAAATTGTACATAAAAACTGGATATAACATTGTTTAATCTTGTGACTTGCCAACACTGTTCAAAACATATCATATAATAAATCTTTTTAAAAACTCACATCTCCAAGTTCCAGTTCACTAATCTTTAAAACCAATGAAATCCAAACATGTGAATATAAATAGCTAATGTCAAGCAACACCGTAAGCAAGATACCTTGCTATATTTTAAATACGGCAAATTTAAGACTTGTGGATTTCATCTCACAGAATTCCCCAGCCAGCATATTTGGATGAGGAATTCTGGGAAGTGAAGTCCACAAGACTTAAAAGTTGCCAAGTGTGGATCTTCATTGTCTGCTATAGATCTTCATTCTCATTTCTTCCTTTGCCTATCAGGAATAAGGAGTCCTTGGTACTCTCTGAATTTGCTTGTTTTCTTGCAGACCTTTCATTACCCAAATTAGGTAACATCATCAGTGCTAGTGGGACTGACACTAATGATGTTACCTAGTGAAATGTCTGCAAGAAAACAAGCAAACTCAGAGAGCACCAAGAACACTCAGATCAACCTGAGCTACACATATGCTCCTTTATTGATATCAGGATTAACCCTGCCTTCATCTCTCGGTGTTAGATCACCCCCAATTCCACCTAGGTTATTCCATTCTGTATCCATCGTTTTGTCAATAAATAATGTAATGATTATACATTTATTATATTATTTTTAGTTCCCATTTCTCTACTGTTCAGTCTACTGACAAAAATAACATACATTTCTCTGTGATTGCTGTCCTTAAGTCAGAACTTGATGTTTTGTTTTTCAGATTTTGAGCCAAAGTAAAAACTGAATCCAATTGGGGATGTCGATGTTCTAAATCCCCTTCTGTTATCTGTAACATAATGGAATAAAAATGTACTAGTAGTGACAGGAGTTTAAGAAAAACAAAGTTATTCAAACCAATGCTTCAAATATTAACAAAGACATGTGTCTTAATCACTTTGTAATTTGCATTAAAAAGCTCTGCATTATAATCTGTATTCAAAACAAATAATAGACAGACCAGTCAGAAATCATGATCTGATGTGTTGCGATTACAATTCCCAGAATTTCCAGGCAATAAGGTCATGATGTTGGGAATTTGGAATTTTATAGTAACCCACACCTGGAGCCTACCAATTTAAGAAAGTTGAAATAGGGGTTAACCACCTGTTAGATTTGCATAGTAAGTTTAGAGATTTTGCTCTCGCAAAGTGAGTAGAAATAAAGCTGTATAAAATTCATATTGATTCATAAAAGGCTGCACTTTCATACTTTCTTTCTAAGATTTCTAAGATTCCAAGATACATTATTTATGTTCCTCTGCTCCAAGGATTTTTGTTCTCAAGGTTGATCTCCAAGGATTTTTGTTCTCAATGTTGACTGTTTATTCAGAGTGTACTGTATTAATCAACAGGGATTTTATTACAGCAGAAGTTTTAATAAAATCCCTGTTGATTAAAACTCTCTGATTCTCCCCCCATCACCTGGGTAGTGGGGGATCTTTCTATGTCCCACCACCCAGTCCCAACTATCAAGTACTTATCCTTCATCCTTTCCCCCACCTCCCCCATCATAACTGATGAAGTTTCTTGGATGAGAAATGAAAAGTTTTGTTATTCTTCAAGGAAAAAACAGTCCAGTTGTCTTTGGAGAAAGTACTTATGATCTGAATGACTAAGAATCTCCACAGACATACACTTAGCTACTTAGTTACTTAGCGCTTGCTCGCGCACTCGTTTGCTCTCCCTCCCACCCACACACATGTACACACACACACAGGTATATAGATACACATATTCACACATGCATACTTTTTCCTCGGCAAATTGCTAAGAAAAAAATATCTATTTCTGACCCTGTGCCATTAAACCAAATACAAAGAAAAGGAGTCCCTGTGGATTTTCTCTGTAATTGTTGTTGTTGCTCATCTCCATTTTAAGGCCATGAAGAATACTTGATCTAAAAAAATGGCAGCTGAAAAGTTGAGATTTTTCTATTAAATTACATTAAATATATTTTCACAAGCAATTAATTTGTCAATGATACGTTATGCCCAGTTCTATCCTCAAGTTATTTGTTACTAATTGCATCCATATGCTACTAACATCAGTAGCAAAGAAAACGTCAGCATAGGTTTCTGTAACCATTTCCCCGTTAACTTCTGTTGGCAAATTGTAAATGCCAGCATAAAATATTCTCATTTCTCCCGAAATTCAATTGCAGCCTGCCTAGAGCTGGATCTTAATGATTAACAATTCTTGAGCAAGGCAATTAACCTATTTCAATTTGAATTTAACTATTTTAAGTTGAATAGATGGGATGCAACTATATGTAGATAATAGTAACATTTCAGTTGAAGGTTACTCCTAAGAGGCAAAATCCTACATGTTTCTCTGGGAAATTTTGATTCTATTGAACCTGAGGAAGTGGAGAAGACTCTTATAGCTGCTTCTGAGTGCAATTCAAAGAAATGTTTGTTGTCTTTAAAGTATTTCTTAGCTTGGGACCAAGTTACATGAGGGACCAGTTGTTTCTAACTGTCCAATTTGGTCCAGCAGGTTGACCATGCTAAGGGTCCCATTAGCCAAGGAATGTGGGGTAGGAGGTATGCCATCTCTGCCATAGGCCCTGACCTGTAGAACTTTCTGCCTCCAGAAAGTAGGATGGCCCCAACCCTGTTGGCCCTTTGTAAGGCCTTGAAAAGCTGGTTATGAAATTAGGCCTGAGGCCCCAAGTATGTCAAAAGTCAAGTAGTATCTCTCTGTCTCTGTCATTCTCTCACACACACACACAAACACACAAACACATCTTTGCGCTTGGTTTTAACTGATTTTATGATTATTTGCCACCCAGAGTCACTTCTCTGACTGAACAAACAAACGAACAAATGAATAAAATACATACGTAAAAGTGAATTTGTTCCAGCAATAATGCCCATGTTCAATCAATTTAAACATTGGCAGTCAATTTAAACATTGGACTGGTTTTAAAAAATAGTCAGACCCTGAAACAATACCAATGTTTTATATGTCACTGGGTGCAGGGGAAAAAAATTAAAATAGGTATTCTAAAATGCATTATAGGTTTCCTGGGCTTCTTATGAAAACTAATAGTAAATGTGCACATTCCTGATCAAGCAAAGCTGTATGCACCTGCTTCAGTGAGCAAATTTATGCTCAGCCTGTCTCTGTGAAGCATGGCTCATTTTCTTCTATCAATGCTCCACAGAAGTTTCCTTGGGGCAGGGGAAAAAAGACAGCATTCCTGTATCTTAACAGAGTATGATGATGTGCGATCAGAGACACTGCACACAAAATATTATTCTGCTGCAATGGAATGGATTTAAGTCTCACGAACAAGAATGGGAAAAGTCCACTGAATTCCCTGCCAGTTGCTCTAAAATAGTTCCTGGGCAAGAAGGATTCAAGCAAGGGAAAAAAAGCAATAATTTGCAGAATTGGGTGAACATTCAAAAAAGGCATTCAGTCTTCCTGGCTAGTCATTGATACCACTAAAATCTTGACACTACCAAAAATAAGCAGAAGAATACTCTAATCCAGAGGCGGCAAACTCGATTTCATTGAGGGCCACATCAGGGTTGTGTTTGACCTTGGTGGCTTGGTGGGCATGACCAGGGTGGATGTGGCCAGCTTGACATCACTTGTGTCTGGCGCCTGTGGTGGCCCGAGAGCTCTGCCAGCGAAAACGGGCTCCTGAGCTCCATTTTCATCCACGACGGCCTTCTGCAATCCTCTATCGGCGAAAACAGAGCTCTGTTTTTAAAGGAAGAGGGCTGCAGGAGGCCATCACAGCTGAAAACGGAGCCTGGGAGGGCTGTGTGTGGCCCTCCTGAGCTCCGTTTTTGCTGGCAGGGGCACTATGGGCCGGTCCTTCACTGTTTCCAGAGCAATCCTGAGGGCCTTGAGTTTGACACTCCTGCTCTAATCCTTATTCTTCTTTGGATTTATTTTCTCAATAATTGTGAAATACTGTGACAGAATTTTACTGAACAACAACAACCCCCCCAAAAAAAAAACAGTGAAAGGGATTAACTAATATTCTAAGGCTTTCCAGTTGCACCTCAGAGCATTACATACCTTCATGCGTGCAATCATCTGATTGATTTCTTCAATATTTCCAACAGTAACTATATTGGACTTTAGCATCTGGTCGATCAATGCCAACCAGTCAGCCAATTCTGTCGTAGTCTGATCCAAATCAGCAGGTGTCGAGATTTCCAAATGATGCTGAGTTTGTGCCACAGTTTCTGAGGCAGAAGACACAAGCACTGTTGTTTGGAGAACAGGGAAACCTAAACAACCAACATAATTGAATTGATATTTCAACTTGTACTTATTATCTAGAATTTATTTAAATTGGAAAAGCAAAATACCACAATCCCTCTTGTAGTTCCTATTAGTCCTCTTGTACCTCTATTCTACACTAACCATTTAAAACTGTCAGGATTTTACTGTTAAGAGATAGGATTCTGAAAATAGCTTCTTTCCATATGTCTAAATAGCCACCAATTCGTCATTTAATCTAACCTCTAGATACATAACTAGAAAGATTGCTGCTGTCATTTTTTTGCAAAATCTCAAATCTTTGACAGCTTAGAGGTGAGAGAGATTCACTCTCTGATTACCACATTCAAAACAGTTCTGAAACATTCAAACACGAAGTGAGCAGTAAGCTGTCAGTGAGGGTAAACTCACAACCTGCTGCTATTCTTAATTTACTATTTTTTGGGGGGGAGGAATAAATTGAAAACGTTCATTTTGCAGTCAAAGAAATGCCATTGATTTTCATAAGCAACATTTACTTCCTGATTCTCTAAATCATATAAATGGAAAAAGTACTAATTTTCAAAAAGTGCAACTACAAACTAGTTTCTCTTGTTAAGCGAATACATTACAAGTGCATTTTTCAAAATACATTTTATGCTCCTTTAAAGTAAAAGTATCCTTTTTCTTCAAAATCAAAATAAACATCTGCTTCTTTATCTACTTTAAGTTTTAATAAGATGACAAAAATATACCTAAATGTTTGTCCAAAGAGGTAATTTTCTGCTTAAGACTTACCAGAGGACTTTGGCACAAGATGCTGATGATGAACATACCCTTCCAGTTCTCTCAATCTGGTGGGTGCTTCCTTGAACACCTAGTGTTGTGTGTGGGGAAAATAACTTTTATATTCTAAAGATCATGGGTATTGTTGTACAATATTAGGCAACTACAGAAAATTATGGGCAGGATAATGAATATTTCACTAAACAGCCTACAGAAGATCAAGGGATTTGCAACCTGAAAAGGTTGGGAGATTCTTTGGAATCTCTATGGGTCCCTTAATATGGCATCAATCATTGACACTGTTTTCTTCTGTGGTTAAGTACTTAAATCACTTAATGAACTTCATGGAGTTTATTAAATTTAAAGGGAAATTCCCAAAACAAATATTCTTCCTGAAATTTTGATGCGTTGGATTTATATCACACCTTTCCTCCAGGAACACAAAGTTGCTTACATGATATTTTCCCTTCATGTTATCCCAAAAATAATAGCCAGAATAATAATTATTCAGAACAGCTTACATCCCGTAACAATACCTTTAACATCATCAAATAGCAACAACTGCAAATCTCAGATGTCTGGGAAGGACTTGATAGCTGGATAAACAATGCCAAATATGTGTAAACATCTGGCTGACTGTATGACCAACCAACATAGAATTGTTGGTAGATTGGACAATGAGAATAATTGATCACAAATCAGTCTATGAGCTTCTACAGCCATGAGTAGATTAGAATCTGGATTTCCTCAGTCCTCCACCAATACCATAAATACTGTATCCTAGCAATGCTCATATTTGCTTCAATCTTCCTTTCCCTCTAAGCTTACTATACCATATGCTAAAATATTATTCTAGGATATATTTTTGGGCAGTGATCATTTGTTTCATTACATGAGCCTAAGAACTTTTATATTACTCAACAGTGTGATGAAATCAATGACTTTCAACAAGAACATCTCCCAAAATGAAAAAGCAGGCAGCAAATCCATATAATATAATCCTGCTGTTTTCTTGTGAACCACCTACAGCATGGGTGTCAAACTCAATCACGTCACATTACATATTGTGACATGTCACAATGGTTTTTGTCTTTGCGGAGCTGGGGGGCCGTGGCCTGCGCATGACGCATCTGGCCCACGGGCTGCCAGTTTGACAGGCCTGACCTAAAGTCATTAACATTGGGCAGTGTTAAATTGAATAAAATAAATACACTGCAATACTACTTCAAAATGCAGGTGACAGTTATGGGTCTGAATGCTTGCACTAATAAAAAGATACTCCATAAGCAGCAAAGCTGCCTACCAGATGATGACTACTTCAGAGCTTTTTTTTCTATGCCTGTTAGGTTTTCATTTTTCCTGCAAGGGAACTAGGGAAATATTCAGTCTTATAACAGTGCCACAGTTTTGCGGGTGTGGCTCTGAATAGTTGTTGAAGGAGAGTAAGAAGGCTTTGGAAACTGAAATTTCAGCTGAACTTCAAAGGACAGTTGAAGAAACTTAATATAAAAACTGAACACTGTGGAAATATACAATAATACAATACGATAAGTAATTCTCAAAGATAGGTCCATCTGAACATATACATGGTGCTGTACACAAATGTACTATTATTGCCGTAAATTTAAATCAATGAAAATTTTATTAAGAATTTTAACACTAACTTTATCAAATAAGTTATCCAATTCTGTCCCATAGTCATGACTATCTTGCGTGAACTAAAGGAACAATATTTAATGCACACAGATTAAAATGTATACCTTCTTCCATTTAATATTCAGGGTCTTCATTCTATTAGCAATATTGTCTTTTTCCTGAGGCCCAATGCTTGTATTTGAAAGTACCTCTGCTTCTTTTCTATTTAGCCACTTAAGTTTCTCTCCTTGTATATCCATTTCCTTAATCAGACCCTAAATGAGTAAAGACAGTGTCACTCATTCATTAAAAATTGGTTATCTCTTATAATCAGGGTAGTAATATGCTTCAAATTCTAAGAGCACAAAAAAAATCACATGGTCAAATCACATGGTTTGTCATCAAAAGTGGTTTTGATGACAAACATCCAAAGAATTTATTTTGAAGCAAGTTCCAGATTCTATGGCTGCAAAAACGTCAGTAACCAATATTGTGAACAGATTACAAATAAACCATAATTTTATTAATCATAACCATGACATTAAGCTAAACAGAAAAATATATAGTTTAACAAGTATATGGAAATCATGTTTATATATGAAATTATACTTTTGATCCAGTGGTACTAACAGACACTTTGAGTAGTCCTAAATGTTATCCAACAACAACGAAAAGGAACATGATACAATAAATAAAATGCTTAATATTTTTAATGTTACTTGCCATTAATTCTTGTAAATTCTCTTCATGACTGATTGCAGGTTTCTCATCCAGGGAATTTTCTACGTTTTCCACCCAGCAACTAACTTCTTCTAGTTTTCTTGTGAAATCTATTAACTGCTGATTTTTTCCTTTTAGTCTGAACAAAAACCCCAAGGTAGAATATGAAACAAAATCACTATAAATATTGAAAAAGATATAAAAGCAAAATATTCCTTCTATAGCTTACTAAGCATCTTGGAAATGATATACTGCAATATTAAAAACAAGATTGAATGAACCAGATGCCTTAATGACGCAAATTCATAACTTGATTCCATTTCTTATCCAGAAAGTCTTCAAATTAGGCCTTAAGTCTTCAAAGAAGTCTTCAAATGTAGGCCTTAAGTCTTTAAAATGCTTTTTTCTCAGCAATACTTAGCAGTCTTATGAAAACATCGACTTAATATCCTGATAGAAAAATTCAACGAATTGACACATAACTTTCCATCAGATTAAAAAAATGTATGAAAACTATTTTTTCACCACATTATAAAAAAGATGTTGAGACTCTAGAAAAAGTACAGAGAAGAGCAACCAGGATTCTTAGGGGACTGGAGACCAAAACATATGAAGAACAGTTACAGGAACTGAGCATGGCTAGTCTAGCGAAGAGAAGGACCAGGAAAGACATGATAGCTGTCTTCCAATATTTGAGGTGCTGCCACAGGGAGGAAAGGGTCAAGCTATTTTCTAAAGCACCCAAAGGCCAGACAAGGAATAACGGATGGAAACTGAACAAAGAGAAATTTAACCTGGAAAAAAGGAGAAACTTTCCAACAGTGAGAACAATCAACCAATGGAACAGCTTTCCCTCGGACATTATGGGAGCACCATCACTTGACACTTTCAAGAAGAGATTGGACTGCCAGTTGTCAGAAATGGTGTAGGGTTGGACTAGATGACCTATAAGGTCCCTTTCAACTCTGATTATCTGTATCTGTAAAGATTTTTTTTCATATTGCCTTTAATACTTTTATAAATAACTCAACGTAGTGAGCATACCTAATATTTCTTCCTTCTCCTATTTTACCCACAACATTACCCTGTGAGGTAAATTGGGCTGAGAAAGAGTGACTGGCCTGCAGTCACCCAGTTGCTTTCATGCCTAAGGCGGAACTAGAACTCAAGTTTCCTGGTTTACCAGCCTTGTGCCTTAACCATTACACCACACTGGCTCTCAACTAGATTAATATCGCTTTGATATTACTGTATGAATATGACAATGTATAGGAGAAATCGACTTTATAGTAGGGATCATTTAGGTTTTGAGGAAGAAATAGTTTTGAATGCCAATGCTTTCCAACATACTTGTGTTAACATTTTATGTGAATGCAAAATCTGTTTTTACTTGGATTTTGTTCATTTTGAATAGAAGACTTCTTCAAAATTATTAACCACCTGCCTACTAAGAAGCACTCAGAAATTGCCAACAGTGATTAATAAAATGCAATTTCAGAATATTCTTTCTTCAGTTGAAACACCAAAGTATATATCATTATATATATCATTATTGTATCATATATATCATTATATTTAAATAAATCACATTTAGAAACCACCCATCTCCTTTACAGAGTGCTTCTGGAAAAGCGTAGAATAGTAACAGCTATGAAGCTGTTTAAGGGAACTGCCTAAAAAATCTTTTAGAATAAAGATATGAGAAGTTTCTCTTGGTGAAAATCCACAATGGCATTTCCAAATTTTAAAGAAATTTATCTCCTCTGCTACTAAGATATCCTCAAATCCTAAGGGGTCTGGTTACCTCTGTTGCCTTTCCATGACTTCAGCATTGATGTTTTTCCAGCGTTTATACAGCCCAGCTAGTTTTTCTTTCAGGAAGTTTCCATCCGTATTGGAAAGTTTCTGGATTATTTCCTCTCCTGTTCTATTCAGTGTTGAGAAACTGAGCTTATGGCTGCTGATTCCCTCTTCAAGTTCCTGTTGAAAATGTATATATATATATAGGTAACAGTTTCAGTTTCGACCCAGAATATCTATATCAAATGTTATCTCTGCTGCAAGAAGATGGATTTGTGATAACTGCTGTTTGTGCATTTGGACTGGACTTCCTTTTTCCTGATCTATGTGAGGCTGTTTTTTCTTAAAAAAAACCTGAGAAGTATTATCTACTACTAGTAAAGACCATTAGATTGGAGCCCATGTATCTCTTTCTGCAAAGGGCTGCCTATTTGCTTCTCAGCTTTGTCCAACATGCTCTATCTCAGGGGTATCAAACGTGTGTTGTCATGTTGTTGTCACATGACATATTTTTCCCCTTCGCTAAAACGGGGTGGGAGTGGCCAGCACGTGACGCATCTAGCCTGTGAGCCGCAAGTTTGACACTCCTGCTATATCTTCCCTTCAATATTCTCAGCGACTACATTTGAGTTTCTAATATTGCAAAGTCTTTCTCCTCTATTACAAATGTGCTCCCCCTCTCATTCACACACAGACTTAACCTCTGTAAGATAAAGGTCCTGCCCTCAGTTTCATTTGAGGAGAAAGATACAAGTGTCTCTACTAGGAACAAGACTTTCTCAGCAGCAGATGTAAAGCGTCCTCTAGAACAACAGGTCTGAAACCCTACTAGTAAGTGTGTTTAATATAGCACCCCTCTCCAAATGAAACAAAAGCACTGGCTTCTTACTTTTTTTTTAATTCACTATATTTGTTTCATCAACATCTTTGGAAACTATGCAAGTAATTTCTCAATACAATTCATGTAGGTTGACTTTATGTTTTAATAGGGCTAAGCATTGCATTCAGGCAAAATGTGATGGCACAACCTTTGGGGCTTAACGGTGGCCCCTTTGATTTACTGGCAGTCTCAACAGAAGTGTTAGCAATGTAATATATGCACAAACCTTTGAAGCATCTGCACTGGGCTTTGAAGGCAGCACCAATGCCCTTTGCAAAGCAGGCTTTTAATTGCTTTGTACAACTCCTAGCTGCCAACATTACAAAAGCTGACAATTGCCACTTTCTTCTGTGACAACAGTAGAATTAAAGACTCTAACTAGAGTGCTGGGCTTAATACACAGTAATACACAGTAATCAGTTACCTGCTGGTGTATCCTGGCTTTTTCTATATCCAGGCTGCCATCTGGAGCGTGGGCTTCAGCCAGCAACCCTTCTGCTTCTGTTAGCCACTGTGAGAGATCATTTAGATCACAATGGAACTGTCTCCACTCCTCTATAGACTTATCAAAACTACTAAATGGAATAAGAAGAACAGGAGAAAAAATAAGGAAGGTAAAAAATGAGGAAGTAAAACAAGATAATTTTGCACTACAGAATACATACACGGTAAGACTGCAAAATAGAATGTGTATGCAAGTGACTGTGTGAACATATGTAGAAGACAACAGATGCAATCTTGGCAAATAGTTTATTTTGGCTTATTTGTGTTGAAAACAAAGATATTTAAAGCCCAATTTTAAATAAAGGAAGCACTATTCACACTTTTGATCCATCCATTTATAATTTCTATCATTTCAAACTCATAAAGAAACAGAAAGAGAGTGCACAGGTATACAGGCAACTTACAAAATTTAATTCCTATTTAAAATCAGTTTGTCAGTACTTTGAAGCAAATGTACCCAAATTAATTATAACTCTGGGACACGTGAATTACAATAAACCAGTTCTATTAGCTGGAACTCCAGGAAAAAGAATGAATTTTACAGACTTAGCCACAGAGTTGGCTCTCCTTCATTCCTCATACAGCCAAATTTCAGAGGAAACTAAGTTGCTGAATATGTGAGTGTATGAATATTTATATAGCACCCTTTTTTTCCAAGTGGAAGTCAAACACGAGACATAAACTTCTTATGATCACTGGTGCCATTTGCCAGATTTATAAGCAAAGAGTAACAAGCTAAAATTAAATGATGGTCCTAATAAGCACCAAGAACAGATAATATCCTTCTTTAGAGAGTAAGCCTTCCACTACACCAAGCATACCAATCAACAGAAGTTTCAGTGTGTCTTCTATTACTCTTTTCCAGGAAACAAAATTAAGGGTAAGTGCCCACAACTAAAGCCAACAGACATTTCATCTGTCTCCATAGAATCTAAAAGAAATATTATTCTCAGTGCTATCTGATAAGGCAAGCTACTCAAATAGTTCCACTACAATTTTTCATCCATCCTACTAGAAAACATAAACACGTTTTTCCTCTTCTTCTTCCACCTCCTCCTATTATTTTGGGTTAGGTGTACTGCTCAGCCAACCATTAGCAGAAACTGCTTCAGCACTTGGATGGTTTCCTTTTTCATTTGGAGGAAGGCCTTTCCTTCCTAAGAATTTCTGGGTAAGATAGTGAAGATAGTAAGAATGTGAGCATAACAACTCCAGTATTTACTCCATCCATCCCCTCTACTTATGTTTCATAAGCAACATTGTGAAGTAGGCCAGCATTCCATCATTCATTCCAGGGGCACCACTTTATGAGTCATGACTGTCCATCACATGGCAGCAAAAAGGAAAGGAAAAACAGGAAAAAGAATCCTTCCTGATATTATCTGTCATTTAAGGAGAGGAAACAGAGCAACTGAATAGGAGGAAAGTGAACAACCTGTAACAAGGGAAGGAAAGTCTTAAGGATGTCTTGTCTAGAGACACCTAATTGTTCCACTGTTCCATGGGTGAAAGAGACATTATAATTTTCAGGTCATTACAGCTGAAAAAAGTGTTTTTTCCTCAACAAAATCTTCCTAATGAGGAAAAATAAGAGGACATTTATATTCCACATAGTAAACATAGCTTTCTATGTCATTATTTAGAGATATATTGTTATTCCCAGTTGTGAGGTATAGCTACAATTGAACCAAACTGTTTTTGTATCCCAAGTTGACAGTAGAATTCTTCCATATTACAAAAGACTTATTCATACCAGTCTTGGCTTTAAAATCTTGGCTTTAAAGAAGCTTACTTACTTTTAAGTACAATGCAAAATAAGATACATTATTTATGAGAATCAAGAACTGTCTTATTCTGCAATGAATCAGCTAGGAAATCTGCTTGTTGTATTTTACCAATTGACTATGAAGTTTAATTTCTCTTTTAAAATGGAAGATTTGCCTACATCATTGTTAATTTAATAAGATCATTTGAGTTTCCAACTGAATGATGGGGCTTCAAATATAGTCATGGCACAAATGTCTGCAAATACCGAGGAAGAGTTCTTTTCTAATGCCTGCAGTGCACAAAGAGCAAATACAAAACTCTTTTCGAAAACAAGTTCAAATGATGATGCTAGGGACTGATGCAATTCTACAGGTGCAGTCTTTAAAACTATAGGGAACAAGAATGAAAATGCAATGAAGAGAGTGTACATGATGTTTGTGCAAATTCCTATATTCTCATGAATTAATTGGCCTACATTCTTGTGACTTAAAAGAAATGCCAGTAAACAGAGGTTTCAGCTGACTACAATTTATCTTTAAAAAAACAGCAAATGCTAAAAGAAATAGAGAGAAATATGTCTAAGATGCAGCAACTGGTTTGCTTTGTAATTTGCAGAGAAAAAGAGACTGAGAACAAAAGAGTCAAGTTTTTCTCCATTCCACACTTTTCATATAGTTAAGAACAAGATGGTGCAACTTTAATTTTCATTTTTAATTTAATACATAGTTTCCTTACACCTTACGCCTAAATTAACACTTCTTGGTTCCCTGCCTAATAGTTTGCACAGTCGTTTGCTTTGCAACTTTGGCAAATAAACAATATTTTATAAATAATATTTTAAAATGTTATTCTATTTACATCCAAACTTAGCACAGCTGGTTTATACTGCAGAGACAGTAGAGCTACAAAATGGCTACTACCTGATTTAGTCTCTTCTCTGTCTAACTCATCACATTTCTTTGACGAAAAACTGTAAGTACAAAATATAGACAGTCCTTTTACTTACCATTTGCGATCACTGTACAATCTGTTAATTCGATCCCATTCTGCATTAAGCTGGGTTAGTGAATCTTCTATTTGAACAGCTTCAGATCCAGATGCCTCTAGTATAACATCAGGTTGCTTTTCATGAATAACTGCAATCTGATCCTCTAATTTATCCAACATATCTTTTATATTCTGTAATACAGTAAAACAAAAATACCAGGCAGAATTAGCATCCACTCAAAGATAACAGCCAGCTGGAAAAATAGAGCCTGATTAGATGGCAACAAACATCAGTATATAAGTATAAGTATATTCATCATTTGGCTCATGGCTTAGAATGATGCACGCATATAAAGTATAAATGGTTTACTTTTGGCTCAGCACGATGTCTGAAGGCATCCATTACAGCTCAACATTATAAGCAAACTAGACCATTAAGGCTTGCTCAAGAAACAAAAACAACGATGGTCTTAGTAACTTTGGAAGCCAAACCATGTCTCCCAGATTAGGGACTACATAATATAATTAATATATAATACTACATACATAATGCATAATGGTAATCATTTTCTATTTTATTATTACAAGCATCCAGAATAGCCCCATGGCGAGATTGGCAGTAAATAAATTTTACAAATAAATAAGAAATGAGGAATGAACTGATAAAATTCAGTAAGTGCAATCTTAGCCTTATACTGTAGGATGTGAGCCCTTATAAGTAGGTGTATGTCTATAAATATGTGTGTGGATTTTGTTTGATCTGGCCCAATACAACTTTCTAAATAACATACTTCACAATGGTCTTGTGAAGATAATTTTTTTCCCATTCCTTTTCAAACTTTTACACTGCTTTTTAAAATGATCCAGTGTTTATTAAATGAATTGTTTTATATGTCCTGAATCTAACAAGTGATAGGATTGGTGATGATTCTAGAAAAATTAGACCCAGGTGCCTATAAATCAAGATATATCCAAGATAGAACCCATTTTTTCAAGTCAGAAAACATCTTGAGATATACTGCCATGCACTGGAGTTAAAACATTTATGAGAAGAATGTTAATGCTCTCTTATATTTTGAATTGTAATATTAGATTTCAGGTTCTAGTACCTTTAATGAATCTTCTTGAGTAGAAAAATCTTCATAGATTGCTGAATGAAGTTCTGGAGCATTTAGCAAGAGTTCAGCATCAGCTATAACCAGCAAAATCTTGTTAATTTCAACCAGGTATTCTGCAGGGAATGGAGATTCCCTGGTCATTGATGACTGAGACCCTTGAATCCTTTGTGGAGTTGCCTAAAGCAAAATAAACTTCAGTTAACTAATTCTTTAAAACTAACCTCATTATAAAAAATACAAGAAAGGTACATTTATTTGCATTTCCATTATATTCTAACCTTACAATTTAATGCTATTTTAATTAAATAATTCTTCAGATGATGCTCTATTATAATTACAAGGAAGTCTTTCCACTGTGACTAAATCAGGTGTTCTCGTGAATTAATTCCTCGTATCCTTTTACTTAGCTTTCAACTATATGCCATATAAATTAGTAGATAAGCAAGTATATAATAGGGTAAAACAATATTCTAATCAAACAATGATATCCTTTTCTAATTAAGTAGTTCCAATTGCATTAAAAAGGGAAAGGATTATCTCTCCCTATGCACACTTTATTCTCCTGAAATGTATATATATCCACATTCTGATAATCTTTAGTTAATACAAAAATATACACTTCAAGATCTATTGCAATATTACTTACACCCAGAGATTTCTTTCATTAACCAGGTACCTGAACCATAATTTCCAGTTCACAAAATGACTTTTCATAATAGTACAGTTATCGTAAAACAAGTAGCTACTGGTATAGTCTCACTTGTAACTCCACCCAGAGTATATGAACCAATTACTCACTGCATATTTATGAGGAAAATAACCTCATGAAGCCTATTATTTAGGGTCCCAAAAGTATTTGGAAATACTTACCACAGTAAATCAGTGGATTTTCTTAAGCTATAGAGTCTAATAAATTGATATAAAATTGAACTAAATATATTTCACAAATGTGCTCAACAGTATCAAATAAAAATGTCCATTCTCATTTAAATACGTAACAATATGACTGCATAGAGAAAACCAAAATGACATGCACCAAATACCTTTGGAGTATGTCTTACATTTCATTTTATTTTATTAAAATATTACATTTTCACGATGAAACTAATGAAAACTCATTGATCAATATACTTTTGGTATGCATTGTTCAAAATTTGCATGTGATTCCAAGTATCAATCCTCTGCCTGAAAGCTTCTAGCAAATGTAGAAAGTTGTGATTGATCAGTGATAGCAAAAAAAAAAGTAATACTTCAGAGATCAACACTTTTAAGGCTTAAGCTTATGCCAAGGAACTCCATCTGCATAACTATCCTGTCTTCCCATCGCCTCCCCATTCCAAGCTCTTTAAATAACACATCAGTCAAGCTACTCCATGCTTCTGACACATGAAATGAGTTGCAGTTCATTAAAGCTTATGCCTTAAATAACATTGTTAAGTTCAAAAGCTGCTACCAGACTCTGCCCAAGTTTTGACTAGCAAATGTTAGTTTAATTTTTATTTCAATTTTGCGCTTTTGATTGTTTCCAAGGGGGCAAATATATAATTAAAACTTTATCATCCTCTGTTTCCAGGCTAATTCAGTGATACTTGAAAATAAGCAAATCACATACCAATGTCACCAACACTGTGATTTACCAGTGGTCTATCCAATCAATCGCTTCTTTGGTTATCAGAACAAACTGGAGATGTAATATTATGGGGCTCTTATGCCAGAAGAGCTACTAACAAAAGAATTAGATTTCAAATGAAGCACTCTGAAAGATGGCTCCCGCAGCATAGCATGGCCCTATCTCCTTATACGGTGTGATTTCTGAAGAGCCATGTTTTATAATATTATGCCATTATCTGAGAGATATAAGTTTTAAATTATTTTAAACATTATCTAATTGAAAATTTGGATGCCTAGATGCTGGTGATAAAACAATAATAGATGCTAATCTTCATGGCTTCCAAGAGCATCTGGCTAATTACTGTGGGAAATATAATACTGGAGGTGACGGCTCTTAGCATGATCCCACAAGGTCATTCATTCAACAAGACACACAGTTACTGCTTCTATTAATTAACATTGCATCCTACCTTTCCTGCGAGGAATTCCTATTAGCTAGAAGTGGTTGCTAGATAAAATAGAGGCAATATATACTAGATTTTAAAAAATCCCCAATTGGCACATTTCTAAAACGTGGTCAGTCAAATCCTGACACACAAAAAGTGATTTATTTGTTTTCAGAATTACACTGTTGGAGTCCATTCCGGAATGAAGGTCATTAAGATCCCCAGTAGCAGAGTCTTAGACAGTTGCAATATTGATCAATTGTTTGGCACAATGTAGGTGGCAAACAGGGAAGATTAATGAGAAGCTCAAACCCCTGGTCAAGGTTCAATTCAAAATGTAAGGGAAAAACTATAATTTATTAGATCCCTTGAAATAAAATGCCTTTGAAAGAGAGAGGAAAGTTTGGGTAATCAACAGTGAATAGGGGAGGGGGCTGAGAGAGAAAATGTGAACTCCAACTAGGCAATATCAAGATAAAAATTAAACCTTGGGGAGGGTTCACATCAGTGGTGGTTTTCAGTCAGTTTGCACCGGATCGGGCGAACCAGTTGCAAGGATTTGGCATAGGTCGCCAAACTGGTAGCAACTTCTGGCTGGCCACGCCCCCAACTCGGTTGCCCAGTCACCACTCGCTCGCCCCTTCCAGCTGCTCGCTGACCTTTTTTGGCTGCTTGATGCTCGCCCCGCCCACCCCCACCCTATATATGTTGCCTTCACCACATGGCCCAGTTAATTGCCTTGCCGGTTGCCTTGTTGATGCCCAGTCAGCTCAGAACCACCGGCTGTCTTGGCTGGGTTGGGGAACACGTGATTCCCCGACTCCAGCCTTGCCCCGGAACTGGCGCCCGCTCGTCAGCCGCTCTCCCTTAAGCACAATGCGTCACCCATTTTCCCCTCCTTCAGAGGCCCTGGCCTGGCCCTTAATCTCCTCGCTTCCTCCCCTACCACTGCCTCTTTCGTCGTCAGTGGCCACAACTTTACCTTCTTCCCGTTGGGCTGCTAGGGAAGGCAAGCCAGGGCTGAGAGCCACAAGACTCCCTGCCAGCCCGCATCTTGCCCCCCCTTGTCACGAAATGCCTGCAGCCACTGCCTCTTTTTTTGGTGCGAGAAGCCTCCCAGCTGATGCCTCTTTGCCAGCTGGAATCGAGATGGCTGGCTGGAGGTTTCTTGCATCGAAAACTACGGCCCCCGCTTTTCGAATGCGCCAAAAAAGAGCTTCAGTCCCACTGCCATCACTGCCCTGGGCAAGTACCTTCACTCTGGCGCAGCAGGCAATTGGGTGCACCCCGGTGTGAAGAACAGGGCAGCGAGTCCCAGCTGCTGCTGCTTTGCCAGCTGGAACCAAACCGGTAACCCAGCGCCGTCTCCTAGCAGAAGGTCCCAGGACCTCACATGTGCATACAGGAGGTCAGAACGTTCTACAAGGAGAAGGTGCATGGGCAAGTCCCTCTGGCGCCCCTCAACCTCTGTGTATGCCCGAGAAGGAGAAGACTTGGGCGAACTTTTCTGCCTCCCTTCCCTTTGCTCCATTGCTGCTTGGAAGGCAGCCACCCCAGCCTGTCCCTTTAAGGTACTTTGATGTGGAGGGAGGGACCAAAAAGGGACAGGCAGGGTGCAGGAGCTGACTCCCAACTCCCGGCTGAGTCTTACCGTGTCCCTGCCCCCCCCGCCAAGAAGCCTCCAGCCGCCACCTCTTTGCTGGAAGGAGAATTCTCCAGCCGCTGGTCCCAGCTCAGTTCCAGCCAGCAAAGAAGTGGCAGTGACTGTAGACTTTTTGCAGCAAAAATTACTGACCTCCAGTTTTGCTCCACTTCTACAAAGCACCACCACAGCTGCGTCCTAGGCGCTAACCATGCAGGTCCACCCCATTGATTGCTGCACTGCTCCATTCAGACTTGCTTGGGCCAGTCTCTCTGGTGCACTGGGCTCAATGGGGTGGACCTGCATGGCTGGTTCCTAGAACACAGCCACGGCAGCGCTTTGGAGAAGCAGAGCAAAGCTGGAGGTCAATAATTTTCTCTGCAAAAAGCCTACAGCCTCCTTGTCTTTTTTTCGGTGTGGTTGGGGGTGCAGGGGCAAGGCTACACTTGAATTTCTCAGCCCTTACTTTCCACAAAAGCGGGAGAGGAGGAAGTCCCACCCACAGCCCCTTTGTTGGACTTGGAAGCCTTGCCTGATGGCTTTTTTGGGCAATGCAGGACTGGAGACTGGCTGGGAAGAACCCTCGTAATGAGTGACGCTGCCTGGCTCTTGGAAGGGGGGGGGGGTGTTTGTTTCAGGTGGGTGCTTGGAAGCATGTGTGTGTGTGTATCTGTGTGTCTGGTGTCTGTATGTGTCTGTGTGTGTGTTTCTGGTGGGCGCTTGGAAGTGTGTGTGTGTGTGTGTGTGTGTGTGTGTGTGTGCGCGCATGTCTGTGTGTTTGTTTCAGGTGGGTCTCCTCTCCTAGCTTTAGCAGGAGAGAGGGAAGGAGGAAGGGAAGAGATAGAAAGAGAGGGAAAGAGAGAGTGGGGAGGGAGGTAAAGAGAAAGAAAGAGGGGGGGAGAGAGGGAAAGAAATGGGCGCAAATCCCTCAAGACCATTTACCTTTTTTAACCATCCTAGCTTACATTATGTGGGAGTTTGTTATAGAGTTTTCTAGGGTTTTAGTATGACTGGTGGGCCATCTGTACAGCAACACTAAAACCAAAGGAAGAAACATTCAGTATATGATCAGTAGATCGAAATTACTATTCCCAAGCTCCTATTAGCCTTGTGGAAAGAAAAGGCATATAGCTACTGCCAAGCTGACTATTATTATTCTATATTACACATAACTAATTCTGAGATTTGAACATTCCTTTATCTTGTCCTCAATTGGTTTTAGATTTACAAGTTACAGAAGAGTCATAAAGAGATTGATTAATTTAATTATGAAGCTCCATAACCAATAATGCAAAAGGATTTGACAGATTGCCTAATACACAAGCCTGTCCAAAAAATTACTTACTGCTCCACAAGTCTCATTATATAAATAAACGTAAAACAAATCCTATGGCAGACTAAGAATCTGAAAAAAGTGGATCCATTAGAAACAGAAAATGAAAAGTCATTGTATATAGGTTTGAATTATTGAAAGAGTTTCTTAAAATAGCTATCAACATCCTTTCAGTAGGCAGGAATCTCTCTCCTAAATCACTATTACAATCAATCATATTTTCAAAAATGTCTGACTCATTGGTATAAAATCCAAACAAAAACTAGTACAGGTAGTCCTCAACTTCCAACCGCAATTGAGCCCAAAATTTTTGTTGCTGAGCGAGTGTCAACTCATAAAACATTTTGTATACACGTTTTATAGTTGACAACAGAAAGAAGGGGGTAGTTTCAAAGAGCAGACAGCGGTGTAAAATCGAAAGTACATTCCATTCATATTTTCTTCAAAGACTGATTAGATGACTGAAGCTTCTGCTGTGAAAAAATCTAATTGGAGAGCATGATTGATGACTCTTGGCTATGGACCCAGAGGGGTGGGGGTGGGGAAGCAGGATTAAGGGTGACAGTGAATTACGTATCTCAGAGTTGGCTACATCTAGGTAAATGCCGGATATAGAATGTTAACTTCAAATAAATCTTTTTTAGTTTTGGGAGTGTGGCTCGAGGCTCATGATTTAATTGGAGTAACTGCCGGAATCCTGACACAAGACATTTGTTAAGTGAGTTTTGCTCAATTTTACAACATTTCTTGCCATAGTTGTTAAGTGAATCATTGCTTAAGTTAGTAACACGGTTGGTAAATGAATCTCCATTGACTTTGCTTGTCAGAAGGTCAGCAAAGGGGAACCCAGGATCCAAGGACACTACAACCGTCATAAATATGAGTCAGTTGCCAAGCATCTGAATTTTAATCGTGTGACCATGGGAATGCTACAAGCATTGTAAGTATGAAAAAAGGTCACAATGTCATTGTAACTTCAAATGGTTACTAAATGAACTATTGTAAATCGAGGATTACCTGTGTAAATATTGTCTTTTCAGGAATTAATTAGAACTAAGGTTTAGCAAGCTTCTCAGTTAAGCAAGAAACTAGTCAAAAGTTACCTCTTTTCTCATTGGATTTTATATCAATGAGTCAGAAATATTTGAAAAATATTATTGATTGTAATAGTGATTTACGAGAGAGATTCCTAACATACTGAGAGGATGTTGAGAGCCAATTTAAGAAGCTCTTTCAATAATTCAAAAACATATACAATGACTTTCCATTTTCTGTAGTTATAATCAGTTGGGAGTATTCTTTGAACATATGAAGAATACGGATGAAGATTTGATCCAATTTATTGAAATTGTGGGAGTCAGTGGCTATAAGCCTTGATGCTTCTGAAGGTCATTGCTGGGGGATTAGTCAGCTTCCTTATAAGATTTATTGGCCACTGAGAGAAGAGTCACATGTACAATCTAGTGTGGCACTTCCTAGATTTTTATATTCTTATGTTTAGTTAAAGATGAGCTTTAGAAAATATTCATAATCCACTCTTACTTCATATGATAGGCCAATGTATTTCATATTCATGGAGGATATAAAATCCATGTAGCTAAGTTCAAGAATTGTTCAATTAGACAGTGATTTTGAGGTCACTGTAATGTGTTCCTATGACTTCTGAGCCCAATTTAAAGTATTACTTATTACTTATAAGCTGTACAGAATAGTACCAGGTTGTATCAGTCACACTTTTGATTTGCATAGTTAACACTGTCTGGTTCATCCTGGAAAGGCTGCTAAAAGACACTTCTTCATTCAAGGTACATGAGATTTGAAGAAAAGTGGTGGAATAAGTTTAAATTAGTTCCCCAGAGTAAATTAATTATTGGGAGGGGGGACTATATTATCTTTAACAGAATTAAAATACTTAGTTTTGAACAAATTATTACATTTCAAACACACAAACCAAGTGATCCTTATGCAACTTAAACATGACAGAGTTCATTCAATAATCATACTTGAAGGCAGCTTGTTAAAAAATAAATTGAGATTCAACCTATGTGGAAGCACAGGTTTGGAAACACTGGCTGGATAACAGGAACTATTAAGAACAAAACTATTGATAATAGATAACAGACAATCAGAGTTGGAAGGAACCTTGCAGGTCATCTAATCCAACCCCCTGCCCAAGCAGGAGACCCTACACCATTTCTGACAGATGGGAGTCCAATCTCTTCTTGAAAATCTCAAGTGATGACGCTCCCACAATTTCTGAGGGCAAGCTGTTCCATTGGTTGATTGTTCTTACTGTTAGAAAGTATCTCCTTATTTCCAGATTAAATCTCTCCTTGTTCAGTTTCCATCCATTATTCCTTGACTGGCCTTTGGGTGCTTTAGAAAATAGCTTGACTCCTTCGTCTCTGTGGCAGCCCCTCAAATATTGGAACACTGCTATCATGTCTCCCCTGGACCTTCTCTTCACTAGACTAGCCATGCCCAGTTCCTGTTACATAAATGAGTGGTTTATATTAAAAATAATATACCTTTGTTTTCTCCCTCTCTTCTGCTTCTTGAAGTCCAGAAAGGCTTGTATCTGTTTCACTAAGCCACTGCAAGTGACTCTCTGCTTCCATTTCATATGGAGTAAATGAAGGTGAAAGTTCTAATACCTGCCTCCTTTGTAATGACCGAAGCTCCTAAACCCAAAAAGAAAGGTTATAAAAGTAATAATTAAGGTTCTATAAGATGGGAGCGGGGAATTATGGCCCTTTTATGACTTGTGACTTTGACACCCAGAATTCCTGAGTCAGCCATGCTGGCTCAGGAATTCTGGGAGTTTTAAGTCCACAAGTCATAAAAGGACCATAGTTCCCCACCTCTGGTCTAAGAGAAGAACCTTTTCTAATCTAGCCCTTGTCCTTTGGAACATCTTGCCACCAGAGATGAGATCTACCCCTAGCCTTCTGGCCTTTTGGAAGTGCCTTAAGACCTGGATCTGCTGGATGATTTGGTGCCCCGATGAAGAGGCTCCAGTAAGGAGATGGTTGGTGCAGTGACATAAAGACACCATTTCCATTTTGCTTAAGCTTTTTGCTTTTAGTCTATATTTAATACTTGTAATTTTTAAATCATCTTATATTTAAAATTATTAAGTTTATATTTTTATTGCATTATAAGCTGCTTGAGTCAGAGATATTGAGATGGATAGCATATAAATTTAATACAAGTAGTCCTCGACTTACAACAGTTCGTTTAATGACTGTTCAAAGTCACGGCACTGAAAAAAAGTGACTTATGACCATTTTTCACACTGTAACATCCCCATGGTCATATGATCAAAATTTGGACGTTTGGCAATTGGTTCATATTTATGACATTTGCAGTGTCCTGGGGTCATGTCCCTTTTGCTACCCACTGACAACCAAAGTCAGTGAGAAAATCAGATTGACTTAACAACGGTGCTACTAATTTAACAAGTGCAGTGATTCCTTTCGCACGGGTGGCAAGAAAAGTCACAAAATGGGGCAAAACTCCTTTAATAAATTTCTTGTTTAGCGACATAAATTTTTGGGCTCAATTATACTTACAAGTCAGGGGCTACCTGTAAATAAATAATGATAGTACAGAAGAAAAGGCAAAAAGGTGGATTCTATACGTCTCACCGACAAGAGTGAAATTTTTCAGGTGTGTATAAGGCTTCTGTGGGAAGAAAGAAGAAGTCACGACTAAAACATTATAGATCTACTGCACAGCAAGGCTACTTTCACTGACCTTTGCACTACTTTGCTTGGTCTGAAGGAGGAGGAGCTGCAAACGAATTTTTTCTCTCCGGTTATCTTCCATGAGCTGCTGTAACAAATGCTCACCTTTTTGCAGAACTTCCTCAATTTGAGCTCTTTCTTCATCCAGCTACAGTTTTAGAAAGAAAGACATATTTTCAGGACTACTTGGGGCAACTAGCTTTTGTTACTCCCGAAGAGTAAGACTATACAGAGAAACGTGTATAGCATGGTTGTACATGCTTAAAAACTACTCAGAAAAAGTGCAGCAGGCCTCTCTGCTATTCACACCGTGCACAAAGTGAAAAATAAAAAGGTATCAATCCCCCCAAAAAATCACGTTTCTTTGGGTTGGCACCAATAACAGAGAGGTGTTCTGTTGCATGAGTTTGGAAGTACTTTCTCAGAATCCTTTTTTTGAAGAATGCAGAACTCCAATTATAATAGTTTTATCTTCCATATAGAATCAGTGAATTCATATTTTGTTGTGAATTCAATAGGAGGTCATTGTAATTACTGGCTTTGCAAAATTTAGTTGTACGGCAACGCAAAACGAACAGTCTTCAACCAAGACGCCAAGCATTAAAATAATAATCAATGTTCTGTATCTGTATTTATATCTCCTCCAAACAAATTTCCTTTGGTGCAGAAGTAAGCCAGGGCTATGATACAGCAATAGCAGCTGGGGGGAAATCACTGTTGAATATCTCCTACAATGCCTATGAGCATCCAAATGCATTATTTCAAATATGACACAACTATACATTTTATCATAATCAAACAAGGCAAATCCCTTGCACGTGTAGAACTGAATGTACAAAGTCATCAGGAAGACCACAACAGTGAAACAGCTGATACAAGCAAGATCAATATTTATTGCATGCAGCAAGTGAATTACAAACTTGTCAATAAACCTCTAGGTCACAGGATTTCAGATTTTAAAAAAATCATGCCTGGGAATTAAAAGTGGGGAGGAGAAAGAAAAGTTAAGGATGAGTATGATAGTTTTGTTTTAACATGAAGTTCTCCAACCTTTTCATCATCTTCTTTTGATTCCATGTGCTTTTCCACTATGTTCAGCATTTCCTTTATCTCACATTCAAATTTATCAAGGTCTTTAGAAGCCACTGCAATTCCGCAGAGCTCCTGCTTAGCAAACCTTTTATGAGCATCCTGACTGAACAGCATCTGACACACACAAAAACAGCAAGCATCCTGATCAGTAGTCAATACATTTGTATACATATCACATAACTGGAACAGTATAGTTGTAAATGAATAAATAACCTTGTAGAAATTCTCATCCCCAAAACTGACACTAAGAAATTATCTTTTGCAGATAGCTTGTAGGCTAGTGCAGGAACAGAATTACATGTAAAATAAAATGATTCGGCAAACCCCTCAGAATATACTACTTTATGTGCTTTTGATAACTGAGAAAAGAAGTTTTGGACAGCATGTCATTTTAACATTTTAAAAATTAAATACTATTTTCTTTCTTTTTCTTGTTTTAAAAGTATTGTTGAAGAGGTATTGCTGTCCCACTCAAAGTAGGGCAGAACTAATACAAGTAGTCCTTGTTTATCAACTGCTTCATACAATAAATGTTCACAGTTACAACAGTTTTGAAAAAAGTAACCAGTGTCCAACTCTTGCATTTATGGCTTTTCATAAAGCAAAGGAAAGCTGAAGTATTGTACTCTTTCATTTAGAGATTGCTTCGCCGAACCACGAAATTAGCTTGTCCCAAATGCAGTTGCTAAACAAGGACTATCTGTATATTTTTGTCCTTGTGCAACCATGTGCAAAAATGCAATGAAATATTAGAAAACAGTTCCCTCTGACAAAATACAATGCTATAACGTGCATTTCACAGAACCATTAGAGAAGTAAAAATCAGCAATATAAATGTAAAAATAGGCCAGTAGATACACTTTGGGACCAGGAAGTCTTCTGTACTTACCTTGGCACTTCTGATATGCTGTGATACTTTTTCGAAGTTCCTATTCAGTTCAGTCAATTTGGGTTCTACAAGCTCATGACATGATACGCCACGACCGCTCATCAGCATAACAGCTTGGTCACGTACATTATCAACTCTGAGACTAACAGCATCCAATTCTGATGTTAGGCGCTGTGAATGGAAAAAAAATAGGGTTATTGTTTAGATCACAGTAGGATTAAAAAAACAAAGGAAGGAAAACAAGACAGAAATTAACCTCAGAACCTGGCAGGCTTTCATTTGGATCCACAATATGTTATTACTGTCTAAGCCATATCAGTAAAATTTTGCTACCTTCACTGTCTCTTCTTTCTTGTTGGCAGGCTTTTTCTCAATCTCATCCAACAGAGCTTCAGCTTGGTACAGCCAAGTACTTATGTGGGCAACGTTCTCATCAAAAATCTCCAGTTGACTTTGGTGATTCTGTAAATGAAAGACAAAGATGAATCAATGGAAACATACCTTAAATGTCAATAAAATTTAGCTGTTTTAATAGAAAACATTTACAGTGGTCTTCCATTTGTTTTTTCAGCTCCTATAGTGCCAAGACCTAAGAATAATTTGGTATTTATTTGTTATAATTTTAGTCGCTAGATTTGTATCTTATTTTTTCTTCCAAAGCTCAAGACGGCATATTATACACTGTATTCCTTCCAGAGAATTTTTTTACAACAAAAGTTCCAATACTGTTCCTCACACATGCACCAGGGGTGAAATTCAACCACCTCGCACCACCTCAGAAGAGGCAGTAGGGACGATTGGAATCGGTTGACCCTACCCACACCCACCTGCCTTCTTCCTTTTAGAGACTGAGTCCCACCAAGCCATGCCCACAGAGCCGATAGGAAAAAAAATTGAATTTCACCCAACATGCACACATGTGTGCACACACACATAGAGATGGAGAGGGAGAGATAAAAATTATATATAGATTTGAATTTAGATTTATAGATATAGATGGAGAGGAGGGAGAGTGAGTGAGAGGAAGAGAGAGGAAAGGAAATGGGGAGGGAGGGGGGAGAGTGGCCACATCTTGCATTTAGGGCACTTGGTAACCAAATTGTATTTATGGCTATTTGTAGTAACCTGCAGTCACATGATTGTAATTTTCAGTATTTTTTGCCAGTTTCCAGCATACTTTCAGTTTCTAGCAAAAATGCTTATTGAAAAAATGGATTCACTTAACAACTGCTACTTTTGCTTAATGACTGCTATCAAAAAAAGGTGGAAAATTGGGCACAGTCACTTGGTGACTCTTGATGACTGCCTCAACTTACCACAATTTCAGGCTCAATTATGGTCATAAGCTAAGGCCTACCTATAAGATAAAGACAATGAAGTGAGAGGCACCTTCAGAGTTGCAAGATAGATGGTAGTTCTTCAAGGTAGAACAAACCTGAACATCTAACTCATGCATACTATAAATACTTTGACTATAGGGTTACAGTAATAAAATCTTGCTTCCCTGAATGTTCCTCTCTTCTCCCTGCCCTGAATGACCAAGTCAGAAACACTTTCTCAAATTCCCTTCCAGTTCCAGGCTCAGATTTCTCTTATTTGACCATAGCCTTGGCTGAAGTTCTTCATCCTCTTCTTCATGATTATTCTCAGAGCCCATTACATCAAGTTCTATTTTTTAAGTTTTGTAAAAGCAATTGTTATTATGATTATTGCACAGATAACGGGTACACTTTATTTAAATTAACTTCAAAGAATATTCCCATGAGTCCTCTTATGCAATAATTATTAAGTATTTATTCTTGGGCTAAAGCTTCAAATAAAAGATTTTGATATTTCTTGGTCATGAAGTAAGAAGCAAATCTATCAAATTGTTCAATATATTTTACTATTTCTGGAACAGCTGTCAAACTTCATCATCTGATACACTTTTCCATTTAACAAGTCAGCCTAAATACTCTCTAGACATATTGTCCTAGCTGGCCTGAGCATGGGACATTCCAATTTAACATATCTTGGAGGCATTCAATTGAGTAAGCATGTTCTCTCCTTATAGGAAACTTGACATTTGTAAACATTTCCTACTTCAACAGTAATAAGACCATCATCAATGCATATTACCCTATCCAAAGCCATACAGATAATTAACTGAAGAGCATCCAGAAGCTCCAGTTGGTGCAAAATGCAGTGGCCCACATGGTTTTGTGCAGACCCCGGTGTGCACATGTATCACCTCTCCTCAGGAGCTGCATTGGTTGCCGATTTGCTTCTGGGTGCAATTCAAGGTGCTGGTTGTCACCTTTAAAGCCCTTCATGGCCTGGGTCTGGGTTATCTGAAGAAACATCTCTTGCCAATCACATCTTCCCAATCGATTAGAGTGAGGAAGCAGGGAATGTTGTGGGTCCCACCCCTGAGGGAGATACACCTGGTGGGACCCAGAAGAAGGACCTTCCCTTTGGTGGCTCCCTCTCTCTGGAATATCATTCCCCCAGAGATTAGAATGGCCAGCACTCTAGCACTTTTCCGAAAAGCACTGAAGACCTGGTTTTGCCATCAGGCCTGGGGAACCCAGAGAGGAATGGAGCCCATCAAATGGCTAGTGTGATCTGCTGTCGTCGGGGCAGATAACAGATAATCAGAGTTGAAAGGGACCTGGTAGGTCATGTAATCCACCCCCTGCCCAAGCGGGAGATCCTACACCATCTCTGACAGGGGCAGGGGGTGGGAGTTGGGTTTTTTGGGGGAGGGGTTGTTTTTTGTTTTTTATTTTTGTTTTCCCAAATTTTGTTCTATTGTACTTTACTAAATTTGATTCTTTTTGTTAGTTTTTATTGTTTTTTATTTTTGTTTTGAATATGGTTTTACATTGTGTAAGCTGCCTCGAGTTGCCATGTCGAATAGACAGCAATATAAATTAAATAAATAATTAATAAATAAATAAAATAATTCTACAACTGTCAAAATTTGCCATTTGCCATTTTAACTTACCAGAAGTGTATTGTACCAATCTTCGGTCCAGGTTCGGACTCTACTCCATCCAGCATTAAGAACACAGAGTTTTTCCTCCAGAGGAGTTTCACTTCCATCCACTAAGGCCTGCAGTGCAGCACTGCTTTCTGTTACATTGTTCAAATCTACTTTCTTCCTCTCCAATTCTCTCAGCACATTCTGGAAGTCAATCAGACCATTAACAGAACAGAATAAAATTTCTCAAGGTGACAGAACCAACCTGCAATGATATATAATACTGAAAGGAATCCAAATATATGATATAATATATGATACCCTAAAGGAATACATAGCAAGAGATCTTCTAAAATTCAGGAAATCATAGAATAGAAAATTTTCAAAGAAATGTTAGTCTCAGTAACTGGTAAGGTTATTTTTTAAATGCTCTATTCTTTGTTTTAATTACATTCTGCAACTGACTTTACAAAATCTATTATGACATGTCAGATCGATGCAAACTGCAGTTACTATGCAATCTGATAATAAAGTAAATTTATTCCACAAAGCTTTTTTTGCAAATTTGGGGAACTACATATCTTTCAAGGGGAAACATTAAGATTGCTTTTGGGGTAATACATGTTTCATAAATTGGAAAAATGTTTTTTTTAATATTTTTACTATACTTTAAATGATCCTAAAGCAGTTTAAGTAGCTGTTTACTAATAAATTAGTCTCACTTTCTTAAATGGTTCTTATTTTAACAGAGAAAGATGTATGCAATGAGTAATCTAATGCAATAGTAAAGTAAAATTTTAGCCTTATAAATTTTTTGTTCATATAGTTTTTGCTCCCCCATCTGTTATTTAGGATGTAAAAATTCTGGACCTAGTTAACAGCAAAATAAACGTCCAGCAAATTGTGATTTGAAACTATCACTTTCCTGTAAACCAAGATCACACTAACATTGTTTTGAAGACAAAATAAATATTCCACAGAATATAACGTCTGTCATATTTGAATAAACTGGACAGCTATGGTTTGTTGCTTAAGTATCATCTGAGGTTTCCAATGCCAATCCAAAAAAAAGGAAGTTACACAAATTTCAAAAATGTTTAAAAATATAAAATCTACATTTAATTCTAGAGTTCTCTTCAAGAATCTCCAAGCTTTTTCTCACATGCATATTTTTTATGGTAGGATATACGCTTTTCTTCATGATACAATTCACTTTATAGGAATAACGTGCAGAATTATTCCTACAATTTCCTATTTCAGTGGGAAGCCACATGGTGCCCTTTTTCACTTTAGATTATATATTTATGCATGTTCTTTGTTCAGAATAAATAATACACAGAAATGATATTGTTTCATTTTCAACATTAGTCCCAGGCCCACAAACCTCTTCTTAGCAGGCTAATGACATTTTGCACTCAATTAGTCAAAGAACTGACTAACCATGACATTTTTAAAATAGCAATCAATAATTAAAACAAGCAATTATGTTCAAAAAGCCAACAGCTGCATTACATTAATAGAAAAAGAACTAAGTACAGTGCATTGGATCTGTTAATTTTTTAATTCTGTTGGTAGAATTCATCTGTTTGAAATGGTAAAGTTTTAAAATATCTACAAATGGCAAACAAATGAGTGAAGTCTGTCAAGTTGAATTCAACATTTAGTGGCCTCTTCTAACATACTAATATAATAAATGCATATGAGCAGCATACATATTACAGAATTGCTTTCTCTAAAAAAAATGCATAGGCATATAATACAATAGCGTCAGAAATTTCCCTATAACAGGAAAGGAGAGGAGACTAAATTTCTTGGAGGAAGTCTCTAATTCCTTGCAGTAATCAACGTGACATGTTTGGATGCAATATAGAATATGCTTCCAGATAGATTCCCCCATAAAACCAGAAGAAAAATCCAGGCGGATTAACCTAGATTTGAAATCACTGAATGCACTCCATCTGCTGGATTCAAATAGTTAAGCTAGGTTCCAGGTTAAAAAGGCCGATTTTTGTCCAACAATAAGAACTATAACAAGTGTCAAAATGAGATGCAAACTAAGAAGGCTAAGGACAGGCTGCTTACCTTAGCCCAAGCAATTTCAGTGTCCAGATCAGAAAATGTACGTTCTGACGTGGACTTATGCACCAGTTCAGCTTCTGTCACCTCTAACCATTTGGATAAGGAGTGGGAGACTTCATTGAATTTGCATGAGAGTTGCAATGCCTGTTCTAGATCTTGTTTTCCTTCTGTCACCTGTTTTTTTTTTAAATATATAAAAAGAATGAGCATCGAGAACAACAATTAAGAAAAATTACTTGATCAATATTAGGTATGGGTCACACAGTGAGCAGATGTTTGGATGGGATCTGGCATTTTTATTTACCTATCAAGTCCTTCCCAAGGACCCTGCATAGACAGATGTTGCTGTTTAATGGTGTTAATGATATCTTCGTATCAGAGATGGTATTCAGCAGGTTCTTATCAGTTCTAGAGAACCAGTAGCGGAAATTTTGAGTAGTTCGGAGAACCAGCAAATATCACCTCTGACTGGAGATTTTACAGTATCCTTCCCCTGCCATGCCCACCAAGCCACACCCATAGAACGGGTAGTAAAAAATTTTGAATCCCACCACTGCTTCATATGATGTAAGCTGTTCCAAATAAAACTGTTATTTGCAATTGACTGGTGGGGATTTTGTCAATCCTAACAGTTTTCAAGCAGTGTTCCAGATTTTTGAATTGCACCCAAAGCACCTTTTAAATTTAGTATTATTCCACAACCTCTATTTTGGCTATGGTTACTTGCCTCTAAAAAGAATTTGTCCTCATCAGTCAACTACATCAATGAAGGAAAATGGATAAGGAAAAGGCATTCAGTGACAATTCTACAAGATAGATGAACTCATGAAGGAAAATATGATCTGTCAAGAAACCACCTCTTAGATCATTTATTTTATTTTCAAAAAATAGGTGTACGTTGCTTTTTTTCTTGTTATCAAATCTCAAAATAGAGTTACCCTCGATAAGCCTGGACTATATTTCTCATCAACCACAATTACTGGATAATAGTATTGATGTGGAAATTCGCATATCTTAAAACATTATAGATCTCATTACAGATTTAACTTGTGAATAGTAAATTTTCCAAAACCAGTTGTGTTCATACAATATTTAATGAAATGCTTGAAATTCACCTGAAGTGGATTTTACACAGTGAAACAAAATTGTACATATGAAAGACTAACCTGCGCTCCCAAATCATTATAAAGGAATTTCAATGCTGTCAGTTGTTCATCCATGCTTTTGGGGTTGTCTGTCTGCTGTTTCTGTACAATTTGCCTTCCTGTTTTGATCACTGTCTCCACTTCAAGCTTTACTTCACTCAGGGTCTTATAGAGTTTCTAGAATCAGGACACCATATAGTTTTATTATATTATATTAATATATAATATTTCAGCTTCCAGGTTTTATTTTACTTTTCAATAACCATCAGAATTGAACCACATTATCATCTTTATGCATACCAAATCCACATTCCATGGTGCCCAGTTTGCTACAGTTAAGGACAAATATTAACTATAACTAGATTCAAATTAGTCAGTAACCCAATTCTGAGCAATGGTTTCTATTTAGAAAATAAATAACAAAAATTCCCCCAACATCATAGCAAATAGAAGTTACCATGAAGAATCAACGGGAGATCATATGGCAGTTGGAACAAAAGAGAAGAGGAAAGAGGGAAAATAACACCCAAGTTCCCAGCATGTTCAAAGGCTGGTAATGATGTCTGAATACAGCCCAAGTTAGAACGAAATAACATGATTTTAAAAAAAACATTTCACCTTGCTAAGACTTTGCTCATTTTTTATCTGACTTAAAAACTTAGATTGATCGCACTTTAATAGGAGATTTCATATTTGCAGTACAGATGTTTTAGATGAGGGAATAGAACAGGAACTCATCAAAGTTATAGATGACACCAAGCTGACAGGAATAGCCAGCAGCCCAGAAGACAGGATCAAGATCCAGATGGATCTCAACAGACTTGAACACTGGGCCCTATCTAACAAAATGAAATTCAATGGAAAGAAAAGTAAGGTTTTACATTTAGACAAGAAAAACCAAATATACAGGTGCAGATCAGGTGAAACTTGGGTCACTAACAGTAACTGTGAGAGGGAGCTTGGAGTCCTAGTGGCAAATCACTTAAATAAGAACCATTAGTGTGCTCCAGCCACCAAAAAACCCAGTGCAATCCTCAGCTGCATTAACTGAGGGATAGAATCAAGATCATGTGAAGTATTAGTACTGCACTATAAGGCCTTGATAAGACATACTTGGAACACTGCAATATAAAAAAGATCTTGAGACTCTGGAAAGAGTGCAGAGAAGAACAACAAAGATGTTTAGGGAGCTGGAGGCTAAAACATATGAATTGGATATAACTAGACTAGTGAAAAGAAAGACTAGAAATAATGTGATAACAGTGTTCCAATACTTATTTGAGGAAATGCCACAAAGAAGAGGGGGGGGTCAACCTATTTTCCAAAGCATAAGAAGGCAAGACAAGAAGCAATTGATGGAAACTAAGGACAGAAGCAACACAGAATTAAGGAGAAAATTCCTGAAAGTGAGAACAATAAACCAATGGAACAGCCTGCCTTCAGAAGTTGTGGGTGTATCATCACTGGAGCCTTTTAAACAGAGACTGGACAGCCATTTGTCTGAAGTTGTATAAGGTCTCCTATTTGAGCAGGGGGTTGGACTAGAATACCTCCAAGATCCCTTTCAACTCTGTTATTCTATTATTCTGTTATTCTGTTTCCACACGGGTCTGAAAACAAATCATGCCTAACATATTGGCTAAATGAGCGTGTTAGTCTTTTATATTGATGAGTAAGGTAAAGGTAAAGGTTCCCCTCGCACATGCATGCTGGTCGTTTCCGGCTCTAGGGGGGGTGGTCATCTCCGTTACAAAGCCAAAGAGCCAGAGTGGTCCAAAGACGTTTCCGTGGTCATGTGGACGGCATGATTAAATGCCGAAGGCGCAAGGGACACTGTTACCTTCCCACCAAAGTGGTCCCTATTTTTCTACTTGCATTTTTACATGCTTTCGAACTGCTAGGTTGGCAGAAGCTGGGACAAGTAATGGCACCTCACTCTGTTAGGCTAGGGATTCGAACCACCGAATTGCCAACCTTTCTGATTGACAAGCTCAACATCTTAGCCACTGAACCACCGGGTCCCTTATACTGATGAGATTCTATATCAAATGTAGCTCCGGGTGCTATTAAATTGGAGAATAAAATCATGCTCTTAGAACATATAGTACTCTGATAATACGAGTGAAAACCATTCTTTTGTCTCAAGGCACAAAGTCTCTTCCTTTCATTCACATTTTCTACCACTGCTGAGAATGTCAACTGTCGAGCTACTGGAAAGTTCACTGCCATGGAGATAAAGAAGCAAACAAAGTTTCATAGAGAGAAATTAGGAAAATTTAGTCATAGCATTACATTACCATGCATTTATCAAAGTGAAACTGAATGATATCCGGATCAATATCCTTCACATCCAAGATATGGAGTTCAACTTTTACACTATCCAGAACTCGTTTACAATCCAGCATACGCTGCTCAAAATTTGCTGGTTTCTGGAACAGCTGATACTTTGTAGATACCTCCCGGAGCTTTCTCTGTTTATGTAAGAAAGCAAAAAGTTGACACATTTGCACACTTAGAATGAAAAATCTTTCTAACTGTTCTTATTTATAATTTACATCTTACTCTTCTAGTTCAGTATTTCTTTCTTTTTTTATATCATTATGGATTTGCTTTCCTTACAACCATATTTCCCTCTTTTTTAATTTACAGAATAATTTATCTCTAAATCTGAGATCTTCTCTTTTCCACTTAAACATGACAAAGTCAACTTTTCAAAAACAAGATAAAAAAACCATCAAGAAGTTTTGTCTGGGACTATGGGGATTTTCAAAGGTACCATGTGTACTCTGTTTCCAAATTTTCTTCACTTCTGTCAGTCCCGAAGGACAAATCCAGACATGGAACACCATGAACTAATCAGTTCTCCCTCTAGCTACCTAATCAGAGAATTCATAAAATGGGATTTAAACACCATCTCATGTCCTGAATTTATAATACTTCCCAGAATATAAAAAAATCTTCTTGCTTGAAAGGATTTCTCATCTCTAATTAGTACTGCCTTTATTTTTTTCTTCTTCTATCTTTCAAAATCAATGCTGTCAAGTTTGCCACTTAATTCTTTACCAACTCCAAACTCAACCCTTCTATCCTGGTTTCTATTTGCTATGCCCCACTGCATTTTTCTCACTGTTCACTTTATTGTGAAATGCCTCTGTCTAGACTCCACTCTTCATAATCTCTGTTTTGAAACAACTACTTTCTCTTTCCTTCTCTTTAGGGGATTTATTGGGCACCTCTACTTAGTTTTCTGTAGTCATTAAGGAATGCTTATGGCAGCCAAATGCCATAATCTTAGTATTATCTATTCCTCAAATATTTACTCTACCTATTTGCAATGCTAATATCCATCCTGTTCAACAGATACAGATTCTTCAAGTCCCCCCTCTCTTTTCATATAAAATATTGGAAAAAGGATGCCAATAATTATTAAAATGTTTAACAATTGCCCAAAGATATAAGAAAAGTGTATTATAGTATATTTCACAAATAAGAGCTTTCAGAAGTATGTAAAAGTATTAGCCTACTTTTTCAAAGATATGCCTATAGGAGTTGAAAAAGGGAAAAGACTGGAGAAAATGAAAGTAAAAAAGAACAGAAGTGACAAATAAATTAAACTTTATAGTATGTAAAATTATCACAGTTTCTATTGACAACCTGCATATGAAATTAATACAACAATTCTGCAAACACTGGGAAATTAATTAGCAGTGTGGGGAAAACCTGGATTTACATTCAGGTCTTTGATTCTTTGAAATGTTTACCTGCAAGACATCCAAATGAGTCCCACCACGGGGGGATCGACACTCTGGTGAAGATGGCATTAAAGAATAGACATTCTTTCTAAGCTCTTCCAAAGTGGACTCATGAGCAGCAATCTCAGCTTGGATTTTCTGCCATTCATTATAGAAAATGGAGAAAAGAGGACATAGCAGATATCAATCTGTCTATCCAATAAATCATACAACTAAAATGTGTTATAAAGAGTATAACATCCACTTTACTCAATGCTGATTTCAGGGATAGACTGCTTATTTCACAATCAAGAGATTACTGAAGGTTTTCTAGTGCAAGACACCATCAGCATCTCTTCATAGAGCACATATTCCCTTAATTATCTTACAACTCAAAAACCATGTTACAAAGTGTTTTTTAAGGTAAGATAAGATAAGAAAGGAAAGGGGTAAGGTAAGAAAGGAAAGGGGAAAGAGAAAGAGAAAGGGTAAGGTAAGAAAGGAAAGGAAAGGGAAAGGGGGAAAGGGGAAGAAAGAAATACCTGTGCCTCTTGAGGCATTTGGAAGGCATCTATTCTATTGGTCAAATAGGATGTTAGCTGCCTATCCAAATCCTTCAAGCTTTCCTGAAGAACTTGCAACATGTGCTCAGTTTCTCGCATCATCTGAAGTTGTTGCTCCAAAGAAATCTGTTTACTGACTGCCTAAGGGGAGACAAAGAAATAGGTTGCATGAAAACTTTAGAACTGTATATAAACCTAAGTATAAATACAAAAATAGTAAATCAGACCTGCTTACACTATGCTGTTATTTTCTGATTGTCAACAATGCAGTGAAATATTACTTTCTTGTGGTCAAGAGATTCTTGCTGAAAGGCACATAATTCAGAGATTCCTAGCATGTCAACTTGTCAGAAGCACTGACGTCAGCATTCACATTTGTTATCAAAACTTATGGAAGTTTCCAGAGGACATATTAATATCATTGAAATCATGATGGAATCCATCTATCCTCATAGACAACAACAGTTTCTAAATGACTATCACTTTAGCTCTTTGTCCGTTGCAAGATCCTCTGTCCTGTATTTTTCAAGTCCAAAAAAGAGTTCTCATTCCAAGGCAGCGAGTAAACTTTTAAAACTATACGGCTTTACTCCGTATTCTGTAATCTGAACCATATAAATCTGCTCATTATACTTCAATCCTTTTTAAAATATAAAATCAGATGTCCAGTCATTTTACACGTTTATGTGGGATGGATCTTTGTTGGTAAAGATCATTTGCCTCATTTATAGCAATCATGATTTAAATTTGCATTTCTAAATTGTATTTTTCCCCTTTTTGTTTGAGGAATGTAACCCCATGACTTGGCATCATAATTCTGTTTCTCGCCTACACAAAAATATAGGATCTACTAATCCGAATCTGGATCTGTTCAAGAATTCACTCAGCCATCCCATTTATGATGTAGGTCGTGCAGTTTTCAAACTTCTGACAGACCATAATGCAAGATATAGGTAGTGTTGCCATAATTATGCATCTCTGACCTTAATATAGGGCAACCCTTACTTCTTTAAGCTAGTGAAGAGCACCTTTAAGCTTCATTCAAAACTGTACATTGTGGATGCTGACAGCAGTAAAAACAAATGTTTCATTCCATCAAAGTTACATATCATACCACATGACTTAATTCCTCATAACGGGCATTGAAAACTTCCAACTTTTCACTGATGATTTCATCAAGGATGCCTCCATCTATCAGTGTTTGACCAAGCTCCCGAATTTGAGTCCGATTGTCAGCTGGATGGCGCAGAATAGATTCCAGTGACTAAGGAGAAAATAATTAAACCAAAATGTAAGCACTTATTTTCTAACATACTGAATACAGCACTCTTTCACATTTTAAAATTGGAAAAAATATCATTCAGAAAAAGCATAAATTTACAGTGTCTGAGGACTCACGTTGCTATTAAGAGAACAATGAAACATATGGCATCTTATCACCCTAAAATAGTTATGGAAATTACAGACAAATATATCAGAATAGTGGGACCCATAAAAACAACTCAAGAACTCTACCAAAACAAAAAGACCAAGAGGAAATAAAATTAGCAGATGACAGCAGAATCAGTGCAATGTAAACCCAAACTTGAAAAAAATATTAGTTTTTTTAATGTCTTCAGACAATAAAAAGGAAGGAAGACGGCATCACCAATGGGAATGCATTCTACAGCAGAAGGTGGTGGTGTTTATGAAATCTCCAGGTATGTTGGAAGCCATGGGGCCTCTTCTAGTCAGGGTTACCAGTACTAGACTGCAAAAATCCAGGAAACCATTAGATTGCAGCACAAAGAACTTTATATATCTCTTTGCTGCCATCTAGCAGCAGTAAATTTTGGCATTCCCAATCCCATATTTCTGTCTGAGCTGATCATAATAGATATGAAGGGTCAAAGATCAAATGCAGCCTCAAATTTCCTGCACATGGAACATTTAGGAAAAACTGTCATTCTGAAATAACTACAGACATATTTATTATTTATTTAGTTATTGAATTTTTATACCGCCCCATCTCCCAAGAAGGGACTCGGGGCGGTGTACAGCCTACTCAAAACGAACCATATATACAATTAAAATTAAACAAATTAAATTAAACAAATTAATCCGGCCGAAATCCCATTAAATACAAAATATTACTAATAAATTTAAAATTTAAGAATTATATTAAAATTTAAAACCTAGTTAATTTAAAACCCCCAAAAACCGTTTACTGGGCCAGGCCGGCCTGTTGGAAGAACAGGGTCTTTACTATGTGCCGGAAGGTCTGGATGTCGGTAATGGCCTGTATCTCCAGGGGCAGATCATTCCACAGGGAGGGGGCCCCCACAGAGAAGGCCCGCACCCTCGGGGTCGCCAACCGGCAACGATCAGGCGGCGGAACCCCGAGGAGGGCGACCCTGTGGGAGCGCACTGGGCGGCGGGAGGCTGTTGATGGCAGCAGGCGGTCCCGTAAGTACCCAGGTCCCAAGCCATGTAGCGCTTTGAAAACAATCAACACCACCTTGAATCGGATCCGGAAGGCCACAAGAAGCCAATGCAGCCTGTGAAGAAGTGGTGTTACATGGGAGCTCCGAGGGCTCCCAAGATCACCTGCGCGGCCGCATTCTGGACCAACTGCAGCCTCCGGACACTCTTCAAGGGGAGCCCCATATACTAGAAATCCTTCTGTTAACTGTGGATAACTGTGGATAATCAACAGTTGCCCGGCTAATATATTCTAACTACAGTTTTTGAAAGATCTCTGTAGAACATATTGCCATAGCCTACTCTAAATGCCAGTGAACTACTGAACAATAGAAGCCAAGTTTATTTTATATGCATTATGCGCCAGTCAAAGCAAGTTAAAAGAATTCCAATTAGTCGATATAACCACCAAGATTTAAAGTATCCTTAGAAAACTTTTGTCTCAAAACAAAAATTACTGTATCATTAATTCTTTTTTTTATTCATGTACTTCACTGTCACGTTTCAAAGAATAAAGAAAGTAGTTAGCAGAACAAAGGTTGGAATATTTTGCAAGATCACCGTTTGTTATATAGCAGATCAATAAAGCTTTCTGGTTCACCTTTCTTGTTAACAACACTGAAGCCCAAAATACCAATGTTTCAAAATATATTTAGACACCCAGAAGTGTCCACTAAGAGTGGGAGGGTAAAAAAAGAAGAAGAAAAGATGGCAGGCACTAAACACATTCAAAAAAAGAGGCGAGTCTACATAGGGATGCTGCATCTGATATTTTGCCCTTTTTTGATCTTTGATCAAAGATCAGAGACTGCAGACACCCGGATTTCTTTTAGCTCAAATAAGATTTTTTTTTCATATGGGCCTCATTGATGCATCTTGAATGAAAGCAACCAAAAAAAAAAAAAAATCCTTTCAACAGATCTGAGTTCTGTCCACTTCTACAATTACTGAAATATTATGCAAAATGAGGAATTTTCATTGTATTTAAATATAGGAGGGGGAAAAATCTTCAGTTAAAAAAATCCCAAGCTCATTTGCATAAACTATTTTTACAGACTATCCTTTGTACCTCAAGGGCTTCACTGACAGCATCTATTTTCTCTGGCAAGTGTTCAGTTGTTTTCATTTTCTCTTCCAAAGTATTCAGCCAGGCTGCTTCTAGGTCCAGATAGTGTAGCAGTTCAATCCAACAAGACCATACTTCCTGAAGGGAAAGAATATATGAAAGAAGAAAAGGCTCATTCTATTTCAGAGGCTGGTTCTTCTTAGTCATGTGATATGTTTATTTCTTAAGCTTTATGTAGATTTTCCAGAGTATATTATTCATCAACAGCAATGATTTCTAAAACTACCCCAGATAATTTATTAGTTCCTAACAATGAGACTTTCAATTCACTCAGCCTCAGCGTTCTCACTGGCTCAACTCACTTACTGTATCTCCAATGCCAATTCCAGATGTTTGCACTATATACAATATCAAAACAATGGGACAGTATATTACAATGGGTATAACTTAGATGCCACATGAAAAAAAATATTTGAAGATAATAGCCAGTAATAGTTTCCTAACTTAACGGACAAAAATGTATTCTGCTTATACATATTCTATACTTCTTTACCTGAATCATTAATATAGAATTTTCTAATTCACCATCTTGTGGTGAATTAAAAAAATCAGTGGCAGATAGGAAAGCGCTCCAGAGCGTTAATGACATTGCCCAGAAGATCATTGGTTGCCCTCTCCCCTCTTTGGAAGAGCTTTATAGCTCCCGCTGCCTTAAGAAAGCTCAAAACATTCTCAAAGATCCATCTCATCCTGGGAACCCTTTTTTTTAACAAATACCATCTGGCAGATGGTACAGAATAATAAAAACAAGGACAAATAGGCTGAAAAACAGTTTCTATCCCAGGGCAGTAGCTCTTTTGAATTCTGCTGTATAGTGCAGTGTTGGTGTGGTGTCGGGGGTTTCCGGTTCAATCTGTGAAGGGTGAAGGATGTGTGTTTGTGTTTATTTTCATGGTCATGATGTGCATGGAAGATGGTGTTTGATTTCATTGTACGAGGTGCAATGACAATAAAATAAAATAAAATAAACATGACCCAAAATTGATTGGATCACATTCTAAAGTTTGTTCCAAAGCTAGTAATGTATTTGCCCAATGTAACTACTAACTAAAATAGAAAACTGAGTTTAAGGACTTGACTTTAACCTTATTTACAGCTACAAAAAATTAAATAAGAGACCAGTTGCTATTTCACATTGCTATCAAAAGTATTGTAGGAAATATAGGAATGCAGGTAGAAGTTAAATATACCTGAAATACTTAGTAGACAATATATAATTCAGAAATAATCACTATATTGATGGAATCTTAATATATGCATTCCATTAGCTATATATTTCTCATCCATATATCCCTGGCTTTTCACTGACATTTTAAAATCAACAAAAACAGTGCACTGTCATTAATTTGGAGCCACTATTTGAACGTTCTTTACTTGCATAAGAAATGGATTCTACCTAATGGGCTGTAACTACAATCCTTTACTACTTAAAAAGCAGTGTTAACATATGTGTGAGGCTTAAAATTCGTTTTGAGTCTTGGAAAGTGCCTATGGTTTTCTTGGCAAAATTTCACAAGTAGTTTGTACTTGCCTTCTTCCTAGGACTGAGTGAGTGACTGGCTCAAGGTCACCCAGCTGGCATTGTGCCTAAGGCAGAACTAAAACTGACAGTCTCCTGGAACCTTAAGCACTATGTCAACTGGCTTTCTAGGAAGCTTTAAAATATCTAGAATTAAGTATATAATAAAAGAGTTTTGAGTTTGTTCATTAAATAAGTTGCTGGTCTAACAATGCTCCCATCCCCAACTTTGAAATCTAGAGCAAAAATATATCATTGGCATGGTTTCTTTTTAACTTTGGGAGTGAAACTTATGTCTTAAGCCCTCTCATTGATGTTGAAGGAAGAAAGAATTAGTTACCAGCCATACCTCCAAAGTGTGGCATTTCCCTCTGATCCTGTTGCACAGTAGCTGGTAATTCTCCAATACAAGGTTGAGCTCCGTTGTTAAGTCCTGACCACCAGATGGCAGTTTAGCAGCTAGCATTTTGATGCTGTCTTTCAGAATTTTCACCCTCACTTCTTTCTGCAGCACATCTTCCTTTGCTCTCTGCCCAGAGGAAGCAAATAATGACCAAACTAAATTGCAATCACTATATTAACAATGGAATCTGAACTAATAATTAAAATACTGAAATGAATCGTTAACACTGTATTTCATAAGCACGTGAGAAACGATACAATCCATGTCTATGGACATTCTCAGTCATCCTAGTCATGGTTATCCCAAAGGTGCTTTTTTAAGAGGCAACTGGACTGATTTTTCTTTGAAGACGTTTCACTTCTTCACTTCTTTGAAGATGTTTCACTTCTTGAAAAAGAGGCAACTGGACTGGTTTTTCTTTGAAGACGTTTCACTTATCATCCAAGAAGCTTCTTCAGTTCTGACTGAATTCTCCAGTTAGAGCTGGAGAAGCTTCTTGGATGAGAAGCGAAACAACTTCAAAGAAAAACCAGAAAGTCCAGTTGCCTTTTGAAGAAGCACCTTTGGGATGAAATCCATGGCTCCCAAGACACTTCACTTGAAGTTCTATCATATTTTATCTATTTGCATTTATAAGCCACCCAACTCCAGTGGACTCTGTAATAAATATAATTTATATTTATTCTTGTTGATAACTTATAATGGATCTTAGCCAAAATCAACTTCCAAACTATTTGCAGTCAGAATCATTCTTTTATTGTAGAAAAATCAAACCAATTCACATCCATGCTCTCTCCTAGATACACCACTCCTCCAGGAGGTAAACAAGAGTCTGGGTAAAGCCAAAAGTGGACATTCTTTAAAACTGGTGGGAGGGGAATATACAGTGGTGCATTATGGGACTTGTATGCTTAACCAGTTCGACATTTTACCTTAACAATTCTACTAGTTGCCTACCATCATTCTGACCTTCCTTGATGAACAAATGGATTTCATCTCTACAGATATTGTGTTGCAAACTGATCTATATAAATCTGATTGCACGGAGTCAACTCATCCCAAGATAAATGCTTACTATGCTTAAAGATTATTACCTCAAAATTCCCAATTTATATGGCCAAAAATAACTAGTACATTTAAAAAAACACTTTCTGATCACATATATTTCTGTGGTGTAATTTTTAATAATCTTACTACAATCAAGAGTACTACACCAAGTTTATTATTCTATTGAATGTGACTGTTTCAAAATAAATAATTTTTCAAACACCAAGGTCATGCTGACTAGCAATTCTGACAGTTGCAAAGTCAACATAACTGAGGAGCACAAGACTGGCAAAGGCTACAGAGCACTCAATTACAAAACCTTTTATAATTTAACAGAAAATGCCAGTGGCAATCCTGTCACTCAATTCAAAAAGCTGCCACATTTTCTAATGTTAAAAAAAAACCACCCTACAATCTGATTTAGTGTTTGATGGCCAGACTATTAAGAATGTCCGTTCCAAAATTTTACTAAAATTGTACTGCATAAAATGAACAAAACATTAAAAAACTCTTTACATTCAGAATAGCTGTATCTTTTTTCAAATGTACATAAATATTAAAATTTGTAATTTTTTACTCCCACTCTTGCATCCTTTGTATTTTCTCAAAGAGCTGATCAGCCACTATTAAATTACAATTAGGCATATGATATGAATTAAATTAGGATATAAGCACATATAAAATTAAGCTACGAGACAGCAGCATTGAAATTTCAAGAATAACCAAAATGGGCTCTGCATCGTTATCAGAGTTTCGAAGTGTTACATTCTCTTATTAATTCCACTAATTCTACATTCTCTTTAACACTGTAAAATTAAAGCAAATGTCATTCCAAATTCCAGCCTCTTCTAATCTCACTATGTAGCAAGATTGGGAATTTTTACTCCAACAGTATTTGCTGATCAAACAGCAGTAGCCTGAAGCCATCTGGTCAAATTGCAGAGTACATGACAGGGCTATGCAGCAATCTGGGCTCAACAGAGAAAAAAATATTCAGTATGTACATGGCCAAACATATTAAACTTATTAGCAGCACCTTAAATCGTATAAAATTTTAAGATATGCAACAGTTTTTATATATTTTCACACAGTGCAAGTTCTAGTAGTGACAGTGGACAAAATATGGTCTTATAAATATGTAAATTATCTGGATTAACTCATTTTCAACAGTTAAGTAGGAAGGATAATCAGCTTCAAAATGTTAAAAAACAAATCACTCTGGTCTTTCCAGAAAAGCATATCCTGGTGTAATAATTATTAATAACAACAACTAATACACACTCATGTTTAATGACTACATCACTTTTAAAATACAATTTAAGTTTTTCAAGTATTCCTGACCTTCATTTCTTCCACTGCATTCTCTAGCTCATCTGGATTCTTATATTCAAAATCTTTCTCCAAATATTCCTCTTCAGCCTGAGCCATCCATTCTTGCATTTCTGTCAAATCCTTTTTGAGATTGATGGCTTTTTCTTGATTTTCCGATAATTGATACTTATGGCAAATGATCTAGCAATTCAAATAAAGCAACATAAAAGTGCACAGCATTGTTTAAAGTTATTATTTTAAGAGTGCTGTACAACTGATGAAAGAAAAACATGCTATCAACAGAATGGTGAAAGTTATTTTGAGATAACAACAGTCTGCATTTTTTTGGGTCAACATGAGATCTAGGAAATAACGTTTTATAGTTATAAGAACAAGTAAATGTAACTAATGCAGTTCTACTTAATTTTTAATGCTTTATTGTTCACATTAAAAATAAAGAAACCCATGATGATGGCTATGGCAATTATGGTAATCATGGTCATCATGGTTTATAATGTATGTTAGCAGCAGTGAACTAGATTCTTAGACTTAGAATAATTTTATTGTCATTTTAAAATGTACACTAATCAGCATGCATTAAAATGAAATTTTGTTGCTTACAGCTCTCAAAGGGTCTCCACCTCCAATATATAAGCATGTTTACACTACATAAACATGACTAAATAGATAGATAGATAAATATTATGCATATATCCACATACCCACATATATTATATGACACAGAGAAACAAGACAGTCTAGTTCAGATGTGTAAATGTACAGGGCGAGAAAAATGAATCAAATACTTGTTGCAAGTATTTATATTTCTAGCATTTCACACAAGAATAACCTATTACTAATACTCTCAGTTCCACTTCTTCCTACTGAGAATGTTCACAAATCCAGTCCAGAATATAAACTGACTAATCTGAAATAATAATGTCATTTTTTGATGTTTTCTAAACAGTATGAGGGATGCAAGGAAAAAGCGTTCTAATGTGGCTAAATTCTTATCATTCAGATGATATGAAGATAATGAAAACTGCCTATCAGTATAAACGGCAACGGTAATTGCCCTACCAGTTAAAACAAAATCGTTCATTGGATATATTTTCTGATGAGAATCTCAAACAGATGAGAATTTGAGCCTAAGACAGCATCATCTATCTAGCAAGATACAGATAAAATTTGAACTGAAAACATCCCAGAACCTAGTTTACACTAAAACAAACTTTATAGCCCTCTAGCTGAATTAGTGTATAACTGCCATCCAACAGTAAAGAATATTGGGAGGTATAATTCATCCCATGTTTACCATATTAAATTATAGCACAGTACATTACTTCTATAGTTCTAAAATTAAATTGGTTATATTATAAAATTGATGGTTTTTCATAGAGTAATGTAAATGCAATTATTTAGTTTGTATTTCTATTTAGGCATCTGTAAATGTAAAAATGGGATTTTGTATGTTGAAAATAAAATAGGATACTTGATATTATATGACTGGTTGCAATGCATGTAACAATGCTACTACTTGGGTACAATGACAGATATGAAAATGCAAGACTAATAGTACCAAGAACCAACCTGCTTGCTTAGTTTGTCCCACTGGGATTGGATGTCTGTCAGTTTGGATTTCATCCAAGCATTAACAGGCTGGCCTCTTAAAGAAGACTCTATTTCCTTCATCTCTTTTAGAGACAATTCAATTTTTTCCATTTCAATAATAAACAGCTGTTCATAAATGAGAAAAAATATTTTAATATCTATCTCCAAAGATGCAACTTGATATGTTGCTTATTTCTGAGACATTTTATGGATTTCAAAGACTTATTAATTGTTTTTGTTAATTGTTTTGTTTTGTTTTTTTCAAACATATGATGAGAATCTCAAACTGATGAGAATTTGAGCCTAAGACAGCATCATCTATCTATCAAGATAAAGATAAAATTTGAACTGAAAACATCCCAGAGCCTAGTTTACACTAAAACAAACTTTATAGCCCTCCAGCTGAATTAGTGTATAACTGCCATCCAACAGTAAAGAATATTGGGAGGTGTAATTCATCCCATGTTTACCATATTAAATTATAGCACAGTACATTACTTCTACAGTTTTAAACTTAACAAAACAATTAACAAAACAATTAACAAAACAATTAACAAAACAATTTAATACATGCACACAGAGAGGGGAAGGAGGGGAAAAGAGGGGGGAGGTGTCTTTTTATTTGAATGAGGTTACAAGGTGTTTTTTTTATATCATATTAACCAGAGGTGAGCAACTCCTTAAGCACATTTTACACTCTAATATTGAACCACCCAAATTTGGTGGCAAAATGACCATTTATTAGTGATAGGATTTTTATTCTTGGAAGGAGATTTAACTGATAAATGGTTACTTAATCCTTAGCTTGTTAAAAAGAAAACTTTACTGGGTGCACATAAGATGCCTAATGGTAAACTTAATGATAAAATCATTTTAAAATGTCAGTGTTCATACAGCACACATAGCAGAAATAAATAAACTGCATAACCATGTTAACCAAGTTAATAGCTACAATCCAAAGATCAGTATAAATAAATAAAATAAGCTTATCTTTTACTTCTTTTACTATAAATTTATTTATATACATCAATAATCCCTATCACTTAACACCAAAGCTGAATAATAATAGTAAGGTGTCTATTAAACATAAGAAAGTAGGTAATAAGCAATGGATTTATCTATTTTCCTGTGACCAGAGAAATACAGTACTGATCAAACGCATGTAAAATTCATGATATTCTTGGTGACTGACATAGCTACAAAATGAATACATCTAATTCAAACTAGCACTGATACCGACAACTATGCTACGATTGTGACCTGCCTGAAAGCTGGTTCCAAAGATACAGGTTTCAGCTGATCATAAAACTCCTATCTTTGATACAGTAAGCATTAGATGATCAATATGCTACAGTTTTTCAACTTTTGATTCCAGATATGTGACAGCCCAACTGACCAATTTAAAAAGAAACATTTTATGAAATACAAGTATGAAGACAAGAACTGCCCTAATTCAGTTCCAGTTTGGAAATGAGGGCAGACTTCAGCAACTAAAAGAAAGTATGGATGAGAATGAATGCACTATTCACTAATCATGTTTCTCTTTCTGCGAGCCCCCATAATGGAGACCCATGAATTCAAACCATGCATCTGGAAACCAGAAGAACCCTATTTACTGCCCAGAGAAAATATATCATCACATATAGGGTTTATATCTATAATGTTTGGCCACCCGGGAGGAGACATGAGGTTAGTTCCAGGGTATTATTAACGCTTCCTTGAGTGAGGGGTTTTTACCCGCCACCTTGAAAGAGGCGGTGGTGAGGCCCCTCCTCAAGAAACCATCCCTGGACCCAACATTATTAGCGAACTATCGTCCGGTCTCCAACCTTCGCTTTGTGGCGAAGATTGTTGAGAGTGTGGTGGCAGAACAGCTCCCCCAGCACCTGGATGAAGCGGTTTATCTAGATCCGCTCCAATCGGGTTTCAGGCCCGGGCACAGCATGAAGACAGCATTGGTCGCATTGGGGATGATCTCTGGAGGGCCCGGACAGGGGTTGTTCCTCTGTCTTGGTCCTGTTAGATCTCTCAGCAGTTTTTGATACTGTCGACCACAGTATCTTATTGCAGCGGTTGGAGGGGTTGAGAGTGGGAGGCACCGTGTTACGGTGGTTCTCCTCCTTCCTCTCCAGCCACTTGCAATTTGTGTTGGTGGGGAGGCAGAGGTCGGCCCCGAGGCCTTTGTTTTGTGGGGTGCCTCAGGGGTCCATGCTCTTGCCCCTGCTGTTCAACATTTATGTGAAGCCACTGGGTGAGATCATCCGTGGCTTTGGGGTAGAGTTCCATCAGTATGCTGATGATACTCAGTTATACATTTCTACCCCAAGCCACCCAATGAAGGCGTGGAAGTGATGACCCGGTGCCTGGAAGCCATGCGGAGCTGGATGGGTCTTAGCAGGCTTCGAGTCAACCCGACCAAAACTGAGTGGCTGTGGTTTCCTGCGCCCAGATGCAGCCAGCTTACTCCATCACTGGCCGTGGGGGGAGAAATTCTGACCCCCACGGAGAGGGCACGCAATCTGGGTGTCCTCCTGGATGTACGGCTGTCATTAGAAGATCATATAGTGGCCATCGCCAGGGGGGCTTTTTGTCAGGTCCGTCGGATCTACCAGTTGCGGCCCTTTCTGGATCGGGATGCACTTCGCACAGTCACTTCTGCCCTCGTCATCTCCCGCCTAGACTATTGCAATGCTCTCTACATGGAGCTCCCCTTGAAGAGCATCCAGAGGCTTCAGCTGGGGCAGAGTGCAGCCGCGCGGGTGATTCTGGGGGCTTCTCAGAGCTCCCATGTTACACCGCTCCTGCGCAAGCTGCATTGGCTTCCGGTGGCCTTCCGGGTGCGATTCAAGGTGTTGGTAGTCACCTTTAAAGCACTCCATGGCTTGGGACCCAGGTACTTACGGGACCACCTGCTGCCACCATCGGCCTCCCGCCGACCAGTGGGCTCCCACAGGGTGGGCCTCCTCGGGGTACCGTCAGCTGGGCAATGCCGGCTGGCGGTTCCGAGGGTGAGGGCCTTCTCTGCGGGAGCACCCTCCGTCTGGAATGAATTATCCCTGGAGATGCGAGCCATCATTGACCTGCAAACCTTCTGGTGCGCATTGAAGACCCACCTTTTTCAACAGGCCAGTCTGGCCTAGTATCATTGGAGGGTTTTTAATTTTTCTAACTTTTAACTTTTTACCCTGCTTTTATTATTCTATCGTAATTTTTAACTTCAACCACCAATTTAAATCTTCTTAAATCTATTTTAAATTTTTCTATTTGATTGTTTTGTTTTATTTAGGCTGTACACCGCCCCAAGTCCCAACTTGGGAGAGGGGGTGGTATAAAAGTTTAATTAAGTAAGTAAGTAAGTAAGTAAGTAAGTAAGTAAGTAAGTAAGTAAGTAAGTAAGTAAGTAAATAAATAAATAAATAAATAAATAAATAAATAAATAAATAAATAAATAAATAAATAAATAAATAAATGTGGAGAGCTTCCATTATACTTAGTAGTGCCCTGCTAAAAAGTCTTGCTTCAGGAACATTAATAAAATTGCATAATTCATCCAAAGGGGGACATTTTTTTTCAGTACATTCTCCAACCAGACTATATCTGATTTGGCTTGTTAAAAAAAAGATGATCCAAGCCTCCCCAGGGTTCAAAGCAAGCCCAGATCTGTCAAGCCACTCATCAGACCTACATCATTATTGTTACCTTGCAAGTGCAGACTAGGACCAAAAAGAGCTAATAGCTCTAATAAATTGCTTTTAATTAAAAGAGGGGAGGATTTTCTTAGGGAAATTTCCCTCTAAGAAAAAAAAAGTGATGGTAACCAGATGTGCCAAAGAGAATGAGCATAAAAATACAAAATTCTAAAAAAAAAAGTCTATATTCTTTTTCTAAACATGTACTCATAACAATTAAAATATTTATGGGCAGCATCAGTGAGATCCTTTGGATAACCAATCAGAACCATGCTACAGATAGTTTAATAGATTCCACCTATGACCATGATGGCTAACCTTTTTGGGCTCCTGTGCTAGCACCCAGAAGGAAATGTGCACAGTCCCCCACGCCCCGTGTGCATGCACCTGCGATCCCCCCCGCCACCCCCTTACCTGAACTGCGCCTCCCTGCTGATTTTCAGCCTATTTGAGGCCTTTTTTGGCCTGCCAGAGGCTTGAGGGATGCCTCTGCAGGCTTTGCAGGCTGAAAAATGGGCTCATTTCATCACTTCTGGTATTTCTGGAAATACTGGAAGCGAGGCAACGGGCCTATTTTTCGGCCTGCAAAGCCTTCAGAGGTTTGCAGGCCGAAAAAGGCAGGCCAAAAAAGGCCTGAAAATCAGCTGGGAGGCGTGCACATGCGCAGTGAGGTAAGTTTGCCTGGGGCTCATGTGCCTGCACAAATGGCTCTGCGTGCCACCTGTGGCACACGTGCCATAGGTTCGTCATCACGGACCTATGTTATACATAAAAAGAGACTTCCTTCTTCCATCTTGCATTCGCATTATTACTCTGCATTCACAAATTGAAAATGTAGAAATAATAGCTCCTTGATAACAGAAGTTTCATGCACTCTTCTTCGCAATGTTTAGAAACAGTCAAGGAATAAACAAAATGGGCATATGCCATAGTATAATAAATTGATGAATCTTACCATGCATTGATCAAGCTGTCTCTGAAGACCTTCAGATTCTGTTTGCTTGATTTGGTCTTTTATTAGGAAATCTTCCACAGAATCCAGCCACCTCTGAACTACTTTTGAATCAGCCTGAATATAATATAGGAAAGTTAATATTCTGTAATGTGATGTATTACTCAAATGCCAACTACTCAATTGTTAGTAATTAGTTCCATGTAAATTTTAAAAATGCAAATATCTGCTCATAACATTTTATTAGGTTCATATAAATATTTGTTAATCAAAAATCCAACTACAGAGGGTTTTTTTAGATGACAATCAACACAGAGTAGTAACTACAGTAAACAGGGAAAAAACAATTTCCGAGAGTTGCCTCAATAGTAGACTTACAACTCTTTAGATCAGGGGTCTTCAAACTTGACAGTTTTAAGACTTCTGGACTTCAACTCTCAGAATTCCTCCTCCAGTCATGCTTAGTTCAGGAATTCTGGAAGTTAAAGTCCTCAAGTCTTAAACTTGCCAAGTTTGAAGACCCTTGCTTTATACTCATACCTTGGAACTGAGCAAGGACCAGAGTCGTATTTCACTAAATTAGAAAAACATGTGACCAAAATTATAATTTTGTATTATATTTATGTAGGATTATTTATTTAAATGATTTACACAGCTGTCAATCTCACAAATGCAACTCTGGGCAGCTAATAATAGGTTATTATTAGAGCAACAAGAGCAACAGCAGCCGAAAATGATTAAAAGCAACTGTAATAAAAATCAAATGAAATATGCCTAAAGTTAAAAAAAAATTCCTTCCCGTTGCAAATCAAATAGTAGGAAAACAAAGCAACTAGCTTTGCCTAACCATCTGGCTCCAAAGCTTCAGGAAAAAGTCAAGAAACCTTAGGTCATGGCCATCCAGACCTCATGGAACTCAGCAGGTTCCATGACAGAAAAGGCATATCTCTTACATCTCCCATTCATAGAAGAAAGTGGAATATGTTCACCCTTGTTAGATCTGGTGGGTGAAAATAAATGGAGACAAACAATCCAGCATACAACCTAGCCCTGTCAAATGTAAGTTCTATAATTCCCGTCTGCTTTAGAATGGACATTAGGGTATACCTTCTTTTCTAAATACCTTCTTTCACTAAACATCTGGACTTTTTTCCTATACAACTTTGTTTAGTCATTGTCTTGAATCCTTACAGCAGTGATCCCCAATCTTTTCAGCTCCCCAGATCAGCAGCATGGGATGATTTAACGTGTGCACCCGCTGCTTGTGCAAATGGAACTTTGTGTGCTCACCCGCTGCTTGCGCAGCCCAGTTCTCAATGGGCCACAGATTAGTACCAGTCCGTGGACCAAGGGTTGGGTACCCCTGACTTAAAGAACCTGCTCTAGTGGACATTGGGTGGCAGAACTCTGAGCTCACAGTTTCAAAGATTTTCTCCAGTTTATCAAGATTAACAGATTCATCCAACAACACTACTGACCTGTGTAGAGTCTGTTTAAATCAAGGGACTATTTGACAGATGCCTAAAATAATGTTCACAATACCCTGCAATGTTTTCTGGACCCTCCTTAGCAGTGACCAGATTCCTTTACACATGGTTGCCAACCAGATCTCCATAAATGTAATAAAGACAGAAAAATCACTGTATTTTGCTGCTCTTTTTGCCGTGAGGTAATCCGTAAGAAAAGCTCTCAATCACACTTTACCAGTTTCGCTGTTATCCTTCAGCAGGATTATGCGTGTTTCTTATGCCAATTCACTCCTCTGAAAACCAGTGCAGGTTCCAGGAGACAAGGGCATAGAGGGGCCATGCAAGTACACTTTGGTCCAGGGCTATTGTTTCTCTCATTCCAAGCAACAGTTAAGTCCTCAGACATGCACCAGAACGATATATTTTGTGTTCATATTTACAATTAGAATTTAAAGCTATTTTAGGCTACTGTAAGAAATTTTAGAAATGCTACCGATGGAATTTAAGAGTGTTTTTTCATTGTTTTCAATGATTATGTGATCATATTGACATGTTCTGCCTTGTTTGTCTAGTTCTCGTATTCTTAGCTCTATCTCCAATTTTTATTATTTTTCAGCTTCATTTGTGAACTGTATTCAAAACTGATGGAACATACTATATTCCTAAAAATATTTGCTCTATTTTTAGAATGGAGGTCTTTATATACTGACTAATATTTACACAGTGTTAAAAGAATTATTTTAGGGTTAAATACTCCTTATGGACCATTAGCTCTGGACTCTCCTAAATCAATCTCTTATTTTTTCCCCTTTTGACTCAATTGCATTTAAGACACATTTTTTCCTGTTGTTGAAAACCCACCCTTGGATTTATCCATCCTTTCTAAATATTGTCAGAATGTTATTCTACCATTTGCTTCTAGGTCTCTAGTTTATCCCACTAATAGCTAATATCTTAACTGTCATCTGTTTCTCCTATTAGTTTCCATTTTCCAGTTCCATGTATTGTCCTCACCAAAATATGATTTTTTCTGATTCTCAAAGTCAAAGGTATTTATTCTTATTCTCTCTAACTACTATTTCCTTTGATGTTTCATAACTTCCATATCTACTAATATCTTCATCCCATCAAGCTGATGAGAGACAAATTCATATGATTATATGAGATTATATGATCTCACAAATAGTCCATTGAACTTCACTTCAAATAACACCTCTGAGTCCCCTGTGAGCTACTTCACAGATATCCTTCAAAAATAAAAATAATGTACTCCAGAGATGGTATTCAGCACATTCTGACCAGTTCTGAAGAACCGGTAGCAGAAATTTTGAGTAGTTTGGAGAACCAGCAAATACTACCTCTGATTGGAGATTTTACAGTATCCTTCCCCTGCCACGCCCACCAAGCCAGCCCACAGAACCGGTAGTAAAAAATGTTGAATCCCACCATTGGTGCACTCATATTAGTTCTTTCTTAGGAAATAATCCAGAGGTCAAGTGATTAACGTTACACCATTATCGAGAGTGCCTAATATAGCAGTATTGTGTGAATACAGAAACCCTGGATCTCTGGAACTATTCTGTGATTGCACCAATGACATGCTTTCATAATTGCAAATGTGCCAACTAGCCCAGAAAGGTGATGGGCCATTATTTTAGTCTATTATCGATTCTCTCATTATACTGCATGCATGAACCCTGCTTTGTAGAAACAGTTAATATTCATTATCATTCCTCAGCAGAGAGTAGAAAACAATCATATAGGAAATAAATGCTTTAAATGTCAGGTAATAAATCAAGCCTCATTTTCTCAATTAAACAGTAGCTGGAAACCATTCGGGCCATCCTTCATTAACCTTAGCATAAATAAATGTCTAAACACATAAAGAAAGATAACGTGTGTGTGTGTGTGTGTGTGTGTGTTAGGTTTTTGAGCTGATAAATAATTAAACAAGGGAGATTAGTATAGATCTATTTCGAGCTACTTAGCTCTCGTCAGCTAGCCATACCTTACTGGGATTGGAACCTAGGAAGTATTACATATGAGGCAGTTGTAATTGCCATTAGGCCACAGGTTCTCATCCAGATCAGCAATATATATATTGGAATTCTATGCGGGAGAAAACCCACAAAAGGTATTTCTAGTTACCTCAAACGTCCTCAATTTGGAAACAGTTTCTTCCAATAAGTGAACATCTTTAGAAATCTTTAGTTTTAATTTGTCCCTATATCCTTGCAAACATTTCAATTCTTGGTTGTATAGTTTTGATTTTTCAGCAGAAATATGTTTCTCCAATACTTGTGTGTCTGCAACAAGTTTATCGACTTTGTCTTTTTGATTTTCTAGGGTTTCACAAACCATCTGCAGGGAATAAATATAAAAATATTAATTATATTTAAATAAAATGATGCTTTATGTAAAATGTATTTGATTTATTGGCATAATGGAATTGACTTTGTATCAAATTAGATGTTGTCCAGTGACAAAGTGAAAGTTATATTGTATAATTAAAAGCTTTTAATAATATTGAACTAGTCTAAAACCCTGATTCTTGTATTGACATTGTATAGGCAGCAGTTTACAATAAAAATAATTGGATGTATGCCTCTCATTCCATCCACCTTCAACATTTGAAAATCTAAAACTAAATTCTATGCACAACCCTAGCCACTGACTTCAAAGGGACAATTAACTAACAATTAATTCTTAACTATAAGAATTCTAACCCAAGATGGAAAAGCCCACATAAAATAAATCTTGACTTGCTAACAATGCATTTCAACGATTTCTTTAAGAGCTTTTCTTGAACTTAACATTCTCCTTTAAAGGTCTCAGCCATTTTTTCCAACACTGACAGATTATTTCGGTTATTTTCACAGTATCACCCATTCTCAGCAACTTTACCTGCTAGAAATGGGATAGCTTTGTGCTTTAGTTTAAAATAACTTCAATTAATTTATCTATGGAGATTCTCAGTCATTCAGGTCAAAGTTGTCCCAAAAGTGCTTTTTTCAAAAGGCAACTGGACTTTTTTCAAAAGGCAATTGGCTTCTTGGATGAGAGGTTAAACATCTTCAAGGGAAAACAAAATCCAGTTGTCTTTCGAAAAAAGCACCTTTGATTCAATTGATTTAATAAAGACATTGCCTTAATATATCTATGTTTTTATTTGACCTATTTCATATTGTTTTGATCACATCAGAAATAAGTTAGACTCGTGTTGCTTAAATCTTCATTTTTTCCAGTCATTTGGAATCTGCCAAATGACTAGATGCACCATCACATAAATTAGCATTTGTGTACTGCATTATTATTTTTTCTTAAATGGGTTGTGATCTGCTTAATCCCAGCTAACCCCCGCACACCCTAAATATTTATTTGCATTTGCAAATTGACAGCTTTGCAAGGAAATGATTATTCTGGCTACTTAAACTATTTAGCTAATGCTTCCTAAATATTCTAAAGCTTTGTTTATATGAAAAAAGAAACGTTTGTCAAAAAGTATTTTGAATGCAGCCTTCATTGTGTCTTCATTTCTGCATTCCATGTCTCTGTTAGTGCTCTATCACTGAGCAGCAATTTTCACACATAAACCTTTTATCTGAAAAAATGTAGAAGACAATCAAACTTTCTACCCACATCCCAACATTAGTCACCAGAGATAAAAACCTAATGTGATAAAGACATGAAACCAATCCTCCCATATTCTGCTTCATCTGAACTTAGAACTTAATCAAGTGCCAAGAAGAAACATACCTTTGTCTGCTGCAAGGCTTTTTCAACCTGAGTCAAGTCATTTACTGAATTCATGATGGAGTGCACTTTGCTTTCCAATTCATTCAACTCATCCTTAATTTTTTTCAAAGAATCCAAATAAGTCTTGGGGGGATGACTTTCAAGTTCTACATTTAAAGTAAGCATTTAAAGTCAAGTTAACAACTTGCTTCTACAATTTGAACCAAAAATATCAAATATAAATGCAATATAACCTAGCAGAAATGTACATACAGACCTTTTCAATTATAGATAATTACTACGTGAAAACAATTTTTTTAAAAGTTTCTTATGGTGAATGTATACAAACTGCTTCCTAAAACTTTTGCAAAGCCACTGCAATAACAGGACTCCGATACGTGTTAGTTTACACTTATCATCTCAGGCCAACATTCTCCTCCCAACAAGAGTCAAGAGGAGCTCTGATCTGGAAGTAATCAGGTTGAAGAAAACTAATGCACAATGTAGTATTGATTTTTCTTTATAATTCAAAATACAGTTATATGACAGCTGGAATCACATTAGGGTTGGAGACTATCAACAGAAAAGCTGGATTAGAGGCCAGGCAGTTTCGTCTGTGGACGTAAATCTGACCAATTGAATTGTTGATTCAATGAATCCCTGCAGAAGAGTGTACAGTAGATCTACATTTTAAAGACCAACTACTTGGATGGCTGACATCAAATAATGGTTGCAGGCAGCTTTGCCAAGGTGTCTCTTCTATGCCTTTTCACTATAAATAGCTGTTCTATGATGCGTTGCTGCTCTGTTTAATTCAGTTCTGAATGTATGCTAATATTGATAGGATTTGATTATGGTCCAGAATGGCTTACAGAACCGGTTACTCCCTGTTTTGGCAGCTAGCATTGAAAGAAACATCTGCAGTACTGGTCGTTTACATAAATGTTAATCAACTCTCAGAGCTATGTCTCTTTGATCTGTTTGTTTTATCGACCGCAACTGAGCAAATTAGTGGCTGTGTATCCTAAGTAATGAATTCAGATTTAAACTTTTCGTATGTTTTTCTTCTACTTTTCCTTCAAAGTTGTTGCGGGGAAAAAGATGCTTCAATTGTTTATCTTTGCATTTGAAAATTTGTCAAGGAGGGTTATGATAAGATGTTTCTTGCTGATTGTATGAAAATCTGAAATATTCAAATTATTAAATTCTAATAAGAATGTTCACCTTCTGCTATTTATAAAAATCAATATCCAATTAATAATTCAAATGCAACTGCTACATTATTCTTTTTATTTTCTTGTTTTCCTTTTTTGGTAAACTTTACTTCAATCCAGGCTTCTATTTTCCTAAATGTAAAATATAAAATTTAAATATAAAATATTTAAAATGTATTTATTTATTTGCTTTTGTTATTCTAAATACCTTAAACAAAACTTGCACATTCAGCTGACATAAAAACTTAATTAGGGGTGTATTAACTAGACAGCTAGTTTGGTATAATGATTAGGTTAATATTAGCAACCTATAATAAGGACAAAAAGACAGCAAATCCACAAATAAAAATCAAAACAATGGGCAGAATCCATGTCTCTTCCAAAGCAGAAGAGGATTCTGTGAGTGGAACCCTCTTTTCATAGGAAAAAAAGACGTCTGAATCTGAGCATTAAAAATATATATATAGGGAATTGCATGCATACTTAACCTGCATGAAAGAAAAGCTGTCTCGACTTAAGGCAGCATTGAGCAGTAATAACTTCAAGCGTCTTGACATTTGGGTTTTACTAGAAAGTTTTATTGACACTGACATTTTCTGTGTTTATTGCTGAATTTAAGTAATATGTTTTATATGTGCGATTTTTGTTTAGTTGCCCAAGGCAGACATTTAGTCTGGCAGGGTATACATTAAGCCATCATAACAAATGATGCTCCTTAAGACTTCCTATTCAAGGTCAACAAAAGTGAAGGCAGTTCTTATGTTTTAGACATACGGAATGTCTTGACAGATTGAACTCTGACATAAGAGAAAGTGCTTAATAGAACACAGAACACAAAAGTAAACCTCGCCATTTTAGACAGTCATCTTTACTCCCACTCTGTCTAAGTCCTTCAAGCACACCAAAGGGGCGATCTGACCTTGGAATCAATACAATCATAAGAAAAAAAAGAGCATTTTATAGATAAGGACATGTACATGTTTTGACATCACCTAGGAAATTCCATACCCTCTCTTTTCACCAGCCTTTGGAATGATCTGCTTAATAAATTCATTCATTCCAGAAAAGCCCCAATCTAGATGACGCTGGGAGGAAGGTGGCGAAGAAGATATTTCTGACATTACAAGAAGAAGGCGAAACAATTCCTTCCCTTTTAAGATTATACTTGTGGTTGTTTACATAGCGTTTGCCAAAACCTAAGAAGAAAGCAGCCCCAGCTACGAGGCTTTTGCTCCTAGCAAAAGCGGAAACTTAGGACGATACAAAGGAGAGGAAGGGAGATTTTATAAAAATCAAAGCACACCTCTCTTCAGCTTCTGCAGAAGAAGTTCTAGTTCCTGCTGGGCAGAACTGAAGTGGCTGTTCAAAGAGCAAAAGCTATCTTCAATAAAGTCTGGAGCAGCAGGATGAGATGTCAGCTCCTTGCACTTGATCTTCAGGTGATCCATTTGAGGAGTCAGACTTAAGAGGTTTGTGAGTTCCCTCTAAGAAAGACAGAGCGCCAACATTGGCTATTTTTAACATTAACATTTTTAAAGACTGCAAGAACCTCATTTCTCTGGCAGTTTACAAATATGATTAAAATTACAATATAAAACAATAAAACAGCAACAACTGTTCAGGTAAAAACATCATCCCCATCATTGTCATAATAGTATAATAACAAATGCAAATAAGACCACAGCAAAACAGCCTTCATTAAGTCTGAAATACATCCCTATAATGACTAGAGCAATACTATTTTATTTATTTATTTGTCAATTGCTTACAAGATAATAGGTTTAAGTATAAACATGAGTAAGAGTACAGGAAATAGGAACGAATAAATGGGGACAACAGGACAGGGACTGTAGGCACAATGGTGCACTTATGCATGTCCCTTACAGGCCTCTTAGGAATGGGGTGAGGTCAACAATGGATAGTTTGAGGTTAAAGAAGTGGGGGTTAGAGGATGTAACTATTGCCCATCTAAGTGCTAGAAAGGCCATAATACAAACTCCAGATAAGCCTCTCTAAGCAGAACATTCCACAGATGAAGAACCGCAATGCAAAAAGCTTTTCCTCTTAGGTAGTACTCCAGAACAGACCTTTTCAAGATCATGTTCAAGTCCAAGCGCACAAATATGAGACAACGACTGTTCTCTAGCAGTACAGGTCAAACAAAAATAATTGCATTTGGTGCACCAAAGTTGTCGAACTTACCTGGCACGACTCCTGTAGCACTGCTAATGGTTGATCCTCATCTGCAGAATTGTCTTGCAGCCATGCTTCTTTTTCGCTCACAGACTTATCGAGCTTACCCAATTCACTAAAGTAAATATTGATTTCATCCTGATATTGAACTTTTCTTGCTACTTCTTCCAAGTAGCAAGCAGTCCCTTTCCATTCTGCCAAGAGCCTCTTAAGGGCGTTGCCTGTTTCTTCAGTAGGAAGCCCTTCTGAACAAAGAAAAGGAATCAATTGTACAAGTTGCAATGCATGGAAGATTTTATTTCAGCTATATTCCAGATATAAACACTAAACAATGGTGGGACTCATCTCCGGGGAAGATGAGTCTGCCTATCGAGATGAGGTGGACCAGTTGCTTTCGTGGTTTGGAGACAATAACTTGGTCCTCAACACCAATAAGACCAAGGAGCTGATAGTGGATTATAGAAGGAACAGATCAAACATCCAGCCCTTGCTTATCAATGGAGACCAAGTGGAGCAAGTGGCCAGTTTTAAGTTTCTGGGTGTCATCATAAAAGAGGACTGTGCTCACATTGCAGCCCTGGTCAAAAGGGCCCAGCAGAGATTATGTTACCTGAGACTTCTCAGAAAACAATGAATGAAAAACTGCTAGTGACCTTCTACTGCCGCATCATAGAGAGTATTTTAACTTACTGCACCTCTGTATGGTATGTCAATTGCACAGTGGCAGATAGGAAAGCACTCCAGAGCGTTAATGTCATTGACCAGAAGATCAATGGTTGCCCTCTCCCCTCTTTGGAAGAGCTTTATAGCTCCCCCTGCCTTAAGGAAGTTCAAAACATTCTCAAAGATCCATCTCATCCTGGGAACCCTTTTTTTTTTGAACTATTACCATCTGGCAGATGGCACAGAATAATAAAAACAAGGACAAATAGGCTGAAAAACAGCTTCTATCCCAGGGCAGTAGCTCTTTTGAATTCTGCTGTATAGTGCAGTGTTGGTGCTGTGTTGGGAATTTTTGGTTCAATGTGTGGAGGGTGAAGGATGTGTGTTTGTGTTTTATTTTCAATGTGCACTGAAGATGGTGTTTGATTTCATTGTATGAGGTGCAATGACAATAAAGTAAACTAAACTAAATCAGAATTTTGAGCCACAGGTTTGTGATGGATTAGTTCACTTATTGTTCTAGGACACAATAGGCTAGTTCATAACTAAACAAACAAATCACATTATGGCTAAGCATTATGCAAGGGACAAGTCAAACAATATCTTTTTAATAAAGCATATTTATATTTTGCAACCATCATTTGACACATGGCTTCATTTAACTAAACTCTCACTTCTTAATGAAAAGAACAAAAGCAGACAAAAACGTTGTCGTAAGTGTACATTTGCATTAAGAAATTACATGAAAGCTTAAGACTGATCAACATGAATACATGGATATTAGCAAGGGGAAAAAATATTTTCCTTATTAAGCATCATTCTCTGTATTAACCTGTGATCTGGATGTTGAACTCTTCTAACTGGTTTAATTAAAAACCAGACAATGTTAATAAAAGTTGTGTGGCTGCCTGAATTTTGCTGGGTCAAAGCCATCAAAATATTCCAAATATCATTTGGAAACTAAATCCCATTTTCTCCTGCATAGTTTCTGGTACCTTCCTATTTACATTTGCTGCTTTGAACAACTTGAGAGAAGGACACAGCTTGAGAATGAGAAACTTTAGCTGAATTCCAGATGATACTAAACTAAAACTCCCAGAATCCCTCACCTGTGACATGATCATGGGGTTGCTGGACATTGCAATTTAGCAATATCTGGGAGGGTATTTCCCAGCCCTAATTTAAGCATAGTAATTGAATATCTATTAGAATACATGCTGGAAGATGAAGAACAAGACTGAATGGTTTATTATTAAAATTCACTTTAAGAGTTTTTTTTCCTCTCAAAACAAAGTTAAAGATACAAAACTTTAATGTACTTTACCTTTAACTTTACCTTCTCAAATTTATAGGACAATTTTCATTTCAGTCAATTAATACTAGTATATCAATGCAGGCTTTCGTGCCCATTGTTGGTCCGATGGTGATGAACTTTTGGATTAATAAGCTATGATCTAATCCTGGTATCCTGACATTTTGCCAGCAATTGTGCCTGGCAATTTCAGAAATGAAATAGTCTGCTCTGTAGAATACTTTTTGGCAAATCCACTTAGAGATTTAATTTTGTAACAAAAACAAGAGTTCAGTTAGTTTCTGCTGTGTTGCCTCTGAGCTGTCGAGGTGTTTGCCACAAAGCAGATCACTTTTACCTCTGAAGATGCCAGCCACTGTTACGGCAAAACATCAAAACACTAGATAATTAGAACATAGTCTATATAGCCTGGACACCCATCACCATTAAATTATTACTAGCACTGTCACAAATTTCCATTAACATTCATCCAGATGGATTCATACTTTCTAAAAATTCCAAATATTAACAAGAGAATGTAATTGAAAAGACATGTACTTCTCCCTTCCATTATATCATAACATTACCTTTTCCCATTTGATCTAGCAGATTTTCTCCAGTCTGTTTCAATTCATTCAACGTTTTCTCTTTTTCCACTCTTTCTTTCTTTATTGCCTATCAATCAAAGCCATAAAACTTAAAGTGAAACCTAAACATTTAAAAAATTCCACTAAGCAAAATTGAGCCTTTTTTCCATCTCTGCAATTAGTAACTAGTAATTCTAACTTTTCAGTAGAATTGGAACACTAAATAATAAACCAGATGAGGATGCATTTACTGTGTATCAAAATGCTTTCCACTTAGGTCATATTTTCATAAAATCACCATACATCACAAGCTGAAAATTAATTAAGTTTTCAAACGCTATATCCTCAGACGTTTACATCTTTTTATTTATTTATTTATTTAATCAAACTTTTATACCGCTCCCTCTCCCAAAAAGGGACTCGGGGCGGTGTACAGCCTACTAAAAACATACAATAAATACCCAATAAATACAATTAAAATAAATTAAACCAAATTGATCCGGCTGTCTATCCCAAAAATTCAGTTAAAAGTTAAAAGCTAATAAAACCCCAATTAAAATTAAGTTAAAACCAAAATACAGTTACTGGGCCAGGCCAGCCTGTTTAAAAAATAGGGTTTTCACTGCACGCCGGAAGGTCAGAATATCCGTCATAGCCCGTATCTCCGGGGGGAGATCATTCCATAGGGAGGGGGCTCCCACAGAGAAAGCCCGAACCCTCGGGGCCGTCAACCGACAACGGCCGGGCGGCGGTACCCCAAGGAGGGCAACCCTGTGGGAGCGTACTGGGCGGCGGGAGGTTGATGATGGCAGCAGGCGGTCCCGTAAGTACCCAGGTCCCGAGCCATGGAGCACTTTAAATACTGTCAGTACCACCTTGAATCGAATCCGGAAGGCCACAGGAAGCCAGTGCAGCCTGCGGAGAAGCAGTGTAACGTGGGAGCTCCGAGGAGCACCCACAATCACCCGCGCAGCTGCATTCTGGACTAACTGCAGCCTCCGGAGACTCTTCAAGGGGAGCCCCATGTAGAGAGCATTGCAATAATCCAGGCGGGAGATGACGAGGGCGGAAGTGACTGTGCAAAGTGCGCCCAGATCCAGAAAGGGCCGCAACTGGTAAATCAGACGAATCTGATAAAAAGCCCCCCAGGCGACGGCTGCAATGTGTTCTTCTAAAGACAGCCGTACATCCAGGAGGACACCCAAATTGCGCGCCCTTTCCACGGGGGTCAAGACCTCTCCCCCCACGGCCAGCGAAGGAACCAGCTGGCTGTATCTGGGCGCAGGAAACCACAGCCACTCGGTTTTGGCCGGGTTGAGACGAAGCCTGTTACGACCCATCCAACTCCGCACGGCCTCCAGGCATCGGGACATCACTTCGACGGCTTCGTTGGGGTGGCCCGGGGTGGAGATGTACAGCTGAGTGTCGTCAGCGTACTGATGGAACTCCACCCCGAAGCCACGGATAACCTCACCCAGCGGCTTTACATAAATGTTGAACAGCAGGGGCGAGAGTACCGACCCCTGAGGAACCCCACATCGTAGGGGCCTCGGGGCCGATCTCTGCCCCCCCATCAACACAAATTGCGAGTGGTCGGAGAGGAAGGAGGTGAACCACCGCAACACGGTGCCCCCCACCCCCAACCCCTCCAACCGCTGCAATAGGATACTGTGGTCGACAGTATCAAAAGCCGCTGAGAGATCTAACAGGACCAGGACAGAGGAACAACCCCTGTCCCGGGCCCTCCAGAGGTCATCCACCAACGCGACCAACGCCGTCTCCGTGCTGTGCCCGGGCCTGAAGCCCGATTGGAGGGGGTCGAGAACTCGCTTCATCCAGGTACTGCGGGAACTGACGTGCCACCACACTCTCGACAACCTTCGCAACAAAGCGAAGGTTGGAGACAGGACGATAGTTAGATAACAATGCTGGGTCCAGGGACGGTTTCTTGAGGAGGGGCCGCACCACCGCCTCTTTCAAGGCGGCAGGTAACAGCCCCTCTCTTAAGGAAGCGTTTATAATACCCTGGAACCAGCCTCGTGTCACCTCCCGAGTGGCCAAGACCAGCCAGGAGGGGCACGGGTCCAGCAAACAGGTGGTGGCATTCAGTCCCCCCAGTATCCTGTCCACGTCCTCCACAGTAACAGGATCGAACTCAACCCAATTGACCGCACCGATATCCACCCCCGCCCCCCCGCCCGGAGATGTCCAGTCGGAGTCCAGCTCGTCCCGGATCTGAGCGATTTTGTCCTGCAGAAACCTAGAAAACTCCTCAGCCCGTCCCTGCAAGGGGTCCTCCCGCGCTCCCACCTCCAGTAGGGAGCGGGTCACCCTAAACAGGGCGGCTGGGCGGTTTTCCGCGGACGCAATAAGGGTGGAGAGGTAAGATCTCCTCGCCATCCTTATCGCCACTAAATACGTCTTAATATAAGATCGTAATAGTGTTCGGTCGGACCCAGAACGGCTGGCCCTCCAACTGCTCTCTAGGCGTCTTTTCCGGCGCTTCATCTCCCTTAGCTCCTCAGAGAACCAGGGAGCCACTTGGGATCAGCACCGGGTCAAAGGCCACAAGGGCACGACTCGGTCGAGGGCCCCAGCAGCCACCCTATCCCAGGTGGCGACCAAGCCCTCAACCGAGTCGTGTGTGTGAGCTTCGGGAAATGGCCCAAGCTCCGTCAGGAACCTATCAGGATCCATCAGGCGCCTGGGGCGGTACCATTTTAATGGTCCCGCCTCCCTGCGGTCAGGGGGTGCGGAACGGAAGTCGAGCTTCAGGAGCGAGTGATCCGACCATGACAGGGGTTCTACAACTATATCCCCCATACCCAGATCACTCTGCCACTGATCAGACACGAAAACCAGATCCAAGGTATGACCTCCCACGTGAGTAGAGTCCCGAATTAACTGGGTCAGGCCCATGGCCGTCATGGAAGCCATGAACTCTTGAGCAATCCCCGAGGTACCGCCAGCAGATGGCAGGTTGAAATCCCCCATGACCATAAGCCTGGGGGTCCCAACCGCCACGCCAGCTATGACCTCAAGGAGCTCAAGCAGGGTTGCTGCCGCATAGCAGGGAGCCAGGTATGCGACCAGCAAGCCCACCTGAACCTTGGGACCGAACTTCACGAAAAGGAGCTCACACCCGGTCGTCTGAGATACAGTGGCCTCCCTCGGACACAGATCCTCCTTAATAACTACCGCAACCCCCCCTCCCCTCCCCTGGGCCCTCGGCCGATGAAAGACCCGAAACCCGGCTGGGCACATCTCCAACAGAGGGACTCCCCCCTCCTGGCCCAGCCAGGTTTCGGTAACTCCCACCAGGTCCGCACCCCCCTCACAAATCAAATCATGGATGAGAGGGGCTTTATTAACAACGGACCTGGCGTTACATAACATCAGCCTAAGGCCCAGGGCCCGATTGCTCAGACCCCCCGGGGAACGGGAGATGACAAGGGGGTCGGAGCGCGCCACAGCAAGCAAACAGCGAGGGCGCGCTCCCAGCACAGAATATGGCCCCCTATAACCGCCAAATCTGCCCCTCCCGCTCACCGTAACAATAGATTTAATTCCACCCTCCCCGGTGACCCCCCCCATCCTCAATACGGTCCTGTCCGGACTCTGACTCTCCCGGCCACGCCCAACCCCCGGCCTGAACCCAGCCTCCGGCGAGTTTTTGAGCATCTTATCACACTCTGAAACTCCACTGTCAGCCAATTATCACTTATTAAATAATCTTTACTTAAACTAAACATTGTGTCTCCAGATTAGCCATTGATTTTTCTGTCTGATGTCACTGTGACATGTAGATCAAATCAGAGTGACAGAAAAGTTAAACGAGTCTTTGTAAAATAATGTGTCAGGATCCTTATAAACAAGCTATTCTGGTTCATGGGAAAGAATCCATTAAACTTAACAAGTATCAAATGCTCTGGAAGTATCCACCAAATATATATAATTATTACAGCACTATGCATATCTCTGACAATATTTCACATAGGAGGTATCTCTATGGTAATATTCTTAATTAGGCCTTTTTAAATTAACTTAAAAAAATTATTGTCCACATTTCCATTTTTTATATCTTCTCTGCAGAGGGCGGACCAGGAGGTTATTAGGTGTCTCTATGAGCTGGAATCATGATTTCACTTTATTTTCTGTTTTATTGAGATAATTTCTGCAGGGTCCATATTTAACAGTAAGATTTTCTCTAAAAACGTTCTTCCTTCTCCAAAGTAAAAAGGAAATTTAATACAAGGGAGGAAACCAGAAAGAAGCCAGAAATGCCTATTAAACCTCTAAGAATTGCCTGTCATTAGTAAAAGTGCATTATTTGTAGCCAGTAGAGAATAATTATGTTAGCCAAAAATATATTTATAAAAAGAATTCAATTTAGATGGAACTTTCCTATCAAACTCTTCCAGCTATTAGCAAGACAATGTATTCACAGAAAATGCTTTCCCATTTTTCTCTTTACCTTCAGTTTTTCCTTCATGCCTGAAGTCTCTCTTATCTTCTTGTACTCTTTGATCTCTATGGCCTGAATGGCAGCTTTTGATTTTAAAATCCCATTCAACAACTCGGCAATTTCAACATCAAGCCTAGCGTAAGAAGCAGAACAATGTTTGGAATCATTTCTCCTCCCATTCAAAACTCAAAGATCTTAAAGCATTTTAATAATATTTTCCCTTCCCCAATCTTCCAGTTAAACCACTAACTTAATATTGCCTAGATTTTTTTTTATATTTTTTTTTTGGGGGGGTGGGAGGGTGGGGAAGAGATTTTGTTTTGAAGAAAATAGTTACATTCTTATATATTCTCCACTTTACTGTTCCTCATCCTAAAAGTAGTATCTCCAACTTGCTGACTCCTTCAAATATATATGCCTGAGAGTTCCATAATTTCCAAACATAATAATGGAAGGAAAGCATATATTCAAATCATGTTCAGCTAGGCCACAGGTGTCAAACTCATCATGTCACGTTGCTGTCATGTGACATTTCACAATGGAGCTGGGTAGGCGTGGCCTGTGCATAACGCATCTGGTCCCCGGGCTGCCACTTTGACACCCCTGAGTTAGACTGATCCAGACACTGGCAGGCCAAGAAAGTGAAAATGCAGAAACTATTGCAAGTTTCTTTTATTTCCTAAAAAATGGCAGCGAGATGATTCTTACAGCTGTTATTGCACCAGCCCTCATCCCCATGACCAAAGAAGATGGCTGTACTTTGAAATTGGGGAAAAGCAATGAGATAAACAACATCCCTTAAAGACTTAAAGCAGCTTGTCCAGTGCTCCCTCCCCACTGTCAATTCTAAAGCAACTAGCTGCTTTCATCTGTAATCAACATACGCATATGGTAAAAATAACCTGAGATAGATTCTGGGCTAAGTCTTGATTTTCTTAACACCAATTAGTTGAATTAACTCAGTTAACTCACCACATTAAACCACAAGCCAAGTTAACACACTGGCTTCATGTAACACACTAAACAAAAAGAGGTGTGTCACGAAGGGACCACAGCCAATGTGTGAAGGAAAAAATGGATCAGCCTATAAGGGAAAGTAATGGCATTGGAAGCAAAGAAAATAGTTTTTCTTAATAATATTGTCCTATATTCAGTGAGAAAGGAATGATGTTCCCAGACCAAGAAGTCATCTTACTTTTTTCTCATTTCAGTATCCAGGCCAGTTTGACGCCTCCTTGGTAGAGGTGGTGGAGATTGTTCCATTTGGATATCCTGGGCTGTTTTTTGTTTCTTGACCAGGATTGTTTCAGTGAGAACATTCTGAGAAATCTGGGGCATTCCAACTTTTACAATTGCCTCGGTAACCTAAAGGAACAATGGAGACAGGGGTCAATCTTGATCAAATGAAGCTAAAAACAAAATTCCAAAAAAATTTCAATGAACGACAACTTTGTTTAAATCACGAATGCAATTAACGGAAGCACAACATTCATATCCAAATGAAGCCCCAACCAAAACAGAAAGAGAAGGTAGTATTTGGATGGTACCTGATTAGAGTAATCCTCAAGTTTCTGGACTAGGTTGTCCCATCTCTGAGTGAGTTCTTCAAGATTACTGTCAATTTTTTTTAATGCCTTCTTGTTGTTCAGAAGCTGTGCCAAATCCTGGGCCATCTCATTCAGCTGCTCTAACATCTGGCGCTTCTTTCCCATGTCTTCTTTCAGACTCTGACAGTGAAAACACAACAGCCATGCCATTTTAGAGAAATGTCTTTTACTCAGATTTCCCACAGGAACAGCTACTTTCTTAGAATGTAAGATGTTTGTAAATTTGTAAATTCTAACAGAATAGGAATTATGGACAGAGAAAGATGAGTTTCCAGGACATTAATATCCATTTCACCCGAGACTATTTATTTTGAATACTTGCTAGAACAGCCTGTTTTCCAATGGGCTGTACCCAAATTCACAAACAACCTGCTGAAAATATGGGAAGCCCAATTCAGACAGTCCTCACTTACTGACTGCAATGGGGAGTGGTGATGTGGTGATTCCATCACTAAGCAATGCAATTGTAAAAAGTGAAACATCATGGAACCACGATGTCATGCCCCGGTGGAGACTGACTCTGAGGGAGAGGAGGAACAGCCGGCATGGAATAGAAGTGTGGCTCCAGAGATTGTGGAGGAAGCTGGGGAAGGGCAGAGGCCGACTAAGTAGTCAGAGGAGGATCCAGGCCCATCTCCTATCCATCCTAGGGCATGCAGGGAGGAGAGGATAAGGGAGAGATGTGGTCTCCTCGGGAGGAGAGGGCCTTGATCCTCTTCATGGTCTGCAGGTGTGACAACTGAACAAAAAATTTGGACCTGCGTACTGGCAAACGCTGGAAACAAATCATGTAAATATCTCTAGTTTATAGTTCCACTCTGAGTTTGGCATCCTTCCCAGTGTTATCTGTGGACATCCTCCAGCCCTTACCTTGCCTGGTTTGTGTGGTTTTTCCCTTCTTCGTGTAACTGTGTGGGAGTTTTTTGTCTTCCCTCAAAGATATTCGGAGCTTGGAAGCAAACTGAAGGAATAAAAGGGGCTTCACCTGTTTTCTGTGACTGTGTTTGTTTTGTATACCACCCTGGGTCATCATACATGATCAAATTTCAATGTCAGTTCCGGTTGTGATAATTAGCCCAAACACCCATAATTGCTAAGCATGATGTCACATGATCATGACTTGTCATTTCCTGCTGGTTTCCCCAATGACTTTACTTGTCAGAAGCCAACTGTGAAAGTTGCAAATGGTGATCATGTGACCTAGGACTCTGCAATCATAGTAAACGCACTGTGCTGCCAAGCACCCAAATCACAACCACCTAAAATAGCCTAAGTTTGAAGAGCAGTTGTAAGTCTTTTTTGTCAATACTTTTTTAACTTCAAATGACTGTTGATCAAGGCAGTCAATAAGTGAGGACTATCTATATATCTGGGAAATAGGAGGTTTGGAGAGATGAGGCTGCAATGTTATTTTGGGTGGTTACAGAAATAATGAGTTCCAGGCCACTATTACCATTCAGAGGTTCCACTGCATTGAACCTTGGAAATATTAGTAGAATTTCCCACATAAGAAGAGATCTTGCCATTTAAAACATTATGGGTAATATCACTACAAAGGCATTCCTTGAGAAAAAAACAAAATTGTTTCAGAGTGTGGGAAAGTTTTTGATCATGATCTATGCCTGCAACAGACACAACATGCCTTAATTCTCATTCTCTCTCTCTCCCTCCTTTCCTTCCTTCTTCTCTCTCTCTCTCTCTCTCTTCCTTCGGCTCTCTCTCTCTCTCTATGTTATATCTGATAAATAAGGTTTGTTTATTTATTAATTTATTAGATTTACAATACAAAGAAAATAATACTTACTGCCAGCTTTTGAACATTTGCACCCAACTCTGTTTGATCTTTAAAGTTGCATGTCTGTATTCTGCTTAAAGCCTCTTCTTTTTCAACCAACCAGGCTTTCAACATACACTGAGGAAAAAAGTACATCCACAAATATACTTACTTAATTCCCCTATATTTTATACACCACCACCATTGCATCATACATAAGCAAGAAGACCCCAGAATCATAACAATAATCAATCTGCCCTTTAAGTTAGAATCGCAGAAAATTATGGGTTGTTTCCATTTTCAACATAATAGGTATCATACTACATGCAGCAGCTATGATTGGGCAGGAATGTCTTACAACTCAATTGCTAGATATTCATGAGATAATAGCAATATCACTTAGAATTATATATTGTTTCAGTGCTTTGCAACCCTCTCTAAGCCCTGGGTTCCCAACTTGTTGGCCACCAGGTCACATGAGTGGCTGACCAATGTGTTCACATGTGCACACGTGCATGCACATCCCACTTACACTAGGGTTGCCGCAAGTACTACACACTCACAGCCCTGTTTGTATGCACTCACAGCCCCATTCGCATGCACACGTAAAGGCGTCTGCCCCTTCCACTCAAGCTACCAACTCAGAAAGATTAGGGAACTCTGCTCTAAATGTTTACAGAGTCAGCATATTGCCCCCAACAAGCTGGGTCCTCATTTTACCAATCTTGGAAAAATGGAAAACTGAGTCAACCTTGAGCCAGTCAGGATTGAACTCCAAGCAGTGAGAATGAGAATTAGCCTGCAGTACTAACCACTGTGTCACCATAGCATTAAATCCAATCCAAACAAAAATTATGAAAAGATATAATTCAGAGAAAGCAAAATGAAATCCCTCTCAAATATTAAGTCCCTATTTTCTACTGTTTATTCCTACTCAACAACAGAAAAATGAGGTCGGTGTTAAACTCTGGTAAATCTTAATTTTCATGGATGAGATTGAGTAAATCATCCTTTTTCTTAGGTCCTTGGGAGACAAGCAGGATAAAAATGTACATGGGAGGAAAAGGAGAACATGAAATTATGAAAACACAGACAAAATGGAGTAATGAGAGGTAAGAGGTAAGGAGTACTGACCAGACTTTTCATTTTCTTCTATATAAGCAAATGTTTTATTCTCTCATTCAGTTTTTTTGAACCAAGTTATGGCAAGGATCAGTCTTCTTTTTATCCTGATGCTAGTTGGCTCAGTCTTCCCAAACACTATTTTTTAAAGTTATTAACTACTATTAACCTTAAAGTTATCTTTAAGTTAATTCAATTAATTCTGTTTGATCCTCACATTATTTATAGCAGGAAAGGCAAGATATCTCATACTGCAGTAGCATTATTCACAGCTACTGTAAGGTATAATGTCTAGGTACTTCCTGCTTAACTGAGTTCTTCTGAGATCATTTTTTGGTACCTAGATATGATTTATACCCAATATTCAGATATATTCTTTACCATATAGACAGCAAGGCTGCTACTTTTTTATTTTGATAGTAAAAAAAAACAAGCAAAACTTTTAGACACTATAAATTTTATTCAATCATAGATACCATTACTTGATGCAATTTTCTGAATTAAAAACTACATTTTTATCAAATCAGGCCCAAACATCCCCCATGATGATTATAGCAATAGCAACAGCACTTAAAATTATACATGGCTTCATAGTGCTTTACAGCCCTCTTGAAGCGGTTTACAGAATCAGCATATTGTCCCCAGCAATCTGGATCCTCATTTTACCCACCTCAGAAGGATGGAAGGCTGAGTCAATCTTGAGCCGTTGAGAAGCGAACTCCTGGAGTGAGCAGTGAGTTAGCCTACATTACTATTTTCTAAACACTGCACCACCATGGCTTATTATTTTATGCATTTCAGTACTGTTCAGTTCTTGTATATGGACTAGAAACAGTGAAATCTAAATTAAACCCATTCTCAGCAATGGAAGTTCACTTAGTGACTTTGACCAATCACACTTACTACAAGGACTACATAAAATAGTAGTTAAAATGGGAGAAAACTGGAGAATGTTTGATATCTACAGCTCCTGGAGGAAAGGTAAGATAGAAATCTAATCAATCAATAAAGGAATATTAGCCACTAATAATGAAATGGCCACATTTTGAAAAGAAAACATTTTGAGGGGAAAACACATCATTTATTAAAATATGTTTTTGAAAACTGGCAGAACTGTTTTACCCCCATTTGTTCTAAGGAGTCTTAACAATGCCATTCTTTAAAAAAAAATCAAAAATTAACTAGGACCTGAAAACCAATTAAGGTTTTTAGAGAACAACAATAGGTTTCCTATCACCTTGGAGAGTTAAAAGTTCATTTTTGACCTAACAGATGCTTTTTCTTTGGTTCAGATGAAAACTGCAGTTTAATTTTACACCTGAATAATGGTATCACTTCAGGAAATAAAAGAAAATAGGATTAAAAATGTGAAAGGAAATCAATTCTCTTTTCAGATTTTTGTAACGGAGAGAATCCATACACTACTAAAATTCTTAGGTCTGTAACTTTTAACTGGGCAAATGAATGCATCAAAGGGCAAAAACTTTCAATTACGATACCTCAAATAGGCTAACTTATAGAACACCTGGACTCATTATTCCTGAGGGAATGAAATTTGGGGAAGTTGTGACAGTTTCAATACAGCCAGGCAACTGCTGCTTCAGTGCCACTGCCACATTGCTGCAGACATGTGACCTTCATTTTCAACAACTGGACAACTATTTGTCTGAAATAGTATAGGATTTCCTGCTTGAACAGGGGGTTGGACTAAAAGACCTCCAAGGTCCCTTTCCAACTATGTTCTTGTGTTATTCTTTTAACATTCACTTACAGCTTTCTGGCCACTTGCACAATTATTCACTTCCTCCCTTCCCAACAGCAGTCATTTTCCTGCCAGAAGGGAAGATGCAGACCACTCAGGACTCACTCAATGACAGAAGCAGGAATTGGTGGGATTACCATCACTCACCTGTTCCTCCAACAATTCTTGCCACAAGGTATTAATCTCTTGCAATTTGAGCCATTGTTCCTCAGTCCAACGGCAAACTGCAGTCCAGCGTTCACCAAGTCTCTGGAAATGACACCCAAAAAAAGTCTGATATCATACCGTTTCCTCTAAAAGCGGACAGAAAATCAAAATTAATAGAATCACAACTGCTTAGCCTTTTGTATTATTTTTATCCCAAAATGCTTACTTTGGAATGGCCTTTCAATTAAGATCAAATCTAAGAAATAAAACTGTACCATTTAACAGGACTGCTATGTTTGGAAGATTCTAATAATCAGTCTAAGCTAATCGGACAGAATCTAGATGTATGGACATTTATTTAATCTCAACAGGATTTAAATACAGTAAAATTGAGCTGTGCAACTTTAAAGGGCTTCTGAAGGGTATTCAGCACACACCTGTCAGCATCTCCCTGAACCAACTTATTTTTTCTCAGATCACACTACATATACAATCCTGCAAAAAGATGCAATTTTCTGAAATAATTGCTGACAGCTGCTACTCAAGTGTTTCTGAATGTGCCAATCATCTTTTCCCATTCTAATCTGGATATCTTCTCAGTGCTACAATAATTCTTTTTTCTTTTGTTTTTTTTTGTTCAATGTTGACCAACATCTGGAAACTTTGCAACCACATTTGATACATATCCACCACATCATTCCCTTTCAAAATAAACAATGTTTAATTTGGCTGCCATTCTAAACACTACCCAGCATATCTGTATGTGTGTGTGTGTGTGTGTGTGTATTCATTCATGATTTTTTTAATTTTCACAAATAAATATTCAGCTTATACTTAAATGAACATCTAAACATCCTGGATAACTAGAATTTTCTTTAAAAAGTCCTGAATAGTTCATGCTGTGCAACTCATAGATGTATTATTATGTATCAGAATTGACATCTGATAGAAAATTTGTCACAAAATTTGAACACGTCTTTTCTTTCTTAAACAAGTTTTTTTTTTTACTGCTGTGGACTGTTTTTGGTGTTATGAAAATACAAGTTCCATTTAACCAGGCACACATGGTTAAATCCATCTCTTATCCATATCTGCATAAGAAATCCTATACTTCTTCAAGAATTAATATTTATTTTATATAGCCACCCATCTCATATGTGACTCTGTGCGGGTTACAATAAAATAGCTAGAAAAACAATAAAATATAAATAAAATAAATGGCCGAGCATCAAATAATAATCATTGACAAAGCCAAGAGATGGGATCTATCACAATGCCAAGGCCCCAAGGTCACAGACAAAACCATTTTTAAGGGCCTTATGAAAGGCCAGCAGGGTAAGAGCTCACTTATTCTTTGGTGGCATACTGTTCCACAGGACAATCAGTGGACAGAAAGGCCGTCTTTTGGCTGGGCCCCACCAGCCACCATTCCTTAGCCAACATCACCTCCTGGAACATGCCCCTCCTGCCAGACCAGATGGGATAAGTACAAACAACTGAGGAAGTACAAACCATCAACATAATTGACTACATAACCACTACAACATCTATTGTTACTATTCATTAGGTTTTGTGACATTAAGATGACAAGCAAATGTTGATTCAGGGAGATCCAGATTCAAATCTGAACATACACTGGGTGACTTCAGGGTAGTCACTCTCAAGCCAAGCAGGTTGTATTTGTAACGATAGAAATGAAGATGGCTTTCCATGTAAGCCACTCTGACCTCCTAGAAAATGCAGGATATAAATCTAACCAATATACACATAAAACATTTTTGAAAGCATTCACCTACATGACTCCATTCAGAAGGATCAGTATGGGATACACAATATAATAAAAATAATAATAACATCCACTCACTTGCAATTGATCCTCCAAGAGAACAGTAGCACTCTCGCCACTATTTTCATCAACAATGACCACCATGTGAGTCAAGGAATTGACTTTAACCTGTTCTGCTTCAATACCTTTTTGGAGCTCCTGAAAGAATGTATTCCAATGTTACAAAGGTCAGATGCAGTGAAAGTTCAGAGAACAGAATGGAGGCCACATTTTCTTAGGGGCAACATTCTAAATCAGGGGTGTCAAACTCAAGGCCCGCCAGCTGGATTTGGCCCATGGGGTGCTTAGATCTGATCTGCAGGGCTGCTCATGATGCCTCTGCCAGCGAAAATGGATGCAGCCCTTCCAAGCTCTTTTTTTTCCTGGCAGTGGGTTGCAGGAGGCTGTCCCAGCCAAAACCAGCTTGGGAGCCCATTTTTGCTGGCAGAGTTTGCTCGCAACATACGTCCCGACACAAGTGACACTGACCTGACCATGCCCACCCTGGCCACACCCATCCCGACCTCCCCCCAAGGTTAATCACAACCCTGATGTGGCCCTCAATGAAATTGAGTTTGACACCCCTGTTCTAAATGATCAGAAAATGGTATTTCCCTTCAACAGAAGTCTTTCTTCAGGGAAAAGGTATGAATTGTATCATATCACACATGAATTTTATACACACACACACACACACAAACACAAATACACACACACACGGATAGGAAATCAAGAAACAATGTAAGATTCCAAACAAATAATGCTGCTGAATCCCATTAACCACAGCATGATATTATAGCATGAGGCAAGGGTCCTCAAACTTGGCAAGATTATGACTTGTATACTTCAACTCCCAGAATTCCCCAGCCAGCCAGGAGATTTGGAGATCCCTGGCATGAGGGAATCCAGGACTTATTTTAAAATATTAATAATTCTCATTTAGTGTCAGCTGGTGCTCCATTCAAAATCCAAGAAACAAATACTTAGATTCCATTAGTTAGAGAAAAGATATCTTTTACTGGAAATCAAGTGGTAGCAACAAAAGAATTCTGAATCTGAGAAAATGAGTGCGTAAATCACATATACAAAGTGATGGCAACGTTCCCACCCCCAATAGTTCAATTGGTTCATCCAATTAAAAGTTGCATATAGCATCATGTGGGCATCTTCAGGTGGTGATGAGGCCTCTGTCCGTTGACTTTGACATATTTTGATAAAGAGTTGCGGCTGCGCATAGCATAGGATAGAAGCCTAAGCAAGAATCTTCCTCCCCCCCCCAACTTATACAGTTTTGTTTTGTAACACCTCCAGCTCACTTCCCATAACCATGGCCCCCCTCCTCCCCCGTTAATTATGACAGCCGAAAGATGCAAAGCAAAGGAAGAAAATCTTGAAGGCTGACATTCGGCCCTCCTGCAAAAGAGGCATTAGTCCTAGAAAAAAGAACAGAAGATCACAGAAAATATACATGTAACACCATAATATTATGTTTTAGGGTTTATCAGGATACTTAATACGAAATGCCTTGACCAGCGTAGGAGCTCTAACATCCTTCTCATTCACCCATTCAGACTGGGAAGGAGGAAAATGTTTCCAAACAACCAAATATTAGATTCGATTCCCTTTTTCTCAGAGAATCCAAAATTTATTTAACTTCAAAATGTTGTTCACCTTCAATTAGCAATGGCACAGGGGGATTGATCTGAGTCGGTCTCAAATCAGAAGTGTATTCAGGTTTTAGTAAACTAACATGGAAAATAGGATGGATCCATTGGAAGATTTTAGGTAATTTCAATTGGACTACCACAGGATTCACAATTCGTTCAATTGGGAAAGGTCCCACATACTTAGGTCTAAGCTTTTTGGATTTTTGTGTGGTCTGCAACTATCTGGTTGATAAAAAGACCTTGTCACCAACTCGATATGGTTTTTGTGGAGTTCTCTTTTTATCCGCAAATTTTTTATGGGCTTGATGAGCATCATCTAATGCTTTGCAGGTAACCGACCAAGTTAGCTGGAGCTGTGTTATCCATTCATCTAATGAGTGAATGTTAGGCTTCTCCTGTGGAAGTTCGGGTATGGGTACAAAGTCTTGTCCCGAAGCCACTTTAAATGGAGTAAACCCAGTACTGCTATGTACCGAATTGTTATACGCCACCTCAGCGAATGGCAGTAAGTCAGCCCAATCATCCTGCTGATAATTAATGTAACATCTAAGATACTGTTCCAATACCGAATTAGTTCTCTCACAAGCCCCATTGGTTTGTGGGTGGTGTGCGGAGCTTAAGCCCTGGGTGGAGCCCAATAACTTCAGGAACTCCTTTCAAAAGTTTGAGGTAAACTGGACACCCCTATCTGAGATTATGCGTTCAGGAACTCCATGTAACCTGTAGATATGTAAAATAAACAGTTTAGCCAACGTTTTCGCAGATGGGATTTTCACACAAGGTATGAAATGTACCTGTTTGGAAAACAAATCTGTTACTACTCAAATAACTGTATTTCCCCCACTTTCACGTAATTCCACTATAAAATCCATGGAGATTTCCTTCCATGGAGCAGTTGGTCTAGCCACATTTTGTAATAAGCCTGCTGGTTTACCAGGAGGCCGTTTGGCTGCGGCACAGATAGGACAGCTAGCCACATAAGTTTCAATGTCCTTTTTCAATGTAGGCCACCAAAATTGCCTTTTGATCAAGTGTAGGGTCTTCACGAATCCAAAATGTCCAACAGCTTTAGAGTCATGAGCTTGATGTAATATTTGGTTTCTCAGCTTTGCTGGCACATATAATTTCCCCCCCCCCCCCACGCCAATCCATCTCTAACTGTACAGTTATTTGAGTGAGCAAGGAACCAATCATCAAGTTTAAGAGCCTCTTTTAATTGTGCAGATAAATCATTTGATAAATCAATTTCCTTTTTTTTCTGGGCTCTGGTCACCACTGGAGCTGCCAACTGTTTGGTTGGGACAATAGGCCATACCACTTCTTGGTGAGCACTATTATACTGAGGTAATCTAGACAAAGCATCCGCCATGAAGTTTTTTTCCCCTGGAATGTTCTTAAATGAAAAATTAAAACATTTAAAGTACTGCGCCCAGCGAACTTGCTTGGGAGACAGCTTCTGAGGCGTTTTCAAAGCCTCCAAATTCTTATGATCCATCCACACCTCAAAGGAGTGTTTTGCCCCTTCTAGGAAATGCATCCAGGTTAACAGAGCCCATCGAACTGCAAAAGCTTCGTTTTCCCAGATGGCCCATCTTCTCTCGGTTTCAGTTAGTTTATGGGAAGTATATGCACACGGTTGCAGAGTCCCCGTCTCGTTTGCTTGTAGTAACACCGCTTCGACTGCTATGTCACTCGCATCGGCCTGGATTACAAAAGGAGTGTCCATGTCCGGATGCTTGAGTACTAGTTCAACAGCAAACAGTCATTTGAGTTTTTCAAAAGCAGCTTGGCACTCCATGGACCACTCCAGTGGTTTACTAGGCATCGGTTTTACCTCCCCTTTGGTTTTTAGGAGATCTGTGATAGGCATTGCAATCTTCGCAAAAGCAGAAATAAATTGGGGGTAAAAGTTGGCAAACCCCAAGAAACTTTGAAGTTGTTTCCTGGTACGGGGAGGGACCCATTCCAAGACAGCACGAACCTTCCCCGGATCCATTTCTATGCCATCATGTGATATGCGATAGCCTAAATAATCAATTTTTTCCTGGTGGACTTCACACTTGGACAACTTGGCGTACAGTTGAGCAGCTCGAAGTTTTTCCAGAACTGACCGCACTAGTTTCACGTGTTCATCATGAGTCTCCGTTTAGATAAGAATATCGTCAAGATAAACTAACACCCCTTTGTATAAATGTTCCTGCAACACCTGATTTATCATTTGCATGAATACTGCAGGAGCCCCCTGTAGGCCAAACGGAAGAATGTTGAATTGGAAACAACCCATCGGACAGTTAAAAGCAGTTTTCCATTCATCTCCTTCTTTAATTCAAACTCGGTAGTATGCTTCTCTCAGGTTGAGTTTTGTAAAAAATTTCCCTTTGGCCAGGTGGGCCAACATATCCCTCATCGGGGGAGGTGGTATACGTTCTCCACCGTAATAGCGTTGATGTTTCTATACTCAACGCAGAAGCGTAAGGAGTCATCTTTCTTCTCACGGAACAATACTGGAGCCGCCACTCGGGGCCTAGCAGGTCGGATGAAACCATGTTCCAAATTTTTATCAATAAATGACCACAGCTCTTCTAGTTCCCGCGGTGTCATCAAGTACAATTTCGGGTTTGGGAGTTTCACTCCTGGCAAAAGTTCAATACTACAATCTGTTGAGCGATGGGGGGGAGCTCGTCTGAGGCCTTCTCACTGAACACCTCCTTTAAGTCCCAGTATTCCTCTGGAATTTTCTCCTTCCCCCTCAGATTCTTGGTGCCACTGGAAGCCAGCTCTGTTGAATTCTTGGGTTTCGGTTGCGATTGTCCCTCCCCTTCTGGGGGTTGGTCAGCACATATGCACAATGATCCCCTCCTCCAATCAACGTGGGGGTTCCATTTCCGGAGCCAGGGCAAACCCAATATTAGGGGGCGCTCCATCCCAGGAGCCACAATAAAACACAAAGTCTCTCTATGCTTCCCCATCGTCATCTCTACTGGTTCCATTATGAAGTGTGCAGGGCCGCCCCCAGCTACCGATCCATCCAGTTGGCAAAAACCTATGGGCGTTTTTAAAGTCTTTACCTTAAGCCCATTTTCTCTACTACCTCCAAGCTGATTATGCACCTTGTGCACCCAGAGTCTAACAAAGGCAATATTTTCCCTTTGGTTCCTGGTGTGGGTACCCTTAATCTCACTGGAATGATCATAGGGCCCTTGTTTGGACTTACCAGTGAGTCGTCTTCTGATTTAGATCCGCTCTCTTCAGAAGAGGTTGGAGTTCCCAGCTCCTCTCCTTCCAGAAGGGCAACCTCTACAACCTCTTCCACTTTAAGGCCATTTCACGAGGCTTTGCTGGACATTTCTCAGATTTTCTTCCTCCTCCTGGCGCCCCCTTTGGCTCCAGCTTGGCACAGCAGTCTGCAGCCTGGTGACCTTCCTTCCCACATCGGAAGCATGCAGTTGTCTTGGGTTTTGCCGCCATTCCTCCCTTTTGAGGTTTTAAGGCTTCTTGAGGGCTGGTGAGGGAGGACTTCCTCAAACCAAAGCCCCCCCGACGTCTGTTTTGGGTCAGTTCAATTTCCACCTCTGCTGCCAGCACGTACCACTGCTGCAACTCACTGAGGTCTCTTCTGGCAACACAGCGTTGATAAACATCTTCATTCAAGCCATCTTTAAAAGCTTCTTCCCTGGGACCAGCCTTATATATGGCACGCCAGCTCTCTAAATTCCTGGGTGTAATCGGCCACTGATCTCCGCCCCTGATTTATGGTTTTCATCCTAATTCTAGCCTTGCGCTCAGCTAGAGGATCTTCAAACCTGGCACGAACAGGTCATAATTCAACAGTTGGGGGCATTATCATTATGCAAAGTCACCATCCACTTTGCAGCAGTTCCCTCCAGAGCCCTAACCAGAGTCGCACATCTAACTTTGGCTGCTTCCAAGGAAAAATCCTGCTCATATTCCTCCATATGGCTCCAGATTTGTGCCAGAAAGAATCCTAACTTGGGGATCTCCTCCATATTTTACTTCCAGCACAGGCACCTTTGGAGTTCTACACCTTCTGGCAATTACTCCCCTAGCCGGGGGGGCCCTGGGCTGCTGCTGCCTGTTGCGCCGGCCCAGGTTGATTTATGGGGGTGGCTGCTCTGCCTGGGGCTACCTCCCCCTCTTCCCACTCATACCTCTGATCAGTCTGAGTTTCTCCGACGGCTTCATTTAGAAGGTGCATGGCTTGTGTTAGTAAGAAATTCCTTCTTTCCTTCTCTTGCCATGGCTCTTCTCTTCCACGCCAATGGGTAGTGGTCACTCCTGGAGGAGGCTTTTCCTCAGGATCCTTCCAGCCAACTCCCAGGGACCATTTGGGCTTTGCAGCTGGGTTTTCGCCAAGACTTAGTTCTGCTAAGAAGTCAACCTCCCCCGCTGCCTCTAGCAACAGGGAGTCTGGTCCTCCAGTCGCTCCCAGGTCTTCTTGGTCGCTGGCTGGATTAGACATTGTTTTCAAGCCCCCTCGGAAGAAAGTTTGTTAATTCTCCGGGTGGGCCGGTAAGGGAGATTCAGAATAATGTCAGCTGGTGCTCCATTCAAAATCCAAGAAAGAAATACTTAGATTCCATTAATTAGAGAAAAGATATCTTTTACTGGAAATCAAGTGGTAGCAACAAAAGAATTCTGAATCTGAGAAAATGAATCTGAGCGCGTAAATCACATACACAAAGTGATGGCAATGTTCCCACCCCCAATAGTTCAATTGGTTCATCCAATTAAAAGTTGTGTATAGCATCATGTGGGCATCTTCAGGTGGTGATGAGGCCTCTGTCCGTTGATCTTGACATATTTTGATAAAGAGTTGCGGCTGCGCATAGCATAGAAGCCTAAGCAAGAATCTTCCCCCCCGCCAACTTATACTGTTTTATTTTGTAACACCTCCAGATCGCTTCCCATAACCATGGCCCCTTTCCTCCCCCCGTTACTTATGACAGTCGAAAGATGCAAAGCAAAGGAAGAAAATCTTGAAGGCTGATATTTAGTTATAACCAAGAAATTAAAGTGTGAGAGGCTTTTCCCTTATTGTTTGTATGATAGAAATGGGTAAACATACTTTATGTTCATCCATCTGTTGCTGAAAGGTCTCCAAGTCTTCAACTAAGCTCTGAGATTCCATCTTTTGAATGCATTCCTCTGTATCAGTCAACCAGTCAGACAGCTGCTGCAATTGATTTTTCTGTAGCTTCATCAGTGCATCATGGAGGCTGCCCAAGTCAAAAAAAAAAACAGGAGTAATTCATTCAGAGTTCTGAGTTCACAGATTTTGCCTAAGTGTAACCATAAAGTAAACAGGCAACTTGGTGATCCTAGCTTTCTGTGGAATAAATTACTAAGCATGCTGATCAAGCCTTTTGTCTATGTTGTATCACAAACACCATGATTGAGACTAAGATCTCAGTAACTCCGAATCCTTGCAAAGTAGGATGGTACAAATATATAATTAACAAAAAAATATGATTAACGTATTATATATCTATGGATGAAAGCAAATTCTATCTAGCTTGGGACAGAATCTGTCCCAAACTTATTCTACAAGGTTGTTGAGGGATCCCTGTTGCAGGGGGAAAGAAGAAACTCCTATTTTTCAAATGTAATGTTCACTTGCCCAATTTCAAAAAATATTTTATGGTAAATAAATGAAATGATCAACTAATCAACCAATTCTGTAAATACCTACTTAAAATTAGGATTTATTAAATTGTGTTGAATTGTAATCTATCCTCTGACATTAGGAACTATCCTAATAAAAAAGTTCCTTTCAAAAAATATCTTAGGATAGTTTTAAATTTTTAATCAGAAGTGGAAATGAATTGTCTTCCAGACAAAATGTTCTAACAGTAATCTATAAAACTTTGCTTTTGTTATGCTCTCCTCCATCCTCCATGTCATGATGTTGTGGCTTAGTTTAGCTCACATTATTTTTGCTTTGTTCTCTCCTCTCTAGCATGATCATGGGGCTTGGATCATATGCTTAAACCATCTTATGTGTTACATAGTACTCCTTTTTGTTACCTCAAATCCTTATCTGACATACAGCTTGAGACATATTCGCTAATTTGTGGAAAATGTTAAATCTAGACCAGAAACTCAATCATTGGGGAGGAGGGTTGTATACTACAGTTCTGTGCTATCAACATACAATTATTGCTAAATAATGTTTTAGCCAAATTGCCTTGGACATCAAACTTCAGCTTAAGAGATTTATGTTTCAGGTTTACTGCGAGATTTAGTCAACAGGGCAATTGAAAGGAATGATTGACTGATAGACCTTTGTTTATTTTCAAGAGCAACTGGTTCTACTTTTAATGTTAGTACGATGTTCAATTTAGAAACCGAAATAAGTTTTTAAGTATACACCAATATACTGTATGTATATATGTATGTATGCATGCATGCACGTGTGCATGTGGAGACAGACAGACAGACAAACAATTTGAAACATCCCATTTTCAAACAGATCCAACTCAATATTCATTTTCCTCTTTGCAAAGATGATTTAGATCAGGGGTCTCCAACCTTGACCACTTTAAGCCTGGCGGACTTCAATTCCCAGAATTCCCCAGCCAGCTGGCTGAGGAATTATGGGAGTTGAAGTCCACCAGGCTTAAAGTGGCCAAGGTTGGAGACCCCTGATTTAGATGAGTCTTCAAAAATATCAACATTTAAAAAATGTCTAGCCTTAAACACTGAGAAAAGAGCTTAATATATTACATCACAGCTGGAAAACTAAACCATGTGTATAAAACATGTGTAAATCATGCCACTTACTCGGATTGGCGGTCCATACTGTCCATTCTGACACACTCCCATCTAGAATTCAACAAGAGCATTTGTTCCTGGATTTCATTTTCTTCCTCTACTGAAATATTGCCCTGGGCTATCAGTTGACTACCAGCCTGAAGCACACTGCCCACGCTGCTCTGATGTGCTGTCAGCTCCATCATAAATGCCTATAAAAAGTTCAGACTAATGTGACCTAAAGCAAACATTGTTTCAACTATTGCTTTAACTGCCAGATATTGGCAAGCATAAATATAATTTGCAACATTATACAACAAGTAGCAATTCTCAAAAGAGCCATAGCCCACAGTAACTTAGCATCCAGACAGAGAATGATCTCATTCAGATTGATAGTATGATACGGACAGAAGTAGCTTTAACCATTTGGCTCCATGATGGTCCTAATTTCAATTAGTTCCCTTTCATTTCGGATGTGAGGACAACTCTGATTCAGACTAAGACTGTGATGGATAAATAAGTAAGTAAATAAATAAATAATCATTCCTTAATCAGGCGATACTTGATAAAAAGCAAGCAAGTAGAGAACTGGTCTGACCCACTCTTATGTCCAGCTGATATTAAAAGGTAAAAAAGTAAAAGTAGACTCATTACATGAAGCAACTCTAGGTACCTTCTTCAATCCTTTGTTGTTAGGAAACTACAGTCAACTCTGAGCAAAGAGGATTGGATACAATTTAAGATGAGCAACTATACAGAAGAAAATGTAACCCATAAGATCCCCAAGTTTCTTTGTAGCATTTTCTGGATGGGTGAAGGGAAAAGTCTAGATTTCTGAAGCCTTAATTAGAATCTAATTCATTATCTGTGGAATAGAAAGACTATCAAGTGGAAACTATATTAGCCAATCTCTTATAATAAGCGTTCTTCAGAGATCAGCCATTTTCAAGAATTAATGAATGAGAGCTGAGGTTTCCAAAGAAATAAACGGAAGACTTAAAAAAAGATTGTCACTTCATAGTAACAACTGTACAGTAGTATATATCATACCAAGGCTAAAAATAAACACTCAGCTTTAAATAAATACACCACAATAATGTGTCCTTTAATGATCACTGCTTTTTGATTAAAATATTGCAACACAACTAAGCATCTCAGTTTCTTGTGAATATTAGGGCAGCGAATAGATATACAGGTATATACACAATAGGTCCCTGTTTCAAACTTTTTTATCTTAAAACTACAACAGCAAAATATACAAATACAAATCAAGATAGCAGTCAGTTATATTATAATTTAAAGCAGGGGTCCCCAAACTTTAAGACTTGTGGCATAGCTGGCTGGAGAATTCTGGGAGTTGAAGTCCACAAGTCTTAAAAGTTGCCAAGTTTGAAGACCTCTGATTTAAAGTATCAACTAAAACTGCACAAATTTTAACGTGAATCATGGTACAGTTCAGTGGTTGTATTCAGCCGGTTCATGACGGATCGGGCGAACCAGTAGCAACAATTTGGCGTGGGTTGCCGAACCAGTAGTAAGTTCTGGCTGGCTACGCCCCCCACCGGGTCGCCCTCCTGCCTGATGCTCACTCACCCCGCCCGCCTGCCTGACATTCCCCACCCGCCTGCCTGAAGTCACCTAAGGTATAGATAAGATCAGCTGTAGATAAAATCAGCTGTGCAGGGATTCCCCTTGCTGAGGCCCAGGAAGGCAAAAAATGGAGGGAGGAGCTCAGCCCCCCCTCCATTTTTTGCCTTCCAGAGCCCCAGAGGAGCCTTAGGGGAGCAAAAACGCCCCCCCCCCCCCCCCGGGGCTTCTCTGAGGCTAGGAAGCTCCCAAAACAGAGCTTGGAGGAATGCTGCATGCTCCTCCCAAGTTTTTTTTTTTCTTCTTGAACCTCAGGGGAGCAAAAACACCCCCCCCAGGGGCTCCTCTGTGGCTAAGAAGCTCCCAAAAATGGGTGGGGACTGCAAAAAAGAAAAGCCACACCCACCCAGTCATATGGCCACACCCACCAAGCCATGCCCACAGAACCGGTAGTAAAAATTTTTGAATACCACCACTGGTACAGTTCTGAAGGAAACCTCTTTTTCATAATAATAACACCAACAACAGTAACACAGAGCTTATTCCAGTCAGTTCCATCTCCTACATGAATGAAAAGCAGGACTTGGGGCATGTTAAAGATAATATATTCTCAGTTTCTCTCATTTATTCCAGCAGCCCTCAACCTTTTATGTAGCAAGGACCAGTTCTGTGGAGAGATTTTTTTCCATAGACTGGAGGGGACATGGTTTCACATGCTACCTGCATCCCACGGATGAGGTTTCGCTTATTTACACAACCCAGTTTCTGGCATGCCGCAGCCTGATACTAGTCCACTGACCAGAAGTTGGGGACCCTTATCTATTCTACTGTAGTAAAATCCACTGAAGCTTATGTGGTAACCAATTTCTTAATATTTAAGTGGTCAGGACTTTTGTTTTTTGCCATCTCTATACTTGTATACCCTTGTAAATATTACAAAATAAAATATTACGAGGACTTAATTGCTTCTTTAATTTAAAAAATCCAAATCCAGTTGCCCATCTTCCCCAGCCACTTACTTCATGTGTAGTAAATTGTTCCTTGACTTCCTCAACATCATCAGATATGATGTCCTGCTCTTGGAGGGCATCTTCTGCAGAGAGCAGCCAAGTGAGAACTTCCTCCAGAGCTTTCTGGTAGCTGTCCAAGTCCATATCCACTTCAGTCAAGGTGCTGGATGCTTCTGCTTTTAGAAATGCACTGTTACCTTCAGAAGTTGCATACTGCAAGTAGAAAAATCAAACTGAAGGCCTCTTTTCACAAAATTATTTTCCAACACAGTTGTTCCTCCATATAGGAACAACTTACTGTAACAGTATATAAATATAAAAGCAGTTTGATGGTAAATTAAAGCATTATGCTATTTGTATCTTCTTGGGGGGGGAAGCATGTTTTTGTAATAGGATACTCTTATGGGACCATGATATAAGCAGTAACCACATATAAAACAGCCTGTTTAGTGAGGGAGGAGAGAATCTAGAAGTTCAGCATAATTAACTAGAAACCAAATAGATTGGTGCTATTGTTATGACCATTAATGGAAATTTTCAGTCATCCAGGTCATGGTTATGGTGCTTTTTTCTGGAGGTAACTGTTTTCTTTGTTTTTCTTTGAAGATGTTTCACTTCTCATCCAAGAAGCTTCAGTTCAGAACTGAAATTCAAGAAGCATTTTCAAGGAAAAACAAAGAAAATCCAGTTGCTCTTGAAAACAGCATGTTGGGGGATATATTAATAAGGTTGTTGTCCTTTGCTGATAGTATACATATCTGCCCACACAAATCCATGGAGAAAACCTTTATTTTAAATAAAACCCTGTCTATATAAATTTCAAAGCAAATGTAACTTGGTGTTCTAAAATTGCTGGTGAGAAAAACTATTTAAGAGTCACTCATAAGAGCAATTTCTGTGTAGCTCACACTGAAAATTGATATCACAGCTCAATATATTTTATAAGTACTTCTAAGATGTAGAGACTTCATCTGTAAAAAAATATCCAATCTATTTCAAGTATGAATGTCTATCATAAGTCAAGTTTCCGGATGCCCAAGCATGGTATGTAACTGCAAACCTGTTATCAGCTAGGATCTCTGACAGGTGCCTGGCAAAAATCCCTTCAGATATTTCAAACACTTTAAATAGTACACACACTGAATGTTTTTCAACCAGTCTAACAAAAAGCAAGATGTTAACATGTGGCAACAGAAACTTTGTTTATAATTTGTTGGTCATTAGGAAAACAAGTAAATGATAAATATACTTCCAAGAATGTCATTAATTTGTATTTGTTATTTACAAAATACCCAGCATTGCTATAGTGCTGTGACTAAATAGGTCTGGTTTACCCATTTGCAATCTCAAAATTATTGCTTTAAATATAATGGAGTTGTTTAGACCCCACCCCCCCCGCAAAGCTCTTTGAACTACACTATAAATCTGAATCATTTCATCCTCCGTTTACTCCTTAATAATTATGAAGTCAAACAGCTTTGAGCTTTTCATTCTCCCTTGCCTTTCCAAATTTTTAAAAGTATATGTTTAAGTCACAGTCAAGAATCTGATTAGCTCCTTTTAAAATGAACTGGAACATCAAATGCAGAAATGTCCAAACTAACAGGCTTAATTTCTAACTTTAGCAACTTCTCAAAAGAAAGTAGAAAAAAACAATTCAGTACATTTGTGTGCATCAAAAATTTACTGTGTGTACAATTATATAATTTCTAACGCACTTATTTTTTAAGAAAATATATGGCTGCACTGTACTTTAAATACCACAGCAAAATGCCTGGAAAGAATCTTTATCGTTCAAAGTTTCTTATTTGCAATAAAAAGATATGGTGGACTCTCCTTATTATGTATTATAATCTGATAATTTCATTACAATATACAGGTAAATAAACATTAACAGCTTTTTACAAAGGAGAGAAGGTTCAAGCAGTTGACCATTTAGCATGCACTAAGCTGGGTTTCTCTGTCTGAGAAACTTTTAAGATGTGAAGTCTTAAACTACAGCCTGAGGACTTCTAGAAATTGAAGTCCAAACATATTAAAAATTACAGTGAGAAATACTGCCCTAAGTCAATCCAAAAATTTAACACCTTTTATCTCTCTATTTGTAATAGGAAATAGTCATAAAATCACTTCACAAAAAGTTTGGTGTCGTCTAATTTTAGCTATGCAATGGCAAAGTGGATTTTGGAAATTGCAAAACATGTTTGAAGACTTACTGGAGTGTCCTCAGGTAGCTCATGCCTATTATATACAAGGAACAGCTAACAAAATTTCAATACATTCAACTGTAGAAGATCATGGTGATAGAAAGTTAAATGCAATTTTTTTTTCTTAAAAAGGGAGAAAAGAAGTCAGTGAAAAGAATGGCACAGATCGCTACCACAAAGAGAAGATTACAAGTAGCTACATTTCAGATACAGAAAAGTGGTCTGAGAGAATTAAGATGACCCATTTACTGTGACAACTAAAAGAAAGTCACGATAATCAAGACTAGAAATAAGAGGATGCACTAATGCTGAAGAAATCAAAATTTTAGGATGGAATAAAAATACGCTATAAAAATATGAGAGGAAAAAGGCAAACAGCAACTTTATTGCAGTAGGACAAAGTGGTGTTGAAAAAGCTGAGCAGGGTGAAGAAGAAAAACGTTTTGAAGGAATGTGATGAGGCAGAAGAGAATAACAAACACTAACAAAAGAGGGAAGGAAAAAATTAAGTACATACAGAAAGTAATTGATTTGAAAACAAAAGATGAGGGCTTAATAGTAAACCTGTAAAAGCTTTATACCAAGTATCTTCCCAAACATGATTGATTGTTCTGCTCTCAATACTGACTGCACACCATGTACTGTGACTGCTACTATCCACAAAAAAGAAATAACACAAAAACTGGGTGGGTGGGGATTGCAAAAACATGCAACACTGGGGTGGAACCACTTAGCGGGATCTTGTTCCCATATTGAGATAAATACTTTGTATACTTTGGGGAGAGATGCAGACCAAAGTATCTGCAAGACACCAAGATGGGAAACATCTGAAGTGGATTAATGTAAACAGCAACACTGGTGTTCATGGAGAGACTGCAGCTAAGTCATCTTGCATGGCATATTGGACGGCTAGCAAATATGTAAAATGATATTTAAGGATGGTATCAGTGAGGAAACCATAGAAAGCAGAACCAAAATACTAAGAACTGAGAAATTATTAACCAAACATATTGAACACATCAAACATGTACAATAAACGCCCAAACAAGAAAATGAATACTTGTAGATCTGCTGCAAAAATATCACTGAGGGAAAAAATCAGAGACGCTCTGTAAAACAAAAATTCCGAAAAGAAGATCAGAATCTGTTTATAAGATCTAAGAAGCAGAAAAGACAAGGATGGAATATGCTTGAGAGCATTAACATGAAAAAGAAAGCGATTAGGGCTACGTAGCATTTAAGATTCAAAACAAGAAGGTGGTTTGGCGCTCAAAGGGACAGCATGCTCTCAAACTCCTTAAAGTAACTCTCCCCCCGCACCTTCTCATTGCTCCACTGTCTCGAGAAAAGATGGATTTGAGCAACTAGCGACAGATGTTTTGTGCACATTCTCCCTGCTCCAAAGCACTTTTATAGCTTAAAATCCAAAGCTCTGCTTAACTCTAGAAGAGATAAAGAGGTAGAATGGGTAAAGATAAAGGAGAAAAGATAAATATGCGTAGATGACAAAGAGAAAGAAGAGAACTGGAAATCAGAGAGCATGAATGTGCAGTAGAAGGGAAAACTGAGAGAGTAAGCAATTTTCAAAAAGCGAAGGGGTTATCAAGAGGAAGAGAAATATATATTCTCATTGGAAGAAAGGAAAGATAAACACCAATCTGAAAAGGTAACAAGAGAAAAACTGCACATGACATTATAGTAAGTTAATGATAAACAAAGACAAGAAGGAAACAATGCGTCCTTCAGTACTGCAGGCTGCTTCTGCTGACTGCCGGCTGCCAGCTGTTCAATTCCGACCGGCTCAGCCTTCCAACCTTCTGAGGTCAGTAAAATGAGGGCTCAGACTGTTGGGGGCAATATGCTGACTTATATACTGTCCCCCTTAGAGAGGACTGTAAAGCACTGGTATATAAGTCTAAGTGCTATTGCTATTTCAGAATCTTACTGAGTCCAATAGCAGTAAGGATGTAATTATAAGGGATAGTTTTCTCAACTTTGGCAAATTTAAGATGAGTGGACTTCAACTCCTAGATTCCTAGGTATTCTGGGAATTGACATCCACTTTTCTTATAGCTGCCATTGTTGTGAGGGAATACTAATTTACATATGATTACATACACATACATATTTACTGCATTTAATATGTTCTGTATATTTTTACCCACTCTTACATTTTTCAATGTTCAGTCATGATTGTAAAGTACTGGTAAGCTGTCCTGGAAAATTTTGCTTTAAGGCATGTATTTTTAAAGCTAAATACAATTCTGTGAAAGAAAATTTAGTGCCATCAATATGCACTACCTGTATATCTTCTTCACATTCCTTTTTATATTTTCTTGGAAGAGTCTCTACTTCTCGAATATCTTCCAAAGTAACTTGCTGAGGAAGGACCTCAAATAAAGATGTCAAATACATAATAATGGATTTCTTATCAGGAAGCTGTACAGCAACATCTAAAAACAGAGCATATAAATGGGATACTTATTTGATGGCTATGCAAGGTTTCCAGGCTAAAGTTATGACAGATCCATAAAACTACACTCATTATCTTCAAGTCCATATCCTCAAAATAGCTATCCCCTACAAAACATAATAATTCAGCAGAACAAATACAAAACCTGAACCACTAAACTGAGAAACATCACTTCTCCGTTATCATGTTTTTACCATCATAACTATGCTAGCAGATGGATTTAAATCAATTTTTAAAAAGCACAACATGAGTGACTGCAGTATATGCAAACTATCTATTAATGTTTAAACACTTACAACAGCGGCAGAAAAACCTATGCTTGGACTTGGTCCCAATTTTATTTATTTTGAAACTTTTTCTGACCACTGGGGAGCCAAGATAATTTGACTAGCAATGTGGCATATTGCTATAATTTCCAATCTGCTTTTCTCTAGTGATTGGTGTTTTAAAAGAGATTAAGGGATAAAAGGTAAATGTGACTATTTTGCTTCATTTTGTGGGGGGGGGAGATGCTATTTTGTTCATTTATATTATATAAATGCAGGAGTAATCAATATGAGAACCATTCAAAAATCATTAAAACTGAACAGGAATCAGTCACTTTTCTACTTAAATTCAGCTGTATATTCTTGTGAATGTTCTTAAAATCACCCAATTGTGCTGCAAAACTGCATAACACCACAGGTAAAGGGTCCGTAATTTCTTATCTAGAGCAACACTGCCCCCTTTCATCTTTAATATTCTCTACTTCTAACAGAAAGAAATTATATAGCAGTTATATAGTATTATAATATATATATATATACCTTCAGGGTCTAGCAATTTTTCTATTCCCAAGTAATTTTTAGCTATGTTGAAGGCATGTTCTAATCTTTCGTGTGGAGCCATTTTGGTGACTTTATCCCAGCTGAAGAGCTCAGATCTAAAAAAAAATTAGAAGAAAAATAAATGATTTTTTTTTTAAAAAAACAAAGCATATATTCATTCGTACTATAGAACAAAACACTTGTATGCATTACGTATAGCAATAAATCCAAGTAAATAGCTTATGAACACATGAAATGCCACACGATTGCTGATATTTTATAGAAAGAGAAACAATGGGAAATTACATAACCATCCTCCTTCCAATAGAGTGGATTTTCCTAGATGCATTATTTGCTTTTCTTTCTTCACTCTTAATATAAAAATACAAAATTAAGAGATTTGGGGGAGCCAATAATATGAGGCTCTGTAATATTCAACATTGTCTATGTTGTTTTCATAAACACTAAAATGATGGCACTGAACAGCTAAACATGGGGTTGAAGCACATGTTACGTACATAATATGTAATATGTAACATGTACTGTTCCTGTTCCCATGTACTTTCTCTGCTTCAAGGAAAAGCAGAGTCAGCTGAATGCTGCTTATGAAACAGAATATGTTTCAACTGTTAAGAATAATTTCAGAGTTGTTCAACTGGTTTCAATGATGCCCAGTCCAGATTATATTTACAAGGAATGAGGCCTATGAATCCATATACCCTCAAAACGAATAAATGTCTTTATGCAAATTGATGATGTAAGGCTTCAATTAGCACATCGTTACATTATCAGATTTTCAAGGAAAAAATGTTTATTATATCTTTCCATGTAAAACTAGAAAGACAGGTATTTGTACTTCATGTTTGTTCTTTTAAAAAAAAAATCACAGAAAATTTATTGCCTTCTCACACAAATTAGAAACCACTCCAATAAAACACGCTCTGCTTTCTTTCTATCTAATCTATGCCAAATGGCTTTAAAACAATTCCAAGGATTATTTATTGAAAACTCAGATTTTCTGCTCTGTAACAAAACGCTACACTGGTAGCTTTCCTTCTATCATCCCTAGAAACTGTTTTGTTAAAATTGTCCAATTTGAAGCAAAATACCTTTTCCACTCCAGTATGAAAATATTACAGATGCTGGCAAGCAGCCACCTACCTATGCTTGTGGATCAGTGCATTGAAGGCAAGCCCATTTGTCCAGCTGGTGGTGAAATTCAAAACATTCACTTCATTATATGATTTTGTGGACTGCCGCACCCAGCTCAACAGGATCTTTTCACTATTGGTTTGCTGTAATTCTGACATTATATCTTTCATTACATCTTTAACCTAAAAAGAAGTGCCCAAGGTCAATAAAAAAGAATTAGAATAAAAGTCTTCAAACTTGGCAACTTTAAGACTTGTGGATTTCAACTCCCAGGGAATTGAAGTCCACAAGTTTTAAAGTTGTCAAGATTGGGGACCCCTGAATTAGAAGGACTCGAAAAACATTGTCTCAATCTTAGCATTCAAATAACACTGCAAAGTCTTAAATATTAGAAATAGATATTGAACTATGCCATACCACAGCAAATGAAGACTCAAAACATTATTCTTATCTAATTACTCCATATATTAATTCTTCTGTTTTAGACTTTAATCTAAGTTCTTTGTATCCCCTAATGAGGTTTGTACATTAAAAAACTGTAGTACCTGCCCTAAAATCCTACTCTGGTTCCTAAGCTTAGATGTATTCCAGTAACAAATTATTTAGCTATGGAATCACATTGAATAGCTTTCTTGGATATTTCTACAATGAGGGCCTAGAACACAATCTGATAGTTTCTTATAATTAAAATATAGGTGAATTTTTAAATTTCATTAGAAGGGTTTGGAATGCCATCGACTGAAAAAGCAATCGAATTTGGAGGCGGGCAAATTGTTTCATACACAAACAAATCAAGCTTGAAGCATCCCATTCTGAGTTCACAACAAGTTGTTTTGACCTCGCTAGAAGTGTTCAGAGACGTTCCATCCATACCATAAATATTTTGAGCACAGTATACTTCTAAAACAACATAAAAATGCTTCCAATGAGATCAGTTTATTGAACTGAAAACAGCATGTTTCAAATTTAAAACATTTTCTACCCCCTAGTATAAACTAATCTTGAACTGATAAGGTATGACAAATAGCTCAAGTCCCTTCTTTCTCAGTTAATTAATGTATTGACTTACAAACCAAAATTAGAAATGCAACATGGGATTTAACAAATCAAAATTTTGTTCTGTTTCTGTTCTGTCCGATATACCTAAATTTTAGATATTCTCTAATTGTCTCAGTGGTAAACTATAAAAATAACTTTAAATGGATCTCATCTTTATCATATACATAAAATCAGGTTCCAATGATATTTCCAGTCCTAATATGAGATCTTCCCTGGCCCCTTCCACATGGGAAGTAAAGAAATCTAAAGCAGTTGTTTCCCATTTCATTTAAACAAAGGGACAGACAAGCATTTCCTATGTTGTCTAAATGGAGGAAATTCTGGTTTATTCAAATTATTAATTCAAAATCTAGCTTGCAAATTCTTGACATTAACTCAATGTTTTAAATAAGTTCTGTTTTATAAATATTACATTATATAAGTTACATTACTATTACATGATCTCACTACCCCTCACTAATTACTTGTAATATCCATTATGGACTAACTTCAGTTATAGACCATAGATTGGAAATCATTGTTCTGAACATAGCACACAAAGAAGATACAAAAGGAAGCCCAGAAATTTCAAACCCTATACTCATTTCAAACACAAACCCATAGATTAGCACAGGATACAAAGGTCTTTTTATACATGGCATCTTGGGCACCAGCAGGCACTGGCAAGAAAGGGAGCAAATAACAAAATGTACATCATGAAATTGAAATGTGAATTCTGCCTCTTTAGCACAGGATTTGCAATGTAGCGCACAGGTACATTTGGGATGGATCTGAAAACTCTACAAGATGTTTCACACTACGTTTCAAGTTGTTGCTTAGAGCAGTGTTTCCGAACCTTGGCCACTTTAAGAGGTGTGGACTTTAAGAGGTGTCAACTCCCAAAATTCCCCAGCCACCTTGTAAATGTGTGGAACTGAAGTCCACACCTCTTAAAGTGGCTAAGGTTGAGAAATACTGGCTTAAAGTACCCAGAAATTCAAGAGTGGTTGGCTGCCATGAAAGGTCTATAGCATCGCCAGCTAATACTCAACCAATACCCATCAATGCATTTTACTGCAAAAAAAAAATGGGTCACATACATGGGTTGAGAAAAGGCATCAAATCTGCTCACCTGCCAGTGCAAAATTATGCTCCATAACAATCCAAGTGTCAGTTTGTGATTTCCATCAACAATGTCTGTCCCTCCGATGTTCACCAGATCCACCTGGAAATATTTTCAAACAATGAAAATGTCTTCTTAGTCAAAGGCATGCAAACTTTAAAGGAACTAATAAAAAGTGGGGAATAGAGATCCAATGGCCTATCAACCGTTACTCTACTATAACTCTCACCATAGAACCACTAACTTCAAAATGACACTATAGAGCACTGTACACCAGAACAAGACACACAGTTTTTTCCCAAATCCCATCACTTTGCTAAACAAATAATTCCCTCAACACTATCAATCTATTTACTAAGTTTGCATTACTATTACTATTAATCCTCCCATCCTTCCTTTCACCCATCTCCTCCCACTTATGACTGTATGACTGTAATCTTGTTGCTTGTATCCTAACGATTTTTATTGACTATTGCCTAGTATGATTTGATTGCTTATTGCACCCTATGACTATTATTAAGTGTTGTACCTTATGATTCTTGACTCTTGATGAATGTATCTTTTCTTTTATGTAATTGAGAGCATATGCATCAAGACAAGTTCCTTGTGTATCTAATCACACTTGGGCAATAAAGAATTCTGTTCTATATTCTATTCTATTCTATTGGAATTCCTGGAATCAGCTATGTAATTTAATGATTTAATTGTATGTGAATAATTCAATTTAGACAAAATGAAGTACTATATAATGCACTGATTTTAATATACTGTCACCATGATGATATCAATTCACAGGAATTTATTTTCTTTTCTAAAAATTACACCAGCAGGGGATGAAAGTGTGTAATATAAAGGCATAACTAATGAATAGAATATAAGCAGGTGGCAGTTATGATCAGGAGGGCTTTTGTACAACTGCAGGTTGTAAGTTACACCCTTTCCTGGAACAATCCCTACTCAGGGTTACCTATGCTCTAGTCACCTCCCATCTTGGCTACTGAAATGAGGTCTACATGGGGCAGCCCTTGAAAAGTATCCAGAAGCTTCAGTTGGTCAAAACATGGTGGCCCACATGGTTTTATACAAACTTAGATGTGCACATGTCACCACTCCTGCAGAAGCTGGACTGGCTGCTGATTTGCTTTCAGGTCCAATTTAAGGTGCTGGTTGCCACCTTCAAAGCCCTACATGGCTTGCGATCAGATTATTTGAAGGACCATCTTGTTCCAGTCATATATACCTGACCTACAAGAGTAAGGAGGCAGGGAATGCTAAGGGTCTCCCCTCTTAAGGAGGATCGTCTAGTGGGATAAAGAAGGAAGGCCTTCTCTGTGGTGACTTCCTACCTATGGGAACATCATCTCTGAAGAAGTAAGATTGGCCCTCACTTGGCACTTTTTCACAAGCTCTGAAGACAAAGTTCTTCCAACAGGCTTGGAGATTCGAGAGTGATAAGGAGCCCATTGTGGCTTTTCTGATTGTTGTCCCTAGTAGGGTTGTGGGGTGATGGTGTTGCTTTTTGTATTGGGGTTTTATTCTTCTAAGCCATCCAGAGTCACACAGAGTGAATTGGGTGGCCACATACATTTTTATAAATAAATAAACAAACAAATAAATAAACAATCTATATTAAACTCCTAATCTTTCATTTTTTTGCAAAATAAAAGTTCTGATGCTATCAATGAAACCTTTCCATTGCAAATATTTCCCAAGTTATTACTGCAACCACAGCGTAGTTATCAGTAATAAGAAAACAAATTTTTTACATTTTCCCATAAAAAAAGTTCTATTACTGAGTCACTACCATAAACCTTTTAATGTAACTTGACCACTTTAGTTTCTTCTCCGCTCATTCCCAAAGCGGAGCTTTTTCCTAAAGGAGAATTGTATGAGAGCCTGGATTAACCTTCTATCGTGATCGTGTTTAATTCGGCAAATGGAATCAAGCTAGTATCCAAGTCTAAGAGTAGGCAATATTTAATTGGATAACCTGAGAACAGACCAACAAAATTAGAATTTGGCCCAGCCACACAAAATAAATATTTATACTTTCCATCTATAGCCCCTTAAGATCTCCAAGAACAAGAAATACAAGTTAACTTCTTACAGTAAATGATCAAGCCATATAGCACACTTTGTTATCTGCAAAGTTCAAGCAACTAGGAAAATTGAAAGGAGATGTGTTAAATTGTATAAAATTTTAGTCCACATACCCCTATTCAAAGACAAGAGTTTTCAGAAAACAATTTGACAATTATCTTTTCCCCTCAAGTTTCAAGGAAACAGAGATTTAGAAACTTACATTGTTCTGATGTAAAACCTGAAGTACTTTGTTGACATTATTCAAAGCATGGACTCTAGTAGTTCCACGTTCTTTTAGCTTGTAAAAAGAAAAAAAAAAACAATATGCAAATAATAATAAATGTTACAATTAACTTTTCAGGAAAAGAACAATTAAAGCAATGATGCAGATTTTGGAACATTTACTCTAATTGAACTGAATGCATATCCTTTTCCTTTATCCAAGTAACAGGAGTGCAACACCCTGCAGTATGCATTATTTTGACAACATATGTCAAAACATTTTAAGAGCAATACTATACAAAACGCACTGTAGCAAACTTTAATTATGTGCATTCTTTTTCTCTCTTGAAGCCTGAGTTTAACAAAGCATACTTTATAATTTTGTTTAAAACTTGAAAACTGGTGTAGAAATAGAATTTACAAACCATGTATATCAATCCTCTTGTTAATTAACTAAATTCAGTGTGAATAGACTTCTGTTTCCAACAGTCAGAGAAATAGGTTTAAAACCTTAACATTTCATTTTGCTTCCTGCTGAGGATACTAAAATTTGCTAAACTAAGTGTCACTGGGCAATATAGACAAGTGTTATTCAACCTTGACAACTTTAAGATGCGTGGATTTCAACACCCAGAATTCCCTAATATTCTATTCCAAAATTCTCATATTGTAAATAAGCAAAGGCATAATATTTTAAATTATCTTTTCAAGATGGTGATAATAATGGCAATTACCACTTACCAGTGGGTTCCCTATTAGCCCTTCTAAAAGATCTAAGAGTTTCCTCCCATCTCGAAGATCTGTGAATATATCCTTTATTGGCTGTTTTCCAAACTATAAAATAAGATAAATAATTTTTTAAAAATAATTTCTGAGACCAAAATACAGCAAAAATGAATTAAAAGACAAACTGTAGCCAGATGTCATCTTGAAATACTATTACATGTTATAGCATTCCAGATTTCTTAGTATGATCGTTATAACAGGCTGTGCTCTGTTTTTTTCACACATTCCTATTCTCTTAGATGGAAAAGAATAGTACCAGAAGAAATTTTATACCCCAGGAATGAGATAAAAAATCAGAGGTTTCTCTTGCAAGAAAATCATCATCTTTAAATGATCCCATAATCCCTTGTGGGGTGGAGCCTAGGCAACTGAATGAAACTGAGTGATTAGTGGCCAGATGCCCTTCCTGTTGCCAATGCAGAGTTATATTCGGCAGATATATATATTCTTATTGTGCCCAGAGAGAGAAATATCTGCCTAGGATTGAACTCACAACCTCTGGATTGTGAGGCGAGAGATCCACTTCTAGGCCACAGCACCGTAACTGTAAGGTGAGAGTTCCATATTGTGGTGCTCTTGCCTCACAATCCGGAGGCTGTGAGTTCGATCCTCTGACCCTTACAAGGAAATGCTTTACAGAATTCATTTTAAATACATTATACCACCAGAATACCTATAATAGGTACCGGTAGAGTGCTACAATATAATGAAAAACTAGTCTTTTAAGCAAAGAAATCCAGCTCTCCCCTGCAGAAGTGAAATGCCAGTATGGAAGCAGTAGATATAGGTAGTCCACAACTGACAACAGTTCATTTAGTGACTGTTAAAAGTTACCACAGCACTGAAAAAGAGTGACTATGACTATTATTCAACTTACAACCATCACAGCATCCCCGTGGCTACATGATAAAAATTCAGATGCTGGGCAACTGACTCATGTTTATGATGGCTTTCTGACAGTGAGAACAATTAACCAATGGAATAGCTTGCCCTCGGAAGTTGTGGGAGTGTCATCACTTGAGACTTTCAAGATGAGATTGGACTCCCATCTGTCAGAAACGGTGTAGGGTCTCCTGCTTGGGCAAGGGGTTGGACTAGATGACCTACAAGGTCCCTTCCAACTCTGATTATCTGTTATCTGTTTGGCTGCAGTGTTCTTAGCTCATGTGATCCCTCTTGCAAACTTCTGACAGACAAAGTTAATGGGGAAGCCAGATTCACTTAACCACCATGTTACCAACTTGACAACTACAGTGATCCACTTAACAACTGTCTCTTTTAGCAACATAAATTTTCGGCTCAACTGCAGTTGTAAATCAAGTTGTAATCAAAAGCACCTCCTTGCAACTTGCAAATGACTATAAGGGAGAAAAGTGAATAATTTGGGCAGTATCATTTCCAAATATGGAAATGTCATACTCTAGAGCTGTTCATAGAATAAAGTTTCCAGTTTGAGATGAAATGATAAGGTATAAAAGATAAACAAATGTTCCCCCTCTGCCCCAATCCTTATTTCCATCTCAGATTGTCATCCTCTGAGGCCTAAACAAACTATATCTGGAAATATTAAGTGCTACATTATACAATAAAAAGAACTAGTGTATTTAGGGACTTCGTTCTCTGCTGCACGTCCTTCTTCAGTAAAATCGTGATTCAAGCTTGAAAAAGCCTACTTTATGTAGATAAAGCTCACAAAGAATGCATTTTCTTTTTGGGAAAAAGTCTATTACAAATAACTTACACTCTTTTGCTTGTTTCTACTCTTTGTGTAGCTTAAGCTTGAATGCTTCCACCAATTTGTTTTCCTTTCTCTATATATTAGTTCCTTCTAAGTCACCCAACAATAAATTTAACACAAGGCAAAGTCAGTTTGAAATCATAGGCCCTCAATAGCTGAACTTTAGATAATCAGCTTACAAAATATCTCAATGCAGAAAATACGACTAAGTTCTGGAAGGATATTATTTAAACTATATTTGGATGATAATTTTTTTAAAGTTCTATTTATGGGAAGCATCAGTGATAAATAATTTGAAACTCTTTTCTTTATTAAATAGGTATCAATCCAGGCAGAAATTTCAGTATCAGACCTACAAGGCAAGCCACATGAACTGAGTGATGGAACTGTACAAAAGTGCTTAGGGAAATTGTTTGAAGATAGCAGTCATGAACCAAAAGGAACTTGAATATTAAGTAGTACTAGGAACTTCTAAGTTTTTGATCCTAAACTATGTTGATCCTAAACTGGAAACAACCATTCTATCCAACAATACAGGCAATTAGTCCTGTTCCCTAATGGCAGCAAAAAAGCAAAAAAAGGCTAGAAAGACAGTATGTACTCAAAGAATACCTTAATAAATCATATTAAAAGGGGAGAAGCATAGAATTACTTTAGCTCTTAATTACATTAACTTATCAACTTACTAAACTTTCCTCCTCATCAACTCATAGGAACAAAACATGAAGATTATTGCTACTGGCTATTTACTGTTCAGGAAAGGAAAGATTTCCAGTACATAGATAGAAAACTAATTTCTAATTCATGTTCTGTAATCTAAATATGGTACTTTGATATCTGTGTCAAGATTTTCCATTTGATGTACCCAAAGCATGAGAATTTGATGTGGGAAACGATTCACAAAGCAGAAAGGTCACTACGCAAGAGAAGAGCAGTTTCAGTAAATAAAATACAGTGCATTTTGCCAGCATCTAAATTTAGTGCACCATCTTAAATGAGAATGAACTTTATTGTGGTTTTCTATCTGTTTATTTTTCTGCTTGAATTCCTGTTTGCATTCCACTTATTCAAGAAAGCAACAAATTAAATGTTGTTGAGGCTTTGGGGGAAGCTGGATATTTGCTCTTTGATATACTTGTGACCAAAAACAAAACAAAAAATAGTTCAGTTAGTTTATTTATTCATTTTAATGACAGTACAGCAAAACTCATATATAATAGATTATTTCTAAAACAGAAATGAATAGCAATAACTATATTTACCCCCATGATGCTAAGTAAGGAAAAACAGACTTGCCTTCCAAAATGCTGTTTAAAGTTTAAACCATAATTGAAAGCAACCTGATTTTCAAAGACTATCCAAGTGAAATCAAAGCTCTCAGAATCACATTAACACAGTGTCTAATCAGGATTATGTGTGTCCTGTATTTCTTCATTTTATCTATCATAATTTTGACATTTTATAGAGAAACCTCAGTTCTAAATAGCTCAAAGAAAGACATCCATATGTTCATCCATACGAGCTACTTTCTGCAAAATCATTTATAATTAGATTTTAATACCAAAACTCCAGTTAAAGATTGGCTACAAAGTAGAATGTACAACTATAGCTTCAAGTCCTTTTGCAAATTATGAGCAGAATCAAACTATTTTTTCTAACTGACAAAACAAAACAAAAAAGGGTTGAAGGCTGAACATCCCTAAGCAGCTTGGGCACTACAATCCATGTACACACTATTAATTGTTGAATTGTGACTTATAATTTGAGTTTAATCCAAGTTAAACTATCTTTTAACAGAGAACAGAATGAAGAAGGTTTTTGAGTGGTCATCCATGTTTTATTTCAGTTATTTCAAAAGGTGCTAACCTAGGTTTTCTGCACAGAAGCAGACCCTGCATTCCTGCTGTCAAATCCTGCCCAGGTGTCCTGGCTGTTGAGGAATATTAAGCAGCATTAAAACAGAGGTGTGCACCATCTCCAGCTGCGGGCTGCACCTGGCCTTTGACTGATGGGCCAAAGCTAAATTCCAACAGGAAGACAGAGAAGCAGGAGGACCAGCACATAAACTAAATGTCATTTAATTCCTACTTAATTACACTTTAAACAACTTAATTAGGTAAGTTAATAAAATTGCTCACTGTGTACTTAAAAGAGTTTTTCTTTCCTGCCTATGCCTAAAAAGAAATACTTCTGCATTGGAATCTTTTCTTCTTCTTCAGAGCTACCTGGAAGCCTGAACAAATACATTTGTGCTTTAAGGAACAGCAAAGTGATACATTCAGAGGAAACCCAAAGAAATTTTGCAAATTATTTGTTGAGTATCTACCGTGGTTATAGGAACTAAGAGAGAGGAGCTGCTATTTACTCTGTCATCCAATAAACTGCTCGATAAGTACAGCTCACAGCATGTGGAGAAGGAGAGGAAGAAATATTTATTGTTAATACTACAGGTAGTCCTTGACTTACAACCACAATTGGGACCGGAACTTCCATTGCTAAGCAAAAAACATATTAGAGATCAGAGATGTTTTACAGCAGGGGTGTCAAACTCAAGGCCAGGGAGGGCAAATCTGGCCTGTGTGGCCCTTAGATCTGGCCCCCAGGGCTGCCCTGGAAACAGTAAAGGGCTGGCCTGCAGTGCCTCTGCCAGTGTAAACAGAGCTCCATTTTCACTGGCAGATGGCTGCAGGAGGCCAGCCCAAGCTGAAAATGGGACATGGGGGGCACATTCATTTGACCATTCAAGAAGAGACAGGAAAGCAGAAAGGGAAAAGGGGAAGGCAAAGAAAAAGAACAGAAGATCAGAAGAGAGCAAGGAAGTTTAAAAGGAAAGAAGGGAAGGAAGAAGAAAGGAGAATGAAGAGGGAAGGAAAAAGAAAAAAGAAAGGAAGAAAAGAAGGAAGATTGTAATGAGAGTGAGGGAAGGTTTCAGGGAAGTCCTTAGCACTTGGTCACCACAGGTGCCCCTGACATGAGTCCTGTGTCATGCCCACCATGGCCATACCCATCCCTGGCCCTCCAAGGTCAAACACAGCCCTGATGCGGCCCTCAATGAAATCGAGTTTGACATCCCTGCAGCAGAGGAATGTTATAAGGTCAATTCATACAGATACAGACAAATCTACAAAGGAACATCCTATACAAGTTACCAAACCTTGCATTTAACTGAGATCTTCCATTGGGCCAAAGGTCATATTGAGCACCCATACCCACATCACTGGATATATAATAACTTTGTTCATTGCTGGAAAAAGCAAAAGATTTACTTTGGAGTTGCATTTCTGACATTGGCAACAACACTGCTGACAATGCCATACTGCTCTGAAAAGGACTGTAGAATTTCTGTATACGGCTTTTAAAAGACAATGAATCAAACATTTGTTTCCAGAAAGGTCAGAATCTCTGGAGAAGGTTCTGCTAACACAGGCAGCTTTCAAGAAACATATAAAGTACACAGTCTATTACTGGGCCCTTTATAATGAAAGGTATTTCAAAAAGTTATGCATTAACCAAATCCTGCAAACTGGAGCTGAGCAGGGAAGGAAGGAACTCAGTGGCAAAGAAAATGGCCATTTTAAAGGGTGATTAGCACAATTAGGTTGCAGCAAATACAAAGCCCTTCAAGTGGAGAAATAGGAAAACAGCAAAAACAAATATTGCTGGGGATCTAGAATTGGAACATATTTTAATCCAACACAATAACTGAAGACGCTATGTTTTACTGAACATAACTTAAGCTAGTGTTTTTCAACCTGATGCTCTCACATGGAAGTTCAATACATCTGGAAGACAAGAGTTTCGAAAATAGCCACTGTGAGCCATCCTTACCTTCGAAAAACGAGTGTTTATCCACTTGGTGAAGGTTTTCTTTTGTACATCTTTGTGTTCATCTAGAAAATAACACAATTAAGAAATTTAAATATTGTTCTCAATTTTATACAATAGTACCAGTCAAAATTTTTCTTCCAGAAAAAGTTATCAAGAAAAAAACCAGAGGTTCATCTAAATATGGAGACATGAGGCAACATTTTAGAATATGATTTTCAAGATATATGACTCTCATAATTCAAGAATAATATATGTCTCTATCAGAATGTAAACTTGGTGTTCATAAACAGAACAGATTTTCTGTACCTCCTGACCAAAAAAAATTCTTAAGAGTTCTCAAAAACAAACTGTTAATCTTTTCAAGAGAAGCAAATTCTGAAGACTGATAATTTCTGGAGAGCTCATACAAATTAATTACTAAGAGAGCTATCAAATTCCTGCATTTTACTGGGCTAAAATGCTTCACACCCTGAAGCTTTTAACAGGCAATCGGATAGTCCTCTTAATTTGCTCCCAAAGAGATAATTCCCTTAATTACCTTCCACAAAGATAGGGGATAACATTTAGAGATATATGGATATCTCACCTCTTCTTAGGATTAAACATTGTTTTCTCCCAAAAATGTGATATCAAAGTTAGATTTCCCTGTCTGCTGAAACAAAACACTGAAATCATTTGTTAGGTTTCTGTTTCTTCTTTGCTTTGGTTCACTCTTTTAACTTTTATCAAACAGAAGTTTAAGATTAATACAGCTTATTTCAAAATGTGCTTGGAAAGTCAAAACTCATTCTGACATCACCCATTATATTAGGACACAAAGGTCAACATTCTTTTTAACTAGTTCTTAAAATTCCCCTTTCCTTTAATTGCTTAAGGAATTTAGAAATAAAAGCAGGAATTAGCCTGTGGGTTTTCAATCACAAGACCAAGAATGCTGCAGAATAACAAGCTTCCATTTGCTTGCCTTGGGATTATACTGCTCTAATCTATATGTATCAACCCTCTCTCCAGACTGTCCAGGCAGAACTGAAGAATTGAATGGCCAAATTATTCATTAATTTTTATACATTACCTCATTTTAAAAAATCAGTAATCCATAAAAACATCAACTAACAAACATAAATCACCGGAGAACCATTATGCACATCCAAATGCTTATGTGAACTGTCTCAACATGCCATTTAAGAGACAACAGGTGGGATTTTAAGACATGCCTCTAGGCAGGGAATTTCACAGCAGTAGAATTGAGATGATCCTGTCCTATAGAGCCATCCTTCCCACACTGGTGCCTTAATGTGTGCAGCAGTTTAATTCATCCCCAACTAACACAATAATTATTGTGTTGCAAATGACAGAAATCATTATCCAATAAGAGAAGTTTAAGAAAATACATGATATTTATCTACAAATATCGAAAAGGACATAATGTGCTGATAGGAGCTGATCTGTCCTATGTTGGAACTGAAAGGAAATCAAAGACTAGTGGGTTCAAATTAAAAGAAAAGAAATTTGGCCTGAATATTAAGAAGAATTTAATGATAGCAAGAGCTGTTAAGTACATCAGTAGTAGATCCACTTTCACTAACAAGTTTTTAAATAGCCATGATGATGATGATTATGTTATCCATTCAGTTGTGTACGATTCTTGGCAATTCCAAGAATTGGTCTTCTGATCTTGTAGAAAGTTAGCACCCCCTCTCTCTTAGAGGAATGAAATATTTTGAGAAATATTTTAAAAAAGCAGAATATTATTTCCCTAGATAAGAAATTGAAAAACATGTTTTTAGAGGGAGAAAGCACCCCCCACCTTTCTTAATAGCCCACAGCAGATGTCAGCATTTAAGAGATAAAGAGCTTGCTGAGATCTAGGTAGCTCTATTCATAAGCAAATACCCTTACCCAAGATCCCACAAAGGTAGGATTACCCTTCAGCCACAAGAGGAATTGCCCAACACAAGCATTCATTGCATCATTTCAGCAGTTCAAACTTCAACCAAACCTGGGGGCTCAGACAACCTATAGAGCCAGCCATAATCCCTACAACAGCCAATAGAATACATTTTCTTACACAGGAACTGGAAGCTCAAGTGCAAAGCCCAAAAGAAGGCATATAAACCCCTCATTCTCAACTCCATATAGTCAGCTGCAGCAGAACATGTGCTTGATGGCTCTGCATTATCAATAAATGGACCCTCTTTCCAATCAGCCTCCATTTTGTCTCCAGTGCCTTGGAACTGAACCAACACACTACTTTTTTGAGTTGTTCTATGGTGTCAGATTTGATAAGTGTCCAGCCATCATGTTCTTTGATGGTCTGGTTTCCTTTTACCTCTAAGTCTTCCCAACACAATTGCTTTCTCTGGTGAATTCCCCCATATGGTGTAGCCAAAATAAGTGGATGCAGAGGATTCCTGCAGAAGATGGTTAAACTATATGACTTACAGTACTTTCCAGCTCATACATTTTATGATTTCAAGTCTAGGGGACACCAGGCATCTATTTTCCATCCAAAATGGAAAATGATGCTCTTAATGAACAATTAAGAAACATATATAAGAGAAGGCAGTCTGCTGTTTAAAACATTTAGCACAGGGTAGAGAACCCACAACCAACATTTAGGTAATAAAACTGCTGAATTTAAACTCTCATCACTTCTAAATGGATCAGTGAGCAGACAGGGACAATGACAGCTGTGCTTCATTGACCTCTGACAGTAATAACATCTGAATAACAATAGCACTTTCTACTTTAAACATTTCTTCATCCAGGTGAAACAATCATCTTTTGCTTATGGTTTTGGATGACAGCTATAAGAAAAGCCTATGCAGGAAAGATTCTGGGCTGGAACAGCAATGCTAGAAATGAAACTCACTGCCAAAAAAAGAAAACCCCACCTCTGCACCCAGTGGAGAACTTCAGTAGATCCTTACAAGAAGAACTAAGCACTGATTCCTTTCCTTGCCAACTCCCATCACAACAGGAACTTTGGGGAACTAATTAGCCCATTCCAAGCTTCAATATATTCAACAAAATCCTAATGCGTGAGAAGCCCAAAGCTAAATTCATTCTCTAGGTACTCTTTGCTTTTCTCTTCCCCTGATTTGTTTTCCTTCTTTGGGGAGAATTATTTCAAGTCTTAATTTACCTTATAACTTTCGAGGCAGACAGATTTTGTTTTGTTTTTATTTTGTAAATTGTTCAGACAGCAATTCAACCCAGACAGCAGGATATAAAAGTGAAGCATAAATAGTTTAATCAAATAGTGATTGCAAAGTAATAAATAATAATGAATACATAAAGACACCCACATATCTTCACTTTTGGTATTTCCATAAATTCTTTTTGCATAAAAATGCAATAAATATTAATAAGTTAGGCAATGCTTTTTATTATATTACTCAGTGTTATTTTTAAACATGATTCTCTGCTTTAGATGGCAATCTTTACTAATAGGATTGCTCAACTGGCAAAAGTTCTTTTTCCAGGATCCAATTATTAAAGAATTTCACTTTTTCATTTAAAAAAAAAACCTCAAAAACCCTAAAAGATAGCTTGACTACTACTAGAAAGAGCATAGGATTGTGGAAGTAAAAAAGGGATGCCTTCATGTTTGATATAGGACCCATGGAAGCCATTTCAAGCCAATTCAAATGTGTGAACAAACATCACAAACACAAGAGTATCTTAGAATCATTTTTAATCAAATGCCAAACACCTTTGTTTATTTATATTCTGTGGTTATGTTTACACAGTATGCCTATCTATTATTTCATTAATCATAATTTGTTGTCTAAGCCACAATGGATTGATTGGCAGATGATGCTAATTTATAAAATACACTGTAGAAACCATACCTCATATTAAATTTAAAAGTTTTCTAAAACACCAAGTATGCCTTGAACCAGCTTTATATATGGAGCTGTTCCATCAGTTCAGTGCTCTGATCATAGAAGAGCAATCAGTGTATATTATTAGTAATATATTATTAGTAAGGAATTAGAAGAAGATGAAAAGGAAGATTTGATGTCAAGCATCTTGCATAATAACTTGTTTCAGTAAATAGTAACAAACTTCATTAAGTCCTTATATTCTAATTAACCATCCAGTAACCTCAAAACCTTAGTTGTCAATTGATCCATTAACTCCAGTCCTGAGTTCCCTACAGGATTAATTGCCATGTGACAAAGTTCACCAATTCTATACTGGTTACCTAACCCACCAAATACATATTTAAGCACTCATATTATTCATGTATGATTGATCTAGCATTGGAATAGCATGCCTATAAAACCAATTCTGTCACAAACCATAGTTTCTTGTTTAGTGCTATATGTGAACCCCAATTCTTTTGGCTTCTTCAACAAACCTTAGCTAAAATGCCATGATATTAGTATAATATACTATAGGAGTCCATCTATTATCTAATCTCAAATTCATATAAATTCAAGATAATCTCATTCTATTTAAGTGTGACATGTTGTTACATCACTGATCACAAGCAGATTCTTTGTAATAAGCCAATCAATGGGTAAGAACATCTTTAATCAGATGGAAAGTTCAGCTTCAGCAATGTAAGCATGTTAAGACATTGAAAAGAAACTTTATCAGTAAGCTAATAAACCCACCTATGTATTCCAACCACTGTAATTGTTCCAATTTTTCTAGAACAGGGGTCTCCAACTTAGCAACTTTTAAGACTTGTGGAGGACTTCCACTCCCAGAATTAGGTAGCTGAGGAATTCTGGGAGTGGAAGCCCACTAGTTTTAAAATTGTCAAGTTTGGAGACTTCTGTTCTAGAAAGTTGAAAAAGCTAAAGGTTAATCATTTATCTCTGTCAGCAGTGGGAGGAACACAGTGAAGGTAATCTGGGCACAGCAGAGCCTGCAGAGCTGGGGGCAGCTGGGGCTTTGTGCTGTGGCATGGGGTGGCTATGTATGAGGACTTGAAGCAGAGGTCCTCAGCAGTGGTGTTGGTTGAACTGGAACTGAATAGAGGCGTGGGTGGTAGCAGCTGGCTCAGATTTCTGAGGGCCCTGGGCCACCACCATAGAAATGCATCTATGCAGAGCATCCAAAAGGGCAGGCAGATGGAAGGAGCTGAAGCATCCCTGTAGTCAATACTAGTCATAAATGTGAGTGGGTTGCCAAGCACCTGAACTTGATCATGTGACCATGGAAGTATTACAATGGCTACATCTTGAATGTTACTTCTAAGTCACTTCATTCAATGCCATTGTAACTTCAAACTGTGGCTGAACAAATGGCAATAAGAAATACTTGTATAGACACACATAACTGACACATATCATTCTTCACCACAGTTTGATACTGCCCATTCTTCTCACTTTTAAACTTTCTTTTGATCCAATAGCACAAAGCCCTGCATTTTCTCAGACCTTTTGAGCTGACATAGTTTAAAAGTGCCAAACAGTGGGAGTATTCAGAGACATCTCACAGGTGGTTTTTCATCTAAATTAAACTATAGTTAATATTTACTTGATTCGGAATGTAAAGCAATACACCCAAAGACTATTATGAATGACATTCTGTCAATCTATGCAATGAAATGTGCTATATAACCTGACACCTCATTCATTTCTTAATGGCCAGCACACCAAATTTATTGTCCAAACCTATCTTGGACTTTTCAGTTTATACAGGTTGACACATATACTAAACTTTATAAACTAGAACCTTCCAGATATGTTTGGATTACAGCTCTCACAAGGCATTGGCTCAGATTTCTGGGAATTGCAGTCCTATCTGAAGGTGCCAAATTGAGATCAAATGGTCATGGAAATACTTAGAAATTAAATTCTTTTATTGTAACAGTGAGCTAAATTTAAGTGGCAAAAAAAGCATTTGTTTTTCTTTGAGGGACACAACATTAAACATTAAAACAGATTGTCTGAATGAGCCTCAATTTGAGGGACACAATGTGTAATACTTCAGCTCATAATTTTGTGACATAATCATACCAATAGCAAATCCTGGCAACTTTCTATCAAAAAAAATTAATATGTTTCCAATCAATAATAACTTATCCGCACATATGCTTTACCACATGGAATTACCACACACAGAGAAAGAGACAAAATCATATTTTGACAAAAAGATGGCATCATTTTCATAATCCTGAAAATGCAAATTAAGTATACTTATATTCCATTATCTAACATTAAAGATTCCACTCTAAAGAAATGAAGACTACTAATTATGATTAACTGCTAAATGAAGAGTACCATTTATTTTCTGAAGCAGAAAACTTCCACCCTATCTTTAATCCTAAAGACCATGAAGAACTCTAATTAAGTACACTCGAATAATGTGTAAGAAAGTACGCATGATTTCTCTCTTTATACTACTCTCTCTTTATATGGCACTGCTCTAATTTCCTGAAATGGCAGAAGTATTCTCCTGAAAACTAATTAGTCTTACAGAAAATAGGAATAGTTATTACAGCTACAATCCTAGAACGTTTTTAGGAATAATAAATCTAAACTAATTTAATGAAAACTTGTTTTAAATCAAGTGCAACAATGTAAGCATAGTTTACTTCACTGTATTATAAAATTATGCTTCGTAGTTTTACTGCTTGGGAAACAAGCAATATGAAATAGCAGCACTAGCTCCTGTATTTAACAGTAGGCATACTATGAGCCAGTGGATTGCTGTCATGTAATGGTAGGCCAGATTGTTTTCTCTATTGCTGTGCAAAGAAAACGGGAAAAGGAAATATTGTCTTGAACTTCTAGAAATAAGACAAGGGGGGTGAGATCTAACAAATAGTTAAATCAAGTTGGAAAATACTAAATATCTCAAATTTGATTTGCTTCTGAAATCATTCCTCCCAGATCTTTTCACAATGGCATATCCTGCAATCAAGAAAACAAGGATATCTAGTGATAAGAGGATTCTTAATATTTCAATAGAGATTTGTCTCATATCCCCAAAAGCTCCCTATCTCAAAATATAAGACAGGAAAACAAGGAACTAGGAAAAACCTTTCTGGACATGCAACTATTTGTTTCCCATACAGCTGAAACTTTATCTCCCTTTATACTTAATATTAAACTATATATCAAGGCAACATAAAGATTATTTTGTTATTTAATTTTAATTTACTGATTTATAAAGCCAACTAACTGAAACAATGTGATTTTATATGATTACATATGTTTATCTTTATTAAAAACCATTATAAAATGAATCTGTCACAGAAATGTACACACTATAGTATCTTATCTGTTGCTCTTTCCAATGACCACCATCATTAATTATATCAAGCAACAATCCTTGCTCAAACAGGACAGTTCTTTCAATTCAAACTTAGATAATATGCCTAATATATGATTGGACAAAGATTACCATTCAAGTGCCATGAAAAGGAGCCAATAGAAGGAGAAACTTTCCAAAACAGCACTGAGTCATAAGTCACAGTTTCCTGGAGTAAGTAAGAAACTGAGCAGGAAGAAACTCTGTTGCATCCCATACAATTTTTAATAACTTATGAGTTAACAAATAGATTAGTTTCCTTCAATTGCTACATCTGTCTAGAAACCACAGCATATGCAAGTCAGTAGAAAAACATAAACTGGGCAAACAAGAGGTCCAAAGGTTTAATTACTCTTAGAAATAGACTGTTCGTTGCATTTTCTTTCTGTTCAACTCATGTTGGCTACTATTGTATCTCAAGTATTCCAAGTGTTTTCAGAAAGAAAGAAGAAAAAGCCCACTAAAAGAGCTTGGGGAATTAAAACAGCTCCCTTATCCAAGTTAAATCAGCTAGAACTATGTGAAAAAGAAAGTAAGACATAGAACAAAATGTATTTTTTCCACTATGAATGTTGCATGGTTACAACAGTGTATATGGAAAGTACTTTCTTCCTTCCTTCATTTAATTACTCTAGGTTACATTCAGCTTCAGTCAGAAGATGAGAGGGAAATTAAATCTGTAACCATTTGCAACAATATTGGTATCAAATAGCCTTTTATGATTGGTCAGTCACAGAATCAATAAGAATTCAGTATTGTTCCCACGCTGACTTCTATACATGAAAAATTGTATTTCAAATGTATTCCATTGCAGATTATCCCAATTTTACCAACTTCATCCAGAGTTATTTAAATAATAATACAAGAACTATTATTTCAGTTGCTTATAGCTCCTTCCTTCCTACTCCCTTCCTATGCCTATCTTAATTACTCTACAATGCTATTTATATTAAATTTAGTATTTTAATTAAAAATACTATAAATTTCAGAAGAGAAAGACATCACTGAACTAGCTTTCATCCCTGAGCAACGTGTAATCCTAATAAAAACAACAAAAAACACAACCTGAAAATAATCCATCAATGCCTTTTTATTTTACCTAAAATTCTGTATGTCTCTAGTATCTACATTTCTTATTTCAATGGGGGGAGCATAACTGGTCTGAAGAATCTAAAGCAGGGTCACAGAGAGAAATATATTCCTTGAGATAGGCATTATAATCCCAAATCATTTTGCTTTAAAAGCTCCCAAAACATCTTCAGAAGCAAATGAACAACCAGTAAAACAGGCATAAGATCAAGGCAATATTGTCCAATTCAGAGGCTCCAGTCCAACCCTAGCAGTCTTAACTAACATCAATTGAATGCTTCTGAATTGTTTCCAAAGAAATGCTATGAAGTGCACAAAACACCAGATACTAATGTATTTTACAATACAGATATGAAACAGAGATAGAGCAGGAAAAAAATCAACAGTTATTCTTTGAAAAACTTTGTTTTCCATGGGTATGTTTAGTAAATTAATAAACATACCCATGGAAGTTCCACACATATATTTATGTGCTTGCCAAAATCTCCATAGTGATTTGGGAGCAAGGAGGGATTTTTTTTAATTTACTTACTTACTTTTTATTTTGCCTTTATTACTTGAAAAGTAACTCAAGGTGGCAAACATAGAAAATGCTCCTTCCTCTTCATATTTTTCCCACAACAACCACCCTGTGAGATGAGTTGGGTTGAGAAGATATGACTGGCCCAAAGGCACTCAGCTGACTTTCATGCCTAAGGCAGGACTAGAATTCAGAGTCTGGTTTCTAGACCAGCACCTTAGCATTACATCAAATTTGCTTTTTTACATATAACTTCTGGAACATAATCTTTCTGGCTTAAATATTTAGCACTTAAAGTTAATCCTGTGCATTAAACATGAAACAGAAAAATAATTTCCTTGCTCAAATTTTCCCCGATACGATTCTATTTTTTCTTTTTTAATACTGGACTTTAAGAGCCATTCTCCTATCCTTGAATATTCCTTGAGTCAATAGAAGATTAAGCATTTCCCTTCAAATTTTCAGTTCCATAAAAGGTACCTATACACTCTAGCTTTTCAAAAGAAAGAAACAATACAATGCCCCAAATATGTCACTTTGTTTTCACTGAAAATACTTTCTTAAGCTGTGTCTTATTACAGGCTTAAAAGTTTGAAAAGTTTAATACAATTCACAATCATTTTTGTCCCATGATTCTCATCAAAATGGATCTGGATCCAGCTACCAATAGTTGTCTTATCTAAACCTGAAGATCTAATAACCAGCTTCCTTAGATTGAAACACTCCACAACTCCAGAAAGTTAAAGAATCCAATCACTGGAAACTATAACAATTACCTTAGAAAGAAATGAATTTTGTGACCAGTACATTAAATTCATTAGCAGCTTAATAATGATTATAATGTGTATTCCCTCACCAGATCTTCCCACATCTAGGAAATGATGAGCCCAAAGTAGCTAGATAAAAACAGAAATTTCAGCCTCCTTCCCCACTTTAGAATAGCTATGTTGGAAATGGACAATCCTAAAGGAAAGACAAGTACATCTTCAGCCACAGAAAAGGTTATTCATCTATTTTCTTTCTCTATTTTCCCCACCTACCCTTTGGGGTAACTACTAAAAGAGTGATGATGTCAGAATGAATCAATGAGTATTTATCATTCATTTTGAGCATTCTGTGTTTTTTACCATGTAATTCAATTATGGATTTCTCTATATATGATGTTGCATCAGAGATGATGATCAACCCAATACAGTATCTGGCTTGCTTCTATATTCCTCTCAAAAGATCAAACCTAATCACCCTGCTTCTTTTGGAAATAATATCAGTTTTGTGCCATTTCCTTGAATTTGTACTATTAGAATTTTAAAATAAGTTACAAAACAAATCTCATCAAAAGACTTTATTTTGTATTTGTTGAAACATGCTCAGCAATGTTTAAAGATGAAAATGCAGTACTAAAGAAGTGTCTTTATTAATTCCTTCACTGTACACCATCTTTTCTCGCACTTCAGATTAATATACAGAAAGTGACTTTAATGAGCTTCACATATTATGGGAATTAAGACAACCATATTCTGAGCAAGCCACTGCTTGTTAAATTGCTACTGTATTTTGCTAGCTCATTTTGCTTTATTTGCTTTTGTCAACTCCTTTTCATAAATACAAACTATCAACACAGATTTTGTCAGACATAAGGCATTCTTATCCAGGCAAAGATAAGAAAAATAAACATTTAAGTTGGATGCAATATGACTCATTTTCCAAAACATGAGAAGAAACATGACAGGCCAGATGTATACACTATTTTCTAGGCACTCTTCTTTTTTACTGTCTTAAAAACTAAGGTTATGTCACATCATTAAAACATTTTAGAAGATGTTGAAAAAAAATCACTAGCAGTTTTATTGGTTCACTTAAATAAAAGTTGGAACCTTTGATTTATCTTCATTTACATTATAGAAAAGGTAACTTTCCCAATTTTAGAACTTCTCAAGTGTCATAAAACTGGAATAAATGTTGTGTTAGCAGACTTCTCATTGTACAATATGTTCTCAAATTTTTCTGCTTTCCTGTAGGCCTAGCAGCCCAAGAAACTTATTTATTTTAAAATGTGCATTCTGCCTATTCCCATGTTATGCCTCTAAGCAGCTAATACAGATAAAGCAAAATCCCAAAATCAGTTGAAGCCTACCAAAAATTTAAAACCATTTTAAAAAAGAAAAAGCTAAAACCCCTTGTAATCATGGTGGGGTAGACAAACAATCTGGTATAGTGGTTGATGTGCTGGCCCAGAAACCAGGAGTGTTTTAGTTCTACTGTAGGAATGAAAGCTGGATGGGTTGACTTTGGGCCAATTACTCTCTCTCAGAAGAGGAAGGAGTAATATCTATGTTTGCTGCCTTGAATTATTCACAAATTAACTAAGGGTGGGATAAAAATCTAAGAAATAAATAAATTTGTTGAGTGTAACAAGATCTTCTGAAACTTTTTAGAAATAAGTTGTGGTCTTAAGTCCACAAGCATGGTGCTAACCAACTTTTCCACTCATCAAATTCCAGTACTACTAGAACTGCATCTTTTAAAAATGTATATATTGTATTACTTAACTAACACCTATGATTATGCAGACAAGACTGTGAATGTAAAGAAAATAAACACAAACAATAACTTTAATTAAATATCTGAAATTGCTATAGCTAATACAGCTGTTTTTTAATCTTAAGAAGTTTGTTGCATTCAATGATTCAACAATCCTATTAACAAAATCACATATTTAATATTGCAATACAGAATTGAGCATTAAATTAGATTTTTACGTACTCCGGTGGCTACAAGCTGTTAGAAATACAGGCATTTTGAATATTTTCCGCGTTGTCCTTTTATCTCCAGATAAAAGGAAGTTCACTCAAATAAATATTGAACTACAGCATGTTATGAAAATTTGGACAATGACTCATTTCCTTCCTTTTTAACACAATTAAAGTTTTCACTTTTGTGAGAACATCATGCCAAGGAAATCTTTGTGTGTGTGTGTGTGTGTGTGTGTGTGTGTGTGTATGTGTAACAATGGCTAATGGCTCCCATCCATATAAAGAAGAAGACTGCCCATTTACATGTAAGAACATTTATAAAAATGTTAAAGCAGTTTTAAAAATTTTAGAATTAATCTTAGTTATGTTTAAGTCTCCATAACAATTCATTCAATAATGGCATGTTCCATTCCTATCAAATAAGTATATTTTGGTTTAAAAGCTTTTGTGGATAAAAAACAAAATACTGGAAGCCCATTTGGAACTCATTATCAGTTGCCTTTATTATTAAAATCAGGGGGGGAGAAACAACTTATATAGTATCTCCAAAATAAGTAATTTTGTGAACTTACTTATATTCACTCATTCTTTTTTTTTACATAACAAAAACTGCAACAAAATTATTCACCAGGGACCCCTAGAAACTTCCATCTCAGACTAGAAGCCAAGAATTCAGTGTGAAACCTCAAAAAAATTTTCTTTTTCTTTTTCTTCTTTCCTCCCAAACCAAAAATATCTCAACCTATTATTTTAAAACCATAACAAACTAATGAGAATGCATCTATTATATAAGGGTGTTTTTTTTTTAAAAAAAAGAAAAATATATAAAGGAGCTTGTGACAACTGGGAAATCAGATCAGAAACCTCGCATGCTACATTGATGTTGAAAAGTTCTCATCTATCTTCCCACTCATCTTCTAGTTTTATTTCTATCCTTCTTACCACTAAAGTTTCTTAATGAGATAGTTGATCTTTTGGTGTCTTATATTTAAAAGCAGCTTTGCAGGGGATGTCTATGAATCCTCCCAAACTAATGCAGGAAGTCCTCGACTTACAACAGTTCATTTAGTGACTCTTCAAAGTTACAGTGGCACTGAAAAAAGTGACTGATGACCATTTTTCACACTGATGACCATTGCAGTATCCCCATGTTATGTGAGTTGCGTTCAGATGCTTGACAACTGATTCACATTTATGATAGCTGCAGTGTCCCAGAGTCGTGTGATCCCCTCTGGTGACTTCCTGACAAATAAACCAGAAACCAGATTCACTTAACAACCATGTTACTAATTTAAGAACTCCAGTGATTCATTTAACAAATGTGGTGAAAAAAGTTGTAAAATGAGTGAAACTCATTTAACAAATATCTCACTTAGCAACATACATTTTGAGCTCAATCGTCGTCGTAAGTTGAGGACTACCTGTATTTGAAGTTCTCCCAAAATGCTCAAAATGCCTCCCAGTCTTTTAATAAGTGGTTGTCTAGACTCTATGGCTATCCAGTTAAGTTTGGCAGCTCCACTGTATGTGTGTATCATACATATACTGTAGTATATATACCAGGAGTGTATATACTGAAGGTCTGTGAGCCAAATCTGGCCCGCTGGGTGGTTAGATCTGGCCTGCAGGGCTGCCCTGGAAATATCGAAGGACTGGCCCATGGTGCCTCTGCCAGCAAAAACAGAGCTCGGGAGGGCTGCACACTCCGTTTTCAGCTACAACGGCCTCCTGCAACACTCTGCCAGTGTAGCTTAGGAAGATCTTGTGTGGTTCTCACAAGCTCGGTTTTTGCTGGAAAAGGTCTGCAGAAGCCATCGCAACCAAAAATGGAGCCAAAAATGGAGCAGGAGCCTGTTGCAACTGAAAACAGAGCCAAAAATGGAGCGCTGGCAGAGTGCTGCAGGAGGCCATCACTGTAGGAGGGATCCTACCAGCATAACAACTGGTTTGCTTCACGTGCATGTGCATCAAATGCACGTGTGCACATTACTTATAAATTACCGGGTCCAGCAAGCATTCACCTGCTCCAGCTGACAAGCGGCACTCGGCTGTGCCGCGCAAAACAGTTGAGGAGAAAAAAGCAGAGAATAAAAGACAACCTAGAGCCCCAGGAGGTGGGTGGACTAAACAGATGACCAGAAGATCGTCCCAGCAAACTGGTTCTGTGTCAGCTGTTCCTCAGAGCTACCGGTTCTATAGAACCGGGCCGAACCAGTAACATCCCATCCCTGCCATCACAGCTGAAAATGGAGCCAAAAATTGAGCTCCATTTTTGTTGGGAGGGTGCTAGCAAAACAAACTACTAGTAAAGGTGGCATTTGATCACACACATGAAGAGCTGGCCACGCCCATCCCAGCCCTCCAAGATCAAATAGAACTGTGATGCGGCCCTCAATGAAATTGAGTTTGACACCCCTGATATATACTATACACACCCATCATCCTATCAGATTTGTCTCACTGGTAAAATATTAATTGGAGATCTTTCTTACTGCATCTTCATGTTAGTGGCATTGACTGTTACTCCTACCCATTGATGAAGCCTCTCTTCAACTATTCTGTTACTCCTTTTCTCTAAATGCCTCAGCTTATTTTCAGGATGCCAGTTAATAATATCTGCAAAACTGCCAATCTACCCTGCTCAGAAAAACATGTGAATCTCCCTTTCCCTGTAACAAATCCTGATAGTTGCACTATCAAATTGTTTCAGATGCTTCAAAAATAGTTTGCAATGTAATGGAATACAAGTCTTCAACCATGGCTCAACTATCCATACTATTTTTTTAGTAAATTATGGCAAGGCACAGCACATTTCTGAGTAATAAGTATCAATATAGGAACATGTTCAGTTTGAATATGAACAAGTTCTGACAATATACAAAATATGCAATTCACAAATATGTGACTTCAGAAGAGGTTATATTAATGTATATAAAGCCTTCAGCAAAAAAAAGTTGAATAAGTACAATTATTTAAAACATTCCCACCCCACCTGCTTTTGCTTAGCCTTCTCCAAACACTTTTTCCACAATTTTTCATCAAAAATACATTTGAAAATTATTAAAGTATTCATACTTCCTTTCTATAAGAAATGTTTCCACCATTCTCCTGATAATCGAAGAAACAGACAATGCAACGAAACATCTGCTTTGCACTAAACTTGCTGGACGAAGAGCTGCTTCAGACCAAAATTAAAAATTATGATTTAGCATTATATCCAACAACCAATGATTGTTGTGTCTTCATTTGAAATATTCCCTTGTCAAAACAGAAAATCCCTATGACCAAGGGCAAAAAAGCAGCGGGGATGGGAGCAACGTCCACTTCCTGCCAGCTTGATTGCAGCTGACCACTCTATGGCAACTGATAGAAGGATCATTCTATCTGGCCTCTGGAGGATTAGGGGGAGACTGGTGTACCCAATCTCCAGCAGCCGAAGGAAGAGCTGATCTGGCCTCTGGAGGTATAGGACAGGATTGGTCTACTGAATCCCTGGATGATAGTGCAGCAGTGCAGTGACACTCACAATGTCAACTCCTCACCTAGTTCAACCAGTACCATCCAGGACTGTTTTGCAGGCAACTAAGATTGGAATGAAGGTCAGGCTCTGCTGTGATCCCAAAACATAAAATGAGAATTTATAATCTAGAAAACCAAAACATGGTGATGAAATACACCAAATCAAATGGCGGATTAAATTCCAAATACATAGATACAACAAATGTGTTCTTTTCTCTGCTGTCCATTCATCAATTTGTTTCCAACTTTCAGCAAAGGCTGAAGAATCTTACTTTCCTACTAAGCTATGATTTAGCCCTAACTGCAGATACTGCAGATTACATAGTCTCCCTCCTTTTCCCACATATGGGAGTTTCTGCCTCCATTTTGGAGTAACTGTGGCTTGTTATGACAGCTGAACACAAACAATGTTTTATCAACAGATAGTGGGGAAAAACCAATTCCAAACTAAAATAAAGCAGACTTATTTTAATACACCATTATTTAAGATGCTGCATCTTTATGGTGTTGTCAATCTAAAGTAGGGGAACTTTTAACTGAGCTGAAAAAGAAATCAGGACTGGTACCCAAAACTGACTGCCAATTCAGTTAACTCATAAATACAGTCACCCATAAATACAGTTTGCAAATTTCTACTGAGTTCTCATTCTAGTCTACCAAATAGCACAGTTAAATATTGTGCCAAACTCTAAGCTTTCTCAGTCATGTGAATTGAGTTTGTCTCTTTTCACCTAAAAATAGAAGGCTGCTAGGGAAAAATGCCAAAATATGATTTAGTACTATAGAGATTCACTAGAAAAAGTGTCTACTTTCAGATGTTTCCTTTCTTCTTCTATTTGACTTCAAAAAAAATCCACTTACTGTTTGCACCAAGGCAATCGTGATTATGTAAATTAAGGTGGTTTAAGTTTATACAAAATAATAAAATCTGGTTGGAAATAAGATACGAGCTGAATATTGTAATACTTTTTTCATGAAAGTAGAAGAAGAGAAGCAGCAGTGTCAGTTACAATTAAAGTGGACCTATATATTAGTCTGGGATTCAATACAGGTAGTCCTCACTTATCTGTTGTGGCCTGCTGGCTGCCAGCAAACCTAGCTGCAAAGTCAGATGAGGAGGAGGTTGAGGGAGAGTCTGGGCCAGCTTTTGAGTCTTTGGAAGGCTCTGATAAGGAAACAGCGACAGAGACAGAGACGGGGCCTTCTGTCCTCCCCCAGGTGGAGACGCAGCTGTCTTGGGGCATGAGCTGAGCAAGGGGGAGGAACAGATGGGGGTCATCCCAGTTGCGTGTATGCGCAGAGAGAAAAAGAGAAGAGAGCAACGGAAAGCCGTAAGCCAGTTCTCAAGGAAAAGCAGACATGGACACTAGCTAGCCCCTCCCTGGCTGGGAAATAAATAGTAGGTGTTTGGGAATGGCCGGTTGTCAGACAATTGTTCATTTTTAGGATACAGCAAGCAATTCGGATTTCATGGCCAGGTCTGTTGGGACTAATTACTTTTGATTTTTGTTTATCCACGTAAATAAAAGACTGTTCCTACCCTGTTTGAAAAGGGGTTTGTTTGTACTTGTGAGTAAGTGGCTTATCATTACTTGCTAAGGGCCGGTCAGAACACTTATCAACCATTTGTTCAGTAACCATTTGAAGTTACAATGGTGCTGGTCATAATAATGACCAGTCCCAAATGTTGCAGCTGTAACAGCATGCCAACAGTCACATGATCACAATTTGTGTGCTTGGCAACAAGCATAAACTTGATGGTTTGCATGACGGTTATAACATCCCATGATCATGTGATTGCCATTTGTTAACCTTCCCAATTAGCTTCTGATAAGTAAAGTCAGAAGGAAACCTGGCAGGAAATTGCAAGCTGTGGTCACATGACATTGCACTTAGCAACTTGTCGTGATTCGCTTAACAACCGCAGTTGGATCTGACGAACACCATTGAGCACCATCATATGATTTTTCATTTTACAACCGTGGCACTTAGGGATAGAGTTGCCAGTCCCAATTGTTGTTGGCAAAGTGAGAATTACCTATATTATATTTGGTTAAGTGGATAAACTAATTTCTACTAAGTAGCTGATTGATTGCTTTTGTTTTTCACCAATGCAAAATCAATAGGTTCTTAAATGAGATTTTTCAATATTTCACATAGGGAAAAAATAAACAGATAATTCGAGGTGGTTATAAAATAAGGTATTCACCTAATGTCCTATGATCTCGATGACGAACCTATGGCATGCGTGCCACACGTGGCACACAGAGCCATTTGTATGGGCACCATTTGAGGCCTTTTTCGGCCTCCCAGAGGCTTGAGGGAAGCCTCTGCAGCCTTTGGAGGCTGAAAAATGGGCCTGATTTTCGGTCTCCCAAGGCTGCAAGGGCTTTCCTTGAGCCTCTGGGAGGCCGAAAAAGGCCTCAAATGGGCTGAAAATCAGCTGGGAAACACGCGCATGCGCAGTGCAGGTAAGGGGGCAGCTGGCGGATTGTGCACACATGCACAGGAGGGCAGGGCGCATTGCATTGTGGGTGCCAGCATGCACATGCTTTTGGCACACCACAAGAAAAAGATTTGCCATCACTGTCCTATGAGCTCTTAATTTAGGACCTGGACCCCCCAACTCATTTACATGTACAATTCAAACCACCGTTGGCACCTTTAAAATGGTTTGTGTAGTTCCTTTTAAGATCACTTTTGGAAATTGCTTGTTAACTGTTTTTCAGCTATTAGGAACCTTTAAATCAACAAAGTAGATAAAGAGGGTATAATATAGAAGGAGAGATAATTTCTTGTAATTTAAGAGAAGGTAATAAGTTATTAAAATTGTTTATGAAGGGAAAAGTCATTTCTTCACATATTTCTCTTTTTTTCCTGTGTGATTTTTTTTAAAAAAAAATTCTATTTTCTGTTTCTTTTCTATACCTTCTTTTATTCTTTTACATTATTATTTTATTAAGACTTTTATTATTGTAAATGTAATAAAATTAATATTAAGAATAAAGACACTATTTAAAAAAAACCTATAACACACTAGAAAATTATTTTATTTTTATTTTGTCATTTATATGTGATTTATGAAAAGTCATTAAGGTTATGGTTTTCACCTCTTTTATTTTTTAGATAATTTTGCAATGTGTCTAGACAATATCAATTATTGGTTGATTAAATAATACAAAGAAATCAAATCCCTACTAATAAATCATTGCTATTATAAATCTACTAGGTTGCAATTCAATTCACAAAATGGGAAAGGATCATTTTGGAAGAGTGCAAGAGATAGCTATGATTTTCCTCTAATAGGCAATTTATGCCATAGACAGAATACAACAAACCTCACTGAGACAAAAAGACGATACATCTCACAACCTCTACTGATACTTGCAAATCCCAGAATAGGCTCTCTGTGGCCAACCAAAAGCATTAGAAGATACTTCAGGATCTTTTCTGACACACCCAGCTATTTGAAAAATCTGCTTATTACTCATGAATATACTGTATATATCCAGTCCAATTATTCAGTCACAATTAACTAACATTGCCTTGTCCTAAAAGTGTCATATCATGGTTGAGAGCTTTTCCCAATTATCCCTGCCCCCCTCAAACTAGCTTCAAAGACTGTCAATCAAGTTATTTATTAATTTGTTTTAAGTGGTCATAGAAACATTTTGTTTTTACAAGTCTGTGAAGTTGACTTAAATATTTGAGGTAGAGGTGCCAAAGACAGTTTTAAATATCATGGACCACTGATGGTTTTAAATATGACATTTTAAGTTGTAATTTTAAATTGGAATTACATTATAAAAATAACCAAATGATCCAGTGGTGGGATTCGAAAAATTTTACTATCGGTTCTCTGGGCGTGGCTTGATGGGCATGGCTATGTAGTTATGTGACTGAGTGGCGTGGATATGTGGTCATATGACTGGGTGGGAGTGGCTATGTGGTCACGTGACTGGGGGTCAAAAGACAGAAACTCATTTTCTGGAGCAGGGAGTTGGATTAGATGACCTCCAGGTACCTTCCAGCCCCGGATTGCTGTGCTGTTTCAAAGCATCCTCTGAAGCTGTGTCTAGTCTAGTGGCAAAGTTTATGGTCCTTCCTTCCTCTCCTTTTTGCCTCCCTCCCTCCTTCTTTTTTCTTTTTTTCTTCTTCTTTCTCCCATCCCTCTTTCTTTCTCTTTTGCAGCATCCCTCCAAGCACCATTTTTGGCCTAGTGGGCCTCAGGGAAGCCTCCTGGGAGCTGAAAAAAGCAGAATTTTGAAGTGAGGGGGGGGAATCAGCTGTGCTGCATAATTTAGATTAACTAGAAAGCAAGAAATCTGACAATTTCCTGCTTTTTAGCTAATCTAAATCGCACGGCACAGTTGATCGTCGGAAAGACCAGTTTGGCTGAACTGGTAGATTTTTTTACTATCAGTTCAGACAAACCGGGCTGATCCGGTAGAATACCACCACTGAAAAGCTCCCAGAAACAAGGAGCTGTGATGTTTCTTCAATATGGAGCAACCCCTAGAAGATGAGCATGGACAGCCATTCTATCATCTGCTTAGTGCAAGAAAGCAAATTAAAATACGCCACAAAAATAGCTTTACAATCTCTGCTTGAATATCACCCCCTTTGGTTATGCGTTTTCCTTTTGTGAAGTTGCTCTTATTGTTAGTAAGTTTTATTTTTCCTAATATCCAGTCAGATACGGTCTTCCTGCAACTTAAAAGTGATTGTCTCGGGTCCTGAACTCTTGAATGTGAGAGAATACCTTCTTCCATTGTGACTTCCCTTCAGATATCTGCTATCGTACTCCACCCAATTATACTTTATGTTTTACAATATTGCCTCAGTCTTTCCTTGTAAGACTTCTATGGTCTTCTGATCATTCTCACTGTCCTTCTTTGCACTTTTTGAATCTCATAATACGGTGTGTGGCAGTGGATATGAGACCAAGTACATGATTGCCCAATACAGAAGGTAGTGGAACTATTATTTTCTGTGATTTGAAAACTATACCTCTATTGGTGCATCTTGTAATTGCTTTAGTTGTATCGCAGCCATGTCATATTGCAGCTGACTCATATGAAACTTGTGATCAATTTCACTTCCAAGATTTTTTTTCCTGTCTTCTTTTCAAAGCCAGATATTTCCTATCCTGTACTTGAGCCTTTCATCATTCTTTTTGGTGAATATTTTTGCATTTATCTTTCTCTATTCTATGAAGATTTTTGATTTTTCCCCTGTCTTCTAAAGTATTTTGTGCGAGACACTTCATACAAGAAAGATATACCAACAACAGGCTGTTCAACCATACTGACATTAGTCAGATATTCTGAAAACTTTTCTTATCAAGTACAAAAGACTGTACTCCCATCATATGAACTAGCAACTTTGAATCAAAACTTTTCTGACTTAAAAAAATCTTCCTTAGACCTTATAGATTATAAACCCTAAACATGGCCACTAACTTTTTCTGCTGTCCAAAATCACTAAACTAAATATACTGACTCGCCCTCTCTTTAAGTATTTTTGGTAAATTGTAAAAGGGTTTGTGATTGCACAAAGTAAATGAATATATTCAAATGTGTACTCACATGATTCACTCAATGTAAAAGACCAATGGGCCAATAAAATACAGCCCGATGCAAACAATCAGTTTTAAAAATGGAAACTGAAAGAATGTCTATGGTATCACCCTCTTCTCCCCTTGATTTCCCCCCCCCCCCAAATTTTCTCCAATCCTTGCTTCCTGCCTCATCAGGTAAAAAATTAGGAATTGGCAAACTTCACCCTCCTTAATTCTGATGCAAGTACAATTTTCAGAAAACAGCAGGTGTTGTAAATCCCACCCCTTCTGTTGGCTCACCCCTCAGTCTTTTCAAGCCCTAGCAATAGAAGCATATAGATCCAAATTCTAATCCAACTCCAATCTGGAGACAGTAAACAACTCAGTGAGAATGGTTGCTCAGTGTGTATCAGTTACTAGATGAGACAAGATAAATCACTAAGGGGACTGAACTTGGATAGGAAAGAGGATGTGAGTAGTGACTGCAATGGAATTCCTATGTCCTGATGAGCTAACAGCAGGTGTGGCCTTTTTCTCAAACTAAGCTTACAAAGTGGTATACTACATCAGTTCAGAGTTTTTAAAGCAACAAAATGAAGCAATGGAGGTTTAATATACTTCATGTGTATGTTAGGTGTATGTATGTACGTACATAAGTACGTATAAGTACACATATAGAATATATATATACAGTATTTTTGCCCTGCAGAGTGCTTCTAGATGCTGGAGAGGGATGCACAGAGGCAAAAAACTATTTCTTCTTGTTTTCCTCCTCTAAACCAAGGTGCATCTTATAGTCTGATACATTTTATACTCCAAAAAATATGGTAGTTCCTTTGCCTCATAGCAGTATGTTGTTCAGCCTTAACATAAGGAAACACTGAGACATTGCCAATCTTTCTCAATCAGCCATTTTGCTTTGATGGAAAGCATATAAAACACATGAGCAGAAGCACTTTTGATGAATTATTTATTTATTTATTATTTCGATTTGATTTGAATAAAGCGCAACAACCATTCTTATCAGTTAGGAGTGGGGTACCACAACATTTTGCATTCCACTTAAATCTTCATTAAAACACATCATCCCTTCAAATATTTGCATAGCTCTATTCTTTATCTATAGGTTTCCCCCACTATACACCCCGCAAAACAATGTGGAAAGGGATGGAGTAGTTTTCCTGTCAATTTTTCTTGAAAAAGTGGGCATCCTTCCAAACAAAATGCTAAGTCACAGCCATCATCCATTTTCCAAGGAATTCTTAGAAATAAATATGATGTTGGAAACTGGTTACATTGCTCTGCAACATGTCAGTTTTCCATTTTATAAATTTTTATTAAAGTAGTTTTCAAATAAATCAGATGTGTTGGAGAATGTAGCAGGCCCTAATGGAGATGTCTGAGAGGACAACACTGCCTCACCTTGCATTCATCAGAAGTTCTTATTTCTTCTCAAGTTCTTCATTTTATTGATCTACAGTAGCCAGATTGCTTGCCATCTGTTTTTCTCCTCTGCTCACAGACCATTTTATTGAATTTAAAGCCTTGTACATGCATGAGTAATTTGCAATGTTTTGCTGGAGCAACCAGCTAGGGTAACAGGAAGCAAGTCTCAGTCCTGATAAATCGAAAACCAAAACAAGGACTTTGGATTTTACAAGGTTTTCCTCAGGCTGAAAGCAGGCAGATGTTTTAAATATAAAATATGTTTAAGTATTTTTAAAAAATTAAAGCTGTCATATACTAGGTTCTGGCAGAGACACCAGGCCCTCTTAACCAGCCTCCTCATTACTAGCCAACTGGAGCTTTCCCACAAAAGTCACAGTACTTATTTTGTGGCTAGCCAAATGGGTGGAGAACACTTTATATTTCAGCTTTAGTTGAAAACTTTCCAGCCGTTTTATGAAATTACATCCTTCTACCCTACTGTCGCTGTAAAGCTTTGTTTATGTGAAAGAATGGACTAGAAAACAAATGTACTGTATGTAAAAGGAAGGAAGAAAACTATAAACAAAATAAAAGAAAGATGTTCAAATTCAAAATACAAACCAGAAAAGTAGGAGTTTGGGAGTTAGATCCATTTGATGATGTTTTCTAAAAACATTTTTGCCTACCAAGCAAGACAATTAAGCACTTTCTAAGGAAAGTCTAAATTAAACAACATGTCCTTAAAGCAAGCAATTGCCATTCATGTATTTGCAAAACTTATATAACTTGCTCTTAATTTACCTATTTTGTCATGTACGAACAACTTCAAATTAAAAACTAATCAAAACATCAGGCCCAACTGAGAACAAGGAAGACTATTTAAATACAGAAGCATTCTGTTCCTGTTCTGCAGGTCTTCAGCAGAATATTGCTTTATAGAAGCCATTTATAATTAGTCCATTTGCATTTGAGTGGATTATTTGAGGTAGAAAAAAGTCACGGTCTACTCACATGAGCAGCATATTAATAAAGTTGAATAAATTGTCCCTGAAGTGTCTGTGTCATGAAAAAGTTCAAGATCTCCTTACAAACTCTGTGCTCCCACATGTAGAGCAAGCGGTCAATTAAACAGGCTTTGATCGTGATTGTGGAACTTTTATTTATTATTTACAAAATGCCATCAGTGCCTTATCGTTATGCAGGAGCTACTCTGGTACAGTGGTCAAAGCACTGGACTAGAAACTGGGTTGTTCCCTTAACAATAAAGCTCACTGAATGAATTTAGGCCAAATCACTTTCTCTCAATCCAATCCATCACAGAGGATTGTTGTTGTTGGAATATAGGAAGTGGAAACATTGTATTTTCTGCCTTGAGTTACACAAAATAAATCTGCATATAAATATAATTAATACATTTACATTGCATAATTTGGGTGCCCACTGACATTCCGAGAATGGCTGACAGTAAAAAGCGGAAGTTGTTATGCTGCTATCATAAAACAATTTAAGTAATCCCATTCTACGATGGCTTTAAGTTTGTAAAGTAGAAACAAAAATATGCTTCTATTTAAACAAGGAATCCTTTTGTGATCACCTGAGTTTTCAAGCCAGTGGAGGCTCCTATTCATAGAAGAGAGAACACAATCTTCATCTATTTTTTCCCCCTCTTTCCTTTGAAATCTCAGTTTTTTGGGCATGAAGAGATATGGGACATCAATAAGCTGTCTTCCCAAGCTTTTCTTAATAGAGCGCCACTAGTAAACTCATGCCACTCCCATTTAGATACAGATTAAAATTCTCACAATCGATTCCCTGGAACAAAAACCCATCCATGCACAACTTTAGCACTACAGAGTAAGTGTTTGATGGAATTCGAGCAAAGAGGAAACATTCAGCCCTGCACACCGATTAGCATTCTGAAATGGTACAACCCAAGCATGTGACATCTGTGAGAAGCTAGCTTTGGTAATAGAAAGGATTTTAAGACAACTAGGTCTCAAAGTAAATGTTTAACAAACCTTTGGATTTCTTTGGTTAATAAAGAAACAACAAACAGAGGTTAATGGCGCTCCTGATGTTGACTATGAATGTTTAATTGGCAACATAAAAGTTAGCTTCAGGACAGCAGTGGGAACGATTTTGTGTGGAATGCCTCTCCTGGCACCATTTAATTTAGAATACAGTTCAGTTTGCATTGTCTGTGCCACATGCAGCCAGCAATAAAGGCTCAATAGGTCAAGTATGACATGACAAAGGAAAGAGTCTCTTTTCCGCGTGGCTGAATGGATGCCCAACACCATTTCAGTCCCTGCAAATCAAGCCATATTAGCAACCAGGTCTATTTTGTAGATGTTTAAAATTGCAAACTGTTGGTATTAACCAAGCTCTCACTTAATATATTTGTCATTTCTAATACTGCCCATTCTGGGCAGGCTGCCTTGGAAGAATCAAGGCTATTTTGAGCAGGTCAGCAGCTTGGAAAAATTAAGGAAGAAAATATTCTGCAAACTAACTCCTTAAAAATTCCAATGTTTACTCAGGAAGGGAAACCCAACCTTTTATCATGAAATACTGCCAGGATTGTTACATCTAAAAACCTTGAACATGGAACTAGACAATTGACAAGCATATTTAAAAATCTGAAATGAATTACAATCAGGCGTAAGACAATATATAAATCACCACAAATATCAACAACTCTTGGATCCAAACAAACAGAATTATTCCAGGTTATCATTTGTAACCCTGCTAGAAAGAATATTCACCGGATCCAATCAGAGAACTGTTCAAGAGTCCTTAAGAATTTAAAGAATTCCATTTCCACCACCCACCCATTTAACACAATAAACCAAACCCATACTAAAACATAAACCATTTCAAAAGCAGAGTAAAAGGCAGCGTTTTAAGGAGTTTTATTCCTCTTAAAAGTAATAAGACAAATACCTAATTTGGTGTGGCATTTTCTTCTCATTTCCAAAAATCATGCAGGTCCTGGCATTTCCCTGAAGTTTCCCCCCACAAAAAAATCAACTATTTTTTCTTAAGAAATGTATTGCTCTGTATGAATCTACAAATCTGCCTCAGAATCAATTTGCAAATAAATGCAGCAAATGAACTATCACAACAACAACAACAACAACAACAACAATGAATACTTCAGCTTCAACCATAACAATACAAGAGCACACAATAGATACAAACTCAAGGTTAACCGCACCAATCTTGATTTCAGGAAATACGACTTCAGCAACAGGGTGGTCAATGTCTGGAATACTCTACCTGACTTCGTGGTTTCTTCCCCAAACCCCAAAAACTTTAACCTTAGACTGACAATTACTGACCTCACCCCTTTCCTAAGAGGTCTGTAGGGGGCGTGCATAAGCACACCAACTATTGTTTCTTTTTATTTTTCTTATATGTATCCATCTCATGTATTCATAACTATGTTTATACTTATACCTATTATCTTGTAAGCGATTGACAAATCAAATAAATCAATCAAATAAATAAATAAATAAAATAAACAATAGCTTACCGAATAGGCTGACAAGTTCTTCCTGCTATTGTGGAGAATTCTGATATGGGTGCATTTAACAAATCTAAGACCCTGTCATATTCTAGAACTGAAGTAATATGATGCTAAGTTGGAAGGTCATACCCAAGGATCCATAAGCTGTCCCAACTTTCATCTTGGCCAATTTTGAGAAGAATTATATGTGAATGTTTCATGGGGGGGAAAACAGGAAAGGAACATCCAGCTGATATTTCCTTCTCCGTTCAGCTGTTTCGCATTCCCCTTTTCAATCCTCAAAGGGAAAGTGTTCCTTCTTAAGAACCATAAGATTGTAACTTTAATGTATTAGTCTGCTAAAACTCACAAAAGGCAGATTTGTTTAGTAATTGGTTGCAGGTAACAATTGCTAGAAAGGACGAGAAAAACTTTCAGTATGTTCAGGCCACAGGCAACATTCTCCAGTAGTAAAGCTATTGTTGAATCCTATGAAAACTCTTATTCTGGAAACCCAGCCATGAGACTTTACACAAAAATATCAGGTGATCTACCAGTCTTGTAAGATTTTGAGCATTTATCATTTTTAATTAAAATTAATTTCAATTTAATTATTGGGAGGCTTACAGGCACTAATTTTAGTAGTGCCTGAGACTCTTAAATGTCATAAACACTGTTTTGTTCACTCTGCCTACCTTTATGTCTTAAAGATTTAAATCAACTTCAGCTTTAATTGGCTTGGAACAGCAATATAAAAACTTTACTTATTTTCACATTATAAAAGTTGTACACCAAATTTAATCATGTTTTAGTTTATAAAAGCAAAGCACAAGCATCTTCATCCACTATAAATCTGTTAGAAGTAATGTGAGATAACAGAAAAGGTATTTTATACATTGAAATACATTATGAAGGTGTGAATTCCATCCAAGCAATCCCTTGAATTGATTCCTATATATGAAATACCAACACACAATCTTCAGAGATTTCCAGGCATACCTATTTATACCTCATAATAAATTTAGGTTCTTTTTCTATGTAGAGTTGTAGACTATGCTGAGCCATTATACGGATATTAAAATAATAATAAAAAACATACTACTGCTTACATAGAAATATAACAATCATATAATCTGAAACTGAACTGATCAGGGTGGATTTAAATCACGATTTAAATCATGATTTAAATCACTAGTAAAGAGGCTTGATTTAAATCAACTCGATTTAAATCATATTTTTTAAAGATCAACTGTCATCTCAGCTGTGAAATTGTGTGAATGTATCATGCAGTGCATGTTATCTCAGCTTGCAGAGCTTGGATTCGTTGAATGAGTTTACCAAAAATGTAAATATTGCAGAATATACAGCTTCATGCTACATAACCAAGCTCCATTTCATGCTGAATAAACTAAATTATTAATGTATCTTAAATAGAACACTATCTTTAGATTGATTTTATTCCAAAGGCATTTTATTAAAATAAATTTGATAAAAATAAAAAAAATCCAATTTAAATTTTAAAAAATGCGGTGTCTTTGATTTTTTTAAAAAAATCATTGATTTTTATCCACCCTGTGATGGAATAACCTTTGGATGGTAATATATTTTCCTCAAAAAGCATTTTATTTAAAAAAATCCAATTTAAATAAAAAAAATCCGATTTAAATCAAAAAAATCTGATTTTTTTTTATTTTTTTTAAAAAATCATTGATTTTTATCCACCCTGGAACTGATTAAGGCCATTCAATTAACAAAAGTATACTGCAAATGCAATTTATTTATTTTATTCATCCTATTTCTACCCCACCCATCTCACTTAATTGACTCTGGATGCCACTATTTATATCAGTGGTGAGTTTCAAAATAATTTACCACCGGTTCAGTGGGCGTGGCTTGGTGGGCACGCTTTTCACACTCGCCCACACTTTGCGTGTGTGCATCAAACGCGCACTTTGTGCAGGCGCAGAGGCTTTCCGACTCACCTCCTGCAATCCTGCACTCTCCTGTAGCTTCAGCAGCTGATGCACGGCAATCTGTTGTGCCACGCAAAGCAGCTGCGTTTCAAAAGCAGGGCATAAAGGTCAGTATGGCAGCCTGGGCAGGCAGGTAGGCCAACAGCAGCTCCTCAGAGAGAACCGGTTCGGGCTCCGCTGATCTTCGGCACTACCGGTATGCTAGAACCGGGCCAAACCGGCAGAATAGCACCACTGATTTATATACAGTATATGTTTCTGGCATTAAGATAAAAATAAATGACTAAGAATAAATATAAATAATGATGAATTGTGACTGAGAAACAAAAATAGCTATTATCCTGCTGCGGCCAATTTTTTTTTTTTAATGTCGTATTTCACTTCTGAAAGGTTTAGAGTACAAGAAATAGCCAAGTTTATGTAACTGTTACCATGTATTAAAACTTCATAACCCTTTCCACGGGAGGATAAGAACCTAACATTAATTCTGATGTACAGTATTAAAATAAAGATCCAGCCCACCCAGCATATCCCCAGTAATGGCTCAAACTCTTACATACTGTGGATAAAAATAAGCATATATCTTCTAACAGCAAAGTCCGTATGCAGAAGAAAGAATGAAGTACTACACAGCTCAGCAAAACCACCAAAATCTGCTGGGAGGAAGACTGGGAAGCTTCTTTAATGGATATTTGTAGGGACATGAGGGACTGGGACTACAGGTGGGAGGAAAGGGATACAATAGAGATTTCTATTCCATAAAAAACATTCATCTAATTTGTTCATATGTCGTACTTATCCAAAATAAACGAGCAGAAGAAACATATTGTGATTCTTCCGCTGACTCTCTGCATATATACCCAGACAGTACAACTATGAATATAAGATAACCAAAAAACTTAGAATTGGCCATTGGATGAAATTATTTATCTCTCTTCAAGGAACTTCTCCATATAAAGTTTGTATGTGTGTGTGTGTGTGTGCGTGCGTAAATGCATATACACATGCATATATATGCATGCCTATGCCAGAAATTACACTATATTACACTATATACTACATTACACTATATACATTATAAAGAATGGCACATTTCTAAAATTCATTCCCAATCCGCATAAATTTTCTTTCTCAGAAACAAACCATTTACACACACATTGTCTACCACAGGGGTATCAAACTGGTGACCCGCGGGCCGGGTACATCACGTGCAGGCCACACTTACCCCAGCTCTGCAAAGTCATGATATGTCATGTGACAGCAACGTGACGCCATAAGTTTTACACCCGTGGTCTACCACCTTCCAAGTAGAAACAGCACAAAGGAGTATACAAGACAAAAAGAAAGTACAACAGAAAAAAGAGGATGAACAAAATTTGAGGAAAATGAATAAGAGGATGAAGAAATGGAGCAGGGAATAGAAGAGATGCCTTGTTAGATACTGTATTAAAAAATTCAGCAGATGAAGCTCTTCTCATCCTGCAGGTAATCTTCAGGTTTTCATACTTTTCAGCAGTGATGTTTGTAGACATTTGAACCTCCTACCCATCTGCCTGTTTTCAGCAACAGATGACCATCACTTGTTTTCACAAGTACGTCTTCCAATTAGATATATATGGCTGCCCAGTTCTCAAAAATCTGGCATCAAGATGAAATGAGGTAACTTAGAACTATATCACAAATTTGGGGGGTGGAATTAAAACTGAAACCGGCATAGGGTTTGTGATTTAGGTATACAAAATTATGCATGATGTCAGTAAAGTGGACAAGAAAAAGTTATTTGCACCTAGCTGGATACAAGTGTTTTGGAGACAATTCACAAGAATTCTTATTTGTCAACTGTTAGGTCTCATGCAACATCTTCGTTTTTAGACCAGACAGCTGCCATCACGTGACTAAAGAACCATCAGTGAGATCAGTTGACTTTTCACTAATGCATTGCTATATACATAGCATACTGCACAATCATATGAATGAACTCATAGCTTCTAATTTACATTTCGGCCTTCAGCACCAGAATGGTAAATTACAGGGAGAGGAAACTCAAAGATTCCCATGATCCATTCAGATGCTGAGGTTCACTAATCTGTGTCAAATGACAGAAACGATCATCGAAGGGTATGATTCAGAGGGTGAATGGTAGTTAGTCAATCTAGAATGACTGGCACCTGCTACACTGATTACAATTCCACACCTCCAGGGTTCTAAACTTCATCTAGATCTGTACCAAGGCTGTCAAAGACCAGCAGTAAAAATCAGAAATAGGCATCAAGGCATCAACTTAGTAACTCCAACTCTTCAAAGCTTATTCAGAAATGCTTGATGCCAACTTTGAAAACACTCAAATCTTGTTGGAGGATAAGGAAAACCAGATCCTGGCTCAGCATCTCAAGATTAGAAAATGCTAGCAACTCTTGAAGGAATACTATTATCCTTATTGGTGAAGAATTTCAAGATTAATGTATTTACTTTGGGTTCAGACAGCACATTAAGTGTAGCTTGTGGTTACTTAAGAATATACCAAGAAATAACACAGGTACAAACCATCTGTCCATGACATCTTTAAGGCGCCTGTGCTGCTGAATGCAAAGTGACAGCTTCTTCTGAACAAACTATAAACCCATCGCAACATGTTCAAACAAACTATATTAAATCTATTCAGTAAAGGACAACAAATATACTCAGGGATTTAGAAAATAAGTCCTTTGAGTAGAGGAATAAGAAACTAGAAGTTTTTGGAGGCATATAGTAAGAGAAAGAAGGATAAGACAGCACCTGTAAGGAATGTCTCACACACAGACACACACAGGCACAGGCACGGACACATGCACACACACACGCGTGCGCGCACACACACACATACGAGATAACGACCTGCTCTCTATCATTTCAGAGTGCAAGACATGAAATAATGACTCCAACTTTCAAAAAGGAAGATTCTGTATGGAAGCTATTAAATGCCTGAATTAGTAAGGTATGTTTGACAGTGGAACCAATTATTTAGACAATTGGGAGGGGAGCTTCATTGGTTATCTTCACTCAAAGGCTTGGGAACAAGTTGTTGATATTTACATTTGGATTCCTACATGGAGCAGGGGACTGAATTCAGTGATTAAAACTTAAATGTCTCCTTCCAACAAGCCACAACTTGTTGGTTTTTCAGCTCCTGATTTTTCAGGTTCATTAGTGGGTAAGCCACAAGTTACGGTTGCCATGCCAATCAAAAGCACCATTAGAGACTTTAATATAGAGAGATGGATAACAGATAGATATTTAAAGAATATAAAGTCTCATTTCAGATCTGGGCAGCAATGAAACCACAGCTATATCATTGGTCCTGAATCACATAAAGGAATATCCAGAGCCAATAATTTTTTTGTTGTTATTCAACAACCCTTACAGGTCTATTACAAATAACCAACCGTGCCAATATCTAATAATAATTATCTTTAGCCCAACATTTACCTACTTTCATTATACTTTTATTTAAATTTATGTTGAATATATTTATGTTTTACAATAATTAGTATTTATAGACAATTGGGTTTTTTCTACAATGCAGGTGATACTTTAAAACAAAGCTCTTGGTTCTTAAAGCTTAGAATACATTTTCGACAAAAGCCTTTTGGATTATGGAAATGTAAATTGTAATTACAGGCTCACCTATTATTAAGTTAGGATTAAAGAAAAGTCCATCTATCTTGTTACACCATTGAACACTTTATTGTGGAAATATAATTATAACAGTTATTATTTATAATGAAAATCAGGAAGTTGGTGAAGTTCATTATGTTCTGCAGGAGTTAATCATTGAATTATTCAATGACTCAAAAAGTAACCAGCAATGTTTTAAAAGGTGATTCTGATGACAAGGGAATCCAACTGAAGACCCAAGTATCAAAGACAATTAAAGCAATACAATATTTTTGCCCCAGGCTTGTGAGCCTGAATATTAGATGTTCATATCCTGGGAATGTACGATGTGGCTATTTGCTAGAATTGTACGGTTGATTCACATTTTTAGCCTTATTTATTATTATTTCAATGTTCTTCTAGCTGGCCAGGACCACTCTTGGGGAGTGAGCATATAATTAATAAATTGCATATACACATACATATATAATTTATGTATTTATTAAAATATATCCCAAGTTATATTCTTTTGTTCCCAAGTTTTGTTTCATTTTTGTTTTTTTAATTCGCTTTCATTTTTGTTTTAGTTCTATTCTTCCCCAAAGTTGGATGGTTTTTTTTAGTTTGCCATTTAGCTTTATTTATTGAATAAAACATATATACCAAATAAATACGCATAAACAAATTGTTGCAGGTACCACTTTGAAAACTGGTTCAGCACAGGCGGGCATTTCATAGCAAAATTAACTTGGCCACTATACCTAAAAATGTCATGTAAGTTGCTTTTATGAGTGGGTAGCAATGGGAATGTCAAATGAGAAGGCTGAAATAGAGATTCTTCTATGCCTTAGAAAAATGTGACTGGCTGAAAACTATTATTTTACTCAGAGCGTATGTCAAAGAACAAACACAGCACTTACACATAAAGTATAATCTATTGAGTGAACTGTCATCCTACTCTTAACCCTTGATGTATGGGTTAACAATTCAATTATAGGTAATTCTTGAGTTATGACTTTAATGGAGCCTGCTGCTTACGATCCTAATGTTGTTTTCTATTTCCATTTCAAAATCTGGAAATTACTGTACTGTATAGCTTTCTAAGAATGCATACACTACATATGCTTGACACTGAAGGTCAATAGTAGAGCTGCTGATTCACATGCACAAAACCCCAAATTTAATTCTAGTCTAGAAAAAAGTAGGACTAGAAAAAATGCCTGCTGGAAATTTGGTAGGTCAGATTGTGTTGACAGAATTAATTTAGATGGATCAATAGAGTAATGATGCAAGGCAGAATATTATATGACAGGCACTGGCAGAAAATTTAATGATCTAAAATAGAAATGGAGAGCTTTTGCAACAATATTTCCAAATGATCATTCTGTCTGCAAATTGTGAGGGTTGTAGCGCAACTCATTTGGAAAGCACCAGCATGAACATGGCATTCACATTTTCTAACTTCTTCTCCATCTTGTTACAGAAAAGAACTGAGTGCCGAGAAATAATTGCTAAATAAAACAGAATTACTAGGCCAGCTCAGAAATTCAGTTTTGATCTGCTAAACCTATAAGTGGAAAGGCAGAAAGCACTGAGCCTCCATGCTCCACCATTTCCTTTTTTTAATTCCTTACTTGTCTTGGTAAACTCAAAGTTTGGGCAAAATGGAACATTGTGGTTACAGAGAAGGTTCAAATAGTCATGTTTTTTCTTGCCATTTTATTTAATGCCTGTTGACTTTCACTAGGCCAAATCTATCCAATCACGCAAGAAAGTCTGCATAAGGGGCAAGTGATGAACGTTCCATTCCAACTTTCCCAATGTGAGTACACTCTCTAGATAAACGTGTTTTCTGACTTCCCAAAAAATGACTAAGGAAGCCAAGGTGATAAATATGAATTAGGACGGGGAACAAACTGGAAAAATAAATACTGGAATAGATCTGTGCTAAAACAAGAGAGATCCAAATGTTCTTTAATTTTGTGCTTCCAAAAATCTGAACAAAAGCACAAAGTGCTGTATCAAATATCCATTACTCACCTGCTGCTAACAAAGTAAGAATAGTACAATATGTTGTCAATGGAGCTACCCAGGGGTGGGATTCAGCCGGCTCGGGTCAATGGTGGTATTCAAATAAAGTTGCCACCGGTTCGGTGGGTGTGGCTTGGTGGGCGCGCTTGGCACGCATGCACACACTGTGTGCACACGTGCACCAAACGCACACTTTGCACAGGCACAGAGGCATTCTAACTTGCCTCCTGCAAGCCTGCATGATGCTGGTCGCAGCAGCAGCTGCCGTGCGGTAGTATTCTGTGCCACGCAAAGCAGCTGTGCTTTGAATTCCGGCCATAAAAGTGAGTGTGGGAGCCCGGACGGGCAGGTGGGCCAAACACAGAGCAACGGAGAGGACCGGTTTTGTCTCCGCTGGTCATCACTGCTACCAGCTCTCCAGAACCGGTCAGAACCGGTCAAATACCACCACTGGTTCGGGTGAACCGTATGTAATTGTACATCCAGTTCGACAAACTGGTAGTTCCAACGACCAGCTGGCCCCGCCAACCCCACCCTGCCTCTCCCAGGAGTCCCCACGAGGCCCGTCTGGCTCCCAGGTAAGTGTAAGGAGGCCTCCTGGGAGCAAAAATGGGGCATAGGGGGATGCAGGGCCACTCCCTCGCACCCCATTTTGGCTGCCAGGAGGCTCTAGGGAGGCTTTCTAGGCCCAAAATGTGGCACAGGAGGTTCTGGCACCTCCCCCCCATGCCCTGTTTTGGCTGCCAGGAGGCTCCAGGGAGCCTTCAAGGGAGAAAGTAAGCATTCAAGGGAGAAAGAAAAGAAGGAAGAAGGAAGAGAAAGAAAGGGAAGGGAAGAAAGGGAGAAAGAAAGAAAGAGAGAAAGAAAGAAAGAGAGAAAGAAAGAAAGAAAGAAAGAAAGAAAGAAAGAAAGAAAGAAAGAAAGAAAGAAAGAAAGAAAGAAAGAAAGAAAGAAAGAAAGAAAGAAAGAAAGAAAGAAAGAAAGAAAGAAAGAAAGAAAGAAAGAAAGAAAGAAAGAAAGGAGGGAGGGAGGGAGGGAGGGAGAAAGAGAGAAGGGAAGGGAAAATAAATGAGATATGGATGGACAGCGGGAGGGAGAGATATATAGAGGGAGAGAAGAAGAGAGAGAAAAAGGAGAGGAAGAAAGGACCACAGCCCTGGCACTAGACATAGCTTCAGAGGATGCTTTGAAACAGCACAGCAATCCAGGACTGGAAGGGACCTCAGAGGTCATTTAGTCATCATGTCTCCAGCAGGAGACATCTAGGTTATTTTGGTGACTCACCCAGTAATATGACCACCAAGCTGCGCCCACCCACCCAGTCACATGACCAAGCCACACCCGCTAAGCCACACCCACAGAACCAGTTGTTAAAAAATTTGAATCCCACTCCTGGAGCTACCTCAGGACCATTCAGGAAGTTTTTTTTTAAAAAGGCAAATATGTGACTATGAAGTGGACTACCACACTCTGAGGCAGATAAACCATTCAACCATAAGGTTTTTGATTGAGGAACAAGCTTTATTGCTTTCTGGTCCTCCATTCTTTACTGCAATGATATCAGGCCCTTCATGAGCAATTTATATTTCAGAATCTTCTTTTCCATATAGGAGATGGAAGTATTAAAAATGAATCGATACAAAAATTAGCATAGTTCTGATGAATGAATAGAGTGGCTTATCTATAAGTGCTTAATTGGATAGCTTTGAAGAATAACTGCTGAGTTAGGATAATGCCATTTCAAAAGCCTGAATGCAAATATGACTGAAACTGGGACGTTTTATGCAAAGGAGAGGAAAACATAATAGAATTTCCTTTCCTGGACATATTTTTTTATTTGTTTCTGATTTCTGCAATCTTCTATCCATGGATAACATATTTTCCCACCATAAATGCAAAAAAAGAACGTAGAATACTATAGTATGATAAATACCATCTGGTTCAAGGATTCTTATCCACTAAATAAAGTGGTCTTACCTTAATAAATGAAAGCCTTTTTAAAAAAAGTTACAATGTAACTATCACAAAATTTCAAGTATACACAATTTGAAACAATTCTGGTTTTGTATCCCAATTAGAAGATATGGCTTAAACCAAACGTTCTTGCATTCATATATAAACAGGAATGTAGATTCTAAAGCAAGTACATTCCCAAACATGCAAAGAACATGATAAAAGAGATAAACAAGCTGAATGCACAATCCCACTTCAAACCAAAAACCCTAACCCTAACCCTAACCCTATTGTCAGTGCAAAGTCATTTTCTGAAATATGCAGCCTTTACACTGTTTCTCTCTATACAAAAAAACTCCTCTAATTATTCTGTATGAAGTAAAGCAGTTTTAAGACCATGCAGATTTAAATACCATAGGAGCCATTTTTCTATTACAAAAAACACATTATCTCATGAACCATGGCTGGCTCAGAATTCTGGGAGTTGAAGTCCACAGCTTGTAAGGAGCCATAGTTGCCCACTCCTGCCTTATCCCAGGGTATAAGAAAGAAACCATTTCAAAAATGAAATCTATGCATCCATTGCCCTTTTCCTCGTATTCCACGTATCACATGTTATTTATTCGGTCATGTACTTGTTGACATAAAAAGCTGAAATTCATTGATAATATCTGTGCTTGTTTCTTGCCGCATTGTATGTTTGCTGTATCAAGCAATTACTTATCTCAATGGTTTTTACTTATTTTTCTTGCCTTTTTTTTCTGCAATGGTGTCAAGCAATTTCTCTCCTCATTAACAACACATTTCAATAAAGGGAACCAAAAGAACCCTTCTGCCTCTTATGTATCTTGGAATTATCTTAATGCAGCTACCTGATATTGTAAAAGAAAATTAAATAAATGACCAACTTAAAAAAATTAAAAAAAATAAAAGTGCCTTAATGTTTATGCTTGAATCCTAAAAGTTCTCATTTGACTCACTTTTCCTGCTCGTGAACAAAGAAGTCTTGTTTTGAATGTCATCAAAGCAATATCTAACCTTACACTCACCAAGTCTGAGAAAACAATAACATGGAAGAAAAGGTATTTAGCATTCTTTCTTTCAATAATGCTTTCCATGCATCCTACAACTCAGCAAGAAACAGTTACTGGCTGGGGGGGGGGGGGAGGACAGTAAACAACACTGTAGCAGGCAATTTTTTAAGTCTACATAATCAAACTGGAGTAGAGGGAGGGCAAAATTCACAAAAATAAACATTACCAACTAATTGTCCATTTTGAGAAAAGAATTACACATAAGCATTTTAACAGACAACACAGACTTCAATGTAAAAACACCAATGACAAAATGAAGTTGCATCCCAAATGCAAATATTTATGGTTGACTTATCTGAGAAGGAAGCGAGGATTAGAAGTTTCAAAGCAAAGCTATAACAGGGAACTGGTCATAGAAAGACACATGTGGACCTAATCCTTAATGGGATTTGTTTGCACAGGGTGTTATCTGAATCTAGACAACTGTGACTTACAAACAAACCCTAACTTTGAATGTTATGTGAATCGTATTTACAGCAGACTAGTTTGGTTCAACTGAAAAAATACACAATGTTGCATGACATGCTCTCCTGATGCTCCCTCTTAAGTAGGGCTTCTAAACTAAGCACTGAACTACCAGAACATCATCACCCTTTTTAATCTCCGAGAAAGTTTATTTGTCGCCCTTTGGCTTTTTTGTTTTGCATATAAAAATCATGCTTCTTACTTTGCATCAGGCATATTTCCTACTCTTTTTAGTTAAAAAGTACAAATATAGGGACATAGATAGGTTCACCTATCAATTTATTCCGTGGTTTATTTAACTGTGGCTTATTGAGCAAATCACAATTATCAGGTTTCACACATGACGAGCCTAAACAAATGATACAATAGGTTTGCACCATGTGAGAATCTAGTCCAATCTGGGCATCCTGTACAATGTGTTAAAAGAAAAAGAAGAGCACAGAAATTAGACCCAATGTTAGATTAAGCAACCACTTGATCATTATAGAGCAGAACTTTTCTCAGATCCTGGGCCAAACCTGGAACATTTGTTTTGCGGGTTTTTTTGGTGGTCAATAGCTTTTACACAGCAAGAGACCGATATAGCAAGAGTCAAGCCTATTAACTCAGGTATATCTTGGCTGTGTTAGAAACCTAAACACAGTTAGTTAGGATCTGGATAGGAAGCCCTCTATTTCTACAGGAAATAAATAAAAAAAATAAAAAAATAAGAAATAAAACCCCCAAATTATACCAACAGATGACAGTGACAAATTCTTTCTGCTAGGAGAGTTTCATGGATATGTTCTGAAGACACTTAAAGTCAAGCTTGATTGAAAGGAGATTTTATATAGAAAAGTTTCATTTCTCCTTCCCATACGACCTATCCACCCACTCCAAATATTATAGATCCAACTTAGATCAATCTTAGCCTTCCCAGTAGAACAGACAGGCAACACAGTTAGATCAACACAACTTTGTTTTACAGAAAGGCTATAGATCAAGGGTGTCAAACTGGTGGCATCACGGCGGTATCATGTGATGTATCAGGATTTCCTCTCTTCGCTAAACTGGGCAGGGGTGGGGCCAGCACATGATGCATCTGGTCCGGGAGTTTGACACCCCTGCTATAGATTGACAGAATCTTGCAAGTTTAACAATACGAATCACTTGCTGTCTCTTTTACAATCTGACATTTTAGGGAGATTTATTTTTGAAGTTTTTTTTCTCGACCAGTACGCAGCTCTAGGCTAAGGCCTCTCTCCTCTGATTGTTCCCTAGGCAGCATCTCTTCCCCATCTCCCAAGATCATCCCAACTGACCATTACAATATACAAACAGCATGTAGGCGAAACGAGAGTCTGAAATAAAGAGGTTTGATTATACTCTACACAACTGACTGATAAATTGTCTGCAGGCTCTTCTGAAATTCTATTACAGAGAATCCAAGCAATATGCAATCAATTGCCATTTGACACGGCTAACACTGCATAAATTCCCAGTCCTAGGCATGCAGTTGCCAAAAGTATGTCTTGTTCAGAAAGGTCAAATGTATGGGAAACATTACATACAAAAAAATGCAATCTATCCTATCAGAATTGTCCTTAAAGTAAAAAAGGAGTGTTAATATAATGTATAACTAAGAGTTGACAGAAGAAGGAGGAACAGATAAAAAGAATGAACTAATGAATCATAAATTATTATTAGCACAGAATACTTTTCTGTTACTATTCAGGGATTAATTCTAGGAAATATGAAATGTTCTTAACTGGTGTATTTAACCAAAACATAAAAAATAAATTTTATTGAAAAAGAAAAGGCATACTATCAGTTTATGAGCATGACGCAAGTCTGCGATGCAGAAATTATAAACATTTATGCTGTTTATTATTGAAGGGGGTTCTGACATGAATATACTGGCTTAAGAAAGATCATATATTTCTTCTTTGACCTTGGATTGGGCCACCTCCTCTTTTCTGGCATTGAGGCAAAATGGCAGCTTTCACTTACCCTGGCATACTTCAGATGTGTGTATTTCCCAACAATGCCTTGTTAGCTTGAGCATTCTGGGGAATTTCACACATGTAGGGGGAGGCGAAAGATGCAGTATCGTGTGGTATGCTATTGCTCAGAATTAATGGTTTATTTCATGTAAAAATTCATTATCAAGACAACATAGTCTAGCAGAGAGTCTGCAGTGGAATGCAAGCTAAGCAAAATGAGAGAAAACCATTTTCTTTTTGACTAGATGCCACTTAAGACAGCTAGCAATTCCTTGATCTGCCTTTTGTCTGACCAAGAACACCTCTGCATAATATTATCAATAATAGCTACAAGAAGAAAAGTTAATTGTAGAAACTATTTCAGAGTCTGAGGGTTTTCATTCTGTGAAGACTTTATTCAAAAAAGTACTATAATGTCTTCATTAACCAAATATGATGATTGCCCAATTATATTCCTTTGTCCTCCTCGCAGAAGAAATGAATCAGACTCTGCTATATGCTCAAGATATATATTTCAAAGATGGTCAGAAGGGTGATAATTCAGTGTCTAGTGACAGGAATTTCAATTATCTATTGGGACACTATTATAGCTCCTAGAACAAACAATCACAAAACAGCAGACAAAAGAAACAGAAAACTCTTCTTCAATGATGCCACCCTATAGCTATCTGGATTTTTGTAGCCCAGTTATGTAGCTGTACCAAAATACACCAGAATTATAGCAAAATACATACCAGAAGTGCATTTGATTGTTGATGATGTCATTAAGTCATAATACTGAGATTTCAAAGAGATTGTTATTGTTTAGGTTCGGCTTGAAAAATACTAATTGTAAATATCATGATTTGGCTCCCAAAACAAAGAAGAAAATCATTTTCACTCTGCAGTTTTCTTAGCTCCTTCTCCCACTTCAGTCCCTGCATTCCCAAAAAGTCATTTATAAAAGTCAAGGGACCATCTGTATTTGATAAGACTGCTCTGCAGAAGAGAAAGGTCTTTTTATTGTTATATACATTTGATTTCAAGCCAGTATTTCTTTTGGTGAGCAACATTAGTTTTATGGCAGAGCTACCATTTTGCTCCCCCCAAAACTGCCTGCTTGATTCACTAATTTAAAAAGTCAGAGATCAGTTAAAAGGAGAACCAACAATCTGGAGAGCTGTTGAAAGCAGAACAGACAATACTGGCCTAGCTGGATCCGTAACCTAACCTGGTTTTAAAAATATTCTCTGCTCAGACACCTCTAGTTAAATATTTGCTGGAGGCCCGAATTAGTTCCAGGGATCACTACTATGACAACAGGAAGTTTTGCTGTTATCAATTATTCAAGTTAACAGATACAATTACTCTGCAATTCTTGAACATAATCCACTAATTTGTTGTCTTCTCCAGATATACTTCATCGAAATTCCCACTGGAATTATGAGAACAGTATACATGAAAATGCCAGACCGAAAATGATTGCTGAAGTCACCCAATGTGAACACTCTGCAGATGTGCAGATCACAACTCCCTTAAATTCCCTAGCCATTGAGAATTCTGAGAGCTGAAATATGCGTATTTGAGTCTTCAGAAAAGTTAGCATAAATATACAACTTAGAAAAAAAATATTTTTATTAAATCAGCCAGTTTTTTTACATGTAATTTACCAAAGAGAATTATTACAGTAAAAATTAGACACTGAATCACTTCTATATAACAATGTTGAATATTGAACACATTTATTTCTATGTAAAAATTCCCATACCTATTTCTTACTTTTAGCCCTTTCTCTTTTCAATACACTTTTTGGCACAAGAAGGTGGAATAAAGGTCAAATATATAAATGTCTATTTTGAGAACAGGTTTTTAACTTGTTGCCCAGTATACTATAAAGTATGGACTTTTCCATCAAGGAATTCTTCTACTATACAGTCAGGAGCATCAAAGTGCTTCTGGATTGAACAGATTGAACGGTGATGTCACCATTGCTTGGGGGAACGGTGGCAATGGAAACTACCTTCACATCCACATAAACTTGGCCACCAAAGTGGTATTCATGTATCTACACGTGGTCGTCCTCTTTCAAACTGCTGGTTTGGCAGGAGCTGGAGCATGTGATAGGAGCACATCCCATACTGCAGCAGCAACTGGGTCTCAAACATGAGTCTGGTAATTGTCAGCCCAGCATTCTAAACTCATCAGCTACTATGCTTCCTAAGAAATTCTCCTGACGGTTCAGTTCATGTCTCTGGTACATAAATTGATAAATAAACTGAGGACAGGACAATCCACAAAGGTTAACAGAGTCACTGATGGCAAGATGCAGAATATAAATTTTATAAATAAAACAAGATAGACAAACTTACTTTGATTTTTGTAAACAGAATTTAACACTTCCTTTCTGGTTAAATCAGTTGAAGTGAGAGAACTTTACACACATCTACTTGGTAGTAAAACCATTTCAAACAATAAGAGTACTTTGTACTAACATCTTACTGGATTTTAATCCAACTATACCATTACAAAGATCTGAAAAATAATGCCTGAAAAATAATAACCTATCAGGTTATAGGGAGAGGATATTCACAGAAAACCTACCCAGTAGAATTACTTTTCAAAAATCAAAAAAGCATTTTATCAAAAACCACATTGTCTGCATTAATGCACGTCAGTTATCGTAGGCTGATCTTTGCATGGTGCAAGTTTACACCTGAGCTCTTTTAATTTAAGCAATTCCACCTTGTTAACATAGTTGAGAAACCTTTAGTAAGAAACCCCCACATCCAAAATGTACACAAAACCTTCCTCCCCACTCACTGCTACAGTTCTCAAATAAGGCAATATGTTGAGAGCCATGAAATTGCCCCTGCAGATTTACAAAGCCTTTATACTCATTAGTATATTTAAACATATTAAATAGTGCACACAGTACATTTTCCAAGCCTCAAACAGCAAAAGCTGCTAGATAATTCTATAAAGACAACATTGGACATATGGCACTTTATAAAACCCAGTGCAATTGGAATATGGAGTGGAGAGGAGATTAAATAAACAGACTTGGCTTGAACCACAGAAAAGCAGAGGCCTGTAATTATTATTACATTACAATTGCCTCAAGTTGTTTGTCAAACTGAAGCAGGGATTCAAGTCCCTAACAAAAGTTTTGACAAGCAGATGAATCAGAAAGGAATGAGAAGGACAAATTCCACATTACGCAGTAAAATGTCTCTTTTTTGTTAAAACCACAGGCTGGAAGAAGTTGAAGAACTGGAAGTCAGTTGAAGCACTGAAATTCATCTCAAAGCCCTGTATAATACACATTCTTCGAGTGAAAGTATGGGACACTGTTTGGAAGGGAGTGAAAAAGAGCAGCAGAAATGAGGATAATAGCAAAAAGACAAGAGGACAAAAAAAGAGTTAAAAGGCTCTGCCCTGCAATTCTGTTCCAAATCACACCCTTCTTAAACAAGTTTTTCCTGTTTAAAGGGACATCAGCATGCACTTGTACATAACATGCATTCTGGCCCTTCAATTCCAGTCAAATAAATAGCACTTCCTTTGTTTTTACAGTGGAATGTTCCTAAGAAAAAAATACTTGCAAGTGAAACTTACCAGATCTGGATTTAATGATGTTGCTAAATTCATTGTTATCTGCCTCAGATCCTTTATCAATATCCAAAACTTTGGCCATCCTTTTTTCTCCCAGTTCAAAATCACGATATAGAATTATTTAAAATCTCTGCATGCTGAACTCACACTCTTGGCTGTTATGAAATTAATATCTGAAATGTAAACACACATGCAAAAAACATAAATATACTTATTTTGGAACTACATACCCTATTTACTGTATTCGACATACATTCTAATGTAACATATGGAGTGTATTTGTATACAATTATTTTTCTGAATGGAGTCCAGTGGATAGTGCTATAAAAGTGTAGCCAAACGTGCAACCTTGCATTTTTTCTTATCACTAGCACTGTATGTCCATAGACCAGAAAACTGTCTAGAGTGGCAGGATTGATTCCTTACTAACAAAATGTTGCAAAGAAAGCACTTTGCTTTCTATCTCAAAGTCTGTCTGGAGGAGTTTGGATAACTCTTGCAAGATTATTTTGGGGGATATTAGTTAACTGAACATTAGTTATCATCCCTACATTTGTTCATTTATTTATTAAACTGTATAAAATAGGAGTTACATACACTAGCAAAGGCACAATGCATGATTAATACTGTACTTTTCTGCACCCTTCTTCAAGGGCTCAGAATCCATTCTACACCACATGTTTATACAACTACACCTTGTAAAGTTCAGTGAGGCTGGGAATAGAGTGGAGAATTTCTGGGGGTAATTTAAGTCATACTAGGAATAAAAACATGAATCAGGAGATCTTTACTAATATAAGTATATAACTACAATGGGAAACAGGAAACAGATCAAATAGTAAGATATGAAAATAATGTTTAAGATAGGGAAATTTTATTTAGACTTTTATTCAGCTCATGATCATTTCCGTTACCAAGCAGAACTATCCAAATCAGATTTTGCACATAACTTGGTTTCCATCCAATTTACTTGTCAGCTCTTTCCAGTTCTGCAAGCACCCTGTGCGTGCACACACTCTTCTACAAGCACACAGCATGCAATGGATACTCCAGTTGCTCATTCAAATGTATCACTGTGACTTTCTTCCAGAAAGTATTTTAAAGTGTCCCCCCCTCAAAATTAACAAAAGAGCCAAGCTTATACTCAAATTATTATTTTGCCTTCCCATCAAACAGAAGCCCACTTCAGCAAGCAAGTTAATGCCTACACAGGTTCCAGAACTTGCAAGGATTTTAAATTAGAAAACACCAACAAAGATTAGGTCATCCTATTCTTCCTTAAAATAACCAGTGACTATCTCCAAAAAACCCTCCAGATATGCATCAGGAAGGAGGCGGACTAAGATGGATGATAAAGAAGATTGCAATTACTTTCCGCTTCAAGTGAAAGCAACAGCTGTTTTCTTCACTCACTTTACAGTGCCTTCCCCAATCTGGTGCGCTCCAGAATTTTGGAATTCTGGGAATTGAAGTCAAAGAAATCTGGAGGAAATTCTGGAGAAATCTTGGGGAAGGCTGCAATACAACTTGATCACAAACAGAAGCAGCACTTCCAGTGGTATTTCCTAATATATTAAAGCAATTCAGGAAATATCAATGACATAGCTAAGGCTAAGTCTCAGGACTGTTACCTATTCCTTCCCCCACCCCCCAAAATGCATGCAAATGCTGTTATTGTGAGACCTGATAAATATTTCAGAGTAGTTTTCACATGCCAAGAAATCTAAAAGTGAGTGGAACAAATAATTGTTTTGCAGAAATGTACTAGGTATCAAGAGGTTAATAGAGGTCAGCTCTCCCCATCTCTCAAAAAAAAAAACTATAAAGAGATCCATAAAGTCAGCAGGAGTTAAACTTGACTTGAAGGCAGCAACTAACTTTATCTAGCATAAAACACAACTCAATGAAAGCTATTTGCATTTTTTAAAAAGGCAACAAAAATCTGGGCATGACTTGGTGGCAGCAAAGAGATTATTTAGTGCGGACTACCGGCTGCCCGGAGTTTTACAGGGTTGCATTTGGTAGCTCAGTCTCCAACATCCATCACCAATATTACGGGTAGGTAATAAATCCCAGAAAATGTGCTCAAATGGAAGAGTCCCCTAGATCATTCTAAATAAAACATGTATCAGCAGGAAGTTAGATCGCTAAACTTTATGCCAAAGGGAAGGGGGCCTTTTGAAGAGTTACGTTGCTTAGTTGTGTGCATCCAAAAGGTTCCTTCTCAATGATAACAACCTAAAGAACCTCGCCTCTTTCATTTGCTGCAAGGAAGCCAGGGTGAGGAAGGGGGAAAGAAATTCCAAACAACCAAAAGAGTCAGAGAAGTTCTTAAAAGGAGCGCTGGAACCGACTCATAAGCCAAATTAATAATAAAAGTGCCGTTCCCACGTGGAGCAAAACTTTTCTACAAAAGTTGTCATTTGGCAGCGAAATCCGCTCAACTCCAACCTCTGGCTTTACCCTAAGCGAAGACACCCCCACCCCCCACCCCGGGTAGCAATTACTCAACGAAAAGTAGTATTGCCCCAAACCGAGAACCAATTACCGTAACGGCGGCAGGAGAGAAGTTGGGGAGAACTGAATTCTTCGGGTGCCCTTTTGTCCTCCAAGCCCTCCGCCTGGAAGAATCGCATTGCTTTTTTTCCCCCTCCTTTCCCTTCACCGTCAATTATTCACCAGCTTACCTGCGGGAGGGGGAGGGGGGGAGGAGAAGGCGGCGGCAGAGACTTTGATATGCGCCGGACGGTCGATCCTCAAGGTCCGCTCCGTGGCGGTTTTGCTGCGGCTTCGCTCTTTTTCTAAAGACTTCCCCACGAACCGTTCGAAAAAAAACCCAAAGCGGTCCCCTCCCCGGAGAAGCAAACGCCCAAGGCAAACCTCCCCCGCCGCAGCTTATTAAAACAAGTCGCTAAAAAAGCAAAGCCAACTTTCGCCTGACGCGCTCGGCTGGTCTTTCGTTGCAGCCCCGCGAACCCTTTGGCCGCTCCGCTTCCACCGGCTGCTTCGTCCTAAGGAGGGAAGGGAGGAGGGAGGGAAGTGCCTTTCACTCTCTCACCAGCCGGGCAAGCTCAACTTTAGAGGAAGGGGGCGGTGGTGACGGGGCGGTCCCTCGGCTCGTCCCGGCCTTCTCCCGGGATTCCTCCTTTGTTATTAGGTGAGAGTAGAGCTGGGCAGGGAGAGGGAAGCGGGGGGGACTCCGCGAAAAGTTATTTCGGCTTCGGCCCCGGCTGCCTCTGCTGCCAAGAAAAAGGGAGGCGTGTGGTAGCTGACGGAGGCGAAGAATCTCTGCCCGCACTCCGGGCATTGAACTCTTTCAGCGAACTTTCCGCTGCGCTGGGAAGTTTCCTTCAGTGCGCCCGCCCTCTTATTATCCCCTCGCTCACCCGCCCTGTTAAGAACAGACCTGCTCTCCGGCGGAGGGAGGTGGCGTGACAGGAGCCACGTGACCGCTCGCCTTGTCAATCACCGGGGCCGCTGGCCTTTTCCTCTGCCGAAGGTGCTGTTGCGGGTCCGAAGTCGACGTCATCAAGCCCTGCCAGGAGGGAAAGCTACACACAGACACAGAGATTCTGTCTCTCTCTCCCTCCCCTTCTCCCTCTCTCTCTCTCTCTCTCTCACACACACAGATAGATGACTCTGGAAAATTAAAAACCAAGAAAAGATGAGCCTGACCAGCCCTTGGACAGGAGACCACTAAGAAATGCCAGAGCTTGTAGACAAGATTGGGAAGTCAAACATCCAGAGAAAAGTCCCAAAGGTGCTTTTTTAAGAGGCAACTGGACTTTCTGGTTTCTCTTTGAAGACATTTTGCTTCTCATCCAAGAGGCTTCTTCAGCTGTCTGCAAGGAGTATAAATCCTTCCATTCCCCACTATCCAGCCAGAGCTGAAGAAACTTCTTGGTTGAGAAGTGAAACATCTTCAAAAGAAAAACCAGAAAGTCCAGTTGCTCCTTAAAAAAGCACCTTTGGGACAACCATGGCCTGGATGACTAAGAATCTCCACAGATGTCCTGGAAAAAGGCACTTTAGGCGGCAATGATATTACAAAGGAATCTCCTTCTTTTCAATTGAAGAATACCTGTAGAATCTTGCATGTTTGAAAATGCCGTATAAATATCCCACCATCTCTTTTCACAGCCATAAGATAAGAGGGGATCCTTTCTGGATTTCTTTTTTGGCTTGTTATGCAGCTGCAGGCTTACTCCCTGCCCCCTCCACCCGCTATCTGATCTTTCCTAGGCAGCATGTTTTACCCCATCCCCCAGGGTCTTTCACACATACTATTATAACTCCTCAGTACAGTACCTCTACTAAATCAAAAGTCTTAAAAATAGAAGAAGATAAAATTATAATTTCATTTGATGTCACAGAAGTCTTCACTTCCATAGATAAAACTAGTAAAATAATCCATGCAGGATACCTTACCAAATGCATTTAAGATTGAAATACCAAGAATCATGGACCTCGTCAACCACTGTCTTACTATTTTCAGTTTGATGGACAAATGTATCAAGAAATCAGATGAACATCCATGGAATCACAATTCTCACGATTCATAACACAGACCATGGTGCAGCATTTGGAAACTACAGCACTCTCATACCTATAACTAAAAGTATGGACCTAATATGTAGATGATACCTTCATCATAATAGAAAAACAATTAGAGAAGATTCATTGAGCCCCAAATGGGACAGTTGTTAAGTAAGTTGTGCCTCATTTTACAACTTTTTTGCCACTGTTATTAAACAAATGACCTTGTTAAGTGAATCATGCAGTCATTAAGTGAAACTAGCTTCTCCCATTGGCTTGACTTGTTGGAAGCCAGCTGGGAAGATTTCCAATGGTGATCACATGACCTTGGAGTAATGCAATTGTCATAAATATATATCAATTGCCAAGCAACCAAATGTTGATCACATGACTGTGGGGAATGCTGCAAAAGTCATAATGTGAAAAATGGTCATAAGTCATGTTTTTCAACTTCAAACGATCACTAAACCAATGGTTATAAGCCGAGGACTATCTGCATCAACAACAGCTTCAAAGCACTAAAATTCACAAAGAAAGAAAGAAAACAAAAACATGCTACCCTTCCTGGTTATCGTTATTAGCAGAGGAGATGATGGCATATCAGAAATACAAATCTTATCAAAAAAAAACAACCCACACTAACCAAGTGCTTCACTACCAAAGTAGTAAGCAATCTCCCACAAGAGGAGCTGTGTAAGAACATACAACATCTTCCAACAAAATAGATACAGGTAATCCTCAACTTGTGACAATTCTTTCAGTGACCATTTGAAATTATGATGGCACTGAATGAATTTACAAATTTTAGCCAAAGTAAAATTGCTGCAGTGCCCCCACAGTCTTGTGAACAAAATTTGGGTGCTTTGGCAATCCATCTGCCTTTATAACTGACATGGCTGAGGGATCTGATCGCCCTGTGTTACTAGAAGGACATTGTTGAGGATGGGAGTGCCTAAGTGGAGGTTGCTGGAGAATAATAACACACTATGTAAATGTGGACAGATGCAGAGTCTGGCCCACTTGTTGGACTGTAAATTACTACAGAAGTATCCACTGAAAGTGATTTGTTTCTGGCCAATGATAAAACCGAAGAGGTGTCCTCATTTTGGTAGTTTAAGGTTGGATCTGGACACAAATAAATAAACAAAAACTGGCCACAGGGACACTCTAGCAATCCTCTGAAGGCTGTGAGGTGGGAGAAGCCTCATTCTAATTAAGGTAGAATCTGGCAAAATAAAGCTATGTCTCTGGAAAGGAAAGCCAAGCCTCACTGGAATGTGAATGACACCTATAGAGATAGTCCTCAACTTACAAGTGTTTGTTTAGTCATTTTTCAAAGTTAAAACATCACTGAAAAAACCCAAAAGGTGCTTTTTTTCCCCAAAAGGCAACTGGATTTTCTGGTTTTTCTTTGAAGACATTTTGTTTCTTATCCAAGAAGCTTCTTCAGCTCTGACTGGATGGTAGGGAATGGAAGTCCAAAAAAAAGCCCCTTGGAGACAGCCGTGACTTGGATGACTGAGAATCTCCATAGACATCTCTGAAAAAGTGACTTATGACTGGTTTTTACACTTACCTCCGTCATAGCTTCCCATGGTCATGTGATCAAAATTCAGATGCTTGGCAACTGACTCATATTTATGACAGTTGCAGTGTCCCTGGGTCATGTCATAACTTTTTGCGATCTTCTGACAAGCAAAATCTGTGGGGAAGGCAGTTTTACTTAACAACTGTGTTATTAATTTAACAAGGGCAATGATTCGCTTAACAACTGTGGCAAAAAAGTCATAAAATGGGGCAAAGCTCACTTAACAAATTCTCCCTTAATAACAGAAATTTTGGGCTCAATTGTAATTGTAAATTGAGGACTACCTGTTAAGAAAATTGCAGTGGGTTTCAAACAAAATGAGAAAATTTATTGTACATCTCAGACTCTTCTGTTTCTCTTTCCAAACAAAAGTTTGCTTTTTGTACTATACTGTCGTGATGAACAATTCTGGAGCACTTCAATGTATGTACTGGTATAAACTTTAATTTCATCCTGGTTAGTTCATGGACATTTTGCCCAAATCGCAAATCCTTGATTCCCAAAGCATTTGTGAAGTTTTCATAACCACAAAGGGCCACTAGGGGTCACTCTTCTAAATTGATTTTTTTTCTTTATTTGCTGAAACCATACATTTCACTCTGGAACAAATACTACTTTTAAAGGTTGAATCTGTTTTTAAAATTGACAAATGTTTATAGTACATGGTACTAAATGGGACAGACTGCTCTGTTCTCAGTATTACTATTGGGGCATATCTTTGAGAAGAAAGGAGCCAAATCATGTATCTGGTTAAATGTTAAATGTTTATACTATGTGTAGCAATAGCAATAGCACTTGAGGCTTATATACTGCTTCACAGCCCTCTCTAAGTGGTTTACAGAGTCACCTACAGTGTAAAGCTATACTTGCCCAAATCTCCTTTTTTAAAGGAAATTTGCTTTTATCTAGTTCATTTGCTAAATCGATGTTTAGTGTGTGGACTTCAACTCCCAGAATTCTCCACACATTGCTCTAAAAATAAAGTTTGTTTATTTCATTATTTCAGGAATTAATATACAGAATGGCTCACTATGGTTTAGCCACAGTCCACTTGAAATGTCAGACTAATCTTCACCCATAGGGTGAAATATAAATAAAGATGATTAAGTTGCAACTCAGTTAAGAATTCATCTCCTTCATTATTAAATGCCAACTGTTGGGTTTGTCTCGTGCTGTACCTTTTGCTATTCATAATTAAGATTCCATGACAGACTTCACAATATAAATTGATTGTTAATAGATGGATCATCACTAATGTATCATCACATTGATATTTCTGGACTGCATTCTTATTGTTTAGATACTTCCCTGATGTATCATTTTAATTACAGACCTTATATTGTATCAAATCCTTATCATGAGAGCCAGGCCAAGACATTTATTTATTTATTTATTTTTTAATATGGTCTTCTCATAAACTCAAGGCAGTGAGAAAGACAGTAAATCACAATAAAACCCATCAATCCATGCCATGGACCCCTGGCAAAAACTACAGACCCCTTCTCAGAAAAATATATTTAAATGCATGAAATAAAATACATAAAATTATGTGTGAGAGAGAGAAAAAGAGAGATGGGTGCAATGCATTAAATCAACAAGACAAAGTAAATTTCAAGTTAAAGTTGGTGTAAGTTTTTTTCCTTCGTGGACCATTTAAATCTATTAAAGTAACCTGTTCTAATGGTAATCATAGCCCCGACTGTTATATAAAATTTCCCTTTTTTCATGGATCTTTCCATGAAATGCAATTAATACATTGATGTTTCTTTTTGGCATCTATATTACAGAGGGAGAACATTTGTTTGCTTATGATTGCTAAGCCCGCACCTCTATTATATCTCAGTCCTCCATCCTTCTTGTGCTTCGCTGGAAAGATTGGATAAGTAAGGATACAAAGACAGGTAGTCCTAAGTAAATGGGAATCAGAATTTAATTATGCACCACATAGTTATGATACATTTTATCGTTTTATTTACCAAACAACATATGATGTAGCATATATGTGTACAATATAACACAGTCTAATGATCTGAACACAGATTCCACTGTGGTTATTTTCTGCCAGGAGTTCAAAGTAAAGTGTTTCCAACATAAAAACTTCTGAGGTAAGAGGCCTTTGTGAGAAACATGTCAGCCTCTTTGATGTGGGATAAATCTCCTAAACACTGATGATGTTACCTAGTTTGGGTAATGAAACAAAGCAACAAAGCAAGCTGAGAGAGCACCAAGGACCCCTCATTTCAACTCTGAGCTACAAATATTCTCCTTTATTGATACGACATAGAGAAAGGGAGGAATATAGGAATGTTCACACACCCCCACACCCCCAAAAACATTCCTATTATTTGTTTGAATGAAAATCAATCTGCTTTCAGTTTATCATTCTCGAGATTCTGTAAGAAAATCGTTCGTCTCTGTTCCGATGCTCTCCAGGTGAATTTAGATTATGGGTAGTTGGGCTGGTCAGGGATGATGGTAGCTGTAGTCCAACACAACTGACGATCACCGAAATAAACAATCCTTTGGTCACCCTTCTCCTCCCAGATCAAACCCTCTTCAAATTGTACAATATTTGTCGCTTGAAAGTCGTGGTTTCTGCACCCCTATCCACCACGGAATGGGGAAGGAAGTTGGGGCGGGGGAGAGAAAAGAAGCGGCTTCGTTCATATGTTTACAATTTTACATCGAATCCCGCGAAAATGACGCGATCTCATTTTCCTGCAACCCAGCCTGGCTTTGCTTTCGGTTATCGTTGCAGAGAAGCGGCACCCAGCGAGAGAAGGCGGAGGAGCACTCGCTCAAATGGCGGCTACGTCCTGCCGGGGCGTCCGCTCAAAGGCAGACGCCTCACCTGATGTCTTCTGCGGAATTTCTCCCGTTTCCTCTTTCATTTAAGAGGAGCTGGGCAGAAAAAAAGCCATCTACCAGGAGTGGGGTTCGAACCCACGCGGACATGCGTCCATTGGATCTTAAGTCCAACGCCTTAACCACTCGGCCATCCTGGTACGGTTGTAAGCCCCACCAGCAGGCACTCTTACATAGAGCGAGCTGCTGGGTCACCGCCTCGTTTTTCTGCCTTGCTCTTGCCAAGGTACGGCGGGCCCCTCTTGAGTCCAACTTACGGGCGAGGGAGAGATTTAACCGCGCTCGTCGACTTCTTCCTTCTCTTCTCTCTCCGCTCGCTCTAAGCGTTCTTTATTCGGCGCGCGGGAGGGCGCAGAAAGAGAAAAAAGTGCAACCCGGATTTCAGGGGAATAAAAAAAGCACGCGAGCGGTCGGAAGTAGCCTCCCTTCAAGTATCCTCCTCAAACAAGGGCGAATCTTTAGCAAATTTTGCGAAAACAGTTTTTTTTTAAAGCTACAACCTTTCTTCGTTCCCAGCAAGTCGCACAACCGTGTTCTGCCACTGAAGGGAGGTTGGGCTGCTTACATGGCCAGTGACGTAGTTAAATGTTTGGGTTCACACATTGTATAAAGCCCAGGTTTGTTTTAGAAGACTGAGCTACCACCTATGGCTGGCTTGGGCACAGCAAGCTAATTAAAGTTGGTTTAATGATAGTTTGAATGTAACTGTGCTTGGCTGCGTTGAGACCAGTGAGACCAAAGACATCCCAAGATGGCATAATAAGAGGATCTGTGAAGCTTTGCTGACTTCTGAAAGAAGTCTTTTCCTGAACCTAATCTAGTCCACCTTGCCTTCTCGATTCTTACCTGAGAAAGTGTTTATTCTTCCCCTCCCACCTTTTTGATAATAGGTATATTAGAGGCTGTATTGAACTGTACTATACTGTACTGTAGTCTTCAACTTACAACCATTCCTTTAGCAACCATTCAAAATGCACTGAAAAAAGTGACATGGCCAGTTTTTTTCACACAACTGTACTTTTTCTAGAGTCTCAACATCTTTTTTATATCACAAACATTATAGAAAAGATGTTGAGACTCTAGAAAAAGCGCAGAGAAGAGCAACCAGGATGATTAGGGGACTGGAGACTAAAACATATGAAGAACGGTTGCAGGAACTGGGCATGGCTAGTCTAGTGAAGAGAAGGACCAGGGGAGACATGACAGCAGTCTTCCAATATTTGAGGGGCTGCCACAGGGAGGAAGGGGTCAAGCTATTTTCTAAAGCACCTGTAGGCCAGACAAGGAATAATGGATGGAAACTGAACAAGGAGACAAGGAAATATGGAGAAACTTTCAGACAGTGAGAACAATCAACCAATGGAACAGCTTGCCCTCGGAAGTTGTGGGAGTGCCATCACTTGAGACTTTCAAGAAGAGATTGGACTGCCCTTTGTCAGCAATGGTGTAGGATCTCCCACTTGGGCGGGGGGTGGACTAGATGACCTATAAGGTCCCTTCCAACTCTGATTATTTATTATTATTAACTGTAGCACATTTCCCAGTGTCTTGTGATCTGTTGGAAGAAATGTCCTGCTGGGTTCAGTTCCAAATGGGGAAAAAAACACTGGAAACATGGAAGCTGCTTGCAAAGATTGTTTATTGATGAATGGGTTCCTGGGCAGAAAAGGGAAAAGATGATAAGAGTCCCTGGGTTTTATACCCTCTCTGGCTTTGAACTTCCTGGGGCACAAGAAGAGTATCCTGATTGGTTGCTATCAGAGATGATAGCTAACTTTGTAGGTTGTCTGTGTGTGCTAAGTTTGGTTCAAACTTGGTGGGTGATGCAATGAAGGGCAAAGAAATGGCTCTGCCTAAAGGAGGTAGATCTTTGTTAGGTAGAATAGACTGGCCCAGGCCTTAAGGGTCCATTAACAAAGGTGAATGGGTGGGAGGGCTGAGTTTCTGCCTCTCCGAATTTCTACTTTTCTTTTAGAGGAAATATTTTGCCTTTTTAATATATCCTAAAATATGTCATTTTTCTAGGAGAGAGGTGGGTTTTAACTTCCAACAGATCAAAATTCCATCACTTGGCAACTGCATGTATTTATGATAGTTGCACTATCCCGGGATCACATAATCACCATTTCTAACATTTTCAGCTGGCTTCTGACAAGCCAAGTCAATGTGGGAAGCTAGATTCACTTAATGACACTTGATTCACTTAATTACAGTGATTCATTTAACAACCCTAGCAAAAAAAGGTTGTAAAATGGGGGTCAACTCACTTAACACTTAGTAACAAGGGAAAAATTGGGCTCTAAGTTGAGGACTACCTATAGTTCCCTTGCTTGTACATTTAATACTAACTTGTCTAGTGAAATATGCTGCTTTGATCATTTGATACTGAAATATAATATTAAACATAGATCTAAATAAATATGTGCTGGGGATGGGAGAAGGAGAGGGAAAGAAGATGTGGGCTATGGGGATAGTTCATCAAAACCGCTTGGGTTCCCTCCCCATCAGGTCCCTTTTGATGTCCGCCATACAGCTGCTTTTGAAAGTGAGGGGCCTTTCAGAATTGGTTTCTAATATAATGAGGCATTAATCTAGTTCCTTGGGGAAAGAAAAGCTGTCTTACAGGATATGCTAACCTGCTGAATGAAATAGCTCTTTGCATTCCTTCTTCTTCAGCCTGTGTATTTGTGCTTCAGGATTAAGATAGCCCCAAGCTTTTGTGTAAAACTTTACTGGCTTGTTTACAGAATAACTTTTGTGAAAAAATGAAATATAGCTAGTTTACAAAAAAATGAAACATAGCTAGTTTACAAAAAAATGAAACATAGCTAGTTTACAAAAAAATGAAACATAGCTAGTTTACAAAAAAATGAAATATAGCTAGTTTACAGAATAGTTTACAGAGCTAGTTTACAGAATTAGTAGTGTCAAAATAAATGAATAAGTAAAGGCATGAATGAAAAAGGAAGCAAGTAACTTGAGAAAGAATTCAAACTCAGTAACAAATTGTGTAGAAGTAAACTGAATTGTTCCTGTTGAGGCATTGCCCAAATGTATTTTGAAAATATTGGTTAAGCTCTCCCATATTTCTCTTATATTTATATTTACTGATACAAGCTCAAAACTTGAAGTCTGGCTTCATGAGCCCTAAATTTCTGATGCTAAATGACACAATTGTTAAGTGAGTTTTGTCCCATTTGATGACCTTGCCACAGTTGTTAAGTGAATCACTGAAGTTGTTAAGTTAGTAACATGGCTATTAAGTGAAGCTAGCTTTCCACTGACAACTTGTCGGAAGGTCATAAAAGCTGATCACATGACCCCGGCCATTGCAACCGTCATAAATATGAGTCAGTTGCAAGGGTCTGAATTTTGATCACATGACCATGGGAATTTTCATAAGTGTGAAAAATGATCATAAGTCATTTTTTTCAGTACCATTGTAACATCGAACAGTCACTAAATGAACTGTTGTAAGTCAAGGACTGCCTGTATTATACAGGGAGAAACACCCAGAAGAGAAATAGAAAAACAATCTCTTAACAACCACTTTCTCCAGAAAGATCTGTCCTCAATCTGGCCTTTTATATCTTCCAATGGTACACCAATGTAGTAAACCTCGAGAGTCCTCTTGACCTAAGGCCCTAAGAATGACCTTCTCAAGTTAGGAATTGCATGATAAACTCAGCTTGGCACGACACGTAGGCAAATAGTTACAGAAACTAGCTGACTACAAAAAATCTTGTTAATAGATAATCACTCTATCTTAGCACACAACAGTGGTCGCATCCTGCCATGGCGCCATTAGAATTATACTTCCTTGCTCCTCTTCACATATGTCTCGCTTCCCCCCTCCCTGATAAAACTGCAAAATAAAAGAGGGTGGTGCGTTGCAATCGGGGGATTTTTTCATCTACCCCGGGCACAACGTGCTCTCTCACCTTGAGAAACTATGGTGTCTGTGTCAATTATTGATTCTAGTACTTAAGTACTCACCCTCGCGAGGGTCCCTCTAAATTTCACCCCTGCGGGGGCTCTACGGGCTGATCAGAGAACCTAAGGACAACGAGCAAACCGCGACAACGCGACAACTGGGGGCTCGTCCGGGATCTCTCCCTTCTTCAGCTCCACGGCGTGACTTCTGTCTAGAGGTGCGCTGCCTTCACTCCCGTTGCTACGCACCTGGCAAAGGCTCTGTACAATCGTAAGTAATGGGCTCCTCACTCTCCAAAGTTTCGTCAGTTCATAGGGACGAACTTTACCACTTAGTGAAGAAGACTAATTGTTTGCAGAAAATTAACGGCACCACTGTATATATCTTGTCTAGAAAATCTATCACCTCCTTCTTGCTCTTTGTGGAACAGCACTGTCCTGCTTATCCGGCTGAGGGCACGCTGCATCGCACTTCGTGGGAACGCTTGGGAAAATATCTGTATGATGTTCCCAGAGCTCCACCAGACATTCTTATGTCCTGGCGTGCGATAATGGCTGCGCTCAATACTATTTACCCCTCCACCACTCTCCCCGAGTCTTTATCTCTTGCCTCTAAAACTGCTAAGTCTCCTGCTGTTCACTTTGATTCTTCTCCCCCACCTTACCAATCTGTTGCCTCTTCGGATGATATTCCTCAGTTTGCCTCTGCCCCTCCTTTTCACTCTGACACTCCGCACAATCGTCTGCAGCCTTCCTCTCCTTCTGTCTCTCCCATTCCTACTGATTCTCCGTCCCCACATCCCTCGGGGGGAAATATTACTGCTATCCTGGCTTCTCCTTCCTTCACCTTAGAATCTTGTGATATACCTTCTGCTTACCCTATGACTCTTGTTCCGGGAGCCCCTGGCGCTCCTGTTCATAACAACATAGAGTTAAGAGTGCTGAAAAATTTAAAAGAGGCTGTAAATATGTATGGACTGCAATCCACTTACACTCGTGGCTTGCTTGATTCTCTCGTGTCTGCTAACACTGTAATGCTGTTATATGATTGGAAGATGTTGTTTTCTATGCTTATGACTCCTGCCCAGTATGTTGTTTGGCAGTCTGAATATGAAAAATTAGTAGATGCTGAAATAAGACGAGGCCTCCCTAATCTGGTCATTGCTGATCACTTAAAGGGAAGAGGATTATACTCCACCCTGATTCAGCAACAAACTTGCCCTCGCCGTGCCTTTGCAATCATTCATCTTTGTGCGATGAATGCCCTGAAACGTGTGGATGACTCAGACTCTAAATCCACACACACCTTTTTGAAGGTAGTGCAGGAGGTTGACGAGTCTTACTCTTCATTCGTTAACCGTTTGCAAACCGCTCTGGAACGCCTCGTGGCCAGTCTCGGGGTACTGCACCCTATGCTGCCAAGCCAAAAACTGTTTGCCCTCGTTGCAGAAAAGGTTTTCATTGGGCTTCCCAATGTCGCTCTAACCCTCCTCCTGCTCAGCAATCGGAAAACTAGGCATGGGGTCTTCAGCTAACCCCGCTACAAAGGCTGAAACTTCTCTTTCCTCTTCTCTTTCCTTTTTACAACCTACTTCTTTCCTTGTACAGCTGACAGAGGACATCGTTTATGATGATCCTGATTCGGTCTTCACTCTCCCTCTTTCTATCACTGTTCTGAAGCCACTTCCGCCTTCCTTGCCTGTTTTGCTCATACCTAACTCCTCCCTTATCATTGAAGGTGTAGTCGCTGTACCCTTTTTGTACGACTCCTCTTCTCTGAAAAATCTCTCTCTCGCTGCCATTGGTGACCGGTGCTTTTCCCTGAAAGCGGGAACGATTGTGGCTACTCTCATTCTTCTTCCGTCTCCTGAACCCCCTTCTTTGTTTGCTCTACAGCAATCTGTTCAAGCCTCCAAACCTATGTTAACCATATTGCTGAATGGCCAATCTTTTGCTGGCCTGATTGACACCGGAGTTGACGTCTCTGTCATTCGATCCTCTGAGTGGCCATCCTCTTGGCCCCTTGCTGAAACAACTTCAGTACAAGGCGTCGGTGGAGCGCAGGCAGCAAAGGTTAGCTCACTTTGGCTTACTGCCTCTACGCCTCATTCCTCTGTGACTGCTTATCTTAAACCCTTTGTCCTTCCATTACATTGCAATTTGTGGGGCCGTGACCTGCTATCTCAACTCCACACTTCTCTCTACATACCTTGAATTATGGCTATTTCTCCTCTTTTTCTCACTCTTAAATCAAATATTCCTGTTTGGATTGATCAATGGCCTCTTACAAAAGAAAAATTAAACGCACTTCACACTCTCGTTCACCAACAATTGGCAGAAGGTCATATTGAACCATCTACCAGCCCATATAACACACCAGTGTTTGTAATTAAAAAGAAAAGTGGCAAATGGCGCCTCCTACAGGATCTCCGTGTTCTGAACGCTATATTGCAACCTATGGGCCCATTGCAATGCGGCCTTCCAAATCCAAATTTAATTCCTGTAACATTTGATCTCATAATCATTGACCTCAAAGATTGTTTTTTCTCCATCCCGCTGATACCAGAGGACAGGATACTATTTGCCTTCACCGTTCCTGAGTTTAATAATTCTAAACCTACAGCTAGATATCAATGGAAAGTTCTTCCCCAAGGAATGCTCAATTCTCCTACGATGTGTCAATATTTTGTAAATAAAGCTTTACAACCCTATCGGGACTAATTTCCTGAATTTTTAGTGTATCATTACATGGATGACATCCTGATTGCAGCTGATGGTCCTAAAGGTACAGTATGTAAAACTTTTCCATGTCTTCTCTCTCTCCTTGCTCTTGCAGGACTGCATGTAGCACCAGAAAAGGTGCAGTCTCATTATCCGTTACAATATTTAGGACACAAGGTTTTAGCCTCCACAGCTTCACCTCACCTTCCTGTTCTCACACTCCCTCAACCTGCAACCTTGGTTCAGTTACAGCAATGCCTGGGCACGCTCAATTGGGCACGCCCATATCTTTCCATTTCAACTCATACTCTCTCGCCATTATTTCAAGCATTGGTCGGCCTTAAGCATCCAGCAGATCTCATTTGGCTGAATGAGCAACAGCTTAATGCTCTTAAAGAAATCAACAGCGCCTTGCATACCCATTGGGTGGACCGCTCATTACACAATCATGCACTCTCATTGGCGCTTCTTCCCACACTCACACTCCTTACAGCAATCATCGTTCAAATCTCGACTTCAAAGAAGTTACACATTTTAGAGTGGATTCACCTTCCTCATACCCCAAAAGCATCAATCACCACAAGAGCTGCACAAATGGCTCTTCTTATAGAACGGGGGAGGAAAAGAGCTAGAGCCTTGATGGGTGTGAATATCTGCACGCTTTACACTCCCTGCAGACTAACACAATGGGAACCACTCTTCCAAAATTCTGATGCGTTACAAGATGCGTTGGAAGGGTGGCAAGGGAATGTCTCTTGCCATCTACCACCAGACCCACGCATACAAGTGCTGAAAACAATTCCGCTCACTCTAGAGACTCCTTTAGTACAACAACCAATGAAAGATTGTCTTACTGTATTCACTGATGGTTCTAAAACCATCGGGGCTTGTGTGTGGCAAACTGACAATCAATGGCATAAAAAACTTACCACACCACAACCTTCTGCTCAACAGGCTGAACTGTCTGCCTTCAATATGGCACTCACACTTTTTCCCAATCAGCCAATTAATGTAATATCTGATAGTCTGTATGTGGCACAATTGGCCTTGAATATATTTGATGCCTACATTTCTCCTGCAACCCCTTCTCCTTTAATGACGCTTTTTTTACAGTTACAAGACCTATTGAAGGAAAGGAAAGAATCTCTGTTTGTGGCCCACATCAGAAGCCATCAGCATCTGCCCGGATTTCTTTCAGAAGGCAATCACATGGCAGATGAGGCCTGCAAGTTGCATTTGTTACCAATCCTGCAGAATAACACCTTAACAGCAGGAGAAAGTCATGCTTATTTTCATCAAAATAGAAAGGCTCTGGTGAGACAATTTGGAATTACTCATCAAGAAGCCGCGGCAATTGTTCAACAATGTCCTATATGTAGTCTGCAGGCACGAAGTGTCCCAGAAGGAGTAAATCCTAGAGGCACCGAGGCCTGTGACACATGGCAAATGGACGTTACTCAGTATCCATCCTTTGCGCCCTGGAAGTATATTCACGTGTCTGTAGACACTTACTCTGGGTTCATCATGGCCACACTGCAAAGGGGGGAGACTACTAAAAACACTATCAATCATTGCATTCGGACCTTTGTAACACTGGGATGTCCAAAAATTTTAAAAACAGACAATGGTCCTGCATACACGAGCTCCTCTTTCTCGGAGTTCTGTCATCATTGGTCCATTGTACACAAATTTGGAATTCCATTCAATAGCCAAGGCCAAGCTATTGTGGAAAGAGCAAATTTAACACTCAAAATGGCCCTTGATCGATACATGGGGAAAAAAGGCGTACGCCCCCCAAACCTCCCAGCGTTACAGAATGTGTTAAATGTATGTTTATATACCTTGAACTTTCTGAATCTTACTAGCTCTCCTTCTTCTACGGCTGCTTCTCGTCACTTTACCACACCTCCTGTCCCTACCTCCAGACCTCTTGTTTATTTCAGGCAACTTCCAGATCCGAAGTGGAAGGGACCTGTGCAACTGATCACTTGGGGCAAAGGATACGCTGCTGTTCAACTTCCTGATCGTGTTCTTTGGGTGCCTGCGCGCTGTGTTCGACCTTATCATGGGGAGGCTAAGGACAAGTGTTCCTCTCCTAGCCCTTCTGATTCTGATATCTCCTGTCTTTTCTCAGTTTCGGGCTGATCCTGCTGTTATCTTCGCCCCTCCGTTCACACGCGTTACCTTTACCTTTAAAGACATCTCTCTTTCCGCCTGTAATTATGCCTTTCAAAATCAAGGCCGTGCCTTGCGTCCCTCACCTCACGTTTCTCTTCTGTATGGCTACCAACCCTGTCGGGTCTACCTACATGTCTATGTCACCGCGAATACGGTGGGACCTTATTTCTGCTTAGGCTTTCTTGCTTCCCGTCAATCCTTCAATCATACAGTTTATCTCTTTTCCATTTTCTCTGTAACTCGCCCCCCACTACCCTCTATGTTTCTTTCTTGGCTCCTTTTGTCTCAATCTTCTCCTCAATCTTTTTCCCATACCCTGGTGCGCCACTTCTCCTGCTGCCAACCTCCCTGTGATACCACCAGCTGCCTATGGGATGCACCTGGCTCCCATCTCCCTGACCGCTATCCTGGTTCCTGGTCACCGCTCCGCGGACAACGAATTCGTAGACAGCTTCTCGAGTCCTCTCCACATCCTAAATTCAACTCCTTGATTCACACGCACCGTTACAACAATGAGGGAGCACTGCATCTTCGCTCTCAGGCCCTCTCCTGTTACCAGAGGTCTCCCATCAAGAAAAAGGGAATCATCTGGCGCTGGTTTTTCAACAATACCATACATCTACAAGACTCACCCAAATATACCATCAATTATCATTTTAGAGCAACTCATCTTTCAGTAACAGATCTGACCCTCTCAGACTTTGGTCTATACCAATGTGAAATTACAAAAATGGTACGAGGCTTTGCCACTTCTTCTCGGCTGACATTATCCCTACAACAAAAGTTTATCCCCCCCCAACGGAGGACACGAAGTGCACTCACCTCCCAAGATGCCAAACATTGCACCCCCTGCTTGCAAAAAACTCAACAGGGGCAGACCATCAGAACTACATTAATCTATCACACTCATTTTATTTGCACCAAACCATCCACGCACACCTGTGTGTGGAATAGCACGACGTATAGTATTTGTGAAGATAACAACAAACAAACCTGTTATGACCCCACAGGCCCCACTCATCGCTACAACATCCTCATCACTGTCGGAGCCGGCTCATCGAAAAAGACACTGGTCAATCATGACTTTTATAATCCAAAGGTATCCCAATCGGTCACTTTTGATGCCTGCGAAGCCATGGACTATGGCACAAACGAATGCGGCTCACTTGTCTGGTGACGGACATATTCCAGCAACGAAAAGTACATCTGTGCCAGAACTTCAAATCAACACGACCCCTGTGGCAAAGGCACCTACTGCAATGAATGGAAATGTGTGGACTTTCAATCCAGAGGGCTCACAGTGCGACCCGACACCATACCCAAGAGGGATAACCTTAAAAAACTCTATATCACCCGTCTTAGAGTTCCCGATTCCAACTGTATGCAACATCAGTGCAATCCCATCAATCTCACGTTTCCAGTACCGGAAAATTGGCTTTCCTTCCAAACATGGAAAGGTACTGACAATGACTATGGCTTGGGTATTGATGGGACAGGAACCAACCCTTCAGTAGCCATCAAAATAATAGTAAGCAAAATTTCCATCGACTCAACCAGACACTCCTTATTTCATTCTGTTTATTCGGAATTGGCAAAATTGACTCACCTGACTGTACCACATGAGGTGCGCAACACCTTTGTACACCTTGCAGAGACTATTGCTAAATCATTGCAAGTTAAAAATTGCTTTGTGTGTGTGGGAACTACGATGGGGGAACAATGGCCGTGGCAGGCCCAGGAAATTAACATCACCCATGTCATAACTAATTGGTCCAACTTTGCTACCCTGTTTATTACCTATCTTTATTTCAATGATCAAACGTAGTTTAAATGCTATTGCCGAAGCTAAAGCTGCTGCGCAACTTAATCTCTTAATGCAAAATCATGTATATATGGCAATTCCAACTGAGGAGTGCAAAGCTCCGCTTTTGCACTTATGTTCCGATGACGACACTGATAACCTGCCCTTGAACGAGGTTGTGCAATCGGATCGGGATGTCCCGGAGGGTATGTCCTTATCCAAGCACTATGATACTCCAAAGGAAAAAGGCTTATATTTTGAATCGGATATTGCGGCACCTTAAAAACAAAGAAAAGAGGACTTGTAGTAAACCTCGAGAGTCCTCTTGACCTAAGGCCCTAAGAATGACCTTCTCAAGTTAGGAATTGCATGATAAACTCAGCTTGGCACGACACGTAGGCAAATAGTTACAGAAACTAGCTGACTACAAAAAATCTTGTTAATAGATAATCACTCTATCTTAGCACACAACAGTGGTCGCATCCTGCCATGGCGCCATTAGAATTATACTTCCTTGCTCCTCTTCACATATGTCTCGCTTCCCCCCTCCCTGATAAAACTGCAAAATAAAAGAGGGTGGTGCGTTGCAATCGGGGGATTTTTTCATCTACCCCGGGCACAACGTGCTCTCTCACCTTGAGAAACTATGGTGTCTGTGTCAATTATTGATTCTAGTACTTAAGTACTCACCCTCGCGAGGGTCCCTCTAAATTTCACCCCTGCGGGGGCTCTACGGGCTGATCAGAGAACCTAAGGACAACGAGCAAACCGCGACAACGCGACACACCAATTATTGCTATAATTGAGTTCTTCCTCTTTATTGTTATTCATCCTCTTCCGTATCCTTCCACCTTCCCTAGCATTATGGACTTCTCAAGGGAGCTTGGTCTTTGCCGGCCCAGAATATAATATGAACCTATTCATATATGCCTCAGATGAGAACTCTAGATCAATTTATTCTATGCTCTATTAATTTGTTTTCTTGGGTTAAACATGATACTCTCAAGAATATTCTTCAACACCAAAATTCAGAAGCACAAATATTCTTTTTATCCTGTGTTTTTTGTTTCATACCTAAATCAGTGCAGTTCTGATCTTAAAGACATGTTAGGCCATCTGAGTATCTTTTCCAAGGATTGTCTGTGAAGTCTGATTAATATTATTCAGTCACAGATTGCATTATGTCTAAGTAGTGTTCCTGCTGTTCCTTCTTTCTTTTTCATGTAATGAGTAGTATCCAATTGCAGTCCCAATTCAGTTTCTTGATGTCTAGTATCTCAATATACAATCTATTTTATCTCTGAGTTGAACTTTCCCTGTTCGTACTTCTTATGTCCCACGTTTGCCCTGTAATTCTTTCTTTGCAACCTTGGTTTTCTTCTCTGCATGGCAACTTTAGCAACCAAATGTCTGGAAGGCTTTAATGGATACTAACCAAATGTCTGGAAGTAATCATATATCCTATTAGTATTTCAAAAGATCCTTAGTTCTTCTAGTAGTGTTAGGAATGTAAGTAATCTAACAGTTGGGTTGGAAATATATAAACCAGGATAGATAGTTTAATATTGTAATTGGGTGTAGTATCCCAAATGGCCATAAGATGGAGCCAGAAACCTGGTTTCCTGACTGAAAACTGACTTATAAACCGTGTATGACTTGGACTGTTCGACTTTGCTTAACCGTGTACTGGAAGTAAAGCCTACATTTTACTATACAGTGTATCTGTGTGCTGTGTGTGTTATTCAACATTACTCTCAGTATGTCTCCCGGAGTGCACTCATTCTCCTAACGGGGAATTATCTCAACAAGTAGCATGTAGTTTGTCATTTGACCTGACAGGCCCATCACCTGGCATTATCGGTAATTTCATTTAAATTTATTGGCCACTCCAATTTTATAGTGTCTATTCATGGTTTTTTTCTTGGTAAAATAGAAGTAGTTTACCATTGTCTTCTCCTGCACAATACGAAATGATGGCTTTTCTGCTGTCTCTAATAGGATCATCTTCCTCCAATATTCTCCTATACTGTGTTGCTGGACATAGTAATGAAAACATGCTCATAATCTATGAAATTATTGCTTCTAGTTTCACTGTGTTTTCTTAGGGATTACCTTGTTCATTATTAACAACTTTGAACCAACATAAGAACATCCCTATTGAATCAGACATTTGGTTTTGTTGAAAGAAATATCCTTCTGGGTTCAGTTCCAAATGGGGAAAAAGACACTGGAAACATGGAGGCTGCTTGGAAAGTTTAATGGTGTACAGGGCCACAAGGCCTGGAGCTCCAGAGTGAGAAGGAAAGATGATCACATGCTTCAAGGTGAGAAGAGAGGGGAAGAAGGGCCGACCAAGATGCTGAGAGACCCTCTGTTGGGCCCCACCTTAGTGTTTCCTGTTCCTGTGCAAGAAATGAATCCCATTGGCTGTCAGACTCCTAGGGGTGGGGGTCTTAACTTTGTAGGCTTGGTCTAAACCACATGGTTTCACCTGACAGCTGGCTAATGCAATGTTCCCAGAACATGTGGTGAGATGGGTAATCCTATCATTTCCTGAGGGCCATCCTTAATCCCATCACCCTGGAGCTGAAGGGGGGGCAGGGAGCTGCAGGAAACTGCTTTGTCTTTAAAACATATTTCTCCTTTTCTCATCCAGGGAGATATAATATTCTGCCTTTTAAATATTTCCTAAGCTATTTCAATTTTCTAGGAGAGGGGTGGATGCTAACTTCCTACAGTTTCTTACAATAACCAACCAGATGCTTAAAGTGAAAGAACTACAAATAAGTGAGATGCAAATATATCTAAAAACAAGTAAAGTATAATCTAATGGAAATACTGATACAAACACAAATAAAATATATGGAGGTGAGTAAAACTTTCCAGTTTGAAACCAAGAAACCACAAGCGATTCCAGCTTTTGCTTCTACTATATATCCGATGTGAAGATTGCTATTCTAATTCTGCAGTCCCCTCTCCCTTCCCCCAATTATATTACATTAACTTGTGACTCGGCAGTTAGGAAATGGCCCTAAAAACCTCAACGAGCTTTAAATATCAACAGATGACACTTCAGATTAGTTTTAACCCTCAGTTTTAACACTTTTTAGTTGAAGTGACAAGAGTCCAAGTCAAATGACGGATAGAGCATGAATGCTCATTATGTGCATTTTTAAAAAATGACAAAAAGCAACAGTTCTATAGTTACAGTCTTGAAAGACCACTTCCTGAGGTTTAACTTTTAATGCAAATAGCAGGCAGGATAAAATATCCCCACAGGGAATTTTCTACGCAGAGAGAAAGAGAGATTAAGGTCTCTCCTATCACACGCATACCCTAATTTCCTGCAGCTGCTTATTGAAATTTTAAAAAATGCAAGAAAATTGCATTTTTGCAGTGATCACTACATTTAAAGAATGAGAACAATAATTCATTTGATTGTGTAGCATACACGCCCTGTTAAATTACAGTTTAGAAATCTTAATGATTTCACATCTCTACTAGACTACAGTTTCTCAACCTTGACAAGTTTAAGATGTATGGACTTCAACAACCAGCATTCCCCAGCCAGCCAGCCTCTGGAGAATGCTAGGAGTTGAAGTCCATGCATCATAAAATTGCCAAGATTGAGAAACCCTGCACTAGACAGTGGGAACGATTAGATGGGGATCCTCATTCATTATCTCCCAACCTAACCTCCCTAACAGATTATCAATAGGAAGAGTGGGGGGAAATCATGTGTATTACGAGTTCTTAAAGGAGAGATAATTAGGCAAACTTTTTTTTAATCTGTTAAGGGCAACATGGCTTCATGGGCAATATGCTGGGAATTGCATCATGTGCTTTCTGCAGAAATCAAAAAGTCAGAGCCAAAGATGATGTTGGGGTCACTTACTTACTTTTTTTCCTAACCTCTTCTTTTGATCTCTGATATCTCCTTTCCTTTCTTTTTTCCTTCTACATTCAACAGGCTATCGGATAACTTTTCTAAAGGTCAAACATAATCAGTTGAAAGAACTTTGGAAATTATGTTAGTCCATATGAAATTAAATCCAATCAATCAATCACTCCAGTTTATTGCTGTCATAGACTAGTACAAATGAAAAACAAAATAAAGTTTAAGATGAGTTTAAAAACCTGTTAACTAACATCTATAACAGAGATCCAGGATGTTGACTATATTAAAGTATAATGTGAATACTAAAATTATGAAATTAAGTCAAAGATTGAATGTGGCTATAGGGCCCCATGTTTTTCAGCCCTAAACTACAAGAACAATGGAATACAAATGTAACATACATATATGAATCAATTCATCGTGTTTTTATTCCAATTGGGAATTATTTCAATAAGAAAGTGACAAAAAAGAAACAGACTTGGGCAATCACACAAGTCATTTCAAATCATTTCCCAATTGCTAAGAGTTTCTTAAAGTGCATGTCCTTTTTGTTGTGACACTCTGTAGTCTGCATTTTATAGATTGACTTTGTGAAGATTGATAGAGCTATGGTAATTTTCTGTTTGGGAATACAGTAATCCCTTTGGGAATGACATAGATTGATATGTTTGACAGATACATTAGATCTAGTGCTTCCTTAAGGAAAATGACACAATTGTGTGTGGTCTTCAGGTTCTGTGGATAGAGTCCAGGAAAAACAAAGTAGTGTTTATTATGTCGTTTTTCTTTACTAAGGTGATACAAAACTATTGCATTTCAGAGGTTACCAAGCAGATTTGTACAAAAATCATCTAATAATGTTAAGAATGGAGACACAACTTTTAATATAAGGAAATAAATGACAGCATAAACAAGAACAGTAGAATTAGCAGGGGGGAGGGGCAGTGAAAAAATCAAGATGCAGTGTGAGCAAAGCCACACCTCTTTGTGTATTTGTGCAATACCCACATGTCTACAAAATAAGCAGGAGTTTTGATTATGCCACTGAGACCATTATTGACTTCTTACCCCTCTACAATATCATTGTATGAAAGACACACTGGCTTCTATACAAAGGTTGATTGGATTGATGCATAATACTAATCATCATATGCTTAGTTCTAATGATTTCTCTTTCTCTAATAAAACATGATTATGATTTTTGACTTACCGCAGTGTGAATCCTTCTTTGAAAATGACAGTGGCTGTGTTTGTGTATGCCTCTAGTTTCATATGTTGTTCCTGTTAATGAATTATGGTCACTGCTAGACAAATCATGTTTGGGCTTTAAGCATGATTAAAGAGCTGCAGACTGCTAGGGAGATGAGGCTGGTTCCATCACTTCTGAGCTCCCAAAAGCCCCTCAAGACTTGGTTATACTACCCAGCCTAGAGAATCCAGGGGACTGGAGAGCTAGTGAGGTGGTTTCATTATTGCTATTATTGTAGTTGTTTGTATCCGTTTGCCCACTATTTCTGGTCTTAACTTTGTTTTTATATTTTTAATGCTTAATGATGATGACAATTGTGTTGGGTATTTATTGTTTAAGTTTTGTTATTTGTGGGCAGAGTCACATGTTTTGTGAGATGGATGGCTATATCAATGGCTAGATAAATAAATAGTCACCTGTTAGGGGGAGATGGGCAGCATAAAAATTAATTTAATAAATAAATAGCCCAGACACAATCTACAGAGACTAAGCATTCCATGCAAACACGATATCCAGATTCATTCATTCTATTCACAGCATATTCACATCTGATACAATTGCACATTTCTCCATATATCTTTAGTGAAGTATGCATACTGAATCCTGTTTTTTATACACATCTCTTCCCTTGATTAGAGAAAAGTACTTATTCAGTCAAAGGGGCAAGGCTACAACTCTCTTGTCATTCACTTAGTTGAAGCAATTTATTATGTAGTTCTAAAATGTGAAATGGGCTGAGAAGCCAAAATGAAGTAATAATATATGTTTTATTACTACACACACTGAATTTCAGATATGGTGCATACGCATTCGGACAAAGACCTGGTTCAATTATCAAACTGGCTCACAATATGGTTTGTTTGTAACTTAATCTCTTACTCAAACCCAGGCACATGTGCTTTGTTCTAAGTACAACATGCCACAGTCATTGCATAAATTCATCTCAGTGTGAACACACACATTACACGGTGTAATTTCTTAACCAAGGTCTACGGAAGGAATCACAAATGGTTCGGTTGACACAATGCAAAGTCAAAACCAAACCAACCATTTAGCAAGATGTGTTAATAAGATCCTTGCTCTACAATGTGGACAGCTAATAGATCTCTGGAGGATTTACACAGATCAGCAAGAATTTCTGACTCATTACCTAATCAGCAGCTATGTTGCCCCACAATCTTTCCACTTAAATTGTGCATTACTGCTGAAATGAATAAAAGGTGGAGGCAGAGAAAAGTAATTATGCACGTGTGGAAGGAGAGATATGCATTTCCTTCAACGTCATTATTTATTGGTTAATGGATTTTAGTGTTCCAAAACAAATTGAATCCACAGATGCCTACCCCACTATTCTTCCAAGAATTCATAGAATATTGATAACCCAAAGATTTGTAATTTAAGATGACAGTAATGAACATAATGACACAACAAATATTTTGCTCCGAATCTGATTTCCTCATATATAAGAGAGCGGAAGACTTTCATTTCTAATGTTTGGTTCATCTGTTTAACAAAAAAGCATAAATTTCAGTAACAGAACTCTTTGAAAAATCCATTATTTAAAAATGGTGATTATTCATTTAAAAAAGAAGGTACAAGCATATAAATGAAAAACCTATCAATGTTTAGAAAAATATTTTAATTAGTCATTTAAGTATCATAAACTTACAAAATACCGCAAACAAATTTACATTACTTATTTACATTTGTCTGAAGAAACATGATACACCGAAAACATGAATTTCACACACAAGTCTCAAACTTATGAACAGAATCCTATTATTATTTTTGAAGCTGGTCTTTCAACAATTAAACGAAGGAGGTTCTTAGTTTCAGCTTTTTCTGCTCTGATTATTCTTTAAAAACAGACAGATAAACTAGCTTGACTAAAACAAATCTTAAGCATGAAGATCTATTGCTTTGGATGTTTCTTTTTGGCTTAATGGGTTCATGTAGTTTTTCTAATCTCCCCTATACCCTAGCAATATATAGATAAAAGCATCTCTTTTGTTTCTTCAGACAGAGTTTGCTAAAATTCAGACAGCCTAAAGAATGAGTCAAATCCCATCTCCTTTAGGGATCTGTTGAGGCCACAAAAGGGATGCTAACAGGTTGCAGGCAGTCCCTTAACCACACATTTTGCATGCCAGCACAAGAAACAGCCACACAAGTTCACAATGTCTGATTTCTGATCCCCCTCTATTGTCATTCCTATAAGACAAGGGTGTCAAAACTTGTGGCCCGCAGGCCAAATGTGTCATGTGCTGGCCATGCCCACCCCTGGTTTAACGAGGGGATGGTGGAAAGTCACAATACATCATGTGATAACAATGTGATGTTGCAAGTTTGACACCCCTGCTGTCAGACTTCCAGATTGCTATTAGCTCCAGAGATAATGGCTCCAATCTAACTTTGACATACTGTGTAAATGAGACCTCATTTTCAAATTTTGTGGACTGTTGGGTTATTACTTTGGTTCAATTGTCAGCAAGTTTCTCCCTGATAATCTGAACTATGGGGTAAAAAGCAAGGACTTTCTTTATATAATAATTAGAATAAATATTTTTCTCATTTAATTGTATAACAATGCATTTTAGAAATGTATACTATTTACCTTATAGGAAATCTTTTATCAAAACTCTAAGCTCAACAAGCCAGATGTCTAAACTGCATTATCCATGTAATACAGTTTATATATAATTTATAATTAGGGTTCATAATTTCTTCCATATTTATTTTCTCCAAGAAAAAAACTGGCAATTGAAATTGCTCCCTTAAAAATCCATAGGATGTATTTATTTGGGAATAATTTATTACCCACCTCATCAAAATTTCCCGTAGTTTTACATAGGTTCTGGTATGCCTTTCATTTTGGTAGCAATGTGGGGGTTGGTAATCTTGTTTCTTATTACATAAAATGAAATATATGAATGTGGCCCTTTAAATGTTTCCAGAATCCAATTTCAATCCACCAGCATAGCTCATTATCAGATATGATGTAGTCCAACAACATCTACGGAGTCACAGGTCCCCACAACTTCGGTAGGTATCATACTGCTACTATCCTTTGGTTTTAATGAGAAACATACACATATATAATGAATAACAAATACGATAACCATAAAGAGATGAGTACAAATTATAAGCATTCCCATAACACTGATCAAGTGGCTTCAAGAGGGCAGTTAGCCTTTAATGCATGATAAACAGCAGCAAAGGATTGTTCGGCAAGGATGTTTTCTCCGGTATTCAAGTGCTTTCCTCACTTCGTCTTTAGCATCCCCAACATATTCTTGGACATTCTGCATGTTGAATGCAATGACATCAAAGGTGTCAGCCTGCTCTTCCACCAGCAATGCCACCTGTAGGAAAAGTTCATGGACCTCTTTGATTCGAGATTCAAGCTTCATCAGCTCTTTGTGCCGGGTTTCTATCTCATTCAAGGCAGAGCGAGCTCCTTTTGCGTCAGACAGCAGGTTTTCGGAGAATACATCCCATCGGCCTTGCTCAATAATGTCCTCTATCTGGTTTCCAGACACTTCTTTGCCCATGATTTCCAGCTGCCGCTGAATCCTAATTTTGCAATTGTCTCGCTCTTTCATCTCAGTTTCATTGTAATTAAACATAGCTTCCTGAAAAGCATGCATGAGATCGACGTAATGGTCCTTGCACACACGGGTTACAATTGTATTTTCACCATATTTTGTTTCTGCATCTTCACTCAGATCTCTCAAAACCTGAAGTTTTCTGTGGATCTCTTCCCCACGGGCCTTAATGTCCTTTGCTATGGTGTTTGTGTCTCGCTTTATGCTACTGAAACGACGCATTGATGTCAGGAAGCGACTGTTTTGTTTGCCCAAGCGTCTCACATCTTCCTTCAGACGGTGATTGTTTGTTCGAATGTCCTGAATGTTTTTGTAAAGATTTGCTATGGCATGGTCAGTTTCAAAAAGAAGCATTTCATGAGGTCTTTGGAAGTCATCCTCGGCATCTCCAGTATGTTGACTGTACAACCTAGATAATTCATAAAACTCCAAGAGTCTGTCTCTCATTTTTGTCCTAGGAAGAAAAAGCAAGTAAGTCAGATTGCAGTGATGAAGACAGATTTCTTTTAATTACCATATATGAATTGAAGTTTGATATATCACATCTTTCCATATTAATCAGAAATATTCCATAGTAATCAGAAAGAAATACTATCAGAAAGAAACTAACTTTCTGATTAATTATTGAATTTCATGAATCCCTTTGTCCTATTGATAAATCAGAATATTTATAGATCCCCTTTGTAGAAGTAGGGAATATTTAACTCAACCTTTCCCATTCTAAGACCCTCCAAATATGAATTTAGAGTATTCTTACTGAGTAACTATTCACAGATATACGTAGAGGATACTAGGCTGACAAATAATGTAAATCACAGAAATGTACACTGCAATTCAAATAGAAAACAAAACTGATGTATATCGAAACCAAGAAATTTTCTGTGCATTAATTCTGTACAAAAGCAGAATTTCCCACATGAAATTTAAAGCAAAAACCTGGGGAAAATCTTATTGATATTGGAGGTATTCAGAGGTGGTATTCAGCAGGTTCTGACCAGTTCTGGAGAACCAGTAGCGGAAATTTTGAGTAATTCAGAGAACTGGCACCTCTGACTGGAGATTTTACAGTATCCTTCCCTGCCATGCCCACCAAGCCACACCCACAGAACCAGTAGTAAAAAAAATTGGAGTTATTTTAAGAAGATTCTCCAGTAGATATTTTTCCTATTTGTGCAGTTTTCTTCTACTTCAAAAGAGCTGATCTCATAAACTTGTCTACTTACTGTTTTATGTCCACTTTTGAAAAGTCAGTCAAATATTTAAATATTAATCATTATTTATCATCCAAGGCCTTCCAGTATTTCATTTATTCATTATACTTTTATTCATCTGAAGATTTCAGGGGGGTTATAGCTCTGAAAAATAGGCTGGACTGAGAGAATAGTGAATGGATCAATTTAAACTCTGGGCTGGGCTTCAGGTTCTGTCTTACCTTAGCACTACATTCAGTCCACTACAATAGACTGCTTCTCTTGGACACCAAGTGGCAGCTGGAAAATAAATACTTCCATCTGGTCAGAGTTTGAGTTTATAAAGATAATAGCCACAAGCTCAAACCTCTTAGATATGAACCCATAACCCAGAATTAATTTATTAAGAGGCCATTAAATATGCTAATGATTTACTGAAGAGATTCCCACACTTTTCAGCTCATTGACCTCTTCATGAAGTTCCACACTGTTCATTGAACCCCATGCTACTTTAAGTAACAGTACTATGAGTAATAATGACTTTGAATAGTCATATTGGCCATTGGAAGTCAATATTGATGACTTTGGGGACCCCTACTTTACTGGGATTGTCATACTGGTCAATCAGTCGAACATCATCCATGGGGTGCGGGGGGGCATAGATGAATTAAAATATCAAAGATACAAATATCTTCCATTAACTATTTTAAATATTATCAGCTGAATCTTAACCAAAGTAAATTATTCCATGAAGTTTTATTTTATTTCTTTTGCACTTGAGTCAGAAGCCCCAATGCACATCCAGGTTGAAAGGATTAGCCATATTTGCCCTGGAGATGCCCAGTTGGGGGCTGCTTTCATATCGCCAGTAGGAGTTAGAGTGAAAGACGAGAACTCAACCCCACCCCTTAGCCTCTCGGGTCTCGAACATGGGCTTAAATGTGAACCTCTTGCCCAGCATCCTAACCACTTGTGGCACAACACTCTTGTATGAAACTATCATGCTGGCTAAATTTGAACTATTTATCTGAGTTGCAGCATAAATCCTTCCTTGGCATAACATTTCCCCAAAAAATCCAGCTTTTATTTATAATCTTATATACTAATTTTTATTTCCTTTTTTAAACATCGAAGTGCTTGATAACTAGAGAGCAGAGGCAGCAACGTAAATTAATCACTTTAAAACTTTACTAATTAGATTATTTCAAATGTACTGTTTAAGTAAAATGACTATTTTAAAAATATTTATCAAACATTTGGCTTCTCAGTAAACATCCTTTTTTGGTCAACCAAATACCCATCCCTAATGTTTGATAAGAAAATGCTTTTAAAGTAAAACCTTGTAATAAAGAACAGTAGGGTAGAATTTGAGATTCATATACATAGAGTACAAGAGGATTTAGGTATCCAGAAATAAACTAAGGTTATGTCAATTTGAGAATGATGCTTCCCTCTTTCCAGTCAAACTGCATTCCTTACTCTTACCACACTTTTCATGCTACATCTACATTTGACATGTTACTCAAGATTAGAAACCTCTGTCCTTCCATTCAGTATTCACAGCATAATATGTTTCTTATTTTTTTGAAAAAAGAATCAAGACATGTGCACTACTTTGAAAATAATCGCTGTTGCAGTAACAAACAGGAAATTTGGCATTGCAAGGCATTAGAAATATACCTGCACTGGTGAGATTTCACCTCAAGTACTAAATACAGTTCAGAAGACCACCATTTAAGAAGGATTCAGACCAACTGGAACTACTTCACAGAAGGGCAACCAGGATGATTCAGGAGCTAGTAATTAAATCCTGTGGGGAAAAAGGGATAAAAGCATTTGCAATGTTTAGCAGAGGAGGATATGATAGTAGTTTTTAAATACCTGAATATTGTATGAGGCCAAGACATGTTCCCAAGCATTCCAGAAGATAGGGCAGAAAATCAGATTTAAATTACAGGAAGCAGATGCCAAGAGATTATTAGCAAAGCCTCCTTAATATAAGAGCAACTGTGATGATCCAGGGTGGGATACAAAACAAACACAGTCATAGAAAACAGATGAAGCCCCTTTTTCTTCACTTTTTTTCCAAGCTCCGAATATCTTTGACAGAAGATAAAAAAAACTCCCACACAGTTACACGAAGAAGGAAAAAAGCAACACAAACCAGGCAAGGTAAGGGCTGGAGGATGTCCACAAATAACACACACTGGAAAGGATGCCAAACTCAGAGAGGAACTATAAACTAGAGATATTTACACGCTTTGTTTCCAGCATTTGCCAGTACACAGGTCCAAACTCTTATTCAGTTGTGACACCTGCAGCCCATGAAGAGGATCAAGGCCCTCTCCTCCTGAGGAGACCACATCTCTCCCTTATCCTCTCCTCCCTCGTGCCCTAGGATGGATAGAGGATAGGCCTGGGCCCTCCTCTGACTGCTCAGCTGGCCTCTGCCCTTCCCCAGCCTCCTCCACAACCTCCGGAGCCACATTTCCACTCCCTGTCGGTTGTTCCTCCTCTCCCTCAGAGTCAGTCTCCATCAGGAGCATGACAGCAAATGAATAGCAATAAGCAATAGTACTTAGACTTATATACTGCTTTATAGTGCGTCACAGGCCTCTCTAAGCAGTTTACAGAGTCAGCACATTGCCCCCAACAATTTGGGTCCTCATTTGACCCACCTCGGAAGAATGGAAGGCTGAGTCAATTTTGAGCCTGGTGGGATTTGAACTTCCAAATTGTAGATAGCTGGCTGAAGCAGAAGTAGCTTGCAGTACTGCACCCTAACCATTGTGCCACAGAGGCTCCTATGAATGATGAACCCAGAGAGACACCGTTGGTTCCTTTCATTGGATGTGTCCAAAAGGAATTTAGACAACTATTAGCCAAGAATGCTAGTTGGAATCCAGCACTAAGCTCAAGATTTTCAACAAGACTCAATGGAGTAAAGCAGTGATTCTCAACCTTGGCAACTTTAAGATGTGTGGACTGATTCTCAGGGTTCCATACATTTTAAAGTTGTTTAAGAAATGCTGGTCTAAAAACTCCCCTTCTAGCTCTATGGGGCTATAATTCTGTAGACAGTTTCTGTCTACAACTGGGAAGACGGAAGTCAAGGATTTTCTAATAAGATTCACCCTTAGGTCTTTCAGTCCATCCCATTCCAAAATACTGTAGTTGGTCGGGCCAGTATGTAAATTCAATTTCATTTACAGTTAAAATTAAATATATTTGATAATTTCCTGTCAAGTGTTTAATCATGTGCTTTTTTTGTCACAGTACAAATAGCAGTTTGATAAGGGCTTCTAGAGGTCTGTGGGAACTATATGGATAGATGTGGTTTAGAAGAAAGACAAAAGGAAAGCTTCTAACCATTTCCTCCCTGTGTTTTATGAGATGGCACAATCCACAATACATCACATATCTGATTAAATCCTAAGTTCATAGGTAAACCAGTGGCAGCCTGACTCATCAACTAAAGGAAATATTGCTAATCACATCTTCATGCAGGAACACCCACAGTTCTTATACAACAGCCATGGTACACATTTTGAAAAGTTGCGAGGATTATGTTGCATTAACACTACAGCCACAAAATATTTTGAAAATTTTTGTGCTGTCTGTGAATTATTTCAATCAGACAAGTTTTAAATGCACGTAATAAACTTAGTTTGCATTGGCCTCCCAAAATCCTAAATCCAGGAACAATACAAAATTAGAAGAGTTAAAATTTCATCCATTTATAGTTCTTATATATTTCTGTTTTTAAAAAGTGGATGCCTACCATCTAGATCTCTAGAACTTGAAAGTCTAATAATGTAAGGAAAAAACCCTTTTTTGTAGAAATATTGAAGAGATACGGCTTATAGGATAAATAAAAGAAAAATAAAGTAAGAAGATAATTGATTAAAGTAGAAATGAGGGGAAACCCATGATTTCTTGCCATCAAATTAACCTTTCGCTAATCCCATCCCAAATCAATTGGCATTGATTTAAATTGGAATTCCCCAAAGTGGTCAATATCAACAACTTTGGAATTGATAAATGGCTTGAAGTGTCAAGGGGAGTCAGTAAATGTATGATAATTAATAGGAACAAACTGAATCTACAGTAGATCATGGTGACTACTAAAATATACCAATCTCCATCCATATATCGGTACCCTTATTGATGCTCATCAGATGCATCCCCCTTATTTATGATACTAACAGCTTCAATAAAAATGATATTTTAAATTTTATACTTTCGTATTTTAAATATTGCCTATTTTTATGAAGTCACTTTTTTCAAATAATTATTAAAGTAGTATTTATTAAATTATTTTCATATACATTTTTCACAGTCATCACATCCCCTATAATAAATGCTTGGGATTCAATGAGCAATTTGGAACGTCATAAAGGAATTCATGACTTTGAAGAATTTTGGGACTCCTGATTCAAATGGTTAATAATTTAGCATGATACATTCTGCTTCAGAAACCTCTCCCATTGGAAGTAGAATTTGCTCTATGTTTTAGGACAAGAATTGCTGGTATCCTTTAGAGTTTAATTCTCAGAATGAAGCTTTTAGATAATCATACATGAATTTCCTCTGTAGCTGCTTTTCTGCTCACAGCTGGCAGTTCTGTTTTTCATCATGAAAGCCCCAAAGTGACCAAACTGCTACTGTATATGGCTTTGCCTAGTAATGCTGTGACAGGAGAGCTCTTTGGGGGAAGGTTCTTATAGAACTGTCACATCCTTCTAACTCTGGTACAAAGACATCCCACTAACCGCTCTCAGAGAATGTGTCCTTGAGATAGTGCCTTTATCTTGTTCCCAGTTTGCAGCAGAGGCGAGCTTGTACTGGGCTATGGCTGTAGTTTCTCAACAGCATTTGTTCTCCTTGACAATCAATCAACGAGACGCTTTGCCGACAATGTGATCAATCATTTTGTGAAGGCTGGGATCACATGCCAAACTGGTCACTTTAAGCTGACCCCCCCCCCTCCTCTCCGATGGTTTAGTATTGTTCTACATGGCCTTTTTGGATTGGATTTCAGGAGAGATTGGATATCTGCTTTCAGAGAGGTATTGGCCTACATATAGACCTGACCAGGACTTTCCAAAGCTCTTATCAAGTCTTATTCGGGTTCCCAATTTTAAAGAAATAGAATTAATGCACACTTGATCTATCACTAGGCTCTTGGATTTAGGATGACAACAGGACTACAATGGTCATATGGGACTCACAACAACTCAACAAATGCTGATTTGGATTTCAATGAAATACAGTAAAGTCTGTTTGACTAATGGTTTAAGTGTTCCTTCGGGGTCACCTTAGAATTAATCAATCATTTTTTAAATATCCAAGAATTTCTTCAGACTATTGATCTGCAGTTGATTGCATGGATCCAAGCTTCGCTGGGAAAGGGTATTTATATATTTCTCCTCTTCATTGTTTTTCATCTGAAAATCCCCATTTCCTTCTAATTTGGATCACACATTTTATTCAGTGAGGCAGTCAGCAGTCCTGGAGGGAAGCCAAGTGGGGTGGGCGACTTTAACTGAGAGACTGATTAACGGGAAAACATTCAACTCTTTTCTTCAAGCGGCATGTCACCAGTCTTCCTGCTAGAGACCTTTTCAAAAGAAGGCATCTGTGATGACTCGGGACATGGCACGAAGGCAACACCGTCAGATAAGCAATAAGAGTCCCTTTATTATCTCCAACTTTGCCCCCAATGTCCAGGTTACCTTCTCCCAGGAACAGCCTTTGACTGCAGGAAATTAAGTCCAAAACATGAGCAACACAAACTGTAACTTAAAGTTCAAACAAGCCAAACTGAAGTAATTAGTTTGGCAGGGCAGGAACAAGAATTTCAGACTTGAAGACACGGCAAAACTCACACAGCTGGGAAGACACCAGGAACACAGATAAGCCATGACAACACAGGACAAAGTCACGTTTGCTTCCAACAGCTAATGAAGGGAATCAGGGCTCTTTCTTCTCCCATAAGCCATGCAACCCATACTGCTCTCTTCTCCATTCCTCCCTGCGTGCCCTAGGATGAAGAGGGGGGTGGGCCTGGTTCATCCTCTGAACTCCCTCCCTCTTGTTCTATCTCTCTCCTGCTCTGCCCAGCCAGACTTTGCCCTTCCCTAGCCTCCTCCACAGCCAACAGAGCCACACTCCCATTCCCTGTCAGCGGTCTGGCTTCCTCCTTGGATTCAGACTCTGACAGGGGCATGACAGCATCGTCTGGCAGAGAACGTAAATTTAGACTCTATTTTTGATAAGCTGGGATGATCACATCCCCATCGTACATATGAGAATGCCTGAGAGAAAATAGGACACTAGCTTGCTTTAGTAAGAAAGACATTCAGATAAATGGCTTTCAGGCCTAAGATAGTTAACCCAGGAGCACACAACTTTTTTTTTGTTAAGCAGAAGATATGATAGGATTGGAGGCTGTACGCCAAAAGGTAGCAAAAACCAGGACACTATTACATCTAAAGTTAATTAAATGAAATAATTACTAGGCTTGTCAAATAATTTAGCTATCCAGGTGAAAGTGCCTTCTGAGCATGCAGGTGCCTACCCTAGGCAATTCCAGCTGGTCTTAAAGAAACCATGCCAAGCTTTCATCGGTCACTAAACGAAGCTGATACAGAAGAGATTGTCAAATGATTTGCACAGTGAATACGATCCCCTCGGCATGTATGAAATAATTTCCCCTTTTCATATTGAAAATGAGCGTGTCACAGCAAGTTGGGGGGCACTTCAGGGACTGTGTTCAAGACTTTAGGGGGGTGCCACAGCTTATGCTCCCCTATTTAAATTGTATCTAAGCAAAACAGAAAGTGGTGGGGGTCTATTGTTAATAAAGGAAGTGTGAAAAAAACACATTAACGGCTTCATTGTGTTTATATTTGTATCTAGTGCCAAATATCATCACGTATCTCTTTCAATATCTCTTAAACTCATAGATTACCAGGGTAATACAAGTCATAAGACACCATTTGTAATTTTCCATGCTAATCTCTAATTGTCTTGTAACAGCTAAGAAGCAAAATATGCACTGACGTATTATGACTAAGCACAGAGACCTCTGTACATTCTGCATTCAGTTACAGCACCTGTATTATCTCATCACTTGATACATCACCCTTATAAGGTATATATTATTAAGTGACACAAAACCTCATGATTTTCATGCTCGTAAGTGCTAGATGCATTATATAATAAAGTTGATTACACAAATACTAACATGACATATCCAATTACTGAGCACAAATTCCCAGCATATCTCAGATTGTTTGTTTTTATCCTATACATTTTCCATGATGTATATATATGTATATTCATGCCCAGGCATACAAAATGCTGAAATGCAAACATGACAATTTATAACAAGCAAGAAATGCATGCAAAATTTTAAACAGCATTCCAAATAACAAAACAATTGATTGCTAGTTCTGACCTTGTGTTTTGTTCCATACATTCTGAGACCTTCCTTACAAATCTTAAAACAACGTAGGATTTGGAAGAAAACTCCAAAACCTTAAACTATATTGTTTTTAATATGTTAACATTTTAAAATTAAAATAAATTAAAATCTTAATAAATTAAACATATTAATTACCTTAAAAATTAAACAACTTTGTTATTGCTCATGAAGAAAATATGTCGTATGGTCATTGCTTTCTTAAATTACTATCAACTGCATCCTATTCTTCTATACTCAGAAATAAGAGGCACTGAGTTCATTGGAGCAGAATCCCTAGCAAATTAATAGTTATATAAAATTAAAATTAGAAGCTGTAATCTAAGTGAGGTCTATCATTAAGAATAATTAGTAAACATGTTCCCCACACATTGGGTTCCAGAAAAACTATTCAAATTATATTCCTCTTCATATTTTTGTTGAATTTCAGTAAGAATAACGCTTACTATTTTTTTTTATCGCATTTGCGTTAACGTATATCCCAGTCGGGTAACTGTAATGCCTCTCCATCTTTGACAAGGTTTATTTTGAAGAGACTCCACTAAGTGGCAAACTATGTAACTTTAATAGATGCTAGTTTACAGCAACTTTGGGATTGTTCACTTTCCGCCCCAATTCTCACTTCTGCAGATAGAGCTTTGGACATAAACAAATGTCTTGGAGGCAAAGTCTTACAGAATTCTTCCATGTTACAATTCTTAGACTATGCAGTATGAAACTAACATTTTGGTTCCCTCAACTTTCAATCCATATTTTACAATTGCATCCTAATATACTAGAGCAGGGGTAGAGAACCTTGGCTCTTTTATCACTTATGGACTTCAACTCCCAGAATTCCTGAGTGAGCCATAAAAGGTTCCCCATCCCTGGCCTACTGGTTTTTCAGTTGTGGGGGAAATCAATTTTTGACTGGAATGGGACTGTTTAATATACAAATGTAGGACATATTCTTTATATATTCTTTATATGTCCTACATTTGTATATCAAACAATCCCATTCCAGTCAAAAATTGATTTCCCCCACAACTGAAAAACCAGTAGGCCAGGGATGGGGAACCTTTTATGGCTCACTCAGGAATTCTGGGAGTTGAAGTCCATAAGTGATAAAAGAGCCAAGGTTCCCTACCCCTGTACTAGAGCAAAGCACTGAACCTTAGTTTTAGAAGGCTCTTGAGTATGTGCAAATCTGTATCTCATTTTAATCCAAGATCAAGCATAACACCAATACAAACAGTGGAACTTACTTCTGCTGCCCTAATTCTAAAAACATTTATTTGGGAACCAGCATTGTTTCGTTGTAGAAAAGAATAATACATCCTTAAGGTAAAAAACAAAATTAGTATCTGTAACTGTATGTCTGCCTGACTATTTATATGGAGATTCTCAGCCATCCAGGTCATAGTTGTCCCGAAGATCAGCTTTAAAAATCATGGGTGTTCAGGACATACCTAATATAGAAGTAAAATATCTGCCAAAATTCTGTAGAATAGAAGAAAAAGCCACTTTAGACCCAATTTGTTCCCAAAGTAGGAAGTCAGTTATGTAATCACTAGCATGATTAGTAGCCACCGAAAATCTTATATTTCCATGAATTGTTAGCAACCATTCAAAGTCCTCCAGCAAATACTACAGCTGAACTCTGTGTTGCCTTCAAAACTTCCTCTTGCTTGTTTTCAGTTTTCTCCTGGTCAGCTGGAGTGATTTCTGTTACTCAACTCCCAGCAAAACATTTTTTAAAAATATCTCTCCCCTCACTTCCATCTCAGCCTCTTTGCTAAGCCCCAAAGGCACGCACATAATGCTTGTGTCATTTCTTCATAAGAGAGATTTTCCTGCTTCTTGACAGATTTTGGTAGCCCTTATCTTCTCCAGCTATATAGGTGGGATGATTAAACTTGTCCCTGAATCCTCTATTTCTCCACCATTCTCCTGAGAAAGCGGACTTTCTCAGGAGAATGGTGATGCCTCTCGCGGACTGAACACCAAGGGAGAAAATCTTTGACTCAAAACTTTATCAAACCAGTCAGCAATTAGTGCAGAGGTTTCCAAACTTGACCACTTTTAAGACTTGTGGACTTCAGCTCTTAAAGTTGCCAAGTTTGGGGACCCCTGGGTTAGTGCATAGGTACAAAATAGATTCCCAGCGCAGGTGATTAAAAACCACGATTCTTGTGGTTTGGGATTGTGCAACAAAGACTCCTTTCAAGCAGAGAACATCTCCCACAACCCCCGTCTGGGAAATGAAGCAAACACTTACCGCCTTGCGCCGGGAAGACAGCAATCGACTTCCCGCCGGGTTGCTGTCTAGCCAAGACTACGCTGCCTCGTGGAAGAAGCACCTGTCAAGCCTTTCCATCCTGGGAGTTTCCCCGCGGCGGGTCTTATCCCCGCCCCTGGCCCCGCCTGCGCGAAGCCTATTGGCTGCCTCTGTTGCTTTTTTTTTTTTTGAGTGCGTCAGGGATGAGCGATTCTCTGGTACGTGTGTGATGAATCTTCGTCTTGTGCAGGGCGAACGGGTGGGTGGAAACTGCCTGGAAAGACGGCGGCGGTGTCCGGCTCGCTGCGGCGCGCAGATGCCGGTTCCCCGCGTCGATGAGCTGCTGAATTCTTGGCAGGATCTCCTGAGGCGTCATCTCAGCAAAGGCGTGAACCTGAAGCCCGGTTGTCAGCATCAGGGCAACTACGCTACTATTTCTCTCTTCATCCTCAGTTTCGCTTTCAAAAAGCCGGGCGAAATTACTGCCGATTACTTGCAGAGCATATATAGGACAGATGGAAACAAAACGCGTACTTCAGTTTTTTTTTTTTTGTTTTTTTTTTTAATTCCACGGGTGTTTTTGTGCAGCAAAAAGCTCTCTGGAGGACAAAAGTTATTTCATGGATTGATTCCATTTCTGGGAGACTCCTTGGGTTGGGTAGATGCTCAAGTTGTTTGGAAACAAAAGTCTGAACATTAAAAGGAAGACGGGAGAAAGGAGTATTGTGCAATTTTATCAGAATGGGCATACAGTACATGTATTTCGACCCTTTGTTCTTGTTGGAATAATATTTATTTATTAATCACATTTATATGGCCATCCATCTCACACAAAAACGCTATTATCCAAACTTCTGAAAAAGTCATCACCATTGTTATTGGGAATTTTAAAAAACTATTTACAAATCAGAACTGCATATACTAATTTCTGTTTTAATTTCCCATTTCTCTCTTTTGTTAGGCTCCCAATAATTGTTAATAATTTAACTGTACATCACAAGATGAATATGTGTGGTGAAATATTTTTTATTAATACATGGGAGTACTTATACTTGTTAATATGTATATACTTATTTCTCTTCCCTTTTTTGCCTCTTTTTGAACGTAAAGTAAAATTTAGAATACTTTATATAAATAGTGTGATCTGGAATCAGGTCATCATAAATAGGTATAAGCACATTTTAAAAAGCATTTAAAAAGTAATATTTTTCTTACTAATGGGAAGGAACCACTAATATAAACAAAATGCCTAAAAGTATGTATGTGTGTGTGTGTGTGTGTGTTTGTGTGTGTGTGTGTGTGTGTGTGTGTGTGTGTGTGTATATATATATATATACTTTGTGTTACAACACCCTGTTAAGCCCCAATTAAGGGAGAAAGCATACTGCTTTCTTTTCTGTCTTTCGGCTCATCACCAGAGACCATACCGACAGAAAGCTATTTGTTTCGTTGTCTTTTCTTTTACATGTAAGGTTTTTAAGCTGATAATTTTAAATAATAAATAAGGGAGACTAGTATAGATCTATTTCGAGCTAGTTAGCTCTCTTCAGCTAGCCATACCCTTACTGGGATTCGAACCAGGGAAGTATTACATGTGAGGCAGTTGTAATTGCCACAATTGCCCTTATTTATTATTTAAAATTATCAGCTTAAAAACCTTACACACACACACATATATAAAAATACATATATTTATATATAATTTATATATTATTAATATATAATTATTAATAATAACTTATTTTTATATAAATATATACTTTTATATATAATTCATAACTATATAGTTTTATATATAATTTCAGATGCTGCTAACCACAAGATAATGTGCAGTTATTCTATGTTTAGACCCCAGAGTAATAAAGGTGAAAGAGAGTGTTGTGTATATTACCTGTAAAATTTTTCAAAAGAAGTTGAATGAGGTCAGTTAAATTAAAGCTATTTTCTCCTCAAATTCCATAAGGAAACATAATATTTTCTAAAAAAGCAGATAATATCAGGGCCCTAGGCAAGGTTAAATTTTGCTTTTCCTGTAATGCACATCCTTACTTTCTAACATGTATTGTATAGTACCATAACAGGTCATGTAATGATCAAAAATTGATTGCCATATATTGGTTTTCTACCTTTGATAAGTGGAATTACATTTTTCCACTGAATAATTAACCTTTTAAAATATTCCCTTTTGAGTTATGCATGCTTATGCAACTGGGTGGCCTAGTTATTTGGTCTAGTTATTTCCCAATCAACTTATGTATATATGTCCATTTATTTATATATTATCTTCACTAACAAAGTGTGAGATTTCTGAGTAAATATACTAAGATTTCTTAGGCACTTGAAGGGATCAGAGTATTAATCTTAGAATCTTCATAAATTTGTTTTATTCCATTAAAGGCGTTAGCTAAGGGATCTTTCCAGTTGTCATTTTCTTGCTCATATTTAAGAGCCTGTGGATTTTGTTTTTACACAGTAGTTAACATAAATATTGGCAGTTCTGGGAAATGCAGATTTTCTTTCAGTGGTGGCGAAATTATTCATTTCCTGCAAATGGTATGATGTGTGGTATGTGTGCTACTCCTTTCACTTTGGCCTTGAATGGACTTCCCTTTTTCTGTGATTTTGCAAACTTTGAAAAAACATTACAAGGTACCCATTACAGTTTATAGGTTGAAAACTTCAGTCATGTTGGGTTCCCCTCTGTAAATTTTTATCCTTATACTGAATTTATATAATTCTTCTTTGAAATGTCCAGATGGCAGAAAAATAAATTCAAATAAATTCCAGGCTTGCATCAGAAACTCAATAAAACCCACAGTCCACATTTAGAAAAATTAGCTTTGCATATGGAATAAAAACACACACAAAAGAAAGCATAGCTAGGAATAGGTCTTAAAAAGACAAATACTATGTTAAAACAGGAAGAATGCAGAAATGAAAGATAGGGCTATGAAAAAAATATATAAGCGGCAGAGCAGTTCCTTCTGTGAAAGAAGGGCATAAATGAAAACATGGAAAATATTTAAGCAAGGGTAATGTTTTTTTTTTTTTGACAGGTTAGAGTAATCATGGTTTGCTGCTGATTAAGGAATTAATATATAATAAATGAGACTGCAAGCTCAAGTTTGATACTTGACCGGATCTTACAAAATTTATCATGCTAAGGTTAAGCTATGAATTCCATAATAACCAATTAGCTGTATTCAATGTTCTAATCATAAACCAGGTTTTCAGACAACAGTGGTTAAATTGACATGACATGCTAATTAAGTGCAAGCTTGTAGTAGACCTTAAAAATCATAGATTTGGAGTTCTGCTGGAATGGCTTCCAGGTTGTTTCTTAGGAGAAACAGGTTTTAAGCCTCCAGGGTAAGAAAAATAGTCAGTTTAGAACAGGAGACAGGATGATGAATGCCAGGCTTACCCAAAGCAGGCACAAACAAGGGTATAATTCTACAGAGACTTGGGTGAACACAACAAGAAGCTAAATTGCCATTCTGAACAGCAGCTACAATAGAAAATTGGCTGTCTCCATTAGCCAAGCAGGAAATGGTACTGATTTGTATTTCAGAACCTGTATGCTCCAGTGCTTCCCCCTTCTGTTGCATAGAATACTTATAGAAATAAACAACCTTATAAATTAAATAAATAAAAATAAGAGAAGGCTTATCCTAATGGGGGAAGGCTAAGGAAAAGAGCACAGATGCATTTCATCTTCCGTGGTCTTGGAGTGAGGTGTCATCTATATGCAGATGACACCCAGTTGTACATCTCTACTCCAGACCACCCCAACGATGCTGTGGGGGCTATGTCCAGGTGCTTGGAGGCCGTGCAGGATTGGATGGGCGGGAACAGGCTTCGGCTCAACCCATCCAAGACCGAGTGGCTGTGGTTTCCGGCGCCCCGATATAGCCAGCTGACACCTTCGCTGGCTATCGGGGGGGGAAGTTCTGCCCCCCGCAGAGAGGGCTCGCAACCTGGGTGTCCTCCTGGATGTACGGCTGTCGCTTGAACATCACATCGCGGCCGTCTCCAGGGGGGCGTTTCATCAGATCCGTCGGATCTACCGGTTGCGGCCCTTCCTGGATCGGGACGCCTTGCGCACGGTCACTCAGGCCCTTGTCACCTCTCGCCTGGACTATTGTAATGCCCTCTACATGGGGCTCCCCGCGGGGAGCATCCGGAGACTCCAGCTGATGCAAAATGCAGCCGCGTGGGTGATTATGGGGGCGTCACGTAGCGCCCATGTGACGCCTCTCCTGCGCGAGCTGCATTGGCTGCCGGTGGCTCTCCGGGTTCGCTTTAAGGTTCTAGTTTTGACCTTTAGGGCGACCCATGGCATGGGACCAGGTTACCTCCAGGACCGCATTCTGCCAGTGATCTCCAACAGGCCGGTGCGTTCCCACAGAGAGGGTCTGCTCCGGGTGCCGTCGGCCGCTATGTGTCGTCTGGCGGCGCCGAGGGGTAGGGCCTTCTCTGTGGGTGCCCCCGCCCTCTGGAATACTCTGCCACCGGAGCTCCGTACCGGCATGGACCTGAGGGCCTTCAGGCGCGCGTTGAAGACCTGGCTCTTTGAGCAGGCCGGCCTGGGCTGAGATAATGGTTTTAATTTGGTCTCCATAGCATTTAATTTTAAATTGGGGTTTTAAGGGGGGGGCGGGGTCTTTTTAGTCTCATTTATCAGCCGATTAATTTAATACTTTTTTAATTTTTGTATATTTGTGGGTTTTAGATGGGCTGTACACCGCCCTGAGTCCCCTGGGAGAAGGGCGGTATATAAATTTAAATAATAAATAAATAAATCTGTTGAAGACATAATGTTACATTCTTTATATTTTTTATATATTTGCCAACAGTTCCCTTCTGCTAAATCAGGTTCTCCTCCCTGATAATGGGTCCCTGAAAATAGATCCCTGAAAAGCAGAGGAGATACACCTTGCCAGATAAGAAAATAAGAACAGCTGCTATAATTGGCACTCATTATAATGAAGAACCAAATAAATATGTATTAATTGGAGGCATCATTTATGAAGTGTGTTGTATGTTAGGAGCAAGGATCAGGGATATTACCTAAGATTCCTCTCTCCCTGCTGGCCTAGGCAGGAGCAAATAATATGGAAATGAATAATTACCATTTTATCATTATTTACTTGGAAGATCTAAAGAGGACATTCAAGCACCAAGAGCTCAGACAGACTTCCCATTAATTCAGTCCTAGAAGAGAACTAGAAAGAGAAAGAAGAATAAACACCATTGTGTAACTGGCAAGGCAGATGGTATAAATGAGAATCATGTGACATCTGAGGCTATGGTTATGAGTTAAACTGAGGGAAGGATTGCTGATTGGGATGAGTTGTATCTCAGAAAGAATGATAAAAATGTGTTTTAACAAAATGTGCTGAGATTGCTTACTTCATATAATTCTTTGAGATGTAGGAGATCAAATCTTGACATAAGGACCTCAGATAAAGAGGTAAAGGTGAGGAAAATGGAATGTTTCTATAATATGGCTTATTAAGCTCGATGAAAAATCACAGGGGAAAATGACTTGTAAAGCACACAGAGTTTGTAGTTTCCTCACAGTATGGGGAAAAAAGCCAAAATGAAATCAAATTCAAACTATAGGAGGGCAAGTAAAATTAAATTGATTATATGGTTTGTTGATTGGAATATAAAGAATAAGGGAATCAATTTCTTCAAACAAGACAAGAAATGTTAGGGAGGAAATGTCATACAATATGTTAAAATTATCTACACTTACTTAGAAATCCAAGTGGAAATCGAATTCCAGTCAGCAGAATATCTTTGCCATGTAAATGTAACTGTTTTCAAGGCTGGCAGAGTGAGACTGCTATCTCTGGCTCTAATACCTGGATATGTGCTAGAGGAGAAAAGAGCAAGAGCTCCATTAGTTTATTCTCGATTTTTTTTCTAGATGATTACTTCTATTACATACATCACTGTGTGCTATGTAGCTCACTTTCTTCTCCCTCAGATAGCCTAAGACATGATGGACAAGTCAGCTGATAACATTTTATTCTTTGACTTAGCAAAATGTTTTGGAATTATTTGAAAAGAAATCCTGTGTCTTGGTTACAGTTTTCTATACAGATAGTCCTTGACTTACAACCCCAATTGAGCCCAAAATTTATGTTGCTAAGTGAAACATTTGTTAAGTGAGTTTTGCCCCATTTTATGGCCTTTCTTGCTACAGTTATTAAGTGAATCACTGCAGTTCTTAAGTTAGTAACACTGTACTTAAGTGAATCTGGATTTCCCATTGACTTTGCTTATCAGAAAGTCGCAAAAGCTGATCACATGATTCTGATACACTGCAGCAGTCATAAATAAGAACCAGTTGCAAGGTGTCCGAATTTTGATCATGTGACCAAAGGGATGCTGCAATCATGGTAAATGTGAAAAACAGTCATAAGTCTTTTTTTTCCAGTGATGTAACTTTTAGGGGTCACTAATGGTGGTGATATTCAGCCGGTTTGCACCGCTTTGGGCGAACCGGTAGCAAGGATTTGGAGTGGGTCGCCGAACCAGTAGTAACTTCTGGCTGGCCACACTCCTGACCCAGTCGCCGGTCACTCACTTGCCCTGCCTGCTGGATGCTCGCTCACTCTGCCTGCCTGATACTCACCCATACTCCACCCAGTCACTCCTTAAAGTATTTCTTTTTTTTCCCCACCCCGACAATCAGCTGTTCCTGTGATGTGCTCCATTTTTTGCCTTCCTGGGCCCAGGAAAGCCTTCTGGGAGCAAAAATACCCCCCAACCCAGGAGGCTTGCCTGAGGCCCAGAAGCCCCCCAAAAAATGGGGGAGGGGGTGTGCTGCAAAAAAAAAAGCCATGCCCACCCAGTCACATGGCCACGCCCACCAAGCCACGCCCCCAGAACCGGTAACAAAAAAATTTGAATCCCACCACTGGTCATTAAATGAACAGTTGTAAGTGGACAACTACCTGTATCTATTCTTGTGACTTTGTAATTGGCTTCCCATGGTAATACTGCTTTGGCCATATCGTAATTGTAATCTGCTGCTACAATACTCACCAGCAGTTTATCTCAAGACCTGGTGTGCATTCCCAGTTGACTGCACCTGGGGATGAGGATGTACAACCACAAGTACATTGATGAACAAAAGCCTAAGGCATTGTGGGTTTTGCTCGTGCAGGTTTTGCTATCACAGGTATATAGTTCTGGCATTATGTAAGAGGCTAACATTGAAAAGGCTTAACGCTATTTTCAGAAGCAATTCCCAACGTTTTGCAATACAGGTAGTCCTCGAGTTAATGACTACAATTGAGCCCCAAATTTATATTGCTAAGTGAAAAGTGTGAGTTTGCCCCATTTTACAACTTCTCTTCCCACAGTTGTTAAGCGAATATTGCATTTGTTAAGTTAGTTACATGGTTGAATCTGGATTCTGCATCGACTTTGCTTGTCACATTGCAAAAACTGATCACACGACCCCAGGACTTTGCAGCCATCATAAATATGAAACAGTTGCCAAGCATCTTAATTTTGATCATGTGACCATAGGGATGCTGCAATGGTCATAAGTGTGAAAAACAGTCATAAATCACTTTTTTCAGAGCTGTTATAACTTTAAACAGTCACTAAATGAACTGTTGTAAGTTGAGGATTACCTGAACAGATTATTCTTAATGACCACTCATTCAGTGACTGTGCAAAGTTAACAATGGCACTAAACAAGTGGGAATTATGACTAGTCCTTAATAATTTTAGCTGTCACCAAGCCTTTGTGGTCATGTCATTGCAATCCAGGTGTTTGGCAACCCACATTTCCAACCACCACAGCATCCCATCTTTTTATGATTTCCAGCCTTTCCTGCTGACATCTGATCAGCAAAATCAATGGGGAAGCCATCAGGAACCCAGAAGTTGCAGTCACATGATATCCTCACTTAATGACCTCCGTAGTCTCAGTTAAAAACAGCAACTGGGACTACTGGAACTGCTGTTTATGTAGTTTTTGATTGTGATTATATCATTTTTCAACTTGCAATCATATTGCTTAACGAGAGTTTTCTATCCAAATTAGTATTGTTAAGCAATGACCACCTGTCACAATCAGAAAGTGTTTCAAAAGACTTGAGAAAAGACACTTTGCATATCTCAAAAATTCTAACTTCCATTAAGGAGTGATAGCAATAGCACTTAGACTTATATACTTATATGTATAGTGCTTTACAGCCCTCTCTAAGCTGTTTACAGAATCAGCCTACAGCCCCCAACAATCTGGGTCCTCATTTTACCCACCTCGGAAGGATGGAAGGCTGACTCAACCTTGAGCCTGGTGAGATTTGAACTGTCAAATTGCAGGCAGCCGGCAGTCAGCAGAAGTAGCCTGCAGTACTGCACTCTAACCACTGCACCATCATGGCTCATATGATGATGAGCTGATGTTAGGCGGAGCTGTCCACTTCTGTTGAAAAACAGACATCTGCCTTATTTTATGCCCACTTAGAATCTTTTAAGTACATGCCACACTGTATAAGATCACCCTTCTGTCCAACAATGGAAACAACTTGATGATTCTTGGAATTCCATCCTATTCTCCACTGAAAGCCCTTTATTTTTTCTTTACGTTGCTACTGCCATTTTCACTCAACAGCAGGGCTGACTTAGCCCATGTGAAAAAGTATTGAAAAGAAATGCTTTTGACATTCTGTGGGCACCCAACATATCTCTCTGAATTGCAAAAATTGGCAAATTTTTTTTTGCAGTGGCTAATAGTCCTGAAATTTAATGAAGTTGTTAGAGCAGCCACACCTTATTTTAGGCAGGTGTGAAAGTGGAAAAAAGATGGTGTTTTAATAATTAGCAGGAGTATACTGTGTTCTTCAGAAACTCAGAAAGCTTTGGTTCACTGGGTCAATAAAGATGTTGTTACCCAGGCCCCACACATGGTGGGGCTTCTATTTATATTCAAATGAAGCCCTGTTTTTCATTCAAAATATTCTGAGTTATTTCAGTATATTTGCTTACCCCACACATTCCCAATAACTGAATCAGTAGTTTAGTGGACAAAATACAATGAAGGGGAAAAAATAAGTGATGTATGATCCAACAAGAAGAAAGCCAATGTGTCCAAAGGAATATTTTGTGCCTCTCCCCAGCAATCAGAGGCCTTGGATTCATCAGATCCAAAGGAAAAGAAACCTGTTTGGGCAGGAATAATGTGGAGTTCCTTTCATTACAGTCCTAATGTAATTCTAGGGAAATGGTACAGAGTAAGTATTATTTAAAAATCCTAGATCATGATAAATTAGGAGTTTCCTGACTATGCTTTTGAAAACAGGCAGTGGCATCAGGAAATGCTACCTAGAATTAACTCCAAATTGCATCTTGTACATATTCTCACAAGCAGATGTTCATGTTCTTACAGGGCAATATTCTAGTCTGAAAATCACTTCTAGTCACTAAGGATTGTGGTTACTAGATTTCATACTCTTCTTTTAGGGTTAATATATTATACTATTATATACCAATATGTGCATCTACGCATACAGGTACAAACGCATACTCATCCAACATAAAAACATAAAAGATTTTTTTTTTAATTTCATCTGTTGGGATAAAGGATTTAGAAAAATGTGGAGGGGTTACACACATGCACGTACATGTTTTTATAAATGAAATTGAGAAGAACATCCCTCCCCTGCCAAGGAAATGTAAAGCGAAGGGAAACCAACAGCATAGTTAGGGTTATTTTCATATGGAAATTGTGGGTAAATATTTTTTTTTCTGGAGGTTCTGCCTTTTGTGACCATGAGATCACAGCCAAATGAGGTTGCCCACTAAGGCTCCTTGTGATTGTTTCAACTAGGATCCAGTCATCCATCTGTCTTTCTGTATTTGTTATATCATTGTTTAAGCATTCCAGGAGTACATAGAGCAGGATTACTCACCCTAGGAAGATATGTTTGTTATCACTTCATGAGTCATCATTTTAGCTTTTACCTCCTAATCATGAAACAGCCCACTGGATTATATAATGCTCTCATAGACCATGACAATCTGACCTGGTTGGATTCAAAGTAAGGTCAGTATTTCTCTACTTTGGCTGGTCTAAGATCAGTGGACTTTAATTCCCAGAATTCCCTAGCTAGCATGGGAGTTGGTCCACCCATCTTAAAGCAATTAAGGTGGAGAAACTCTACCTTAGGTTCTTTCACTCCACCTGCTTCCTGAACTTTTTATCAAAGAGTTAGGGGATTAAATCAGGAGTTTTTATCTAGAGATAGACACACACTGCTAGCAGGAAGTTGTGTCTTTTTCCTGTAAAAGAAACTCATACAATAGTCAGAAGCAGTTCTTCCTCTTATTCCCAAAATACTAGTCTTTACAGATGTAAGGGTAAAGTGTGCATGAGATAGCAGAAGTGGACAAATTCTGACTCGGAATCAAGTCAACTAAGAAAAAAACAATGTGATAAAGAGGCCAGAGGCCAAAAAAAAAAAAACCAACCCCCCCCCCCCCCCGATGTCTATATAGTCTTTAAAAATAAGAACTTGATTTTCTGTTTACTGCTGTTCTGCAGCAAGAATAGATTGCTTGAATTTCTGAGGAAGGATCTGACAATAGGAACTGTGACTTTTTGTGTCCTTTTAACTAATCCTCTTCCTTGGGTGAGTTAGTCCTCCTTTTGAAGTTCGATGTGACTGAACTAGATTTGAGCCATTTCCCACCCATGCAGGTTATTCTATAGCAGCGGTCATCAACTGGTGGGCCGCGGCCCACTTGTGGGCTGTGAGAAAATTTTGGTGGGCCGCAGAGAAATCTCACCTCCAGAGCACCCCCCCCAAAGCAATCAATCCAGGCTGCGCAGAAACACAAGGCTGCTCAGCCCACATGGCCCACGGGAACCCTCCCCGTCCACTCACACCTTACCCAGCAAACTTGTCTGCTAAGTTGCTATTTTTCCTTTTTCTGACCATCATCTGTTCTGCTGTGCCAGGAGATTTAGATTAGCTAGGAAGCAGGAAATGGTTGGATTTCTTGCTTCCTAGCTAAGCACAGCCAAACCTCTCTTAGGATTGAAGGTTTGTTTGCAAGCAAATTCAGTGCAGACTCACGGCAAGCAAATTTGAGAGACTGAGCTAGCCGATGGTAGATAGATCACTGAATGATTCTGTGAGCAACTCAATCTGCCTGCTTTGTCTGATTTTGGATAAAAGTTGCTTTTTTAAAATAAAAAATTCAATATTTACATACATGGTGTATTGTGAGTTAATTTTGTGACTTTGCTTGCTAACAAATTTTATGAGTTTGCTTGCAAGCAAATGTTATGTGACAGACTGAGCTAGCTAATGGCAGATAGATAGATTTCTGAATGAATCTGTGATTCTGTGAGCAACTCAATCTGCCTGCCTGCTTTGCCTGATTTTGGGTAAAAGTTGCTCTTTTTTTATAAAAAATTCAATATTTATACAAATATTTATAATATTTACATACAAGCCATGCCCAGCCAGTCACATGACCACTAAGTCACACCCACAAATTAGGCCACACCCGCAGAACCAGTTAGTGGTCCCTGGGATCTAAAATTATGAGTTTGGTGGTCCCTGAGGTCCAAAAGGTTGGCAACCCCTGTTCTATAGTTAGCACTTGGCAATTGTATAAAAAACTAGCTTCCATATAGAGTAAGAATTAGTTTTATTTACTAATAAGGCTTAATTAGATGTAACAATAAGTATGGCAGGTTCTGCAGATAATATGACCTATTAATTCATTAACTAGTGCATCTAATTGTGAATTCAAAGTGTTGACATGGATCTGCACCAATTAAAATTAATAAATCAGTACTAGAATAGTTTAGCTTAGTGTTAGTGATCTCTCCCAATTTTCATTTCCCCTGGATGATCAATTCAGCTTTTGTTGTTTTTTAATACTTTGATTTGTACAGAAGTCTAGAATACAAACATACAGTGGTCAGATCATATACAAATGAGTTGGTCATACAAATAGATCTTTGACATTTCCTGTCTAAACCAAACAATGTTACATGATTATACAGTACTACCATAAACATGATTACCAAACATTTGCAGTGCAATATGCACTTACATTTTTTAATCATTTGTCTTCTCTTCCTCACCTGCTGTCATGCTATTCTTTGTTTTAAAATGAAACTAGTATAAAGCTAGTACCAAAATTTGAGATTTTTAACATCTGATTTTCAATGAAATATTGCAGTGCTCCAGTCCAAAAGACAATTGGCATTTGGCCCACAATAACCAGTATTTGTCCCATATTCCAGAAAGAACCTAAATATAATAATTCTTGCAGTACCTGTTTTACAGGCCTAACATAACAAATATTTTTACCCTGGTCAAAACACAGTTATTCAGTGAAGAAAAGAAATATAACAAAACAGGAGTACACTTTCTCTCATCTGGCCAAGCTCTGAATTTTGAAATAAATATTATATGAACTCAAACAGAATTATTTCTCAAGTTAATCTGTCCTTGATTAAACAGAGAAATAATTCATGCAATTTTCAGAGCTTCTAGGGTTCAATTACTAAATCGTTCATTGAGATTGTAAATAGGTGCGGCAAATTGAAAGATTTTCTCACCGTCTTCCATTATGAGGTAACACTGAAAATATTGCATTGAAGAATGTATTAATATTGAAACTCTGATAAAATATTTTGAGTAAGAATATTTTTAAAAAGGTGTATGTGTGCACAAGTTTGCTTACCAGAGTGAAAAACGATTTTACAACTCAGCATTCTACCGTCCAAGAGCACAAATTTGTTTATTTTTATAGGCTCCCATCTCAATCAATGATTCTGGGTGGCTTGTAATTAAAATATATATACTAGAATTAAAACAATAAAAAAAATTAAAACGGTAAAAAACTATTTAAAAACATCCTGTTGGAATGTAGGAAGTTAGCACCCACCCCTCTCCTGGAAAATTAGGAGATATTAAAGGGCGGAATATTTCTCCTAAAGAGAATAGTCACTCGAGAAGCAGAAACTCACTCAAGAAGCAGAAACTCACCCCCATCTTTGTTAAAGGATGGGCCATTGAGGCCTGGGCCAGAATACTTTACATAAGAAGGAACTCCAGAGTGATGGGATTAAGGATGGCCCTCAGGAAATGATGGGATTACCCATCTCATCACATGGTCTGGGAAGATTGCATTAGCCAGCATTCAGGTAAAGCCATGTGGTCCAGACCAAGCCTACAAAGTTAAGACCCCCGCCCCTGGGAGTCTGACAGCCAATTAGAATACAAGCTCCAATTCAAATCCCAACAGAGGGTATAAAACCCAGGCACTCTCAGCACTTCAGCCCTTTCCTTTTCCCCCTTCTCTTCTCACCTTGAAGCATGTGATCATTCTTCTCTGGACCTCCAGGCCATGTGGCCCTGTAAACATTAAACCTTCCAAGCAGCCTCCATGTTTCCAGTGTCTTTTTCCCCACTTGGAACTGAACCCAGAAGGATATTTCTTTCAACAGGAAGAAATAGCCTTCTGGGTTCAGTTCCAAGTGGGGAAGAAAGACTGAAAACATGGTGACTGCTTGGTGGACATCATCACATGCCTTGGGTGAAGAAAGGACTTATATGCTGAGAGTCCAATTGTTTTATACCCTCTGTTGGGATTTGAATTGGAGCTTGTATTCTGATTGGTTGTCATGCTCCCATGAGGCCATGCAGGGGCAACTCTGTAGGCTGTCCTGAGTCCCAGGCTTGGTTGAGCCTTGAAAGGGCTTTGGGCAATTTCTATTATAGCTTTATCTGGAATAGATCTTTGTTATGTAAAATAGACTGGCCTAGGCCAGAGTAATGTTCCATTAGCAAAGGGGGTTGAGTTTCTGCCTCTAAGTCTTTTCAGCAGAAATATTCTGCTTTTTTAGTATATCCTAAAATATTTCATTTTCCTAGGAGAGAGTTGAGTTTTAATTTCCAACAATCCAAAATAAATATACTATAAAATTAGCTCAAAGGGGCCCACTTGTAGTGCAGAAACTGTACAGCATACTGTAGGTCCGATCGATTTTTTCTGATTCCCAAGGCACAGGAACTATGCACACCTATATTACTGTAATTTCTGTGCAAAGTAGGAAATTATGACATCCAGTGGCTATTCTTTTCAACTACAGAGACATGCTTGTAATCCAAGCAACATTTCAAAACTTTTTTTTAAATACAGTAATTGTTTAAGTATATGAAGGAAATCAGAATCCCTATGGTTTGCTCTGCTCTTGTATCAAAACAAAAGAATAGGAAGGATCTCCTACAAAAGCCTTACAACCAAATCCTTATTATTTGACTGTAGATAGTGTGGGAAGTTAGCATCCACCCCTCTCCTAGAAAAATTGAAATAGCCCAGGAAATATTAAAAGGCAGAATATTTCTTCTAAAAAGAGTAGAAACTCAAGAAGCAGAAACTCACTCAAGAAGCAGAAACTCACCCCCACCTTTGTCAATGGGTGGGCCATTAAGGCCTGGGCCAGAATACTTTACATAAGAAGGAACTCCAGGTAAAAGCTATAGCAATTGCCAAAAGCCCTTTTAAGGGCATAATCACCCAGAAAGGCCAGACCAAGCCTACAAAATTAAGACCCCCGCCCCTGGGAGTCTGACAACCAATTAGAATACAAGCTCCAATTCAAATCCCAACAGAGGGTATAAAACCCAGGTACTCTCAGCACCTCAACACTTCTTCCTTTTTTCTTTTTCCCCTTTTCCCTTTTTCCCTTCTCTTCTCATCTTGAAGCATGTGATCATTCTTCTCTGGAGCTCTAGGCCATGTGGCCCTGTAACCATTAAACCTTCCAAGCAGCCTCCATGTTTCCAGTGTCTTTTTTCCCCACTTGGAACTGAACCCAGAAGGATATTTCTTTCAACAATTGGCACCCCAGATGGGACTCCAAGCTAACCTAACCAATGGATCAGGCCCAGATAAGATTCCCTTGCTAGCAAACAGACCCATTGAGTCTGTGGGTGAGTTTTTCCTGGACCTTGGCCATTTGGAAAAAAATGTTTTAAAGGGGTTTTGAGTGTTGAGCTCAAAGGCTGCTTGGAAAGAAGGTGAGTACCTCTAAATTTTAATTTTAAAGCATGGAAAAGTATGGGAAATATGTGTATGTTTGCATGTGTGTGAGAGTGTCCTTCTCCCAAACACAACTGGATCTTGCTTCATCTGTGCATTTCCTAACCGCAGAAAGACCAAGAGTCTGGAGAGCATGGGGGTTTTGCCAGAGCACAGGACCTTTTGTTAGGGAGGAAGGAAAAGCACGTGTATGAGTGGCTTCATCCTTGGACAGCAGCTGGATTTCATTTCTTTGTTTGGCCTCTAGCTGCCCTCTTACCTGTTGTTAGCTCTACAGAGCCATGACCATCAGGACAAGAAAAGCAAGGGGGGGCCATCAGAGTGTGGGACCTTCTGTATATAAGAGGAAAAGCCAAGAGGGTTATGATTGAAGGGAGGGAAGAAAAATTTGTCATTTTTTTGTCCAGTGTATCCCAAAAGCAAACCCCAGGATTTTAGGTAAACTTAGGTAGTTTTAGTGTAATTTGGATACTAAATTAGGAGCGCCAGTACTTGCCTGCATAAAAGCAGCAAGTTTTCCTCGGATCTGAGCTCTTCCAGATCTGTAAACGTGGGCTAGGAAGCAAAGAATAGAATAGAGAAAAGTGGAGTACTCGTACTTGTCTGAGGGGGGCAGAGAGTCTCACGGGCTGTTTTTTTGGGGGAAAGGAAAGTAGGCTGCATTGACAGCAACACCCCCAGTCCGAAAACCGTGGTGAAGTGAGAGAGAGAGAGAGAGAGAAAAGTCTCTCGGGAATTTTTTACTAAAAAGGGGAGCGCGCATACTTTGGGAAACACCTAGTTTTTTTTATATTTTTGTTCTGAGGTTGAAGAAAAGTGTTTGATTCCGTTGCGCCAGGAGCAACGACCAGTCTCTTTTATATTTTTGTTCTGAGGTTTAAGAAAAGTGTTTGATTCTGTTGCGCCAGGAGCAACGACCAAAGTTTCCCCCAGACACCCTTCTTTTTTTTTTTTCTTGCTCGGATATTGCTTGTGTCTGAAACTGGTTCGCCTAGCTGACTGACCCGACTAAGTCAAAGTGTGAAACCCCACATGTAAGGGGAACATGGGAAGCGGTAGTTCGAGGGTCCTGGATGGAACCCCCCAGGGAGAGCTATTGGAGGCTTGGGATGAGCAGCAGATGCTGACCCTAGCCGGCATGAGCAAGAAAAAGGTAAAATGTATAGGTAGGGATTTGGCTTTGCTGAGGGATACAGGAAGACCAATGTGGTAAATAAAGGTACTTAAAAGGGCAATGTATAAACAGGATCACATGGAATTTTCTTAATTCTTTCTATCTTTCTTTCTTTGTCTTCTATGCAACCACGTGGTTTGTTCCTTAAGATTTATGCCTTCCCCAATTTAACTAAGATATTTATTGTGGGAATGATCAGTGTGTGTGTACACCTCAAACTTTTGTTTTCCTCTCTGTGTCCTTGTTTCTGTGTGTGTGCGTGCGCACGTGTGTGTGTGTCTAAGTCTTTGTGTGTCCTTGAGGTAACTGTTGCAACTGTTAAAAGTGTCTGACCTCTTCAGATATTAATTTTAAATTGTTAAGATTTAAAAACACTGAGAGAAATTGTCTTCTCCCGGTCTGGTCTGGCCAACCAAACTGGATGAGGAACAGAGAAAATTTTCTTTCCTCTCTGTGCTTTTAAGAAAAACCCAAGGTTATTAGTGAATGTTCTAAGTTCATTTACAAGAAAAGTTTCGTCCTTGCATTTACTGTGTGTTTAAATGATTTTACCTGTTCAACCTTTTTCCTGAAGCTTGTGAATCCAGTTTTTTTTCCTTTTTCATCTGCTGTGTCTCCATTTTGTTGAAAGTGATTTATCTTTTTAGTAACTGCAATACTAATGTGTTATTCTTCTTCATCCTCCAACCATGCCTGCAAGCTATCTACCCCCACCCCACCAACATCTCTAATCCTTTTACAATGCCTTTCCTGGTAGAATTACCAGCGAAGGGGGGAGGGGACCCTTGTTCTGTGTGTTCCAGGCCTGCCACATGTGGAAGCAGATGCTGCCTCTAAAGCCATTCCATCCATTGGAACCAGGAATTGAGTTTGGATCCAGCATCCACTGAAAGTCATTACAGCAACCAGAGTGGGCAGACCTTCCCAAGCCTGACTGACCACCCATACCACCAGGCCAAGCCTATGCCACCCAGAGACGTGAAGGAAAGGACCCTGAGATGGACCAGTAAAAGACTAAAAGACTCTTTTCAATCCCCAGAAGACAGAAAGATTATGGGGGGAGGATGGAAATTAATTGTAACTGAAAATTCATTGTAATGTGAAATCCATTGTAATGTTTTCCTTCTTGTATTATTTATATTGTAACCAGTTTAATGTACTCATGTAAGGATTGTATTTGAGAGTGGCTGGCCCAGCAAGTTCTGAACACCTTGTACTTCTGTCTGGTGGGAGGGAAAATTGTCCCACATATTTATATTATCTGTATTGTAAAACTAGCTGCATACACAGGCACATACACAGAGACACACCATTCAGAATTAGACAGAGGTTAACCCCTTTCACCTACTTCTACACAAAGCTGCTCCTAGCTTCAATTTTAATGTATTTTTTTTGTTTTGTTTTTGTTTGCTGCTCTGAGGCACTAAGGCCCAAGCAGTCATATTACCCTGCTAATTCCATGGGGGAGAAGGCATCTCCCTCAGGTAATTCTTGAAGAGATAGCAGAAAAACGATCTCCAAACCCCAAGTCCTGATTGTGACTCACAAATGATGCTGCCCAGTTGCCCAGTAAAGCAGGATATGTTGCACTGGTGGTCTCATGAGTAGAAGTCCCAGGGCTCATTGTGTGTAACTTTAAAAATACTAAATAGCCTGGTTGCACACTGGCTAACTTCAATTTGGCCTCACAAATCCTGGAAGCTAAGAGCTAGGCAGGTAGTAACCATAATCTTGGATATGAGCAGCCTGTAATTTAAAGGTTGTGAAGACTGTATAGAGGCATGTGCTTACAACTTGACTGTAAGCTCACAAAAAGTATATCAAACATCTGAAAATCATTTGGCAAGAAAAATTGGATACAGCTAAAAAAAACAAAAAAACCCAGAAGTTTTCCCAGACCTTTATGGTTGAAAGCTTTTGGGAGCTACTGAAGGAATCCTTTTCTGTTGCCTCTTTTTCAATGCCTTTCCTTTGCATCAGGAAAAAAAAAATTTTTTTTTAAAAGCACCCATCAAGTTTCCCTGATCTGATCACCTTTTAATTTTTTGTCAGAACTCTCACATGTTTTCAAAAAAAAAAAAAAATGAGGGATTGTGGGAAGTTAGCATCCACCCCTCTCCTAGAAAAATTGAAATAGCCCAGGAAATATTAAAAGGCAGAATATTTCTTCTAAAAAGAGTAGAAACTCAAGAAGCAGAAACTCACTCAAGAAGCAGAAACTCACCCCCACCTTTGTCAATGGGTGGGCCATTAAGGCCTGGGCCAGAATACTTTACATAAGAAGGAACTCCAGGTAAAAGCTATAGCAATTGCCAAAAGCCCTTTTAAGGGCATAATCACCCAGAAAGGCCAGACCAAGCCTACAAAATTAAGACCCCCGCCCCTGGGAGTCTGACAACCAATTATAATACAAGCTCTAATTCAAATCCCAACAGAGGGTATAAAACCCAGGTACTCTCAGCACCTCAACACTTCTTCCTTTTTTCTTTTTCCCCTTTTCCCTTTTTCCCTTCTCTTCTCATCTTGAAGCATGTGATCATTCTTCTCTGGAGCTCTAGGCCATGTGGCCCTGTAACCATTAAACCTTCCAAGCAGCCTCCATGTTTCCAGTGTCTTTTTTCCCCACTTGGAACTGAACCCAGAAGGATATTTCTTTCAACAATAGCTAACAGTAAACATTTGGCACATGCTCAGAGACACTTTTTAAAATTACTGCTTCAAATCTTTCATACAAATGCTGGTGAAAACACTTGGCTGGTCTGAGAAATGAAGACCTGGCTTGCACAAGAGTGATTTGGGATTAGTTAACAGATACACATATTCAATAGTAAGAATGGAGAGAACTTATTCTTTGAGGGATTGCTTTATACCAGCCACCCAACTTAATCTAGAGATAATACTAAGAGTTTTTAACTTCCCACATTGAAGTTATCTGGAAAAATAAGCAAAATTGCGCCTTTTTAACTTCTGCCTAGGAGACTATACCGAAGTCATTTTAAAAATCCCAGAAGGTGGCAGAGCTAAAAAGCATTTCATAGCGCTGCCGAGAAAACTACTACAGTAGATTGTATATATAGCGTCTCCTGCTTGAGCAGGGGGTTGAACTAGATGACCTACAAGGTCCCTTCCAACTCTGTTATTCTATTCGTCGTGTTCTTCATCGTCACATGAGAATTCCTCTCCAAAAACTCCAACCCCCAAGATGCACTTCGACTGGCTCTCTCTTTTTCTTTTTTTGACATTTTAAAATTAAAAAGGAAACCGGCCCTTCCATTCGTTTAAAAAAAAAGGCGGGAACAACAATTACTGGGCTTCTTAAGGATCTAAAGCCCGCCCCTTCCCACCTTGCGAAAATTATGATCGTAACCATCGAAGGAGGGCTAGAGAGGAACACTGGCCGCAAGGCGACCTGCGGATCGTAAAGCCGGAAGCGGAAGCGGCGTCGTGCCGCCTTTTTTTTTGCTTCAGGTTCCATTTTCTTGAGAACCGTTGCCGCGCGGCGGGGCCTGTTTCGGGTTGGCGTCCTAACCTCCCTGCGCACCATGACGGACCGTTACACGATTCACAGCCAGTTGGAGCATCTGCAGTCCAAGTACATCGGGACCGGCCATGCCGACACCACCAAGTGGGAATGGCTCGTGAACCAGCACCGGGATTCCTATTGCTCCTATATGGGCCATTTCGACCTGCTCAACTACTTCGCCATCGCCGAGAACGAAAGCAAAGCCCGCGTCCGCTTCAACCTCATGGAGAAGATGCTGCAACCCTGCGGGCCGCCCGCCGACAAGCCCGACGAGTCTTAAGCTTTGCAGCCGTGCAGCCCACCCCGAGCGAGCGAGGAAGGAAGGAAGGATGGATGGATGAAGGAGCTCAGCCTTGCCCGACCCTGCTGAACCCTCGCCCCACCCGGGGAACCATTGGATTCTGCACCGCCTCCTTCCACCCACCCGTGACTGCTTGTGGACTTCCGCGGTTAAACTGATCCCGACGTGTTTCTTACACCCTACATGGCGGGGAGGGCATTGTCTGAACTTTTGCCCTCTGTAGCCTGAGGGGACTTGGGACGGAGACGGAGCAGAGCGAGGCCCGATGGTTTCACGCAGACGGGCACGGGAGTGGCTTGCTTTGAAGACTTGCAAATTTTTTTCCCCTCCCTTCATTTTCCACTTTGGAGTGTTTGGGAGGCATTTCCACAATTCGGTTTAATAAAAGATGATGCTTTTTTTAAAGAAAAGTAAAAAATAATTGTGTGGGTAATCAATTGAAATAGCAAACTAATGAGCCACTGACAGATGGCATAATATTAATGCAGCACCAAAATAATACCAATTTGTACCTGGTGGCTATGCAGCCCTTGAGCGATCTCAGATAAAAAAAAAAAGTATAATTGGCCATTTGTATGATGGTTTCTGTACAAAGATCCCTACGCTTGGTTATCCTACTTTAAATTAGCTTTAATGACAAAGCCAAAGGTTTATATTTGTTAACCAGTGCATTGATTAAGAGGCCTGTCATATTTTGTGATACCTAATTGGGTGGCGCTGCCAGATAAAACCAGTACAAATTTTGGGGTCCTCCTGGATTTTGGGCTCTTGCTCAATGAGAAAGTAGGTAACTGGTCAGGAGGGATTTTGAACAAATCTTATTTGGTGTACGAATAATGTCCTTTACTGATGAGCAGGCCATCCACATAGTCATTCATCCCTTAGTCACTTTTCATTTGCACTGTTGTGATATTCTCTGCAAGAGCCAGTTTAGTTGTTAAAGCAACATGCTAGAACCTGGGGGACTAGGAGCTTAACCTAAGTTTAAAGGTAGCAGGGTGACGTTGGGCCAGTCAGTTCCAGACCTTGGAAGAAAGCAGTGGAAAACCACTTTGGAAAATCATTGCAAAAGAAATTTTGTTCCGTTCCTAGTTAGCTACAGGAATGTTTTTCTCCTATGGTTACTGCCTAAGTAAGATCTGAAAGAATTGGAAACTTTCTGATCCCAGCTATAAAACACAGACCTTGTGATACCTAGAAGACATTTCTTGGTAGCTATCTTGTCCTGTGAAACATGTCCACTGAGTTCTTTGTAGTGCAACACTTTGAGGCTTCCATAAAATATATCTGTAGTGATACTGCTTCATTGTTTTTAGTTGTTATGTACTGGACATTTTAGTTCTATTGTATAAAGTCCCTAGAGTCATTTTTTGATTAAGGCAGCATAGGAAGTGACCAAAGGTAAAAATAGAAAACATAGGCCATAAAGCTAGAAACATTTTTACTTACATAAGATTATCACATGTAAAAACTGGAATATGACAGTGCTAGTTTTATTATCACACTTCAATCCATCATACAAGCTTTAAAAGAGATGGGAGGCTGAATGTACGTAAACTGGTTTGCTGAGCTCTTCTAATTCAGGTGCTGCAAAAAGTAAAGGCTGCTATTCAGAAGTTTGGTGGGCATGTTCTTATCTTCTTCCCTGAGTTGGAGCCCTAAGAGCAGGCAAGCATTAATTTAGGTAGTCTGAAATAAAGCAGATGATAACACAACAAGCCTGATGGACTGGCCAATTTGAGAAAGTGCAATACGGTTTCATAGATCCTTAGTATGGTTTCACAGTTCGTTAGTGGACATATTTGTTCTAATATTACATTGCATCTTTGGAATATAGAAGAACTAATAGCATAGGAGAAAAGGGAATATGAACAAAAGTTGGTTTAAGAGGCTGAGGGAAGTAAATTAGTTAAGTATGTACAGGATGGAAAAAATTGAAAATAATGTGCTATTGATAGCTCCAGTTTGCAACTCTTAAATTTAGGTCAACTTTATATCAATCACTACACCAATAACAAAGTTTGATGTAGTGGTTAAAATGCTGGCCTAGAAACCAGCCGGCTGGGTGACTGAGCCAGTCATTCTCTCAACCCAACACTCCTCAGGGTTATTATTGTATGGAAAAAGTATCAGGCATATTTGCTGCCTTGGGTATTTATAAAAAAAAGGTGGAGTATAAATAAACTGACTAGGGAGGTTTAAGAATTCACAGGAAATAATCAGAATTTTGGAATAATTTTACAATATTTTATCCTAAAGCCTTTGATAAAGCTGTCAGTACGGTAGTTATGTTCAATGAAATTGATCTGTGGCTGGGTATTTCGAGTAAATCAAATGGTATATTTATGTAAAACGTGAAAATGAAGTAAAATTTTTAGAAATAAATAATATGTCATAGATATGAAGCATGCAGTAAATGCTACAGTTTTCCAATTCTAAATTGAAGACTACCTGTACTCTACTTATCTAGGAATCATAAAGGCCCAAATCCTCTCAGATCAATATGCTGGATTAGACTATAGCCTTTTAATCTATATAACGTATCTTACCCAGATTCTGTTCCAGAGGAAATGGGGGATATTTTTTTGTGTACGGTTCCAGATGAAATTTCAATACCATGTCCTTTAAAACAACAATAAAGAACTCTGAAAAATATATCTTGAGAATGATATATTTGAATGAATCAGCAAATTCAAGTAATTTGAAGCACTGTTAATTCAAATTACGTTAATTTGCCCATTTTACATTAAACACTGGAATTTAACTAACTCAGTAGTTAATCCTAAATCCACTTTTTGAACATTACTCAAATAGAAGTGGCTCAGGGATGCGGTGGCTCAGTGGCTAAGATGCTGAGCTTATCAATCAGAAAGGTCGGCAATTTGGCGGTTCAAATCCCTAGCACCACGTAATGAAGTGAGCTCCCGTTATTTGTCCCAGCTTCTGCCAACCTAACAGTTCAAAAGCATGTAAAAATGCAAGTAGAAAAATTGGGACCACTTTGGTGAGAAGGTAACAGCGTTCTGTGCACCTTCACTGTTCGGTCATGCCAGCCACATGACCACGGAGACGTCTTCGGACAGTGCTGGCTCTTTGACTTTGTAACGGAGATGAGCACCGTCCCCTAAAACCAGAAAAGACTAGCACGTATGTGCAAGGGGAACCTTTACCTTTACAAATAGAGGTATGATTTGTGCTGCTTGTATGATTTCACTTTGAAGTTAAGTCAGAGTAAGATTAATCAGCAAAAATATGAGCATCAATTTTAGCTCACCCAAATACTATATACTAATATACTATATAATATGTAACTGGGGAAGCAAACATTAAAAATTATACAATCTTGTTTTTAAAATAATGTAGAACAGCAAAAAATTTGCTGAAAACTACACATTAGACTAATACATTGTTCCATTGTATGTCAAGTTAATATCACATAATTATAAATGACTGCAGTTGGCATATAATTAGCTAAACTTGATTTATAGCATAAGATTTATATAACAATCTTCTAGAGAAGATTTTTTTAAAAAAGGATTTCCAATAAATTCTGTATTGGACATAAAAGTCTACATATACAGCAGAGGGTTCCAGCCTTGGCAACTTTAAGACCTGTGGACTTCAACTCCCAGAATTCCACAGGTCTTAAAATTGCCAAGGTTGGACACTTCTGATATATACACTAGTATCTGCGAATATGGCATTACTGGTAAAATATACCAGTAGGTGTTGCGGTTCTGATGGGATGACTTTAAGTAGTATTTCTAAACATTTCAGATACGTTGCCTACCTGTTACAGATGGGCCAGTATTTGCCCCTTGTAATCTATTCTGAAGTAGTGTCCCCACAGCATTTGTTAAAGTTGGTTCTTTTTTGGAAATCCCTTGTTTCCCCTAGAAAACAGAGCATACGTAACTAAACAGCATCACAACAGAGGCTCAGAGTGTAATATAATCATGTTTATATTTAAAAATATCTTCAAAGGAGCAAGAATAAAAGAAGATAAGACATTGATATTGATTGAGCAATTTTTAGATATCCCCAGTAAACTTCACTTGGAAGGGAAATTCCTATCTAAACAATTTTCCTAATTCACTACTGTCTACCACATACCTCTGATTCTCAGTTAACGGACTTCGTCATAACAAAATGACATTGAAAATTCTTTATAATCATTGTTGAGCAAATAGACTGCAAGCTTTTGCATCCCATCCCAACCAAAACCTAGAATACTTTGGGAGAAACTACTAGTTCTACTCCTTGCTTGCTAAATAGTAAACTAGAGCATTACAATCTAGTACAATTTTCAGTTAATTATATGAATGATAAATCGGCTAAAGGTTATAAAGGACAATTCGGTGAGTCTTGAAAAACATGGCAGTGTGTGCGGAAAACCATTAAACTCTTGCTTCCAATTAGAGCTTTAAAATCTTTTGTATTCTCAATTTTTTTTATTTCAGCTCTACTCATAACCATGCTGCTGGACAGAATAACAATATCGATAATACTTAGACTAATATACAGCTTCATAATGTTTTACAGCACTTTAAGCAGTTTGCAGAGTCAGCATATTGCCCCCAACAATCTGGGTCCTCATTTTATGAACCTTGGAAGGATGGAAGCCTGAGTCAACCTTGAGCTGGTCAGGATCAAACTCCTGGCAGTGGGTGGAGTCAGCCTGTAATACTGTGTTCTAACCACTATGCCCCAATAATATAATAAACCACAGTTTATAGTATATTAATAAAAACTTAATGCTTGTTTGTTGCTAACTAAAGCCAATTCTTTTCACCTTTGGAAAAGTCTTTAGAAAGTAAAGTTCCAAACTTCTACAAATGACAGAACCCAAAATTTCTTCTAAGATTTTCCTTTGATTTTTGCTTTAAGCACAGCATGTAAAACCACATAATCCTCCTCTGGTCATTGAAAGAACTATTGTCTTCTTCCAAAAGCATTCACTTTGAATAGATTTTACTATGGTTAGCTTTTTTTAAAATTACGGCTTCTGAATATTTTATTGACGTAATTGATCCACCATCTTTTTCTAAGTTTTGGAAAAGATGACCATTAAGAATTCTAATTTACTATTCTAGTCCAAAAAATATTTTATGTAATAAATGAAGAACAATTCTAAAACAATTAACTTGAAAAGGTGAAGAACCATTACTGGAAAAGAAAAAAATGTACTTTTCATCTGTTCCTTATTCCAAAAGATTACTTCTGAACCTGAAGTGAAAGAGCCACAACAATGATGACTGTGGTCAAAATTCTGTTGTGTATGATGATCCTTCAAAAAAGGATGAGAGAAAAATGGTAGAAGCAAAGAGCTTGAATAGAGTCCAGTTACTTACTGACGCTGGTTTGCCTCCCTTCTGGCCTGGTGCAAAGGATCGTCTGGCAGCTTGTTCTTTGCAAAAGTTGATGTGCCTTTCTGCAGCAGTCTGATTAAACCTTCTCATGCAGTAAGGACACTGAATATAATCTGAATACAATAAAGCACAATCATTATCTCAAATGATACTTGGAGGATGAGTGTATGAATGGCAACTTCATAGAAATGGAGCAAATAAATGAATGAATGATATTTCCATAGTTCTACTCTTAAGAAAGCTGTATTTAGTGTAAAGAGCCACAGAGATGATCTTGGAGAAAAGGAGAGATGGTTACCAAAACAAAAGCATACATTAAGTCCATGAAACAGAAAGTGTGAGAAAGAAATTCAGACAGACTGAATTCTAATTCATTGAGATGAGAGAAGGGCAAAGACTCCAGCTTTCAAGGTTTTAATTATAACTATATCAATAAAGCCAAAGTTTCCTGCTCTGCTTTAAAGGTTGACAGTTGGTTTTCTAATATATTCCAGAATGTTTTCTTCAAAACTCTTCCAAATTAGTTTTTAAACGCTTTCGAGTTTTGAGATTAGATAGAAACACTATTTGAAAATATGAGGGCCACTACACATTCGCTGAAGGAATCACCATCTGGAGCCATCATATAGTAGGAAAAAATTAGGCTGAGAAACCTTTAGAGACTATTACTCTCTACAACCATGAGCCGGGGATTTGGTTCTTCCAACAAATTTCTACTTTTCAGTCAAGTTGTAATTTCAGAACAAGTAAATCACCTGGGTTAATGGACGGAGGTGGTGGAGGTGGAAGAGGACGGCCTTCTTTCATGGCTCGAGTTGCAAGTTTAGCTGCTCTGATGGCTGAAATAAAATCTTCATGCTGTTGTCTCCAATTCGACTTTTTCTCTCGTCCATTCTGGAAAGGAATTAGATTTCTCTTCCGCCAATCAGAGCATATATATTAATTACAAGTGTTGTTTTGAAAAACAATTTTAAGAGATTTTAAAAAGATTACAAATAATAAAATAAAATTCCAATGGCTGTTATAAGAGGCAGCTTGAGAAATAGTATCCCCATTTCTGGCTGGAAATGGGGATACAATGAATTTTAGTCCTGCCTTAGGCTGGACTAAGCTGGGTGTTCCTGGGGCAGTCACACCCTCTCAGCCCTAGGAAGTAGGCAATAACAAACCACTTCTGAAAATGTTGCCAAGAAAACTGCAAGGACTAGTCCAAAGAGTCTCCAAGAGTCAATATTGGCTTGAAGGTACAAAATATGTATATTGTTATCATTAGTTGTTTAGGACAAACATAATTTCCCAAATTTGCTTTTGTTGTAGGTGAGCCAATAGTCATTGGATGGGAATGACGAAAGTTTGGAAGAGAAGATTGTTTGGGAGGTCTGACAGACTACTAGGACAAACGGAAGGGAAGGTGAAAAGCAGCCCATTACATCACTTCTTTTCTACAGGAAAAATCTACATACCTAACACTCTCTCATGTTTCCCCTTCCACCACAAGCCTGAGAGATATACTGGGTTCAGATGGAATGACTGACCCAAAGCCATTTATTTGCCATGGCTGAGTATATGGATAAGGTGAGAAGCTAAATTCATTCGCTCAGGAGGAAGAACATGGTTGAATCCTGATAGCAGCTACATGGATGAGGCAAAAATTGTGCACCCTTGAAGTTTACATTTCTAGGCCTGGAAATACAAATGTTACCTCTTTGCAAATAAGGGATGAACCCAGAGGTGGTATTCAGCAGGTTCTGACCAGTTCTGGAGAACCGGTAGCAGAAATTTTGAGTAGTTTGGAGAACCAGCAAATACCACCTCTAACTAGTCCCACCCCATCTATTCTCTGCCTCCCGAATCCCAGCTGATTGGCTGGGTCTTCTTTTGTTGCCCTGCACAGGAGAATGGAGTGGGGTAGGGAGGGAAAGGGATTTTGCAGTATCCTTCCCCCGGAGTGGGGTTGGAATGGAGATTTTACAAGTATCCAACCCCTGCCACGCTCACCAAGCCACGTTCACAGAACCGGTAGTAAAAAACATTGAATCCCACCACTGGCTGAGCCCCTAATGCTATTCCTGTTAACAGCGTTTATTTCAAATGAATGTTGGCAAGGCAGCAGAAGATAAATAATGTTCAATCCATTTTATATCCGATAATGAAAGGCTGGAATTCCAGGCATTAGCTAAATGTTGGTGATAAAGTAATAAATGTTATGGGACCTTCCAAAATCTTTGTATTAGGACAGCCCCAGTCTATATAAAGAATCCAGCTTCTCCAGCTCTATTGTAGCAAATCATTTCAATGGCAAGGTTTTGATACTTCCTTAAAGTATAATGATGAAAAGCTGGGAATGGTGTTGACAGGTCTACCTTAGTGGGTGGCTTCTTTTTCACTGTTGGGATGTCAGTTCCCTGTAGTCGTTGTTTCAAAGAATTGAACGGCTTGCGCTTCTTGTTGAATATTCTTTGGCATATTGGATTGTGCCTTGCCTAAAGGAAAGGAAAAGTCATATGGTCACGTTCCTAAACTAGCGCAGTCGTATATTATTTTTTATTGTGCTTCAAACTCTTCTCCCCCGCCCCCCAGGGAAATTATGATCATTTCAACCTTTAGTGTATTATAATGATGTATTAAGTATTGATGCTTAATTGGGAATAATAATGTGCTTGTGTGTCACACAAAGTTACAAGTTCCTTCCTTCTGTCTGCCTCAATTCATGGCATGTAATCACTGTTTTTGGTAGGTTAATTGGCCAATCTGTTTTGAGTTCAGTTGAGTGGCTATTTTTAATCTGTATGTATCAGGTTTATATCCCACTTTGTTTATCATATAATTTATAGGCGGCATGCGTGGTTAGCGACTCCAATGTTCTGTTTAATTTTCTCTGAATTGTGATATAGATGCTGGGAAGATTTATAAACCATTACTTAGACCCCACTCAATTAAAACATTAAGGGCTTGGGTTTTCCCTTATCTAATATTTCGTTATAGGTAGTCCTTAACTTACGACAATTGGGACCAGAATGATTGTGGCTAAGCAAATTTTTTTTTGCCACAATTGTTAAGTGAATCACTACAGCTGTTAAGTGAATTGTAAGATTTTGAATCCTGATTCTGAATCAATAAGCATGAATTTCCAGAGTTGGGATATATTACCACTCTCACATTTAGTACAGAATTATACTTTTATGAACAACTCTGCTTTACAAAGGCTTTTATTTTGCTTGCACAAATCAGTACAATTGTCATCAACCTGCTAAACATATTCCTGTTTTTATTTCAATTGTTTCTGAGGAGATGTTCATTGAGTTTGAGCAAAACAGGCATTGGTTCTTTTTTTAAAAAATCATTCAGTACAAAATGCTCTTATTTTACCAGTGCTTCCGGTGCAAAATGCCTTCCACAAGTGTCGCAAAGAAACAAATTTGGTGCACCAGCCTCTGTGTGGAACAGGAACAATGATTATTTATCTCTAAAGTATAAGCAGTTTTCAAACATCTCTACATATAGTCTTAAACATCCTTCCTAAGTCTATAGAAAATAGTATCCAGAATTTATTTTATCTACTATGAAGGAATAACTGAATAGTATACCCTAGCTGAGTTTTGATGAAAATCCTCAGAAGCTTAAAATAAAAGCTGACAAAATTAATGGCATCATCTTGATGGCCTATTTCACGAATTTTCTTTCAATGTACAGATTTCTTTGAACACAGATACCTTTAAAAATAAAATATTGCAGCAAGTCATTTCCATATTTATTTTATTGCTTTTAGGATACTAAAGAAGCCTAACAAATGTTGCTTGACATAGCTTGTTAGGAATAGGAACCTACATGCTAAGTAAATATTTCTTAAATATTTAAATATAAATATTCTGAAAACAGTCACTCATTTAAAATATTTTTATCCCAAATTTTAATTCAATACTCTCAAGGTAGAATAGTTTACAAAAATAATGAGTTTGTGGGGCTATTTAAAAACTTTAGGAATCCATTTGAAATTATCAGAGTATGACAGAGCATATTAAAACGTAACAGTTTATTTGGCTTTTGGCTTTGGCACTGTAGCTTATTCAAAAATTATCAGTTGCCTTAGCATCATTTGCAAACCTGGCTAATGCCAGTGTAATGTAATTAGAGAATCATGGCTACAGTTCTTGCCTTAAAGCGGTGTATGTGTGTGTGCATGTGTATATATTCCTTCTTTTCCCCTGAAGTATGGTGAATCATCATAATCAAATATAGGGCATAGTAGAAGAGTAAATTAAATATTCTTAATTGTGCACTTATATTTTAATTCTTTATGTTCTTTACATTATGCTGAACCTAAATTATTTGAGGAGTCTTGGTCCTCTCTCAGCTTGGTCGTTTGCTAGCAGACATTTCATTACCCAAATTATTTATTTTTTATTTATTTATTTTGTCAAGCGATTATTAGATAAGAGGTATAAGTATAAACATGGTTATGAATACATGAAATGGATACGAATAAGAAAAAAAAGAAACAATATGACAGGGACAGTACGCACGTTGGTGCGCTTATGCATGCCCCCTAATTAGTACTATCAGTACTAGTGGGGAATGAGATTTGTTCTCAATTCTGCAAGTAAATAACTAAGCGCAGAGAACACTAAAGACACCTCATTTCAACCCTGACCTACCAACATTCTCCTTTATCATTCTATTGCTTTGGTGTCCACAAGCAAAGAGTGTTACAGAAACAAACATGTTCTCTCCTAAGAAACCATCCAGGAGGAAAAAAAGACACGTCAACAATGGCTACCTAAAAAGATTTTTTTTAAAAAAAGATTTTTTAACGCAGTTACATCACTGCTCGGGATTTATCATAAGATAGTAATTGAATAAAGACTAGATACTTCTAAATACATCATAACAGTTTGAAATACTTTTATACAAAAACACTGACAAATTGTTTCACTGTGATGTAGTTACCCAAAATCCAAAACAGCTACATTGTTGGGTACTTCATACCTGTGGCACATGCTGTGTTTTCAGAATCCAAACTCATTTCATAGCGCAGTGCTTTCAGATTCTCTTTAATATTGTTTTTTTTTCCAGGAATACAGATGTACCTGATAGCTGACTTTCCCTTGCTTGCAGGATTCCAAGTGAAATGTCATTGGCTGACCAATTAAACAATTATGACACAGCCAGTTCACCCATTATGTAATGATGTACAGTATTATGTATTTTTGCTGCCTTACTTGTAAAATAATAAAGGTAGGATAGAAATTTAATAAATAAATACCATAGATATCCTTTAGCCTGTTTCAAAGCTGTTTTTAAAGGTAGCTTTTTAAAGAGCAGTGCCAAAGTACTGTGGATACTATTAATATGAAATTTTACAGATTCCTGTAAAATCTTAAATGTAACTCCTGCTATTGAAGCCAAGTAATTTTCTTTGAATCACTCTCCTATATAAAGGAACCAAGAAATATAAAAATTAATTCCTCCTCTTCTTCGTAGCATTATTCCCACAAGGTGCAGGGTCCAATTTTTGAATTGACAAATGCCATCTTGTATATCAAATGTAGCATCCAGGTCCAACAGGGCAAATTTCATGTCTGCATTTCTTGTGTCTTGCCATCTTTGCTTCAGCTTTCCACTGGATGCTTGCCACCTGTGATAAAATGGAAGGTGATGCAGGTGAAGGTGTGGGGTGCTGCTCATAAGACATGGCCACACCACTGTAGGGGTTTCTCCTGCATTTTCTCAGGTATTGGTGCAATGCCCATTTGCTGTCTGTACTCTGTCATTGCTGACATGATCAAGAAGAGAAACACCTAATGACCAATAAAGCATATGCATCTCCATGGCGTGTAAAGAGCACTCAATGAATTTTATAATTGGCCAGCATTCAGCGCCATAAAAGTGAATTACTTTTATTATAATGAAGGGTGACAGATGAATTTGAACAGGGGTTTTATTGTTACTGTGAAAATAGAAAAACACCCTAATTCTATTATGGTAACCAAAAAACTGTTTCCAAATAAGTAAACACTGGTGGTTAGACATGTTTAAACAACACATTGTCATTATTTCTACACTTCTGGTGTGTTAAATCAAAAGTATTTTTTCCAGTTAACAACCAGAAGGAAAGGGCCATCGTCCTTAACAAGAAGCAGAGTTCTTCCATTATGACAGCTTGAGTCCTTGAAGATTTTGTTTCACGTTAAGCAGCTCTTTCTCTTGCCTTGTCTTCTCTTGCTTGAAGGCCAACTTGTTTGCTTTCTTTTCTATCCTGCGTTCCTAACAGGGAAATAATTTACAATATGAATATACTGCTTCATGAAAATGTTCTCAAAGCAATTAGCATTGCAGATACAATTTCAGCAATATCTTTCTCAGAACTCTTGGCAGAAGAGGCTTAATGTACTGAAAGAATGCCTAATTTTTCAGATGTTAATAATTCCTTTCATATTTTTTAAAATAGGGCAAATATCTTCAAGTTTTTCTTTTCACTGCAGTAACAGTAAAACAAACAAACAAAAAACCCAGGAATTTCCCCCCCACTCTGCATATAGTGTGTGCCATTTAGAGATGATCTAATCAAATCAATATAAACACCATTCCAAATCATTCTACCCATATCTTGCCTAAGGGGCTATTCGCAAGTCTTAGCATCTTATGTCTCCCTGCTTCTTCCTAAATAAACATTTTCCACAAGACATAACAGAAAAAAACTTATTGAAAGGGATGAAGGGGGTAAAAAACGATGGACTATTGAGGGAGACAAAAAGAAGGGGCAAGCTTTAGTTTGTTCCAGTTTTATCTTACCGGTAGCCTGTTGTGAAACATAATTACTAAATTACAGTGGAAGACATGGAATTTGCTAATTGACATTAAGAAGTCCCATCCCTTTTGCTCTGGGATTCTGGGATTATTTTTTTTTTTAACTAACAGGTTTTTCCACAGCTTTGAGTTTACCTTAAATATTTTGACTGAGTTCTCAATTATTGCTACTGATTCATGTAAAAGAACAATTTGTATTTTACTCAGCTCACCTACACTTCTTAAAAACTCAGGACAATTTATGAAATGCAAACAAACAAAAACAATAAAGGTAAAAAGCAACTGTCATCCCTTTCAAAAATACCCCCCCACACACACATACACAAAAACAGACAAACTATAAAAGCAGCCCATGGCCATCATCTGAACTAATCTATGGAAAAAGATTATTTCTACTGCCTTAAGTAGAGCAAACCCAAATCCTTAATGGACAATGGTATTCCATAATGTGAGAACTGCCATTGAGAAAGCACGCCTGCAAATCCCCATACCTTCCACTTCACAAGAGCCATCCCCCTCAAAAAAAACATACAAGATAGCCTGAATCTGACAGGGAAAGAGGATATTGTAAGTACACAAGTGGTAAGCCACGTAGATCTTTTATTGATTAAAACCAGCCCTTGAACAGGATTTGGAATTCAATTCAATTCCAAGGAAAGGGCCTGGGCCTCATGGATTGGTGGAGGGCCTGTGCCCTGTCCTTGCCCCGTCCCACCCAGTGTTCCTTTTCCTCAGTGTTCCAGTTAATGACCCTCACATTCACTTAATGATTGCTTTGCTCGATTACCAAAATTCAGGGCCCAGTTGTGGTCGTAAATGGAGGACTACCTATAACTTAAAACGTTTTTTTTTAATCCCCCCTTCTCTCTACCATGTAAGAAAAAAATGACCAATTTATTGATATTACCCTTAAATTTTACCTTAGGCCTTCTATTTAGGTTCATGCCATTTCGTTGTTCATTGGGATGGTTTTATAGTTGTCAAGTTCTATGTGTGTATGAAGCCACAATCTCACTAAAGCTAAATTCAGTGCCTAAATGGGTATCCTAAATAATCTATTTTGAGTTCCATATTGTGGGAATTAAACACTAAGCAACATTTCTGCTGTTTAATACCTTATATGAATTATGACATAACAGTAATCCATCTTGCTTCAGTCAATTACAGGTTAATAAGGTTAATTAATTAAATACATTTATTTTTTAAAAAAAATCAAATAAAACTTACTTTTCGCTCTTCTTTAATAGCTTGTTTCCTAGCTTTCCGATCCTCCTTACTCTCATCCTTAGAGCGTGGTTGTGTGGATATTCTTGGCAAATCATCATCATTAATCCTTTGCATGCGCTCAGTCTGTTTAGCTGTAGGTCCTCTCTGAGGCAAAACATCTATTGGGATTCCTGTCTTCTTAGATACTTTAATTGATTTAAGCTATAAAAAATACATGGAACTAATGAATTTTTTAAAACAATGAGTTAACTGGCTCAATGAAATGCGCAGAAGCCAAAATACTAAGTCCGCTAATAAACCAAACAAAATGTTTAGGTGCCTATGTTAATTCATATTTGATATGTGAATTCATTATACATACAGTATATTCATTCATTCATTCATTCCTGTTCAGCACTTTGATAAGGTACAAGCTGGATCCTTCCTTTCCTCCCTCCCTAAAAGGGCTAACTTTCAAAGAGACAGATCACAAACTCTACACTGTTTCTACAGTATGTTCCCTCTCCCTCTCTCACACACATGGTAGCTCAACTCACACAAAATAACTTTGGATGGTGTACAATTGAATAAAACAGCAAATGGATAAAAATGATTATTATAAAAGGATAAAAAGAAATAATTAAAATAAGACTATTATCAAAACATTTTAAAATACACAAACCCCATGGAGAGAGCAAGAATATCAGTCACAATGGAGCTAACTAAAATTGTCTCTAGTTCCCAAAAACCCAGTCTGGATGACATAACTAGGGACTTCCTGAACAATAGCAGGGAAGGAGCGAGCCTAACTTCAGGGGGGAGAATGTTCTACAAGGAGAATGTCCTGGCAGAGAAGGCCTGCCTCCTGGGACTCATCTAAGGCAAATCCCTGGTTGATGGAAACCATAACACGTCTTCCCTTTTAGATCTAACAGGAAGTTAATTTGTGACTTTTTTGCCACTTTCTGACGTTTATTTCCAGTTTCCAGCAAAATTTTGCAGAAAACGGATTCCCTTAACTGTTATAAAAAAAGTTTGTAACTTTGATTCCAGTCATATGATATCTCAATGTACCATTACAATGACTTATGACCATAATTCTGAGCTCAATTATGGCGGTAAGTCGAGGACCACCTGCATTTGAAATTAAATATCCCTTTAGTCAAATTTTTGAATATACCTCTAATAGTTCTTTGGATCCCATTCATTGCAATAAGAAGTTTTTAAAGTGTAATGGAAATTTCCACTCACCTTTTTTGGTACCTCAATTAGTTTTGGATGGTTGTATAAGTTTGAATAAGTACCTTAAAGAGAAGACATAATATCAAAGGTTAGCTTATTAAGAACCTAATTTTCTCCTGAACTTTTGATTTGAAATGTCTGAAACACCTTATTAATAAACCATTTTTAAACCTATGGATGTCTTTGAGGCTAATGATAATTCTGTGATAATATATTAAAAAATGAAAGCTCTTAAAGCAAATAAGTATAAACTTGACTCTTAGCAAAAGTAGGATTATTTCTATAAAAATATTCATAATTCTGCATGAAGGGTCCTTGGAACTCTCTGAGCTTGTTTTCTTATAAATGCTTTTATTATCCCAACTAGGTAACTGTATATTGCTGTTGCTATTAAATGCCAGATTAATAAAGCCTCTTTCATGGCTGACCTGATGTGGATTGTTGAGATGTTACTAGGTGTGGAAATTTCTCTTGAAAATGTGCCTATATGAGTTCTGGGCAAAGCATTTAGGGTGAGGGGTGGCAATTGTTACGAGAGTCTTGGATGGCTTTCAAAGACACAGCTCGACAAGTTACTGGATGTGAGATTCTGTTCATTAATTTGAGGTCTAAGGATCAGTTGAGATTCCTGCATTCTGCTGCGTAGCAACATCCCTACCTGAGCTTCTTGACACCATCTTAGGGTTGGTAGTGGAAATTCCCAGGCCTGGGAAATCTCAATTTGCATTCCTTGGGAGTGAGCTCTAGAGTCCCTCAGGAGTTTATGGCCACCATGACAACTGTGGGCCTATCCCAGGTCATCCAGGGCCAGTGGTCACACATTTGACTTGTTTCTCTGTTGTGGCAGCAGTGGTATAGTGATCTGGAATTGGAAGACCTCTCTGTGGCTCTTCTGTCATGGTAACCTTGAGATTCTCTAGTGCTGCCCTCCACCAAAGGAAGACTGGACCTGTTCGATCAATTCGTCTATGGCAAATGATGGGCCTAGAAGGGTTCCAAAGGGGTTGGGGGTTATCTTAATGGTCTGCAGCATGCTCTGGTTCTGGCTATCACTTGGAATAAGAGACAAGGTTTTGGACCACGTACACATGCAACCTCTCCTAGTTCATGGATCCTGTCACTTTCCAACTTTCAAGGAAGAGCTAAGGGAGATGAAACGGGTTAAGAGATATCTGTAGGGTTTCTGGAGATCAGTGAGGAGTGAACTTGACGTAACATGAGAGGAGTTTTTAATGATTTTTATACAGTATATTCTTTTATTATTAAATATGCCATCCACAGTCACTATATGAAATGAGCAGCTAATACAAATGTGAATAAATAAATACTTACTTAAAATGGATTCACAATCCCATTTTTCTTTTGGTTCTTCAATGATTAACGTTACCATTTCTTCACTCTCATCTTCTTCCTCATTCAAGGGCAACTCTGCTTCTTTCTTTGTTTCAATATCATCAAGTTTCACACAACTTTTAAAGAAAAAGGAAGATATAGAAGGCAAATAAATTAAATTTAAATCTTTTAACTATTTACCTGACAGTTACGGTAATTAAATAGATCGTGGGACTGACTTGATTTTAAGACCATTTTTAGTGGTGAGGTATTAAGTGAACATTGCAGTTATAAAGTGAATTTTTGCCAGAAACTTGAAATAAATGCTGAATTTTGGCAAAAACATTGTAAATTGCAGTCATGTGACCATGAGACACTACAAATGTCTGTAAATGCAGGCTGGTTGCTAAACTCCTAAAAGGTATTCATAGTTTGGAACTGAGTCATAAGTACCATTTGAAAAGGACATTGTAACTTAGACTGGTTGCTAAACAACTGGTTCGTGGACCTGTTAACATTAATCAATCCAGATATAACCAAAGTCTTAACTGAGTTCTTTCCCCAAACGTGCCACAGCCATATAAATTATTAAATGTATACATTTTATCGTGTTTTCCTGAACTCACTAGAGATGAATATAAAAAAGTACAAGTAATTAAAATGATTCCCTCCTCTTAGCATTAACAGAAAAGATGAAGCTCATGCCTCCTATGACGACCATTGCTCAACCTCTACAGAGGGAAGAAAGGCTTGGCAAAAGCCTACACTGCTGTTTGGGCATGAGGCAATATTTTCTAAACTTAGACTTTTTAAGGACCAAAATATGACAGTTAATTATGCTTTAAACCACTGGTTTGACATTAGTAATATTAGTGTTCTATTTATAAACTGCTCACTGTTGAACAGGTATGCAGAAATTTTCTAAGAAGCATGCTACCCAGTAGGAACACTTTACATACTCCTTTGCTTTCTCTCTGAAGTAGTCATTCAAAACTTCCTGTAATCGAGCACTGTCACTTTGGATGAAACCTTCTAATTCGGCATTATCCAGTGGTCCAATTTCATCATCATCAAATTGTTCGAAAAACTAAATATGAAAAAAAAATGGTATTTAAATCAATCCCATATGCTTTCAGTAACAAACTTAAATCACAACCCTCAGATACATTTTAAAATAAATTTAAAATGTATTTGAGGACAATTATTTTTTCCATTGATGAAAAATGAGCTTACTGTTATTGTTATTCCAGTGATTGAGTCTATCTTTTTGTGTAATTTATATAGCCACCTATCTCACAAACAGGTGATTCTGAGTGGCATATAACAAAACTAAACCAAAAAATATCTAAAATCATCACCACTGCCAAATATTAAAGTGTTAAAAACTTTAATTTCTTTTAATGAAAAAAATAAGGAAAAATTCAAGGTAAGTCACAGAATTAGATGCAGTATTATAAAACTCCTCAAAATTCTTAAGAAAAAGCACATTAATAGAGCAATAGTTTTACATACAAGGGGTGAAGAGATCAGAATTAAAATTAATATTTTCAAAGTATATGCCAATAATTACAATAACTGTTGTAAGTTTATTTCACCTTCTCAAATCTTTCATCCAGAAGTGTCAGTTGTTCATTTCTTTTCATGACTGAAGAGGTCATGGAATACTCTGTGAAACGGCTCTTGGTCTCTTCTTCCATGAAGAGAAATTCTTTCATCTTCCCTTTAAAATCACAGTCATCTGACAAAGGACCCTCAGAATCATATTCTTCATCACTCTGATAATCTTCTTCCTCCTCTTCCTCCTCCATATCTTCCCATGCATCTTCGTCTTCAGATAAGCTGGCAATAGCATATACATTAATTGGCTTCCTTAGATTTACACTTCATCTTACTGATATGCTGATTAATAGTTCATGATTTTTCATGTACTACTGTACAATATAATTAAGAATGAAACAGTAATCAATGAAGACCTGGAAAAGGTATAAAGAGTGGAATAATTTTGATACACCCAGTATTGGGATTCCTTCCCCAGTAGAAAACTGAGTAAAATAATAAAATATAGTAGTATTTTTTCATTCCATTACCAAGAGAGTTCCTTCTCTTGTTCGAGGCTTCCAGGTTTATTAGCTGTTAAAATGAAATCATCTTCAAGCAGATTATCTGGATTGTCAAAATCAAAGTCATCATCTAGTGCTGCAATAATGTCAGGATCAAGATCCGGTCTAGGCCCTATTGTTAGATAAAAGATGTTTAAAAGAAGCAGTGGTTTAAGTCATTTCAAAGAATTGTCAGTTTTCCTAAACAAAAGTTATTTACCAAACAGAAAAAAATAATTACTATAATAGCAATCAGTTAGAAAACTACTTTTTCTTGTTACTCTCAGATCAAACCTGATAATTTTTCAGAAGATTTTAAGACTAAATTGAATGGAATAGTAAACAGTGTTGTCTTCTTGCCTTGATGAAAATAATGTGCTGCCTCAGTGGCACAAGGTTTCCATCAAGGCAAGCAACAGCTATCTTATGCACCCTTGTATTTTATCTCTTTTTACAGATTAGGACAGTAACAGAAGTCCTCAATCACATATACTTCACTAATAATGTGAAGGACAGATTAACAATGCATTTTTAAAAGTTTCATTTTACAATATAAGTGCGCATAAAAGAATATAGTGTAAATGAAGTACCTGGAACAGGAGCAGCTTTGTTTAATAGTCCCACATCTTCTTCAAATTCTGATGCAAATACTGAGGAGGGCAGATTAATGGTGGAAGCCTAAAAAACAAAGAATACGTAACATTTTCTTTTAAAATGTCCAAGAGACCAAGTATCCTCAACTGAGTTTCTAGCATACTTTTCATTTGATACAGTGCACAAAGCTTTTAAGGCTTATAATAATTTTTTTTGGAATGCTGTCAGTAATTTTATCAGCACTTCTAATGAATCAAAATGAAGTAGTTTCTATCACAAAAGAATTCAATGGGTGGTTGAAAAAAGGCATGTGAAAATCAAAAACATTGTTTAAAAATTTAAAACTTTTAATTTAAAAAGTACTTCTAGTTTGATATGGTAATCATAAGAAATACCACCATAGCAGTCAAGGACATTTTTACTTACTGGAATGTGTTGAATTTCATCTTCTACCTCCCCTTCTGTGGACACTACAATCCTGCCCTGATTTGGGAAGCTTGATGGAACAAGTTCAGAAGGTCCCGAAGCTTCCTTCAAATGTTGCAAGTAATTGTAATCATCGTCAAAAAATACTCCATATTTCCGCTGTTCTTCTCTTCTTTTTTCATCATTTCTCTAAAGGCACAGAAGAAGGAAATTAATGAATTCAGCTAATGTTGCCGTCAAACTTAAAGGGAAAAAAAGCATAATGGTTCCAATTATTTTCTACGCATCTTCGTATCAATGCTGATTCTCAGAAAATTCAGAATTCCTCTATTAGGAAGAACATATGCAGAACCTTGACATTTTTTCTGCAGCATCATTTCCCCACAATGGTCAACTCAAGTATCTCCTGAAAGTCCATCCATAGGCAGAATAGCCCTTCCCCATCCTTTCACCTAAAGTAAGCATTAGCCTGCTTTTTTTCAGCTTTGTCATTTCTTATTACCTTTAATGTAGGCAACAGAACTCTCTGAGGTGCACTATCATCAGCTGTCAAAGGGTCCTTCTGACTTCTGTGCACTACATGAAATGTTACAGCTTTTTTCTTTTCGATGAAAGGTTTTTTCCGTCTGTGAGGCTACAAAACAAGAAACAGTTCTTTGAAAATGGAACAAAACTGATAAGGGTTTCATTACTTATCTACGTAAATGGGTTATTCAAATCCTCCCCTGGAATATAATTGTAAAAAAACAATTTTTTATGCTGCGCAGTCACATTACTCTGATCTGGGCAACCATATAGACCAAATAAATAAACAAATCTGTTTCATCTTTATTTAGTTAACTGATACATATTTAGAATTCTTTTTAGTTTTTTAAAATGTGTTAAATGTAATATGTTGATTGAATTTTGTTGGGATGGCTTGTCTGATTCCAAATTACACAGAGTAATTTGCAGAGCTCTAGGCATCTTTTGGCAGATATGTTTGGATCATCCCATTGCAAAGAATTTCCACACTGAATGTTTTTCCCATTGATAAGTTTTATGCTTATCTTTTTCAGGACATCTAGATGATTCTAAAGTTACCTGACTTTATATACTGCATACTAATGAAATATTTCTTCCGTGTATAATAAAAAGCATGAAACCAGATTCCACAGTTCCAGTAAACCTGATACAGAGAAGACTGAAATTCAGGTTGCCAAGAGAAACCTTCATCACAAGTAAATCATCTCAGCTAATCCCAGAATATCAGGGAGGGAGAACAATGGAAATTATAAAGGAGACATTTGCTCAGTTAATCTTAACACAAACCATTTAGATTTTAAAAGTAATAAGTAATTTATAACTCATCAGGAAATCAATCAGAAACCAACACAATGCCTTCAGCATAAGAATTTGATTCCACTGTAACAGCATCTAAGAAAGTAAAGTGAATAAATACTTCCAAGTGTCACAGTTACTCCAATCTTCATAAAAGACAGGAGAGAATAGTTATGATTCCTTTTCCTGGTCAAATCCCATATCACGTGCAATTTGCAGTTACCCTTACCAGATAGGTACTTCACACAGATATCAAAGTGGTGATGGATAGTGGAAGCTACACATATTTAATGGCTACACATAGCAACACCAACAAACTTACCTTTGTTATTCACAGGAAATTATATTGTGCAAACCTAGAAACAGTTAAGATTTTCAGTGTTGCTATGTGGAGGCCATAAAATATGTGTAGCCTCTGTCACCACTTGGATTTCTGTGGGAGGTTTCCTGCTGGCAAAATCCTAATTGATCTGGTCACATATCCATTCATTTATTTTTGTAAGTTTTCAAATGGCAAGCTGTTCTTGACTCCATACCATTTTCATTAACTGTCCATTCAGTACAGTTGCCTATTTCAATCAGCTGCGTTTCTTAGTAAGGCAGCCTCAGATTCAGTGCCTGCATGGCATTACAGGGCATCATGTGCAAGGTTGCCTCTATTTGCATTGCTCTGGATTTCACCCATCGCGAAATGTTCCCCCTGAAAGTCATAGCAAGCTCATAAATGCTCTGCCACTGGTGAGATAGTCAGATTAACAGAGTTGGAAGGGATTTTGTAAGGTCATTTAGTTCAACCTCCCCGCCCAGGCAGGAGACCCTACACCATTTCTGTCGATGATAATCTTTCCCAGATTATCCACCTTCCTCCATAAAAGGCTGGGAGAACGGACAGCAGCAGCCCAAGACCCATCAGTCTGCTCAAGCCTGAATTTCACGCCCCGCTCACCATTGTGCGAGCCTCCGACGCTAAAGGCCGTCAAGCGCCGAATGATCCACGGAACTCGTCAGCCGAGTTCCCACACGGACAACTCCACTCCTAACGAGTTTTGCTGCTCCCCGTTTTTCCGGTTCCGGAAAGAGATCGGTCTTCCGAAGTTGTCGCTCTCCGTTTCCGATCTCGTTGGTGCACTTCTAGCCATCTTGGACTATACCAATTGTTATTGAAAAGGGTGGCAAGCAAATAAATTGGCTGGTTACAATATCCAGAAGCGCTAGAAATATCGTCAGGCGAGAATGGAGTATACAGTTTTTCTTTCCATGCAATAATAACGTGTTCATGTCGGGAATGATTCCAAGAGAATCATAAGCTTCAACAATGCGCTCTCCCTTTTCCGGCGGAAGTATTGGTAGAGAAGAGCAACGGCTTAGAAAGGGCTAGAGCGTCATAGTTGATATTACAGAATGATGCCTTTATATATATATATATATATATATATATATATATATATATATATATATATATATATATATATATATATATATATATATATATATATATATATATATATATATATATATATATATATATATATATATATATATATATATATATATATATACTTTGTATTACAACACCCTGTTAAGCCCCAATTAAGGGAGAAAGCATACTGCTTTCTTTTCTGTCTTTCGGCTCATCACCAGAGACCATACCGACAGAAAGCTATTTGTTTCGTTGCCTTTTGTTTACATGTGTGTAAGGTTTTTAAGCTGATAATTTTTTTTTTAAATAATAAATAAAATTATTTAAAATTATTTAAAAATTATCAGCTTAAAAACCTTACACACACACACACACATATATATATATATATATATATATATATATATATATATATATATATATATATATATATATATATATATATATATATATATATATATATATATATATATATAATTAATATATAAAACCTCTTTAGTATACCGGAAGTGCCCATAAATGTATCGTTTCTTTCACGTAAATTTTTGCTTGCTCAGAATGATGTTTGTCATTGACGTTTATTCTGCCTGCCCTGAGTGATGTTCGTCACTATGTGAAAGAGTATTAACGCACTTTAAATCTTACGGTTTGTAATACTGAATTACGGAATAACAGAGTTGCAAGGGCCCTTGGAGGTCTTCTAGTCCAGGGGTCTCCAACCTTGGCAACTTTACAATTTGTGGACTTCAACTCCCAGAATTCCTCAGCGGAATTCTGGGAGTTGAAGTCCACAAGTCGTAAAGTTTCCAAGATTGGAGACCTCTGTTCTAGTCCAGCCCTCTGCTCAAACAGGAGACTATATTAATTGGAACAAATCCAAAAAGTGCTTTTTCAAGAGGCAACTATAAGCTTCTTCGGCGCTGCTTCCATTTCCCACCAGCCAGCCAGAGCCGAAGAAGCTTCTTGGATGAGAAGCGAAATATCTTCAAAGAAAAACCAAAAAGTCCAGTTGCCTCTTGAAAAAGCACCTTTGAGACAACCATGACCTGGATTGTTGTGATTTGAAGTCTTCTGTCAGGTCCAAGGAACGAGCGGGAGCGTCTGACCAGGGGTGGGTTTCTTCCGGTTCTGTCCACCTCTGTAGAACCGGTAGCTCTCAAGAACAGCAGGCATAGAACCAGTTCTATATCTGCTGATGATTTTGCCCACTGGCCCACCCGCCCACAGCTGCAGTTAAAAAAGCAGGAAAAAAGGCCTTTTTGAAAGGCTGCTTCTCTGCACGCAGCACGCTGATGACGATTTACAGGCATGCGCCGGCAGCTTGCAAGGGAAGCACATCGTAAATCACCGAACCTCGTAAATGACCGAACTGATAGTTAACCCTGTCGGATCCCAACTCTGTGTCTGACAGAGTGTTATATAAAGAGGGCTGTCGGACGCGATCAGCTGTCGCTTGTCAGACGCTCTGTTAGCGTGCGGTTTAGACATTTTAACCCTGTTAGCTTTTAAATAAAAGGGTTACCCTGAATCTGCTGGTCTGTCTCAGTTATTTCCCACCGATTTAACACTGGCGATAAGAATGGGATAAGAGAAGGGGGACAACCAGCTGAGAGATTCAGAGCTTACGTATTCAGAGCTGAAGTCACTCAGAACTGTCCATTGCTGACATGGTAACGGCACTCTCCTTTGCCCCATATCAGTTGGGAACTGATACATGGGAGTCCTATCTCAAAAGATTTGAGTGTTTTATCAAAGCAAACGATTTCAGGGACATCTCTGCTAAGAGGAAAAAAGCGTTCTTTTTGAGTTTGTGCAATGCTGAAGTGTTAGACACGGTGGCAGCGCTTCTGTCTCCTCAGACAGTGCATGAACTTAGGAAACCATTTTGACAGTCCTGGAAAGCCATTATGCCCCCAAGCCTTCCAGAATAGCTTGAAGGCATGCTTTCCATAGGCATTACCAGTCTGAGGGCGAAAATATAAGCAGGTACATGGCTGCTCTAAGGAAAGCCATTCAGCATTGCGGTTTCAGAGCTTTGGACGATATTATTTTGGACCAGTTAGTTAGTTAGTGAGGTTAAAGACCTTCGACTTCAGCGTCATAAGCTAAACCAGATTTAACACTGCAGCAAGCGATTGATGAGGTTCAGGCATACAAGCTGTCCAATCAATCGGCTGCTAGAACAGGGTTGTAGTGAAACTTCCAGCAAGAGGGAATCAGCCTGTACATAGGGAACAAACTGAGGATGAGGATAATGTAGATCCTGACCAAGATATTAATCACCTCAGAGCACCTATGGCTAGAAAGTGGTCTGGAGAAGCCAAAAATCTTGCCAGGCAAAACCTCTGTGTTTAGACTGTGGAGGGAATCACCCCAAACAGGCCTGTAAATTCAAAAATACAATTTGCCTCAGATGCCAAAAGAAAGGGCACTTAGCCAAGGTTTGCAGGGCTCTCCTAGCACCCCTTCATTTCCAGAATACTAGGGAGAAGAGCACTGCTTATTACAAAGACTGCTTCACATTGAAGAGGATGGATAAGAAGTTTACAATTAATTTAAGACAAACAAATAGACTAGGGGGAAATAAAATTTTCGTGAAGGTTAAAATTGAAAATAGTCCATGTAAAACAGAAATTGATACAGGCTCCTCCTTATCAATTTTTTCCTGGAGTACCATTAAAGGTTTAGTTCCTCAGATATCAAAGACATGGATACAGCCCTGTAGCCTTCACCTCAGAGACTACCAATCAAACCTGGTGCCAATCATTGGAATATATAAATTTAGGATAAGTTTCCAAGATTTTGTGGGAAAGCTGCCTTTAGTTATTGTGGAAAGTTCACTTCCAAGTTTATTAGGTTTGGATTGGTTTAAATCATTGGGATTGGGCATAAGTGACATCAATGTCATACAAGAACCTGAGTTAGAAAACCTCTTAATGGAATTTAAGGATGTGTTTGATGGGACTCTAGGCAAATACACAGGCAACCCCATTACATTCAACCTGGTTGCCCCCATTAGACTCAAACCTCGCAGGGTTCCTTTTGCACTTAAACTAAAAATAGATGCACAATTCGATAAGTTTATTGCACAAGGTATATTGGAGCCTGTTGATCATTCTAGAGGGAGACACCCATAGTAATACCTATGGCTCAGTAAGAATCTGTGCAGATTTCAAGTACCCTTAATAAAGCTTTACAGGTACATTTAATCCACTCTATAGGCCACAGCACTATTTTTGCAAAATTAGATCTCTCAGGCATATCAACAATTGCCTGTGGACGATTTAACCGCAGAGGCACAAACCATCATTAGATACAGGGAGGCTTTTAGGTGCAGGCACCTCCCGTTTGGGGTAAGCGTAGCCCCAGATTTATTTCAAAACTTAATGGAGCGCATATTGCAGGGTATATAGGGTGTAATACCATATATTGATGATATTCTTATAGCTGCCACCTCAAAACAATTATTCGAGCAATTACGCATAACCCTTAAAAGACTACAAAATGTAGGTCTGAAAATTAATAAAGAAAAATGCAGGGTGGGAGTCCCCAAGGTAGTGTTCTTAGGCTACTCTATTGATGCCATGGGTCTCCATCCTATTGAATCTAAAATTACTGCCATTCAAAAGGCATCAGTACCTCAAAACAAAACAGAACTGCAAGAGTTTTGGGGGTTATTAAATTTCTACGCAATCTTCCTACGGCACAAAGCTACCTTAGCAGAGCCTTTACACAGATTGCTGGACAAAGGCACACCTTGGGTCTGGGGCAAGAGGCAGGCTGTGGCATTTCAGGCTGTGAAATCTCTTTTGACATCAGACAGTGTATTGATACAATTTAATGAGAATGTACCTTTAGTACTAGCATGTGATGCTTCACAATATGGCATTGGGGCTGTTCTGAGTCATAGGTTGCCCAATGGAAGGGAAGCCCCAATAGCCTTTTTCTCCAGGACTTTCACTACAGCAGAGCGAAATTATAGTCAAACAGACAAATTATAGTCAAACAGACAAAGACGGGCTCTGGCTCTGGTGGCGGGAGTTAAAAAAATTCATGAATTCTTATATGGCAGGCAATTTGATCTAGTTACAGATCATAAACCATTATTAGGATTATTGGCTGGGGACAGACAGACACCCCAGGTGTTATCCCCACGTATGATTAAATGGACGGTTTTCCTGGCTGCGTATAGTTATATACTGTTGTATCAAGCTGGAAAAAATGTATGCCACACTGATGCTTTGAGCTGCTACCCTTTACCTATAACTGTCAGCGACCCAACTCCTGTTTCCTGATAAATGAATTGTTTATAAATCATCCTGTTTGATGATAAATGAATTGCAAGCACCTATAACAGCTTCTAATGTGGCAAAGGCATCTACACGAGACAAAGTCATCTCTCAAGTCTTAGACTGGGTTAAGAGGAGGTGGCCCACTCAGCAAAATTCTAAAGAGTTTTACCCCTTTTACACAAGACAGCATGAACTCTCAACACAAGGGGGCTTTTTGTTATGGGGTACCAGAGTAGTTATACTTTCATCATTACAGAAGCAGGTTTTGGAATTCCTGTATGAAAGACATCCAGGAATGGCTGAAATGAAAAGTTTAGCAAGGAGCTACGTCTGGTGGCCCCAGCTTGATAAAGACATTACCAGTTGGGTTACTGCCAGGTCTCATGCTTTGCACCCCCAAAGGCAACACTGACAGAATGGGAAAATACGAAAAAAACATGGTCAAGAATACACATACATTTAGCTGGCCCATTCCAAGGGAAAATTCTTATGGTTGCAGTAGACTCATATTCTAAGTGGCTGGAGATTGTGTCCATGTCCTCCACCACTTCTGATGCCATAATCAGATCATTGAAAAGACTGTTCACAACTGAGAATCTCCATAAACAATCCAAGCAAATGGCTGTCTAGTCTCTTTTCTAAAAACCTCCCATGATGGATCACCTACTACTTCTGAAGTCAAACCACTGATTTTTTTTCACTGACATTAAATTTTTACTTAATTCTAGGTTTGGATCTCTTTTTGTAAAGCTTTCCCATCTGTTACTTATTGTCCTGTCCTCAGGTGCTTTGGAGGATAGGCTGACCGCTTTGTCTATGACAGCCTCCCAAATATTGGAAGATTGCTATTATGTCACGCTGAGTCCTTCTCTTTGTTAGTCATACTCAGTTCCTGCAACTCTTCAACCTATGCCTTAGCCTCCTGTCCTCTATATTTATCTTCGTTGCTCTTCTCTGTACTCAGTTTCTGAGTCTCAACGTATTTTTTTTGTTATTGTGGTGACCAAAACTGGATGCAGTATTCCAAGTGTGGCCTTACCAGTGCAGCATAAAGTGGCATCATGATCCTGATGCTGTCCCTCTGGGGGTGCAGCCTAGGACTGCATTGGCTTTTTGGGCAGCTGCTGGATTAAATAGATCCCTGTCACAGTTACTGCTGTTAAGCCAGGTATCACCTATTCTATACCTGTGTGTTTAGCTTTTCTTGCCTAAGTATAGGATCTTATTTTTCTGATCACTGAATTGTATTTTGTTGGCTAGGGCCCAATGCTCAAGTCTTATCAAAATCCTCCTGTATCTTGAGCCTATCTTCTAAAATGTTGGCCGTTTCCTCCAGATTGGTGTTGTCTGCAAATTTGATGAGTTCCCTTTCTATTCATTTAAATCATTTATAAAAATGTTGAAAACTTACTGGGCCTAAGACAGAGCCTTGTGGTATTCCACTGCATGCTTCCCTCCATGTAGATGTAATTTCAAGGAACACACATTGAGTGTGGTTGATCAACCAATTATAAATCACTGCTGGTGATGCTCTCTATTCCATACTTTTCTTACCAAGAAGAAAGCTTGTCAAATGCATCACTGAAGTCAAATATTGCTGGTCCACTAATTTTGCTGGTCCACTAATTTAGTTACTTTGTCAAAGAATGCAAAAAGTTTTTGTGGACATGATCTGTTGTTTTGTTTTTGAGTTTGATTAAAGTGATCTTTACTATTTATTTATTAAGCTTACATGTCACTCATGTACTTACATGGTAGGTATATGGCCTATGTATAAAGAACTTCTAAATTTAAAAGTAACTTTAAAAAGTTAAACTATAAGTTTGAATATTTACAGGAGTTTGATGCTTTATATTAACATCAAATTAAGTTGCTTATACCGTATATATTCCTGCTTTTAGACCAGACAGGATCTAAGACTATATCTGCCTTCAAACATTACAATGTAAAAAGATGAAATAAAAGCAATCAAAAAAGAAAAATGGAAGGCACTAATTTTTAATTTTTTATCTTTATATCACAACCAAAATTTGTTAAAATTGTATATTGCAATTCAAAAAAGTTTTAATACTCCTCCAATATTGCACAGTATTCTAAGTTAAAATATACAGCTAGTCTGTAGATAGTGCTGTATAGCTATATTTTTGTAACTTGTAAAAAAAGGAAAAATGAAGAATAACTCAGTCATTTGATTCCAATAGAAGACACTGTATGTATTTCTGGGTTGAACTGCTCAGAAGAGTCTTGCTGCTTTCTGATCTTGGAACAAGGAACAACTAGAGAAGACATATTAATAGTATTAACACTATCTTCAACATTGTTGGGTAATGAAATATGTGCAAGCAAACTCAGAAAGCACCAAGGAATCTTTTCATTTGAGTTTGAATCCTGGGACTATTAAAGGTACCATATCTGAAATGATCTATAAAATCTGAAAAACATTTGGATAATCACTAGATGGCAGCAGAAAGGCAAAAAATATATAGTACCAGTGGTTATCTGGATTTTTTCTGCCCAAATAAAGTAGCCGTAGACTATGTGGACACATCCATGGTTTTCTTGGCAACAGTGCAGAAAAAAAATACATTTTTCAAGATTGTTTTACTTCTAACATACAGCCTTAGAATTATCTGGAAGTTTTCATCCAAATAATAGTCTATCCTGATCCTGCTTAACTTCCATACTCCAAGTCTATGTCAGGAGTCTTCAAACTTGACAGCTTTAAGACTTGTGGACTTCAACTCCCAGAATTCAACCTCCAGTCATGTTAGCTCAAGAATTCTGGGAGTTGAAGTCCACAAGTCTTAAACTTGCCAAGTTTGGTCTATGGAGATTCTCAGTCATCCAGGTCATGGTTGTTCAAAAGGTGATATTTTTCAAGAGGCAACTGAAAGTCCAGTTGCTTCTCTCCACACTTAAAAAAAGCTGCAATAGCCTGTTTGAACACCCTGTTGTGTTAAATCAGTCACACTTAGGTTACTTTTTAAAAATTTTTTAGAGCGCAATGCTGTATACATTTACATAGGCATATGGTTAGGCTCTTGGTAAACTCAGTAGGTCTTATTTCTAAGTACATACAGTACATATAAAGTCATTCTGATAAAAATATTCATTTCTCAAATAAAAGAAAGGAATAAAAGTTCTGACGTTAAAAAATCATGACAGACATCATTTATTGCTGAAAAAAATACATATCTTTTATCATTAGGAACTAAAGAGAACACATGGACAAAAAATAAATGGTAGTATGTACAGACTTTAAAAGGATAAATAATACACATATATTGTAATACTGCAGTACATATCCTTGTGTATTTCAGGTCCTTAAGCTTTACTGTGTACATTAAAAGGATAAATAAGTGCTAATATAAGACAATTTTTAGTGTAAACAATGTCATAGGCTTATAATAAGCCATCATATTTAGGACCAACATAATAAAGCACTCCACCTTTTACTGTTATACTAATTGGATATTCACAAATACAGTTATAAGATAATATAAAAGTAGACCATTTGCTCCACATAACTACACATAACAAAGGCTGTTAAGTTTAAAGCCCCTTTTGGTAGTTTTCTCATGGTCCTAAATGAGGATTTAATAGATGTCTACAGCAGCAAGTCCCTTTCGCATTAAAGCATGCCATCAAACTTGCTAAAGCAAAGGACAAAACCTGAATCATTCCAAATGCTGCTAAACTGTAACACTCAATACCTTTAGTCAACGTAATTCAAATTCTAGTTTAATAAAAGTTTGGGAGGGGGGAGTGTTCCCTGACTCTGATGAGGGATCTTTCCGTCATATAATAGTGTTCTGCTTTGTCCCTTTGCTTCCTTAGAATAGAGATGTTCAGTGCAACAGGTTCTTTGGGAAAAGAAGAACTATTCCTTTTGGATATCCCCATTATTCCTCTTCTCCACAGTGGAAGGATAGATTGAACAAAGTTAAATGTGGGCAAGGCTCCCATTCCTCAGGCTGACTGGTGTGATGTCAAAGAAGCAAAGGAAAGAGAAACAAAGCAGTGTTATGGTAGGAATCCATCCATGTGCAGGTGGTGTGCTCAAGCAGGGAAAACTTGTGTCTGTAAGAGTTTTATTTGCAAGTACAGTAAAACTCCAAACTAATTGCATATGGTTCAGATTCAGCAAAAATCCACTTGCCGTTGTGCATATGTATATTGATATTTTTACTTGTGCATAAACTCCTATTTGCGTTTGAACAGACATTTCAGTGTAAAGGACACCCTCTTACTACTAGTTTGTTACAAAGAAGATTTACTATAGTCCCAAACATGGCAATGTGATGCCAATTTATTCTGTGATTTGCCAGCCCCCTTTTCCCCAAAAAAACTCCTGTCATGATCTTTCCTATTCTGATAGAAATAAATCCCGATTCAATAAAAATCATCCCTTAATCTTACATTGTTCTTACTGATTTAAGGACCAATTAAATATAGCTCAAACTATTAAAAAGGGGGAAAGTGTCCATGTGTATTTCATCTTTGTTGACTTTTCAGTTTAGCTGAAAAATCTGATTATCACTATTGTCTGATTAAGCAAGATTAAAGATTATCTGTTCTTTTCACAGCATTCTTATTGTCTCCCATTTTTTAAATTTCTTAAACATATTCTTCAATTGATTCATAATTATCAAGAATCCTTGGTGCTTCTTTTAAATTTATCAAATTAAAAAGTAATTTGTGTTGTAGTCCTAAATAATAAATATACACTTAGCGGTTTTAATGTTGTACAACTCATATAATTTAGTTGTACTCAAAACTGCAATGGACATTTTAGAGGTCATAATCATACAATCATAAACATAACTGTAAATTGTACTAATTACTGCCATATTCACATATTACATCAAAGTAGAGTTGGCAATTCTCCAAAAAAGACATTCTGGAAGACAGAAAGAGAATTGTTCACATTCCTGGTTTTTCACGTTGCTCTAGTAATCCAGTCTCTTCATATAGTATAAACTTACTTCCACGAAGAAGAAAATTATTCTAAGTATATCAGTTGGCCCACTAATAATAGTTCAGCTATATCTGTTCCCATTCTATTTGAAAGTGGATTGTTCTTCCTTCCTCTCAATAGTCATTTTCAGTTCACCCCTGTCAACTGTTAGTAAGGAAAAAAACAGTGATTTTTTTTATTCAAAACAAAATAGTAAACATTCATATTATATGGACATTTTTATATTCTTTTCTGTATCTCTGTATCTCTAGCTGTCTCTTTTTGTTAAATATGAGGACCTACAACATAGAGTAACTTCAGGTTTTAAGGTGCTGCAGACATTTCAGTTGTGATGTACTCTGAGCTTCAAAATGGAGGACTTTCCTCAGGAAAGATAGTTGTGCTCAGCAACAGCATATTTTCAACACTCAAGGACGATGAAACCTGAAGGTGAGAAATAAAATATTCTGATTTTTTTTCTCATCATCCTCAAGGTACAAGAAAGATAAGTACAATTGTAAAGTTCAAATATTCAAATTCCAAATACTAAAACATCCACACAATACCTATACCATACATAACACTTTCTTTCTTAAATTGATTGAATCCATATTTCAAAAGCACATTCAAGTCTGACTAAAACTGCTGCTAAATTTTTAAGTATTAATGAATCCATTTATTTACTTCATGGCTCATTGTGGGCTATGCTATCAGGAATATTTTAACAACCCCACAGATTAAAATGAGTTATCTTGAAAGATTTAGAAAGACAAAACACTTCCAAACTAGCGATGAACAGATCCCATGAATAAAAAAATGTATTGATGAGAACCCTCTGTTTAGACACTGTTTCACATAACTGGATAATGCTGTTCAATTTCAGAATAGAATGTTGCCCTATTATTGTTATTATTTCATTTGCTTCAGAGATGGGAGAACTAATAGAACAAAAGTCTTGCATCATTGGGTACATGTACAGGAACAAGAATTTTAGAAGCTTTTGATCATGTCTGAAGCCATTCATAGAAACATCATTTGAGCCTCTATAACTTTCAAATTTATGAGTCATCATAAATAAGTTATTCTTGTCTGTTTCTTGTTATAACGTTTGCAATAATTTGAAATTGTAACCATGTATATGACAAGTATCAGATTACTTTAGCAGTTTAGAACATTTGAGCCAATAAAGTTGTAGTCTGGGAACTATTTTTGGACAATAAAAAGACAAAAGTAAACAATCTGAATAAAATACAATGCCTACTTTGTCAAGGCAATGTCAGACATTGAGTCACAATATTGACTGCCAGAAAAAAACAGGCTAATACAACTATATTATATACACCATCAATGTGCAAGTTCCAGCAATGTGATACAAAAGTGGAAAAGAAGAGATACATAAAACTTAATCTGGACAGCAATGTATTTACCACTGGTCCAGAGCAATTACTGCATTACTATATACTGAGAAATCACCAGAATAGGAATGCAGCTGACAAACAATATAGCAACTCAGTATTATCCACTTGTCTTCTTACACTGAATATTGTTGATACCATATTCATTTAAGACAATAAACTCTTTATAGTTCTGAAGCAATGCTGAATGCACAACCTATATTTGCAGATATGCACACCGACATGTACATACCCAAACTCCACTCTTAAACTATGCTGAAGAAGATTAATATTTGAAAGTTCTTTTCCAGCACACACTCTTTCCTAGCACAATTATACTCCTACCAGTCTACCAATCAACCAAATGATGGACCACAAGACTATAAATGCACTAAAAAAGAAAGTAGAAGAGAACAGTCATTTCTATGACAGGAAGAACAGTAGTATGAATGTAAGGGGTTAGGGGGATGAATTTGTGGAAAAAAGCAACATGCTCTCACAGTGGACTATAGAGGGAGAATTGCATTATCTTGCTAAGATGCTGAATTCATAGGAATAAAATGCTTAACTTTTTGCTGCTGCTAAAAAATTCTGGAGAGTTCTGTTTCTTGCTAATCCAAATAAAGACCACAAAATCAGTATAAATAACCAAGGAATTGTTGATAAATTCCTGTTAATGTTTTAAAAATCTTGCTTTCATATGTTACAATAAAGTGGCAAACAAATCTGTTAGAATGCTGTTTATTAAAAAAACTTACGTTTCTTAACAAAATTAGTTTTCTTGATCAAATTGTTGCTCAGCCAGACCAAAAGCAAAACCTGAATGTATTTTTAGCTATATCACTGCTAATTTTAAGATTTCAGCCTTGGGACGTAAGATCAATATTTTAAGTGAAAGGTAGATGATATGCAAGTGAATCTTAGGATTCTCAGAAGTATGTATCATTTTCTAGCCACCATTGGCAGCTCAGTTGGGGCTTATGAAGTCTCCACATTTTGTCAATTGCTAAGACTTCAGAGGATGAAAATTATTAAGTATCTGGTAAGCTAGCAGTCATGGTGTTAATAGACTGTGCACAGCTCCCTATGGTAGAGTGGTAGAGCTTGTGTATTAATCATCCTATTGAGATGCAGAAAATAAACTACTATTTTAAGTTTAAGAAGCAATCTATCACAAATTAGTGAGTTTTTATTGATTCTTATCTTTAATAAATGATAAACTAATAATCCAATGTTGTTTTCTTAATTTTTGGAGAAGTTATCTCTTCAGCTCAATAAACAATAAATAATCAGGAGTAATTTGTTTTAAAAGTGTTTGCTATCTGTGCATAGTCTCTTACCTTGTAAACTGTCTACTTTCTTCATGTACTTCCATTTCTGTGCTTTTGAATTCATTCAATTCTTTCCGTATTGCTGCCTGATGAAAAAACAAAACAAAATGTGAACTCAGATTGCTTTAAATGGAAATATATAAATACCTACAATGTAACAAAGTGGTCAATCTCCAAAATGCAACAAAACACATTTTTTGAGTCAAATTTCATAATCCCTAACCATTGGCTAAGTTTCTAAGGGTTTGCGGGAGCTAATCAAAAGCTGTTTGCATCCCCTTTTGTATCCCCTTTGAACACTTACTCTTGTTAGCATATGTTGCATTTAACTTGCTTTTTTCTTCTTATATCATGAAGTTTTATTTGTTTGTTCAATTTATGTATGCAATTCTATATTTACTTTATATTTAGTAATGCTAAATACTATATTTTACTATGTGAAATTGGACATTGTAGTGTTTCAAGCTTAATTAAAAAGTAACACTCAAACTTACCCATAAAGTATATTAAGAGAAACCTAATACTCAAAATAGAGAGAGGTTCCCAAACTTACTGTGAGTTTCAAATCTATCAAACCATTGCTGAGGAATAATTTACAGTTATTTCATATATCATTCTGGTAGAATTTTCTTTACAATTAACATAGTCCTAAAATATCTGTCTACATCTCTCAAAAGAACAAACTGCTCTTAAAACTTTAGCATCTTCTATTCTAGAGAGATACATAAAGCACAAGACTGGGAACAATAAACAAAACACAAGATACATTAATGCATAATGTTATTGGCATAAACCCAACAAGTTGATTGTTAAGTTAGTTAGGCCCAATTTTACGAACTTTTTGCCACATATCTTAAGCAAATCACTGCAGTTTTTAAATGAATCACATGATCATTATATGAATCTGGCTTCTCCCCACTGTCTTTGCTTCTCCGAAGCTAGGTGGGAGGGTCACAAATGGGGATCACATGATCCTGGGACACTGCAATTCCTTCTTTCTTTTTTTTAACAAGCATGGAATGTTAAAGTAGCATCTGCCTGGCCATATCTAATGACTACGTGTCCAAATTTAAAGAGAAGATGAAACAGATACAGCTGGCAATTTCTATCTATCTTTAACTAGGAAAGTAACGGGGAGGATAATGGGAATCTTTTGAGAGATGTAGACAGATATTTTAAGCCTATTTTAATTGTAAAGGAAATTATATCAGAATGATATATGAAATAACTCTTATTATTCTTTAGCAATGGTTTCCCCCCTCCCCCCATACACACTGTTTCTCCTTTATGCATGCAAACAGTTGTGTTTTCTATTTACTTCCCCCCCACATCTCCTCCCCTCTGGTGCCAGTCACCACTTTCCTCCTCGGTAGACTCCAGTGGATTTTTCCCCCTCTGTAACTGGTTGGATAGTGAGGCTACCAGGAGAGAGGAAGCCTCCCCCCACTGCCTGAAATCCCCACAATTGCAGCTAGGTAGGACTTGGCTCCCTGAGTGAGTTAAGCTTGACACTAGTCAGGCAAAGGCTGGGCTGAGCACTGTTGTGATGTACATGAGGGAAGCCACTAGTCAGAGTAGTCTATTGTCATTGCTGTGTGTGGGGAAAGGTTCAGATTAGAGTAGTTTTAATGGCCACCCATCCCTCTGGCCTGGCTAATTCCTGCTTTCTATCCTGGAATTACTAGACTGGTGCATGGTCCCAACCCTCGAGCAAAGCTGGGCTGGGGCTTCCCAGTGGTTGTTTGGCCCTTCATCGAGGGGGCTGCTTCACTGCCATTGGAATTCTTGCATATTTAAGAACATAGGTTGGGAAGTTCCTGGAGGTGGGCAATTGCCAGATGCTTGAATTTTCATCATGTGACTGCGGCAGTAATATAATGGCTGTAACTTCAGGCCCAGGTTGTAAGTCCCCTCATTCAGCACCACTGTAATTCTGAACAATTGCTGAATGAATAATTGTCAAACAAGGATTACCTATATTCCAACATTCCAGAAATACTATGATATGAAAAATAATTACTCAGAGGCAAAGGAGCCAGATTTAGTGCACTGTTCCTTCTGAACAGAACTGTAAAAATTATTTAAAAATAGTTCTAGAACAATCACATTAAAAGAAATCATGTCTGGAGGTGAATGAAATCTTAATTAATGGAGAATCATTTTGAAATACAGAAAGACAATGTATTTAAATTTTCAACTCTTCAGCCATTCATTCATTCACTTATTTACTTTCTTACTCACTTATATTTAATTCATACAAGATTTATGCCTCTTACCTTGTCTGCAGGTGTTAATCTTGCCCAGGGTTTATCAGCACGTCGATCATAATCTGGTGAATCTGTTACTTCCACATATTCATTAAATCGTAAGATTCTTCGTGCCTGAAGTTCAGCCACTGTTGGTCTCAAACTAAGCTGCAAAGAAGCAAATTTAATAAGCTCTCTCCCAAAGAATCTGGAGGTTAGGGTTAATTTAATACAAACATCAAAAACAGGCATGGCATAGAATTAAAAAAAATAAACATAAAGGTTAAATCATGTTGATGAAGTAAATTCACTGATAAATGTCATAGTTTCTGTTTGATTTCAGGACAATCTTGCATTGTAAGAAATCCATAGAATTTAGTCTTAAAGTCTTGTTTCCTAGAAGTCAAATCAATGGACTCAGACACCACACCTTCTTGAGCAAAAAGAGCGTTGGTACTTACCTGATACGCCCGTTCTCTGTGAGCTGTGAAGAGCATCCAATGATGGGAAGTGCTTCAGTCTCTTCTAGGAAGGCTGGGCTTAAACTTGAGGACGCTCCTCCTCCACGAGACTCCTCCTTAGCGTCCCCAGTTTTGCGAAGCCGAGGTATTGGTACCCTATATGCTTAAGCCTATGTAATAACCCTGGCCAGAATAGACCCTCTACCAGATGGAATTAAAGGGTGGGGCTGGATGCTCTTCACAGCTCACAGAAAATGGGTGTATCAGGTAAGTACCAATACCCTTTCTCCCATGAGCTGTTCAGAGCATCCAGTGATGGGGCATACCAAAGCTTGGCACGATCCTAAGGGAGGGACTCCGTCTGGGTTGCAGACCTAATTGTCTCTGAAATAACTTGCTGCAGAACTCGCCTACCAAATGAAGCCTCAGCAGAAGCAATTTTATAATTTCTAATAAATGGAGATGGAGAAGCCCAGGTTGCAGCTCGGCAAATCTCCTCTATTGTAGCTTGGGTCGCCCATGCTGTTTGGTGGCTGCAATCCTGATGGAGTGAGCAGTAATGCCTTGGGGCACTGGTATTGAGTGAGAGTCATACGACTTAGCGATGGTGGCCCTTAACCATCTACCTATGGTAGAGGTGAAACCTTGCGCCCCAGGGTGTTAGGCTGGAAGGACATGAAGAGGGCTTCTGTCTTTTGGGAGGGCGCCGTGTGCTCTATGTAGATGCGTAAGGCCCTTCTTACGTCCAAGCGGTGCCATTGGTGTTCGAGCCTGTGTGATAGACGAGAGCAAAAATTTGGAAGCACTAGCTCTTGGGCTCTATGGAATGCTGAATTAACTTTTGGAATGAAGGAGGGATCTGGTCTGAGAACCACTTTATCCAAATGGAAAATGCAGAGGTATTTGTCCACCGATAATGCAGCTAGTTTGGAGATTCTTCGGGCAGATGTAATTGCTATCAGGAAAACTACTTTGTAGGTTACAAAATGAAGCGTTGTGGTCCTTAGTGGCTCGAAGGGACCTGTAGTAAGGGCCAATAGTACCTTATTTAAGTCCCAAGTTGGATATCAATGCACTATGGGGGGCCTCAAGTTCTTGGCACCGCACAGAAAATTGCGAATGCGAGGGTGATGAGATACGAAGGTAAGATCATCCCAAGATATGACTGAAGCCAGAGCCGCCACCTGTCTCCGCAGAGTATTGGGTGATAACCCTTTGTTTAGGCCCCTCTGTAAAAATTCTAATAACTGTGCTACTGATGGGAAAGTGGGGTCGATGTGAACCCTCTGACACCAATGGCAGAAGCTAGACGAAGTGGCCTCATAGATTTGGTTCGTCAAAGGACGTCGAGCCGACTGAATAGTATGAATAACTTGAGTTGAAAGGTGTTCATCTCTCAGACATTGCCTTCAACTTCCATATGGCTAAGTTTAGCCATTGGGGGTCCGGGTGTAGCACTGGGCCTTGAGACAGTGATATGACCGATGATGGGATCCTCCACGGTGGTACTGTCGAGAGGTCCTTCAGGTCCGTGAACCATGCTCGCCTTGGCCAATAAGGAGCCACTAATAGTAGGTCCGCTTTTTCTTCCAGCAACTTCTGAATCAATTTGGGGATCACAGGGAGAGGAGGAAAGGCGTATAGCAGTCCGGTGGGCCAGTGACATCTGAGGGCATTCATGTCTTCTGCTCCCTGCAATGGGTAATGAGAAATGAATCGGGGAAGGTGTGCATTGAGTGGGGAGGCAAACAGGTCAACAACCAGTTGGCCCAACCTCTGAGTAGCCTCCAGAAAGATCTTGGGGTCCAGACACCACTCTGATTTGTCTAACGTGGCTCTGCTGAGCCAATCTGCTTGTACATTCGCTACTCCAGATAAGTGCTCCGCCTTTAGAGAGAGAAGATGGGTTTCGGCCCACAGGAATAGTCTTTCTGCTTCCTTCATTAGTAGATTGGAATGAATGCCCCCTAATTTGTTGATATGGGCCTTTGCAGTTATGTTGCACATGTTTGCAATGGAGATGCAGGAGGAACTGTCGGAGTGCCAAGTACACCGCTCTCAGTTCTAGCCAGTTGATATTGTGTGCCTTCTCTGAATCCGTCCAAAGGCCTTGCGCTGTATGTGATTGGAAGTGGGGCCCCCATCCCACTAGACTGGCATCTGTTGTAACAATTGACCTGTGTGGATTCTTGAAAGGGCAGCCCTTTTTGATTTCGGGTCATGTCCACCATCGTAGAGACCTGAGGACGGTTGATGGAACTTTTACGCGAGTCTTGGCGTCATCTCTCCTGGCACGTTGGTATGGCAACAGGAAGCATTGCAGGGTTCTTGCATGGAACCGGGCCCAAGGGATAATAGAAATACAAGAAATCATTTTTCAGAACACTTTAGAAAAGAGACATAGTTGTACTTTCCTGAAAGTTCTGATCTGTTGAGCCAAATCTCTAATGCTTTCTTGTCCGTCACGGGAGAGGAAAACTTTGACTTCCAGGGTGTCAATGATGGCACCAACGTGAATGAGTCTAGTAGAAGGTGTTAAATGACTTTTCAACCAATTGATTGAGAACCCATGTTGTTGTAGGGTTACAAGTGTAGTTTGAATGTTCGAATTTGCTTGATTGATGAAGATGCCAGAATAAGAATGTCATCCAAGTAGCATTGAAGTCGGATGGATCTATCTCTGAGTGATGCTGCCAAGGCAGCCAAGACCTTTGTAAAAGTTCTGGGAGCTGAAGCTAGGCCAAATGGGAGAGCAATATATTCATAATGGACGTTGCTGTAACAGAAACGAAGGAATTTGAAATGTGAGGGCCTAATTGGGATATATAAGTAAGCTTCCATGAGGTCTATGGAGGTAAGGACATCGTTTTTTTCTGATGCTGAGTAAGATGGAGTGGAGAGTGGTCATTTTAAATTTTTGGTAAACTAAAAATTAGTTTAGACGTTTTAGGTCCAGGATTGCCCTCCATCCCCCTGAACTTTTGGTGACCACGAAGAGGTGCGAATAAAAACCAAGACCTTTTTCATTAGAAGGGATGGGTTGTATGGCCCGGATCTCTAGTAGATGTGCTATGGCTGTGTCCATGAGAAACCTTTTTTCTGTGTCCCTGGAAATTGGGGAGTTCATAAAAAAATCTGGGGTGGTGGTGATGGAGCTGAACTCCAATACCAGATCAAATCATACTGTGTTCTTGACCCATGCGTCAGAGGTAGAAGAGTCCCATTGATCGTCAAACATTTTTAGGCGACCGCCAATGGGAACCTCGTTGTGGTTACTTGGACCTGCGAAAGGGCCTAGATCCTGTTCCTCGAAATTGTCTCCTAGGATGGAGTCCCCTTCTATATCTGTCCCCAGGTTCAATTTTATCTGTCTGTTGTCTGAATCCAGACTGTCTTTGAAATCTTGGATAGTAAGGTTGGTAGAAGGGGTGAAAGGAATCCCTATGAAAGGGCTGTGGTGATCTGGACTCTGATTGATGAAAAACAGAGGGAAGAATTTTCTTTTTGGTTCTGGTTTCAATTAGGAAGGGTTCAAGCGCATTGCCAAATAGTTTGTTCTCCGAGATGGGAGCTGAGGCAAGCTGCCATTTGTGTTTGACGTCTGCCTGCCAATGCCTGAGCCAAAGTAACCTTCTAGCCGCAATTTGAGAAGCAATGGCCCTAGAGGAAAATTTAACTACATTGAAGGTAGCGTCTGCTGAAAACTCTGTAGCGGTGATTAATTTGGCCACATCATGATGTGCCCTAATGTTTGAGGCTGGAATGGTATCCCTCAGGTGGCAGAGGGGTAAAACTAAAGCTGAGGGTGTTCATCTTGCCTGAATAGCCTATTGGATGCCTGCTGATATGCCCTTCTGGATAGCTAGCTCCATCCACGCCCTCATGTTGGCAGGGATTTCCTCCGGAAGTTCTTCCTCTAGTCTGAGGCCAGCTGCAGTTGGCGTGAATGTTGCCTCTGGGGCCTTCCTTGGGGAGAGAATGTTAGAAAGAGTCTCCTGGGGAGGTTGTATCGATATGCTGCTCCTTCTGGATAAATCCAGAGGGGCGGTTGGAAGGTTCTGGGTCTGTGAGGTAGAGAGTATGATGAGTGGTGAAGAGGTGGATTGTACAGCTGCTTGTGTACGTTTTTCCACCTGCCTTTCTAATGCCTGATGGCGTCTGCGTGCATCTTTCTCTGCTGCCTTAGAGGTTTTTTTGGGCTCCGTGCTCTTATCTCTATTTTTAGCAGTTAGTCTAGATCTGGGGTTGTAGTTGCTGGCCATGGTAATGTCTTTGATTGATTAGCAATGTAAAGAGGCTATGAGATTAGGTGGCTGGAACGCCTAGGGGCCTACTCCCTTAAGGGGTAAGGGATCCTGGAATAAATAGTTCCCCGATGCCTTTAGCAAATGTTGTCTCCTTGTTCTGTTTTGCTTTTTATCTATCTATCTATCTATCTATCTATCTATCTATCTATCTATCTATCTATCTATCTATCTATCTATCTATCTATCTATCTATCTATCTATCTATCTATCTATCTATCCATTCATCCATCCACCACATATATATGCACACCACACACACACACATATATCTATACATACACACAAACACACACACACATATTTATTTATTATTTATTTATTTATTAAATTTTTATACCGCCCCCTCTCCCAAAAGGGACTCGGGGCAGTGTACAGCCTACTAAAAACGAACCATATATACAATTAAAAACAAATTAATCCGGCTGAAATCCCATTAAATACAAAATATTACTAATAAATTTAAAATTTAAGAATTATATTAAAATTTAAAACCTAGTTAATTTTAAACCCCCCAAAAAACGTTTACTGGGCCAGGCCGGCCTGTTGGAAGAACAGGGTCTTTACTGCGTGCCGGAAGGTCTGGATGTCGGTAATGGCCCGTATCTCCGGGGGCAGATCATTCCACAGGGAGGGGGCCCCCACAGAGAAGGCCCGCACCCTCGGGGTTGCCAACCGGCAACGATCAGGCTTCAGAACCCCGAGGAGGGCAACCCTGTGGGAGCGCACTGGGTGGCGGGAGGCTGTTGATGGCAGCAGGCGGTCCCGTAAGTATATATTTTAACGACTTAAATATTTGTAGAATTTAAGTCGATCAAGTTAATTTTTGAATAAAGTACTTGTAATATCAAATATGGAGACCAGAACACCCCCCTCCAGACCCGGCACCTATATGAGGGCACAGAGGTCTGTAATTGATAATTAGATCAGTTTAGCTGCAGTTATTGCCTGTGGAATCCAGCAGTTCAAGTCCTCTATTATCCAGTGGAATGGTGGTGGTGGTAAGGACCCCCCTTCCCACGTCCCCAAGAAGGGAAACCTTGTTGGGTAACTTGCTTCACAGACAATCACAATTAGTCAGCAAATATAATCATGCGGCCGTTTGAAATGGCGGCCACCTTGTGGCAGAATGAAAAACGAAAGCAGCTATCACCGCCCAGCTGAAAGCAAAACCGCTCAGCGGGAAGGCGCAGGGGCTAATTCCCTGCCCTGAGGTGTTCTGCGGGGAAAGCTTCGTAATAAAAGGAAAAAGGCTGCACTGTTGAAATTGAGGCTTCGAACCTCGAGGATATGAAGCATTTACTCAGCTGGCTGGGAGATCGGAGAGATAAGCCTTCTTGCTGAGAAATTTAAGGCTGCGGCTCTAAAATGAGAGGCTTTTAGCTTCAGGGCAGAGTGGAAAGGTAAGCTGCTGCGTTTATGAGGCTTTAGCCTCGGGAGGCTGGAACGCTCGCAAAAAAACCCGAGCGAAATGACTTTTGGGGGTTTCCAGGGGTGCTGGTGGTAATTGGTGACCGAAAACTATGGTACCTGACCTGAGAAATAAATCAGCTAAATCAGCTAAATCAGCAGTGTTCTGTTCTGATCAGGAAAACAATAACACAACCTGTCTGAAGAAAGGCTGAGCTAAAACTGGGGATGCTAAGGAGGAGTCTCGTGGAGGAGGAGGAGCGTCCTCAAGTTTAAGCCCAGCCTTCCTAGAAGAGACTGAAGCACCTCCCATCACTGGATGCTCTGAACAGCTCATGGGAGAGAATTTTACACATTGACTTCATTTTATGCTTCATTGTCTTATTCATCTGGATAATATTGATCAACATACTTATATTCCATTTGGCCTTCTTGCAATGATGTTCCAGTTGGGACTCAGGATTTTCTTAGTCGATCTCCCATTTTGTAGGAGGTCACCTGACTTAGTATGTATAACTGTAACATCACAGCCAAAACTCTTTTTATGTCCATCCATTGTCAGGTAAACATACCAACGTACCCTGTCTGTTTATATTTTCATCTTAATGTCAATTTTAATTCCATTAAATTAGTGTTGTTGAAATTCCCAATTATTAATTTGCTTTCTGAGCAAGATCTTTAACTCTGGAGCTGCGCTTCCTCCTTGAACTCATTCTCATTATTTACATAACAGCTATTCCAACATTTGAAAATAGTTCCATCATCATTCCCTCTCCCCATTAAAATGTCTCACTCAACTCATTCAATCTTTCCTCAGAGAACAAAATTTCCAGGGCCTTCTCCATCATTTATCAGTTGGCAATGCAAAGGATGTCTATGTGTACATGTATGGAGGAAGACCTCATACTAGTGAGAGAAAATGCTCTTGACATGGCCTGATACTGGGAGAATGTCATTTAGGTTTAATACTATTTATAGTTAGTCCTCAACATCTGACCACAATTGAGCCCAAAATTTATGTTGCTACGTAAGAAATTTGTTAAGTGAATTTCTCCCTATTTTACGACTTTTCCTGCTATGTTTGTTAAGTGAATCACTGCCGTTGTTAAATTAGTGACATGGCTGTTAAGTGAATTTGGTTTCCCCATTGACTTTGCTTGTCAGAAGGTTGCAGAACGGGATCACATGGCCACAGGATACTGCAATCGTCATAGATGTGAGTTAATTGTCAAGCATCCAAATAAAACTCACGTGACCATAAGGATGCTGTAATGGTCATAAGTGTGAAAAACAGTCATAAGTCACTTTTTTTCAGTGCCGTTGTAACTTCGAACAGTCACTAAATGAATTGTTGGAAGTCGAGAACTATCTATATTTTACATACTTTTTACACATGCTATATTTCTATTACCAATTTTATTTGCTCAGTGTTGAATCTCATATGTCTATACTTTGTAGGTGTTTCTGACACAAAGAAAGAAAGAATGCAAAGGATCTTATGTTGAACAAAACATTTAAGTTACCTTTCGGCTGAGACTGCGCTTCAGTTCTCTTTTAGCTTCTTGTTCTTCTTCTTCATTCTTTTCTATTTACAGATGAAAGAAGAAACATAGGCATAGTTATGGCATGATAAATAGGTAACAGACTTGTTACAATGTAGGAAAATAATCCTCATTCATATTTTAAATCCATTCCAAGTTGCATTTTCTTTCATTTCTTAAACTAGTCTTGTCATTTCTATGATCACTCATAGGATAAGGATCAGAGAGTAGGCAGCCTCCATTAATTTCTATTCCTAAGGTTCAAATAGAGAGCCTTCCAATGGAGCAATAGTTAAGCTACGTGTGTTAAAATGATTATTCTATAAATGATGATGTGTTGGAGAAAAATTCATTTATTTTTCTCCCTTCACTCTCATCCTTCCTGATCGGCACAAATTTTTCTGCCTTTTCTGAAGCCATATGGTACAAACATATATACTGAGTAAGTTAGTAAGAACATGAGTGGTATTTCCCAAGTTTATCTCAACTTAGAAAGGACCATTCATGCCTTATGAAACTGAAGGATTGCACTGGTGATTTATTATCTATTTATATATTTGAGATCTAGGAAAAAATGCTTGTCCTATTTAAAAAACAAGTGAAATGAACGAAGAGAAGCAACAGAGTGAAGCAAACAAGCTGAAATTGGTTAGCCTTTGCCACCATACCTGTGGCTTGTCTTCAACTTATAACTCTTGTCTGTACAAGGACTTTTCTGTCCATCCTTACTCTAACAGTAGAAATAGAATCACAGTTTCTGTTTTTACTTGCAATATCTCTGTGTATTTATATAATTCCAGCAGCCTGTACTGTTCAGGGAATGGTAATGCACAGGCTTAGTGAAGATCCCAATGTTCCTCATTGATTGCCATTCAGGATAGTAAATCTCTTGCTATTCATCTAGAAAGCTGCCACCAGGTGGAGAGTTTATGACATGTTCAACTTTTGTTATCCTTAAACTGTCTTAAGTGTCAAGATTAATGAACTAAGAGCTGGGATCTCTCACTACAAGAGAGTTAAGCAGATAACCTCTCAATAGTGGTCCATCACTACATTTCTGTACGAAATTCCTATCCACTTTTAAGCATTTGTTGTTTGGCTGTTTTGGAACTTTGATACTAATTTTAGGTGGATGAATTAAATGTTACATCTCATCTGGTATATAGACGGTAGCAAATTATGCAGTAGATGCGCTAAATACTCAGTTTCAGTAAATAGGTAGTTCTAGCCTATCAACATGACATGCTGATAATATAGAAATGAAACCGTTTGGACCAGATTACACTGTTGCTAAAATAACTTATTCACCCACAGTTGCCACTTACCAACTCAGTTTATGTTGGCCATACTATTTATCACATCATGAAAATGTTGAAAGCAGATTGACCGAAGATGTGGTTAACAGAGATTTGAGTTGGGAAAAATATGCTTGCAATTTCAGAGCCACTCTTTTGTGAGGAGAGCAAATGCTGGCATTTTATGCGAAGTGTCTCTCTGATCTACTTGGGAGGGTCTCCATCAGTCTCCATCTGCTTTTGACATTCGGATTTGTGTCCTAATATAATCCAGGAAATTAAACCTGAACATTCTACCATATCCTGTGGGGATTTATATATCTGGGTAACAATGCATGTTTGCTAAGAAAACAAAAAACCTAAAATAAACAAAGCTCTACTCTACTGGAAAGCCACATAAACTATTCTATCTGATAGTTGTTCCAACAATGACAATCCTTATTCTTCTCTGGCACAAAGAGCTACATTGAGTTTCTAGAAAGCCAGTTTTTGGCAAGAATAGCAACTTACTGCCCTAAGACTCCATATTTGCAATTTGCTAAATAAATAATGCCTATACAATGTAAAAGCTTAAACATATTTACATATTTAAAATAGTTATAGTTAAACATATTTAACATATTTACTGTGTAAGGCACGATCAGGATGCTCAGTTCAAACCACTGGACATGGTATATAAATTGATTCATAATTTAGCACTAAATACTAAGATTTTTAGATCTAATGTTCATATTAGGATCAGTATTTCCCAAATGTTGTTGTTCCCCTGCTTACTGTCTGAAGGCCATTCCAGTCCTGCCTTGACACCAAATGGCAGGGCACAGTTCTGCAGAAGTGCTTATGTTTCTATGAATTCAGCTGCAAATTGTACATTCACGCTCTTCCAGTATATATGGTTTAATATTCTGCCTATACTTAGCAAAGAACTTGCAGAATTATTCACATTCATAAAACCAGGAAGTGTGACCACTCTCAAAATATAACATTATTAGCATTTGCAGAATTAGATGCATTAAAGGCTTACGTTTCAGGATGTTTCTTTGTTCTAGTTCTTCAGAGGTGGGTCTTTGACTAAGCCTTCTGCAAAAAGGAAGACACACACATTATTTCCCAGTTACAACAGCTTCTTATGCAGGCATTGGATTTATCTAGTTTAGAAAGAATCACTGCCAAAACAATTTCTCAAATACCAATTACCAAACACCATGACTTCACATATTACTTTTAATTCTGAACAGGAGTAATTTGGATTTGCAAATAGATGCATATTACCATTTAGTGTTACTGATCTAGATGTGTGTATAGAAAACACATGAATTAAGCATATAATGAATTTTGTAACTGCACTTGCTTATAAATATATACCATGGTACGGTCTATAAAATGTGATTTGCATTTTTGGAAGTATCTACTTAAAATAAATAATCAAAACCCCTATCAGAAGATGTTACAGGGGGGAAAAATGTATATCGCACATCAGTTTAAAAAAAAAACTGTTCTTTCAAGACAAAATAAGGGCCTTGGTGGTGCAGGCTGTTAATCATCTAGCACTTAGTGCAAGCTGCCTGCAATTAGTGCAGGTTCGAATCCCACCAGGCTCAAGGTTGACTCAGCCTTCCATCCTCTCGGGGTAGGTAAATTGAGGACCCAAGATTGTTGGGGGCAATAAGCTGACTTTGTAAAAATGCCGCTTGAGGGGGCCAAAAAGCCCTAGTAATAAGCAGGCATATACAATGGAATGAAGGCTATTGCTGAGCACCTAGCATGGTGCTCCATAGACTGTAAGCCGCCCTGAGTCTCCGGAGAAGGGCGGCATATAAATGTAATTAAAAATAAAAAAATAAAATAAAATAAAAAATTATCTTGAATTCATGGCAAGTAGCATAACTGTTGTAAAAGAACCTGTGGATTGTCTAATTGAGCAAAATTTGCCTGCAATCATTTTTTTGCAATGGGGAGAGTGGGCTTAGGTATTTGGTCTAGCTTAAATAGAACAAGTATGAAGACCTGAAACTGAACTGCAGGATTATAAATTAATTATCACAGTGGTCAATTATTTATTTCATATCACCAATTCAAAAAGCTGATTTTTCCTATGTCTGAAGCCTCTTTATATTCTCCCTTTTTTCTCCCAGCCAATACCTCACTAGTTTTGTGCCGATCTGATGTCTGAGTTCCTGTCTCTCCTCTTCAGATGTTCTCTGTAAGATGTTTTTATCTTCCAGTTCTTTTTTGGATGGCCTGTTGCCAAGTTTGATTGCGAGAGTATCCCTACGATGTATTTTACTTGCTAAAGAGCCTGCATAGAGAATGAATTTTTTTATTAATTAATGCTCACACTTAAGCATGTCAAGATCCAGCCACAACTTGGACATTCAGTACATGAATTTAAAAACCTCGTTCTAGCTTTTTGTCCTTTTTTGTGGGGCAATTTTAGTTCATAACAAAATCACTTTTCCTTTCTAAAAATTAATGTCTTAGAATTCATCTGCCAATTAAGGGAGACTTAGAACATTCAACCTTCCCCACCTCCCCCCAAAAATGCTTATGAAATAATTTAATAGGAATATTCTAGTTAGCAAACTGGAGGATAACAGCATTGAGAGAGTGTCCTTGAGTCAATGTTGACTCTTGCAGATTGCCTGGATAAGTTTTCTTGGAGACATTTCAGAAGTGGTTTGCTATTAGCTGCTTCCTAGGGCTCAGAGAATGTATCCAGCCCAAGGTCACCTAGCTTTGTGCCTAAGATGGGACAAGAACTCATGGTTTTCCAGTTTTTAGGCTCAGTTTCTGCAATTAGAAGCCGATATGAGCCTCACTAGCTTACTAGATTATAAGGAGAAGAAGGCAGGTTTATCTCTCAACCCAACAAAAATTTTCCTTTAATACATAAATATTAAAATTTAAAATTAAGGTATTAGTATATACATTTCCTTTTTATCTTTGCTCTTATATAAATAAGCTACTCTAATTAACATGGCTAGGTGTGTAAGAATGTCCTTTGAATAAAGGAGTTTCTTACATTCCCAGCTACGTTAATCACAGCAGTCAAAGCTTTACTAGCCCTACATGGAGATGCCACTCATTAAATTAAAAAAATGTATGTGCACATCTAAAATATGAAAGTGCAGTATTTGTTGGATAATCACAGTGTGAGTGAAACCAATTTTCAGCCTTTGACACTAAATGATTCCATCTTCCAAAGGAGGGAAGCAGAATATATAGAAAACACATGTCAAATAATAAGGCTTGCAAATATGCATTGTGCCCCAAGAAATACATTCAATATATGAACTCGTGAGTTCACATATTTCCCAATTTGCTTATTAAGGACAATAGCAACTGTCCAATAGGGACATTCCAAGTGTAGAACATATATGTAGCGTCTGTTGCCAATGCAATGAGAAATCACTTTCCAAAGAAGGCAACAAGTCGATCAGCGACCTCAATTTTAGAAACTTTTCTAGATGTTTTGGTTCAGAAGTAATACAAAATGCACAGCATGCATTATTTCTTCATTTAAAACGGCAAATAATTGCTTATCAAGTCCTCTTACTTTCACTGCTTGCATTTTCATCATCATCTTCATCATCATCTGTATAAAGTATAGGCCCATCTGAATCTGAGTCACTGATATGATTGTTTTTGCTGTTTCCAATTTCTGGATTTTCTTCAGAAGTTTCAGAAAGTTCATCTGTCAGAAGAGGACTCGTTTGCTCAGGGATTTCTTTTTCCTGATCTTCTTTGATAGCAGAACTATTAGAAAAACAAATACAGAAGACCAACCATACATGAAATACAACCATCCAGGAAAAATATATAAGATAATTTATTATTTGTAATTAAACATAAATCAAGCTGCGTGACTCTTAGGAAACAATCAGTTCTAAAGATCTAAAACTAAGCTCCCACAAACAACACATTTCAAATTTTCCCATACTGTAGTCTAGCATATCACTATGATTGTTACTAGTTTTAGGAATCTTACTTTAAATCCAGTGCTTCAAATTAAAAGCTTAATTTTTAAGAATCAATCTTCCATTTATGAACAGAAGGCAAATTTCTAACTCTTACAATCATACAGATGAATTAAGAAAATAAAAATAAGTTCATAATCAGTCATATATATTAAGCATATGTCTGACCAGCTTTCAGCTCATATAAAGCAACCTTCCTCCATCTGATGGTTTTCAGGTGGGCCATTTCATTCTTGATGCTAGTCAGTATGGCATTTGACCATACTTGCTAAGAATCTTGGGAGTTGTAGTATAATGCATCTGGAGAATACTTGATTAGGAAAGGCTGATGAAAATCATGCAATTTTTGTAACTTTTTTTTTCACTGTGACCCCTTAGCAATAGCACTACCAGTAGTACTTAGACTTCTATACTTCATAGTTCTTTACAGCACTTTCTAAGTGGTTTACAGAATTAGCATATAGCCCCCTATAATCTGGCTCCTCATTTTACCAACCTCAGAAGGATGGAAGGCTGATTCAATTATGATATGGTCAGGATGTTCAATGTTGATTTGTACAGTGTCTTATATAATTTTATTACCTTCCATCAATTCTTACAGATTACTAAAGTGTTCATTTGAAATATTTAACAAGATATAGACATATTGTAAACTGTATCTAAAAAAAATGCACAATCTTTTCCTGATCTAAGTTATCCGCAACATACTTTTTTCTCTGTTTTACATCCAACTCACTACAACTTTCCTTCTTTATAATCTTTATCCACTCTCCCTTAGGTAAATATTTCTCCTCATATAGAACATCCTTCATGCTGGTCTTAGAAGGGCAATTATTGAGATATAACTATTTCTTGTGTTTTCTAAATGCATTTGGATTTTTCTAAACCAAATTAATTTACTTTGCATGCGGGCAACCAAGTATGCTCAGAGAAGTATAGGAGAGAAGCAGGAGGCAACATACAAACAAATGAAGAAAAGCTGCTTTTAATAGGCATAACCCTGCCACTGGAACAGAAATGGTACTTTCTAAACTGGTTCTGTAAATGACCAGGGAGGGGCTGAATTTTCTAAAGTGGTTCTGTAAATGATCAGGGAGGGACTGAACTCATTTTAATTCTTCCTTTGATGCCTCACAAATGGGCTTATTTATTTCCATTAGCTTTCTTTTCAACCTGCTACCCTATTTTCATAAATGCAGCATTAAGATGGATTCCACTTAGTACCTGCCTTTTTAATAGTTGCTGAGGGTGCCATTTCACCACAGATTTTGAGAGCTATTCTGTCAAGATTTTTAAGCAAGCACCTCCAAAATAGCTGCAAATTTGGAAACCTAAGCTGTAACTTTGAAAACAAATTTGTAGATTTAAATGGAATCAAATCAGTCATTTTAATTTTCTTTTCCTTGTCTGCTTGGAAGTATGAAAATAGAATTTGAAGTGTTAATTGGATTATATTTGCTCATCTCTTCCTGCTTTGATACATCTTCAAATTCAAAGTCAAGGTATACAAAAACCTACCTGAGTTGCTCCACCATCTCCCCAAATGTATGGGCATCCCAGAATTACAGAACTAGCTGAAAACATGTAGTCTTACCATTCTGCGTCTTCTCCTCCAATCTCCGGGCTATGGACTAAGGCAGCATTGCTTGAAGAGCTTTCACTGTCCGCTTCTGTTTTTATATGAAGATCGTTTAAATGTGTGTCAGGAACAGATGGGCCTGCTTCAATACTAACTGGCACATGTTCTGTGCCTGAGAAGCCAGCGGGCTCACAGCCTGGAGACAAAGTTGGGATGGATGGAGGAAGCGGGGCTGGAACAGCAGGAGGAGGGGGAGGAACAGTCATAGTGCTGATCTGGGTTGTATCTCCAGCTTCAGGGATAATATGGAGAGATTCTTCTGATTTAAAGTGTTCCACTTTGGTCTTTGAGTTCTCTACTGTCGTGCTGGAGGCAGAAGTAATGTCCTTATCAGATGGTGTTCGTGTCGTCACCTGCTTCCCATGCTTCTTCTTATCCCTGGGAGTCCCTGTGCTGGTTTTGCTTGTTGTTGGTTCTTTAGAAGGTTTAGAGCGAGATGATGTGGAAGAAGGAGATGATGATTTCGAAGCATGTCCTTTCTTTAAATTAGATGAAGTAGCTGAAACAAGAATGCATATCTTTTTGTCATAATGGAAAGTTTGCATTAACCTATCTTGTATTGCTAGGAAGGCTTTCACATTCTTAAAACAGTGGTACTTTGGTACTCATTGTTAATTGGTTCTGGGAGTACCAAAAACGATGAGTATCAAACAATTTTTTCCCAATAAGGAATAATGTAGCGAATCACAAGGCAGCCGACCATGACTAGTTCTAGCTTACCTGTTGAGTACCAAACAAATGAGTATTGGGACAAAATTTTCACATCAAAATGTGTTGAGTACCAAATTTGATGAGTTTCAAAGCAGTTGAGTACGAAGGTACCACTGTAATGGAAAACCTGAAGGTAAATGAATGGTACTTACACTTATGTAGAAGTATGTAAATAATTACATACTAGCATATATAAGTAATATAATAGCAGTGCTCTTCCCCCTTACTTACTCTGGAATATGATTTGTCTTCTGGACTGGAGACCTTTAGGCACCACTCCTGGGCCATCAGGACCAATCAGGATTTTTAATTACTTAGCATTATAATAAGTTTTAAACTATAAACATGAAAGAATTAATCACAATTAATATAGCAAAGGCACGTTCTCCCAACAAACATTTTGGGGGGAGGGGTTGAGAAGCTTTGGTTACATGTCCATAGTTATGACCTGGTGACATTAAAATTCAAGATACATTTTAAAATGTAAAGAGTTTATTGATTTGGGTTGTTGCTTGAATACAGTAAATGGACCAAGCATTTTTTTTTTAATAACCTGCAACAATTCTTTTTGCAAGCAAAAGACATCAGCAAAGAATAACATGGTTGCTTTTGCTGAGCTTGCATTTGGCAGGCAGGCTGGAAAAATAAAGCATGCCAAATCTGTTGTTTGCTCTTGCTAAATAAGTGGAATGTCAATGACTGCAGAAGAATTGGCACAGAGGGTTTTTTTTTTTTTTAAAAAAATCCTAATAATGAAGTAATCTATTAGGCATTATGTCCTAATTCAAAGGAATGTGAAAGAGGTACATTTCTGCCCTTTAATACAGTAGAAAGATTTCTATCTGTTTTCTTGGTTGATGAACTGGATATCATTTTTTGATGACAGATTCTAATTTAAACTTATTTTTCAGATGTGAAAGCAGAGCTGTGTACCCACTGTCTCCTAAAGGGACTGGTTTTAATGTTTTCAAAATCATCTCACTTTCTGCCTTTGGGTACATCCCATTTTATGGATCTAGGATGAAAAACAAGGGAGCAACTGCTCCCTTCGCGTTCTCATTGTTTCTTCTAGTGAGTACAACTGAAACTTTGTTCTGTTGGGACAGTTAACTTAAAATGCTCTGTGGAAACTTTTTCTAGGATAAACTTAAAAACAAAATATGTTTTTTATTTTGTATACATACTAATCATGAGCTTCTTATTGAAATCTGGGACTTTTTAACACCAAATTAAGAATTTTCTCAACCTGATTACGCCAAAGGCATTTTTAAAAGTAAGATTAATAAATATTTGTAGTAGAATCAAAAGTACAGAAACAAGGAAAGAGAACCATATCATTTTTAAATTATCTTTTAACTCACCTATTTTCTTTCTTTCTTTTTGATTATTAAGCAAGCCTTTAATTATGAATCTATATATAACCTTTATTAATCTATACATACAAAAAGGAGTATTTTTACATATTTTTTTAAAAAGAAGGAAACAGGTGGGGGGGCGCCTTCCCTTCCATCCATCCCTCTTTGATCGGGGTGAGACCAGAGAAGAAACGGCTGGCGTTGTTTAGAATTCACTTCCAATGTTTCTTCAGGGTGGACTGGATGGCTCGGGCTCCCCGAGGGTCCAGGGGGCGAGAACGAGGCCTGGGGGGCTGCCAAGGCTTTGGGCTCCATTGCGTCTTCCAGGACCTTTCTTGTGGGCGTGACTTCAGAGGGCTCAAAGAAAGTGTCCCCACAGGCCACCTGGATGGGATCTTCCAGGCTGAATGTCTGGTTTCAAACATCTCCCATCATCTCATCACTGAGTAGCCCCTCCCCAAAAATCTTCTTCCTCATGCCTCGGGCAATTTTGGCTGGCACTCATTCCTTTTCTGCTTCTTCTACTGAGTCATCTGATTCTGAGAGCAACTCCTTGGTGCTCATTTCAGATTTTGGCTTTGCGTTGGTCATCCAGCGAGGCTTTGGCTGCTTGAGGGCTTCCACTTCTTTGCAGAGTTCCTGATTCTTCTCCAGCACCTCCTCTTTCAGCTTTCCGCACTCTTCATCCTGGAATCGAAGGCGTTCTAGAAGCTGCTCCTCCTGTTCGGAAGTCGAGGTTTCCAGCTTTTTTTCAGCTTCCTCCTTTTGCTGGACATGGCTGAGCAGATAGAGAATCTTCTCCTGGTACTCCTCCTCCATCTGGACCAGGCACCTCTCCAGCTCGGCCTCCCTGTCAGCAGCCCTCTTCCACTCTTCCAGAAGCATCTTATGGATGTCGACGAAGGTGGTTTTGCTCTGCTGAAGGCGGCTTTCTACTTTTCCATTTTCTACTTTGGAGGCAATCAGTTCACCAATCAGGTACTTGATGGCACACTTGGTTTCTAACATGGTGGCTATATTTTCCCAGCGGTGTTTGGCCTGGTCGCCGGTCTTGGCGTCCAGCAACTTCTGCTGTAGATCTGCAATTTGGGTGCTCATGAGTTCCATTTCTATCTCCAAACTCTCAATCTGCTTGGTGATGGAATGATTGATTTCCAAGGATTGGTAGGAAACTGTGTATCTCCTGTATTTGGACGGGAGGACTTCCCCAGCCTCCTGCTTCTCTTTCAGCAGAGCAATTTCCTTGGCCAAAGTTTTCTGGTCATCCAGAAGGTCGTTCAGGTGTTGCTGAGCTTCTTCTATGCTCATGAGGACTTTGACCTCATTCACCAGCCATTTCTTCACCCAAGAGGCGGCGGCTTCGAATCCCCGGTTGTGAACGTCCTTTTGCTTCACCGCTGCTTGTTCTTGCTTCTGGAGAGCTTCCTTCAAGCACTTGTTAGCTGCTGCAGCTTCTTCTGCTTTCCATCGGAGGACCGTGGAGGACCTTTCCTTCGGAGGACTGCTTCTGGAAGTCCTGCTCCAGCTTGACCAGTTTATACTGCCGCTTGCGATCCTGGACCTTCAGCTGGATGACTTCCTTGTCCTTCTGCTGCTTCCACTGTTGGAATTTCTCAGTATTTTCCTTCATGTCCCAAATGAAGTTTCCTTCATGTCTCCTCCAGCTGTGGAGGTCGAGGCGGTGGTGGAGCTTCTCCAGAAGCCCCTCCCTCAGGAGGAAAGTGGAGATACTGCGCATGACTGGGATGTCGGCCGGCTGAAATGAAGACGCTCCGGAGGGTTTTGTTCGGCCCGGGCAGAGAGCGTCGGAGGGGGGATTTCTCCCCCCTAGCCTTCTGCCAGCTGGTAGGGATGGACCTCGCCGTCGCTTTGAGGCCATCCTGGACTGTGCTGGAGCCGCGGCTGCGAAGCGGTGAGTCCGCGATGCAGAGCCTGCAGGCTTACAACTTCGCCCGCCATTTTGAAGGGCGGGACATTTGAATTCCAGGATTGGCCGAGGCTTTTTTGCTGCGACGGAGATGTTGTCAGATGTTCTTGGAGGGCTGCATTCGATCAGGGCAGAGGACGTCGGGGGGAGAGTTTTCCCTCCTGGTCTTCTGCCAGCTGGTAGAGATGGACTCGACCGTCGCTTTGAGTCCTTCCTGGAGGGTATTTGTGACGAGCGGTGGGTCTGCGACGCCGGACCTGCGGGATTACAGCTGCGCCCGCCATCTTGGATGGCGGGATATTTGAATTCTAGGCGAGAGGATCGGCTGAGATATGTCTTGCTGCGATCCTCTCTTGTTCTTGTTTTAGTGGATGGTCGAGGCTGCTGCCATTTGTTGTTTTACCTCGTCGTCCTCTTCTACTTGTACCGTTCAGCCTGGCAGCGTTTGATATCGTTGTTCCTGTATGAGCTCTGGATACTTGTCTGGATACTTGTCTGCTGTTTACCATCAACTCCAGCCTATTGCCACTTTTAGTGGTATAACATTTTCCATCAGCCAGCGAATGCCCTTATTCTGACTATCCTTGACCAGGAGAAAGGTGCCAGAGGAGGAGGCTCTCAGACCGCCATCGTGGTGAGAGGACGATGGCGTTGCATATCATCCCTCCCCACTGTTGTGAGAGGACAGTGGGTTGAACCTTGTCTCCACCCTAGGGTCCGTGTGATCTGGTCCCTCACCATCGTGAGAGGATGGTGGACCTATTACCATCAGGACTCCCCAGTGACCGTGAGAGGGTCATTGGGGTAGAGGATCTTTCTTTTCTTCCACAGGACATTTTATTCTGGCCCTTGCTTTGTGAGGCCTTACTGCCCAGAGGCGATGAAAAACTGAAGTCTATCTATTCGGCAGCTGAACTGAGGGCCCTGAGGAATGCCCCCCTTTCTCAGGTGTGGCCCTCAGACCTTTCCCGGTCATACCTCGAGGATGGCTCTTGGGTGCCAGAGAGGAGATATGACGCAGTTGGGGATTTTAATTTTAGGGATTTTAAGGGGTCTTTTAAATTATTTAAATTTTTGATGAAATTTTTAATGGGGTTAGGGCAAGGGAATTTATTAATTGGGTTAGGGAGGGGGCCCGGGCTGGGTTTGGGGGACAACCCGCCTGGGGATAAGGCCAGACTGGGGGATACCTGCGACTGGGAGGCCTTGGGATCGGGGACGGTCGTTCCGAAGATGGGGGTTTCCTCTGGGGAGGGGGATGAAAGGGTTATCCCTACGATCGGTGGGAGAGGCAGGTATGGTGTTGACAGGGGGTCTTATCAAGTGATGGGAGCTCGCCCCCGCTGTTTACAAGCGGTGGTGTGCTCCGGCCCCCAGGTCATGTCTCGCTCCCTGAGTTGTTTGAATGATCGGGCCCCGGGCCTCCGGCTGATGCTCTGCAATGCCAGGTCCGTAGTGAATAAAGCCCCCCTTGTTCACGATCTCGTCACGGAGGGGGGTGCGGACCTGGCGGGCATTACCGAGACCTGGCTGGGACAGGAGGGGGGTGTCCCTCTAGTGGAGATGTGCCCAGCCGGGTTTCGGGTCTTTCATCGGCCGAGGGCCGAGGGGAGGGGTGGGGGGGTTGCAGTAATTATTCGGGAGGATCTAGATCCTAGGGAATCCACTGTTCCTCAGACGACCGGATGTGAGTCCCTGTTTGTTAAGTGTGGTTCCGGGGTTCAGATGGGCCTATTGATCACATACCTGGCTCCCTGCTATGTGACATCGGCCCTGCCTGAGCTCCTCGAGGTCATAGCCGGTCTGGCGGTTGAGACCCCCAGGCTGATGGTCATGGGGGATCTCAACCTGCCTTCGGCCGGTGGGGCCTCGGGGACTGCTCAGGAGTTCTTGGCTTCCATGACAGCCTTGGGCCTGACCCAATTAATTAAGGAACCCACGCATACTGGGGGTCACATTCTGGATCTGGTTTTTGTCTCTGGACAGTGGCAGGATGATCTAGGTGTTGGGGATGTTTCTGTTGAACCCTTGTCATGGTCAGATCATTCGCTCCGTAGGCTAGACTTCCAGGCCGCTCCTCCCCGTCGCAGGGAGGCGGACCAAATACGTTGGTACCGCCCCAGGCGCCTGATGGATCCAGATAGGTTCCTGATGGAGCTTGGGCCATATCCCGACATTCGGACTCACGACTCGGTGGGGGACCTAGTCGCCACCTGGGAAAGGGTGGCGGCTGGGGCCCTGGACCGGGTCGTGCCCTTGCGGCCTCTGACCCGGCGCCGCTCTCGCTCAGCCCCCTGGTTTTCCGGGGAGCTGAGGGAGATGAAGCGCCGGAAAAGACGCCTGGAGAGTATTTGGAGGACTACTCGCTCCGGACCTGACCGAACACTTTTACGGTCTTTTATTAAGACCTATTTAGTGGCGATAAGGGTGGCAAGGCGTCTTTACTTTTTCACCCTTATTGCGTCCGCAGGAAACCGCCCGACTGCCCTGTTTAGAGTGACCCGCTCCCTCTTAGAAGGGGGAGCGCGGGAGGACCCCTTGCAGGGACAGGCTGAGGATTTTTCAAAGTTCCTGGTGGATAAAATCACTCAGATCCGGGATGGCTTGGACTCCGAATGGGCAGCTCTGGGTGGGGAATCGGGGGCGGAATTTGGAACAGTCATTTGGGACGAGTTTGATCCTGTGACCCCCAAGGACGTGGACAGGTTACTGCGGGGACTGAATGCGACCACATGTTTATTGGACCCGTGTCCCTCCTGGCTGGTGTTGGCCACCCGGGAGGTGACATGAGGTTGGTTCCAGGGCATTATTAACGCTTCCTTGAGTGAGGGATATCTACCCGCCGCCTTGAAAGAGGCGGTGGTGAGACCCCTCCTCAAGAAACCGTCCCTGGACCCAACTTTGTTATCTAATTATCGTCCTGTCTCCAACCTTCGTTTTATGGCGAAGGTTGTTGAGAGTGTGGTGGCACAACAGTTTCCCCAGCACCTGGATGAAGCTGTCTATTTGGATCCACGCCAATCGGGCTTCAGGCCCGGGCACAGCACAGAGACGGCGCTGGTCGCATTGGTGGATGATCTCTGGAGGGCCCGTGACAGGGGTTATTCCTCTGTCCTGGTCCTCCTAGATCTTTCGGCGGCTTTTGATACTGTCGACCACAGTATCCTATTGCAGCGGCTGGGGGGGCTGGGGGTGGGAGGCACCGTTATGCGGTGGTTCTCCTCCTTCCTCTCTGACCGCTCGCAATTTGTGTTGGCAGGGGGGCAGAGGTCGGCCCCGAGGCCCCTGGTTTGCGGGGTGCCTCAGGGGTCGGAGCTCTCGCCCCTCCTGTTCAACATATATATGAAGCCGCTAGGTGAGATCATCCGTGGCTTTGGGGTAGAGTTCCATCAGTACGCTGATGACACCCAGCTGTACATCTCTACCCCGGGCCACCCCGATGAAGCCGTCGAAGTGATGGCCCGATGCCTGGAGGCCGTGCGGTGTTGGATGGGGCGGAACAGGCTTCAGCTCAACCCATCTAAGACTGAGTGGCTGTGCTTCCCGGCACCCCGATACAGCCGGCTGGTTCCATCGCTGGCTGTGGGGGGGGAAATTCTTGCCCCCACAGAGAGGGCCCGCAATCTGGGTGTCCTCCTGGATGTACGGCTGTCATTGGAAGATCATGTGGCGGCCGTCACCAGGGGGGCTTTTGGACAGGTCCGTAGGATCTACCAGTTGCGGCCCTTTCTGGATCGGGATGCGCTTCACACGGTCACTTCCGCCCTGGTGATCTCCCGCCTAGACTATGCCAATGCTCTCTACATGGGGCTGCCCTTGAAGAGCATCCGGAGGCTCCAGTTGGTGCAGAATGCAGCTGCGAGGGTGGTAATGGGGGCACCTAGGGGCTCCCATGTTATGCCACTTCTACGCGTGCTGCATTGGCTCCCGGTGGCCCTCCGGGTGCGCTTCAAGGTCTTGGTCACTATCTTTAAAGCGCTCCATGGCTCGGGACCAGGTTACTTGCGAGACCGCCTCCTGCCACCATCGGCTTCCCACCGACCGGTACGCTCCCATAGAGTGGGCCTCCTCGGGGTGCCGCCGGCTGGACGGCTGGCGACCCCGAGGGCGCGGGCCTTCTCATTGGGAGCACCCCCTCTCTGGAATGAATTACCCCCGGAGATAAGGGCCGCCCCCGATCTCATGGCCTTCCGTCGGTTGCTCAAAACGCATTTATTTCGGCAGGCCGGACTGGCCTAGGGGTTTTTAAATTTTAATCGGGTTTTAATCTTTTTAATACTTGTTTATATTTTATTAGAGCCATATTGTATTTCAGTTTTTAAATTTTAATATTTCATGTTGTCTCATACTTTGTACATTGTATATGTGTTTTTATTGGCTGTTCACCGCCCCGAGTCCCTCCGGGGAGAGGGGGCGGTATATAAATCAAATAAATAAATAAATAAATAAATAAATCAAATAAATCAAATAAATCAAATAAATAAATAAATAAATAAATAAATAAATCAGTTGAACCCATTGATTTTTCATGGCCTGGATCTCTTGGTGGATTTTGGAGACGGTTTGCTCGCTGGATTTTTTCATTTTCAGCAGCTTGGATTGTTCCTAAAGCTTCTTGTTTAGCTCGCTCATCTTCCCTTCCAGCTCCTGCAGACATTTCTGGAAACGCTCACTCAGCTTGGCTTGAGTAATATCTTTCTTGGTCATCTGAAGGGCAAAGACCAAATCTTCCTTCTCCTTCTGCATCTTGGCTACCTCCCCTTCCAGGTTCTGGAAGTTGTTCTTTGACTGGCATTGGATGGGTTCCAGCTGGCGGACGCACTGGGAGAGCTTCAGAGCCACAGCTTCAGAGCAAGGGCTTGGTTGAGTTCCAGCAGTTCCTTGGACATCTGAGCTTGCTGGAGGGCATGTTGAATGCCACAGTCGTCTGAAGACTAAGGGGGGGGGGGGAGCTCCAGGTCTACCAAGGACGTAGAATTGGAATGCTTCCATTACATCCATGTCAGCTACAGCAGAAGGATTTTCTTTCAGCAGCTGAGCAATAATTTGTTGCACCTGGAGAAATAGTTCCAGCTGTTCTTTCAGTTCTTCGTTCTCCACAGATGTCAGCAGCTTTTGCAGGACCAGTTGTAGCACCGCATGTTCTCAGAGCTCTTCCAGCTTCAGGGTAATCCTCTCGTTCTGCTGTTCCGTCACGATGACCCTCTCCAACATCTGAGCAATCTGACCAACCGCTTCGCTCAAGCCACGTCTGAGTTTTTCATTCTCTTCCAGGAGTGAGTGGTTTTTCTCCATCAGAGTAGGTTTTCTGCAGGTTCACCTCGAAGAGACATCAGCAGAGTTTCCCCATGCGCTTGAAGCAATAACACTTGCAATTCTTGGAACCGGCTGATTTTGGCCGCCTGAGGGTCAATATTCACAATTGGCTTATTCTTTATTTTTCGGGCCTGATCGGCATAGCAGAGTGTTCTCCCCCCCCCCAAAGTTTTTTTATTTTTATTTTTTACATATTTTCGGGCCCGATCGGCATAGCGGAGAGTGTTCTTCCCCCCCCGAAGTTTTTTTATTTTTATTTTTTACATATCTCTTCACGTGAGTAACTTGATTCCAGATTACAATATTTATACATAGTCCTAGTTACACTTTCAACTTTCTTAATTAATATTACTTCAAATTATTATCCATTCGACTGATCTTTGGATAAATTTTCCTTTCATATTTCAATTCATTAATTCAATATCAAAATCATTTCATCCTCACATGTATTTTCAATTCTTTATCCCCTATTATTTCCATTTTCAGTTTACCACCTATTTTATATTACCTTATGTATTGTTATCATCTATAACTTTCTCAAGACCAATATATACTTAGACAGTCAATGAACAAAAAAATGAATAAAAGTAAGATTAATATATTTAGAATCCATATGGTATATCCCCCCATCTACAGTATATCTTATAGCTATTCCAGAAATATTCATATAATTATTTCATATTATTTCTTTATTTCCAATATTTACCTATATAATTTTAATAAATTTTCATTCTCCTGCTTTTGATTATAATATAATTCGTTCATTATAAATATTTTACATTCCCACATAATCCCTTCTAGTTCATTATATTTTCTATTTTCTCATATCCTTTGTATAATCAATTGTATTTTCTATTTCATGTATACCACAAAGAAAAAAAATAAAATAAAAACGGAATTAATTTCCCCTTTTACTTCCCTTTGACCAATTTCAACCTATAGCATTTATATAACCCTAATTCACACTTTTTAAACATAATTAATACCAGATTTTCACCCAAGTCATCATATTCTGTTTTCCTAATATCACTTAGCCATTAGCATATTTTAGAATATGTATTTATATATATATATATATATATATATATATATATATATATATATATATATATATCTTATATATTAACCAAAGATCCACATATATATATAGAGAGATTAATAACAATAGAACCCTCTTAATATCACTCACTCCATTTTCATTTTTCTCATCTCTCATCTATAATTATGTAGTAATCTTAAGGTAATTCCCAGTAAGCTATAAATTTCAAATTTCCCCAGTCTACATTTCTAATAAAAAATACAAAGATACATTCCCATGTGGTGTCCCCCTTTTATGCTATATCTAATCCTTATCTCTAAATCTCTCGGCCTTTTCATTTCTCTTAGTTTTAGCCAGCTTTCCCTTTGCTAAGTTTTCCTGGCCTTTCCACTTTATCTCTCTTTTCCCCCCCTAATATTACATTTATTTCCATCTGCCAGTCCCCTATCTTTCCTCTCCCCCTTTCTTCTTCTCTTTTGCTTACTCTTGGGAGATTTTTCTCTTTTATTTATTATCTCTGTCGTCAATGTCTAACCCTAACCCTCCAACAGAGTAAGCACAGATCAAAGCCGCACACGATCGCGATCTCCGTCCGTCCTCAATAGAAGTGCCACCGGAAGTCGGCATAATGGAGAGTGTTCAATGTCTCTTCAAGGTTGGAGTCCACCGGGCTCACACAGGCAATCATCAGCGTTTGGCTGTTGCCTCCCAAGGAATCTTGCAGAAGTCTGGTTAACTTCGAGTCGTGATAAGGGACAAAGCTGCCTTTCTTGGATTCGTCCTCCAGTGCGCTGATGACGTTTCCCAGACTAAGAAGCCCTTTGTTGATGTTAATTCATTCTCGCAATCAGTCTCCTTCTGCTTTCGTCTTCTTCTGTCTCTCCGAACCAGCCAGGTCAACCAGATGCAATTTTGAAAGAAAGCTAACATTCTCATCAGCCTTGCTTTTCTGCTCCACGGACATGGTGAAGATGGCATGGGAGCAGAAGGACTGCGTATTCATCACTGTGCTACCGTTCGGGAGTTGTTGCCTTGTTCCAGGCAGAGGATGGTCTTGGGTGCACTTGACACCATGTGCTCCATGAGACCCACAATCTTAATGCCTCCCTTGGGGTCTTCCGGGATACTTATCTGAGAAGTCCTTTCTTTGCCCACTGCCAACAGATCTAACATGTCTTCGTTGTAAATCTCCAAATAGGAGACTTTCAAGGCAAACTGCCACTGCACTTTCTGCTTCAGCTGTTGGAAAAGCAGCATGATGACCCGTGGAATGGCACCAACTGTGGGGTCGTTTTCTTGATCAGCGGTGAAAGCCTCGCCCATGGAATAGGTCTTCCCAGAGCCTGTCTACCCGTAGGCTAAAACTGTGGCGTTGTAGCCAGAGAAAATCCCCCTTATAAGAGGGGCAATGGAGGTACTGAAGACTTCCTCCTGCTCCGTTGATGGATCAAAGACATAGTCGTAAGTAAAAGGTTTGTCCTTGCCTAGAATTATCTGTGGCTCTCCAGGGACAAGAGACAAACGTATCTGCCAACCCTACGCAATTTCTTTGGGAACGAGCAGGCGGCATCTCAATGCTACCTTCACCGGGATTACACGGTCTTCCTCTTTGTTGTTTTTTGAGAGGGGAGAAACACTGAAGCGTCCCCCCTGTTTCTCACACTAAAACACACAATAAGGCGAGAAATGATGGGATCCTGAGGGGAAGGCGGTTCTTCTTCCCCCCAGCGGGTTCCCGAAGCCTTCCAGGCACAGCTCCAGCACATGGGGGGAGAGAAGAAGCACCGGGCCTGGCAGCCCCGCTTTCCTCAAGGACAGACCGTTAAGCCAGCCAAACGGGCTAACTCACATATTTTCAAGTCCATTTATAAAATTCGCTAAACTCTAAATTGTATTTGGTAGAAATAATTATAGTTTCACCATATAGAGAGTAAATGAGGAACAAATTGCAAACTAAATATATTATGAAGGATGAGTTGATAACTTGAGTGGAAGGATGAGACAGAGAAAGACCTGGATGTGTAGAGCTCAAGAAGAGCGAAATGAAAATTATTTAACAATGTACAGACATGATAGAAGCAAGGATTGTTTGCAAAGTAGTCAAGAATAATAAATAATAATAAATCAGTTTACTGTTTTTTATCCTGTTTCTGTACCTTCCAAAAGCCTAGGTTTGAGACCTGAACATTGCCTGATGGGTTGAGCTCCCTGTCCTTGCCCTGCCAACCTAGCAGCTCGAAAGCATGCAAATGTGAGTAAATAAATAGGTACTATTTCAGTGGGAAGATAACAGTACTCCATGATGTCATGCTGGCCATATGAATGTGGAAACGTCTTCAGACAGCGCTAGCTCAAAGGCCCTTGAAACGGAGAAGAGCACCTTCCCCCATAGTCAGCAATAATTAGCGGAGTAAAATCCACATCCCAGAACTGTCTTTTTTACTATGCTATTGTATCTTCAGATAGGTCTTGCCGATTGAGAGGGGTGGAAGTAAATAGTATTCTTACAAGCATTTTTAGTTTAAAAGAACTTAGTACAGTAACCACCAAATAAGCTCTTGCATTTGGCTGCTGCTCAGGAAGCCCCAAGTTATCCACCCACACATTATGGAGACAGTGGATAAGACAACAGATTTAATAATAATCATTCACAGCCAACTAATGTTATATGCTTTTTTTTTTAATGCAGCTGTAGCTTTTGTTCAGCTTTGCACAAATTATCTAGGAAATATTGCTTCCTATTAGACTTCAACGCTCAACACTGGATTTTGTGAGCCAAGGTGAGCTGAAAAATCATAGATAAGGACAAGTAATAAACATAAATCCAATTTGGATAACATTAATTCCAATTTATTAATAACTATCCACAGAGAGAATATGGACACTGCAACATTTAAAGCAAGCAATAAAGCAGCACGAATCCAAAGCCACATGTGATACTTACCAGCTTCTCGAGTCCCACTGCGGCTTGTTGGCTTGGCAGGTGGGGCAGAGGTCTGCTTGGAAGGAGACTTACCCTTTTTTTTAGCATGTGGCACTTCATTAGTTTTATGGCTAGTTGTAGCAGCAGCAGCATTTTTTGGAGGAATGGCTGCTTTTTTAGCTTTAGGCTTAGATTTAGGAGGTGGCGGTGGTAGAGAAGGAGGAAGAGGAGAAGCAGACACGGCTGATGTTTGAAGGCCTTTAGGCTTATCTACAAATAAAAAAGTGAACACAAGCAGCTGACAAACGGACAACAAGGATAAACTAGACAAAGAAACAGATTTCTTCCTGCTGCTCTGCTTTCCTGAGAATAAGGGAGCGCTTTTGTTTTAAAAAAGAAGGGTAACCAAACTACGTTTTACCGTCTAGTGCAGATTTCAACAGAACGTTCAGAATGGCTCTCAAAATGCAGAATCAAAAAGTTTATTTATTTATTTTTATGAAAACAATCTACCTTCAATGAAGGGAGATCCACTCTGCTAACAGTTTGGGGCAGTAACCATTATTTTTGGGGAAAAAAAAGTCTTTTAAGCTACCCTAACTCAATTTCCCAACTTGTCACCAACTTGTGAAAGATGAGCAGCATTCTCATTAAATTAGTAGATGAAGACAAGCATATGAAGACAAGTACTGCAAGCTACTTCTGCAGCCAGTTACCTATAATTTGGTAGTTCAAATCCCACCAGGCTCAAAGTTGACTCAGCCTTTCATCCTTCTGAGGTGGGTAAAATGAGGACCCAAATTGTTGGGGGCAAAAGGCTGACTCTGTGAACCACTTAGAGAGGGCTGTAAAGCACTGTAAAGCAGTATATAAGTCTAAGTGCTTTGCTATATATAGTGTGGTTAAATACACATGGTAGAAAACATTCATTTTGCCATAATGGCATTCAACAAAACAGCTCCATTTATTGGAAAGGAAATATCATTTACAAGAAGTCCTCAACAGTTCACTTGAGACCGTTTGAAGTTACATCGGCACTGAAAAATGTGACTTATGACCATTTCCCACACTTATGACTGCTGTTGCATCCCCATGGTCATGTGATCAAAATTCAGATGCTTGAGAACTGACCCATATTTATGACAGGTGCAGTATCATAGGGTCACATGATCACTTTTTGCAACCTTCTGACAAGTAAAGTCAATGGAGAAGCCAGATTCACTTAACAATTAGCACTTAACAATTCATTAGTTACTAATTTAACAGCTGCAATGATTCACTTAACAAACATGACAAGAAATGTCATAAAATGGGGCAAAACTCACTTAATAAATTTGTCACTTAGTAGCATAAATTCTGAGCTCAATTTTGTTCATACATTGAGGACTATCTGTATAATCTTTTTGCAACAAGTTCCTAGCCAAGGAAAGTTTAAGACAACTACCACTATGATAGCTTTCATTTATATTTACAATATTGCTTGATTCTACTATGGATAATTTATATATATAACTATATCTATCTTTCTAAAAATATGTTAGGAAAAGCTGATCAGATTTATAAATAAAGATCAAGGACAAACTTCTTAACTGAGTGTACCATCAATAACCATTTGCCTAAAATAACCAACAAATGAAAATTTGTCAGCATTTCTTATTCTGGTTCAAGAAAATAGCTTCCTTTTCATTTTTATGATTGGCTCCTATTTTATCATTGTTAAGACTACCGGTACTATTCAAACATAGAAAGCATTCCTAAGCATTTATTGTATAAGTTTTAGAAGGTTTGTTTCTAGAGCTGTTGTTTTTTTAGCTTTCCCTTGAAATCTTTTTCCTTGTACCAGCCTATTAAGCTCTAATCACCTATGTTCTTAAAAAAAAAATAGAATTACTAATTGGGATGTGTGTTATTCAATGAATCACAGAACAATGGCACTGAGGGTATTCATGTCATCTGTCTGACATCATCAAGCAAATGTGCAAATTATAACATATCATTATGGAAAATGAAGTAAATTGCAGCAGAAATTTGGAAAATTGCATTGAGGTGAAAGAAAATGAGGATTTACAGTAACTGCTGTTGTGTTGTTAGTCTTTTTCAATGCATAATCATGTATTTTGTTATGTATAAAGCTTTCCTGATATCAGCATAGATCATGAGCGTTGTCACATGATGTATCGCGACTTTCCCCCCTTCGCTAAACCGGGTGTGGGTGTGGCCAGAGTGTCATACATCAGGCCCGCAGGCCGCAAGTTTAACAGCCCTGCTATACATATATGTCCATGAGCAGAATTGTAGCCATGTCTTTATCTCATTTGTCAGAGAGAAAACATTAGAAGTATATGCTTTAAAAAATTAAAATGAGCAAAAAAGCACATTAACTTGCATTACTATTGGTTAAAATAGGAAAAGTTTTCTTTTTCATTTTCATGGATACAATTCATTTTGTAACACATCACTTAACTGCAGCAGCTAGCAGCAAGTCCCAGAGGAAATATTCGTGCTTCTATGTACAAGGCCTATTTTCACAAGGCCTAAGAAAAGCTAGGATAAGACTAGCAGCTTTGTTAAGAATTATTTTATTCCACGTTAACTTCCCAAATATACAGCAATTGCTTATTAAGATTTTGAGCTTAGCCTTCTTTCATTTGAGTTCTGTCTTCATATCGATTGTCTTGACATGGGTAAGGAGTAATGATAACTCATAAATGACAAGTTAATAAGAACATGCATTAATCAATTAATGTAAGAATAGAAAAAAGGGTAGAAATTCCTTAAATAAATCAAATCTCTTTATCCCCATCCCATCCCACTCTCCAGCTACTGTTTTCAGAAAATGGCAGTGACGGTTGTTAGGTTTTTTTAAAAAACATTATTGTTATGCAGCTTTCTTATTTTTATCCTATTTTATCCCAAATAATCTTGTGTGATACTATATGCTAACTTGATAAGACAGAAACTGCTCATCCCTGAACTTCACAGCTGAGTAAGACTTCAAACTTGGTTTGAACTACATCCTATAGATTCTTGTTGTGTATCACCCAAAGTTCCATGTGGTACCGTAGGACAGAGGTCCCAAACCTTTCCAGCTTTGCGGATCAGTGGGGGGGGGGAGGAGGGAGAGATGATGGTTCTGTGCACATGGTCGGCAAGCACACACGCAGCTCCATTTACATGTACCTGCCACTCATGCAAATGGAGCATGTGTGCATGCACTCACCCGCTGCTCGCACAAGTGGAGATGCACTTGTCCGCTGTTTCCACAGTCCGATTGCTGTTTCCTCATGGCCCACTAGTGAGCTGCGACTCAGATGTTGGGAGTCCCTGATGTAGGACAATCAGAAACCTGCTCTTGTTTTAAGACCTAGCACTTTTCCTCCCATTCCAACAGTGAACTCAAGTTTTTAGTTTATCTGTTACTAAAAATGCCTGACTCTGAACAGAAATTAACTTTTCTTATTTCTATTTATTCTGCACCAAATTATACATTATCCCTCTGTTTGTTTTCATTTTTTCATAATATACACTGGGTGATTATATTTTTAAAGTGGCATATACATTCTTATACATTGCATTTAAAATACCTTTTTTATCCTCCTTTTTCTCTTCAGAAACAGCTGCCTTTGCTGATAATGAACCATTGTCTTCTACGGTTTTTACATTTTCTTCCTGTATGGCTTCTTCTGTAATTACTATTGTGTGACCATTAGAGATTTCATAATTCACTGTGGCATCCACATCTGAAACGAAAACAAGAATATTGGCTAGTTCTGAAGAGATTACCTTCATTTATATGCAACTAAGTCGTCTTTGCTTTCATAATGATACTGATATCTGGGATAGTACTGTTCAATGCATAGCATCCTGATTAGAGCCAGTTTTGCTTTGCATTTCTAAACAACTTATTGCATACTTAGTGTGTGTTGTGGTACTAGAACAGTGGACTCCTCTCTAAATTGGGGAGAATTTAAAGAAACCTTTCACAAAGTAATTCTTCCTCCTTCCTTCCTGATATTTTTACTCCAAAACAGCTCTGGGTAGTGGGTGACCACAAATGTCTCCCATGATCAATGGTGTCAAAGAAATTTCATAAAAAAACTGATAGGAATAGGAAGATTAAAAACCTGACCAAGAGTCTGAATATAAAGTAGAAGTGGGAGTTTAGGGGCAGAAACTCAATCTATTCCTTTACAACCCCTAAACAGTTCTCTCTTTTACAAAATCACCCCACCAATTCTCTCACTCCATTTTCTACCAGCCAAAATTCTCTCACTCAAGCCACTCACTCAACTATTTTTTTTTCTCTGTCCCATATGAAATTCCACTGTCTTCCCGTGTTAGGTTTTCTGTTGCTCCCCAGCGTCCCTAATTTATCATGAGGCAGATTTTTCTCTTTCTCCCTTCCTTTGTCTTTCAGAGAGCTTTCAGCCTCTACTTTACTAGCTTTTCAAGACAATCTGAGCACTTCTGAGGAGAAAAGAAAAGAGGTGGCCAAAGCTCCTGGAGTTAAAATCACTGTTTTTTCAGTATATTTTTCAACCTAGCTCTGCATGAGATATGTGACAGTCCTATTGTCAGTCTTAATTACAAACTTTGTCAACAAACTACATACATTTTAAAGCAATCGGAATAACATTTGTCATCATTCAGATTAAATATAAGGTCTATTAATCTACATTAATTGTGATCACCTTGCTCATTTATTTCCTTTAGGACACCCCTTCTTATTAGCTCCTCTCTGCTCTGCCTTGTTGATATTTTTCTCTCCAGCACTTTAAAAAAATAGAGAAATTAAGACATTATTCAGTAAAAAAATAAACTAAGACAACCCCAAAAAACCAAGTAAAGGTATTTTGGCTTCCATATTTATTATTTAGCAGTATTAGAATGAAGACGATGATCTAATTGCAAACAAGTGTTTGAAGGAAGAGTGGATAGGTCAAAAGGAAGGAAAATAACAGGAAGCAGTTGATGAATTGCTGAAAAAGAAAATTGAGGAGTTTAAATAGCAAAAATCAATTTATAGAGCAGTACATGGAAGTACGGATATGTGTATAATTACCTAATAAGCTATATTGGTCAGAAGATAATGCTATGAAAAGGCAACAAGCAAGTTTATATGACTAGATTTATACATTCTCTGTTCAAGTACAGAAGCTGCATTAATTATATTTCAAGGACACATTCTGTTCATTTGTGCTGAATATTTTATCTTAGAAGATAAAATGAAAATGTAAAAACAATATACTTCTGAAAACTAAAACACCACTTATAGCCTCATGGTTCAGGAAATTTACATCATTTACAGCCTCATGGTTCAGGAAATTCCTTTAGCTAATCGATTTCTATATCACTAGCATATGTCATAACAAATAGACAACATGATGTTGGCTCAGTCATGAGTCATTTATAGTCTCAAGATTTGGTTTCAGCCAATTTTTGTACCGGAGAACTTTTTTAAAGCTTTCTTATGCACTAAATCAGGAGTCCCCAACCCCCAGTTTATGGACCAGTACCAGCCCACAGAGTGTTGGAAACTGGGCCACACAAGCGGCTGGCAACCGTATAAAGCTTCATTTGCACATCTGCAGGATTATATTGCATGATCAAAACCATCCCTTCTTCCCCTCCCCTACCCCCCATTGTGGCTGCTGGTCCATGGAGCCGGAAAAATTGGGGACCACTGCACTAAATTATAAACAATGTAAACTCTGCTTTCAAGGACTATGTTTTATGGAGATATATACATGGCAACTGCAAATTATGATGATCATATACAAATAAAGTATAGCAATGTCCAATTTCTCCCTTCTAATCCCTTAAAATTTTGCCTTATTATATAAGACTAACATTCCAAGTGAATTTAAACTTTTGCTATTATCACTGATTTCTCAGATACTACTTATGCATAGCCTACCCCTTCTAAATTCATTCTTCTAAATCTGCCTCTCAAGGGAGATAGACAATTTTAAGAAGATATGAGATATGAAAAGTATGAGGTATAAACAAATGAATAATAAATAAATAAAATTCTAAGCCAGTCATGGAATGCTTCTCTTTCTAAAATCCTATCTGCATTCCACTTCTGTACTTCAAAAAGCATTGCAATTATTAATTCTCCTTTCTGTGTTTTGCTTTACCTCAGAAAGAGGCAATTAACTTTTGAGATGTTTCTCATATTATCCAAACATGTGTTTTTGTACATCCCTTATGTAGGAAAAATTATCTAGGCGAAAGGCGTCAAAACATTTTTAAAATCCAGAACAGTGAGATAAAATTCAGAAGAAGCTCAGGAAGATGCTCCCGATTCACTGGAATATAAAAAAGGGAAGGAAGTACAGAACAATCTGACTTGCAAGATTCTGTTATTATAGCCAATCCCAACAAAGCTAATGTTCCTGAGTTGATTTCCTGGTCTGTTCTACCTAGCAGGATTGACATGCTATAATTATAATGTCAAGAGAATATCTCCAAACTCATCCAAGGTTTGGTGATATGTATACCACATTTTAATAATCTTGTTTTATGATAATCTATATGATGTAGTGTGATATAGCAGGAACCTGCCTACCAAGTATGGTTCTGACCAATTGGTCTAAACATTAGGGAAGATATGTGCAGTATGATAATTGAAATTAATATTAAAAGAACAATTAAAAACACAGGAATATGGGAAATATTGTAAGAGATGGCTAGTGTGCTATGCATAGCTTCATGATAGCTTGTCACAAGCATCCCTTATATTTTTTGCATGCTATTTATCCTGTTTTTTTGTTTAATTGTTTGTTAGGATTGTCTATAATAATTTTAGTATAGTTTATAAATAGAAAGATAAAAGACTAATACAAACTAGGAAAAATATAAAAAATAAAGAACAGAAGTACATAGAGGTAGGAAAAGGAAAAAAAATATAAGAAAAAAGATGCATAAAAGTGATTCAGTCATAAGTAACTTTTTTCAATGCCGTTACAACTTTGAACAGTTATTAAATGAACTGCTATAAGTCAAGGACTACCTGTATGTATTAATGGTTTCTGATAACAATTAATGAAATTTCTTTTTGACCAGGACTAAATAATAAGGCTTTTCAGATCTGTTTATAAATGGGGAAAGATTGCTGATTAGGATGGAATGATGAATTTTTATAATTTAATTATTGATAGGAGATGAGGCGGGGTAAAGAAATGTTTTTATCTGTATTAAAATATTAAAGAAGGTGTCAGTTTACTGCAGTTGTTTCTTATTGTCTGGAGAGAAATGGGAGTCACCCTTTATATATCTTTTCTCCTCACCCCCTAATTTTTCTATTTTCTTTTTCTACCTTCTACTTTTCATTTTCCTTACTTTTTATATTTTACTTACTTTTTAAAAATATTTTATCTTTATATTTATAAACTTACACACACACACACACACACACATATATATGTATGTATGTATGTATGTATGTATGTATGTATGTATGTATGTATGTACATACGTACATATGTATGTTTTCGTAGATTTTCATGGGTGCAGGTATGCAAGTCTTGGTGTGTTTGGGTCTTTTCCCGTGTAAGATTGAGACTATCTGGGCAACTTTTTGACGAGATCTCACTCGCCATCTTCAGGCTGGTGCTTTCGGCTTTGTATTTGTGTGAGCAAAGCATGATCTGAGCTGCTGTCTCCCTATATATACTGGTGGGGAGGTTGGCTGTGTTGTCATTTCTTGATTGGTTAATGGGAGTTGATGTTTGCAGATTGGCTGGCTTTTTCTTAAGAACATGTGTGGCTGAGATATTGGCTGTGTGTCTATCAGCCTCCTGTGTTGTAACAACTTGGGTAATGGGCTGTGTGATGACCTTCTGAGTTCTATTGTTTTGACATCCTGGGTCTTACAATACAAGACCCAGGGTTTCACAAGATTAGAACTCAGAAGGTCATCACACAGCCCATTACCCAGGTCATTACGACCCAGGAGATTACAGCACAAGACCCAGGATGTCAAAACAATAGAACTCAGAAGGTCATCACACAGCATTACCCAAGTCACAGGAGGCTGATAGACATATATATGAGTTATATATTAAATATTTAAGACTTAAGAAATTATGCAACAAGTGGATTTTAAGCATTGTTTGGGTAGACAGAAAGAGTGTACAAACCTCTACACATTATTTAGATTAGTATTTTTGAACACTCTAAGGAGTAAAGGTACTCTGAACTCAACTCTTTTACAATCCAGAACTATATATATATGTAACAGGATATGTACAGTATATACAGCATAGTTCTTCACCTAGTTGTACCTTTCTTAATAGTAAAAATATATTAAATGTGCTGTGTCTTGATCTCAAAAAGTCAATTATCAGGATTATTATATTCCAAACATCACCAATGAACTATGTTCATCTCCTCTTTCTCAGTATTCCATAGAAAAGTCACTTCACCAGTGAAAATGTTTATGCACAGAACATAAATATTTATCTTAAGTTGATACATCATCACTTAAATTGTTGAGACATAATTATATTTTAATGACACACACACAAAAGGAGGAACATTTTTCTAAAAAACTCACCAATTTACTAATGTATTAAACTTACATAAATAAAAATAAAATCAAGTTATGAGACAGTTCACTATAAATGCACATTTGGAATATATTATTGTTTCATTTTAATTACATTAAAATAATTAGGTTCTAAAAGACTTAGCATCTGAGCTTTAATCTGTGAAGAATAATTTCCACCCAAATGTTTGATCTTTAAGGATCTTACAGCTCATTAATTGCTATAAAGAGAAAGCTGAAGTGTGGGTGGCATTCAATGGATTAAGACACAGTATCAAAGCTATAAATCAGGAGTCAGGAGTTTAGGGTAACAAATATCTTTTTTAAAGAAGTATTTTGGCACAACTACAAAGTTCAACCAAGGTGGGCAAACGTACAGAATGGTACAGAAGTGTTGAAGGATAGAAATGCAAGAAAATAGGTAATGTCAGGCACGTTTTTAAGAACTGGTAAAAATCATCATGAGAAGTAGGGAACAACACTGAAAGCGTTCAAATCTAAAAGATACTATGGTAGAACTAATTGCATGGTTCTTTGCAACTCTAGCAATTACAGGTTGTCCTCAACTTACGATGATAATTGAGCCCAAAATTTATGTTGCTAAGTGAGACATTTGTTAAATGAGTTTTGCTCCATTTTATGACTTTTCTTGCCACAGTTATTAAGTGAATCTAGCTTCCCCATTGACTTCGCTTGCCAAGATTACATGACCTAAGGACACTGCAACCGTCATAAATATGAGTCAGTTGCCAAGTGTCTGAATTTAGATCGCATGATCATGGAGATGCTGAAATGATTGTAAGCGTGAAAAATGGTCATGTCACTTTTTTCAGTGCCGTTGTAACTTCAAACGGTCACTAAATGAAGTGTTGTAAGTTGAGAACTACCTATATAATCTTTTCAGGTGTCATAAAGTATTTGTCAGCATCAACAATCATACCTGCTGAGGTTTCTATAAATTTTTCGCTTGTTTTCTTCTTTCGCCATTTCCATGGTTTGAAGATTTTACCAATGGTTGAAAGTTTGCCCTTCCTTTTAAAAGGAGGAGTTTGAGATCCCGGATTCGTCCCATCTGAGTTGGCAACTGATACCTTGTCTATCCCATCAACTGTATAAACGAAAAACAAATACATACATATATACAAAATATATACAATGTAGGAAGACCATCCAAGTTTCAATTTTAAGATTCAACCATTAATTTATAAGAGAAAAATAAGACACTCCTTGCAGGTATTATGGGTTGATTATTAAAGGTTTGCTAAATAGATCACAATTGGCTGACTCCACACATCATACAAAACCATAAACCGAGTAATGCTACTTAATAGCTTAGTTTCATACAAGAACCCAGGCAGTTTGTGATCGTGCTAATCGAAGGCCCCTTAAAATTAATTTTAAACGTAATAAACTATAATGAATACCTAATGTTAAAACTTAGTAAGATATCACATACCTAAACACGCACTGAGTACAGGTAGTTCTTGACTTATGACCACAATTGAGCCCAAAACTTCCATTGTTAAAAAAGACAGTGAATTTTGCCCCAGTTTACAACCTTTTTTGCCACAGTTGTTAAGTGAATCATGGTCATTAAGTGAATCTGGCTTCCCCCACGGACTTCGCTTATTGGAAACCAGCTGGGAAAGTTACAAATGGTGACCACATGACAGTAAAACTGTCATAAATATACGTCAGCAGACAAGTGCCCAATTTTTTTCCATGTGACTATGGGGATGGCTGCAACAGCCGTTAAGTGTGACAACCACTTTTTTCAGTGCCCTTGTAACTTCAAACAATCATTAAATGAATGGTCATTAAGTCAAGGGCTACCTGTAATGAGTTTTGGCTCACAATCAGAAAATATAGCAGCAAATGCAGAAGCAGCATGTTGAATATCAGGCTTATAGATATACATGTTTAAAGTTTTATTAACAGGCAATATACTTAATGTTTAAGTCAACACTGGTATTCTTAAACCTTCACATAATAATTTCAGCATTGATATTTTTCTTACTGTTTATATTATCGAGTGAGGATACCACATCACTACTCCATTCTGAAAAATTGCTAATTTAACTAATATAGAACCCTAAAATTAAACCCTAGAACCCTATATTACCTAATATAAAACCCTAGAATTTATGTAACTAGGCCACCAAGTCCCTTGCTCAATGCTAAAATCTTTTAAGTTCAAAATAGCGTCCAGTTTACTCTAACTTGAAATTCACATTCTACTGTTTTCCAGATTTTCACAGCATGTTCTGAGAAATTATTCCCTGAAACCTAAACCTATGTTAATGATGCACATACTTATTTTTCATTATTTGTGGAACAGCTTGCCTTCAAAATATGTGGGTGCTCCATCACTGGAAATTTTTAAGAAGAGACTGGACAGCCATTTGTCTGAAATGGTGTAGGGTCTCCTTCCAACTCTGATATTCTATGTTCCACAATTCATATTGATTATCTACATCAAAGCTGAAGGATTGCTTTAATTCCTATTAATGGTAATTGGTATACATGGATTTGTGCTCTTTGTGTTCAAGATTTTATAGATTAAGGTAACTTTGTTCTTTGTACAAAATGTTTGCATTTTTAAAAAAAATCTCACAAAAATTTATACTTGGGTTTGTCAGCAAATTTTTCCAAAATAACTATATTTACACATATTTATTTAATACCTGTGTGTTTATTTTCTACACACACACACACACACACACACACACACACACACACACACACACACACACACACATATACACTGATTTGTTTTAACTTTTGAAGTCAGAAAGATTAGAAAAGTTCCATATTTATTACAGGTAGTCCTTGACTTACAACCACAATTGAGCACAACATTTCTGTTACTAAGCAAGACACTTTTAAAGTGAGTTTTGCCTCATTTTGCGAGCTTTCTTGCCATAGTTGTTAAGTTAGTAACATGGTTGTTAAGTGAATCTGGCTTTCTCATTGATTTTGCTTGTCAGGTCACAAAAATGATCATATGATACTTGAGCACTGCAACCATCATAAATATGAGTCAGTTTGTAAGCAACTTCATTTTTATCATGTGACCATGAGAATGCTGCAATGGTTGTAAGTGTGAAAAACACTTATAAGTCACTTTTCAGTGCCACTGGTCTCTAAATGAACTGTGGTCAGTTGAGGACTGCCCTGGATTTTGTTCTAAGCATGGCAAATGCTTTTACAATTACATTAATGTTGGTCTTCTAGACCAGGGGTCCCCAACCCCTGGGCCAGGGACCAGTACCAATCCATGGCCTGTTAGGAACTGAACTGCACAGCTGGAGATGAGTGGCAGATGATCAAGTGAATGTCATCTGTATTTGCAGTCCCTTCCCAGGTCTAGTATAACCACTTCAGCTCTATTTCACATCATCAGGCATTAGATTCTCATAAGAACATGAACAGATAATCAGAGTTGGGAGGGACCTTATAGGTCATCTAGTCCAACCCCCCGCCCAAGCGGGAGACCCTAGAAAATAGCTTGACATCTTCCTCTCTGTGGCAGCCCCTCAAATACTGGAACACTTCTATCATGTCTCCCCTGGTCCTTCTCTTCACTAGACTAGCCATGCTCAGTTCCTGGAACCATTCTTCATGTTTTAGTTTCCAGTCCCCTTTACATGTAAAGTGTGAACTCTACCTGTAAAGTGTGCATGCGATGGATCTAGGTTTCATACTCCTCCTTAGCCACCCCCAATGAAAAAATTGTCTTCCGATCCCCAGTGCCAAAATGGTTGGGATCACTGTTTTAAATCTCATCCATTTTAACTCCCTCCATTCCTTTTAGTATGATGTAGTTCTTGGTTCTTTATAATCTTCCAAAAATGACTCAGTCCCTCTTGCTTAAAAAAAAAATATCACTGCATTATTATAGAGGATATTTTACAAATAAAAGCAATTAATCATGTGTATGTTTTTATTATATTCTTTTCAACCTACGTATAGATTTCCTTAATGTTGTCTTATTTCTTCAGATATTAGAGAAACACCAATTTTAATTCTCCCACCTATCCATTTTGTTGGTTATGCTTTGATTTCCTATGCCAGGTCATTAGGAAATAGAAAATTCAGTGCATTCTATTGAAAAGACTGGTTCAGATGTCATCCTCCTCCTAAATCAGTCCATTGCAGGATGACGGCTATGAAACATAATGTACCAGGCAGGTATGGCACAGGTTGGATGTTTTGGTTTGTTTGATTTTTTAAGTTCCCAGATTCAGCTGCAGAAACTTACTGGGTGGCTTTAGACAAATAATTCTCTCAGATTTACCTATCTTACAAGATTGTTATAGGAAAATGAAGAGCCATAGTGCTACATATGCCACCATGAACTCCTGGCAGAAAGGCAGGATATATACCTAATAAATCTCTTCATTTTGTTTATTTCCTACTTAGAAGTGGCTCTGCGCCCCCCTCCCCCAATTAATCTCTAGTTAATAAAACTGTCAAAGAGAAAGAAAGCTATATTCTAAGTATAGATCAGCACAAGCTTCCATGCAGTTTTCAACATGTCGCTATACAACTGTTAACTTCAGGAAGTTCTTTCATGAGCTAGGCGTTCTGACAGCATTTTAATTAAAGGAAAGGGGAAAAAGCTTGGGTATTAATGTGGGTGGTTGAACAGTAATTTCCAGATGGGGCTGCCAATGCTAGAAAATGTTAATTAAGCCTCCTGTGCTAGAAAAGAGATTAAAAGTGTAGGTAGTTGGGCTTGCAAACGATTCCTGACTTTTGCCTTAATATTGGGAACGTGGGTAGGGAAATGTAATCATAGAAGTAAGCTGCCATATATTTACTTCTTTTGACCTTGAAATATGCGAGGTTGCTCAAGATTTTTCCAAAGTTCAAAAAATGATTTCATCATGTTATCTTAACCCACTTTTTAATTTTTAGTTGTACTTATTCTACCCGTAATGATTAATTAATTTTTCTGTGATTTATTCCTATATACGGCCATCCCTATCTATGCAAACTTTGAAACGAAATCTAGCAAATATGTTTGTCTGCCTAGATAGAATTTTGTGTACAGTACTTCTTGACTGTTTTACGAATGCAATTACATTAATAATATCACATATGAGATGCTCTCTGGAATGCAGCTGCATCTTGATCCTCAGAAAGCAGCAAGGTTGTCTGTTAAAGGAAGAAGACTTGGACATTTTAAATTAAAACAATGTGTAATAATGTAACAATCCTGTTGTTTCTGCACAAGTGGAAACTGCATCTAAATTAGAAGCTGTAATTGTATATGTTTAGTGTTTGGATTTACATACTTGTCAACTTTCATAATCAAAAAAGGGAAATATTTACTGTGTATCTCAATTTCTTTTACCTCAGCAGGTGGCAGCACCTTTCCGACCTCGACTAATTTCAAAACAGCTGAGCTCAGATAAAACTTCTTATTTTAATGGGACTGCACTCTGAAAAAGCTAAAGGTATAGATTTTAAGTGAGGAGTCAAAACAAAGCAAGGGCAAAACCACTTCTGAAATGTTCCTGAGAATCTTATAAGGATGTGTCATTGCAGTCTAATATATCAATGGCCTGACCTGAAGACTGAACAAGTAAAGGCGATGTGAAAATGAGGCATTCAATTTTTCTCTCTGACATACATTCTGTGTCTCAAACCTTTAATGGATATTCTTTATACATGTGGAACCATTAGATGCCAATGTTTTATATTCTCTTCATTAGTTTACAGTCAGGGTAAAGGATTTTTTATTGTCCAATTTATAAAAGGCATATTCCCATTTTGACGGGATCAAAAACCTAGATGCAATAAAATTAAAACTTCCAAAGTGAACTATTGTCTGAGCTTCCCTGTTCAGAGGCAGGAGCGTCATCAGTTGAAAACAAAAATTGTCCTTTTTGAATCTCTATAACTTACATATGGCTTTTGCCTGTAGGAATCTTTACAGAGAACGACGCAGTGCAATCCCACACGTGTCTTACTCAGTCACGATTCAGCTTGCATCAGTCAATACATTCCCAGACACAGGAAGAGAAAGACTCACCCTTCCTAAATTTTGCTGCAGCTTCTGATGAAAGGCAATGTTCTTCATTTCTACCACCAACCTCTCATCCAAAGGAACATATTTGTAACCTAAAGCTCACTTTGCATGAAGCAGCATTCTTCGAATGATACTCATCAATTTCTCTGCTCTAAGTACCTAATAACCTCCTAGGGCCCTGGATATAAAGAAAGTTAGTTCCAAGCTGCAGATACGGAGGCAATTGTACAGGTAGTCCTTGACTTATGACTAGTTGTTTAGTGACCATTTCAAGTTGTGATGGAGCTACCTTGGGGTTAGTTATGACCTGAACCTGAAGTTCCAATGATTGCATCCCTTGTGATGATGTGGCTGAACTTCAGGGCCTTGGCAACAAGGGCACATTTACAGCCCTTTGCCCCATCCTGCATTAACTTGACTGTGTTTTACAATAGTTTTGCCAAAAATCACCACTTCCAATTTTTGGCAAAACCATGCCTGTAGAGAACCATTGGTTCGCTTAACAACTGCCACAAAAAAGTTCATAAAAACAGGGTCTAGCAGGGTCCACTACAGTCGTAACTCAAGGACTACCTATATATATTTATTTAACCATTATCAAACTGCATTTTTCTTAATTGATTTCAAAAAGACCATATTTACAGCCATAAGAAGGTACTATTTATACCATAGAACCCAAATTGTTACCAGGAATGTTTTAAGAATAGATGTTGAAATTTTAAAAAAATGAACAAGAAATTAAATGGCTACAGGTTTGTACATATTTATATAAAAATATGTGACCAGGGCACATTTATAGGGGTTAGAGGAAATAAGATTGTTTCAGCTGATGCTAGACTAGTAAGATAGAGATGGCAGGTGCCACGGAAGGCGTTTTCTGTGTTTTTAATTTTTTTGTTTGTGTGTCCTTTTTTACCATCATACATTAAGGTCTGTCTTTCTTTTGGATAAATATAATAAATCCTGTGTCGATAAAATTGAGATTAAGTGACCAAGCCCAGAAAAGTTACCTTGGAGAGGGGATAAGTAAAATAGAATCTGGGTGGAATGTCATGTTCAAAATAAGTTTGCTGATTTCAGATATTTGAGATTTAGCATTTATGTGGGACAAGGTTTTACTGCAAGACCATACTTTGAGAAACATGGTGGTTCTGGGAAATTTATGACAGTTGGTATGTAAGCACATAATGTTCTTAACACATTTGTATGCCCAGTTATTGCTAGGATGCATCTTGTGAGAGAAGATTTTAGATTTGTGAAGTGGCACTATGCCCAAATTCTTTAAAAATCTTTTTTTTTTTACAAGTTGTCTTTAAACTCTCATCCTTCACTGAGCATTTGCATAAGTCTGAAAAGTGTGCTAAATAAAATATAAGGGCTATTCAACTACAAACCACTGTACCTTTCACAAAATACCTTGCCAAACTGAAGCTTCCCTGCATCCCACCTGGGAATGAGATCAGGGGTGGGATTGAACCGGTTTGGTCAGAGTGCGTTTTGCACACATATGAGTAAAACAGTTACAAAAAACATCAGCTGTGCCTCCTGGACAGCTGAAAATTCTCTGTTTTCCTACTTTTTCAACCTCAGCTGTGCCACACAAAGCAGCTGAGGTTTAAAAAACAGGAAATAAAGGACAGCCAAGAGCTCGGGCTGGCGGGCCAAACAGATGACCAAAAGGTCATCACAACGAACTGGTTCAGTGTCTGCTGCTCTTCAGCGCTACCGGTTCTATAGAACCGGGCTGAACCGGTAGCATCCAACCCCTGAATGAGATCTTTCCCCATCAACTGAACTCTTTGGAATAGCGATGAATAGTCCTCTCTTCTGAAAGTGGAAGTCTTTCCAATCAAGCAATCCTTGACTTGACCACAATTGGAACTGGAATATTCCTTAAGCAATGTGGCTCTTAAATAACTCACACCCAAATTTATGAGATTTTTTGCTGTGGTTGTTAAGTGAGTCGTGGTTGTTAAGTGAATCTGGCATTCCCCATTGATTTGTTAGAAGCTAGCTGGGAAGGTCAGAATGGCATGACACTGGGACACTATAACCCAGGACTCCCTGTCGTAAATACATGCCAGTGCCCAAATGTTGATCATACAACCATGGGGATGCTGCGGGGGTTGCAACTGCGAGGACTGGTCTTAAATCACTTTTTCAGTGCCATTTTAATGGTCATTAAATGAATGGTTGCAAGTCAAGGTCTATCTTTAGTAGGTACAAAGAGAATCTCTGGAAGGTTTGTATATTCACAGGGTCATCTGCAGGGGAAGTGACCAAGAATCAACCATGGGCTCACAAAAGCCAACTTGATTGCTATTCTCCACAATTGTTCAAGCAAGCCTTTTCTGTTGCTCTTCTTTAGCTCTTCTTTACCACAACAATATGACTTTATTTTAATACTTCAGTAGAATTAAGAATCTGACTGTGAAGTCATTGCTATTCCAGAATTTTAAAGGTGAACTGAACAAGGTACCAGGATGTTCCCATATGATGAATATAATTAGACAATAATTAGTCTAAAGCTAATTATTGATAGGAAGGACCATATAGTTTTGTATTTAAGAAAGTTTTAAGTACAATATAGATTTGAAGAGATCTCACTGTAAAAACATCTGCTTTCCAGGTATTATTAGAGTTCAGATTTACTGGAAGTAGAGGCTTTTCTCATTCATTTCCTGCAACTTGACATCAATTTGTCACATTATAAATACTTAAAATCTCATTCGCAGAACCTATCAGCGCCAAGAAATAGCTCTATTGCAGTCTGTGATAGCCAGTCCATTGATTAACTTTAACTAAGCTTACAAATGCCGTGTGTGTATGTGTACAGTATCACAAATCCCTCACACTAAAAGAGTAAAGCAATGAAGAATTCACAACCATTCATTCAATGACCCTGTAGGCCACCGATGCCCAGCCTTTTTCAAGCCAACGATACCCAAATTTAATGCAACTAGGACAAGCAAGGAAATGAGGCTAGGATAAAAACTAAATTGGATTGAGTTGAAATTAAGTTTAATTAATTTAATGAAATGTAATTCATAAGATTACCATGTACTAATATTTTTCTCCTGACATACTAAAATCATAATTCAGTGACATTTGTTGAGAGAGGCCAACTGGCCTCATAAAAGCTCTGGTCTACATCTATATTCATGGTAATTAAGCAGGGCCATCATAGTCTCAGACAGTGAGTCTCTGAATAAACCAAATCACCGCATTTAGAGACAAAGGAGTGCAGGAACATCAGCTGCTGGAAGCAGAAGGAAGGAAGGAACCTACTGCCATCACATCTCCATTTATGTGCTCACCAAAGGCATTTAGTCAGCTGCTGCTGGCGGCAGCTACTAGAGTCTATGGCTTTGTTACAGAGCTCTTCTTAATCCATAACAAATTGTGTTTGTATTATTTGATATGCATACATGCTCCCAAAGCACGGTTACACATATCCTGGTGCACACTAAGCAACTTAATAGATAGAGAATTGTTGGTAATTTGTTTATTTAGTACATTTGAATTCTGTCACATTCCCACTGGGCTCTCTTCAGTTCCCCAAATGTAGACTAGTCTCTGCAGTACTCTTAGAAGGATTTTTGGAAATGGATTGCTCTTTCTAGCCCTGAGAAAGGGGCACTGGCCTAAAATGGGAGTAGAACCCAAGGTCTCCAAGATTCCAAGCTAATGCCTTTAATCACTATATCAAATTGGCTGTTGGAAACATAAAAAGATCACAATTAATAAAATTCAAGGAAAAAAACCCTGATACCAACCAAAGTCCAAAACATACCAGAAAATACTCTAAAATGTATGTTAAGCCACAAAGAATCTCTCTGGAAAAAATTCCATCTTCAATTCTTCCCTAAGGTTGAAGTCGAGGCTAATTTAACATCCAGTGGCAGGTCACTGAAGAGGACTGGTGCTGTTATAGGCATGAAGCACCTCTGTACCTTTGTCCCCTCACTTTCCAAAGTGGTCCATATTAGATATCATAATATATACACTGCATAATTTTCATCCATGCCAGGGTTTTCAACCAAATGAAGGTATTCATGTCAAAAAATACAAGTTTAAAATTATAAAATGAGCACTTAACCGTCAACTTTTAAATAATTTTTATTTAGAAAATGTATATTGCTGGCTACTTGCACATGGTGACTTAACAGGACATAAAAGCTCAATATAAAGAAAATAAAAATAATAAAAAGTAAAATTTTAGCCCAGGGGTGGGCTTCAAAAATTTTAGCAACTGGTTCTCTGCCTGGTTGCTGAGTGGATGTGGCCTAGTTAACCTCCTACACCACAGTGGGGGGGCATTTTTGCCTTCCCCAGGCTCTGGAGACCCTCTGGAGGTCGGAAACGGGCCTGTTTCTGGTTTTCCCAAACTTCCAGGAGATCTGTATTTTGCCCTCCTTGGGCTCAGGGGGTTTTCCTAGAGCCTCCAGGAGGAAGAAAATGCCCTCCCTGGGCTCCGGAGGCCCGCTGGAGGCCAGAAACAGGCCTGTTTCCGGCCCTCCAGAGCCTCTGGGAGGTCCATTTTTTGCCCTTCCCGAGACTCCGCACAGGCCCTGCACTTACCTGGCATCCAAAACGGGTTGTGTGGGGACTCCTGGGAGGGGTGGGGTAGGGTGGACAGGGCTAGCCAGGGGTGGGATTTGCTGGTTCACCGAACTGGCCATAAAATTAGCTACCAGTTAGCTACGGATTTGCCTGAACTGGGGAGAATTGGTAGCAGCCCACCCCTGAACCCATTCCCACCCCGGTGACAACAAACATTCATACCAGCCATTTAATGGGCTCCATCCCTCTCTGGGTTCCCCAAGCCCACTGGCAGAATGTCTTCAGGGCCTTCTGAAAGTGTGTCAGAGTGGAGGCCAATCTAATTTCCAGAGGAATGATGTTCCAGAGGGAGGGAGTCATCACGAAGCAGGCCCTTCTTCTGAGTCCCGTCAGATGTATCTCCGTAGGGGACAGGACCCACAACATTCCTTGTGTCCCCATTCTAGTGGATCGGGTAGGTGTGACTGGCAAGAGATGGTCCCTCAGACAACCTGGTCCCAAGCCATGAAGGGCTTTAAAGATGACAACCAGCACCTTGAATTGCACCTGGAAGCAAATAGGCAATCAATGCAGCTCCTGCAGGATAAATGATACATGTGCACACTGAGGTCTGCACAAAACCATGAGGGCTGCTGCATTTTGCACCAACTGGAACTTCCAGATGCTTTTCAGGGACATCCCCACATAGAGCTCCTTGCAAAACAAATGCAAATACAAAATTAATTGCCTCAAATATTCCTCCTTTTCATAATTACTGATATACCAGCCTAAAATAAAGTTAAGAAATTGTCAATATATATATTTTAAAACAAAAGTAAAGCAGTGGCAAGCAAACATAAAAGATTCTATTAAATATTTTCACAAACATACCAGATATTAAAAAATCAGGCTTCCCAATATCTCAAATACCTCTGCATTAGGAGAAGGGAGGCACCGTGTGCACCTAAGTACTGTGGATCAAGAAAAGCTCTTAGCCCAGCTTGTTCTACTTGATTTGATTCTTACATCATTCTTAAGTAATAATATTGTCTGTTTGGTTTTATTTTTGCATGTTATGTGAATCCACCCACTGTGGTTTGTAAACTAGTATTTATTTACTATATTATACACACCCAACCGATTGTGGTTTATTTTATAAATCCCGGTGTAAAATGATAGACACTAGGATTAAAACCCTAAAAAGGGGACAAATCTCAACTTTAACATATTTTAAATTAATGCATGGGCTGAGAATACATCATTTTCAGTATTTCTCTTTTACTGATTTTAGATCAGATGTGAAAGAATAAAATATATCAACCATTTCTGTGCTAGCCTAATATAACCAGGCACATTTTTTCAGTGAAATGGCGAACAACTTTGCCTCTCAATCATTAGCACAAACTAGTCAATATGCTTATTGAGCCATTTTGTAATTGTATATGAATTGTATATGAAGCTTGTCCGATTTCTTATGGATTCTGCCCACTCAACAGCAAATTCCAATCTATATACTTCTATGTAAGAGATCAAAATTGTAAATCCAACAGCAAATAGAGGAAATACAGTATAATAACCATCTGTCCCAAATTTAAATTTACCAATTTGCCAATTTGAAAATGATAAATTAAAACGGATAAGGTTGTGGTGCAATTTCAAAATCAAGAATGCTTTCTGATTACAAACAAGAACGATCTTACCAAAGATGGGAATTGATGAACAATCCTTTGCTGTTAAACACTGTTTCACTAGAAAGCCATGGGTGTTAAACTAAAGATAATTTTTATTATGTATCACATTTCAACTTCTGGCAAGCAGCTGTTTCATTGAATGTTTCAAGTGTAGAACTAACAACGGGGAATTATGAAATAAAAGAAGGAGGGAAGATACTCCACTCAAACCTTCTCAGTTATATCCTTTATCCAATGTGTTTACAAAAAAATAATCACAATGAAAAGTAAACACTGGAAACTATAAAGAAGTTCAGCTATATTTTAAAAGCTTAAAACCTCAGAAAGATTATGTTCTTGACCAATCAGTCTGAATAATGACCCCCTGTGCTGACATTATAAACTGTAATCTCATGTATCTGGTAACAGGAAAGGCTTAATTTATGGAGTTTTAAAGTCATAATTTTATAAAATTTAGATTATAATCATTCATGGATTGCAGCCAAGCAACTCTGTAAATGGCCTTCTTTTCCTCACTCCTCTCACTCCCAGCCAGTCATCACAAACTGTCAGAATAGCAGCTCATGAAGTCTCAAGTATACAATTTTTAGCTCAAATATACCACTTCTCTGTTTAAACAGTGAAAATACATCACTGACATTGCCACCACCTACCTAGAATACACAGATGATAAAGCACACCATCATTTCTTAGCAGTATCTATAAATAAGAACAAATTCATAGAATAAATGTTTAGGTAGCAAGAAAGAATTATATGCCATATGGGGCAGAAAACATCATTTATTTACTACAATTAAGCAGTCTACAAGAACAAAGAATTTGGTATACTAATATTAGGAAACTTAATTTGAGTCCAGCACTCTAAGTGTGTCAGTACGTTGTATATATCTCCTAGTTAGGGTATAGGCAAGATTATATTAGTTTGCATAGAAAAGTATAGGCATAGTTAGAATAAAGCTGGACTCTAATTGCACTTGTGGCACACTTGCTAAAGTGTGCTGACTGTTCCTCACCTTACCAATAACAAGGAACACTCTTTCTTGGCACTATGAAATATTTGGGATTATTTAAACTGAAAAATCTTAAATCCCCTGCAGAACCCAGTAAGAATAGTTCCCCTTCTAATAAGGCAAAAATCACAGATCCGAATCTCTCTCTCTCCTAATTTTCAGTTCCCACCCCACAACACTGTTAATTTCAGGACTGATTTTATTCATGAAAATATATGTGTGTATCTTTTTTTATTTCGGCCCTCCAACTTCAGAGTGACTTTGGGTGGCTCATGACATAAAACAGAACACAGATACAATAAGAAAACAGCAGTGGCAGTCTAGACATCAACAAACACACAGACTCATACACACAGACCTCTCTAACGGGGGGGGGGGGGTGTATTAAGGTTTTCTAAATATCATCAGACTGGGAGCTGTCCAGATTTTTTTTGGGTGGGGGGGAGGAAAGAGAAACTCATCCCAGAGGCAGGGACCATGGCAAAGAAGGAACACTTTATAAATTCCAAAAGATAACCCAGTTTAATATGACAGTTTAATATTAATATCTGCAGGAAAACAACCAAGCTCAGAACTCACCAAGGGCCCCCCCCACACACACAGTTTAATCAAGGGAACCCAGAGTACACCCTCTCTGTCAGTTCTATTCAGCCAGGTAGAAACCACAGGATATCAGTGGTTCTTCAACTACTTCGTCCCAAGACCATTTTTCAACTCTTTACAGTGCTTTACAGCCATCTTAAGGAAAATATTTTCTGTTATAAGTCTTAGGAATGCAATTTTGTTCATGACAGCCCTAATATAGAACAATTAAAACTATGATTTAATTTGCGGATTAATCATTTATAGGATTGGTTGATTTCATTGAAAGCCACTTTTGAGCAATGTAGGCTGAGACAGACAGTCCTAAGTCAACGTTGATACTGCACTTTTGCATTTGATTGTTACTAAGAAATGAATTTTATTTCGCATTGACTTTAATAAGAAATGAAAGAGAAAAAATATTGAATTAAAATATCAAAACTAAATCCTGTTTTAATGTGCAATATAAATTTATCCAGTAGAATGATTCTTTGCAAGCTATTTGAGAACTATAGGAAAATAAGATGTGGAAGGAATATTAAGTAGGGTTGCCACCTTGAGATACTTATAAATGCAATAAAGGTAGGGTAAAAATCTAATAAATAAATGTTCTGCTATACAGACTTGATTTACTCCTCTCTGGGTTATTCTGATAGGATTATAGCCCACAATGATGAAGTGACTGGGAGTAAATTATGCCATCTACTTTCAATTCCAAAAGCCTTTACTGAATATTATAAACTGTAGTTATGACTATTGCCTGAGCTACATGGAGAACAAAAATACTACTCGAATAACACATGCAAAGTTCACTCTATACTGTATTTGCTTTCCAGAGCTCTTTAGGAGGCCAATTTCTCTTTGAAATTCCTCCCTATTATCTTTGAACATATATTGTTTAATATGATTTACAATATAAAATTAAAATAACAAACTCTCAAATTACAGCCATGTGTTCTCTTTCACTGAAGCATGTATTATTAAAGAAACAAATGGTGCAAGAAATGGTTATTTTTATACAACCCAGGTTTAAGTTCCTTCCATTAAAATGAATGCCTTTCTAAAGGCATTTAAAAGGAGTGGTTGGTGACATTTTTTAACTTGTAAAGGCCTAACAAAGGCTTAGTCACCAGTATTTTGCACAATGTAATTTCTCAAATTCTGTTCCTGTTCCTGCCCACAATCAACCATTTCTGCATTTAAGCTTTTAATTTTATTTTCTTTTATTACATTATGTAGGTGATTGCTAGTATATACTTTCTCATTTAGAACATGAAAAATATAGAAAACAAAGATTAGAACAAAAGGCCTTTTTCATTTATATTTAGAAATTTAACTATAAAGCCATATTTTATACTAGAAGAGTTTTAAAACCAAAGCACTTTATATCCTTCTCTGAAAATCCATAGAATTTAATGGATGATTTAAATATAATATTTTAACATCAGCAAATACACATAATGGCTAAAAGGCAGGTGGAATTATTTGATTAAATAGGAATAAGATATAATCGCTTACAAAATAATAGGCATAAGTATAAACATGAGTAAGAATACAGAAAATAGGTACAATTAAAAGGGGACAATAGGACAGGGACGGTAGGCACGATGGTGCACTTATATCGTGCAGGCCCTACCTGTGAAAGAAAGAAAGAAAGAAAGAAAGAAAGAAAGAAAGAAAGAAAGAAAGAAAGAAAGAAAGAAAGAAAGAAAGAAAGAAAGAAAGAAAGAAAGAAAGAAAGAAAGAAGGGAGGGAGGGAGGGAGGGAGGGAGGGAGGGAGGGAAAAGAAAGAAAGAAAGAAAGAAAGAAAGAAAGGAAGGAAGGAAGGAAGGAAGGAAGGAAGGAAGGAAGGAAGGAAGGAAGGAAGGAAGGAAGGAAGGAAGGAAGGAAGGAAGAAAGAAAGAACGAAAGAACGAAAGAGGAGAGACAGAGACAAAATATAAAAAGAAAACCCAAAAAATACCAGAAAGTCATACCATTTATGAAGTTGCTTCCTACTAGGGTATGTGTGTGCCTTCAAGCCTTCCTGACCAAAGTGGAACTAGAATTCACACTCTCCCAGTTTGTATCCTGGTACTTTAACCACTATAACCAATTGGCTGTCTTTCCTTTCTAGATCAATTATGACATTGTCTACCACATTCTTTACCTGGCTGTCTCAGCTTTACAGGTGAACAGATCAAATTTTCAAACAGAGCATTAAAATGCAGCTTAAAAAAAATTCTAAGAATGTCTCCTGATCCAAATGCATTGGCATTAAACACTAAGCTAAAGACTTGTACTTAAAAACTGGGACTTAATTTTGCATAACCTTAAAAAAATTAACACTTGAGTAGGTCAGGAAGCCAAATGAATATCCAGGAAATTGCCTGCATGTATACTGATTTTCCTTAATGTCAAATTGCTCACTGTTAAGATTGGGGAAAGGAGGTTGAAGAAATTCATTTGTACTACAAAAACAAAACGCCCACAAAACATCTTATTGTATGCTGGAGATAATTCATAATGTAAGAAATCAAAAAGTAGTACAAAAACCTTTAAGCTTTCCAATGGAAACACCGCTATAGCCCACTTATTAAAGACTGTCCCAGTGCTAATATCCATAAGCCATATGGAGTCTGCCAAGCAATTCATAGCAACAAAGTCATGTTATATAGAAATAGCACTTAGACTTATATACCGCTTCACTGTGCTTTACAGCCCTCTGTAAGCGGTCAGCATACTGCCCCCAACCATCTGGGTCCTCATTTTACTGATCTTGGAAGGATGAAAGGCTGAGTCAACCCTGAGCTAGTGAGAATCGAACTGCTGGCAGTCGGCAGTCAGCAGAAGTAGCCTGCAGTACTGCAAACTAACTACTGTGCCAGCACAGCTCTCGTATTTGTTGGGCAGACAGCAGAGGGTAGGAAAGATGCCAGTCTGGCTTCAACCCTACTTTCATGCTGTGGTGGCATGAAGAAGGCAACGTGGTACACAGCCGCCGCTGCCAGGATTAAATGATTCTATAACTGACAGTGTTACATCATGACAATGTGGCCTGACCACTCTCCCATATTTCTGGGGAAGGCATTTCGTGTTGCAAATGGTCCCACGTAAATCCCCTAGCATTAGGAACCCAGAGAATATTCCAAAACCTCCAATCCAGGAGTCTCAATAGTCCAGCAATCAAAAAAACTATATGGCTGTATGTTATCAATAGCATGGATCTTTCCATTCTCATGGTATAACATTCTGGTCAAACATCCTGACATGCACAGCGCCTTGTTCATCACCACCATCATTTCATAGTGCAACAGATAAAGGGGAAAACCCCGTGCAACATAGGTCTTGGGAAGGCAGTCTACAGAGATGACACAACTACAAAAGAGAACATTCTCTTTTGTCAGTCAGAGGTATGTAAGATCAGAGGACTCAAGCAGTTCTTTGTATAGGGTTGAGAAACAGGACAGGCAAAAAAAAAAATGCCTTCCTTTTTTCTTTTGCCAGAAACAGTCATGTTACCAACAAAAGCAAAACAAATGATTTTCCTGCCTTTCCTGCTTCAGTGAAATTAACAGCTTCATTCTTCTTCCATATTAGCCACTTTTCCAGGAAAAAAAAATATTCTTAAGTGGTGATCTAATAGTACAATCTATCTATCTACAATCTATCTTATACCCTTTCCCTCCTAATATTTAATAGGCTATGAAGCCTATAGGATGATCGTTGTTGAAGAAATATTTTAAACCTAATCCAAAAAGAATGTTAAATGCTTTTTAACAGATTAAGTTTAAAATCTTTTTTAACAACAATATCAACAAGTTAATAAGTTCCTTAATGGGGGCAGAACAGGTACTTGTGGTTGTCTTTATTTTTTATTAACTGCATCACATCTCCCAATAGAACATTAATAGAAAAGACAATACAGAAAAAGTTGCTGCTTCTCTAAATATTTTCAAAATTCCTATTGATGAATCATAACTGATGGAATGAAAGAATTAAATCTATTATTAACCTTCCAAGCTGCTGGAATGGATCATTTGGCAAAAATTATGTACTTCTGTTTGCTTTCCCCCTCCTCATAATTCTATTGTCTTTCTTAAAATTAAGAATATACGTTAATAGAAGTAGAATTCTGAGAACTCCAGTTGCTGTAGAAGACTATTGTATTGTACATTATTTTTGAATGCTCTTAAAATAGATTGCACTGTATACTTAAGTATAAAAATATTCTTGAAGTGCGTATATTGTACTGAATTCCAAAACTTATACATTTAAACTAAACAATGTTATTGATGCTGCCTCTAAAAATATTCTGAGCTTCTGAATCAAACAAAGGAGTCAGTCAGCAGACCTCTGAATAGAATAGAATAGAATAGAATAGAATAGAATAGAACAGAACAGAATTCTTTATTGGCCAAGTGTGGTTGGGCACACAAGGAATTTGTCTTGGTGCAAATACTCCCAGTATACATAAGAGAAAAGATACATTCGTCAAGAGTCAAGAATTATAAGGTACAACACTTAATGATAGTCATAGGGTACAATAAGCAATCAAATCATACTAGGAAACAGTCAATACAGATCATAAGGATACAAGCAACAAATTTACAGTCATACAGTCACAAGTGGGAGGGGATGGGTGAAAAGGAGTGATGAGAAGATTAACAGTAATAGTAATTGAGAGTCCGTGATTTCAGCTGCTGGATATTGAAAGCCAGGTCAGTCTGTTACAAGATTATTCTTCATCTTGTGACTTAATTGTGGATGAGAGGGTCAACCTTCGATGTATTACTGAAATCTTGGAGTGGGGTGTTTCACTTTCAGAGTTTTAGTGTAGCATCAGCTGCCACCTTTGGATGTCATACATCCAACATAAAATCTTATACAATTCCAGTTTATAAATGATGTATTTCCTATAGACAGTCCTGATATCTAAAGGCTTCATCTCCTGTTCCTTCCCTGCTAGAACCCAGGGTTCTGAAATTTTAAGATTACAACATATTTCAGCAGACGTCTCCTATAGTTTTCCTATAGAGCTCTGGTGGCGCAGTGGTTAAAATGCAGTACTGCAGGCTACTTCTGCTGTCCGCCGGCTGCCTACAATTTGGCAGTTCAAATCTCACCAGGTTCAAGGTTGACTCAGCCTTCTATCCTTCCAAGTGGGGTAAAATGAGGACCCAGATTGCTGGAGGCAATATGCTAACTCTCTAAACCACTTAGAGAGGACTGTGAAGCGGTATATAAATCTTATTGCTATAGTTTTCAAATTTTCAGTGGAATCCCCTGAATTATAATGGTGGAATAGTAAAATCCAATCTACTATTTTTTTACTGCAAGTAGTCCTTGCTTAATGACCATTTATTTAGCAACTATTTGAAGTTACACTGGCACTGAATAAATGATACTTACATCCAGTCTTTGAAGTTATAGCCGCTGTAGCATCCCCATTGTCCCATGATCAAAATTCAGGTGTTTGGCAGTCTCCCTGCATTTACAACTGCAGGGTGCATTTCAACTTCCACCCACTTGTCTATCTCCCTCCTCTCTCTGCCCCTTTGGCATCTCCTGCATTTTACTCCTCTGTTGCCCTGCTCTCTGCCATCCCTGCCATGCTGCATTTCATCATTCCTTGCTGGGCATGCCTCCTCACTAGCAGGAAGAAGACAACAGTGAAGGTTACTGGGAGCAGTAGGATGGCAGAACACAGGGCAGCTCGCTCACCTTTTCACCCCAGGCCTGGCTATGTTTGTGCTAGGCCAAAGCAGCCATTTACTCATCCACCAGCACGCTTTCGAGCTCACCCGGGTGTCACATTTTCCTGCCAGCTTCCACACTGACTGGAAGCTAGCAAGAAGTCACAAGAATGGCCTAGCCCAGGCCTGTCAAACTGGTGGCCCAGATGCATCACGCATAGGCCATGCCCACCCCACTCCGCAAAGGCAGAAAATATGGCGATACGTCATGTGAAGCGATCGAGTTTGACACCCGTGGCCTAGCCTAATGACTTGCTAGTCTCAATTAATAAGAACAGTGGAACCTGCTGGATTGCTGTCACTGACTGATGTGGTTATGTGATGTCACATTTTACAACTGCATGGCTTAGCAATGGAAATTCTAACCCCAATTACTATCATTAACTGAGGACTTAACTGTTTAAATAACCAAGGGTGGGTAATATGTAACTATATAGAAATGGGGAGACAAAATGTTCTATTCAACCCTTTTTGCATCCATTCCCTTTTGCATGAGCCCCTCACCTAGCTGCAAATCTGACGCAGTAAACTTGCATTGAGGAACCCAAATGCTTTTAAAAATAACCTGCAGACAAGCAACTCTGTTCCTGGGTCTTGGCTGCTTGCTTTCCCCTGCAAGTCACTGCACAGTGACAGTCATTTCACTGTCAAAAACCAACAGTTGGGATTCCTGTCTGCCAACCCAGTGCACAGTTACATCAGTTTTTCTGCCTGCAGTATTAGAAAGACCAAACATTGCTTAAGGAAAACGTCAGGGGCCTCTCACATCCCCAGCACATGCCATGTGCATTTCTCTATGCAGAAAGCAACGACAAATGCTTCCATCAGAGTAGTACTCTGCTAAAAGCAGAACAAACCAGAACAAAGTTGATGGTATCCATTTCAAAGGGAGACATTTTTTTTAAAAAAAATCTCTTTGGGAAAAGCTCACATTCAGAAAGCTTGCGTCTCTTAAAAATCAGGTACAATAACACTAACAATGTTAACCACATGAGCAAGCGAAAACTCAAGAGAAAAGCAGAGATATTATATGTAAACTGTTGTTTGTAAATGTTCATTGTACACGTAGTCCTTGATTTGCAAACATTCATTTAGCAACCATTCATAGCTGCATCAACGGTGGAAAAAAAATGATTTGCAACTGGTCTTCGCACAGATAACTGACGGAGCATCCCCACAGTAACGCGATCAAAATTCTGGCACTTGGCAACTGGCATATATTTGCGATGCTTGCAGGGGTCATGTAGGGTCATATGATCACCATCTGCAACTTCCCCAGTTGGCTTCCAATAATTAAAGTCAATGGCTGAAGCCAAATTCACTTAATGACCATGTCATCCTTAATAAACACAGTGATTTGCTTAACGGCAGTGACAAAACAGGTTGTAAAACTGGTCGCTACTCACTTAACAACCAACACACTTTTGCCACAGAAATTCTAGTCCCGATTGTAAATTGAGAACTACCTGCATTACCCTGCATTTACCAGGCTTATACAGGTAATCCTCGACTTACAACCACAATGGAGCCCAACATTTCTGTTATTAAGTGAGAGACATTTGTGAAGTGAGTTTTGCCTCATTTTACAACCTTTACTTGCCACAATTATTAAGTGAATCACCACGGTTGATAAGTTAGTAACACGGTTGTTAAGTGAATCTGGCTTCCCCATTGTTTTTGTTAGTCAAGTTTGCAAAAGATGATCCCATGTCTTTGGGACACAGTCACAGTCGTATGTATGAGTCAGTTGCCAAGCATCTGAATTTTGGTCACATGATTATGGGGATGCTACAAAAGTTGTAAATCAGTGGTGGGATTCAAAAATTTTTACTACTGGTTCTGTGGGCGTTGCTTGGTGGGCGTAGCAGGGGAAGGATACCGTAAAATCTCCAGTCAGGGCTGGTATTTGCCAGTTCCCTGAACTATTCAAAATTTCTGCTACCAGTTCTCCAGAACTGGTCAGAACCTGCTGAATAGCACCTCTGTTGTAAATGTGAAAAACAGCCATGTCACTTTTTTCAGTTCCTTTGTAATTTTGAACAGTTCCTAAGTGAACTGTTGTAAATTGAGGATTACCTCTATACTGTTATCAGAATACTAATACAAGATAATTATACCAATGTTAATAATTATTCTCAGCAGACATGCTTTGCATATAGTAAGAGTACACTGAATATAAAAGTGTAGGGTGATACATTCTGTGGATTTAATTGGAAGTTCTTCCTTTCTTTCTAATTTTAAAATACTTTTTAAAAATACAAAAAATATTTGGAAAAGAACAGATTTTTCACAGAAATCTTCACTTTTTCATAAAACAGATATCTTCACTTTAGCGGAACAGATGCCTACATGATCTAAAAAAAGAAGGGCAGAAACATGGCATCGTACGCTGTCTAGAAATGCACAGAAATTACTACCAAGGGGATCCAACTCAGTACATTTCCAAAGGAGATTCAATAAACAGCAATAGCACTTAGACTTATATACCGCTTCATAGTGTTTTGTAGCCCTCTCTAAGCAATTTATAGAATCAGCATATTGCCCCCAACAATCTGGTCCTCATTTTACTCATCTTGGAAGGATGGAAGGCTGAGTCAACCTTGAATGGATAGAGAAGAAATTAAAGTCTGCATGCTTGTAAATGCTATTGACAATTCAAAAACACCACTAGCTCTCATAACATGCTTCTATTACACTGTTCTACTGGCCATTCTGAAACAGGATGCTGGACTAAAAAACATTCCAAAATCATCTATCAGGGTTATGTCCTTCATAGCTAAACCCTAATCAATATTATGCAAGTCACTGTAGTGGTATCATTACTGTACTAGAGGAGGTACTAAACAGGTCTTGTTTAATATAAACATGAATAATTGAGTATTTTCACAACCTCTCACAGCAGTAATGTGAGGGTCAATTTCATTACCTCACACAATCATTTATCTTATCTAAAATGTTCTGTTCGTATTTTGAATTAACATTTACTCAACTAATATTTATCCACTTAGTCTGACAATGTTTTGTCAACAATCAGTTTGAATATTTGAAAATAGCAGTAACTCCTGGCTGCATTTAGGAAATTCTGTGCATATATTTGAAAGATACATGAACTTTTAAGGTCAGGTACATAGTGAATATATATATGCAAGACTAAATAATAACAATTCATATATTTGATTTAAATCAAAGCACTTTGAATTTTCAGAAGTCTTGATTTTAATTATATTTAGAAATGTCCTTTATATTTCTTATTTTTAACATTATTATATTTTGCTTACGTTGGCTATTGCTATTGTCCGTTACATGTGTTTGTTGAGTTTTTTTAATTGGACCATGTTATTTTAACTATAATTTATTCTGTCTAAGTCAGCAAGTGCCTGCTTTGAATTGTAACAGCGTTGAAGTATATTTAACTTGGCTCACTCAGTTGGAAAATTTTGGTCTTCTCGGAAATTCTTAGGATCTGAACAGATACAGATATATAGAGTGGCAGGTATTTTGAAGGCCTTTAAAAAATCACTGAGGAGGCCCTGAAAATGAACTTAAACCCAATAAATATAGCAAAGCTCTGGCACAAAAAATGCCATTGAGTTAGCTCTCTCAAATATTTATATTCTGCACTGACTAGAATGACTGGATTTTTGCAAAAGGAGCACCGCGTACCATGCATCAAATAGGAGGATTTCACAGCCTGGTGATTTGAAGACTATTTCTGTCTCAAGAGGCCAATTGCAGGTGCTCCGAGTCAGGTGGACAATTTGTGTCTTCAGTTATTAAGTGCTCTATAGTGGTTGGAAAGATGAAAACCGCCTCTTAAGAGGGTGACCAAAAACTACTGCAAACTGCATCCAGTTTTGGTCACCACACTATAAAAAAGGTGTTGAGACTCTAGAAAAAGTACAGAGAAGAACAACCTAAGATGATTAGGGGACTGGAGGCTAAAACATATGATGAACAGTTGCAACTACTCGTCATGGCTAGTCTAGTGAAGAGAAGGGCCAGGGGAAGACATGATAGCGATGTTCCAAAATTTGAGGGGCTGCCACAGAGAGGAGGAGAGTCAGCTATTTTCCAAGGCACCTGAAGGCCAGATAAGGAATAACGGATGGAAACTGATCAAGGAGAGATTCAACCTAGAAATAAAGAGAAATTTTCTGATAATGAGAACAATCAACCAATGGAACAGCTTGCCTTCGGACGTTGTGGGAGCTTCATCACTGGAATCTTTCAAGAAGAGACTGGATTGTGACTTGTCAGAAATGATGTAGGCTCTCCTGCTTGGGCAAGGGGTTGGACTAAGTGGTCTACAGGATCCCTTCCAACTCTGTTACTCTCTTAATCAATTTATCACAGAAACTCTATTTGTTTGAGCTACATTTCACCTTATTGTTTTTCAGTTATTACTACAGGTAGTTCTCAACTTATTTAGTAACCGTTCATTTAGTAACCGTTCAAAATTACAACGGCACTAAAAAAAGTATGACCATTTTTCAAACTTATGACTACTGCAGCATCTCCATGGTCATGTGATCAAAATTCAGATGCTTGGCAACTGACTTATATTTATGAAGGCTGCAGTGTCCTGGAGTCATGTGATCACATTTCGCAACCTTCAGACAAGCAAAGTCAATGGAGAGGCCAGATTCCCTTAACGAACGTGTCACTAACTTAACAACTGCAGTGATTCACTTAACAACTGTGGCAAGAAAGCTCGTAAAAATGGGGGGAAATTCATTTAACAAAAGTCTCACTTAGCAACAGAAATTTTGAGCTCAATTGTGGTCGTAAGTTGAGAACTACCTGTACTTCAGTATAAGCTCATGTTAAGATTGAAAATTTCTCTGAAGAGCTACTCGGCATGCTTCAAAAATCTGCTATTGCAATTTTGCTCTACTGTGCAAATACCCCTGTTCATTTCCCTCCATTAGAGGTAGTTCTCAACTTACAACCATTGATTTTGTGACAAAAGTTACAATAACACTTAAAAAATTATTTATGACTGGTTTTCACACTTACAACCATTGTAAGTGTCACCTGATCAAAATTTGGCCATTTGGCAACTGAGATGTATTTAGGGCAGTTGGGACTGTTCTCGGATCATGTGACCATCATCTGTAACTTTCTCAGACAGTTTCTACAAGCAAAGTCAATGGGAGAAACCAGATTTGCTTAACCACTGCATGATTCATTTAACAACTAGTGATTCACTTAACAACAGTAGCAAAAAAAGTTGTAAAATGAGGTTTGGAGGTGAAAGCGGAGCAGTATGCTCCATCCCATAATTGGGTAGACCAGGTTGCCCTGATTAAAAAAACACTCTTTCCTTTGGTGTAGCCAACAAATTGAAGAGAGCCCATGGCTTAGAGGTTAATACATCTACCTAATATGCAAGTAGCCTGGGTTTGAATCCCAGAAGGGTAAGGCTAGCTGATGAGAGCTAAATAGCTTGAAATAGATCTATACTAGTTTCCCTTTATTTCTGTCAGTAAAACATAAATTCAACTCAGTTAACAACTGCCTCACTCAGCAAGGGAAAATTTGGGCTCAATTGTGGTCATATGTCAAAGACTACCTGTTTATAACCAGCACTTCCTTCAGATGGTCAATAGTGGAAGCAGAAAATAGCAGCCAAGCAGGCCTTTTCCCATTGTCTTTTTTCACTCATTCTCTTTTATTTTCATGGGGGAAATTGACCAAACTATTGCCAATTTCACACCTGTTTCCTGTCTGGACTTCTGAGGAGCTACAAAACCATCAAGCCAGCATTTCTCTTACAAGACCAGAAGCAAAGCCAAGTCACTACAGAAAGACTGAAGTTCCTTCCATGGGGAAGTGGAATCACTGCACCTCCAAAAAAACAACAACACCCAATCAATCACAAAATTACTATCACACTGCAGGTGAGCAGGAAATAAAAGTTCTCCAACTCTGCTGACACTGTGGAAATACAGAGGTACGCAGCTGTTTTCAAACTGATGCAGAATCCTCATGGAAGAGCCCTGAGAGACCCAAGGAAACCAGTAGGGGGATTGCCACCTCATGATTCTTTATCAGAAAGTTTCCATTCCAAAATGAAGATTGAGTTTCAACTACGTAGAGAAAGAGAAATGTGTACCTTTTTGCAGGGACACATTCCTTTTCACGCAGAGTTCTTCTCTGCATGACAACAACTGTTGCATAGCATATGGACAAATTCAAAGTTGATACCTAGTCAGTCTCAATTATTATCAGGAGGCCATTTCTCATTAGCGTTTTTGTAGTTTTTTTAAATACAATTTCAAAAATTCTTTCTTACAATTTCAAAAATTCTTTCTTGAAACAGAAAAAAACCCTAGTTTTGCAGCTCATGTATAAGTAATAGCTGGTGACAGCATAAGATCAACTTGGTCAGCGTAGGACCAATTTCCTCTGCAGCTAAATAGGAAAAATGCTCTTCCTACATTCATAAACAGGAAGTCCCTAAACCCAGAAGACTGAAAAGCAAACTAGTTCAAACGCACATTAATGTTTGACCTAAGACAATGCCTTCGTTGACTGCCAAACACAATAAACAGCAAGATTCTATGGAGTAAAACTCTTTGGCCACAGGAAAGAGGAAACAAGACAGTTAGGGCCATCATCTCAGCATAAGAAAACACTCTGACATATAAAATACTTTGGTTACAAAATGGCCAGTAATAGAGAATCCAAGCATTATTTGGCTACATGTTTTTTTCTAGTGACCAAAGAAGTACTTTGGAAATAAGTAAGATACAAATCCTTAAAAAAAAATAACTCCTTTTTTACTGCTAAATAGCACTGGAATATCCAGATATACTATCAAATGTTAGCTTTAAGGAGGAAGTTCTGGTTTGCTCTCAACAACCCAAAGAATCTTGAAATATATATGAAGGGCACTTACTTAATAGATATGGAATTTTTCAATGAAAACTCTGATTCTTCTCCAACAGTCACAGTGGCTAGTAGGAATAGCAGTCAAAATTGTTAGAACTTTAGAGACAGATGGATGGAAGACTCAACTATCCATTAGTGTTCTATAGTATCACTTCAAGAATATGAAATATGTCAGATGTAATGTTGCATTATTATCATGTGCCTTCCTATCTTAATACAGGGTACCCCTTCCAACTTCTAAACTGTTAACTTTACAATCAAACCTCATAATCAATCCACAGAAATGTATGATTATAAAGCATTCACATTTTATTATCTAATCCCAGCTATTTAAGAACCATACAAGTCAATTAGCTAATTTGAAAACTCTCTTAAACAGCATTTTCAAGAAACAAATACAAACAAGGCTGAAAAGACAATTTTAGAGCCAGGCAGTCAATGCCAAAAAACACCTTATTTTTGAATACAGCCATCTGCTTTGCTTCAGAACAGAAGAATACTCAGTCTACACAACTCTACTCTGATATTTGCAAAGAAAGTACAAACATAGACAGAGGAAAGTATCCTGAAAGCATGCAAACTATCCAGTGATCAGTGGAAAAGCAATCATGCAGAGAAATAAACAACTAAAACAGTAAATTGTAGGAACCCAATATCTAACTGTATATTGTTGTCTTGGTGAAACTTACATTCACTTTTTAAAAATATGCTCTTTAAAGTAGCCGCTAATCAATCATATATTTTTTGAAGTGTGCTACTGAATGTATTTCCTCTTGGTCATTTCTTAATAACCTCTAATAAAATTTTGTTAGGAAAACAGTTCTAAACCCGTATGACTGATTATTCTTGTGACTCTCTATCCAAACACAGAGATTTTTATAAAAGGATTGTGCTGCAATTACTGACATCTATAGAAAAAGAACAGACACTAAGCAAATTGTGGATCTCTTCATACAGCAGAAACTGCTTGGCTGTTTTCAAATACTTGAATGCTTTATAGGTTTAATAATGCATACTAAGCACAGATCTCTATCTAAGTAACAAATAAAGGTTTTCTTCAGCCATTTTGACTCTAGCAATTCTCAGAAGTATTAATAATGTTTGACTAAATGGACTATCACATTATAATTAGGTTTGGAACATCCTCCCATCAAGCATTATACATGAACAACTAACAGATCCTGGTTTGTTGTAAATGTGTGTGTTAGCATATATTCTGCCTTTTGTCCAGAAGATCAAGATAGTTAAATGGTTACCCTTTCTTCCATATTCCCCACATTAACAGCTTTGTGAAGAAAGCTGAGCTGAGAGACAGTGTCTAGTTGAACATCTTCCTATAAGTGTGGAATTGAACCAGGATCTCACAACACATTAGCCGTTACACAACATCCACTGCTGCCAGAATGGCCACATAACTCAAGGGGTGTCAAACTCATGGCCCCTGGGCCAGATACATCACGTATCTGGTTTACACAATTCCAGGAAGGCAGCACAAGAAGGGGTTGATTTTAGTTGAAACTGGCCATCATGCAAATGGATGTTTTAAAAATTCCATGTTATACAAAAATACCATACCACAATATCACCACTAACAGAAAACATGTTTTTTTTATGCTTTCTTAGCACCTAAGTGCATAACAGACAGATGTTCCTTTTGAAGTTTTCAACTGTCATTGGGCAATTCTTATAAATGGCAGCTATTTGTTCCCCAAAGCTTTCCAGGTGGGCACTTTTGTCAAAGATTTGCTGTGCAGCTCAAGATATTTACTGCTCTAAGGAGAACAATTAATGTTTACACTAATTGATCTTAACACGTTGCTGAGCCAATGATGTTGAAGAGGAACAGGAAGGAATGAGTTATACTTCCTATTCTACTGCATCTGTTAAATATCTGAAATACGCTGAACAGAGGAATAATTTGTAAAGCTCTAAAACCCTAGGCTGTTAAACCCTTATTTTATGAATATAACAAAGACCTATGAATGTTCACATTTTATGTGTCTTTTGAAGAAAAAAACAGCCCCTAATTGTAAAATATTCAACTGCTCTGAGTCATAATTACTAGGAGTGTCACTGCATCTGTATTCTACAAAAAATGAAGAAATTAATAAATAGCCCACAGGAAAACAATTGCACTCCTTTTCTTAAACAATGTTCTGTATAATGTGAATTATGTTTTATACACTTTCATAGATTCATTTGCACTATGGACACTTCTCTGAACAGAACAGACATTTACTACATTGTCTGATGGAACATGTCTTTAAGCTGAGATATCAAAATATACTATATTAGTCAGTAATTGGAATCATACTATTGGGTAAAATGTTCCAAAATGTTAACGTTTGATGTAGTATTTAAGGAACTCTTCACATATATCTTCCATAAAGATTCTACACAGTTCTTTAGCTTTTACAATTTTCATTTCAGAAGATCCAAAAAGTGTTATCTTAAAATATTTTATGAATTGCCACTGTGCTATCTTATCTATCTCATCAACAATCCATTTGTTTTTATAGAACACATTAGGAAGAAAACAACAGTACATCTAAATATTTACGTGGCTCAAAAGTGAAAGACGAATGGTGTACAAGAGGATTAGAATTAACTAAACTTACACAAACAATACAAATACATAGGAAACCACACTCGTAGTAACAAAATAAGAATGTGTAAAAGGAGAAGTTGGGCGTGGACTGTAAGGATTTACGTGCTACAAATCTCGGCAATAAAAATGTTTTTTTTTTTTGCACCAAGCAGTTCCGATTCGAAAAATACAACCAGAAACTCTAATATACAATGCTAAGAAGTCACACATAAACTTGGGGGGGGGGGGGAGGATACAAAAAAATCCACTATTTTCGGGAAGAACTTCATGGAAGGAAAGGGCTGTTCCTTTAAGAGAAACTCTTGCCGAGATGCCGAGAGGGATCTTCTTTTGCGAAGAATCCAGCGTATAAGGGTGGTCTGCCTATTAGAGGTTGGCACCTCGACCATGTTGTTTCCATAAACGCCGGATTCTCTTCTTGCCACAAAAGCGCTCGCTCGCTCTCTAGCTCCCGCTTGGGGGAAGGGAGAATCCGTCAAAAAGATCGCCTCCTTCTCCAGATTTCCAGCTCCACTTACCACTAGCCTCTGCCGAAAGAGTGGAGACCGAAGTCTGGCCCATCTCGCGTCCTGGAGGAGGGCCGGGATCCAGCAATCAGGCGGTTCTCTTGGTCCTCTGGTCAGGTTTCCTCTCGCACAGAAACTTCCGAGAACTCATTTCAGCTTCTCCCAGCGCTGGCTCTTAACCTTAAGCAGCCTCCTCCGTGCAACTTCTGCCTCTTCTTGCCGAGCTAGTTGTAAATCCTCCTCCTCCTGTTGCCGCTGCCGCCGCCGCAGCCCAACTCAAAACTGTTCCTGTTCAGCCAAATGCCTGTCATTCCTCTATGCAGATTACGGGGAGGGGGGGAGGGAGCAAAGGTCTTGGGGCGGGAGTCCCTAATCTGGGGCAGTCACGCCGCGCCGACTGGCGGGAAGCGTCCCCCCCCACAGCAGCAGTTCACTACAAATCTGTAATTCCTCGCAACTCCAGCGCGAAGGAGGAGGCAACTTTAGGATAATGCTGGGGTAAATAGAAGAAAAGAGAAGAGGACAACTAGCAGCAAGGCGGGGGGGATTCGGTTACAACGGCGATAGGTGCGCATCCATTGAAAGACCTGAAATTCTAGGTTAAGGAGTAAGAAAGCATGAATGAAGTTATTCCTCATGGCGCTTCGTTTGACCCAAGTCCGTTGTTCTTTAAAAAGTGCTTGCTCCCACTTCGTTTCCCAGGTTCAAAGGGCTGGGTTTTTGGTGTTTTTTTTTGATGGGCAGGTAGATTAGACGGTCCTTTTTGGATCCTTTTTCTTTTCTCTCCTTGTTTACTATTGGAAAATTTCCCCTCCTATTTTGTAGGATTTGTTTTTGTTGACTTAAATCTATGTTTCAGCCCATACACTGATTCAAAACAACAGCATTTTCAAAACAGCAGCCTGGATTAATTGCTTTGTGGGGTGCTTCGTGGGTGACATTTCTCTACAGACCACCAAATTTTTCTCACGACCACTGGTCTAGATAGTATCAGTATGATGATGAGTAATGAAATAACTGCAAGCAAACAGCCAAGCTCAAAGAGCACCACTTTTGTTACAACTGGTAGTCCTGGACTTACAACAGTTCATTTAATGACCATTCCAAGTTACAACGGTACTGAAAAAAATGACTTATGACCATTTTTCACAGTTACAACCTTTGTAGCATCCCTGTAATCATGTGATCAACATTCTGATACTTGGCAACAGGTTCATATTTATGACCATTGCTGTGTCCCAAGATCATGTAGTCAGCTTTTGCAACCTTTTGATAAGTCATTGGGAAGCCAGATTCATTTAACAACCGGCTTACTAACTTATCAACTGCAGTGAGTCACTAACAACTGCAGCAAGAAAGGTCGTAAAATGGAGCAAATCTCACTTAACAAATGTCTCAGTTAACAACAGAAAATTTGGGCTCAATTTTGGTCATAAGTCAAGGACTACCTGTAGTTAAATATATGTGAGATGAAAAGTAGTACTTCTAATTTGTCTCCTAGTAGCAACGGAGTATAGAAAATGGCTTCTTTCCAACCATTTATTTCTGATAAGGTAAGTTTTATTTCTTTTAAGTCTTCACTGAAAACATTCTAAAGGAAATGTAGTCTGAGTAAATGCTTAAAACCTCCACAGTAAAGACACCTTTGAACTGAGTTCAACTCCTAATGATTACATCAACATTTTCTAAGCAAAGGTAAAGATGGCCTAAAGTTCAACTCTTGATAATTATAGGGGCACATCCAGATAATATTTCTTGGATACAAGGCAAATATAGCTTCCCAGTAATTTCTCCCATGATGTTTTTCCAGCTTTCCAACCTAACCTAATATTTCCTATTGGCTTCCCATCCTAATCAGCCTAGCATTACTAACTTTCCAAGTGTGGGAAAGTTGGCCAGATGCTGCCACCTATTGAGACGTCATTATGTTCAATGTTCAAAGAATCCCTTTCAACACTCATAAGAATTAAACATCTGTAAGAATTTTAATCATTTGTCAGAACTTATTAAAAAAATCAAACATTAAAATAATAAGTGATTTGTATTCCCATTATCTGACAAAGAAGCATAGCAAAGTGGGAAGGTTATTAATTGTTCATAAGTGAACAACCAGCGTCCCCAATCTTTTGGGCACCAGGGACCAGTTTCGTGGAGAGAACGGGAGGAAGTATGGTTTTGTGTGCTGCCTGAATCCTGGGGCTTTGCTTCTTTGCATGAACCGGTTTCTGGCATACCGTAGCCTGGTGCGAGTCCACAGGCCGGAGGTTGGGGACCCCTGAACTAAAGTAATGTTTCATCTCCATGAATTGCCTTCTCCTTTATAAAAAAAAAACTTTTCTAAGCAAACATGGTAAGTGTTTATTCTAAACTTTTAAAAAAGTATATTATTATTGTTGTTGTTGTTATTATTAATTAATTAAACTTCTATACTGCCCCCTCTCCCAGTGGGACTCGGGGCGATGTACAGCCAGATAAAACAAGATACAAATACAATATTTAAAATGGAATTAAAAGAATTAAATAATTGGCTAAAGGTTAAAAACTGTCAAAGGTTAAAAAATTAAATAAAAACCATTAAAAACCAATTAAAAGCCCTACACATAACTCTAGGCCAGACCGGCTTGATGGAATAAGTGGGTCTTCAGCGCGCACCGGAAGGTTAATAGGTCAAGGATGGTCCTTATCTCTGGGAGTAATTCGTTCCAGAGGGAGGGTGCTCCCAGAGAGAAGGCCCGAACCCTCGGGGTCACCAGCCGTCCAGCTGGCGGCACCCCAAGAAGGCCCGCCCTGTGGGAGCGCACTAGCCGATGGTGGAGTAGGCGGTCCCGTAAGTACCCAGGTCCCAAGCCATGAAGCGCTTTAAAGATGACCACTAGCACCTTGAATCGCACCTGGAAGGCCACCAGGAGCCAGTGCAGCTCGCGCAAGAGTGGCATAACATAGGAGCTCCGAGGGGCCCCCAAAACCAGGATGCTCTTCAAGGGGAGCCCCATGTAGAGAGTATTGCAATAGTCTAGGCGGGAGATAATGAGGGCGGATGTGACCGTGCGCAGTGTATCCCGGTCCAGAAAGGGCCCCAACTGGTAGATCCTGCAGACCTGACAAAAAGCCCCCCTGGCAACGGCCGCTATATGATCTTCTAACGACAGCCGTATGTCCAGGAGGACACCCACATTGTGAGCCCTCTCCGTGGGGGTAAGGATTTCCTCCTCCACGGCCAGCGATGGAGTTAGCTGGCTGTATCGGGGCACCGGAAAGCACAAACACTCGGTCTTGGCCGGGTTGAGCCAAAGCCTGTTTCACCCCATCCAACCCCGCACAGCCTCCAGGCACCGGGTCATCACTTCCACGGCTTCATTGGGGTGGCCTGGGGTAGAAATGTACAGCTGAGTATCATCAGCGTACTGATGAAACTCTACCCCAAAGCCACAGATGATCTCACCCAGCGACTTCACATAAATGTTGAACAGCAAGGGCGAGAGTACCGATCCCTGAGGTATCCCTCAAATCAGGGGCCTTGGGGTCGATCTCTGCCCCCCTGCCAACACAAATTGCGAGCGGTCGGAGAGGAAGGAGGAGAACCACCGTAACACAGTGCCTCCAACCTCCAACCCCCACAGCCGTCGCAATGGGATACTGTGGTCGACAGTATCAAAAGCCGCCGAGAGATCTAACAGGACCAGGACAGAGGAATAGCCTCTGTCACGGGCCCTCCAGAGATCATCCACCAACGCGACCAACGCCATCTCCGTGCTGTACCCGGGCCTGAAGCCTGATTGGCGCGGATCCAGGTAGACAGATATGCAAATGTATGTGTATATACAGAAGCAAATATATACACATACATACTTTTCATATACCATTATTGAACTTTCCAGTTTAAATTCAACATTTTATCCAATAGTTAAATATTCTGCTTTTCAACTTTTAAAACCATAGGACTGTGAAAACAGAGGATTCTATTAGGAATTCTTTTTAATAAAAAGTGTTAACTGTTGACAAGCTGCAGATAGGCATTAATGTGAACCATCTGTAAAACAATTTGTATGTATTTTCAAAAGCTGTATCTATCTCTCTTGGACAGAGTGAGATTTAATCATTCTTCTTCTCTGCCCCATTAGGATTACAATTTATCAATAACTTTTGAGGTTCCTGAGAACAACACTAAGATTTTGAGGGATTTGTAACAACTGAGATGTAGGTTTTGACAGGAGAAAAATTATTAAATATAAAATTGTATTTACATTTATATTATATTAAATATTTAACATCATAAATAAAATCTAAGCAATGAAACCCTAGCATGCCACTTTAAGAGCAACTTGCAATGTAGAAATGTAGATTTGGTTACCCTCAATTTAAATTAATTTTTATCTCCTGGTAAGTGCTAGGAGAATTGAGCTTGTGCTGGTAGATAAAAAAATGAAATAAATAAAATAAGCAGAGCTAAATCTCATTAATATTTGGATAGAGTCCACCACGGAGAACAAATGAGTTGGGCCAGATGGCAAAGTTGAAAAACATTTCCTAAATATAATACAAACAATATAGAAAATAAATATGTGTTTTCCCAGGAAATTACAATGAGTTGTTCATGAGGTCACCAAGCTTGATTCAGAGGAAACTCCCCACACACATATGCTTTCATACATACACATATAGATTGACATTGCAGCATTAACATTTCTTGTTCCTTATAAGGTTTCTAAAGAAATTTTTTAATGTATGATTTTTTTTTTTACAATTTAGTTGGATCTTTACTATTTGTCATTAGTTCCAAGCAGATCACCTTAGTTCTCCATTCACTGATACCAATTCACCTCTTTTCTAGTTAGGGAAGATAGATTAAAAGCATTTGTAAGACAATAATTTCTATTGAAACACATCCCTCCATGTTACTAACTAGCACATGTCCTCTGATAACTCATAATAGACTCAACTTAATTCTAATAAGAATTTTTAAAATTGGGCAATCTTGAGCAGCCTATATACTGTAACAACATGCTATTTAGAGAAAAATAAGTAAGAACTCTTAAGGCTTTGCTCCATTGATTAGTTAAAGTTCTCTCCATCTGTCATTCAGCCAGAAGAAATCAAAATCAGATTAAAATAAGGAGATATAATGGCAGACAGGGAGTGGGCCACTCTCAGGAAAGGTAGCACAGGGATGAGCCTTTATTAAGGATTATCTTGTGGGGATGTGAGGTGAAATGGGCTTATTTCTTTCCTCCTATTGCCTCCACAGATAGCTGATTGGAAGATCTTTTTTCAGGCGGTGGATTATGTGGATCTTTTTCCAGTCTGGATTCGGGCCCAAGTCAGGCTATTGAAAGCTACTGGTGATCAAGGAAGACAAAAATCAGACATCTGTTCTATCACAGAGGTCAACCATGGATATGCTTAGCATCAGTCCATAATGACTAATAGATGATCAGTTCATCTTGCTTTCTACAGGTTCACCTGAAGAAAGGTTCCATCACCAAAGGCTGGGAAATACAACTATCAGAATTTTTTTTTTAACACTATTAATCTGTCCACAGCAATAGCATGTGTAGCATGTCCTAGAATATGGAACTCAGTGGGTCTAAGAGTACCAAAATATCTGATTATTTTTAATGCAAAAGATTCTTCAAAAGAACAATTTATTATAAGGATTAAAACTGGAGAAATCAATGGATTCAGAATACAAAAGGAAGTGAGACAAATGTGCATATAGCCCCCAGTTTTGTTCGGCATACACAGCAAATCTATTACGAGAAATGTGAGATTGGAAGAAATTGTAGTCAGAATGCAAATTGGTGGTGAAGCTTCTAATGATTTGAGATAAGCACCATTTCTCAGAGAAAAAGAAAGTAAAAAAACAGCAAAATAAATAAATAAGTAAATAAATAAATAAAGTTGAATAAATACTAAGAAAACAAAAGTTAATGGTAATTTACATGCTTACTTAAGTTATAATGAATGAAGAAAAAAATAAAGAAGATGGTCATTTTTGAATTCTTGATTTGGAGATGATTAGGTAGGCTGCCAAAGACTGCAGAAGAACCAATCACTTAGCCTAAACCAAATAAAACCCAATTGTTTCCTTGAGGTGATAATTAGAAAGCAGAGATTTAGGGCATGTGATAGAAGATATTGAGGGCATGTAATAAATACAGTTGATGGACCAAAAAAGAATTAGGTAGATGGGCAGGAGAAAAGAAATTGCTAGAATGTTCCTGAAAAAGAGACAAATTATGACTAAAAACAGATCACAATGCTAGGCATTTATGCTGTTACCAGGAATCAAAGCCAACTCAATGGAATCTAACTAATTGGAACATGCATTTAGAATTTTAAATGTACTATAACAACACTCAGAAAGTGTGCAATGCTCATTGAAAGCTAGTTTAGGATTCTTTTTGTGGTATTTAAACATTAATTGAGCAGGAATGGGTAAGAATATATTGCTTTCCGCCCGGAAAACATCTTTTTCTTTCATGAAATGCCTCTGTACTCAATATTTTTGATGCACTGCATTGCATTTTTACCTAGATTAAAAATTATTGCTCTTTGTATGCATACCGCTACAGCACTACAAGAAAAAATGCTAATGATTTTAATAGAAGCACTGCTCATTGTTTTGTGAAAAGCAACGTATTTGTAAAGCTGAAATGCCTAGGATATTATATATTCATACACTGTAAAAGTTTAGAAATACAGAGGTCCTAGAAGGAAATCATTATTGCCCACTCCAGGGTTGCCTTTCTAACAAAATGGGGCATGTAACTGTTATGCAGTTGGTAAATTATTTCCCAGACATCCCTTTGACTTCATGCTGCAGAAAAGCCTCCTGTTTCATCAGTATTTTTATATTTTTTATATATAAAGTCTCTGAAAATTACACTTGTCATTTCACAAAATGTGTGGCAACTGAAAGCTTTCTCTCTCTGATGGTAAATTGTGACACTTCCTATCTTGAGCGGTTTCTTTAGTATAACTCTCTACAACATTAAAGCAGATATTTTCCTGACCTTTTTATTTCTCAAAAACTGTGTTAACCGATTTCTACTGGGTTTTTTTTTAAAAAAACCATAGCTTATCTTGCTTTTTTAGCATTTGATAAACTCTATGTTGAAAGACAGCATACAAATCAATATGCTGTATATAAAATACCAAATGAAAAATATGTGTGAAAAACAAAGATATATAAATCTTTTATAACACAATTGCATAAGCACAACATTATAAATGAATAGTTGGGAGCTAATGATTACAAACACTTGAGGAATTTGGCCTAACATGAAGTTAAAAAGAAAATCTGAATAGCAATAGCACTTGGACTTTTATACTGCTTTACAGTGCTTCACAGCCCTCTCTAAACAGTTTACAGAGTCAGCATATTGCCCCCAATAATCTGGGTCCCCATTTTATCCACCTCAGAAGGATGGAAGGGGTGAGTCAATCTTGAGCTGGTCAGGATTGAACTGCTGGCAGTCGGCAGAGTTAGCCTGTGATACTGCATTCTAATTTGCACTACCATGGCTCATTTGTGATTTTAATCCTAATCCCATTTCTAAGACGTATGGATTTTGCCATATTTTAAATAATTGTTCAATCCTATAATAAAATTATGCACATCTACTAGAAGTAGGTTTATCTTAAAAGTTTCAGGCACAATGATTTTTTGGGGGGCATATCCCTCGACCAGCTGTTAGATCTCAAAACTGATCAGCTAAATAACCACAGCTTTTATCAGGACAATATTAGTCAGCAAACCTTGAACTGGACAAAAAAAGGAGAGAAAAGCAATGACAGGCCAATGAAATAGAACAGATTTCCCCTTATCTGTGAGATTTATTAAATTTTTCTTTCAAAAAGAAAGATGGGATAAATGTATCAAATGAAGAAAAATACTTCAGTAGTTGCAAAGAGGTTGGAATTTAATTTTAGTTAGATAAAGTATCTTTGATCCAGATATTAGGGCTATGTGTGTAGCACTTAGGATGCAGTCTCCAAAGTGTTCTTGAGTATGTGAGAATCTGAATGTGGCATCTGTCTGCAACATCTTAGAACAGTTACAGCTTTTCTCAGGATCACACAGCAATTTATGCCTTAATCTCCAACACATTACTACAACACACCTTACTTGGGCTGTCCTTAAGGACTATTTTAAAGCAGGGGTTGCCAACTTTTTGGATTTCAGGGACCACCAAACTCATAATTTTAAAGACCCTAGAGACCCTAGGAAAAACCCCCAAAAAGTCTGTAGGAAAATTCCCCATGCTGTTTTCCTACCAATCAATCATTCTTTATTTGGGATTGCAGGATACCATCTCCAGCTCTGTTCTCAGGGGGAGAGAGAGAGAGAGAATTTTGACTTCATGCAAGGAAAGCAGCAGAAGTCTTTCTCTCCCCCAAGCTCCACCAGAAATGAGTTTTTGTGAGACTTGTCATGCCGGCACAGCCTCTTGGAGCAGGCGGAGTTTGGGAGAGAGAAAGAAAAACTTTTGCTGCTTTCCCTGCGTGCAGCCAAAGAAGTGGAAAGAAGCAGCCTGGTGGCCTGGCAAGATGCATGGGGAGAGTGGGGCAAGTTCCCCGCCTTGGTCCTTTCCCCCTCCCCTCACTACTTTGTGTTGTCTGCAATGCAAGCAACGTAAGCCTTGTCTTCCCGCGCAGCCTGGATTAATTGCTTTGGGGGGTGACATTTCTCTGCAGACCACCAAAATTTTCTCACGGACCACCAGTGGTCCCCGGCCCACTGATTGGCGACCACTGTTTTAAAGCTCAGCTAGTGCAAGATGCAGTGATGAAAGTTTTGGGTTTCACATGTCATGTGTCACCTTTGCTCCTCAAGCTGCACCGGTATGCTTCTGGATGCAATTCAAGATGTTGATGAATATCTTTAAAACCCTCCATGGCACAGCGACCAGCTTAATTATGGGACTGTCTCTCCCCAGTATTGTCTACCCATCCTGTTAGATCTGGCAGGTGAGCATGTTCCAGGTCCTGTCTGTTAGAGAGTTCTATGTGATGGGACCCAGGAAGAGAGTCTTTTCTCCATAACATTGGCTCTCTGGAATATCATTTCTCCTTCTGATTAGGTTGGCCATTCACAAGGTATTAAAAATCTGGCTTTACCATATAGCCTGAGGCTCTGCCAGTACAGGTAAACCCATTTTTTTATGGTTAATCTGAAGATGGGCTGTTATGAATGGTTCTTGGCAGCGATTTGTTTTTTAAATGTTGGGTTTTTTTTATCCTGTGTTTGTTTTAATTGATAGCCATTCAGAGTAAATGAGATGTGGCCATATAATTTTATTAAATTTGCTATCTTCCTGCCTCTATTTTGTATTCTCATAACAACTTTGGGAAGTAAGTTAAACTGAGAAATAATGATTCTAAATCGGTTCATGACTTAGTGATGATTTCAGCTTCAATTGGACTTTTATATCATACTTAGTCATAACATGGTTTGTTTAGCATGCTATATAATGGACAAACTAAGTTTGTAGCTTAGTGCAGCATTCTTATATTTAATAAAGTTTAGATAAGCAAACCACAGATTTATATGTTCTGTAAACCCCCTCTTATTTTTGTTGATAGACTATGAATCAGATGAAGAATACTTGTCCTAATCCAACAGTGTTCGTTGTCCTGGCAAATTAAGCTATAAATGAATGATGTAGGAGCAGAATACTGGACCAGAAATGCCAGCATTGTTATAATCCACTTGAACTGCTAATTAATTATGTTCTTGTGACATTCCATAAACAAGTTGATGCCACTGGGGGGGGGGGATATTGAGCGTTGCCCATTGTACTTTCAATAATAAAAGTGGCAACAAGAACTTTAGATAAAACTATAAAACACAGGCAGGATGGGACAGGAAAACATCTCGGTCCCAAGTTGTTTAAATCTTTGGGACTGATACCAAAATCATTATTTGGCTCTGCAAGTAATAAGCATCCCATCATTAACAGGTCTAGTTCATTACTTTAGCAAAGAGGAAGGTTTTAATTTAGAGTAAATGTGTTACAATTAATTGAATAAAAATGAACACTGTGCAAAGAGTTCCTGCACTCTTTAAAAATTATTTGAAATAAAAATCAGAAAACTTTAAATAATTTTTCAGTAAACAAGAAAGCATGTTGCTTTGAAGATGCTGTTGAATTAAAATGCCAAATGTTCCTTACAATTGGCAAGGATAATTGGAGCTGCTTGAAATAATCATTCAACAATATCTGGATGCCTGTTGGCTCCCTAGCCTGCAAGCATTATAAGATACATGACATATTCTCCTTTAGAGGATAACCTGCTTAAAATAATTGTCTTTAAGTTTAGCTGTTTCCATTCAATGAAATATTTCCAAATACATATTCATCGTTTGGTGCAAGTAAATTCATATTTCATTCCAACAGTGGCTTTGAAGGCCACATATTAAACTCAATGCACAAAATAGCTTCTCTTAACTCCAAGAGAAAGTAGGCGGTTTCCTTTGTAACCATGACATAGGCAAGAAAGAAATCAGCATGGCTCAACATATGGGTGGGCCTCAACAAGTAAAAAAAAAAAGATGATAAAGCAAAATTTGGGATGCTTGAAAATCATTTCTTTGCAGCTGGCGTTCATCCATGTCTTCTGAGACACTTCTCAATGGCTTACTAGATATCAGTGTGGAAGACAGCCTTACAAAAGCGGTACTAGGATCAGGAATTCTAATTCAAACATGAAATTGGTTCCAGGATGGAGGTGGTTCTTACACAAAAGAAGAGATCTATCCCTTTGTTAATAATTTGGAGGTCACATGATTAAAATAAATTTAATCTTCAATGTTCCCCTTATAAACAAGTATTCTTCATCTGATTCAAAGTCTATCAAAAAGGTAAATGAGAACAAAAGGTTGAGTCGTTAGTGTTTATATACCTAAATTAGTGTCTCTACTCAGTAGAGAAAGCAGCTGTGTGCCAAATCACCTAGTCTTTTGTCAGAAAGAATAGCTGCCCAGGAAATGATGTCAGGTAGATGACCAGTCTTTGAGGAAAATATGTTTAAAACCCCAATCTTTCTCACTAGTTTATAATTTAGCTGGAGGGGGGGGGGAAGAGTCCATGTTAATCTTTCAGCCCAAAGCAGTGTTTTTCCAAATATTTTAAGGAGGTTATGCTTTCCATGCAATACTAAAGAAAGTCATTTATTGTAGAAGTTGTTACAGGGCTTTCCCCCGCTTATCTGCAGAAACATATTTGTTTGACCATTAGAACAGTACATTTGGAGGAGTAAAGGGGCAACACAAACTGATTATGCTATACAGCAGAGGAGTTATGAAGCCAGCTGGAAAGTAAGGACAAAGGAGATAGATTTCTCAAAGATAATATATGGATTAACAACTGTAGATAGATGTTAAAATGGTCTTTGCGTGTCTCATTGTCCTTAATCTTGTAAGGTTCAGATTCATTTATCCATAGGGTGGTTACATTGGGCATTTTTTTTTCTTTCCTTTTAGCAGTAAATTATGTGAAGCAATGATGGTGGCATGTCAGTGAGTAAAACCACACTCTATAGGGGCAGATGTATAAATTTCAATAGAACATAATATCTGTAGCTCAGGAATGAACTATAGAGTCAATGTCCTTTGAGCTTGGATGTTTGCATGTAAACAACAGCTCAGAGTTCATCTGTAGAGTCTTCTGAGCTTGGTTGTTTGGTTGTAAAACTGGGTGGGCAAGCCACGATATATAAACAGGAACAAATATCACACTCATTCACACTGATATTACCTAGCTGGGTAATTAAATGTCCCCAAACAAACAATAAGCTCAGATAGAACTAAGGACTTGGCAGATGTATGAATGTGATGCAAAAATATTATTTAGAGCAACCACCAAATGTTTGCCATTATGCACATTCCTTAGAGTTTTCATTCATGTATCTTCTCTTGATTAGCATTTCTGTCTTTGGCTATCTTTCACCATTTCATGTTATTCACTAAAACATATGGATAGAACACATAGATTTTCATGGGAAATATTTTATTTAAATAAACTCAGTTGTCCCATAAAGAAATTGTTACCCCATTATCACTGATAATTGTTGTTAGCTATAATTGCTGTTAGCAGAAAAAAAATGTATTTTGTTCTCCAGAAGGAGTAATGGTGAAGCTGGGAAGTTAAAAGCTAAAACTTGGGCAAGATCACCTTAAAAAATATCTGAACATTACACCATAATGTTTCCACTGTTATTATTGCTTTCGCATGTATTTCCTTTGCTGATGAAAAACACTTCTGCTATAGATTTATCAAGACAGCCCATCTAGTCCAAACATCTGTGTCATACAGTAACCAACTGGATGCATTTGGGAAGCTCAAAGCATAAATAATTTAGATGGGGGGATAGAAGGGGAACTCATCAAATTTGCAGACAGCACTAAGCTGGGGGAAATAACCAACACTTTAGAAGATAGACTCAGGATATAGAAGGATCTTGAGAGACTTAAACATTGGGCCCTGTATAACAAAATGCAATTCAGTAATGCAAAAAGTAATGTTTTACATTTAGGCAAGGAAAACCAAATGTACAGATATAGAATTGGTGGTACCTGACTTAACAGCAGTAACTGTGACAAGGATCTATGACACCTAGTGGATAACCACTTAAGTATGAGCCAGCAGAGTGCTGCAGCAGTTAAAAAGTACTGCACTCCTAGACTGCATCAATAGAGGGATAATATCAAGAACACATGAAGTAGTAGTACCACTTTATACAGGACTGGTAAGACTTCACTAGGAATACTGTGTCCAGTTTTGGTCATCACAATACCAAAATGTTGCGATTCTAGAAAGAGTGCAAAGAAGAGCAACAAAGATGATTAGGGGACTGGAAGCTAAAGCATACAATGAAACTGGAAACTGAATATGTCTAGTCCAATGAAAAAAAGGATTAGGACTGACATAGCAATCTTCCAATATTTGAGGGGCTGACCCAGAGAAGAGAGGGGCAACCTATTTTCCAAAGCACCAGAGGGCAGAACAAAAAGTAACGGATGGAAGATTATCAAAGAGATCCAACCTACGGAGAAATTTCCTGACAGTGAGAACAATTAATCAGTGGAATGGCTTGCCTCCAGAAGTTGTGGGTGCTCCATCACTGGAGGTTTTTAAGAAGAGATTGGACAGCCATTTGTCTGAAATGGTATAGCATTTCCTGCTTGAGAAGGTGATTGACTAGAAGATCCCTTCCAACCCTGTTATTCTGATAACTTCTTTACACTGTTGTTTGCTAGAAACTAATATTTGAGACATGGTGCCTATGAGCATCAGGATCATTAGCCATTGATACCTTAGTCAACTGTGAACCTATCTAATCCCCTTTCAAATCATCCAGAGTGGCTGCCATTACAGTATCACAACTGCTGGGTCTTACTTCATAATTTCCATACCCAGCTAAACCTGTATGGGTATTGTATATGGACATGCTGCACAGTAGTAGGCAGCAAGCCAACAGTGTATCTGTTCACATGCAGGCATATTTTAGATCTGTGCATTGATTGGCTTCTTGCTTGCTTTATTTAAAAAAAAAATCTGATATAACCATAATACTGTAATTTAAATCAGAAAGCACTGTACTGAAATGAGATTACTATCATTAAGTAGAATAGATACTCTCCAGAGTGAGTTTTCTCCAACCTGGGTGACATCTAGGTTGGTGGACTTCAACTCCCAGAAGTCTCAATAATCTGTCTGGGGGCTACGGAGATATGAAGCCTCTATTCAACTAAGGAAGATTAACTTAGAGCATGCAAGCAAAACCTTAATTAATGAATGGGCAGTAACTCCAAAAATGCTTTTATTAGCCTGGAACCACAGCCGAGATACTTGCTCATTCATTTGTATAGAGGAACCCAACAGGACAGACGCAGACTTCAGAGGATAATTAGGACTGCAGAAAAAACAATTACTATCCACCTGCCTTCAATTGAGGACCTGTATACTGCACGAGTCAAAAAGAGAGCTGTGAAAATATTTACAGACCCCTCACATCCCAGACATAAACTGTTTCAACTCCTTCCCTCAAGACGACGCTATAGAGCACTGCACACCAGAACAAGTAGACACAAGAACAGTTTTGCCCCGAAAGCCATCACTCTGCTAAACAAATAATTCCCTCAACATTGTTCAGCTATTTACAAAGTGTACACTACTATTATTGTTAATCTTCTCATCACTCCTTATCACCCATCCCCTCCCACTTGTGATTGTAGGACTGTAACTTTGTTGCTTGTATCTTTACGATTTATATTGATTGTTTCCTAGTATGATTTGATTGTTGATTGCACCCTATAATTATTATTATGATTCTTGATTCTTAACGAATGTACCTTTTCTTTATGTATACTGAGAGTGTTTACACCAAAACAAATTCCTTGTGTGTCCAGTCACACTTGGCCAATAAAGTATTCTATTCTATTCTATTCTATTCTATTCTATTCTATTCTATTCTATTCTATTCTATTCTAATCTACTTGATACTTCAGAATCTTGTGAAAATATTATATACTGTATCAGAATAACAGATACTGTACTAATAAATTAAGGTCTATTGGTATTTCCAGATCAGGCTTTTATGGAGCAAGTGCACAGCTTTATTCATGGAATTTACAGAGAAACCAGAGAACAATGCTTTCTTGGAAATTCCTATACCACATTTGATAACTGAAACCTTAATTACCTGAACATGGTTGTTCATAGTAACAAAAAAAGAAAGCAGCAGTTGTTGCTCCTTTCAGCTATACAGGTAGTCCTCGACCTATAACAGTTCATTTAACGAACATTCAAGTTACAATGGAATTGAAAAAAGTTATTTATGACCGTTGTTCACATTTGCAACCATTGCAACATCCCCATGGTCACATGAGCAAAATTCAGGGCAATTGACTCATATTTATGATGGTTGCAATGTCCCAGGGTCAATGTGATAACTTTTTGTGACCTTCTGACAAGCAAAGTCAATGGGAAGCCAGATTCACTTAACAATCGTGTTACTAACTTAATCACTGCCATGACTCACTTAACAACTGTGGCAAGAGAAGTTGTAAAATGGGGCAAAGCTACCTTTAAAAATGTCTCACTTAGCAACAGAAAAGTTGAGCTCAATTGTGGTCGTACGTTGAGGACTACCTTTGTAAGGCAGTTCAATGCTAGTTAATGGAAGTAATCCAAATGGCAGTTTCTTCGTACAAATTTGAATCAAATAAGAATCATCTAAAGACCTAAAGTTTCAATAAAATAAAGAATAAACGCTATATATTAAATTGTTTTCCATTCGTTTTCAAATAGTACTACAACTTCTGTTCAAAAACACTGGTGTTCTTTTACTTCTATTTTCATAAGATCTCTTACAACTGGATTATATTGATATTTTTATTATATGTTTTAGGATTAAACTGGCCTGAAAGAATTTAAGACCATTATAATAGCTTACGGCATGATAATTAAAACTAGGATAAATCAGAAGTTGTTCTTTGTATGAAATTAGTATTTACTGCTAAAGGAAGCTGGAAAAGTGAAGAAAATTTTGTCTAATCATGGCTCATTATTATGTCATTCTGTTATAATCCAGAACCAGCATATACAGAAGAAACAAAAGTATTCTGAAATCTTAAAGGATTTCAGTTTGGTCTAGCTGTCTTGTTTCAACAACCTATATTTATTGTAAAGTTAGAAATGTCCTGCTTTTGTTTATAAATATACATTGAACTAACATTACATGCTTCTTCTGCACTTTGCTTTTATGTATGTTGAGTGCTGTGGGAATTGAATTGAAGACTAAAACGTTAAAACAGATTTTAAAAAATATCATCACTACTGAATAAAAAGGCAATTTCTTCTGAATGAAGGTTAATATAATTACTGTGCCATTAAGTTAAACAAACATAAGATTTGCTTAGCTCAGGTGGGCAATTTTCTTAAACAAAAAACAAAAAAGGTACAATGAGTACTCAGTGATACAAGGAAATGTTGCATCACTAAGATAAAATAATGCAATTATATATCATTAGATGCATCATAGTGAAAATATGAAAGAATTATTCTTGTTTAAGCACTAATCAGATATTTAATTTAAAAGTTCATTTTTTAAAACTCTCCTTTCATACTTTAGAAGTGTTATCTTAGTAAAAGATCACATTTTTAAAAATATCAGAAAGAAATGAAAGTGCATTCCTATCAATAGCTTTAAAATGTATATTTACATAAAATCATTTTAGATGAATGGATAGTGATGATTCTTCAAATTAGTATGATAGTTGAAAAGTATTTGAGAGTTTACATGTATGCTTTCTCCTCATCCCACTGAAGGCATAAAAGGATCCAAGTTACCCCATCCCTTTAGCAGCTTCTGAGTTACAATTTATATCACAGTTTACATGATCTTTGCTCTTCGGAGATGGAAAACAGCCCCTAAAGGGTTACAAAAGTGAATGCTACAAAGCTAATGTAATGGTGGCCAATCATACAAACAGAAAAAACAAAGCTTCAGTACATACAGAAGATACAAATGAATTCTGTAGTTCAGCCAAGAATTAATGTTTATTTCACTTACCGGCAGTATCCATTTCCTCTTTTAGCAGAGCCAGCAAGCTGCTATTATTCCTTTTCTGTTTTCCTCTTCTGTGCTTCCTTGCTTGCTCTCTTCGCTTCCCCCTCCCCACTTATAAAGCTCCTGCCAGCTTATTAGACCTTGCCTCAGTTAGCGCACACCCCGACTATAGCAAACATTGCCAGGGAAATTTATCTCTCTCGGCGGATGACAAATAACCATTAGTTCCATTATCAGCAGACTCTGCAAGCCTATCATAGAGATCATAAGATAGTTGAAATCCCCATAATATATTCCCTGTAGGGATGCAACGGAAGAGGAGGGAGAATTTAAAATCAGCAGAACAGCAGAAGCCATTTCCCAAACTCTTGCACCTAAAACTTCCTTAAAAGTAAATGCAAAAAAGTCCAAATTGAAACTCTTGATTATGGCTAGGTATATCCTTGGATCAGGAAATGTGAAACCGCTTTTTTTACTTCGACTTCTGAAAGCTTTCACGATTATGAGATTCTCCTAAGAAAGAAAATGATGGACTGAATTTGGGGGGGGACAACAAGCATAGGAAAGCTGACCTAGTCAAAAATTGAGTTGCACCATAATATTAAACCAAAATTGAACAACTCAAGTTGAATCAAATTCAGATTTATTTAAAGACAGTCAATAATCGGCAAGTGAAAAACATAGAAGCAATGACCAAATACAAAAAAGAAATGCATTGGTTATAAAAAAATCTAAAAGCCTTAAAAAAGAAAAAAATTGAGCAAGGCACAATAAAACAACATACTGTAAATCATAAGATACAATAGAATAGTATCAAGTTACAATAAAATAAAATAGAAATTATCACAATGCTCTCAATCCAAAACTAGAACATCTGATACTTTCTTGTGGAAATCTCTGCAGATATAAACATAGCAATTCTATCAGCAATGATGGGGTTTTAATGGTGGGATTTTAAACTACCTTTACCTCATAACAAATTTCTCTTTTCCTTAGGATGCAATAAAAAGAATGCCTGCATAAAAATTAGCATGAAAAACCAGTGGAAAAATACATGCAATAGTGTGTCAGATGCAATAATGTCTTAGATTCAGATGGCGCTCTATTCAAAATCCAAGGAAGAAATACTTAAGACTCCATTAATTAGAGAAAAGATATCTTTTACTGGAAATCAAGTTAAGCATCAAAAGAATTCTGAATCTGAGAAAATGAGCGTGTAAATCACATATACAAAGTGATGGGCAACGTTCCCACCCCCAATAGTTCAATTGGCTCATCCAATTAAAAGTTGTGTATAGCATCATGTGGGCATCTCCAGGTAGTGATGAGGCTTCTGTTCGTTGACACCCACATGCTTCCAACTCAAATTCCATTCCAAAACCTCAGCCACTGAAAGGATCCTGAAAAGAACGGAATTAGCTCTAATCAGAAATGAACTCCACAGGAAAAGATTCCTACTAGAACAAACCAACAGGGACCTATTTACTCTGCACCTCAAACTCAGCAACAAAATCCACCAAGCACTCTGGGACAAATCCAAACAACTAGCCCTCTGGAGAGCCGAAACAGAAACCTCCTACAAGACAGACACACACACCAGCAAACTCCACAGACTAGAGAAACACCAGAAGCCCAACCCCCCCACAACAACGCATGAAACAAACAGTACAGACATAACCCTCACCAGAGCAGAAACCAATGTCCTTTCCAAGGGATTCAAGTTTGCAGTCGCCCCCAAACACATCCCCACCGAAAACATTATATGCGGAGTTGAAGCTAGCCTAACCAAAATTAACCCAGATGTAGCCAATAAAATAGACTTGAAGTCACCAACATCCTCTATTCCACCAGTCCACCCAGAAGCGACTTACACAGAGAAGAAGAACAAAAAACACTCACCAACTTGAGGAAAGACAACAACATAATCATCCCAGCAGACAAAGGCAATGCCACGGTCGTGATGAACACATTGGACTACCAATCCAAACTATCCAACCTACTCAAGACCCCGCTTACAAACCTCTAAATACTGATCCCACCACCTACCTGGAAAAAAACCACCAAATCCAAAATAAAAGCCTCCCCCATCAGTGAAGAGATCCAGCAAAGTATCATCCCCAGAGAAAAATCATCCAGATGCCCTAAACTCTATGGCCTCCCCAAGATACACAAAGAAGGAATACCACTCAGACCCATAGTCAGCTCCATAGGCTCACCTCTACAGATTCTTGCCAAATTTTCTCACCAAACAACTCCAGCCCTACACAGAATCCATCACCTCACACGTACAAAACTCTTTCCACTTCATAGCAACAATAAAGAAACAAAACCTACAACCCGGCAAACTACTCGTGAGCTTCGATGTCATATCCCTCTTCATCCAAGTATTTATTAAAGAAGCCTTGACAGCCATCCAAAACAAATACAACCCCCCTAAGCACATCCTAGATCTGACCAACCACTGCCTAACCAACATACTTCATCCACATTGGACAAAGATACAAAGAGATAAAAGGAGCACCTATGGGATCACCCCTCTCATCTGTCATCGCTAATCTATACATGGAACACTTTGAAACCAATGCTCTAGACAAATCCAAACCCAAATCCAAACTCTGGCTTAGATATGTAGATGACACTTTCGTAATTTGGCCACATGGGAAATAAAAACTGGACAACTTCCTCACACACCTCAACAGCCTACACCCATGGAAACAGAAGCCAACAACCAACTTCCCTTCCTTGATGTCCTAATTTACAAAAAACCCAATGGCTCCCTAGGACACACCATCCACACCACCAATACACACCAACCACTACTTAAATGCACAATCCCATCACAGCACAGATCAACTCTGTAGCCAAGACCCTCATCTCCAGAACCAAACGCCTGGCCAACAAAGACCACCTGAGAACAGAATTACACAACCTCACTAAAATATTAATTTCCAACAGATTCCAAAGAAACACAATTACCACCCTAACCCTAAAGGAGATACCCCTCAGAAACGCAGACACAGAACAGGACAACGGTATCGCCCTCCTCCCCTACATCAAAGGCACCACAGATAAAATCAGCAAAATTCTGCACAAACACAATATTACAACAGCCTTCGGCACTGACCAAAAAATAGCCAACATCCTAAGAAACCCCAAAGACAAGATCCAGCTAGAAAACCAAGGAATTTATGAAATACCATGCAACAATTGCCCAGCCACATACATTGGACAAACCAACAGAAGAATAAATGCACGCATCGCAGAACACAAGAACGCAGTCAGAAAAGAAGAAAATTCTTCCTCCCTTTTCCAGCACCTTTAAGCCACAGGACATGAAATTAATTTTGAGGGAACCAAATTAATCTCCAATACTGAACACTTCAACAAGAGAATAATCATGGAAGCCATCGAAATAGAGAAACACCCCCATAATATGAATAACATGAATAAACGGGACAATACCTCCCGCCTACCACACATTTGGAAAATAGCCCTTATCAACAAACGAGTCCCAGCCACGAAAACCAACACTGGACCCAAAACAACACTTGACACCACCACCAATCTCCCTTACCAGACTCAAACCCAAACCCACCCCATAGACAAAAGGCAACCACCGTCCAGAAACCAGACCACAGCTGCATCACCAGCTGCCACACACCCTGACCCCCAAACCAAGCAAACTGACACACGCCATGAACACATAGCCAGGCCTCAAACTCGGAGCCAAACCAAAACCCAGAATGTCACATCACAGCCACCCGCTCAGGATATTACATCACAGAACTCAGGAGGTTACACCACAAAACCTCAGGATGTTACAACACAGCCAATGATCCAGGAGATTATAGCACAAGACCCAGGATGTCACAACAATAGAACTCAGAAGGTCATCACACAGCCCGTTACCCAGGATGTTACAACACAGGAGGCTGATAAACACACAGCCAATATCTCAGCTATACATGTTCTTACGAAAAAGCCAGCCAATCTGCAAAACATCAACTCCATCAACCAATCAAGAAATGACAACACAGCCAACCTCCCCACCAGTATTTATAGAGAGACGGCAGCTCCGATCATGCTTTGCTCGCACAAGCACAAAGCCGAAAGCACCAGCCTGAAAATGGCGAGTGGGACCTCGTCGAAACATTGCCAAAATACTCTCAATCTTACACGGGAAAAGATCCGAACACACCAAGACCTGCATTATATATACATATACACATACACATACATATACATACATACATACATACATACATACAAACCTCAAAAAAGAACCAGATGAAAACAAAAATAAAATACATTAATATAGCAGTTATGGGGAAATCAAAAGATAACATAAAAATTAATACTGATTAATGTTTTTACTAAATGTATTTATAAATGTATTTATTAAACAAATATATAGTATATAGCCATCCACCTGCTAAAAGGAACTCTTCTACTTTCTAAGCCTACCTATCTGTTAATTTTCTAATGAGAAAATTGTACAATATATAGTAAAAATTAATACCATTATATTCACCAGTATGTGTAAAACGATTAAAATCTACATATGGTGTTTGTTCTGTCATATATCATCTGACTTTGAAAGTGTTTCCTCCATTGCGGTATAGATAGAGAACACTAAAAAATTAGTCTATCTTTTGACATGAGAATGTCACACAGTGACATTTGGAGTTGTCAATATCAGCGGAGAAGAATATCATAATGTTTTACTTCTCCCTTCATTATCACAGTGCAGTAAACACTAAAATAGTATTTCTATTTGCAGAATTCTTTTCATTATAATGTTGCAGCAGATGGTAATACCTAGCTGATAGGCTTAGAAGCTGAACAGTGTCAAGACTGCTCAGTGGCCTCTTAGTCGATATGCAAACTTAAAAGCATTTTATCTCATATATTTTAACTCATTTTATCTCATATATTAATTCATTTTATCAAAATCTGGAAGATTGTTCTAGCAAAGTGCTTACAATCACAATATGATATTCTACTGCTGTTTTATGATGGTTTTTTAAAAGAAAATACAATACAAAATCAAGATCAATACAAAATATTGATCTTATCACCAAAAATAGGGGGAATAAATATATTCTCAAAGTTCAAACTAAATCACCATCTATCAGTTTTAGGGAGAATTTTACCAGTTTCTGGTACCCTTATTATTAGCCCTACAATCTAAATAAAATGCATAACGATTGGGAATTACTGCGGGCTTGATAGAATCGGGAGAGAATCAAAAGAGTGTTTTCCGTTATTCCTTTTCTCTTTATATATAGCAACAGATCATACTCCTTGATCCCACAGTCACAAACTATAGATATCAGCTTTTTAAAAAGGGCAGACTTGGATAGAGATACTTCCTGAAACACCACCCACCTACCCAAAATAAACAACCCCACCTTCTCAGGATTTATGTTTAATCGTGTTTCTAAAAAAAAAATAGGATTTGCTTCAAACGTTTTTCAGGAAAAAAGTAGCGAATGAGGAATAATTAATATCCAAACTACCTCTTTTGAGACAAGAATGAAAAGCAATGTTAAAGAACCCAGAAATTTTAGGGATTCCCTTCTTTAGAAATGGGAAGGATTATGTGCTATTTTAGGGATAGAATTTCATTAACAGGTATGTCTGGGCTTGTTCCAAGATTCTTGCATTAGCATTTACACACACACACCCAAGAGAGAGACATGATGCAGAGTTTTTAGTGGTCTCAATACTTGATTGTTTGCAGATGTTTCATTATTCAACCAGTTAACATCATCACACTGATTGTGATTTGTTGCATCTGCAACAAAAATTACAACAAAAAGTTGTACTCAAGCCTACATGTATATGACATTACTTTTTCCAGCCTTAGAAAGACTGGTTTCATAACCACAATATTTTTCCAACAAGTCTTTATTTTCAACATCATACATTAGCAACGATATGGGTTCAATGACAATTCACTTCTCAAATTTCAACATGGAACTGTATATATCCTGTAATTTACAGGTTAGAGTGACGATAGATTTGAAAGGGCTAGATTGAATAATATAAATCTAGACCCTTGAGTCTGTCAATAGGCAAAAGAAACAATAACAACAACAATAACAACAAAAAACAGACAATGTAGAAAGTCACAATGCAGTACACCAAAGTTTGAATGATTAGTGTTGTTAAAAGAGTGCAATTAAAAAAAAAATCAAACCAGACTCTCAAAAAGCTTGGAAATATTTGATTTCAAAGCTATGCCTGTTGGATGGAATACATGAGGACAAAAAGAAGAACATGATCTCATTTGCTGGACATCTAGTAACCTTCATGTTGAAGATATAAAGAAAGAAGGGAAATGTTAAATCTATGCCAACTTTCTTGACTCTTGTACTCATCATGATCCCATGTCAGATGGAAGCACAACAGATATAAAAAAGAGAGGGAAAGGACCATTTATGCATCTTTGCATCTATAAAAATTGTTGACAATACTGTAAATCATGACAGAATAAGACTACCATATTTTTCACACTATAAGACGCACGGGACCATATTCTGCATGTTAACTTTAGAGGAGAAAAACAAGAAAAAAAGTCTGTGGCAGCAGCAGCAAACAGTGGCGATCGTTGGTGGCGGTGATCTCCGCCGCCTAGAACAGCTGATCAGCAGTATTCTGGGAGACCAATCCAACTGCCAATTAGCTGCTCGGCAGTGAAGGCTCCAACTGTCAGGTTTCCTAGTGATGAAATCCATTTAAAAAGAAAAGAACAAAGTCTATCTTCCAAGACAATTTCTTTTATTTAGGAAAGCATCAAATTGGCAAAGTCCATGGAAATTCCGAATCTGACACAACCCGGAATTACCCCACAATATTAAAAGTTAGAAACATCCACCAAAAGTCACATTCTCCAACAGAAGTAATTCAACGTTGCTTGATGTCATAAATCTCCACCTCAAGGGGCCTAAGCATGGACAGCTTGTTTTCCCACGGGAAGAAGAATCACCTAGCCAAAACAACTCTCTCTATCTCCACTCCTCCCCTCTTAGGAATGTGGCAAGCCCGAAACCCTTCCCCCCATGACTGCCATTGAGAAAGTAAGAAAAAGAATGTATACTAAGCTTAACTAAAATGGCTACACATATGTCAATTTTCAGCTTAACAGCAGCGTCCCCCAGCTGCAGTGAATGGCAGCTGCAGCAAATGCCACTGCCGCCATGCTGTACCAACCCTCTTCCCCTCCCGCCGCAATATTTGTTCTAAAAGATGCACGGAATTTCCACCCATTCTTTTTTTTGCGGGGGAGTGCATCTTATAGGATGAAAAATATGGTAATTAATTAATCCTAAAATAAACTACCCCTGCTATATGTGAAAGCCAATAAACATTTTCAACGTATGAAGCCCTAATTTCTTTTCTTGTCTTTTTGGCTGATAGATAAGAGCATATCTCTATTAATAAAAAGGGCTTTCTTAAATGAATTATGAATTCCAAAACACTAGCATCTTTAGCACTTAGAAGATTGCCAAGAAATGCTTAACAGGAATCTTGGGATCTCTTTAAGATTTTCTTCTGCATATCCATTAACTCAGAGCTAAATTTCCTAACCTTAGATCTCTTCTGATGGAAGCCACCCTGTGAACATTACTGATTTCCTAAGTCCCAGAATTATGCCTGTACTGGCTTTAAACTTTTACTTAAGTAGCAGAAGAATGCAGCCATACAGTTGCATTATGTATTTCCTTGTAATTAAATCCCATGTACTTTAGTAGAGCTTATTCACATGTGAAGAGAGTTCTATTTCAAGCATTTAAAGATTTAAATCTGCTTCTTATACAGACTTTGGAAAGCTCTCATAGCACTATTGCCTTTCTACTTTAATCATTTTTTTTTCTTTTGTATCGTTGTTTAACTACAAAGCTAAACTATTTACTAATGATATCGCAAAAATATTGACCGACATGGCTTCCTTATCCTCTTTGCAAACATGATACTTATGTATTTGTAATGAATAAATAAATAAATCCTTATATAAAATAAATCCATAAAATATTATTTGTAATTTGTCATACGTCCATCATTGCAAAATAAATATGTCCATAAATATCAGCATAAAGGGATGACATAGCCACAATTGTGGATTTTTCTGCATATATATGAAACAAAAATAGCAAGCATGTTAAAGTAAATATAAGCTATAATTCAGATAATTTTAGAAATATAGACAAGAAAAGACAAGAATTACAAATTTATTGCCTTTTTGGAAATTATTGAAAGGGGTTTTTTCAACAAAGAATGTTGTCATCTATTGGTTGCATTTTTATCATTTTTCACCTATTATATTTTATGGTAGCTTCCTTATATACAGTGTATATTTCTTTTTGTTTTATTCCATGGATGTTTTAATGTAATTCTATAAGACCACAAGCTGCCAAAAGTCTTTTTTGACTGTATTAGGAAGAACTCAAATGAATGCATATATCCTTCTTTTACATGATGCAAAAGATATACTGTAATATTGGAGGGCAAACACATTATAACATTGTACCAGATCTTTTGGAGTGATGTATGTACTTTGAGCATGTGAATATTATGCGTGGAAAAGGGAGAAATACTTTTTTTCACAAACAGAAAAGATAGGCACAGAAAATTGTAATTGATATTGTCAGAGCTAGGTGATGCTAAAAAAGAAAGAATCTTAAGTTGTTCTAAGAACAAATATTGGCCATATTCAACTTGGCTTCAAGGTCTCTGAGTCAATTCCATTTGTCACTGTTTCTTTATACCATTAGGGAGTAATCTAATGTTAGGCCCTGCTAAGTGAATATTGGTGCTTCTGTTAAGTATTCTGAAATTGTGATTAACTCACTAGCAAGCTGCAATGCAGATACTATTATTGTTTTGAAGTTTTTGGCAATGATGCAAAATGCACTACATTATAGAGGGTGGGAGACAAAAAGCATATTGTTTATTATACAGGGTTTTTTTCTACCTGGCCGCTCACCATTCACAGCATGCCACAGGATTCTCTCTTATTTCTGAAGTGATCACAAGTCAATGCTGTTTGGATGACGTGTTCCTAGGGTAGTAATCAGGTTAATAATCCACTGTATTCCTTGCTTTTTCCTTCACAATAGCATCCATTAACACTTGTACTTTAACTACTTGTTTGAAGTGAAACTGAAGATACTGTAATTAGCACTGTAACATCCAAGTTTATATTAAGACCCTGAATGTAATGGGGGAAGTAATATAACTTCTTTACCCCCAAGGTACAATTTTCAGCAGGAGCATCTGCTTCAGGAGAAAACTGAGGCATCCCAGGACATAGGAATTCCCAGTGATGCCAAGGCAACTTAAATAATACACCGGAAATTTATTTAAGACATTTTTTTACTAAAGCAAGAACATAGAATGGGTGTGTGTTGTGTATACTACAAATGGAAATGTTTAATAACAAAACTAAAAACATCCTGGCAATCTCAAATATTATAACAACTTTAAATTTCAGTTTTATCCCATGTGCAATATGATAAAAGTGTTTTAAAGAAACAGGGGAGACCAAGATAATTTGATAAATAAATAAATACATATAGAACATTTCTACTGTTGTAGAATTCTACAATTACCAAATCAAGTCATATTTGTAGAATAGCTATTGAGAACATGCCTTCATTTCTTGACTTTCTTTTGACACTTTTCCATTTTGTTTCATTTTTCAGAACTTTTTGATACTTTAACCTTTTTTCTTACTTTCTCTTGATCCAGATAATCAGTGATTGATCCTTTGATTTCATCATTGCATAACATTTTTACAATTGTTCCATTGGCAGTTTCCCTTCTCAGGAAAAAAAAGTCTTTAAATACTCTAATCATAATCCATCTGGATATCTGGCTGATTGTGCAACAGACCACAATAATAATAATAATAATAAGCATCAAACATCCACATGTGCCTATCCCAGGTCCTTGGGAAGGACTTGATAGATAGATAAAAATGCCAAATTGGGTCTAAACATCTGGCTGACAATGTGATGAGCCATATAATAATATAGCAACAATGGTGCAATAAATACCATTTGCCTGCAAGCAAGATCTGGTGAGAAGTTCTTGCAAAATAGACAAAGTTATAAAAAATGAATAAGCCAAAATCTCTGGGATATAACACCAGAGAGTTAACAATTGTTGGTAAGAAAGAAAGAAAAGTAGATAGTGGACATGGCAACACCTGGGGACAGCAGAATAGAAGAGGAAGAACAGGAGTAAATGACAAAATACAGACTCCCAAATAAAAAGATGATTGTGGCAAAAGAAAGCAAAGATGATAGTAATAGGCACCTTGGGTGAAATCCCATCTGGACCAACACTTGAACACCATCAGCATTGACAAAACCACCACCGGTCAATTGCAAAAGACAGTTTTACTTGAAACTGTTTACATCCTGTGTCAATAGCTTTAATACCATGAAACAACATGTCTTGAGAAGGATTCAGTGGATTGATAAAAATGACCAATCCATTTTAAACTTCTCACTGACTATGCAACAGATCTTTATAATAATAATCCCTCAGGGAGGCACTACCTTGATGCGGTTGTAGGACTTGCATACTCTGAGGAAGATGAGAGCTATGCCAGAGGTTCAACTGTTTGGGCAAAACTCATCAGGAAAGCCACATGAAGAGTGTCTCCTCAATAAGCAGTATGACAAGATGTAATTTACTGAAACCCTTACCAGGTTGGGAAAACAAAGAAGTTCTGCTATTATAAATTAAGCCCAGTAAGAAGATATCTGAAAAGAATGCACCAGTTCTGGAAGGAACAACATCCAGAATCCAAAATTACAGAACAAAGGCTAGTAGATCAGCATTGATTTATAATATGAAATAAAGTATTCACAGAAGCAGACTTGGAAGAACTGCAAAGGTCTACCTAGGGCAAAGAAATCAAATCCTTGCCAGTAGTAGCTCAGACTGTAGAGGTAAAGCAGGAGGCGTTGGAAGTAGAGGAATCCAGCAGAGATATAGAATTGTTTTCATTTGAAAACTGTCACCCTCTTCTCTGCTTCAGAAAGAACAAAGCCCTCCAAATAAAGAAGTAGAAGAATTGAAACAAAGAACTGAAACGAAGTATAAGAAGCCAATATAGCTATTTAAGTTGTTTTCATTCTTCTTTCATTCATTCCTTCTGCCTTCTCCTCAGAAACAACATTAACTAAACAAAGAATACCTGAAACAAAGAATACCTGAACATCCAAAACACTGTACAAACCACAGAATAAGATTCCTTGGGTTGAAATTTGTTCCAAAGAAACAGTCAGCAGAAGTAATTAAACATGCCATTATTATAATATCAAATATAAACACCAGTTCATTGCAAGAAACAAACCAACTAATGTAAAGCATGACTGCAGTTATAACTGAATGCCTGGGATACTGAATCAGCAAAAAAATAAATAAAATCCAAGCAGTGCATCATCTAAATGGAAGATGAAGCTGGAAAATAAGATCAGCAGGCTAAGATCAGATGCAAGCAGCTTAGAACATACGAAAGAAAAGAAGCTGAAAAACCAGACTACTTTATCAAGAAATATCACCTAGAAACTAGGAAGATTAAGGAAGCATTGGAAATAAGAAAGCAGAACATAACTGCTATAACCAGGAAGATCAGAAGATATGAAGTTTAAGTTGCAAATTATAGGCAAAATCTCCAATTTCAGAAATGTTTCCATCAATCCATCAATGGAGAGACTGCAATGAACCAGTCAGCACTTCACAAAGAAAAAATAGTGCAGTTCTGGGCTCAACTATTGGACTACCCAAAGTAATACAACAAGAATGCAGCTTGAATAACGGAGGTAGAAAAGAATAAAAAAGAAGCTTTTTTGTGAAAGAGACTATAAAGAATATTTTTTTAAATTAAAACCATAATAATATAATAATCTGCAAAGAATTGAAGAAGCAGTGAATCACCTAATTAACCGCTGCGAAAAGATTGCACAGACTGACCCAAGCAACGGCATGGCAAAGTAGCAACTATGGTACATTGGAAAATCTGCAAGAAATATAATTTGCCTGCAAGCCACAATTGGTGGGACCATGAAGTAGAGAAAGTCATAGAAAATGAAGAAGCTAAAGTATTCCAGGACATAACACCCTGGACTTAACATTTGTTGATGATAAAAAAAACAAAAAAAGTCTGGATAATGGAGATGGCAATACCTGGAGACAGCAGAAGAGAAGAGGATGAACTGAAGAAAATCAGAAAATGCAAAGACTAGCAAATACAAAGACCGGCCTGTAACAAAAGAAAGCAAAGATAGTACTAACAAGCACCTTGGGTGCAATCTCAAAACATCTGGAACACCACTTGAACACCAACGGCACTGACAAAATCACCAGTCAATTGCAAAAGGCAGCCTTAATTGGAACAACTTACATCCTCTGATGACACTTTTAACACCATCAAAAAACATCTGCCAATTCCAGGTCTTGCGAAAGATTAGATAGGTGCCAAATACAGTTTAAACATCTGGCTGACTGGGCCATGAACCATAAAAACAATAATGCAGCACTTTGGCCATTTTAAAAGATGGGAGAACAATTTTTGGCAACAAATATTCTTGGCAAATATTTGTTCAATCAGAACCTTGATGGATACACTTTCAAAGGGACTTGTGCTTAGATCTGGCTGGCAGAATATATATTGGCATCACAGGCAGACAATAATGGCCAAGCTTACTGAAGAACATGAAGTTAACAAATCTTTTGCCTATAGCCCTAGGATATAAGGTGGAGCTATAAAGGTGTCCACAGTGGGTGGTTGAAAGAAAAAAAGTTGAGATTTGATTACACTGTCATGTCATCTTTCACTTTTTAAAATCATATCTTACAGACATCCCAGGGTGGCAAACTTGCTTGCAGGGAAGTTTTAAGTGAGAAATTCTTTTAAACCTTTGAACCTACATATCTAAGTATAAAAGTGAACATATTAGAAAAAGGAAAATACCAGGGGAAAAAAGGAAGAGAAGCAACAATCATGCATACCAAATCCAAAACAAAATCAGCTTAGTTAAAGAAGTTATTCTTATCTGCTGGAATAAAATCTTGGATTTCAGAATATAGCCAGAGTTCATTACAGGGAAGGATAGTTGGAGAAGGATTATTCAAAACTGAACATAGTGATCTGTGTCCAGATTCCTTGGCTGTGATGTATCCTTAGTACAGGTAGTCCTCAATTTACAACAGTTCGTTTAATGACCGCTTAAAGTTACAACAGCACTGAAAAATGAAACTTATGACTATTTTTCACAGTTATGACTATTTGTAGCATCCCCATGGTCATGTGATCAAAATTCAGGTGCTTGGCAACTGGTTCACATTTATGGCCATTGCTGTGTCCTAAGGTCATTTGATCACCTTTTGTGACCTTCTCACAAGTAAACCCAATGGGGAAACCAGATTAATAACTGGGATACTAACTTAGCAGGGATTCACTTAACAACTGTGGCAAAAAAGATTGTAAAATGGTGCAAAACTCAGTTAACAAATGTTTTACTTAAGCAACAAAAATTTTGGGCTCAGTTGTGGTTGTAAGTTGAGGACTACCTGTATTGCCACCCTGCTGGATACCTCGCCCTGGGAAGATTTGCAGAAAATCATTATACAGCAAGATGGGGCTACAGCATGAGCAGCAACTACAGACAGTGTTTCTAGCTCTTCAGTCAGTTGCTGTCCATAGGTATACCAAATATGCAAAATAGATTTTTTTTTCACAGATTAACCTTCATCAGTAATGTTGCAAACCTGAAGTACATGTCCAATTCAAATGCTGCAAAACTTATGAATGAATCCAAAGAGCTGAGATATATATGTAATCATAATAATAAAAGTTGGCTTTGAATGGCAAACTAACTTTATGAATCTTTTAGACATGTATCTCATATATCAAAATGCACCAAATCTTTTTTCTCAGAAAGTTCTGAACCTCCAGATGCTTATTCAAAAGGCATACTATTAAAATCTGCAAAATGTGTGCCAAAAAGTTTAACCTTAAAATGTTACAAGTTCCAACTTATTTTGTAGTTTATATCTGGACATACAACTGTCCAGCATTACATCTCTTCTTTAGGAATATGTATTTTATTTAAAAAGCCCTCTTTGAGAAATTAAAAATTCAAGCTGGCATTTGATATTACAGTAAAAAACAGTTTACCTATCAGTGTGGCAAATGCTCCATCTAGTGAGCTAATTCTGCACAGCAATCTTTTTTCATAATTATAGTATTTTTTAGTATATAATTTAGGCCTTTTTTCTACTAGCTTCTCTTCAGAGATTTGGTACCAATAGCAGCCTCTATAATATCTTTTTATCTAAAATACCTTTAAAGCATTACTAAAAAATGTGAGGAAACATCAGATTCTCACAAGCAACAATAAAATATGGAACAATGATGCCACTCATTCCACAATAAACCCAGATGTCTATTTGCTCCTGCCTTTATATCAACAGCACCATCATAGATGCCAATAATTCCACACACAAGATTACAGGTGGCTTCACACGCTGTTCTTTCATCTAACGGTAATGTCCCTTTAGATTCCATTGAGGGCAAAGGGGACAAAAGAACTAATGGATACAAATTTAGTCTCAGGACTCAAAGCAAGGACAGAGTATTAATAGAGCCTTTTAACCTTCCAGGGAGAATGGTGGCTCACGTGGCTAGGATACTGGATTGGAGGTCAGCAAGGCTGTGTTCAAAACCCAAGTACTGCTGCATGGTGGGGTGAGTTCTTGTCACTCACTCCAGCTGCTTGATGGGGACATGAAAGTAGCCCCCAAAAGCACCCCCTGAGTACGGTGATGTCACCAGCTAATCCTTTCAACCCAGAACTGCCTCAAACTGTGCCTCTGACATGAATGGGACAGGATATCTTCCAGAGCACTGTTTTTAAAATCTCAAGCTAGCAGTTTCAGAAGAACCAAATTACACCAGCACTATAGACTTGAGAAACTGTATAACTCATATTAAAAGGTTTCATGCCATCTCAAAAGATTTTAACAACCACAATGGTGTTTTAATCTGTTACTTAAGGAAATACTTACAATCTGAATCATGTGTATGAATCTTCATAACCATTCTTTCTCCCACACCATCCACTCAGCTCAATGTAAAGCCTGTATCAGTTTAATCTTATCAGAAAAGCTTATGCCTTTAAAGAAATTGTATTAGTATGAAAAGCTATTACTAGACTCCTTCTGACTTTTCACAGCCATAATACAGCTCTCTTCCTACAATGTCTAGGATAAAATAGACAAAATGGAGATCAAATGAGAATAAACTCTCAATTTTGAAAGCTGTACTTCCTGAGCCCAGTCATTTCTTGATTTCAGAAAGAAACAGGAAATTGCAAATATGCCCTGGGAGCAGTTAAGCCAGAATTTACATATAAAGTCAATAAAAAGTTCATTGGTTCTTGTTCTGACCCTCTTACTTGAAGTTGTTCTGCAGATAGATTCAATTTTGTGTAGAAATTTATTATATGGTTGAACAAGAAACTTTATGATATACAATATCCAGAAAGAGGAAAGCTGTTGTCTTTAAAGAATATATGCAACCATAAAAAAATAAAAAAATGTCTAAACATCTTCCAAAATGTAAATGGTATTTTTGAACCTACATAAAGTCAAAAACATCAGGATTAAATACAATAATGTAACTTGATATAATTTGTCTATCATTAGTTTACATTGTCCAATTACGGGGTACGGAATTTGTTTTCCCAATTTGGTTTCTTATACTGTACAGTACATGTGTCATGATGACTTGAAATTGATGCAAATGTTATCTAATCATGGCAGACCAACTTCTGATTTGAAAAGAGCACTACATATTTTAAAATAATTATTTTCAAATGCATTTTTGCCTTTTACACTAGTTTATGTGTATATTAACAACAGAAAGAGATACTACATTTTTCTGTCCCTTATATCCCAAAGAAAATGTTCAATACAAGTTCTAATAGGTAATAGGGCAGTTCTGAATCCCAGACAAATTATGTTATATTACTTGTCTGTTCCCCTTAGGACTACTCGCAATAAAAAGAGTTGTAGAAGTTGAAAAATAGCAGAATTAAAGATTTTCTGCAAGATTTCATGGCTGGGTGTTTGGATACAATATCCAATCACAGAAGTCTGAATTTTTTCACCATCTAACAAAGTCTCTGCATATGTTGATTTCAACTGTCCATAAATATCAGCTGGAGTACTAAAAACTATTACAAGTTTCCAATATGGAAGCTTTACAGTGGATTTTTAAACAAGGTTATATATATATAAATTTATATATAAATGTATATAAATATAAGATGCTAATATGTAAGCATAGTAAGTACTGTGTTTTGACATCAATAGAAACCTTAAAGCTCCCACACTTGCATATCAAAATTGCAATTCAGGGCCCAGCAGAGATTATACTACCTGAAACTTCTCAGGAAACAACTGAATGAAAAACTGCTGGTGACCTTCTACCATTGCACCATAGAGATTATTTTAATTTACTGCACCTCTGTATGGTTTGCCAATTGCACAGTGGCAGATAATACAGAACTCCAGATGGTTAACATCATTGCCCAGAGGATCATTGATTGCCTTCTCCCCTCTTTGGAAAAGCTTTATAATTCCCGCTGCCTTAACAAAGTTCTAAACAATCTCAAAGTTCCATCTCATCTTGGGCAGGGGTGGGATTCAAATTTTTAACAACCAGTTCTGTGGGCGTGGCTTAGGTGGTGGGTGTGGCTTGGTGGTCATGTGACTGGGTGGACATGACTTGGTGGTCATGTTATTGGCTGGGTGTGGCCAACTCAATATCACTCACATCGAGGCACGCATCTCCTCGCCTGGCCTGTCATGACTGTGGGGATGCTGCAACAGTTGTAAGTGTGAAAAACGGTCATAAGTCACTTTTTTCAGTGCCACTGTAACTTTGAATGTTCACTCCACACAAGCAAAGTACCAGCGAAGAAGGGGAAAAAAACTCCAGAGACGTTCCTGAGACAGGAAGTCTAGTCCTGCCAAGAATGTAATAAGGATTAATGGAGGGGCAATTTCTGTAAGCAACACCAGAATGTTTCCTTCCTGCCTTCCTTACAGGATTAGGCCAGTAATTTCTTCTAACAACCGGTTCTCCAAACTGCTTAGTTCTAGCAAATAGGTGCGAAGTGGTAGAATCCCACCCCTGCATCTTGGGCACCTTTTTTTAAAACTAATTCCATCTGGCAGACAGTACAGGATAATAAAAACACCGGTAGTTATATCGGTAAAATCCCACCCCTGAACAAAACCCTTTAATTATAGAAATGATTAGTATTTGGGGTAAAAGTAAAATCTTCATAGCTTTCAATTTTCTACATGATAAATTATCCTACCAGGATTGAATTCAATCCAAGTATGGATCCTTATAAGTCCAAATTTACATGTGGATTTCTGACTGTTTTTAAATACTATAAATTAGATATGTACTCAAATAAATGACATAGCAATTTGATGGAATATTTTCCTCGAGTTCTTGTTTTTATCATGAATTTTTCAGTTTTGGATTTGTCAATAGGACTATCAGATCTTGATTTCCAGTCATATCCACCCCATTCCTGTATATTTATTTCCTGTACTTAATGGAACCTACTGTGTACCTAGAACAGCATGCATAGGATTATCATTGCCATTTTGTGCAGAAAACCATCTAGACAATATCAATATAAAGCCAACCATTTAATTGGCTAATCTACTTAATGAGGTCTACATCTTAGCAGAACTCTATAGACAGATGGTAGGATATTGTTTTCTATGCGGGAAATACCAATTATCTGTTTAGAGATGCAAAGATTATACAGAATGATAGACAGATGGATTCTGTGAATCATTGCCAGAATAGCTTTTAAGGCATATTGTATTGCTAACCAGAATTTTATCATGAACAGTTTCTTGCAGCAATTGATGCATTTCTTAGTTCTGTGCATAGCAGTGAAGATTACAGTCAATAGATTCCCCCAATATTTTGATGTCATCATGGAAGGAAGGTCACATTTCTCTTGCACAGCAGTTCCAATGCAAAATTCTAAGAAAAATTGTAGAAGACATTACCATTAGAATCCAGCATGTCTATTTTTGAAGGGATGGAAATCTACTGTTAATATCATCATATAATGATATTAACTATATAATGCTATATAATGCAGTGTAAAAATTAATAAATAAACTATATATACAAGTCGAGTGTCTTCAATTGAAAATGAACTATAATTGTGATACTGCTCCAAAGCAGTGTTTTGTCTCTATTTTAACGTCACAATTCTAACCCATATAAAAGAAGTAAACATTACTGAATTGAAATTGGTTATTTACTAATAGCTTTAGTAGCTGCATTCATGCATGCAACATGCTTTGTTGAACATGGTTGAACAGTGTGGAATATTGCACTCAACTGTGTGGAGTTTGCACATATCACACTAATCAACTGCAATGTTGTTTATCAAGTAAACAACATTGCAGTTTATATATTGCACAAACCCAAATCAGTTTGGAATTGGGCAGAGTCTAAATTGAATTGAATAAAGGAAAACAATGTATAAGAAATAAATCCTTTTATCCAAACCATCTGTCTTCTTTTTCATGTGCTTTAAAGAGGCCTTGTTAAAACTTATCTTTTATGATTTCCCAATACTGTTTCTTATTTCATTTCCTTCTTTAAAAATATGACTTACTAAGTAGAAATTTTATCATGTTAAAAATTGTTTCTTATCTGTACTCTTGTATATTTTTACTGTGTACAATATACTAGTTTTAAAGTATCTTTCTCCCACCCCCCCTCAAAATTAGTATATGATTACGCTTATTAGACAGTACTTATCCAACTTGGTCTACATCCTTTTCCAGTCCAAAACAATGTCAATCAGTATCAGCTCTCCTTTACTTTCCTAAACTTTTTCCTGCACTGCTGGAGTAGGGCTTATGATATCTGCTGCTGCCAATTATCTATTTTAAACACCCCCCAAACTTTCTGTTTCAGATATAAATAAAGACAGATGGAGATTTCCCATTTATCTTCTATAAAAAGTAACTCTCCTTCTGAGAACATCAGAGATCAGAAATGCAAGAAAACCCTATATCCAAACACAAGCTTTGGAAGATTCCCGAGGTAACCTTTCTGGAGGCAGTAAGTAAGGGTTCTTTCTTAAGTACTGCTGCAATCTGTATTGAAATCAAAATGGAATAGGATGCTTTAAAAACAGAAGAAGGAAAAGACTCAACAAAATTGTATGAAAGTGCTTCTCTTCAGCCAGTAGTTTCTTTTTCTGAAGTGTAGGTCTCTATGCAAATGTTTAACAATTAGGAGGAGATATATTTGCAAAGTTGTAATTTTTACACAATCAAGCATACAAGAAGCTCAGCCTTGGAAGTTGACAGGATGATATTAGGATCTGTCTTAACACTACCTATCTTGCAGGGTTGCTGGTGCAGGGGGGAGGGAAGAGTGGAAATTAGATCTTATATTGACTTCAATAGCAAATAAAAGTAGTATCCTATAATGAAAATAACAAGCTCCGGATAACAGATCTAGTAACTGGTCATTAGATGGTAGCAAGAGACAATGAAAACACCAACACATGTCTCCCATCTAGTGGTAGTCTCCATTTTTGCAGCCCAGCCCTGGTATGTGGGAGGCATTATAAAATAAGTATTATTACATATTTAATGTATACTGTATTGTAGTCATTGTTTTTAAAAGCTAAGAAGGACAAATGGAAGCAAATAATAACCTTGTACAAAGATTTTGGTCCTTTTAAAATTGCTCTGGTTCTTCCTTGGCGCCTCTCTCTCAAAAGAAGGTACAGGCCAGTGATGTCAAACTCGTAGCCCGCAGGCCACATCTATCATGCACTGACCCTGTCTCTGCCCGGTTTAGCGAAGGTGAAAAAAGTCCTGATACATCACGTGATGCCGCCGTGAGTTTGACATCCCTGATACAGACAGATATAAAGTAGGATGCAGCCATATATCCAGGGGTGGGATTCTATCGGTTCGTGCTGGATCAGGCGAACTCCTTATTCCTATGTTCAGCTCGCTCCAAACTGATTCACTGCAATGAGGAAGTGGGCTCGCCTGTCCACCCCTGCTCTTTCCTGTGCTTTATGCCTTGTTTAGAGCAGTGGTCACCAACCAATGGGCCACGGGGATCACTGGTAGTCTGCAAGAAAATTTTGGTGGTCCACAGAGAAACGTCAGCCCCAAAGCTGTGTGGGAACACAAGGCTGCACCGCCCACATGGCCCGTGGGAACACAAGGCTTGCGTCACTTGCATTGCGAACAACATGAGGTAGTGAGGGGAGAGGGAAAGGGCAGAGGGGGGAAACTTGCCCCACTTGCCCCACATGCCTGGCCTGGCCACTGGGCTGCTTCTTTCCACTTCCTTCTTTTTCTGCTTTTGGCTGTATGCAGGGAAAGCAGCAAAAGCCTTTCTTTCTGTCCCCCAAACTCCACCAGAAATGAGTCTTTGGGCCCCTGCAAGGCATCCTGCTCCAAGAGGCTGCGCCAGCGTAACAAGTTTCACAAAGACTCATTTTTGCTGGAGTTTGGAGGAAAGAAAGACTTCTGCTGCTTCTGCTGCTTTCCTTGCATGAAGCCAAAAGTTTCCCCCCCTGAGAACGGAGCTGGAGACAATATCCTGTGATCCCAAATAAAGAATAATCAATCAGTAGGAAAACGGGGTGGGGAATCTTCCTGCAGATTTTTTTGGGGATTTTCCCAGGGTCTGTGGTCCGCAGGATTTAAAATTATGAGTTTGGGGGTCCTTGAGATCCAAAAGGTTGGCGACCCCTGGTTTAGAGCACTGCTGATTCGCACAGCAGAGCAGTTTGACGCGCCTCAGCTGTTTTCTTCACAGAGGCTGCTGTTGAAGGTAAATATGGTCTTGCCTTTTTTAAATGAGCGAAGCACGTGTTTGGCGCAAACGCGCGAACACCGAACCAGTTGTTATATCGGTGGAATCCTACCCCTGCATGTATCTCTAGCCATGTTTTGGGAAACAGACACTGCATCTTCAGCATTTATAAATAAAGAGTAAGAATGTCCAACAGCCTACTTAGTGTAGGCTCTTGGTTCATATCCTTTCCCTCTGCCGTTCCCACTGAAGTTTAATTATTGTTCATAATATAAAAATTTGAAATTAGTTCTTATATTCTCTCAGCATGTTAAAATTATTATATAAAGCAATAATCATTCCACTTCTCCTGAGGATTCAAAATAGTATGTTTAAATTTAAAAGGTTTCTTCCTGTACCACTATAAGTAGGTCAGTATTATTAAAACAATTAAATGGAATTTGGGCATGTCAGATTTTTTAACAGCTTGTCATGCTCATGGTCTATTACAGAATCCATTAATTTAGAATATGCCTAAAATTTAAACCAAAACAATTTTTTTAAAAAATCACATCTTTGTTCTCCATTCAAGTTTGACCAGTAACTATGCCGTTCTTCACACTCACCCATATAATTATATCAATTTGCTATCTGATTTGCTAGGGATATTCCAGTTTTTAACAGAGTGCATTTAGTTGCTTTAAGATATTAGTTTGTATTTAAGGAAAGCTGTGTCTACCAATTAGTTTTGCTATGTTTAACCTAACCTGTTAACCACTAAGTTCAACAGCCGTATAACTTGCAAATGGTGCAACAAGCAGAGCTCTTTCCTGTCACTGCACACCACATGAAATATTGCTTCTTGAACGCAACCCGGGCAGAATCACCATAATAAGGGAGATAGGTGGGATAAAAATTTAGTAAATAATAATTTAATAATAATAAATAGTGTCTCCAATTCCATGTAAAAAGTTCTAAGGCCAAGACCCTATAGGAGACACTAATAAATGAGGATAGCACTCTTCCAATATTTGAAGGGCTGCCACAGAGAGGAAGGGGGTCATGCTATTTTCTAAAGTGCCTATAGGCCGGACAAGGAATAATGCATGGAAACTGAACAAGGAGAGATTTAACCTGGAAATAAGGAGAAACTTTCTGACAGTGAGAACAATCAGCCAGTGGAACAGCTTGCCCTTGGAAGTTGTGGGAGAACCATCACTTGAGACCTTCAAGAAGAAGAAGAGGAATAAAAGCCATCCATAATCTTCCACTACACAAGTTTATTCATACGTTTTCTCTTAAAAGAGAAAGGAACAATACAACCAACACTTAGAGCCAAATTGCTGGGTAGAAGCTATCCCGTGGCTAGTAAAAAGATTAATCTGGAGACTAAAATCAGTGAACAACATTCAGCCCATGCCATTTTTTTCTGGAGATAATTGCAGGATATCTCCTGAATTTCTGCCTGCCAAGTAGCGAATAAAAGCCAAGAAACCCAATCAATCAACCAACCAACCAACCAATCAATCAGAGTAGAGCTGGAAGGGACCTTGGAGGTCTTCTAGTCCAACCCCCTGCTTAAGCAGGAGATCCTTTACCATTTCAGACAGATGGCTCTCCAGTCTTTCCTTAAAAACCTCCAGGAATGAAGCCCCTACACCTACTGAAACCCTAACTGCCAAGAAAAGGGTTTATGTGAAAGTCAAGGGTTAGCAAATGGGAGCTGCCAAATCCGGGACGCCAGAAAACTCTCTTTGCAACTCTCAAATACTGCAGCCGGTATTTCCGCAGCCCACTTCTGGTCGCCCGCAAAAAAGAGCATCCTCCGGTGACAACTCACACACACAAACCCAGCCCTACCTGACCCTGAGAGCGGCGCTCGGAGCAAGGGACTCTTCCTGAGGGTGCGGAAAGCGGAGATGTCGCTCTGGGTGCGGCCTCTGGGTGCGGCCTCGGTGGGACGCGGCAACCGGCGAGGCGAAGGAGCAGCCGCTTCGGCTCCAGGGCTCCCCTCTTTCTCCTCCATCGCTCCCGTCTGCTCTCCCCCTCTCGCGGTCCCGGAGCGGTCTGGGCGCGCTTGGCGCCTTCTTCCGCAGCAGGTGCAGCGCCTCCCTCGAGCAGCCGCCCGGAGCAACCCGAGGGGACCCGCGCGAGAAAAGTTTTGACAGGAAGGGACCGCCCCCAGTCGCTCAGTTCCCTCGCCGTCAGCCCAGCTGCCGCAGCCGCCGCCGCCTTCATTGCTTGGAGTTACTACTCAGCCGTTGTCAAGCGGGCGGCGTCCCTCGAAGGGAGACCCTCCCTTACGAGCCGAAAGCCAAAGCCCCAGGCGGGAGGGGGGGAGCAAGAAAGCCCCCCACGGATCCCAACTTAGCAAAGACAATCGCAGGGAATGGAAATGGTGACCTTTTCCTTCCTCTAGCGCTGAGATGGGGGCTGCGTCCATTTATTTGACAAGAGGCGTGGTTGCCCTTTGATGACCCTCCCTTGGAATCCTGTTACATGTTTGGGGGGGATGTTTTTTAGGCAAGGCATGAATTTTGAATGCGGTGACGGACTTGTAAGGGAAATTGCCTTCCAGTAAAGTATCCATGAGCAACAGATAATTTGATAATAACCAAATAATAATTTATAATAATAATAATGATTTGATAATAATCAAAGTTGGAAAGGACCTTGTAGGTCATATAGCTTTATTTAATTTTTTTTTTTTTGTCAATTGCTTACAAGATAATAGGTATAAGTAAAAACTTAGCTATGAATACATGGATACATATAATAAAAATAAGAAAAAATAAAAGAACCAATGGGACAGGGACGGTAGGCATATTGGAGCGCTTATGCACGCCCTCTACAGACCTCTTAGGAAAGGGATGAGGTCAATAGTAGACAGTCTAAGGTTAAAGTTTTTAGGGTTTGGGGAAGAAACCACAGAGTCAGGTAAAGTATTCCAGACATTGACCACTCTGTTTCTGAAGTTGTATTTCTTGCAATCAAGTTTGGTGCGGTTAACCTTGAGTTTGTATCTATTGTTTTCTCTTGTGTTGTTATGGTTGAAGCTGAAGTATTCATTGACAGGTAGGACATTGCAGTGTATGATTTTATATACTATACTTAGATTGGACCGAAGGCAATGTAGTTCTAGTTTTCTAGGTCTAGAATTTCGAGTCTGGTGGCATAAGGTATTCTGCAACGAGTAGGGGAGTGGAGAACTCTTCTTGTGAAATATTTCTGGACTTTCTCAACTGTGTTAATATCAGATATGTGGGTTCCAGACTGATGAGCTGTATTCAAGTATTGGTCTAGCAAATGTTTTGTATGCTCTAGTTATTAGTGTAATATTACCAGAGAAAAAGCTACATAAGATTAGGTTAACAACTCTTAACGCCTTTTTGGCTATATAGTTACAGTGGGCTCTGGCACTTAGATCATTAGAGATGAGTACTCCAAGATCCTTGACAGAGTTTAGATCATCAACAAGGTCTTGACTATTCAGCCTGTATTTTATTTTCTGATTTTTTTTCCCAATATGTAAGACAGAGCATTTATTTGTTGAGATTTGAAGTTGCCATTTGTTTGACTATTCTGATACATAGTCAAGGTTTTTTGAAGGATAGCAGTATTGTCTGTGGTGCTGAATAGCTTTACATCATCAGCGAAGAGAACCCAGTTGCTCTTGATATGATCATAGAGGTCATTTAGGTAGAGTATGAAAAGAATTGGTCCTAGAACACTGTCTTGGGGGGCACCACTGTTGACAGGTACAGAATTTGATAGGACCCTCCCAATTTTGACCATCTGTTGTCTGTTTGACAGGAATGCTTCTATCCAGTTATGCAGGTGTCCAGAGATACTGTAAGATTTTAGTTTTAGGAGTAGTTTGTCGTGTACTACTGAATCAAAGGCTTTACAGAAGTCTATGTAGATTGCGTCTATTGCTTTGTCCTGATCAAGTTGTGTAGTCCATATGTTTTTGCAGTATAAGAGTTGCAGATTACAGGATAGTTTTTTCCTGAAACCAAATTGTTTATTAGAGAGTAGGTTGTTTGTTTCTAAGTGGAGGATGATGGATTGGTTAATAATTGATTCCATGACTTTACAGGTGACACAGCATAAAGAGATTGGTTTGTAATTTTTAACTAGGCTGGGGTCTCCCTTTTTGAAGATGGGGATGACCGTGGCTTGTGACCATAGTTATGGCAAGGAGCTGGTCCTGAAAGATTTTTCAAAGATTATGCTTAGAGGTTCGGCTATGGCAGTGGATAGCTTTTTTAAGAAGTAGGCACATATTCCATCCGGTCCAATAGATAGAGATGGTTTTATATTGCGTAGTGCTTTTTCAACATTGTCTTCTGTAAGATCAATATGTATTAGATCATTGTAGTTGTCTGTGGTTCGACTGGGAAATACTGGGCATGATCCATTGCTGTTTACAAATACTGAGCCAAAGAATGTGTTAAAGAGATTGGCTTTAATAGTGTCATTGTTGCAGTCTTTACCATTAGGTCCTTTCAGGGGTCGGATAGACCTTGAGTCTTTTAGTTTGTTGTTTACAAAATTGTAGAAAGTGCGGGTGGAATTGGTGCATCTTCTTGTTTAATGTGATAATTGGTGCATTCAGTTTTTATCTGGTGACATAAATTTTTGTATTGGCTTTTGAAGTTGGCAACGTGACCAGATTTGTTTTTCAGCCAAAGTGATTTCTTTTTGGATTGAAGCTTCTTTATTGTTTTGGGTAATTTGTTTTTTCTGGTTTTGGGAGTTGTTAATGGTACATATAGTTTGATGACTCTTTTGACTTCAAGTAAAAATATGTTGTAATGGTCTTCTACAGTATTGCATCCAGAGAATAGAAATTGCCAATCAAGAGATGAGAGATCATTGTTTATAAGATCATAGTTGCCTTTGTTGAAGTTATAATTAGGGATTTCATCGTTGTGATAATTTTTGTGTGGATGCATGTTGAGACAAAAGTCAATCATGTTGTGGTCACTGTTGGAAAAGGGTTCTTTAACTTGTATTCCGTAAATTGAATTCAAACTATTGCAGAAGATGAGATCGAGGCAGTTGTTAAGTCTAGTGTTGTTAGTTACTAGTTGTTCTAGTCCAAGATTTGTTACTGCATTGTAGAAAGTTGCATGTGTGGGTTCAGTTGTACATTCATTAAGGGTCCAGTTAATATGAGGTAGATTGAAGTCACCAAGAAAGATAAAAGCTTGTGGGCAGGATGTTGCCCATGTTAGTAGTGTATTTAGCTCGTTTGCATGTTCGATGTCATAATCAGGGGCTCTGTAACATAGTAAGAACCAAAATGTGATATTTATAGTCCACCACCACCACCCCAAGCGGGAAACCCTACACCATTTCTGACAAATGGCAGTCCAATCTCTTCTTGAAAGTCTCAAGTGATGACACTCCCACAACTTCCAAGGCCAAAGGTTGATTGTTCTCACTGTCAGAAAATTTATCCTTATTTCCAGGTTAAATCTCTCCTTGTTCACATAACATAGGTAGGTGTGTGTGTGTGTGTGTGTGCGTTCCTTGCCTTCTTTCTAGGCTGAGCAAGAAGGACTAGCCCAAGGCAGCTGGCTTTGTGCAAAGGTGCAACTAGAACTCCCAACCTCCTGGCTTCTAGCTTGATGCCTTGGCCACCACCTTATCATGCCTGACATTAGGTGTCTAGAAGAGACCCAAGCAGCAATTTAATGGCTTGTGTGCTTTTTTGAGGTCCTGTGGATCTATCTGAAGGCAAGATTTTCCAGGATGGGAAGCAGAATTCTGGGCTTCTTTTATGATCTTTTTTCTTTAGGTAAATGTTAATTTGCCCAAGCCTTTTAAATATGGCTTTTTCTCTGTTTGAACCCCAGCTTCATTTTATTTTAATGTCTATTCTTATGTTTATTTTTCACAGTCTGCCTTATCTGATTTTTGGGGTTGAGTGTGATGCACTGTGTCACTTTTTAGGGACAAAGAGGATAGAGAAACATTGCTAATAAATAGATTGGGGATTTTCTGTCTGTGTGTGTGTCATATCACACTAGAATTCAGAATGCTTGACAGTGTACCCATCTTTTGGTAGTTATTAGTAAAAATGGATCTCATTGCATACTCACTATTTTATCCAATAAAAGCAAACCTGCACTACTTTGAAAAATTGTTAACATTACTACTCACTGAACTGAAATGAAGGAGGGGTTAAGTTGAACTTCATTCATAGAATCTGACTCAACCAGAATGTCTTTCCTCAAAAACTGATTATTTATTTAAGAAATATATTCTAGCAATTCAAGATAGCGGACAATAATAAAACTTTTACATATGAAAATAGCCATAAAATAATAAAAGGAATATTGAAATAGATGCATGTTTTTTCTCTATCGTATATTTAAATACTGCTATAATGTTGCTTTCTTTCCTAAACTTGTGAATAACAACAATACAAGTTTCAAAATAAAAAATACACTGATTCTGTGATACAAAACACTATAGTCCTGGCCATAATTAAATCATGAACTTTAGTACAAAGATGTGCAATATCTCTCCTAGGATTATAGGGCTGAATAGCATCTTGGACATCTTCAAATCTAACCCTCTGCCCAAGGCAGGACTCCTTATACCATCCCAGACAAATGAATGTCCAATCTTTTGTTGAAAATCTTCAGCGATGGAGCACTACTGACTCTTTCTTTTCTCTCTCTCTTTCCCTTTCTCAGGCTCACCCCTTTAAATCAGGGGTCGCCAAACTTTTGGACCTCAGGGACCACCAAACTCATAATTTTAAATCCCGGAGACCACTAATATGAATTTTGACTGACTGTGGCTTTCTGGTGTTGTTGGAAAAGAGAGAGATCTGCTCCAACCTCTCTCTCCCTCTCTCTCACACACAAAGGCAAGAGTGGGATTTAGACCCCTGATCTAAAGCTGTCAAAACTCCAAAAACAGGTCAAGTAGCTCTGGGGAGGCCAGTCATAAATTAGAACACTTGCTAAACAACTGGCCATTAAGTGAGGACCACTTGTATTTGGTTTGCCAGTCACCTGGCCATGCCCACCCAGTCACATGACCAACAAGCCACGCCTACCCAGTCACGTGACCAGCAAGCCACACCCTCAAATTAGGCCACGCCCACAGAAATTTGAATCCCACCCCTAGGTGGGGGGGCACAGAGGATGAGTTTGTAGCACCAAGGGGGTGGTGGACCAAAAAAGTTTGGGAACCACTGCTTTAACCATTCATTATATGATTTAATCTTCAGACCTATTATCATCTTTGTTGCTTTCCTCTGCTCTCTTGCTAGGGTATCAGCATCATGGAGACTAGAAGAACTGGACATAATATTCCAAGCGTGGCCTGACTAATGCAGTATAGAGCAGTGCTATCATTTCACATAATCTTAATGTCATCTCTCTGTTGATGCAGCCTAAGACTACATTAGCTTTTTTGGCAGCTGCAGCACACTGCTGGCTCATACTTAACTGATGGTCCAGTACACACCAAGATCCTCCTCAGTTACTATTTTTGAACCAGATACTGCCTATTCTATACCTGCACATTTGGTTTTTCTGCCTAAAGGACCTTACTTTTCTCGCCACCAAACCTCATCTTCTCAGATAGGGCCTATTTCTTTAGTTTGTCAAGATCCTTCTGAATCTTAAGTGTGTATCTTTCAAAGTGTTAGCAATTCCCCACAACTTGGTGTTACCTGCAAATTTAATGCCTCTCCTTTCTATACCCTCAGATCATTTATGGAGATGTTGAAGAACACTGGGCCCAAGACAGAAGCTTGATTACTCCACTGCGTGCTTCCATCCAGTTAGATGGAGTTCCATTGAGCAGTACATGCTGAGTGTGGTTGGTCAGCCAATTGCAAATTCATCTACTGGTGGTACTGTCTACCCATATTGCTTCTATTCCATATTACAAGAAGTAGACTTTGGTTTACTTTGTCAAATGCCTTAGTGAAGTCCCAGTATAATATACCCACTGCATTTCCCTTATCTACAAATTTAGACACTTTCTCAAAGAAGGCAATACGTTTGTTTGGCACAAACTGTTTTTAACAAACCAATGCTGGCTTCTACTAGTCACCTTGTTCATTTCTAGGTTCTCACAAATCTGTTGCTTGATGATATTTTATAAGATTTTCCCAGGTATTAATGTCAAGCTGACTATTTGTAATTTCGTGATTCCACTTATTTCCCTTTTTTGAAAATCTTTTGCAAAAAAATCGAAGATGGCTGATTCAACGATGTTTTAGTTTTGCTAATGACTCTGAATAAATAAGTAAACTTTCTAGTATTGACATATGATATTGTAATGTCTCTCTTATGTATTGCTAATGTATCTGACACTACAATCTTTGGATAGTGAATATAAAATCAATGGTTTCATTAAAATTGCATGGAAAGTGCTTTAATGTCCATTTCCCGAATCAGCAGTTACAGTATAAAACACTTTTATTCTTTTCTTTTCTTTACTGACAAAATATTCTATATGGAAACTTCTATGGTGTGCCATTTAAATATGTTCTATTAAATATTTTGATAACAGAATTTTAGCACTCTTTATTCCTAGTCTATACTACTGGAACATAGTTCACCTTTATTTGTACTTCTTTAAATATTGGGCAGCTAGAACTTATCCCAAAGAACAGGGATATCTCTCATATCTCATTTAGTATTAAAAAATATTTTGAAAGAAATCAAATATCATAATTTGGAAGTTCAAACACCTGTGGATGTGTATTACCTCTTCCCCTATGGTTTTCCCAATAGGAGTTGCTGTCTACCTACAACTGATACTTACCTTGTTATGGAAAACCATAAGGAAATTAATAACCTTTTATGTAGGATCAGGCTTAGCGTTTAATTTTCACTCAATGTATATACAGTTAAGTGCATGTCACAAAATGTGGAACCTAACCAGTCTTTTTGCTTAGTCAATGTTTCTGGAGAAAATTTTTGTGATATGTTGTAATTATGATTGTTGTTTCATCTGGGAAATTTCCTCTGCAATTGTATTTAGGATTAACAGTGCAGTCATAACACAGAAATAAATCCCTGAGCATCCAGTGCAGTCACTTCTAAGTAAGAATTCATAGGATTGGAGCCTAAATATGTTAAAGATGGTGGCATTTTGCTTTGTTTGAGATTGTTGAGTCTTAAAATTTCCAATCTTTTATAAAATGGCTGCAAAATAAATTATTCTGGCATAATTGCGTATATGTATATCAGTCACATTTCTTACCCATGATCTCAAGTGCTGAAGAAGGATAAAATGGCATTCTTAGAAACTATATTTTGCTTACCAGAATATTAATATATATATTTTCTTCTATCAGCAATAGAATAGGCTAAAGTCAATTACATACTCCCAATTAATTGAGAATTTAAATGATTGCCATTTCTGAATTACCGTATTTTTTGCACTATAAGACACACCTGAATATAAGACTCACCTATGTTTAGAAGAGGAAAACAAGAAAAAAATTATTCTGAATTAAACGTTTGGTTCCCAGCCTCCCATAGCCCCACTGATCAGTGGGTTGGCTGACTGGAAATGTCATCATTGCTGCCTCCTTCGTGTCTGCTGCCTCCACCGGGGAACGCTGGAGCCTATGCCACTGAGCAGTTGGTTGATGGTTGGATTGGCCTCCCAGAATTCCGCCAATTATCTGTTCCAGGCTGCGGGGATTGCTGCCGACGTTCGCTGCTGCTGCCTGTCGCCACCGCACCAACCCCCTCCTCCCAGGTACGGAAAACCCCCCAGAGGGGGTTTGACACTGTAAAAGGACCTCACTGCCGCAGCCAGGTCTGTGATACAATATTCGCTCCATAAGACACAGAGACATTTCCTCCTACTTTTGGGGAGGGGGGGTGGAGCAAAAAATATGCTTTGTGTTTTTAGGAATTACACTTTTTCCTTATAGTAGATGAAGAAAAGTTTGCCCTACAAAGTCTCACAGGGATATTTCTCTTTAACCATCTTATATGTTTCACTATAAATAAAATGTGAAAATATCCTTTTGAAATGTTGCTATCTGGTTACTATTTTCCTCTGAATTTTTATGTGTAACATAACTATCAGTCCACCTTTTACAAGAGGAGCTAAAATAATCCCCCCGACAAACTCTGGATGCAAACATAAAATCATCAATGAGAAGATCTATCCATGTTGCTTCTAACACTTGACACTGACTTAATGACACATTATCTACCTATTTATTTAAGAATTATTCAAATAGTTATCTTGCAGTATAGAGACTCCGATATATTTCTTCCCCAAACTGGGTTTCTTTCATTCTAAACTCTTATGCAGCATTTGCAATATCATGCATATCTACTGTATAAAAAGTAGATAATTTTGAACTCAAAGGCACTTCCACTCAATAAGTGTTTTCAGTTTTCTGCCATTCATATTTCTTATGATCATGAAGAATCTTTGGCTATTCTTTCATTCAGCTGAACATCTCAGAATTGGGCAAGATAGCCATGTCATGCTAGCTTAATTTGTTTTGCTGTGTCCTAGCTTAATTTTGGAGCCCTGAAACTCAAAATTACTATAAAATTTAAAATACAAGATTAAAATATGTAAAAACTAAACTGATACCATGAGTGTACATTGATCAGGACACAAAGGGAAGGTATATAGGTATATAATTAATAGGTTATTTTTAATGAAAAACATTGAGGAACATTTATTTATTAGTAACATTTACATCTATCGTTCTGCTCATTGGTGGGAAGTCAGGAAAGTTACAAAAGGAACTTCAAGTATTAGGACCCCATTAATAAAAGTTCATGAATGTAATGAGACTATTAAATAATAATTGAATTTAAATGAATACTTTATTGGCCAAGTGTGATTAGACATACAAGAAATTCATCTCCGATACAGAAGCACTCAGTATACTTGCAATATCATAATAAATATGTAATTAAAGATATACAGGATCCAGAAAACACTAAGATTGAGTCATTCTTAAATTGTGCTAAGCTCACAAATTATAGATATAACATATAAACAGTAAGACCATATGGTAACTACTGTAGGTTAACTAATAAGGAAAATTGCTGATCTGCTCTTTCAGGAGGCCTAATAGAAACAAACATTTAAAAAGAAACCTGTCAGTTGGCGAAACAGAGGCTGGATATCATTATGATCTGTTGGTATCTTGATAGTCACAACATATTTCAGTACCCCTGAGCTACCTCTTCTGCAGTAGTAGATACCGTAATATAAATAATTATATAAAGCTTTAGAGATTCTAGTTACAGGAATTTGACTAGCATAACTAAGTTTACTGCTATTCATCTCAAATGTTTGCTATATGGGCTTTTGCATAAACAATAGACTGATTATAAATTTGGGGGAATGCAGTTACAAAAATTTCCTCCTTTGAAAGGTGCTAGGCATATCTGGTTATTTATAGGTAAGTAGTTACATTTGATTCTGAATCACATATGCTGAATCACATAGCAACTGATGTTGTGGTATAACTTCAAACTTGAAAAGAATGGAGAAGTTGTCCTATTGGAATGCTTGAATTAAACAAGGAATAAAGATAAAAATCTATTGATTTTTCACTTTGTTTTAAAGATTTTGAGAGATTTCATTTTGACTTGTATATGCTGGCAATATATACAAATGAAGCATGTACTAAGTGAACACTATGCCCTGTAGGCTTTAAAAATCTCCACAAAACCTGCAATTCTAACTTATTTATTTCCTTGACTGGAAACCAACAGTTCCATTTTGTAAGGTATTAAAAGGTGACATAAAAATTAGTGTCATTTTTACATTTCAACTGTGGAAAGAAGGATTGGAGTATCAACATTTAGAAAAATAAATGGATTTATTCATTAAAGTATTAAATTTACTTCATATGATTAAAAAAATTGATTTAATGTACACCGCAAGACCTCTTTTCTTTTGGTTTGTCAGAGCCAAGTGTAGTTTTCCCAGTTTCTGCATGTTGTTTTGAGATATATACTTCCTGTAAACATGTAATGTTTGCTTTTTGGTTTATAAGTTTCCTAAATGTTTGTTTCCTTTTAGTTGGTGAGTTAAGTCCATTTATGTTGAGTGATAGAAGGGTGATCCCTCCGTCCATTTTCTTATTGGTACTCTACTACTCTCGTTCTCAGCTCTCTTCTCGGTCAGTTGTCTTCTTCCTCTTCCCAGTTTTTCTGTTCTGTTCCTTCTTTCTCTATTTCTTTGCCTTCCACTGTAATTCCTCCTGACTTCTACTTTATATATCTTCCTTACTTTCTTGTTCCTCCTCCGTTCTCACGTATCTTCTGTAAAATTCATGTGCCTTGGCAATAGAGTTAATTTTGAATTTCTTCTCTCTCCATGATATCAATAGTCCCTCTGGAGTTAACCATCTGAATGGTTTTTTTTTTTTTTAATCAATTGCATTGAGAGGAATTGATAGTTCCTCCTCTGTTCTCTTATCCTCCTTGGGATCTGTTTCAGGGTCACTACTTCATGGCCTTTAAATACCAGTGGCTCATCCCTCGTTCGTCCATACAACATATCCCTGGTGGTTTTCTTTGCAAAACGCACATGTACCTTCCCTGGTAATTTGTGTCTATGTGCATAATGTGTTTGCACCCGGTAGACCTTGTCCAACTAGTTCATGATCTCCGTTTTGTCTTTTTGGAGGGCTTCTGCGATTAGCTCTACCAATAAAGATGTTAGGTCTTCTTTCTTTTCCTCAACAATGTTCTGGTATCTGAGGAAGAATGCAGCTGTTTCTAGTTCTAGTTCCAAACTTACAGTATAATGATGAAGATGGAAGGATACTTTTCATAGAGATAGCAATAGAAAAAGGAAAGATATTATTGGTAGTAATCTATACCTCAAACACTAATTAAAAGGAATTTTATCACAAACTCCATAACAAAATTATAGAAACTGAACTAAACAACATATGCATAGTAGGGGATTTACTGTAGTGCCAAACATAGAAAAGGATTATAAAAGTAGTAAAAACAATTAAAAAAGAGAAAAACACTCACAATACCATTTGACAAATTAGCTCAAGAAATGAACTTAAACGATGCCTGGAGGGAACTGAATATATCAAAAACCCAATTTACCTTTTTTTCCAACCCGCATCAATCTTGGACCAGGATCGATATGATATGGATGGACACAGAAATATTGGAAAAAACAGAAGCAGTGGAAATCCTACCAAATACATGGGCCGACCACAATCTAATCAAACTGACTTTGAGAGGAAAGAGAAAGCTAGGTAGATGGACCTTTAACAAGAATATTCTGAGAGACAAAGAATATACTCAAATGATAAATATTTCTTGAAATTAATACAAATGAACCAAAATATTTCTTGAAATTAATACAAATGAACATATGGCGACTCAAAAATTATGGGACATAACAAAGGCATACATTAGGGGCCTGACAATAGCATACGTAGCAAAAAAAAAAAAATAGAGACAGGAAAAACCAACACACTGCGAGAAAAGGGAAACTGGAAAAACTGGAAATTAACTTACAAAAAGATCCTCGTAACGAATTAGTTAAAAAACAATTAAACCTGGCCAAACAGGAAATAAAACTAAGCCTTCAAGAAGAAATGGCTAGAAAATTAAAACTAGCCAAACAACATTATTTTGAGAACGTGAACAAGGCAGGGAGATGGCTCTCCCACAAATTAAAAAAAGAGCAGGAGAAAAGAACCATAATAGCCCTACAGAACGAAAATGGGATACTGTGTCCACAATTGGATCAAAAGAAAATAATAGCTCAAAACTTTTTTGCTAACCTATATAAAAAAGAAGAAATTTTAGATGAGAACATCACATAGTATTTTGAGGGCAAAGAACTATCTAACATAGAGGAAACTGCTCGGGAATTATTAAACAATAAAATAACCCTAAAAGAGGTACAAGAGGCAATTGTAAGACAAAAAATTAACAAAGCCCCAGGACCAGACGGAATACCCACGGAATTTTACAAAGAATTCCAAGATCTACTAGGTGAGTTGCTGGTGGAAATATATAATGAAGTCTTGAATCAAGCTAAAATACCCCAAACATGGACGAAAGCCTTGATATTCTTTATTCCCAAGGAACAAACAGATCCCCACGAAATTAGAAACAGACCTATCTCATTCCTGAATGTAGATTATAAAATTCTGGTGGTAATAATTGTAGATAGACTAAAAAATATTAAATCATATTATTCATCCGGACTAGAACGGCTTTCTCCCTAACAGATATATATATATATAAAATATAAGGATAATAATGGATGTCCTAGAGTACTATGAAACCAAATCAAACAATCAGATGGCGTTAATATTTCTAGGTGCCCAGAAGGCATTTGACAATTTAAACTGGCAATTTCTGATTGAGCAAATATCCAGGATGAAATTTGGTGAAAACTTTATAGGGTATATTAAAACAATATATTCAACACAAAACGCAAAAATAGTAATCAATGGAGAAACCACGGATAACATAAAAATATGCAAAGGAGTGAGACAGGGATGTCCGCTTACCCCATTACTATACATTCTATCAGCGGAAGTATTGTTAACGCAGATAAGGGAAAACCAAAACATTCAAGGGCTAACAATCAAACAGGAAACATATAAACTGCAAGCGTTCGCCGATGACATGGTTTTTATACTGGAGGATCCAAAAGAGTCAAGCAAAAACTTACTACAAGAAATAGAGACATCTGGCAAAGTAGCAGGACTTAAAATTAATAAAGAGAAGACTAAGATAATAACAAAAAATTGTACTAAAAGGCAAAATGAGGAATTGACAAGAGAACTAGGGATTCAGACAACAAACAAAATATCTAGGAATTTGGCAAACAGAAAAGTGTTCTACAATAAAGACTGATAATTATGACAAATTAATAGATCAGATACAGAAAGACCTAGATAGATGGGCAAACCTACAAATTCCTTGGATGGGAAGGATAGCCACCATTAAAATCAGTGTATTATCAAAATTGTTGTATCTTTTTCAAACCGTGCCAGTCAAACTGGATAATTTTTTTTTCAAAGACTTGAATAGAAGAATTAGGAAATTTATTTGGCAAAAGAAAAAAGCAAGAGTAAAATATAAATTAATGCAGAATCCTAAAAGCAAGGGAGGACTGTCCCTTCCAGACTTCGAGCTATATTACCAAGCTGCAGCGAGTACTTGGATTAAGGACTGGATTAACTTGGAGGATAAAATAATATTGACAATAGAAGGTATCGATCAAGAGCTTGGCTGGCACGCGTTTCTTTGGGATGGGAAAAACAGAACCCATAGCTACTTTCAAAAACACTGGATAAGAGACGCTCTATTATGTGTATGGGAGGCAATTAAAAAAAACACTATGTGAAAATACCTCTCTGGCTATCTCCAATGGAGGCATTAATATATCCTAATGCCATGGATCTGAATAAAACAATAAGGTACAAAAAACTCATAACAGATTAAGGTGACCTGAAATCACAGATACAACTCAAAACACAAGGAATTGAAATTGGGTGGTGGCCATACCTCCAAATTCAAACAAAATATAAAAAAGACAAGGAACAATTTGGATTTTACAACAAAGAACAGGAATTAGACAAAATATTACAAGGAAGTGAAAAAAAAGATTATTAAATTCTACAATTGCTTATTGGAATTTAAAATGGAAGAGGAAATGGTTAAGGAGAATTTGATAATATGGGCTAAAAACTGTGGTCATAACATCCACTTAGAACAATGGGAACGAATACGGCAAACCAACTATAAATTAATGTTATCAGTATCATATAAAGAGAATATCTATGAAACATTCTATCGCTGGCACCTTCCACCGGCAAGATTGACAAAAATGTTTCCCAATATGTCTCCCAAATGCTGGAAGTGCAATTATAGATAGGGAACATATTTTCACATGTGGTGGACATGCCCCAAAACTCAAAAATACTGGTCTAAAATACAGGGATGGCTAGAAGAGATGACAAAATTAAAGATTAAACTCAACCCAGAGACCTTCTTACTGAGAATACCAGAACTGTCATGGAGTAAAAAAACAACAGCATCTAATACTACACATCATCACAGCAGCAAGAATAGCCTTTGCCCAAAATTGGAAATTAACAATGGTACCCACAAATTAACAATGGTACCCATAATCAACAAAATTTACCAATGCGCAGAAATGATTAGATTATGATATTAAAAAACAAGGAAGAGGGAGAATTTTTTACAACATGGAATACATGGTACAAATGGTTAAATGAAAAAGAAATAAAGATGTATAGTGAAAATGATTAAAGAAATATTATGGAACAACAGAAATAAGGATAAATGTATAGCTATGAATATATGTATAGTATAGCTATATATATAGGTGTAGTAGTGTAGTAACATAGGAAAACAAACAATGTATCGTGACGTATTAATAACATAGATAAGTAAGAAATCAGGAATTAGATTTAAGATATCTTTGTAGTAAATGATCTTAAGTAACACTAATAGAGATATACACTGTTATGAAAACACTGTAAAATGTGAGGACATGATTCTCTTTTTAAAATATTTTTTTCTTGAATAAAAACTATAAAAAATTGATCTAAAATATTATGTCATGTTTGTTGAAGCCCTCAAATAATATTTTAAAATGAACATTAGATCCTTGTTTATTTCCCTGAAATTATATCTTATATACTATTAATGTTCTTTTTTGGAGATATAAGCTGAATGGAATGGCAGATTATAATTTTTCTAAATAAGAAAGAAAAATTCTTCCATTCAATCACGTCTGATTCTCAGAGGTTGCCTAGAAAAGTCCCTACAGTTTTCCTGGCAATGTTTTTCAGAAGTGGTTTGCCATTGCTTCTTCCTAGGGCTGAGAATGTGTGGCTGGCTAAGGGTCACCCAGGTACCTGTGCGGCAGGCACCTAGTTCTCATGGTCTCCTGGTTTCTAGGCTGCTACCTGAACCACTGCACCAAATTGGCTTTCAAATAAGAAAACAAGTAATAGTTAATTACATAAAACCAAAAGACTGAACCGATTGATTCATTGGTTGAACAATCAACATTAACTACCTGTTGTTGTTTATAAAAAAAAGCCAGAGGTCATTTTATGATTATTTGAATAATTGCATTTGATGTTATGATGCATTAGTCATTGGGTCAGTTTCCCCTTTTGATACTAAATAATCAAACGGGAGTCAATGCAAACTAAGGTTAAGAAGGCAATCCCATCCATTAAGAAGCACTCTTCCTTTCAAAATATAAGAGTCTGCCAATCTTGCCTATAGTATTGTATAAGAAAACTATATTCAGACCATCAAAGGCACTTACTGATAAAAGGTACACTTATGCTGCATTAAACATGAGTGGCTCATCATTCAAAGATAATTGAATGAGCAAGTAAATAGGCAAAATTCACTCAGCTGAAGTTTCTGGCAGGATTCAAAGCTAAAAATATTTTCAAAAGATTAACATGAAACAGTTGCTTGATATCTGATAGCTGTCAGAGCAGATATTCTTCAATACAGATCATTTATAAATGCATATGTTTCATCATATGGTTACTGTATCATTGTATAAAATGGAAAAGTATGGAAAGATAGGATGGATTTAAGTCTTAAATGATCTGAAAAATCAGCACAGATGGTTGTGAGCTCTAGCTCCCAAGTCGTCTCTTGGGAAAACAATTGTAAACAAAATGGTGTTCTCTAGGTATGTAAACTAGAATGGGAAAGTAGCCATTTGAAATAGAGCCTTGTTCTGTCCCAAGTGCCTCTTAGTCTGCCTGTTACTTCAGATCAGTGTTTTCCCAACCTTGGCAACTTTAGGCTTATGTGGACTTCAACTCCCAGCATGCTAGCTAGGCAATTTGGGAATTGAAGTCAGCACAGTTTAAAGCTGTCAAGGCTGAGAAACATTGCTTCAGACCCACAGCTAAACTATCCTGCTTAGCACTGGGTTTTCCATGTTTAATAATGCCTATGACAATTCATATCTGAAATAGCCATGCATGGATACGAACTGATCACAAGATAACCCTAAGGCCTCAGCAAGCACCAGATATTCTGGGATTCTTCACTACTAAGATGCAATCACCAGGACTCAACAGCTGTGATACCAACAAATTTCCCTCTAAAACTAACATCAGCTCTGAATAGAAAGGAACTTTGCTTGCATTATACTGCACTATGAGCTGTCTCAAAAGTGCTTTTTTCGAAGGCTAATTGGACTTTATAGTTTTTTTGTTTGAAACTCTTTTGCTTCTGTCCTAAGAAGCTTCTTCAGTTCCAGCTGACTGGTGGGGAATGGAAGGATTTACATGTTTTACAGTCATCTGGTCATTTGGTCATCTTCACTGCATGTGAATGAGGCACCCTACATCATTCTATCTTTCTTTTCTTGATTCTTGCCTTTTCCCCCCACCAAATAAATTTCATCATCATTTTATTTAAATCTTCAAAATATTTTTTTTCAGTCTTATTGGAATCGTTTGAAATATTTTTGTCAGTATGTTCATTTTAATTGTCGCTTTTCTACCTATTAAGGATAATTGTAGATTTTTCCATTTTTCTAGATCTATTGCAATCTGTTGTAATAATCTGCCATAGTTATTTTCTTTAAGTGTTCCACATCTAGCTGTCATTTGTAACCCTAAGTATTTCACTTTGTTTTGTAATTTGAATATTTAATTTGTCCATTAGTCTTTTCTTTTGTTTTTCTGTCATATTTTTCACCAATTTTTTTTGTTTTTTTCTTTGTTTAGTTTCAGTCCTGCTGCTTCGCCCACCTCCTCTATTTCTCTAATCAACTTTGGGCCTGTTTCCAATGGTTCTTCCAATATAAAAACCAAATCATCTGTGAATGCTTGTAATTTATACTCTTCATTTTTTTATTTTCATTCCCTTTATTTTTCCATTTTTTCTAATATTTCTATTCAAGACTTCCAATGTCAATACAAATAATAGTGGGGATAACGGACAGCCTTGTTTAGTTCCTTTAAAAATATTGAAGTTTTCTGTCAATTCTCTATTTATTGTTACTCTTACTGTTTGCTTTTTATATATCACTTTTAATGCATTCGTATACCTGTCTCCAAAACCCATCTCGTCCAATTGCATCAACATAAACTGCCAATTCACATTATCAAACGCTTTCTGTGCATCTAAAAACACTAAAAACACAGGGAGTTTGACTCTGTGACCGCTGAGGGCGTGGACAGATCGCTGGGGGGTCTGAATGCCACCACCTGTTTGTTGGACCCGTGTCCTTCCTGGTTGGTTTCGGCCGCCAGGGAGACGACACGAGGCTGGCTCCAGGAGATTACCAATGCTTCCTTGAGAGAGGGATTGTTTCCTACTGCCTTGAAAATGGCGGTGGTGCGGCCCCTCCTCAAGAAGCCTTCCCTGGACCCAGCTGTTTTAAACAACTATCGTCTAGTCTCCAACCTTCCTTTTATAGCGAAGGTTGTTGAGAGCGTGGTGGCACGTCAGCTCCCTCAGTACCTGGAGGAAGCTGCTTACCTCGATCCATTCCAATCGGGCTTCAGGCCTGGGCATAGTACCGAAACAGCATTGGTCGCGTTGGTCGATGATCTCTGGAGGGCCCGTGACAGAGGGTTTTCCTCTGTCCTGGTCCTATTAGATCTCTCGGCGGCTTTTGATACTATCGACCATAGTATCCTATTGCGACGGTTGGAGGGGTTGAGGACTGGGGGAACTGTCCTTCGATGGTTCTCCTCCTTCCTCTCCGACCGTTCGCAATTTGTGTTGGCGGGAGGGGAGAGGTCCACCTCTAGGCCCCTGGTTTGCGGGGTGCCTCAGGGGTCGGTCCTCTCCCCTCTCTTGTTCAACAGTTATGTGAAGCCGTTGGGTGAGATCATCCGTGGTCTTGGGGTGCGGTGTCATCTGTACGCAGATGACACCCAATTATATATCTCCACCCCGGACCACCCCAACGATGCTGTGGAGGCTATGTCCCAATGCCTGGAGGCAGTGCGGAATTGGATGGCCGGCTCAACCCATCCAAGACCGAGTGGCTGTGGTTCCTGGCGCCCCGATATAGCCAGCTGACACCTTCGCTGGCTATTGGGGGGGAGATTTTGCCCCCCACAGAGAGGGCTCGCAATCTGGGCGTCCTCCTGGATGTACGGCTGTCTTTAGAACATCATATTGCGGCCGTCTCCAGGGGGGCGTTTCATCAGGTTCGCCTGATTTACCGGTTGCGGCCCTTCCTGGATCGGGACGCCCTGCGCACGGTCACTCACGCCCTTGTCACCTCTCGCCTGGATTATTGTAATGCTCTCTACATGGGGCTCCCTGCGGGGAGCACCCGGAGACTCCAACTGGTGCAGAATGCGGCCGCGGGTGATTATGGGGGCGTCGCGTAGCTCCCATGTGACGCCTCTCCTGCGCGAGCTGCATTGGTTGCCGGTGGCTTTCCGGGTTCGCTTTAAGGTTCTAGTTTTGACCTTCAAGGCGATCCATGGCATTGGGCCAGGTTATCTGCAGGACCGCATTCTGCCGGTGATCTCCAGCAGACCGGTGCATTCCCACAGGGAGGGCCTTCTCCGGGTGTCGTCGGCCTCTATGTGCTGTCTGGCGGCCCCCAGGAGTAGGGCCTTCTCTGTGGAGGCCCCTGCCCTCTGGAATATTCTGCCACCTGAGATACGCACCAGCACGGACCTGAGGGCCTTCAGGCGCGCGTTGAAGACCTGGCTCTTTGAGCAGGCTGGCCTGGGCTGAGATAGTTTTAATTGTCTCCTTAATTCGGTTTTAACTTGGGTTTTAAATTTTTGGGGGGAGGGTTGTTTTAGCTTAAACAGCCATTATTTAATTTCTTTTTAACTTTTGTATTGTTCTGGGTTTGATTCGGCTGTACACCGCCCTGAGTCCCTAGGGAGAAGGGCGGTATATAAATATTATAAATAAATAAATAAATAAATAATGCCATTTGTTTTTCTGTGTGGGTTTCATAATATTCTAAAGTGTTCAATATTATCCTCATATTGTTTTTTATTGGTCTTTTGGGCAGAAATCCATTTTGATCTGAATGTATAAAATAGTTTAAATATCTTTTTAATCTTTCTGCCATTATTGAAGCAAATATTTTATAATCAGCATTTAGCAGAGATATTGGTCTGTAGTTTTTTATTTGTTGTGGGTCGGTATCTTCTTTTGGTATAAGTGTAACATATGTCCATGAATCAGGTATTTTATTTATTGTCAAAACTTCATTCAATAGTTCCAACATTGTAGTAGAAATTGTTTCCCGAATTGTCTTATAAAATTCAGCTGGTAGCCCATCCAGGCCAGGAGCTTTTCCAGTATTTTGTCTATTTATTGCTTCTATCAACTCCATCATTGTTATTTTTTCATCTAACATGGTCTTTACTTCCTCGGGTATTTTTGGTAGTTCTGCCTCTTGTAGATATTGCTGTACTTTATTTTCTGATATTGTTCCTCGGTCATAAACTTTCTCATAAAATTTCTGTACTATTTTTTTCTCTTTATTTTCATATCGTAACATGTCATTTTCATCCATTCATTGTGGTGTTCTCTTTTATTCTTTTTCTTTCTTTAATTTGTATGCTAACCATCTCCCTGGTTTATTTGCATTTTCAAAATAGTTCTGTTTAGCTCCTCTAATCTTTTGTGCAAATTCTTCTTTTTCCATTAGTTCAATTTTGTGTTTAATTATATCCATTTGGTTTTTATTATTTTTATGTTGTGGATATTTTTGTAAATTCTTCTCCAATTTTTTATACTCTTGTTCTAAAGATTGTTGTGTTTGTCTCTTTTTAGTGTTCTTTCTTCTTGTATAGGTTATAATTATCCCTCTGGTATACGCTTTCTTTCTTTTTTTTTATAACAAACTTTATTAATTATACAATTAAAACAACAAACAAACACATACACAACACAACACACACAAAAAGGGAATATATATATATATATATATATATATATATATATATATATATATATATATATATATATATATATATATATATATATATATATGTTTTCGGAGATTTTTGCGGGTATTTGTATGTGGATCTTTGGTTCTTCGGGTTTTCTCCCGCGTAGAGTTGGAAATATCTAGGCAACGTTTCGATGAAGTCTCATTCATCATCTTCAGGCTTGTGTCTTCGGCCTTGTGCTTCTCAGAGTGATATTTCCAACTCTACGTGGGAGAAAACCCGAAGAACCAAAGATCTATATATATATATATATATATGTATATATATGTTTTCGGAGGTTTTCGCGGGTATTTGTATGTGGATCTTTGGTTCTTCGGGTTTTCTCCCACGAAGAATTGGAAATATCTAGGCGACGTTTCAATGAAGTCTCAATCATCATCATCAGGCTTGCATCTTCGGCCTTGTGCTTCTCAGAGTAATGTGAGCTTGCAGCTGCTTCTTCCTTTTAACTACTAGTGGGTGTGTGACTTGATTGGGTTGAAGACGCAAGCCTGATGATGATGAATGAGACTTCATCGAAACGTCGCCTAGATATTTCCAATTCTACGCGGGAGAAAACCCGAAGAACCAAAGATCCACACACACACACACACACACACACACACACACACACACACACATATATATATATATATAAAACTATTCCATTATCAACAGTCTGTGATTCCTTATTTGTTATCATTATTGATGTCATATTTCCAAATACATCTTAATGCGAATATATAGTTATTACCACTTTTTCAATTTAACAATATTTACTAATGTACTTTCTATTTTTGTTCTACCCAGTCATATCAGCATTCCCAGCTCTTATAATACTCTGATGATTCTTTATCCTTAAGTGCTAACGTTAATTTATCCATCTCTGCACAAGTTGCTATCTTCTGAATGATCATTCCCTCGTTGGAATATCAGCTTGTTTCCAACATTGTGCAAAGATTAATCTAGCTGCAGTGAGAATATGTAATATTATATATTTGGCTTTTTTGGAAAATTGTCTATTAACTATTCCTAATAGAAAGAATTCTGGTTTTAATTCAATTTGTTCCATTGTTATTTCCTCTAACCATTTTTTAATTCTATGCCAATATCTTTGGGCTTCAGTGCAGGACCACCACATGTGAAAGAATGTTCCGTGTTTCTTTTTATACTTCCAACAGTTCGGATTCATGTTAGGAGACATCTTTGCTATTCTCGAACAGGAGAGATGCCATCTATAAAACATTTTATAGGCATTTTCTTTATATGTTGCTGATTTTGTAATTTTATTATTCCTAAGCCAGACTTTTTCCCATTCTAATAATTTAATACTACGTCCTATATTTCTACTCCAAGCTATCATGTTGCCTTTGACTACTTCTTCTAATTCTGTCTCTAAGAGATAATTATAAAATTTTGTTATATTTTTTTTATCAGGACCTGATAAGATTTTATCTAGCTGTTGTAGTTTACCGTAGATTCCAAAGTTTTTTTTATCTTGTCTGTATCTATTTTGAATTTGCAGGTAAACCCACCAATCTACTCTTAGCCCTTGTTCTTGGAGGTCTTGCCGTGATTTTAAAGTTCCTTGCGCATCTAGGAGGTCCTTGTATTTTATCATCTTATTAAGATCCAAATTGTTTGGGTGTATTATCGCCTCCATCGTTGAGATCCAAATTGGGATTTTTAAATAATGTTTTTTTTTTTAATTTTATTCCAAGTAGCCAATAAAGAGTCTTTAATTATGTGTCTGTGGAAATAATTCTGTTTAATTTTTCTGATGTCCCATAAAAATGCATGCCACCCGCTCTGTAAATCATGGCCTTCTAGAGATAAGATTCTTTTATTTGACAGATTTACCCACTCTTTCAGCCAAAGTAAGGAGGCTGCACTGTGATATATTTCCCAATTTGGGAGTGCCATACCCCTTCTGCTCTTCATATCTTGCATCTCCTTTAATTTTATTCTCGGTTTCTTCCCTTGCCAAATAAATTTAGTGGTTATCCTATTAAGTTCCACAAAGTAATTTTTATGTATTTTTATTGGTATTGTTTGGAATAAATAAATAAGTTTAGGAAAAATGTTCATTTTAATAGTAGCAATCCTCCCTAATAGAGAGATTTGCAGTTTGACCCATATCTCTAAGTATTTTTTTACTTGTTGTAACAATTTACTATAGTTATTTTCCATTAGAGTTTTACAGTGGGCCATCAGCCAAATTCCTAAATATTTAATTTTTTTTACCACTTGTAGTCCCATTGTCTTTTCCTATTTTAATTTCTGTTTTTCTGTTAAATTCTTAGTTATTAATTTAGTCTTTTCCTTATTAATTTTAAGTCCTGCAACTTTCCCAAATTGCTCTAACTCTTTCAATAATTCTTGACCTGTTTCAATTGGTTCCTCTATAAAAAAGACCATATCATCCGCAAACGCCTGCAGTTTGTATTCTTCTTTCTTAATTTTTAACCCCTTTATTCCTGGGTTTTGTCTAATTCGTGTAAGCAATGTTTCCAACGATAACATGAAGAGCAGAGGGGATAATGGACACCCTTGCCTAACTCCTTTCTCTATTTTTATTGAACGCGTATATTCTCCGTTAATTATAATATTTGCCCTTTGTGAATCATAAATTGTAGTCACTATATTTTAAAATTTAGTGCCTAAATTCATATTTTAGATTTGTTGAATTAGGAATTGTCAATTTAGGTTATCAAAGGCCTTTTGTGCATCCAAGAAGACAAGGGCTATTTGTTTTTCTGGATGAGCTTCATAGTACTCCAAAACATTTAACACTATTCTGTTCCTGATTTGTCTATTAGGGAGGAATCCATTTTGGTCTTTATGTATATATTCATTCAGTATTTTTTTTAGTCTGTTTGCTATAATTGTAGTAAATATTTTATAGTCAGTATTTAACAGAGAAATTGGTCTATAATTTTGTATAAATCTTAAATCTGAATCCTCTTTCGGGATCAACGAAATTAGTGTCTCCTTCCATGAATCCGGCTTTTTGGCTGCCAATAGAACTTCATTGTATACTTCTACCATAAGAGGCCCTATTTGCTCTCCTATTTTCTTATAAAGCTCCCCTGGGATACCATCAGGTCCTGGAGTTTTATTGTTCTTTTGATTTTCTATTGCTGTTTTTAACGCGGGCCACGTAATATCTTTAGTTAACATTTTTTTCATCTCATCCTCAATTATTTTATCTTTTGTTGCACTTAAATAGTTTCTTATCATATCTTCATTTACCTCTTTCTTTTTATAGAGGTCTTCAAAGAATTTACATGCAATTTCTTTTTTCTGCTCTATTCCATGCTGAACATCCCCATTTTCGTCTATTAATTGATAAATCAATCTTTTATGTTTTTCTTTTTTGAGTCTATAGGACAACCATCTTCCTGGTTTATTAGCCTGATCAAAAAATATTTGTCTAGCTATATTCAACTTTGTGACCATTCCTTCCTGTTCAATTAAGTTTAATTTATGTTTGATTATTATCATCTGATTTTGCAGTTTGGAGTCTTTTGGGGAGTTTTGTAATTGAATTTCTAATTCTTTAATTTTTTGTTTTAGTTCATTTTGTTGGGCGTATTTTTCTTTATTTCTCCTAGCAGAATAAGATATCGCTGTGCCCCTTATTATTGCCTTCATTGTATCCCAAATATTCTGCTTCATAGTTACTTCATTATTATTTTCTTTAAAAAAAAAATCTAATTCCTCCTTAAGTCTATTTATAAACTTTCTCTTTAGTTAACTGTATATTTAGAGTCTACCTTTTCCTTGGTTTTTTCCTACCTTTCCACACTATTTGAATCGGATTATGATCTGCCCATTTGTTAGGTAAAATTTCGATCTCTTTTAGTTCATCTGCTAGTTCACCATTCATCCACACCATATCAATTCGTGTCCATGACTGATGCGGATTAGAATAAAATGTAAATTGCCTTTTCTCTGGATTTAATTTCCTCCACATATCTATCAAATTTAGTTCAATCATCATTTCTCCACATGTTTTCGGTAATTCTCTCTTTTTCCTCTTTTTTCCCCCACTGCTGTTATCTTTCTGGTGGTCCGCAATGGCATTAAAGTCCCCCAAGATACAAATATTCCTTTTTTCTAATTCCACTATTTTTTCGTGTAATTGTTTAAAAAATTCTTTTTGATTATCATTAGGGGTGTAAATCACTACTAGTAAAATTGGAATTGATTTAATCCAAATTTGTAACACCAGAATTCTTCCGTTACGATCTGTCCAAATTAACTCTGCTTTCATATCTTCCTTCACGTATACTGCTATTCCTTTCTTTTTCCCAGGGTCTGCTGGCGACGTATGCAAATTCCCTAGTTTGGGGCATTCTAGATATTTTTCATCTTCCTTCCTTATGTGAGTTTCTTGTAAACATATTATACCTGCATTTTGTTTAATTAGCTTAGTTAATATCCTTTTCCTTTTTATCCTAGAGTTCAGACCATTTATGTTAATTGATAATATTTTCTTTTCCTCGTCCATTACCTAATTAATTCTTGCTCTTTGTCTTATAGTTACTCCTGTCTCTCCTTGTAGTTGATTGTGTGTTTTCTGTTCCTCTCTCTCTTGTTTCCTATCTCTATTCTTTTGGTAGTCTTGATCGTCTTGTGAGTTTGATTCTAATTCGTCCTTACTACTTGTTTCTTCTGAACCTACCAATCGTTCATAGAATTCTTGGGCTTTTTCCACGGAATCTACTCTGACTCTCCTTTCTTCCCATGAAATTAATATCCCCTCTGGGATTAACCATCTGAATATAATGCCTTTCCGATTCAATTGATTTGCCAAGAATTTATAGTCTCTCCTCTGCTCTCTCACTCTTCTTGGGATTTATTTAAGCACTAGAACTTTTTTCCCTTTATATGTAATTGTCTCTTCTCTAGATATTTTATATATAACATCCCGAACCTTTCTTCTAGCAAATCTTATGTGGACCTCTTTTGGATATTTATGGTGTCTTGCATAGGTTGTATTCACTCTGTTGACCTCGTCCACTTCTTTCAGAATATCATCCTTATCTTTTTCCAACAATTCTGCTAGTATTCCTGCCATTACTTGTTCCAAATCCTCTTCTTTGGATTCTAATATGTTCTGGAATCTTAAATATGCTGCGGCCTTATCCATTTCTAGGTAGACCAGGGAATCATCCATTTCTTTACTCATGTTTCTTAATTGTTCACTGACCATTTCCAACTTCTTTTCAGTTTGTTCAGTCCTTTTCTCGACTTCCTTTATTTTTGATTCATTTCTCTCTAGTGCTTGCTGTATTATTCCAATTTTTTGATCCAGCTTTGAGATATCTAATTTCATTTCTGCTTTTAAATTCCCCATTTCTGTTTTTAATTCATTTGTGTCAGCTCTTGACTCAGTATGGTTTTTGGTCATTATTTCCTGAAGTTTCAACATAGATTCTTGTAGAATAAGGAGAGTTGATTGAATATTAGCACTCGTGATGGTAGGTTGTTTCTCTCCAGATAATGTTTCCTCAATTGTCTTTTGTGCCATCACTGAGGGTGATGCCGCCACTGTAATTTGTACTGAGGTAATCTTCTTCCCAGATTTAAGCGTTGTATTAGCTGTAGAAGTCATCACTTGTAAAAATTGTTTCTGTTTTTGTATTATATTAAATACGTTATCCCAAATTAACATTCGTAATTGAAGCATATCCAATGGTAGTAGCCACTACTCTAATCAGTTTAGTATGTTAATAAATTAAACACACCTATCAATATAAATATTTCCCAACACAGTTAATTTCTAAATCAAATACCTGGATTTATAATTCCTAATATTATCTCAGATTTCTCTGTTTAAATTTTAAATATTACTGAACTCTATATCTATAAATGTCATGAAATTCTCAATATTATAAAATAGTACTTCAAATATTTATAAATCTAATTAAAGATATATTAATCTTACTATACAACAATTGGTTATTTAATCTATAATAATCACAATTAATCACAATTAATTATTTAGTCTACTATAATCAACTCCTATAATCAAATATCAATACTTAAATAGTTAATTAATTATCACCTTCTTTTTTTGTTGTTGTTAAAACATATAAAAAATCCTGTTACCACATTCAAAAATCAGTTGAGTTGGTGTCAGGGGATAATTACATTCAGCAGGAGTTATAGGCACAAAGTGTCTTAGTATAGCAGTTCAGTTCGTTCTCTCTGAATCAGAAATTTCCTTCACCAAACAAACCGGAAGTGCAGTCTTGCTGAGTAATGTCTCTGGCTTTACAGTCTCACTGTACTTTCTGTTATCACTGTTCCACCTTTCATTCAGGAATCCTACAAGTCAATTTCTAAATTTCATATAGTGTCTTTCTTTGGTAAATCTCCTCCACTTATTATGGCTCCAAGTCAATAGTCCAAAAAAAAAAGTCAATAGGTTAATCAGGCTTCATCTGTGGGTTCTTTAAAGTTACAATAAAGCTATTTGTTTTCTCCCTTCCGATCTCCCTCCAGTCTCAAATTTGTCCTTCCACTCTTCTCGAAATCCCCAAATCAAATCTCTCCCACTTTCCAGATAGTAAGGTCATTATTCTTCCCCCCCCCCCAATTATTGTCAGTCACTCAGTTCTTTCCACTTTTCTTATCTTTTCTTTGTAATCACTCACGTTCTTATCCTCTTCCATCTCACGAGCCCTTTCACTTTCGCTACCACTCGTATCTGCTTTGGCCGCTGCTTTCGGGCTTCGCTCCAACCAATTTTCTACAGTGTTTAATGCTCAGTCAGGATCACAAATTCCTTCACTCCCACTCCTCTTTCACCACAGGCTGTCACTCACTCGCTTCCTCTTGTATGTAATGATCCAGACTTCGGCTCTTGATGTCGGTCTTTTCAGGGTCTCTCTGCGTTGCGATGAGAATCGCCTTCTCCACACCACAACTCGAGTCTCCCCACACTGGCACGTTTCTCTACAGGATACGTGCACCCCTAAGGGTCGCTCCAACAGCAAGGAAAGGTAATTTGAAGCCCAGAGCGAGCTTCAGCACCTCCACTTGTCCGTACCTCGTCACCGGAAGTCTAAATGTCCTGGTATACGCTTTCATAGTGTCCCATACATTTTGTAATGAGGTTTCTCCTGGTTTGTTTTCTTTAAGGAAGAAAGCCAATTCTTTTTCCAGATGTTTAATAAATTCTTTTTCTTTCAAAATTGAATTATTCAAAGTCCATCTTGATCTTTTCTTCTGTCTTTTCCACTTAATCCTTATTGGGTTGTGATCAGTCCAAATGTTTGTATCAATATTTGCTTCTTGAATATTAGGTATTAAATCTGTTGACATCCAAATCATGTCTATTCTTGAGCATAATAAATATCTATTTGAGTAAAATGTAAATTGTCTATTTTTGCTATTCTCTCCAAATATCTTTAATACTCAGCTCCTCCACCATCTTAAAAAAAGGTTTAGGTAATATTTTCCTGTTCTTCTTGTGTTTTATAGTCCAGTTCAGTATTTACAATTGCATTGAAATTTCCTAGAATCAGTGGTGGGATTCAAAAATTTTTACTACCGGTTCTGTGGGTGTGACTTGGTGGGCGTGGCTTGGTGGGCGTGGCAGGGGAAGGATACTGCAAAATCTCTATTCCCTCCCCACCCCGCTAATCTGCTTTCCAGCTCCATTCTCCTGTTCAGGGCAACAAAATAAGACCCAGGCGATCAGCTAGGACTTGGGAGGCAGAGAATAGATGGGGGTTGGGCCAGTCACAGGTGGTATTCTGAATTACTCAAAATTTCCGCTACTGGTTCTCTGAACTACTCAAAATTTCCTCTACCGGTTCTCCGAACTGCTTAAAATTTCCGCTACCGGTTCTCCAGAACTGGTCAGAACCTGCTGAATACTACCTCTGCCTAGAACACATATCTTATCATAATCCAGTTCAATTATTTTATTATGTAGATTTTTATAGAATTGGTCTTGCTGGTTATTGGGAGCATAGATTGCGATTAAAAATACTTTTAAGTTATTATCTGTTATTTCAACCATCAATATTCTTCCTTCTTCATCTGTGTAGATTTGCTTGGCTTTAATTGTATTTCTAATATATAAGGCAACTCTTCTTTTATTTTGTTGTGCCAGTGATGTAAATATAGTCCCAATTCTACAGCAGTTCAACAAATGTGCGTGTTGCCTTTTGATATGCACTTTTTGTAAGGAAATAATATCCATATTTAACTTTTCTAGTTTGTGGAATATCTTTTTTCTTTTAATAGCTGGATTTAATCCATTTATATTTATCAAAATCAGTTTCTTTTCCTCTTCCATTATTATTTATACTTTATACTTAGGATTTATTGCTCTTGTTGTTCTCTGTTCCCTTGGTTCTGTAATTATCATTTGGCCACCTACTGCTCCCTCCTCCTGTCTCCTTTCCTCCCTTTGTTCCTTCTCCATTTCCTTTGCCATTTCTGCTCCCATTTTAAGTTCTTCCTCTCTTGCTCTCTCATCTTCTGTTCCTCCAAAGTATTCATCATAAAATAATTCTGCATTCTCCACCAAATCAATTCTGTTTTTGTTCTTGCCAAATAAATGTCAAACCTTCCGGAGTCAACCATCTATAGTTAATATCTTTTTTGATTAACATCTTTGTCAAGAATTGATATTCTCTTCTTAAATCTCTCACTTTTCTTGGTATTTGTTTCAAAGCTATAATGTTTTTTTCCTTTGTACTTCAATAGATTGTCTCTTGCCTTCTGCAGTATCTCAATTCTTATTGTTTTCTTGGTAAATCTCACATGCACTTCTCTGGGTAATTTGTTTCTCATTGCATATCTGGTAAATACTTGATATATTTCATTCATTCCATCCATCACCTTTTCCTCAGTCATCTCCAAGGATTCCGCTAGTATTTCTGTCATAATTTCTTTAAGGTTTTCTCCCTTTTCTTCCTCAATATTATGAAATCTTAGATAGAAAACCAGCTTTTTCCATTTCCCAAAATATTGAATCTTTCCCTTTCTCACTTTTGATCCTTGTCATATTTATCCCACTTTCTTGTCTGTTTTATCACCTCTTTCTTCCATTTTCTGTATTTTTTCTCCATATATCACTAATACCTGTTGTATATTTCCTTTCATCTTCTCCATCCTTTCCTCTAATTTCTCCATTCTTTCTTCTGCACGCTTCCCTTGGTCTTGCATTACTTGTAACATAGACTTAATTTCTTGCATGGAAGTCTCCTTTTCTTTTTCTTTTTCCTTCTCCTGTCGTAACATTGTAGTAATAAATCATTGACCAGCTGGGCTCAGTGATGAGGAAGTAGGAATTGATGATCCTGTAGGTATTCTCTTACTCATATCAAATCAACTTATAATCCATTCGCAAAAACCCCAGGGAAGATTAAAAAACCAATCTTAAAATTCTTCTCTACCTTAATCCAATTTTATCCAATAAAAAGGGGATCAAAAAGAAGAAGAAAAAAAAGAGAAAAAGAAGAAGACAAAAAAAAAAAAAGAAACAATGATGGAATCGATGAAGTCCAATAGCAAAAAAGAAAACTGTATGATTCAAAAAAGCCCAAAAAGGAGATCAAAGGAAAAATTCCCAAAAAAAAATTAGAGGGGAAAAGAAAATAACAATGTAAATCCATCAACTTCTACATAAAATAGAAAAAAGGAAAAAAAAAGGGAATGCCAAGAGAGAGGGGGAAAAAGCCACAAATCCAAGGATAATCCACTTCCTAGTCAATCAATCAATAATGGGAAGAAGAAAAAGTAAAAAAAAGAGAAAAATAAAAAAGGTTAAAAAAAACAATCCAAAATTAATCCATACTAAAAAGCTGGACCAAAAAATAACATAAGCCAGTAGAGGGGGAAAGAGAAAAAATAAAATAAATCCAAAATGTACTACAGAAAAAGAGGATGATCAAAACCAAAACAAAGACAAAGCACGAAAGAAAGGTGCCAGGTATAATTTATAAATCCATTGTAGCTAAATAAAACAAAGTCTCAGTGTAACATTCAGTAAGTCCAGAAAGCCAGAGTCAAAAGCCAATATCTTGTTCAAGGTCACGCTGTTCTTTCTTTCTCTTAATCTTATTCCATTTTAAAGGCAGCACCTGTCTTCAGCACTGACTTATCTTTCTCTACTTCTCTGTAGTCAAAATAATTGCTTGTTATGCTTAAGAAGGATTTTTCATGTGACCTCCAGATGTCGGTGTTGCTTAGCTTTCCTTATAATTGTTCCTTAGTAACACTGTATCTCTATACTCTAACCAGTGAAAGTAAAAAGGGAAAGTCACAAAGGAAAAAAGAAGAAGAAAAAGTACTTTGTATGTTTAAGCTGAAAAAGCAGAAAGGATTCAATAAAAGATTAACATGAAATAGTAGCTTGATATCTGATAGCTGTCAGAGCAGATATTCTTCAATACAGATCATGTATAAATGCATATGTTTCATCATATAGTTACTACATCATTGTATAAAATGGAAAAGTATAGAAAGATAGGATGGATTTAAGTCTTAAAAGATCTGAAAAATCAGCACAGTTGGTTGTGAGCTCTAGCTCCCAAGTCGTCTCTTGGGAAAACAATTGTAAACAAAATGGTGTTCTCTAGGTATGTAAACTAGAATGGGAAAGTAGCCATTTGAAATAGAGCCTTGTTCTGTCCCAAGTGCCTCTTAGTCTGCCTGTTACTTCAGATCAGTGTTTTCCCAACCTTGGCAACTTTAGGCTTATGTGGACTTCAACTCCCAGCATTCTAGCTAGGCAATTTGGGAATTGAAGTCCGCACAGTTTAAAGCTGTCAAGGCTGAGAAACATTGCTTCAGACCCACAGCTAAACTATCCTGCTTAGCACTGGGTTTTCCATGTTTAATAACGCCTATGACAATTCATATCTGAAATAGCCATGCATGGATACGAACTGATCACAAGATAATCCTAAGGGCTCTGCAAGCACTAGATATTCTGGGATTCTTCACTACTAAGATGCAATCACCAGGACTCAACAGCTGTGATACCAACAAATTTCCCTCTAAAACTAACATCAGCTCTGAATAGAAAGTAACTTTGCTTGCATTTATACTGCACTATGAGCTGTCTCAAAGGTGGTTTTTTTGAAGGCTAATTGGACTTTATAGTTTTTTTGTTTGAAATCCTTTTGTTTCTGACCTAAGGAGCTTCTTCAGTTCCAGCTGACTGGTGGGGAATGGAAGGATTTACATGTTTTACAGTCATCTGGTCATTTGGTCATCTTCACACATGTGAATAAGGCACCCTACATCATTCTATCTTTCTTTTGTAAGCACCATTGCAAGAAAACCTGGCCAGCTATGGTTTACATATGTGAAACCCTTAACATGGATAGCATTTATTTGCTAGGTTTATATTCCTTCCTGTTCCAATTATCTTGAAGATATATATTAAGTTCATTTCCATGTTTCTTCAGGGACTGCATGAATGGATTATAATTATAGCAAGTGCAAGCCAATGGCTCTGCAAAAAGGGAGAATAAAGCATTTGAAGGCATGCCTCTGTATAATTCAGTTTATCAGCACAAATGGGCTTTTGTGTAGGTAATCCTACTGAAAGATCTTTAGAAAAGAATGTGGTTTCAAGAAGGAGAAGTAAAAGGCAAGTAGTACGATAAGAGAATAGAAAAATCTGAAGAAGAGGGACATTTTAGTCCCATTAATATTATGCCAGGTCTAGCAATAATTTTCATATTTTGGGCCACTCCCTGGTGATAGTCCACATGTTTTCCAAAGAACTTTAAGGAAAATGCTCAAGATTAGTTGGATGAAAGGAATTTAAGCACCAAACTGAAAAATACGCATACTTGGAGATCTCTTTTGAGAAGATAAAGACTGTAAAGCCTTTGATTCAGTGGTACATGACAAACTACTCCTAAAACTAAAATCTTATGGTATCTCTGGACAACTGCATAACTGGATAGAAGCATTCCTGTCAAACATACAACAAATGGTCAAAATAGCGTCCTATCAAATTCTGTATCTGTCAATAGTGGTGCCCCCCAAGGCAGTGTTGAAGGACCAACCCTCTTCTTACTCTACATAAATGACCTCTGTGATCATATTAAGGACAATTGTGTTCTCTTCGTTGATTATGTAAAGCTGTTCAACACCACAGACAATATTGCTACCCTTCAAAAAGACTTTGACTATGTATCAGAATGGTCAAATAAATGGCAACTTCAAATCTCAACAAATAAATGCTCTGTCTTACATATTGGGAAAAAAATCAGAAAATAAAATACAAGCTGAAAAGTCAAGACCTTGTTGATGATCCAAGCTCTGGAAAGGACCTTAGAATACTCATCTCTAATTATCTAAGTACTAGAGCCCACTGTAACTACATAGCCAAAAAGGCATTAAGAGTTGTTAATCTAATCCTATGTAGCTATTTCTCTGGTAATATCACACTACTAACTAGAGCATACAAAACATTTGCTAGACCAATACTCGAATACAGCTCATCAGTCTGGAACCCACATTTTGTATCTGATACTAACACAGTTGAGAAAGTCCAGAAATATTTCACAAGAAGCGTTCTCTACTCCTGTACTTGTTGTAGAATATCTTATGCCACCAGACTCGAAATTCTAGACCAAGAAAACCTTGAATTATGCTGTCTTTGGTCTGATCTAAGTATGGTATATAAAATCATACATTGCAATGTCCTACCTGTCAATGAATACTTCAGCTTCAACTATAACAACACAAGAGCACACAATAGATACAAACTCAAGGTTAACCGCACCAAACTTGATTGCAGGAAATACGACTTCAGCAACAGAGTGGCCAATGTCTGGAATACTCTACCTGACTCTGTGGTTTCTTCCCCAAACCCCAAAAACTTTAACCTTAGACTCTCTACTATTGACCTCATCCCTTTCCTAAGAGGTCTGTAGGGGGCGTGTATAAGTGCACCAACGTGCCTACCGTCCCTGTCCTATTGTTTCTTTAATTTTTCTTATATGTACCCATTCCATGTATTCATAACTATGTATATACTTTTATCTATTATCTTGTAAGTGATTGATAAATCAAATAAATTCTAAATTCTAAAGATCAGAAGCAACTGTCTACAAACTGGACCTGCCATGAGGAGATCATGAGATGCTACTAAGATCATAGAATTAGCTCGCTACAGTTCTGTCCTGCTGATTGGGTGGAAGCAAACAATATAGAAAGAAACTATATGAACAGTATTTCTTCGGGATGTTAGAAACTGGGACAGAAAGATGGATCTCAACCTGAACAGACGACCCCATTAACTGTAGTCTGAGAGAAGCTCTCATTTTGTGGGCTGTAGAATCCAATAGAAATAAAAATTCAGGGGAGGAAGCAGAAATATATCACAGTTCTGAAAAGAATGCATTTAGCAGATCATGCAAACTTTAACAAGAAATATTTATAACAAAATTTTGCTAAAGATGGGTGGCAAAAACCTTATGACTAAACAGCAAAATATTAGAGACAAAAATATGCACGACAAAGAAAGTGGTAGTGAGGCCAAATGACCTTCAAATAAATACAATGTGGAAATTAGGAACATGCAATATTCATAGCATCCTATACCTATATACTAATGCATGCAGGGGAAAAAAAAATCCAGGATGAAATTAAGATCTGAAATCCTAATGGAACATCTAATGTATTCTTGTCTTGCTGATATGTAATTTCTGAAGAGATGGATTATATAATTTTTATACCACATTTAATCCTGATTGATAAGAATGAACTCAATGAGTTTGAAATTCATGGGCTTAGTCAGACATGTATTAGTAGTAATATTAGATTCCTCCCCTCCCATATGACCATAAGGATGCTGCAATGGTTTTAAGTGTGAAAAAAGGTCATACGTCACTTTTTTCAGTGCCGCTGTAACTTTGAATGGTCACTTGACTAAATGAACTGTTGTAAGTTGAGGACTATCTGTACATTAACCCCAGGCTGGATCCTTATCTTGGAGTGGGGGCACAGAGAAGGCACATTTTCTTAGTCCTGCAAAATGACAATGTTTAATAGAGGTGAACCTGGGGTGCACCTGTGGGGAACAGATCTGGCAGGGAGAATTGATTGGAGACAGTCAGTCCCTGAGATATGCAGTCCCTATGTCATGCAGAGTAATAGCCAACACCTTACATCACACTTGGAAGTCAACTAGCAACCAATGCAGCTTGAATAACAGTGCTGACATAAGCACCGAGTCCGCCGGTCATGTGACTCCGCGTCATGTGACTCGGAGGTGGGTGGGGAAGCAGGGAAGCGAAGCCAGTGGGAAACGTTGGGAATTCAGTCCGGGTTCTCATGGCTGAGCTGGACGATTCATCCCTTCTCCGGCGGGAGTTACCTCGCTTCTTGCTGCTCATCTTCCTCCTGCTCCCCTCAAGGGGCCGGGGTGGCCGCTACGACCCCACCTGGAAGTCTCTGGACTCCCGGCCGCTTCCGCCCTGGTTCGATGAAGCCAAGTTTGGGATTTTCATCCACTGGGGTGTTTTTTCCGTGCCAAGCTTCGGCAGCGAGTGGTTTTGGTGAGGTTCCCCCTCTGCCGGCTCTGGCACGCGTTTTCTCTGACTTCTCCTCCCTTGTTTTACTACCCGCCTCGGTGACTCGCAACTAGCAGTGTGTGGTTTTGGATTCTTCTCTGCTGTGGAGACGGGCATGGGTTGTTCTGAATTTTCATTGCAATTCCCCGACCCCCCCGTTAGGGTAATTGAGAATCCTGCTCACACCAAAGGACTTACCCCTTCTGATCCGAAGCCTGGAGGTTTGGAAATCATGACACTTTTGAAGATTGAGGGAGAGGCTCCCATAGGCGTTGTATTGCCTATTCCCGTTTGAAAATGAAAACCTTGAATAGCAGAATTCCAGCTAACATTCTCAGCTGACTTCATTATTCTTGGGTCTTTGGAGAACTCTTGTCATTCTTAGTTCTCGTTAGGCAACTTCTGCTTTTGTTTCTATTTTTAATTTAAAGGTTTGTGTGTGTGTGCATGATAGGGAAGCCTCATGTATGCAGAAATGCCTGCCTTTGGCATAATATTGCTTTTTCTCATAAGGATAAATAACAATGTTGATTTTGAAGTATAGTTTATGGGTTAATATTAAAATGTGAATAACTCAGTGTGAACACTGGAAGTGGGTTAAAGAACAGAACTAGAGGTCAAGCCAGGAAATTGAAACCATTATCAAACCAGACTCTGCTTGCCTGGAAGGATTTTTCTGTCCAAAGGGCTTTATAATAATATAATAAACCCTGCTGTTAATTGCCCTGTCGCTTTGCTCTCGAATACACATAGTTTAAATCAGCAGTCATGTCCATTTCTTCTGTACCTTATTTCCTAGGAATTACTGTCATAGCAGATTGGCTCTACACCGGGTATGAACAATATTCTGATCCAGAATGCAGTGGCACACAGTTTGCAATGCATCAATATTTATCCATATGACACCATTTTTGTACAAGATGCACTGGCTCTCTGTAGACTTCCGAATGCAGTTGAAGATGCTAGTTACCACCTTTAAAATCCTGCATGGCATAGGACCATCCATCTCCAATGGTTTCAACTATAGGGCCCAGCCTTTGTTGCAGTACTTATGCTATGAAATAGCTTCCCTCTGAGAGTGGATAAACTGATCCTATTGACCTTCTGGAAGGTTGCAAAGACCTAGTTTTTCCCTCAGGCATTGATAGATTGATTATGTGCCATCAATTCAGTATTGTCTCCTAGGAGGCATATAAACAATTTTTCCCCATCATAATCTATCCTTAATATGGTATTTCATGTCTTCCAAAGTTACACTTATTGCCACTATAACTGACTCCATTCAATTTGCTACTGGTCATCTTATTTACTTCCAGCAAGTGTTCCAAGTGTTCTTGGGAAAGTTAGCAAATTGAACCAAATTATACTCTGCTTACTTCAAACTTTAGATTTTTATATTTAGCATCTAAAGTTATGTTTCCAGAATTCTGTGGGCTATCAATCTTTGAACTGGATTCATTTAGAGAACGCATCTTGAGATTATCAGAAAAATTATTTTAAAATACTGGTCTTCACTTGCACAAAACCTGTTCATACACTAGTATGTTCAAGTCATGTGTAAGAATTTGCTCATGTATATCTTTGTTAGTTCTTCTGTCACTGTATGTAGATACACGGGATGTTATTCCTTTGCAGGTGGTATTGGCAAGCAGAAAAGAAGGAACCTTATGTAACTTTTATGAAGAAAAACTACCAACCTGGATTCACTTATGAAGATTTCGCCCCTATGTTTACAGCTGAGTTCTTTGATGCCAACCAGTGGGCAGATATTCTGAGTGCTTCAGGTGCCAAATACGCTGTCTTGACTTCAAAACATCATGAAGGTAAAGTGACCATAGTTCTTTTGGATCTCAGTTGGCTCAGTTTAGTTATTTTGCCAGATGAAAGGCTTGGGTAAGATATCCTCATTATATTTTAAAGAAAAAGATGACTGAAAATAATGTTATGATGCTAAGCCAGGATGATGATGAAGAGGATGCAGTGGAAGAAACCAGTCAGCAAGGTAGCAGAAGTAGATAGCCGTATCTTAGAAGCTAAGTTGAATTGGCTCTGGTTGATATTTGGATACAAAATTACTGGAAAATCTCAACAGTCAAAAAAAATCACTTATATCTTACACTTTCTCCTATGATACTGCAGAGAGGTCAAAATAATATAGGATAAGCGATCCTGTATCATCTAGTTATAACTTGCATCAGTATCCAAATTTAGATCATCTTGTTGAAGATGCCTTATACAATGCAGTCTCATTCGTCTCATATCAGGAGATAACAATGGCAAAAAAAAGCGAAACAAAGGTTTCCAGAACACATACTGTACACATCCAAAATAGTTAATTCCTAACCATTTTCTTTGAGCAGGTTTTACTCTATGGGGGTCAAAATATTCCTGGGCTTGGAACAGTGTGGATGTGGGACCAAAACGGGACCTAGTAGAAGAGTTAGCTACATCCATTAGAAAGCGGACAAGCTTACGTTTCGGGCTATATCACTCATTGTTTGAATGGTTCAACCCTCTCTTCCGTGATGATTCTGCTAGCAAATTCAAGAAACAACAGTTTCCAAACGTCAAAACTCTCCCAGAACTTTATGAGATTGTGAACCAATATCAGCCAGAGATTTTGTGGTCAGATGGCGATGGGAATGCTCCAGATACTTACTGGAACAGCACTGCCTTTCTAGCATGGCTTTATAATGAGAGGTATGTGTTATTTTTGTATTGAAATAGTGCATTTTGCCTAAATATTTAGAAGGAAATTGCGCTTTAATCATAATATGTTGTATTATTGATTGCTTTAAGCTCGAGTCCTGGTTCATATTGCTCCCTTATTTTTAAATAGTATTAGGATTAGAATATTGCTTCTAAAATAATTTAATTGGATTCTATGATCTAAAACAGTGGTGTCAAACTGAAGGCCTGCGGACTGGATTTGACCCTCGGAGTGCTTAGATCTGACCCACAGGGTCAACCTGGAAACAGCAAAGGACTGGCCCACAGTGCCTTTGCCAGCAAAAATGGAGCTTCTGGGGCTGTGCAGAGCTCTATTTTAGCTGGCAGGGGGCTGCAGGAAGCCGTTGCGGCCTAAAACGGGGCATGGGAGAGCTGCATGTGGAGCCCCTGGGCTGTGTTTCACTGACAGAGGGCTAGCAAAAGAAACTAAAAACAAAAAGAGAAATGTTTCCTCTTTTGAATTTGAATATGGAAGAAGGGACAGGAAAGGGAAAGAGGAAAGACAAAGGAAAGGAAAGATGGGAAGAAAGCAAGGAAGGAAAAACAAGGAAAGAGGAAGAAGAAAGAAGAAAGAGGAAAAGGAAGGAAGGAGGGAGGGAGGGAAATTATAATGAGAATGAGTGAGGGTCTCAGGGAAGTCCTGCCTTAGCACTTGCCCACCACAGGTGCCCCAGACATGAGTGACGTTGAGCTGGCCATGCTCACACCTGGCCACACCCACTCTAGCCCTCTGAGGTCAAACACAACCCTGATGTGGCCCTTAATGAAATCAAGTTTGACTAAAACAATATTTTGATGGAAAGAAAAAAAATAAATATTTCACATGTCACTTAGGAATATTTCTTGTGACCTTCCAATCACAGCCAGCTTTGGAGAAAGCCTGGCCCTCTCTTCACAGAGCTGCCACATAATTTAATCTCTGAGTTACTTGCATAGTTTATACTGTTGTAATGGGTTAGAGCAGCTTCCCTGGGCTTTATTTTTTGGCACCAGTTGAAGCCTTATCTTCCCAGCCATTAAAATTTCTTTTAGAACTTCAAACCATTTATTTTGTTGCCCGTTTTGCTCTAGTTTTATGTGTTGCATTTTATTACTACTGCGTTTTTATTACTGTTCTTGCAGCTTCTTATCTTAGTTTTATGACGCTTTTTTCATTAGTTCTTTATTTGGCATTTTATGTTCTTAATTTGTAGAGGCCGAAGAAATTCAGATACAGGATGAATTAGCAATTTAATGCATAACTCCCTCCATTCTTCCACCCTGCTAAAAGTCAGAGATTTAATCCAGAGCCTGTTGGGAACTACTGCCTAAATGCCTCATAAAGTTGCAACTCCTGCATTTCAGTTTTTTGCCTTCAACAAACATTGTTCTTTCTATTTGCAAAGATTTGCAGTTCTACTGTGTTGTTTATATTTAGTATTTTTACTCTGATTTTATATTTAATTATCTTGTGTTTAAAACATTTGCAATATACTTATGCGTCTTTTCTTTTATATATACTGAGAGTATTTGCACCAAGACAAATTCCTTGTGTGTCCAACTACACTTGGTCAATGAAGAATTCTATTCTATTCTATTAAAAAATAGGCCTCCTAAAAACCAAGTATTAGACAACCAAGAGAACTGGCACTTCTTCAAAATTGATGGAGAAGCAATGAATTTAAAACTGGCATTTCTAGAAATTCTAACCCAAGAATTTATAATTGTTTTGAGAAACGTGTGTTTTCTGGAAATGTGTCAGAATGGCAGTATATTACTTGGCAGAGACTTTCAGAATAGCAAATTACATGTGTTAAGTTCTTCCTTGCCCTTTGTTAACAGTAATCATGCTTATGATTATGGATAAATGTACTTTAAGTATTTTCAGCCTGAAAACCTCATGTATGTGAGAAGTTTGCCTTAATTATTATGTCCCTTTGAACATTACTTTTGCTTGAAGAGAGAGAGGGGCCAAGACTAGTGGTATAACCACACTGCCCAGCATCTCTCACATTGCCACAGGAGCTGAGGTGCAGAATTCCCATCACTAAGCGACAGGGTTTGCACAATGTTGTGCTTTACAACTGTATTCCTTAACAATGGAAATTGTAGCCCCGATCATCTTTGTAACCTGAAGATTATTTGTATGATAGACAAACAGACAGAGACTGATCTGACTGTCTATCATACATTTGGGAATAATGAATCTATTTTTTTAGTTCAGTTGAAGTAAGTTTCCCCATAGCCTGCGTTTTCTCTCAAGCTTATTTCTTATATTCAGTGAAGAATATAAGTGCAGGTTTGAATTGGCACCACATACCAACAATGTATTTTAATTTTTCAGCCCTGTTCAGAAAACAGTTGTAACAAATGATCGCTGGGGCGCTGGCACAATATGCAAACACGGAGGGTTTCTCACATGTGCAGATCGATATAGCCCTAAACATCTTTTGTCCCGCAAGTGGGAGAAATGTATAACAATTGACAAGAAGTCTTGGGGATTCCGAAGGGATGCACAATTAAGTGATTATCTGACTATTGAAGAGCTTATACAGGTAAGGCAATTGAAAATGGTACCTGTAATTGTATGGGGAGTACTAGTTCTTATTTTTCCCGAAAACATTAATAGCTTATTTCAAAAATATAACAAATGATATATTTAGTTAGAAAAACTAATTAACAGAACATCTTACTGTTCTCGTGCATATCCTATACATATATAGGTCAGGAAGCAATAATATGAACAGAATATGTTGAAGTAGACTGATTCTAGGTTGGCATAGAAGTGAGACAAGGCTGTATCTTATCCCCTTATTTATCAAACTTATATGCTGAATACATATTAAGGATAGCTGGATTGGAAGAAAATGAATGTGGTTTTACAATTAGAGGAAGACGTATCACTAATCTGCCCCAAGCCAATGATACAATTCTGATAGATGAAAACACAAAGAATCTGCAAGCTCTACTAATACAAATCAAGAGCATAGTGAAAAAAATGGGAGTAAAATTAAAGATGACAGGTATAGAACCAGCCTCAGAATGGACAATGAAGAGAATGAATAGCTTCTGCCTTTTAGGATCAATTATCAACTGTTCCAGATCTAGCAGAAGTAAATCACAAATTTGCATTTGGTAAAGTAGCAATAAAGGCCATGGAAAATATGTTCATATGCTAGAATATATCTATAGTTATCAGACTTGTGCAGGCAGTGTTTTTCTCTGTAATAAATGAAGGTTTCTATGGAAGTGAAAATTGTAGTTTAAATAAGTAGGCTAGAAGGAGTAATGATATTTTAGAATTTTGGTGTTGTAAAACACTTAAAAATTATGTGGTTAACGAAGAGAACAAACAGATGGATCATCAAAAAGATGAACCCAAAGTTCCCACTTGAGGCACAGATCACTAGCCTCAGATTGATAGAGTAATCCAAGATCTAGCCCTTTGGAGAAATCTATGTTGGGACAGCAGAATGACTAGCAGTAAAGTAGTTGGATTCATTTTACAGCAATGGCTTTACATTGGAAGATCTGAAGGAGAAGGTTGAAGACAGATTATCCTGGATAAAATCTATTTATGTGGTCAATAAGAATCAACACAGATTATAAACTAATTTATAAACTAATTACACCCTACAGTTTGTTATCCTAGAGGTTGCAAAAAGTACTGAAATTGGAATATTTCCCAACTTTTCATTGCCTTCTCATCTTTTCTCCCCAATTTCACTCCACTGTTTACTCTTTTTGTTTTGGTTTGTTTCTTTGATTTGTATGAGAAACTTTGCAAATACAGGATGTAGGTACTATACAATCTAATTTTGAACCATTCTCTTATTGATATCACATTACAAAATTTAAGACAGAGTATTATGTGATTGATTTTCTCAAATACAAAGAGAAGGGAGAATATATTCAGTCAGTTTTTGCTAGCTAATTCCCAAAGAGCGTCCAGATCCATTCAAAATCCTGATCTTTTAAATCCATCATTGGCTTAGCTCAATGTGTGATCCACCCTGTATCACCTGTTTGTATAAAGTTTAAGATGCTGTACTGGAAATTTATTTTATGTTCATTCATTAGGTCAATTCCAAAAAGAAACAAATTTCTCACAGCAGAAGCCTTGAGGTTATTTTTTGAGCAATTTAGCAGTACTAGAAGTTCCTCATAATCCTGAATATGTTATTCTGTAACATTATAATTTCAGCCTTGGAAAGAAGTTGTACAAATGCTTAAAATAATACATTTTTACCAGTTTACTTTTTTATGAATTCAGTGGATTTTAAACAGATATAGGGATGGAACTTTGCAGTTGTAATCTGTAAGTATCTGCTATATGTGTATCCCTCTAGAGAACATAGATCTGTTCTTCAGCAAATGAGCAAAAGGAAACACCAGGAAGTAAGAAACTTCACCTATTAGGTAGATGAACAGAGCTGACCAATAGGGCGAAAGGACAATGTAAAGTATAGAGCAGGATGTTGATGAGCTCATGAATAAGAAGTTTGTAGTGATTCATAGAATTGGCAACTCCACTTGAATACTTTGCTTCAACCTACAGCAGTGCACTGGCAGCATTATAACAAAAACTGATTTAAACCGGAAAAACTCAAAACAGATATTTTGAATTTTAGAACTTGTGTTGATAATTTTCGTAAATTGTTTCAGCAACTTGTAGAGACAGTAGCATGTGGAGGAAATTTTTTGATGAATATTGGGCCCACCCATGACGGTCGCATTCCTATTGTATTTGAAGAGCGTCTGAAGCAAATGGGGACTTGGTTGGCATTGAATGGTGAAGCTATTTTCAGCACCACACCTTGGAGAGCCCAAAATGATAGTATAACATCAGGAGTCTGGTGAGTTTATGAGATCATTGATCTGGATAATAATAAAATAACTAAGTAGTCTTAAACATATGTAAACTGAACAAGATTTACTTGTGAGTAATCTGGGCCTTATGTTGCAATCATACAGGTAGGGTGATATTGTTAAAACTGGATAAGATTTATATTTAGATGGCTGCAAAAGTGGGAAAAAAGCAAAATAGATGCTCAGCTGAAGACGAACAGTTACAATTTCCTATTATTCACATTGACCTGGCTTTGAATATACATAAAACTTACTGCTCGACATTTCATCAGTTGAAAGTGCTCTGAAAACATTAACTTGCAGATAACATAGTTTTAAAAAATTCTGTCAGAAATAAAAATATGCAGGACTAGATAAAAAGCTGCATTTAAAATTAACTAAATTATAAGAAAACACGCATTTCTTATTTATTTCAGTGTTAGATTTAATGGTAGAAGTGAGAGATTTACACATTTAGATATTTGGATTGGTAGATTATTGGCTAGAGACATCAATTGCTAATACATCCTTGTACGTTGTTTGATCGCTAATATATTTTTAAAGAAGTAGATATAAGGGGCAAACATAAATGTGAGGGACGCTATTTATTCTGATCCAAATTAATCATTTCCTGAGACTGCTGTTTGCTTAAGGTGCGATTTCAAGATGTGCTTCCTTCCTGATGTAAGATAACAACCCTAGATTGGTATACTATGTTCCAGAATATGCCCTGGCTCCCATCACCTCCAGTCTGCTACTTATTAGGACTTCAGTACATATACTTCAATCTTAGTGTTACTAGGATTTCTAAAAACTGCAAGCTATTAAAAAAAACATTTTCTTCACAAAAATAATGCAATTTTAGAACATTTAATGATCAAGTATTGGTAAACCATTAGATTATTTGTCTGTGGAAATAATCATCACAAAACTCAATCGTCATTGCATTCTCTCTTCACACATCAGCTCTCCCCATTCGGGATAACAAGCAGGGCGGCTGTCTTCTGTTTTTCCCCCCCAGATTTTCCTCTTCCTCAAAAAAAAAACAAGTATCATACCGTAATTTATTTATTTATTTATTTATTTAATCGCACTTTTATACCGCTCCCTCTCCCAAAAAGGGACTCGGGGCGGTGTACAGCCTACTAAAAGCATACAATAAATACACAATAAATAGGATTAAAAATAAATTAAATAATTAAATCCGGCTGTCTATTCAAAATTTAAGTTAAAAATTAAAACTAATAAAACCCCAATTTAGATTAATTAAAACCAAAAAACATAGTTACTGGGCCAGGCCGGCCTGTTCGAAAAGCAGGGTTTTCACTGCGCGCCGGAAGGTCAGAATATCCGTCATAGCCCGTATCTCCGGGGGGAGATCATTCCACAGGGAGGGAGCTCCCACAGAGAAAGCCCGAACTCTCGGGGCTGCCAGCCGACAACAGTCAGGCGGCGGCACCCCAAGTAGGGCCACCCTGTGGGAGCGTACTGGGCGGCGGGAGGTTGTTGATGGCAGCAGGCGGTCCCGTAAGTACCCAGGTCCCGAGCCATGGAGCACTTTAAATACCATCAGTACCACCTTGAATCGAATCCGGTAGGCCACAGGAAGCCAGTGCAGGAACAGTAATTGTTCCTGGCAAGCGATTTAATGTTTAAAAATATCTGTTATAGTTTTATTACTGTTACTTCTCAGAGGTCTTGGAAAGATTTGATTTCTGAAAGACTGAAGATACATAATAGAATAAAATATCCCCATCAGGTACACATTCAAACCGAAAGAAAACATTCTGTATGCCATTTTCCTTAAGTGGCCATCTTCAGGAACTCTGTCGCTGGGTGAACCAAAAGCTATTGTTGGGAAAACAAAGGTAAGTGATTCTGATTATAGCTGAAGACATCAGAAAATGCCAATAGGCAGCCTCCTTGCAAACTATAGATCTTACATATTGAGCCACTCGTTCTTCCAATGAATAGGGTTTGTTATGTCTATCTTTTTGGGGTTTTGGGAGCATGGACTTTTAAGATTGTTTTTACTGCTGCTTAGGTGGAACTTTGGAGAAATAGTTAGCACTAGCATGCAGAACACATTATGCCAGACTGGACTGTGTAAGTACCACAACAATCTCTGATCTTTCAGTAAATCAGAAACATCTGATAATTGATGCTCATCTCTATCAACATGTCCTACTCTACCCTCAAATTTCCTTTCAGGAATCTCAGTGGGGAACTAGAATGTGTAATAAGTTTCACGAACCAAATAGTCTACCCATGAGTGGTTTCATAGCGTTGAGACAAAAACCATAATAGCACAGGGTAGCAATAACAAGTTCACATGATAGAATGACTTCTTTCAAGTACTCTTAAACCAAAGATGACTTATACTCCTGTAGCCAAAACAAATTTTATTTCAGTGGAAGTTCAAAGGAATGGGGCATCCTAGAACTTTTATTTGGGCATGTGATTTAGCAATCTCTGTGCACGAAACTTAACTCATCACCAAGCAAATGTGTAGAACACAGCTAAATTTACATAATGGGTTTTTTTGCTTAATATGCTATGTGGAAGGTGAATGAAAAAACAGAGTTTTAGGCTATCAAATCAAGATAGCCATTAGCCTACCACTACTACTGTGGCTGAGCATGGTATATGGTCAGAGATCCATATTTTAGTTCCTGGTTTGTTTTTGTGGCTCAATGTCTCTAGAGATTCTCAATTGTTCAGGTCATAGCTGCCCTAAAGATGCTGTCTTTCAAAAGGCAAGTGGGCTTTCTTCTTTTGCTTGAAGACATTTCTCTTCTCATCCAAGAAGCTTCTTTGGTTCTGACTGAATGGTGAAGAATGTAAGGGTTTTTTAGCGGTCAACTGGTCGTTCGCTCTCTTTCTGAGAGTTGTTGAAACCACTTGGAGGTTTATCTGTGCTCCCAGGGTCACCTAAATCCTCTACCATTCAGTCAGAACTGAAGAAGCTTCTTGGATAAGAAGTGAAATGTCTTCAACCAAAGCAAGAAAGACCAGTTGCCTTTTCAAAGAAAGTACTTTTGGGATAACCATGACTGAGAATCTACAGAGATATTTAGATATCTACTTTGTGATGAACTCCCTCCGAACGGTGTAGGAATTTGAACGGATTTCCAGGGGAAAAAAAGCAGACTACAGGATTGAAACACCAATTAACATATTTCTACTTTAAATTGTACTTCAAACAACCCACGATTTTGTGTTATGTATGAAAGCAACTAATTATTTCTTCTTATTGCACATGAATCCATTTTTCATTTGAAAAGCTTTCTTCCTACTTTCCTCCCATTTATAATAGTTTTTTTTTAATTTCAGGTGAAACTAATAGGATACGAAGAATCATTGCCCTGGATTTCTATGGGAGAAAAAGGAATTATGGTGTCTGCACCTCTGTTGCCATTCAATAAATATCCCTATCAGTGGGCCTGGACTCTACAGCTTACTAATGTACAGTAGTGACAGAATCTTGCTCTACTGAATTTTTGTAACTGAAGAAATAAGGATAGATTTAAAATAGAAAATAATTCGGGCACCAATCTTCTTTTCTTCTGTTAATACTTTTAAAGCAAAGTTGATGGAAGAGTCCATTTAGCAATCACAAAATCTGAACAGGAAAGGTTAAATAAATTGACATTGTCCAGTGAATGCTGACGTATTGAAATAGCAATAGCACTTACATGCTGCTTCACAGTGCTTTACAGCCCTCTCAAATGGTTGACAGAGTCAGCATATTGCCTCCAACAATCTGGATCCTCATTTTACCGACCTTGGAAGGATGGAAGGCTGAGTCAACCTTGAGCCCATGAGATTCGAACTACAGTACTGCTGGTAGCAGCAGTCAGCAGAAGTAGCCTGCAGTACTGCATTCTAATCACTGCACCACCATGGCTCTTGATAGACAAAATAGACATCTTTTATGAGACAGAATACCAAATTGAGTGAAAGAAGTTACCACAGGAGTTTCAGAACTGTTTTAAAATTGGGGCTTTAATCTTTCCCCTAACAATATACTTTTATTTGTCAGCCTTCAAGATTTTCTTCCTTTGCTTTGCATCTTTCGGCTGCCATAAGTAACAGGGAGGAGGGGGGACATGATTATGGGAAGCGAGCTGGAGGTGTTACAAAACAAAACTGTGTAAGTTGAGGGGGGGGGGGCGCAACTCTTTATCAAAATATGTCATGGTCAACGGACAGAGGCCTCATCACCACCTGAAGATGCCCACATGATGCTATACGCAACTTTTAATTGGATGAGCCAATTGAACTATTGGGGGTGGGAACGTTGCCATCACTTTGTATATGTGATTTACGCGCTCAGATTCATTTTCTCAGATTCAGAATTCTTTTGTTGCTACCACTTGATTTCCAGTAAAAGATACCTTTTCTCTAATTAATGGAGTCTTAAGTATTTCTTTCTTGGATTTTGAATGGAGCACCACATGACATTTATTCTAATTATTTTGATTACCTCAGAAGATTTCAAAAAGATTAGAAAATTGTCTACTGGCACTTAGATCTTAGTTTTGAGGAGATAAAAGTGATCTAGTATTCTGTATACACGTTTAAAGCTCTGCATGAGATGGGTGCAGGCTACTTGGACTGTCCCAATGAGACTGTCCCACCTCACACGCGCCAACAGATGAGTTAAGGAATTCTGGCTAGTGGGATCCAGGAGATGAAGTTTATGCCATGGTTCCTGCCCTCTGAACATTTTACCTCCTGAAGCAAGATTGGCTCCCAACCTTCCTGACTTATTCTCCTGACTTAGAACCTTAAGACCTGACTCTGCCAAATGGCTTGGAAACTTAAAGGGGAAATTTCACACTGCATGTGTTTGACTAAAACCTAATCCCACCTCTCCCCATGCTTCAACACCCTGCTTTGCCATCTTGTGTTAATGATTTTATCTGTTGTATTATTTTATAAATGATGATTTTAAATGGTTTTTTTTAATGTTTTTGTGTTGCAAGCCACCCAGAGTGGTCGGATATGAGATAAGAAGCAAATAAATTTCATAATAAATAAATAAATATAGTGACTATAGAAAGTCCTGCTAAACACAGCCCTGTTGAAATGCCAGGTTTTTAAGATGAAAAAAAAAATCAGACCAAGATAAATTATTTCAGACTTTTTTCTGTCTTTAATATAACATATAAGCTGTACAAATCAATTGAAAAGCAAACTAAAATCTTTTCGGAAGGGGGGGAATTAATAGCCTACAATAACATAGTTGGATAAGGGCACACACCCTCCTATAAGTAGGGATGTGGCTATGTTCAAAATTAACTGATCACATTCAAATTATGGCTAGAATAGTAGTACACAGTAGTAATTAAAGTGGCCGATCAAGCCCGTTTTCAACTGTTCTAGTACAATTTTTTGACATATATTCAGTTGCCTCTTACAGCAAACAACAAACTATTAGTTTAAAGGTGTGCATACTTATACAACCATGTTATTGTATGTTTGTTTTTTTGTCCCTGAAAGATTTCAGTTTTTCAATTGAATTGTACAGCTTGTAATTTCAATGAAAGTTGGAAAAAATTCTGAAGCAGTTTATCTTGGTCTTTTTTTTTTAAACCCTGACATTTTAATAGGGCTATATAGACTTTCAACATGCACTCTATTTCCAGGTGACTTAGTTCATACTTTAAAATACATAGGATGAAAAATAAGTTTTTAATCTAAATGTTTATAATATATGTCTGCAGAGCATCACTAGTGAAATTGTCTAAAACAGCTTCAAAAGGAATAAATCCACTTTGAGATTTAGCTACTGTTACCTTGTATTGTTACATTAGATCTTTTATTATTTGTATCAACTGATTTCACTGCAGCTGTGCAACTATCTTATGTTTCACTCTATGTTCAAAGAACTGGGGATAAGATCTGAACAATAAATTCCTAATTCCATAAACAATACTGATCAGGACAGCATATAATCTGTCAAAATAGTTTATTGTCATTCAGATATTTTGTAGGGCTCCAAGTAAATACAAATTAAAAATATTTACAAAATGAATGTATACAGCAATAGTCATTTATAAACAGCGTAAACATAATTTTTGCTAGAAACAATACATTTCAACTCCAAACTCATACAGCAAGCTCAACATTGCACTTTTCAGATACCAGATGATCTTTAGCATATAGTAGTAATCAGTAGTCCCAGTTCGAAGAACCTAAAACTTTAAAGCCAACTAGTTCGCTGCTGGGTTGCTTATCTGCTCCCCCACGTCAACTTAAGAAAAACATTTCGGTGGTTAAAAAAGAAAAAAGCATAATTACTCATCTACCACCAGAAATATAATAGGAGTATATGATGATCTTTTGATCAAAGCCCCTTTTACTCAGTTGTAGTGCAAGAATTGTATGGTGGTTTTGTGCCAAGAGAAACTTCAACTAAAAGCCATTCTCACTTACCAATGGGGAAAAATGGTACCAGGTATACCAGAACTGGCTTTGATTATTTTTGTTCCATCTGCCCGCTGTCCTGTTGTTTTTCTAATAACAACTGATAAGTCGCTGAATTGGAGAGGGACTGCAGAAATATTTTATTACTCCAGCCTAAAAAAATGACTGGACTTAAGTTTTTCCATCATGTTTTTGTGGTAGTCTGCGCAATTGTAAAAACTGCCATTAATCTTCAGAAACCAGCTTATTGCACTGCTGTTATTTTTGTAAACAAGTTATTCAAAATTGACTGCCGCAATGCGAAGTCTTACAGCATTAAGATTTTGTAATATTAATAATTACTTTACTCAGCTTTAGGAATTCCAGTATAAAAATTTTGGAAATGAATTTTTTAAAATGTTTGCTTTACAAGGATAGTCATTCTACTGCACTTTGCTAATGAGTTTCATTATCAAAATGAATAGTCACAATAACTAAATACTAAATAGTATCTTCTGTACATATTGAACAGCAGTTTACTTCTCTAGTTGTTGTGGGGTACTGAAGGCTTCGTATACATTAGCAGCAAAGTCTTTCACTTGTTCCATCATTAATAAGTCCTAAAAAGAATATTCAGATCAGTTTTTGCTCTGTTTTATTATGGCATACCATTTTTACCATGATATCAAGAACAGAAATCGAACCTTTGCAGTATGAGCATATCTACACTAAAGCAGCGCAAGTGCTTAAAATCAAAATTAAAATAGAATGAAATAAGAGAGATGTAAAACATTTAGGAAGGGGTGGAAATATAAAGGAAGCCTAAAGACTTTTTTTCTGTATCAAAAAGATGAGGCTTTTCTCCTTTATTGCTGTCTAGTCATGAGAATAAAGAATAGGCCGATAAAATGTCTCACTTGAATTATGAATATCCTAATCTCATGATTTGAGGTAATATTCCCTATTCCTGTTATTTTAATTTTGTTTTAAAACTCATTGGAATTTAGATTTAGCAAGGATAATACATAATTGTATAATAGACTAAGTGCTAAACATACTTACCTAAGAATAAATCTTACCAAACTAAGTCAGACTTATTTTCCAGCAGGTTTGAGTAGACTTATTTTCAAACACTTTAAAACAAATAGAGGTTTTCTTACCTGAACAAAATGGCTAGGTGTTTCACTACAAACTGAGTGGATCTGTCCATTTATTATTGGGATTATCTTGGCTAGAGGAAGACTGGCACTGGAAATACTAGGATAGGGGAAAAATACAGAAAAAGTTTTGTCTGCTTAATTACTTTTGCAATATACTGATATCACAGCCACCGTAAAACTGCAAATATTGAATATCGACAGCAAGAACATATGCAATGTAAACTGTCCCTATACAATGCAACAGTGATAAGCAGGAGGGAATTCAAATAGATCGATCCCAACTCTTCCATTTACACACTCAGCATTTTTCAATCTCTCTGTGAGGTGAGTATACGCATCACAGTTTTTTGTTGGCTGCCAAGCAAATTAGCTGACTGCAGTATCCCAATTTAAGAATTATCAGAAGCAGATTCTACTAAAAGGTTCAAACAAGAAAAGACATATTCCACATTAACACACCCCTGCTTAAAAGTTTTTTGGCAATGGAAACATGCAAGAGCCACGGTTTATATGTGGTTCTTCCTAGACTGGAACAGAAAAAGTTGCTGGTTTTTCTGCATTTTACTTAAATTCTACCTAAATTGGCAGCTTGTGATAAAAACAAAATGAGAGACGGTAATTAGAAAATACTTTTATAAGGATTGTAAACCATGTAATAGGATAATTCAGTTCGAAGTAGTCATGTTTGTTCAACCAATCTATGCCTCTTCCCTGCTCTGTACACAATGAAAACACTTTCATTAGAACTATAGTGGAAGTTGTCATGATGGACATCTTCCATGCATCTATTTTAAATAACCTTTTCTGATTCTTTGACAGGATTTTCAAAGGTATTTTTCTTAAAATACCACTGTGAAATTGCCATTCAATTTTTAGTGGATAGAAAAAAACCCACTATTCTCTAATAACAGTTGGGAGCATTTGTAATATTAAAATCAATTTTACCTGTTCACAGAGCCAGTATGGCATATGTCCAATTCAGTAGGTCTGAAGAATTCTGCCATGTTATCCAGTAATCGACTGAACCCTCTATTTAAGCAACTGCTCAAAACTCTATTAAAATCTGGGCTGGAATGAAGAAAATATTCCCTGGTTTTATTCACAATTCTTGGGAAAAAGCTAACATGTATCATGCTGCTTTTCATGCACAAACTGAACTTTTCAAGCAGTTCCCAAAACCATAGGCTATACAACATAGGCTGTACGTGTTCTAGGGAATTATAGATGTTACATACTAGAGGACAGAAGTTCCATTTCACCCTCCTATAGCACATATAAAGGAAATAAACTCAACATCATAGTTCAAAATGATTACTTGCCAGTAAACTCATATAGAAACATCCACTTCATTTATCAGCACCAAATGCTAATTAAGGCAATTGTTTCATTTTTCATATCAAAGCTGCCAACAACTATATGCATTTCTCCTCACTTTTACTGTATGAATCTATTTGCTTGTCACTCAGACAATAAACAAGTTATTTCAGTACCCAAATTTCAGGCCATTTGGTTACGATAATTATAGTTTGGTCCAGCAACATCCACAGGAACCTGCATTTTGGATCATGTGTGCAATTTTTCAATGAATTTTAAAAAGGGTCTGCAATGCTATTGATGTAAATCTGATCTCCATCCATATCCCTTGTCTGTGATGATAATGATTTACTCAACACAGAAGTGGAAATTAAAGTTTCTGAGGGCATGAAGGAGATGTACAGCACAAAGAATTATTGTCTGTTATTTGTATAAATTGATCTATTAAAATTTCCATTTTCTTCTTGTTTAAATGTCGTAAGATGTTGATGTTTAGCATTAACTCAGGTTCAAGTCTTCAAACTTTGGCTACTTACCTTTCTAACATATCTCTTGTTTCATTAAGTAACTTAATGGTAGCAACATCTTTTTCTGTAAGCTCATTAGCCTAGAAAGAGATAGAATAAAGGCAACCTGAATCTTTTCACAATTAGTGTATCTGACTTTATCTGCCTTGAATTCAACCATGATTGTTGTGACCCTACTCAAGAACTGCACTGGAGTAGAGTTTACTGTCTATACTTCATGTTGCCAAAAACATTGTGACAAATGAGGAAATCATTGGCAAACCACTGCTCACCGGAATTTTCTTCCCCCATCCTAATTTGGAACAGCTGAAGCCAAATAAAAGATGTTACATTCAAGGTAAGTTCCAATTCTATGGAAAACATTCAGAATCAACCCCCAATTGTAGTTCAGAGTCAGACCAATTCCCCGCTGTTAATAACTTGCAAACTACCTGGAAAGCTAAAGGATTCTCTTCATCGGGCATCATGTAATGACATAGCTGAGACTGTGATGCAGTTTCTTCAGATGCAGAATCTTCAGGCTGTTCAATTACCTTTCTAATTTCTCTTAGCTTCTGTTCCAGTTGCAAAAGGGAAAGGGCATGCTTGAGAGAAACACTGCAATGAGAAGAGTTAAACTTAGTAGTGTGCATTCAAACCAAGTAGTTTAGATTTTTAAAAGACCCTATTATACCTCTCAAATACATTCTGCACAGTCTTCTTAATCACGCTTATTAATTCAGTCAAGCCTATGGCAGAAGAGGAAAAACAATTGAAGATCAATTCCTACTTGATCAAACGTCATAATATAATTTTAGGTAAAAATGTTTTATAGATAACTTACCATCTCCTAGGAGGTGTTGAATACTTGATAAATATTGTTGTTGAACTTCTGGGGGAGCTAAAAGTGTCTGCAAGGAGAAAGATATTATGTATATTTTTTCTACCTAAAGAACACTACTGTCCTGCATATCTTGCAGTAAATCAGAACACAGACTTCTTCATCTCTTAGTAGCTGCTAAAATTGCTACAATATTGTACTTCTTAAAGGACTCTGCCATCTTTTAAAGTAGAACAGAACAAATCATTTCCCCTCCCTGCCCCCGTTAAAAGCTACGTGAAAGCTATGTTGGAAGCACAGCTGCAGCAAAGGCAGGTAAATCCATAGCCTTCCTGGGATTCTTGTAGCCACTGAACGCCCAAGATTATGCTGCCAAAATTTGGTAGCAAACTGAAGAACGACACATTTTTTTACATGTAAAATTGGTGTATTAAACCTCCAGTGAGAACCAGATTTGTGTAATGGTTTAAGGCATCAAGCTAAAAATCAGGAAATGGCAAATTCCAGTCCTGCATAAGGCAGCTGAATGACTTTGAGCCAGTCGCTTTCTCTTAGTCCTAGGAAAAAGACAATGGCAAACCACTTCTTAAAATGTTACCAGAAAACAAATGCCTCAAAGACACACAAAAGGCTTAGCCTCTGATAGGTTTCTTTTACTTGACAATATATCTTGATTTCTCTACCTCCCTACTCCCAGTCCAAAAGAGCTGAAAATTGTAATCACATCTCTTTAATGGTGCCATGGCATCACAACCACATCCTCTGCAGTCTTCCTGAAAAACTGTTTAAGAGCAGTTCCCAGATATAAAGGGTGATTGGTACCAGGTTACAATATAGTCTTTTGAAAGTATTTTAAGATCGGTATGCCATGCTTTTTGGTCATCATTCCATTTTGAAAAATTAAATCTCTCATAAATATTTTCAGCATGGGTCTGTTTCAATGAGACTTAAGCAAGCATAAAAATATACTGGAGTATTCAAAGTATGATTTCCTTTTTGAGTTTTCAACCCAGATATTTACCTATTTGAAAACAATCTACTTACAGTGCCATTTTTGCAAACTGCTGCGTTGTCTAAGTAAATGTATCCACCAATAATATTTAATTGGACTCGGAGAAGAACTACAAGCATGCATGTGCTATATACTGCTACAATACTCCTTGTAAAACCTTTAATAAAACAAAAAAATGACTATGAAATACTGAATTTATCTTTAAAAATAATATATTTCATCAATAAAATCGAATAGTAATGGTGCTTTTTGGAGACTTAAATTAGGGCTATACAACTATAAATTATTTTTTTGGGGGGGGAATTTCCATTTTATTTTTCTTAAAATCTCTTTAAAAGAATAGCACAATTCAAAACTCAAGCTAATCAAAGTACTAGATTTAGCTAAATAAAAGCCATTATATTCATGGATTTACTGAAGCAAAGGGCTTTAAAAAAGATTTTACTTAAAAATCTTGGCCCGTTGCCTGGAGGCTGTGCGCAACTGGATGGGCGAGAACAGGCTTCGACTCAACCCTTCCAAGACCGAGTGGCTGTGGTTTCCGGCGGCCCGATATAGTCAGCTGACTCCGTCGCTGGCTATTGGGGATGAGATCTTGACCCCCACAGAAGGGGCCTGCAATCTTGGTGTCCTCCTGGATGTACGGCTGTCTTTGGAAGATCATATTACGGCCGTCTCCAGGAGGGCTTTTTATCAGGTTCGCCTGATACGCCAGATGCGGCCCTTTCTTGATCGGGACGCCTTACGCACAGTCACTCATGCCCTGGTCACCTCCCGTCTGGACTACTGTAATGCCCTCTACATGGGGCTCCCTGCGGGGAGCACCCGGAGGCTTCAACTGGTACAAAATGCAGCCGCGCGGGTGGTTACGGGGGCGTCGAGATACTCCCACGTGACGCCCCTCCTGCGCGAGCTGCATTGGTTGCCAGTGGCCTTCCGGGTTCACTTTAAAGTACTGGTTTTGGTCTTTAAAGCGCTCCATGGCATCGGACCAGGATACTTACAAGACCGCATTCTGCCAGTAGTCTCCCACCGACCGGTGCGCTCCCACAGAGAGGGTCTCCTCCCGGTCCCGACGCCTTCTATGTGTCGTCTGGTGACCCTGAGGAATAGGGCCTTCTCTGTGGGGGCACCCGCCCTTTGGAATGGGATGCCCCCTGGATTACGAACGACCAGTGACCTGAGGGCCTTCAGACGTGACCTGAAGACCTGGCTCTTCGAGCAGGCCGGCCTGAGCTGACTAATGGGATTTTAAATGGGGTTTTTAGATTACTTGGGACGGGGTATGAAGTTTTATTGATTTTAATTGGGGTTTTTAGATTTGGGACAGTCTAGTGTTTAATTCTCTTTTAAATAATTTATACTTTGTCTACTTGTATTTTAGTTGGCTGTTCACCGCCCTGAGTCCTTCGGGAGAAGGGCAGTATATAAAACTCAGAAATAAATAAATAAAATACAAAAAAATGGAAGAAACAAAGAATTCCCAAAAGGATTGCAAAAGGGAAAATTTCAGAATTTTTACATTATTCTATGTAACACTCTTCTCACTATTACGACACATTCTAATTACTGGTAATTATGACAATCATAAATTGTGTTTTTTCTACTGCAATATATCCTTTTGAACTGAGGTAAATATAACATCATCACGTGCATGTGTTAAGGAGACTCCTGGTGAAATTGCTTCCATTGGAGAGTAGCTGAGGCAACAAAACTTTTTAAACATCACAATCAGATGTACAATATAAGTTGAAGGAAAGAGATTTTTGGTGTGAAATAATAACTGAATCTGAGGACTTGTTGAGACTGAAGATATGTGTGTCCAGGCAGGAGATACAGGTAGCAAAGATGACACCAAAGAGTGTCATCGTGAAGCATGTGCTGAAAAATCTTGCTGAAGGCAAAAATCAAGCAGAAAATCCGCCAAATGCCTAGCACAAAGAAAGGCCAAGTCACTACAGTAGTAAGCTCTTCTTCCAGTAATTTTGGATGAAAGACACACTGGCCACTAGAACCACAGTGCGGACAAAGCAACTCCAAGGTTGGCTACAGCTTCTAACATAATACACAGAGGGTGTGGCAGCCGGAGTTCATGTCACCATCCTGGTGTTGGTGATGAAATAATGTAAGCTAAACAAGCTTTCAACGAAGGCATAAGACAAAAACATGACAAGAGTGTCTTGAAGCAAGCAGCTATATTAAATAACAATAATAATATTACATAATACTTCAGACTTAAAATTGTTGATAAGAAAGACAATAAGTGAGGATGTTGCAGTACCTGGCAACAGCAGAACAGAAGAAGAAAGAACTGGAGAAAATCACAAAATAAAAACACCTGCAAATACTAGTAAAACGACTGTGGCAAAAGAAAGCAAAGATACTAAGAGGCACTTTGGGTGCAATCCCAAAACACCTGGTGCAACACTGAACACCATCAGCACTGATAAATTTACCATCAGTCAATTGCAAAAGACAAGTTTACTTGGAACCGGGTACATCTTGGGACGATAGATCTAACACCAAACAACACCTGCTTATTCCAAGCCTTTGGAAAGGACTGTTTTCTATTAAGCCAAACTACCATCCCAACTGCTCTTGAAATAGTCTGAAGAAAGAGCTTGAAGGACACAGAATTAAAACTTCAATTGCGCTTTGTGTTGGTGAACTGAGATTGCTACTTAATTTTAAATGGTGCTATGTGGTAAATGCTGAGGTAGTGGGAGATAGGTTATTTTTTAAAAAACATGACATTACAAACAGAAGGTTTAAAATTAGAGAAAATAAAATAAGGTGGAAAGTAACTACACATCTAAGGGTAGAAATCACTTATCCAGGAGAGATATGGGAATTCAAAATTAATTGTTGTGATCCACCGGCAGCCTGTAGAGATGGCAGTAGAGTAAGACAATGGGGAGGAACATGGGTCAGTCTGGGAAGGACTCGAATGAGGATCCTGCGTCCGATACGGAGATGGGGCCAGGGACATCTGGGAGTTATGTGCTGACTCCAGAGCCTCCAAAATCTGACAGCAGCAATGCAGAGAAAAAAGGGGAGCCTGTTCCCAGTGTGTGTATGCACAGAGCTGCCAGAAGGCAAGAACAGTTAAGACAAAAGGGGCGACTCGGGAGTAAGGCTTGGAGGTGATTGGCACCTCCCATAAGACATAAAGGAGGAGCAAAGGGACAGGACCCTTTACAGGAAGCAACGCTGTTCGCTCTGTTCGGATTAAACCTTGAAGGTTTACTTTTGAGTAAATGTGTTCTCTTCATGACAAGTCATAATGTTCATTAGAATAGTGCTTGAAGCACAGTAGCCAGAAAGTTTAATACTGAAGAAAAAAAAGTTTCATTCTATGTATACCTAAAGAGGATCAATGGATCACAAGCACAATGGTTCATTTGACTTACTTATAATCTTCAATTCTTCCCATATTTCTAATTTATTGGCTGGCCTACAGAAAGAATAGAATAAACACATTTATAATTAATTGAACAGCTCCATTTCAGTCCACTTCAAACAAAAAAAAATCAAGCATAAAAATATGATGAGGGAGAAAATAAATGCTGGGATTTTGGAAAGTGATACTGTAATAAGGAGAACGCTTGCAAAGTACAGAAACTTATGCAATGATGCCATTCAATTGAGAAACACTGTTCCATCAACAGAATGGATTCTTAATCCTACCCATTCTTCTGTGCATATTGGAAAGGAACAGAAGTTCAACTGCATAAGCACGATTGCTCATATAGCACTGGAATAAATCTGTATTTGTGATGCTGAAAAAAATACAAATGTGTAGCCCTCGGTTGCCTTGGTAATAAATATTTGAGAAGACATGTTAAAAAAAAAGTAATTTAACCAGAATGCAGAATCATCTATGAGTTTCGTGCATAAAACAATGGCAAGAAAAAAGGATTCAGACACTTTAATGGCAAAGTTTTCGTCCCCTAAAGCCAATTCATATAGTACATGATAAGCTATTTAAATCTTACATGACTTTGGCAAGAAAACACTTCAACCTGTTTCTCCAAAAATAAGACCTACCCCGAAAATAAGCCATAGCATGTTTTAGCCTGCTCCTAATATAAGTCCTAGCCCAAAATAAGACCTCGTTAAGTTGTCAGTGGGGGGACATGGTCATTACCAGAGGTGGCAGGGGTTGATGGTGTTCGGCAACAGCCTCAGCTTGCAATATCACAGATGAGTTGATTACCTGTCCAAGTAGCAAGCGGGGGGGGGGGGGGTGGCATGAGATCCAGACATGCCGCATGGGACGTAGGAGAGAGAAGTGTTGGTAGGCCAGAGCGGGCAAGTGGCTTCAGGATGCTGATCTTTGTGCAGCTGTACTGGCAGCAGATGGAGGCAGAGGCGTGGGGGGAAAGCAAGCAATCCTGATGCGCTGCGCAGCTGCAGGAAAGCTGAGAGACACAAAGACAAGCCTCCCATAGCCACCCACCCACTCCACCCCACTGTCTCTCGGTTTGTCTGTTCTGTTGCGGCCGTGAACAAGAATAAGAAGTGGGCCGGCGGCCACACTGGGTCCTGCTGGATGGGGCTGCTGGAGCCGCTGCAACAAGACATTGGGGCATGATGGTCTGGCTGTGGGGCCCTGAGGTAAGCTGGCGCAGGGCATATGGGGCATTTCCACCCTCTTGCCTTGCTATAGCAGCACTGGCATGCCATGCGGTCTGCCCCGTTGCAGCCACTAGCAAGCAGAAGTGGGCCTCTCATACATGGGGAAAAAATAAGAAAACCTCAAAAGCAAGTCCTAGTGCTTATTTTGGAGCCCCCAAAAATATAAGGCCTGGTCCTATTTTCAGGGAAATGTGTGTAGAGTTTTTTGTTACAGAAAACAAATTGTGCATGCTAACGTTATGTACATACATACTACTAAAACCTAAAGGACAGGCATTCAAAACAAACTATAATTACTCTTGACAATTTATGCTTACTTGCTTTTCAGCAGGGAAGTGAGACTCTCAGAATTCAGCTGATACATCAAAGTGTCTCTTAATGTTGGAAGCATCGATAGTACTAAAAAGCAGATGATAAGAATTATTAGAAGGCATGGAGCATCATTAACAAAGTAAAAATAATAACTTGATTGTAACAGTGAGGATGTTACTGTAGAACTGGATGTAAAGATCTCTATAACATAATTATAACATTGGTAGAAATATTTAAGGCTTAGTTAAAATAGCCTTTAGAAAACTGTAAATGCAAAGATCACTGACAGCCCATCAGTTTCAAAAGGAATCTGTTATGCGAGATTACACATTACTGATTAAAAAAAAGAGCCCTCCTGAAAATGCAGAACTAGACATATGACTTTCTGAATCCTATTTATTATACTAACCTGTCCGTATTAGTATGACTAACATGATTCAGAATTTAGTACACATAGTACCAAACTACTGTTAAGACTAATCATATTTTGCCTCTGCTCAGTTATGATTTATAGTCAATTAACAATTTAGAAATAGAAAAAATAGCTTACAAATCTGTTTGTATTTATGGTAGTTATGTTTTGATGAGCTGTCCGAGTTAGCAAACATTGTTCTAAACATTATTTCATCTGCAGCGATGGTTTCATTAAAGAAACAGGAGTTAGATGTTAAAACAAGTACTGAACAAAAGGGAATTTGACAGACAGTGAGCTTCAGACTTTGATTTCTTTGACAAACAAAATAGCTACAGTACCACCTTACCTGTCATATTGCAAGTCCTCTGGTTACTTTCAAAATGATACTGCCTTCTTGCTTGTGCTATATATTCTGCTGCTTCTCTTTCTTGAATTTCTTTCATTTTTTTCTGACCATATTTTCCGAGTACATAAACCCCTACAAAAGACATTACATACATATCACACTACATTCTCTGAAATACCAAGCTACTGATAATTTGGGATGTGGTTGATCAGCCCAAGAATAATATACGTCCAGAGAAGCATTAAAGAAAGAACTGCATTTGGCAAGACCATGGGGTGAAGCTTCTGTATTTAGAAAAACAAAAGATACTTTCTCAAGTGGGTGACAAGATACACTTGGAACAAGAAAGTATTGTACAAGTCTGTTCATGCAATTGTAAATGAAGAAGGAGGTTGATCCAGAACATGTGAACTAATTAAATAATCTGTCTGAACTTGAACCTCTTTTATCAGTAGGCTCTACATCTCCATTGGGGGAACTTTTCAGACAAGATAAATTCTTAACTAAGCATTTCTTAATCAAGCACTCTTCTGTTGTACAATGTATCAGTTTCCATTTCATTATTTATTTATTCTAAGCTGGCAACTTGGTTTCCTTTCATTACAAATTCCCATTCAATGAAACATATTTATGAATTCAGAATCTTCTGGCGAGAGGAGATTTTAAACTCAGTTGCAAAAGCAAATACTACCATTAACAGTGCTTCAAGGCAGGTTTTGAAACATTGCCTTCACCCAGGCCCAGCAAATGTGACTGTAACTCTCTGTCATCCTTTCCTTCGTTGTCCTATTTGTACAAGGCCCCATAAATCTGTCACTTATTTTCCAGAGCCAAATGATCAACAGGAAGTTATTTCTTCTCCTTCTACTAAAGATAATGTTCTGGGAATTACAGCTAAGTTTACTTGGTTCATAATGCTTATCTAAAAAGGGGAAATTGTTCAAGCCGATGCTGAGCACAGGTAAACATATGCTTGAATCTTCTGTTCATTATTGCTTGAGTTTATTTTAACTTGGTTTGCTGTAACAAATGACACATAAATGAATTCACCATAGTATATTTATTTAGATATCAATGTTAAAAAGGAAGAAATATCAGGATATGTACAACAAGGAGCAAGAAAGACAGTCTTGAAAGGAGGGAAGTGGGGGTTAGTAGGAGGAAACTCTCCCCATATCAACCCCTTGAGCAAGAGGATGGGATTTTTAGCCAACATAGGTGAACATACCGAGAACGAAGAAGAAAATGGGTAAATTAATCAGGAGTTAAGGTGGCAATCCTCATGTACCTCTTGCTTAGGAGAAAGCCCACTTGGCACAGTGGGCTGACTTCTGGGTAAACGAAGCAAAACTTCAGATAACAGATAATCAGAGTTGGAAGAGACCTTGTAGGTCATTTAGTCTAACCTCCCCCCGCCCAAGCGGGAGACCCTACACACTTAAAAAGGGGCGAGCAGAAAACGTCCTGCAGATTTTAGGGGTGGCGGACGCCTCTGGCAGGAAGAGCCCAGGGGGCGCTCGGGATCAGATAGGGATCAGCTGCTTGTTAACAGCTGTTTCTGGACAGCAAAGAAACCGAAGGCCCGGAAAATGCCCGGGGTGGGGTGGGGAGAAACTCACCGCCTAGGAAAGCGCCCAAGAAGAAGCATTTCTTTTTGTGACGCTTCAGGAAGCCCCACACAGCCAGCAGCATCGCGGCGGCGGCGGCAGATGAGGATTCTTAGGCGAGCCGCCGCTCCGCCCACCCGTCCCCCGCGCGCCGCAGGAAGCCCCGCCCCTCGTCTCCGACGCCGGCTTCGTTCGGCCCGTGTCCTCCTCGCAATTCAAGTCCCCCCCACCGGCAGCTTGCCTGCGGTTCGCTCTTCATTTCGTTCCCCCTCGGATCTGTTCGCCCTTTACTTTCCGTTCCTGGCTTTCCTCGCCAGAGATGGAAGCGGCGGAGAGGTGGCGGGCGAGCGCGGGGGAAACCGAGGCCTGGATGGACAAAGCTGTAGATATGGTGAGGGCTCGCTCGCAGAGAAGCAAATGAAGGGGTTGTGAGCGGAGCGGTCGTCCCGCAAGAGAAAGAAAACAGACAGGTTTCGGGGTTGCGAGCTTTTCGGAGTTGGGAGATACTGGAAGAAAACGCGTTTACTGGGCGACATCCACGCGTGAATGGTTTGGGAATTATCTTTTGTGCCGTCCCTCTCTCTCTCGGTCAGATGTCTCTTCCGAATGAGTAGTAGCCTTTTATCTTCTTAAATAAAGTTTCCAGGAGATTTGAAAAGAGGGGTCCTTGGTGCTCTCTGAGTTTGGCTATATTCTTGCAGACATTTCTATGGAGATTCTCAGTCATCCAGGCTTTTTTCAGGAGGCAACTGGACTTCCTTGCTTTTTTTTTTTTGAAGACGTTTCGCTTCTTGTCCAAGAAGCTTCTTCAGCTCTGACAGGATGGTGGGGAACGGAAGGATTTATATTCCTTGCAGACAACTGAACAAACAAATCCTTCCATTCCCCACCATCCAGTCAGAGCTGAATGAGCTTCTTGGATGAGAAGTGAAGCATCTTCAAAGAAAAAAAACTCCAAGAAAGTCCAGTTGCCTCCTGAGAAAAGCACCTTTGGGACAACCATGACCTGAATGACTGAGAATCTCTGTAGAGTTTTAGCTATCCAATTTGGGAGGAACACCCTTCGAATCGTGTAGGAGTATGAATGGATTGCCAGAGAAAAAAATTGCAGACCATAGGAACCAGGTGATCTGAGGACACAGATAAACCTCCAAATGCTCCAACAACCCTCTAAACAGGGGTGTCAAATTTGCGGCCCGCAGCCCTGATGTGCCACGTGCTTGCCCTGCCGCCGCCCGGTTTAGTGAAAGGGAAAAACAATGCCGTGATGACACGAGTTTGACACCCCTCTCTAAAAGGAACAGATTACCATCTGTCTGCAAGGAATGTAAATCCTTCCATTCCTCACAATCCAGTCAGAGCTGAAGAAGCTTCTTGGATGAGAAGCGAAACGTCTTCAAAGAAAAAACAAGAAAGTTCAGTTGCCTCCTGAAAAAATTGCAGACATTTCATTACCCAAACTAGGTAACATCACATGCTCGATGATCATTATCCAGATTAGGTAACAACATGACTAGTACTGATGATGTTTCCTAGTTTGGGTAATAGCAATAGCACTTAGACTTATATACCACTTCACAGTGCTTTACAGCCCTCTCTTAAGAGGTTTACAGAGTCAACATATTTATTGCCCCCAACAACCTGGGTCCTCATTTTACCGACCTTGGGAGGATGGAAGGCTGAGTCAACCTTGAGTCAGTGAGATTCAAACTGCCAAACTTCTGGGCAGCCAGCAGTCAGCAGTAGCTGCACTACTAGTACTGCATTCTAACCATTGCACCACCATGGCTCTTGATAGATATAACATGGTGGCGTATGGCAAGAAAACAAGTTCAGAGAGCACCGAGGACCGCTCATCTATCAAATATTATTGTATTAATAAAACCAATTTCCCTAGCATCACCTTGGACAGAATGGCAGGAATCTAACCTGAATAATTATTTGGAAGTGCAGTTCCAACTCTCATATTAATAAGGAAAAGCTAATGGCACACGTTGCTTAGAAACTCAAGCATCCAAGATCTGGCATGGAGATGATAAGAACTTGGTCCCTGAATTTGAGAAAGAGAGATTTTTATTTTTGCAAAAGAGGCTTCTTCATCCACTCAAAAATATGAATCACCAAATAATAGGCCAGACAAGGAATTAATGGATGGAAACTGAACAAGGAGAGATTTAACCTGGAAATAAGGAGAAACTTTCTGACAGAACAATCAACCAATGGAACCAGGGGTTGGATTCAAAAATGTTAACCAGTTCTGTGGGTGTGGCTTAGGTGGTGGGTATGGCTTGGTGGTCATGTGACTGGGTGGACATGGCTTGGTGGTCATGTTATTGGCTGGGTGTAGCCAACTCAATATCACATCGAGGCATGCATCTCCTCGCCTGACCTCTCATGACTGTGGGGATGCTGTAACAGTCGTAAGTGTGAAAAACGGTCATAAGTCACTATTTTCAGTGCCATTGTAACTTTGAATGGTCACTCCACACAAAAAGTACCAGCAGAGGAGGGGAAAAAACCTCCAGAAAAGTTCCTGAGACAGGAAGTCTAGTGCTGCCAAGAATGTAATAAGGGTTAACTGAGAGGCAGTTTCTGTAAGCAACACCAGAATGTTTCCTTCCTGCCTTCCTTACAGGATTAGACCAGTAATTTCTTCTAACAATCTGTTCTCTGAACTGCTTAGAATGTTAACAACCAGTTCTAGCGAATAGGTGCGAACTAGTAGAATCCCACCCTGAATGGAACAGCTTGCCCTCGGAAGTTGTGGGAAGAAGAGATTGGACTGCCATTTGTCAGAAATGGTGTAGGGTTTCCCGCTTGGGCGGGGGATTGGATTAGATGACCTACAAGGTCCCTTCCAACTCTGATTATCTGTTATCTGTTAATTCAGGCAAAACAAAAATAATTTATTGGGGGGGGGTGGAGGTCAAGTCTTTAAATGAGGTACAGAAACAAATGATACATTCAGTATTTGTAATATATCAGAAAGCAAGTGATCAGGCATTGATTATATGTGAGAATCGAACAACACACCTTCCTCCTCCTATTTTCCCCACAACCTGTAAGGTGGGTTGAGCAGAGAAAGAGTGACTGGCCCAAAATCACGCAGTTGGTTTTCATGGCTAAAGTGGGACTAGAACTCACAATCTCCCAGTTTCTAGCCTGGTGCTTTAGACTAAACATATTATATGCCATATTATATGAGTAGCATTTGCTTTGACTGATTAAACAAAGACATTGTGAATGAAAATGTAATTGAACCACAGTAAGCTATTTGATTCAGGTATAGTTCAGCCAATAAATCGCAGTTGTGTGTGGCATTTTTCTTGCTATGTACTAATTTTGGTTTGTTTTTCTTTTGAGAATTGGGGGGGGGTGGGGGCAGAGGTAAGTACCAACATATATGTCCTTTATTTTGCTATGTATGTTCCATTCAGTGAGAAATGTTGGTTTCTTATAAGCATTGTTGTAGATTATTGTTCTTGTATTAGGAAAAATAGTTGCATAGATAGATCTCATTTATGACTGAGAAGAGAGATTGGAGAGGAAAGGATTATAAGAGAATAAACAGGCACACAGTGGAGAATACACATCAAAAGGAATGTGTTAGCTCTGACTGTTTTGCCAATGCATTCCTTTTGGTGTGTTTTTCCATTGTGTGCCTGCTTACTTTCTTTTAATCTTTTTTTCTACAATGAATGTAAATACAAACATCAATTCCCTTATTAATATCCTTGCACCTGAGTGAGCATTCCGAAATGCTGGGGAGTGGGAAAAAGGAAATCAGAAGTTAAGTCATAAGCACAGTCATAGTCATATGATTTTCCACAGTGTCTTGTGTCACTTATTGACCCAAGTTTTTGGTCCCAGACTACTTGTAATGGAGTAAATGCAGCTGGATGCATTGTGCTTCTGAACTTGCAATCTGTGATAAATATGACACCACATCCTTCTTAACAGTGCTGTTGCTAATTACTTTGCATTGATAGGCTAAAGATGCACTTGAGAATGGTGAAGTACCTGTTGGTTGCCTCATGGTCTACAATAATGAGATTGTGGGGAAAGGAAGGAATGAAGTTAACGAAACAAAAAATGTAAGTGATTTAGAGAATCCTATCCTTTGTACAAAATATATAAATAGAAAGATCCTCACAAACTTCTGGCAAACTACAGTTTTCTTGGCAAGAGATCTAGCTTGCCATTACTTTCGTCATAAGTCTGAGTTCTTTCTTTCTTTCTTTCTTTCTTTCTTTCTTTCTTTCTTTCTTTCTTTCTTTCTTTCTTTCTTTCTTTCTTTCTTTCTTTCTTTCTTTCTTTCTTTCTTTCTTTCTTTCTTTCTTTCTTTCTCTCCCCTTCTCTCTCTCATGTTTCCCTCTCTTTTCCCTTTCTCTCATTCTCTCCCTCCAGCTCTCTCTCATTTCTCTGTTCCCTTCTCTCTCATTTGTTTCTCTTTCATTTGTTTCTCTCTTTTTCCTCTCTCTCGTTCTCTCCCTCCATCATTTTCTCATTTGTCTCTCTCTTTTTCTCTCTCTGATCTCTTTCTCATGTGCCCATAAACGGAATACCCTTCTGAGCCATTACTGGGGTTATTAATCTACAAATAATGGGAAGAGAACAAGTATAATAATAAGATCAATTGCCAAATCTGGCTTGAATACATGTTTGTTATGATGATGAACTATAACCCTACCCCTTGAGAAGTCTTCAGCATAGTTAGAGATGATGAAAACTTTGGTGCACATGGCAATTCATTCAAAATAGTGAACTCTGTCTAACTGATTTTATGAGGGGAGAATTTTAACAGTTCTTAATAAGAACTGAGAGCATTTTAAGTCAGGAATTCTGCCAGCTCTCAGGCAGCTATTGTAGTTGCACCCTAGAGTGTTTTATAGCATTTATGGCACTTGCTAAGCATAATCTCTTGAAAGACTATTCACATTAAAATTAATTTGTAAGATGGTATTGTAACAATAGATTATAGCTAAATGCATTCTATTTGCTTCACATTTGCTATCAATCACATATGTTCAGTTCCTTTTTTAAGTAGCACACTTTCATATATCCAAGAATTAATTAAGCCATTGTTTTCAATTTGTACTTACAAATTTATAGTACAAAGCATATCATGAAATATACAAGCTATTTAAAAAAGCAGTAAAGGTACAACCTTAAATATCTAGATTGTGCATGTTTTGCTAAACAGAAAACATTTCCTGTTTTGTAACTATATGTTTTATTAAAACATTTAGATTGATATTACAAACCATCCTTCTTAGAAAGTGATACACTGACCAAGTGATGCAATTTTGGGTAAATGTTCTATGGGCTATATTTTGACCATGAACTGTCTTTTGGATTAGTTGGAAACTACAGGAGATTCAGAATGGAACAACGAGATTACTGAATAAACATAAACAGAGATCATATCCTGCTAGGTAACATAGTATACTATTAATTAGTTACCAGGCACAAACAAGGTATACTATTAGTTAGTTACCAGGCACAATTCATAAAGGTGGTTGGTTTAAACCCCCTTTTTCCTGAATTCTTTCAGGGCTCCCTTCACCTGCTTGAATCCACCCAAATACAGCAATTATTTTCAAAACATCTTTTCAAAAGATTCTTCCTGTCACGAGAGGTAAAGGTACAGGAAGTTCTAGATTTTACTGATGATTTTTATTCTTGCTCTGCTTTTTATTTTGTTGATATGACTGCAGTTTATAAACTGCTTTGAGAGTCTTGTCAATGTCAAATGAAGCTGTGCGTGCGTGCATGCACGCCTTCCCCTAGCACAAAACCACCACCTCTTCCCCATCCAACCCCTGTGCTGGGCTGCCAACCTGGAAAGGTTAGGGAGCGCTGATGTAGATTATACAGTATTACAAAGAAATGAAAGTAGATGCATTTAAAGGCTTCGGTGCCAAATGCTGCCATAATTGGGGGAAAAAAACAGGTGATGTAATCCATGAACCTACATAAAGCTCATGAGGGCATTTCCTATGCTGTCTGTTTGCTTTTTGTGACAAGCAGATCAATCTTTTTCTTTACATTAATTGTTGGAAAGGTTAAATAGAAAATAGAAAGTTAATCCCTGACAGATAGAGGAAAAATTTTGCTTGTAGCCAATCCTGTTTTTGATCAAACAGCTGTTTTTCTCCTGTTCTCTTTGTCCTCACCTGTTTCAGACATTGAGAAGGAAAAGAAAGTAAAGCAGAGACACAGCTCCATGCCTTTGAGTTTTTTGGGGTGGGGGTGGGGGTGATCTTCATTGTTTCGATACTGAATTTCTGTGGCTGTTGCAGGTTTTTTTTTTTTTTTTGTTCTGTTCTGGGATTGGCTTTTGGAATAGCTCCAGTAAAATAAAAACAGGAGGCACTGTATAAAATAACATCAGTGTAGTGAAATAAGATCTCATCTATATTGGTTGTCATTGACCTTCTCTTCCTTACAGTGGAAATTTTTAGAATCCGTTATAAAAAAGAATTGCAATCATTTGCAACTCTTAGATTTGTGTAGGTGCTTTACACAAATATAAATATTGTACCCTATTCTACTAGGACTTTTGTTGTTAATAGATAGTATGAAGATACTTATATGACAGCCATGGGGATTTATCACTTAGAGTGACAGACTAGGATTAGGGAAGCATAAACTGAAGTCTACTCTCGGCCACCAAAGTTTCCTGAATGACCTGGCCAGTTGTTCTCTTTCAGCCCAAGAGCCAGCATGGTATACTTTTGAAGGCATTGGATTGACACTATCATTTGCCCTCAGCCATGGAGGCTTCCTGGGTGATTTGGAAGCAATTATTGTCTCTCAGCTCAACCTACCTCACAAGGCTGTTGTGAGAAAGAATTGGAGGAGAGCATGCTGTGAACATTATCTTGAGCTTCTGATGAAAAGACAGGATATAAGCCTAGCTAATAAATAAATAAATTTTGACAAATTTCCAACAAGGGTCAATCTCATGTTTGTTATTTTGTTTTATTTCGCTTATAAAGCAAATTCTAAAAGACATTGAGTTAAAATCTTGCTCTTGTTTCTTGATACAATACAAGAAGCATCCTCAGGCGTAAGAAAATATTTCACTCCATGCTTCAATGAATTGTTTTAATTGCCTTAATCCAAACAGAATCTGGACTACCTCAAGCAAATTAGTTTTCAAGTTTTGGAAACTATGGAAAGCAAGGAGAATACAACCACAGAGCTAAGGAAAACTAACCTTTCTCAGTCAGTGGCCATACTGTCTTGTAATTCTGAAAATGCTCATCTCCATACATTACAGGGCAGTAGATTGAGGAAACCTGTCCTAGGCCATTAGTTCCTGTAATTCTATTAAAAACAAGATTTATTTTTCCATATATGTGTGTTCAGAGGTGGTATTCAGCCGGTTCGGACCAGTTCTTATGTACTGGTAGTGGAAATTTTGAGTAGTTCGGAGAACAGACAAATACCACCTCTGGCTGGCCCTGCCCACCTGCCCCCACCATTTTGTGTCCTATATTCCGTTGTTTTTTAGCTCAGCTGATTTGTGTGGCAGAGTGGATCGCTGCGCCTTAGCTGAGCCAAAAAGCAGCTCACCTCACCAGCGCTGACTCCGTGGGTGGTCTTTGAATGCTGCGTGCTCTCATAGAACCGGTAGGAAACTATTTGAAATCTCACCACTGTGTGTGTTGTATTTATTTTATTAAATATGTTTGCCACGTATCTTATCACAGTGTAACTGTGGGCGGCTTATAGTGTTAAAAAGGATAAAAATATACAAAGCATATATATAACAAGAATAAAGGGCTATAAAAGCATAAATTATTAATTCTTAACTAAAAGTTGGGAAGGGTGGGAGTATGATGAGCAGGAGTGTTTGGATCTGTTATTAATCTATCCATCACCTCCAATGTGACACTCCCCTATTGGAGCACCAGGCCAATTGGCAAAGCCAGGTTTTGAGGCTTTTACTGAAGGTCAGGATTCTTTATATGCAAAGTAACCTATTTTATGTGGCACCAGTTCTGATTTTTTTTTGTTTGCTTTATTCCCATAGGCTACTCGCCATGCAGAAATGGTAGCAATTGATCAGGTCTTAGATTGGTGTCAACAGCACAAGAAGCAACCTGAGGAAGTTTTTACACACACAGTATTATATGTCACAGTTGAGCCCTGTATTATGTGTGCAGCTGCACTTCGAATGATGAGTATCCTTCTCCAAATGTTGGCCACTTAATCCTTAATATGGAATTCTGTTTCCCACCTTGAGGAACCATGGAAAGAAGGTCCTGTATGCTATTGTTCTTCAATTGAGTATTCAGAGTCATACAAACTCTGAATTATTATTAGCAAATGTTGGTATGGATAGGATAGAAAAGAAGATAACATTCAGGGTCAAGTCCACATCAGCCAGGGCAAGGGCTTGTGTGGTATATAAAATTTTGGAATTTTCCTATGACAGCAATACATTAATTTAAGCTTCTTTTCTTTAAAACATTTTAACATTTTAACATTCTGGTTCTGGCTGATGGGATATAGAAAGGAAATTCATCAATATTTCTGTCCTTAATTTATGCATTGGAGATATCTTTTGTCCGAGCAGGGGGAAATGAGAAATATTTTATCTTGAGAAGTTATCATTTTTGTAATAAGATATCTAAGGAAAGAATGAATATATGTATTGTAAATGAAAGGAGATTATTATTACTACATTGCTGTTTGCTTTTAATGTTGTATTTTGAGGTAATTGGGAATTGGGGCAGTACTGTATACAAATCTAAATAATAATGATAATTATGTAATAGTAATATGAAGAATAAATAGCAATAAAAATTCTGAAAATGGAATACCAAAAAAATGAAATAATTCAATTTTGGCAAGATCTATGGGAAACTCACGAAGATTATAATAAAAATGCTGGATGGATAAAAGAACTTAAAAATGGATTTAGTAAAAATCAAATGGAAGAATTACTGTAATTATAACAGCATAAATGATTAAAAACCACATGAAAATGATTAATTAAAAATTGATGAGAAAATTTAATTGAAAAAGTTGTTGAAAATGAGCAAGTTAAAATATTGTGGGAATTCCAAATGCAAATTGATAAAAGTCTTGGCTGATAACACACCAGATTTAACTGTGGTTGAAAAGAAGGAAATTGTGGAAAATTGATATGGCAATACTAGGAAATAGTAGAATAGAAGACAAAGACCTGGAGATTACAAGAGTATTGTGATCTGAAAATCAAAGATAAAAGATTATGGTATAAACCTGCTGTGTTGATCTCAGTGGTTATTGGCATATCAAAAAAATATTGGACAGCATTTAGAAAATCTATGCATTGTCAAAATTTCCATCTGTCAATAACAAAAAAAAAACCCTGATTGGATCTTAACATTTACTATGCCAATATGGTCCAATATCCTAGGTCCTTGGGAAGAACTCAGTGTGTAAGAAGGTCAATACCCAGCTAAAAAACTGGCAGCTGTGATTTCACATTGTTGCTGACGTTGTTTGTTGTTCAGGAGCGGCTTGACAAGAGGAATGCGACATTTGAAGCCCATGTCCAGGATCTGTCTGTGTGTGGTGGCTCTTGATGCACTGACTTCAGCCTCAGTCCACTCCTTGGGAAAATCCCCAACACTTTTGAATGGCCTTTTCCTGACAATTTTCTCCAGGCTGTGGTCATCCCTGCTGCTTGTGCACCTTTTTCTTCCACACTTTTCTCTTCCATATATGTTCTATTAATGTGCTTTGATACAGCACTTTGGGAACATCCAACTTCTTTTGCAATTACCTTTTGAGGCTTTCCCTCCTTATGGAGGGTGTCAATGATGGTTTTCTGCACAACTGTCAGGTCAGCAGTCTTTCCCATGATTGTGATTCCTACTGAACCAGACTGAGAGACCATTAAAGGCTCAGGAACCCTTTGCAGGTGTTATGGCTTAATTAGCTTATTAGAATGGAACACTTTGAGCCTAGAATATTGAACCTTTTCACAATATTCTAATTTTCTGAGATTGTGGATTTGGGGTTTTCATGAGCTGTAAGCCATAATCATCTCAATTATAACACATCACGGCTTGAACTATCTTGCTTTGCATATAATGAGTCTATCTCATATTATTTTCACCTTTTAAGTTGCATTACTGAAGTAAATGAACTTTTGCACAATATTCTGATTTTTCAAATTTCACCTGTACTATCTGTGTAGGATTTCTTATCTAACCTAGTTAATGCCTTAATTGATCTGCATAAATCCCATTGGTTGTATATGGTTGCCAAAATGAACGGTTTGGAGGCTGTGGCTCAGTTCTGAATATCTCTTCTGCTACCTTAACAGATACAGGAGAACCATTTCAAGTGAGTACTTTATTATGGTGGCTTTCTATATGTTCATAAGAATGTGATATATCAAAGTGATGTAGCAATGAAGAGCTTGCTCTAATCTAGAAGGCCAAATCAACATTTTGGAAGACAGTGTGTACAAATTATTTCAGGATTTAAGCCACCCATTTTTAAAATTTGAAATGATTGACTGTAATGCTATTCTCTAATATGGAATTATTTGTATGTTCTCTTGCATTCTGTCGTTCAGTGGGGTTTAATAAGAAAAATAAGACTTTGGAATAACTGCTGATAATCAAGGTAGATTCAGTGAATGCACCTAACTATATAATACCATGGAAATTAAGTCCAGAGGTAGAAAATTGAAGGATTTTTTTGTATAACAATTAATTCTTTGTTTAAATATCAAATAGAAAAAGAAAAATTATTTTGTTTATTTATGCTTAGATAAACAAAACAAAATTGCAATTGTAGAAATAAAATTGGATTTTAAAAAAGAATCAACATATAAATGTTTTCTGATATTTCACCTAATGATTACATTTTGGCTATGTGCTGTATTGCGAGCAGAAATATTTGCATTTTAAAAATCTTCAAACACTATGGAAAGCAGTTCTTCATTTAACTATATGTTTTTTAAATTTCTTGTTCACTGAAAATATCTTGTTTTATATAAGTGTATGTGGTTACATATTTCAAGAAATGAATATTATCTGAGGATAATCTATGGATATCGTGTCATTAAGAGAGAAAACAAATTGATGACAACAAGTTTTTGGCAGAAACACTCTGTGGACCTACTAACCAACAATCCATGATTATCTTTTCACATTTCTTTCAAAGTCGTATTTCTGAAATTTCTTTAACCCCAGTTTCATAGTTTCAAGGGTTAGTTTCATAAATTTGAGAATTGTTGAGCTACAATTGGTTTGAGTTGGTTTGAAAGAAGCAAATGCACTTCACTTACATATCCACTTAAATAGTTTTATTTCCAGTCATAGCTATCTGAAAAGACTCCTTTAAGAATTTGTGCCGGTCAAATGAATGTGGGGAGAGAAAGAGTGTAAAAATGCCCTCCCCCACATTGTCCCTCTAAATTCCCATGAAACGTTCTGCTGAAAAAAAAATCCTCTTCTGATCACATTTTTTTGTTCTGTGTGCTACCTTCTTGTGCTAATCAAAAGTCATGCATGCATCCCTCTGCCTTTAAAAGTTACCTAGTAAACAATGTTTAATAGGTGCTAGTCTTATTCTAACACTCCAGCATAGCAACAACAGAAGCTATGTTACTCCCACTTAAACTTAATGAAGTCTTAACTGGAAAATTCTACCTTCACTTAAGATGCATTTTTGAGCAATGTGTTTAATTTCTTTAGTGCATAGCTGGTTATCGATCCGAAGAAGCTGTGGAGATGCTGAAAACCTTCTACAGACAAGAGAATCCAAATGGTAAAAGCCTCATATCAGCATTTTAATCCATGTAGATATTTATAGATTTGAATATTAATGACTTCAGGTTTTTTTTTTCCTTTTTGGCAGCACCAAAATCAAAAGTTCGGAAAAAGGAATTCAGTAAATGAGAGGCTGTTGTAAAGTCACCCAGTCTAGAAGAAGAATAAATCCTTGAATGATCTTTGCAATGCTGACCTTTACTGGACTAAATTATTTATCTCCAGAAGATGGAAAATGTCCCTTTTCAATATGTGGTTGAATGTAATATGCAAGTTATGATAAATTAACAAATACGATTGTGGGTCAAAATGTCTAGTTTGTTTTCCCCTGGGTGTTAAACTGGACAGGTATTATTGAAAGAACAATACCAGCTAAGGCTGAACTCCTACAACTATTGATTTTGAACTCGATCAGAGGTTCAACTAATTAGGATAATTCATGCTTTGCCAGTACAGATTTGTGCTGATTTCTACTGTCTTGTAAATTATTTGGATAAGAACTCTGTATAAAACTCTGTCATCTTCCAGTTCACTAAGTTATACATGCTGAATCAGGCTGCCCAGGTCACCTGCTACACTGGAATTTCTCTTGGGAACTAGTCTGATTAGTATTAGGACTTTATTAAGCTATAATACAGTCCAGGAATTTTGTCATTTTATTCTAGTTGACTGTTCTAATTCTAACAGAGTCTTTCTTGCCATTTCCTATGTGTGATCTATTCAACTGGAAATACCAAAGATAAGAATGGGACCTTCTGCATAAAAACCATGTACTCTTTCACTGAAATAGTCCAAATATGTATAAATATCTGACAATGTCTAATTTGTACCATTTTCTTCAGTGCATCACAAGAAAATTTAGAACTTCCTAGAGACTTCGGGGTTCAGCCCTTGGTAGAAAATATTGGCAATATTAAACTTAACATTGTGATAACTGAATTGAAAGACTTGTACTCATGCCTGATCAGTTGCTGCCATACCTGCTCTTTTTCAGATGAATTCCTATTGTGATAGCAATCACCATTAAGGATCAGTTGATTCAGTTATATTTTAATATGTCTGCAATAGAAAACTCCTTATAATATTGAAGGCAGGCTGTTCAGATTAGCAGCATCTATCCAATCTTGGACAGTATTGAAAAGCTCAGCAGGGACAGAAAAAATATTCTTTGGAAATTCCAGTACTGTTGGACTGACTGCGAAGTTGAAAAAGCATTCCAGAAAAAAAAAAGGCACTTCTGTAATATTGCTGAGAAAATAACATGGGTGTAACGATGAAGTCACCAGGAGTCATGGTAAACTTGAGGGAATTTGCTGAATGAATTACCAGTGCAGGACTTGTGTACTTATGTTCACTTACAACAGAGGTCTCCAACCTTGGCAACTTTTAAGACTTGTGGACTTCAACTCTCAGAATTCCTCAGCCAGCTATGTTGGCTGAGGAATTCTGGGAGTTGAAGTCCACAAGTCTTAAAGTTGCCAAGTTTGGGGACCCCGACTTACAATAATACCTTATTTGTAAGGGCTACCTTAGCTAAAGTGTTGAAGTTATATTCAAATATGCTAGTGTTACCCAGTCTTAAATGCAGTCATTTTGATAATGGCTGTGTAGGAAGTTAATTATATCACCAAAATACAATATTTGGAAAAGGGTTATACAGAAGACAGCAGAAGTAATGTTAGTGAAGGAATACAGTGTTGTCAACAACACCATTTTCGAGCTTCCATCTTATACTTTCTCTCTCTTCTGCACAGCTCTATGATTCTCCTTCCTTATGCCAGAAAAATATGTGGAGTTTGTTGATGCTTTGGGGAGAAGGAAAGAACTATTTGTCTCATAATTAAAGATCTAATTTAACTAAGTTAGAAGCCCAAATCTTAGCTGGCACATTCTGCATTGTAGAACCAGGGGGCAAAAAAAAGCTAGAATATCTAGTTCAGCATAAGGCTACTCTGAATCGGAGAAGTCATGGGAAACCAGAGCAGGTATCTATATCTTATGTTAGATATACATCATTTCCATGTGACATTCCCACCCAAGCCCTGCCCCCAGGATCTTCCACCTACTATACGACTAAATCTATATACTATAGATATATATACTACCTACAGTGTAGTACATACTATAGATTTATCTGTACGCTACTAAAACTATATACTGCTAAAACACTCTACTATTAATTGTCATGTTCAGTTAGCTGAAATGGTACATCATAATGAAATAATTTTTGAATCAAGATGACGTCAAATTTGCTGCCTTGAATGCATACAAACTCTGGGACCCATTACTCCTGTGGACATGAAATTTAAAGGACCTTTTGACCGGGCATACTGGAAGGGTTACGTAGTTATGTAGGTAGCCCTGCTGTACTTCTGCCATCAGCTGAGGCCATGTGATCCTGATGTATCATACGTCCTGCCAGCTTCTCTCAAGCAAAGTCAATGGGAAAGCCGACAGGAAGTTAGAAATCACTCCTACTTCCCACTGAAGTAGGAGCCACCTGTGGTCATTCTGTTTATCTCTTTAGGTAAGTATTATTGAAGTTCATCTGCCACTACAATTACTCTTCCATCATGCTGCACTATCTTTTTCTAAAAGATAGCGGGTCATCGGTGGTCCAGTAAACAAATTCCAGGATGAAAGGAATTTCCTGCTTTCTGCCATGATATACTCTCCAGGATTGGTTGCTGTGCAACAAGAAGAAAACAGAGTGATGTTTTTCCATCTGATTGTGCGGTAAGATTTTGTCTGTTGACCTTGGGGAACCGCTAATTTTGGGTGGGGGTAATGAGTCTGTAGTCATTTCTCATGATGTCATGCTCGGGACATCCTAGCTTGTAAAAGGCAGACAATCGAGGTGGTGTAGAGGAATATAGAGATAATATGGTGAAGGCATGCTAGAACTGTAAAGTGATTTTTTTAAAAAAAGACCATAAATATAATCTCATCCTTGGGAAAGGAGGGTAGTGTAGGCACAACCCTACCTTGATTCTGGGTGGTATTATAGGGAGTAGAGGGTTACATTGAGAGCTTCCAAGACTTTGTTATTATACTCAACAACAATAGAGTTCCGACAGTCCTTGTAGTGTCTGTTCCCTGACCTGGCCCATATCAAAGGGTTGACAGGCAACAAGGAAACACAAAGCCAAAGTTTCAGAATACACTCTTGAAAACTTTAATGGATTATTATTAGATGTATTGTAAGGCACATCCAGAAGAGGACCTCAGTGTTCCAGCAATGAATAGTTCAGGAAGATTAGAAGGGAAGTCTTGCTTTCCCAAAATGTGTTTGCTGAGCAAATAAATAATGTCAGCAATAATCAAGCACTTGCCTGTGCCTTCTGGATTTTAATGCTATGGGTTGTGTTGAACATTTCCCCCTCAGTATTTTGTTGTTATAGAAATCAAGATCTGTGTTTCTAATACCCGTCATCCTTTTCCCAGCCTGGCTGGCTTTCTTGATGTAGTAATTTCACACTATATGTGGAAAGAAGGAAAACAAATTGGTAGCTTTTAAGCAGCTGTTCTAGCACTTTGGTCTTCAACAGTTAAGATTAAAATTATCTCCCGTTGACTTCAAATGCACCAGTAGGAGGACTTGAAGCAGGTGACATAGGAGGCACCAGATCCGATAGCTGTTCTTTTGCCCTCCAACTCCATTTTTGCAAAGGGGGATGACGACTCATAGAGCATTCTTGTCAGAAGTTTGAAATGGTTGCTAATTTTTTTTTTAAAAAAACACTGTGATTCCAGAAAATAGTTTACCACACTGAAGTAAGGATCGTTAATAAACATATTTATTTAGCCATAGGCTGTATGGTTTCTTGGCTAAAACTTATTTCATTATTGACTTAGAGCCATGCATTTAGTGATCATGCGAAGTTATAGCTGTATTGAAAAAAGTGGCTTATGACCATTTTTCACACCATTGCAGCATCCCCATGGCCAAGGGATCAAAATTCAGCTGCTTGCAAACTGACTCATATTTACGATGTTTGCAGTGTCCCAGGGTCACGTAATCACCTTTGCCACTTTCTGACAAGCAAAGTCAATGGGAAAGCTAGATTCATTAAATAAGTATGTTAGTAATTTAACAACTGCAGTAATTCACTTAACAACCGTGGCAAGATGCATCATAAAATGGAACAAAACTCACTTCACCATTGTCTCACTTAGCAACAGACATTTGAGCTCAATTGTTGTCGCAAGTCGAGCTGTATATGGTATCCCTTTGTGTTATTAAATCAACAGCAAGTATAGGATGGCATTTCTATTGCTCTTGTACCATAATCCTCTTCAGATCCGCTCAAAAGTTAAATAGAATTTTGGTTAAATAGAATTTATTGTCAGGTTAGTGCGTGTGTTATAGGTTTGCAAACTTTACAGAATTACAGAGTTATAGAGATTATTTTTAAATTGATTAGAGTCACAATATGATGTCTATATTTACTAGTGGGCAGATCAGGTCACAAACCTTTGCATAGCAGGTCTAGTAAATTATTCTTACTCATAAGAACTATTTTTTTAAAAAAAATCTTTCAGCATAGTCCTGAGTTTTTCTGGTAATGTCTTCATCATATGAATAGAAAGATATGCTCCAACTGTGCATAAATGGATGTGAGCACAAAATTTGGTTCTGTGTTCAAGGAGATTTGTCCCCTGAGAAGCATCTATATCAGGGGTATCCAACCTTGGTAAGTAAGACCTGTGAACTTCAACTCCCAGAATTCCCCAACTAACCATGCTGGCTGGGGAATTTTGGGAGTTGAAGTTCATAGGTCTTTAAAGTTGTCAAGGCTGGACATCTCTAATATATATAATTGCAGCTAATAGGTGTAAATTTTACAGACACCCCTGTTCTATATGATTGCGGTTGTAGGTATAAACTTGATGAAATGGATTTTAAACCATATTTGTGGAGAGGTGATCCCTCTTTTTACATAGCTACTGTATATATCTGGGAATGGCTGTACTGTTTTATAAATACCATCAATCATAAAGTAAACAGTGTTATGGAATGAACTTTTTTTTTTAAAGCAGAGATAGGATTGAGTGATACAATCATATGATGCAAGCTTGGGCTGCTTCTGTGCATACTTGCCTAAGCCTTCCAGGATCTTTTCTGGGTATGTCATCCTCTCCCTTCCTTCAGTAAAATATGAGTGGATCCATGGGAGAGAATCAAGCAAATATTTCTACTTTCTTAACAGACCCTCCTTATATGCTCTGGTGGTGTCTCTTAGATGCCAGATCAAATCATTCCTCTTTCCCCCAGGATCTGGGAGTTTAAACTCATTTCATTTGTAATCACATTACATATTTTTTTCATTTTACTGTATTATTTCATGGATTATCATTTGCTCCAATATTGAGCCTGCTATAAATATTTTAACGGATAAAGAAATCAAGTTGATGTTTCTCAGACACTGCCTTGTTCAAAGCTGTCTAATAAATGATGTATTGATTATCATGAGTCAGAAAACAAATAATTTTGCCAGAGCCTATAATCCTAAGAAGATGCCTAAATGGTCCCACAAGGGCTTTATATGTTCATACTTCTGGAAGAAGAAGCACATCATTCCATAAGTCTGAGTAGTTGCTGGAGCTTTACGTATACTGTTTGGTTGGAAAAGCAGCAGTAATGCCACTCAGCACTTTTGATGGAAAGGGAAAAAGGAGGAAAATGAAATTTACCTCCCTGTTTCCTCCACTTAAACATCTGAAACCTGATATTCGAAATGTGCTTTCTGCACATAGTTTTTTTTGGCAGAATGCTTTGTGGGGAAAATAACTATACAGTGTGCAAGCTGGGAAGGAGGGGGGAAATCTGTTTAACAGGAGGGGGCAAAGCTGTAATGCTGCTGCTACAGACCAAAGATTCCCTTAGCAACAAACTTCTGCAAAAATAAACATTTGGCTGCTGTGTTTGGTATTGGTAGCCAGAGTGACGTAGTGGATAGAGGAACATTAGACTAATTCCCTGCCCTGAAATTACAGTTGCCAGACTGAAATGTCTGCAATCAGGCCATCTCTGCTAAATTAGGGCTGGTTGCATAAGTCTGAAGGGGGCAAGAACTGCCAAAGGTTTTCTCAGGCATCCTAGAATTTATTGTTAAACATCTCTCAGAGCCTCAAGAGGCTTTATATGATCTGAGATGATGTGAAACACTGGTCTGAGAGGAAATGTGTTTCCTGTGTTTCCATAGAGACCCTGGATGTTTTTCAGAGCTGTGCTCTCTTCCACCTTCGTCCTTAAAATATGCGATTAAATGTACGTGAGAACAAATTCTGACTTGCATCTCTGCAAATTTGACTGCTTGAATCTTTTTGCACCGGGATCATAGTCCGCAAGGATGTAGCTTTTCTTCACTGCTTTCTGGCTCGGCAGCAATTTGCCAAAGAAAGCCAACCACCCTTACTCTCTTAGATCTTAGTTCTGGAAAATATTCCAATATTACCTTGGCAAGACGGTCAGTCCTGGATTTTTAAAAGGGGGAACTAGCCAATGATCATATTTGCCAGTTTCAGATCTTCAATTTTGTCAGCCAACGTTGCTTTAAGTGTATGTATTATAAATCTAGATATTTTTAATTATTAAGAAGATCCCAAATAGATGCACTTTAAAGTTTAGTAATCAAATTATTTTTTATGAATTCATATCCAACTCCCAGCTACCGAGATCCAATAGTGAAGCTCTGTAATTAGATTAAAGTGCTTGATAAGTGATCAAAGGACAGCATAGTTTTTTTGGATTTGTGTTTGTGTATTACAGAACAGTCAAAAAGTAATATAAGAAAACGCCTGCGTCCACACTTCATTTGATAACTTTTGTACCGGCAATAATTGGCATCTGCAAATAGGAAGGTAGTAAGAAGATAATAAGCATATGTTGTAAGCTGCCCAGAGTTAGTGTGAGTTGGGCAGTCATATAAATTTTCTTAATAAATAAAACAAAACAAATTGTCCTAAATGACTGTTACCCTATTTAGTTTGAAACAATGCTTTTTCCAGAATGAGTTGGGGAAAGGATTTTGGGTTTTATTGCAGTTATGTTATTTCATTGCAGTCATTTGAGTAAGGAGCACAGTGGTTTTCATGATTAGGACTTTGGAATGGAAGTTAGCAAGCCCACATTCAAAACCTAAATGCTGCCGTGGGGCGGGATTGAGCTCCTGGCCTTTGCTCTCCAGCTGGGAACATGGAAAGAGCCCCCTACTGGGCATTCCCTGGGCTTATCTTTTCAACCTGGAAATGCTTTAGTACAGAAAAAAACGTTCATTTGAGTTAGATCCTGCTTTTTCACCAGTGCTAATAATCTTATACGGATTCTCCATTTTATTGTTTCAATACGACACTGTGCGTAAGTTGCATTTGAAGGAGGAGGATAGGCCCAAAATCAATTAGTAATTTTCATGGCAAGGATAGACTTGGACCCAGATCCCCCTCTCCAACATCACATCATCTAAAGTAGAAATTTCCAAACTTGACAAAAGACTTGTGGACTTCAGCTCCCAGAATTCCTCAGCCAGCTATCTGGAAGTTGAAGTCCACAAATCTTAAAAGTTGTCAAGTTTGGATAATCTAAAGCAATAACCGCACACTTCTATATTTATAGAAGGGACATTCCATTTCTTTGCAGCAGAAAATTGCCTGACTTTCCTGGAGGAGCCTTTAGAGACAAGCACGCAGGTAAGTAGGTAAATGGATAGAACATCCCTTTAAAAAAAATCCAGTCTGCTTTCCTGGGTGATTTATATTTTCAGCATTATACAATGCATCACACTGACTGCATTTAAACAATGAGGGTTTTTTCCAATATGTTGACAGAGTGTTATTTTAAGAACATGTCATATTGAAAATGTAAATCACTCATTGAATCCAACTGACTAAAAAAAAAAATAGAATTACTTATTTACCTGTTTGCAAAAGCTCCTCAAGGAAAGTTGGGTACTTTTCTGCTGTAAAGAGATTGCACATTCCTTCTAAAAACATCGAAGTCTGCTGTTGCTGCTATAGATAACAGGTTGATTGAATTAAGATAATCTGTTCAAAGCCGTTCTGGTTTTTGTGCCTACTTTTTCAACAGATATACACTTCTACTTATACAGTTTCATTTTTAAAAAGTATAAATGCAGAAGCCTCAACCACTTTTGCCAAAATATTCAAAATACACAATTACTATAATAATCTGCCTGTCCTCCCTTGCAGAATCATGCCTCCCAGCTGCAGTTTAGAGATAACCAAAATTTAAGGTCTGCTATAAAAAACACAAGACTATTATTTAGATTTGCTAACCCCCTCATATTACAGAAAGGCTGAGGTCTCAGTCCAGTGCACACATTTTAGGAATAAATTTAGCTGAATTTGGCAGGTCTAAGTTCCAAAAAAGTCAGGTGTTATTTCAAGGCCCAACAGATTTATTACTCTATAACTTTTTGTAATTATGAGAGTCCATTGTGTTAGATGCATAACATGTTAATCTCAGTTGGCAGAATACCAGAGGAGTAGTGGACATGTTGTACATTTAGGAGTGAAGAGTAACAATGTGCAAAAATTACTATGTGTGTTCTTGAACAGTAACAATGTGTAAAAATTACAAAGTGTGTTCTTGTCAGTTTACTTTACATGTGTTTTAGCCTTTATAATCTGGACCTTCTTGTCATCATTTGACTCTCATCTATAACTCAACTCCCATTCTTGTATGCTTATTCTTAATCAATTGAGAAAGATAGTTTAGACACCACACAATACATTATCCCATAATAAGTTAGTCACAGAGTTTAAGTGTCAATAGGACTCCATTGTCGTGTCATGTTATCTTCTGTCCAATATGGCCCTTTAACAATGTGCCTTCTCTTAAGGTAAAACCTGTCCTCTGATTGTCCTTTCCAACTGGCACTTCCTGGAAGCAGCTAGTTGTTGGTATCAAATTATAGTTAGTGATTCTTAACACTAGGAAAGCTACAGATTAGGCTGAAAGTTTTCAAAGGGCAAAACATAGATGGGCAATATGTACAGTCTCATTAATTGTTGAATTAATTATACTTTCTGGTCTGGTTACCTGAAGTCTTCGTTGAAAGTCTGTTGATGAGTCATTGTTATAACACAGTAACAAGGCTGAAGTTTCCCCAGCAAACATCATAAGACCGGTCTATAAATTAAGCAGTAATGAAAAGTAATATAAACAACTTGCTAAGAACCACAGTGTTGATCAGACTATTTTAGAAGCTGAGAGGTACAAGATGTCAGTCGCTTCTCAACCATCATCATTTTTATGAGGGGAAAAGAAAAAATAGAGAAACACTTTGTCTTAAGGGCAGTCTTTCCATAACCACTTTCTTATAAAAGCCAAGAACTGCAAAATGTGAGAAGCTCTGGAGTATTTTCATTTCTACTTTCATGACTCCACATGTTTTTTTTAAATAATGTTTATTGACAGTTTAAAAAAAAAGAATATTTTTAAAAAATGTTCTCACATTTTTGCAACATTTTCATAGCAGTATATATTTCTATTAGTGTCAATTCAAGTCATTTGCTACAAATAAATCTATAACTTGTTTCCTAAATCCTTACTTATGTTATTACATTTATAATACAATATTTATTTCATTATATTACTTTACAAATATGCATAGCAGTATATGATAAATGTATATATACATTTATCCTTATTTCCATTTTCTCTTGTTGTTTGTTTAATCAATTTCACCAGACATCTTTACTTCCTTTTTATACAACCATTTGTACCATATATTTCAAATTGTGAAAAACTCCCCCTTCCTTGTTTTTTAGTAACATGGTTAGTCTAACCATTTCTGCACATTGGTGGATTTTATTAGTTATTGCCAGGTCTATGGGTATCATTGCTGATTTCCAGTTTTGGGCTAAGACCATCCTTGCTGCTGTGATGATATGTGATATCAGATGCTGGCATTTTTTGCTCCAGACTCCACATGTTTTTATGTGAAAATAAAACAGAACAAATCAATCTAACGGCAAATGCTATTTGATGATAACACTTGAATTCATCTGAAGATGTTGAAGCAGATGAACATGGTATAAACAAAGTTTACAAATTAATTTAAAATAATCTTTCTGGGATCTTGTAAGGGAAGAGAGCACTAAGACAATTGGAAAGTCATTTTTACTAAGTATTGAAGGATTTTATAACCTTGGCTCATTTTTTGCCTTCCCTATGACATCTACACTTTTGGAGAATTGTAAGCTTGTTTTTTGTTGTGCTTGAGAGACTTTGGATCAGATCCTACAGAACTTCTTCCACTTCTAATGAGGTTTAAAAAGAATGTGAAGTTTATGAATTTTCATCTTGGTCTGTTGCATCCTAGGCTTACAGATGCTTGCTTTGCTATTTGTCCATTTTATTTTCCAATGTGTGGTACATTCTTTATAGAACAGCATATAAAGTTGAGGTGTGTTTTAGTCATGAGTTGGACTCCCACATAAGGGCTGCAGTTGTTGTCCCCTTGTGCAGATTTTTGCAGACCAGTTCTAATAACAGGAATATCTACTCTTACAAGAAAATAATTGCTGGAAGTTATTTAAAATATATTTCAAATTTTCTCATTAGTTATACATCTAACCAGTCATTATAGCTTATTGTAATATGTTATTAAACTGATATCCATTCTTAGCCTGCCAATCACATCCAGCTTATTATTTATTAAATTTATATCACCTCTTTCATTCAGGAAGTCAAAGTAACTTGTTCTCCAGTACCTCTTTCTTCATTTTTTTTTCTTTACCACAGCAATCTTGGGTTGGGCTCAGAAAGAACATTGAACCCAAAATCACTTAATAAGTTTAGCAGTTCAGCAGAGAATGAAGTTAAAATGCATTTTGGCCCATTGTACTGTTCAGAACCAGAGCCCCAGTGCTTCCGCTTACTAGATTTTAGTTTCCAGAATTCAGTGGTCACCTGGGCAGGAGAAAGAATGCCAAGAATCAACTTATCGGTGACAGAGGAAGGATATAAATTTAATAAAATAATAATAAAACCTTCTAGATCAGGGCTGTCAAACTTGCGGCATCACAATGACATCATGTGATGTATCAGGACTTTTTTCCCTTTCGCTAAACTGAGCGTGGGCATGGCAGCACATGATGCATCTGGCCTGTGGGCCACAAGTTTGACAGACTTGTTCTATATGATAGCTCAGCCATGGTAGCCGTATTGTCATGCAGCTAAATTTAACCCTAGCTAAGTTTTTCAATCAAACAAAATTATTAACTTTTCATAAAAATATTAGCTTATCAGGTCTTTTCCCTTCATACTGTATATCTTCTTGCTCCTTTTTATAGTAATATAGTAATATTATGCTTTCATACATCCTATTAAAATAGTTTTTGTTTTACCGTGGTAAATAATCGGCCTTAGCCATAATTGGCCTCAGCCACACATATAATGCTAAGTAGTTTTAAAGCAATAAACTACTGGTGTGTGCTAAGCCAAAACTCAGTAAGTAGTGTTATGGCTCATTATTCATTGTCTTTTCTACAAAACTTAGCTGGCCCTGAATAACAGAATTAGTTATGCGTAGCAAAGCTATACTTGGGATATTTTGATAACCAATGGTTGGTAGCATTTTTTTTTATCATTGCCTGTGTTGGCTGGAGCTTGTGGGAGTTGTTCAAGGGGATCTGAAGGATCATAGGTTTCCAAAGCCGACTCTACTGATTTAGCACCTGCTGGTCTACAGTATTACCATGTCTGTTTCTATGTATTCATCCATCCTAGGTGGAAATTACAGTTTATATCTTAGCATTATATGTGAATCAGGCAAATTGTGGCTTATTTATGTATATTAAATAGCTCTTTTGTTTTCGATGGGATCTAAGCTCTTTTCTTTTGCAGCTTGCTTCTTTCCCTGATCCTTGGGGATTAATTTCTTAGTTATTCCTCCTTAGACTGTCTAAAATATATGCCTGGCACTCCCGTCCACACCATCTCCAGATTTACTTCCTTCTGGAACACTGTTATTCACACCATTTTCAGGGTCATCCAAAAAAGGCTCTCCAATTTGTAAATTCTATTAGTTAAATAGAGCCATCTATTAAAGAAAATCTGCCTGGAAGAATGAGAAATCATTTTCTAAATTGCACTGGGTTGTGCAATGTTTTCATTCTTTGTATTTTCATGGGGTTCACAGATGAAATAAGAACAAACTCCAATTTAAAACTGAAAGAGGAGGGGAAATTGTGCAAAAATTTAATTTTTGAAGGACTTATAGGTGGTATTTTAAAACTGTAGCATGCACATTATATTGGTGTTTATGATTTTTGGTCCTACTGGTTTTATAGAATTTTTTAGAGCTTCTAGCTGGACCTTGGAAGAGTCTAACCACCAATTTTATTGGAAAAATGACTACTATATTAGTAATGTTTACTCTTCTTTCATTCCTGAGAACAAACACACACACACAATTCAATACATTTGTGAAGTTTAATAGATTAAATAGCAAGCAATATTCAATGAAGTCAGTTTGATTTGGAAAAGGACCCACAACTTAAAATAATAGACCACTGAGAGGACTTTACACAAAGTTATCTGGAGGAAGAAGAGGGCTGTAGCATCTAAATGGATTCTTCCAGGGTCTCTAAGTCCAAAGGAACTTACCTTATAGAAAAAAAGGAAGCAACCTTAATCCTAGGTTTTATGGGCTCCTTTTTTAAGCATAAGGCTTAAAAGGTGTTCCTGGAGACTTGCAGGGAAAGTTCTGAAGTCTTCATCTGAAACCTTTTCTCCTTGCAGAAGCTCATCTCTATTCACCACTGGCATATGTTGCTGGAGAGAGGGGATTCTACTAGCTGTCTTCTTTTCAACCCAGCTCATTCTATATGGAGTTACTTTTGGAAAGGGAGCAATTAGCTGTTGAGCTGCTAATTGGTTCAAGCAACAGAGGTCACAGGAGGCCTGTCTGGAATGCTCCGCATTGATGGTCAATTAGTAGGCCATGGACGTTAAGGTATTGGATGTGTTGACCTTTCAGGTCCTGATTCCTTAGGGCCTGCCTGTGACAAGGATTGCCTTTCCCACTATGAACCTGTTGGGCTCTTTGGCTGAGCCTTTTTGAAGATGCCTCTGTTGTCATAAATTCAACCAGTCATGCAGGTCACCGAGGCTAAAGCATTCTCAGGGCACAAAGGCTAAGGGCACCCTTAAGCCAGGGAGCAATGCAGGAGAAGAGCATTTGCCAAGGGCTAGTGTTACTATTCCTGCCGTGTCTTTAATGATTTGCATTGCTTTTTTAAAAACTACGTTAGCTTCTCCAAGTGTTCTTTTGAGGAGGAAAAACAAGGCATAATTCAAACCAAGCAAACAAATAAAGATGTACAATTTCTAGAGACAGCCTTTAGAAGAGAGGGCCTGCTGATGCTGTAGAAGAGTCCTGCTTGGCTAGGACAGCTGAGGGAACATTCTGTTTTGGGGGGGGGGGGAAGGAACAGTGTCAGAGACTGATGTCGTACCCAACTTGTCATGTAGCTGACAGAAACAATTAGGCTGGAGAACATGATAAAGCCAGACAATAACAAAATAAAGCCAAACCCTAGTTGCCTAATTCAGAAAAATTGCCTCAGTTTTTGAATCCAAACAATTTGGACAATGTGTTTTGTGCAGACTGAAAGTGGTGGAGGTTGTAGGGGGAAATAAGTTCATTCTTTGAATAAATCTCTTACACCACAAGCAATTCCTGGTATAAAAGCTAGCTCTCCTTACCCTTACGCCCACTTGGAGATCAGGAAACCCACGATCCAGTTCTTCCACATCCACAAATATCCATCATACTTCCTAGTGATCTATCTCCTTTTGCTAAGAGGCCAAAGCTGCATTATGGTTTAGCTTAATATATAATCCAACCACAATGGGTGTTGGTAGTGCAGTAATAGATGAAAGGATTGCAGTGATCAATATTGCATCCAGTTTGTCACTATGCTGGAATGCCCACTGAAGCCTTCCCTTGAGCAACTGCAACTACTCTTTATAGAAACATTTCATCTGAAAACGGGTGCTTGTTTTCCTTATCCTCCCCCCGCAAAAAATTGTGTCAGGTCCACCATCGTGTCCTGCCCTTGTGCTGAGGTGTGAGGGGGGATGGCATGCCTGGGATTTTTCCGCTTTTGCTGTACGCTTGGGAATTAGGGAAGGGGATTGTCTTTGGAGATGGGATGAACTCCTTCCCAGATGGTTATTGCCATCATGAACTGTTATCTGCTTAGCACCTCAGTGTTCTCAAAACATTTGCCCGGTATCACATTGGCTGCCAGTGGACTGGTCAGGAGGGTTGGGACTGGGAAACCAAAATAATTGCTTTTGCTTTGTGCAGAAATCTCAGATTCTGCCTGACTTTACTGCATCCAGTTTCTCTCAGTAAAAGTTCTTTTGATTCAATTCAATGGGTTCAAGAGTTTTGTTTTCCTCAGGGGGTTGACTAGGCCAGGCCTTGAAGGGTGGGGCTTGAAGCCTCAAAAAGTTATCACATGGACATTTTAAACAAAATATAAATTATTATTAAATATGTTGCTGGTAGTATATTAGCTAGGTTTAATTTAATCACATATAAATGTAAATAAAATGTAATCAAATAAGCTTTAATTTTTGCCCTGAGCCCAACTACAGTACTTGTTTTTTAAACCTTTCCTTTAGGTGATACTCTGTGTCAGGTGTTGAATATGAAAACATGGATTGTTTCTATAAATAAATGTCTATATTTTATATGGGGAAGAATGTGACCTCTACCGCTATAGAATTCTATATATAGTAATAGATATAGCATAATTGAAAGCATATAGGATGCATATGTATGCCTTTCAGACATGTGTATTTTGTGTACAAGAGAGCTGGGTATGACATGGATATCAAACATCTGCCAAGAGAAGAGATTTCCATTCTGCAGCCCTACACTCTTCATCTGGATCAGTCGAGCAGCTTTAAGTACCGAAGATTGCTGAAGGCTTAAGAAAAGCTTCCATGCAAATAGTCAAGGACTTGAGAATTGTTTTACTTTGTTTCAAAGAGACAATATTGCTTGGCGAAAAAGAAAAAAAAAAAAGAAAGAGAAATAGGTGGAAAAGGAGAAGAGACTTTGGATAATCTCTTGCAGATCATCTTGTCATCTACCAGCAAGCAAGTTAATTTGCCTTTCATTTATTCCTGTGCAGGGGAGAATCCAAAGGACATCCAGAAACCACCCCTATACTCAATAACTGGAGCTGAATTGAAATGCCTGCAACCTCCCACATTTCAGTCAAAGGCTGTGCTGAAATGCCGCTTCCACCTCAGCCAGCTGTTCCCCCCCTCCTCTTTCCAGTTTTGTTTTTGTTGGCAGCCCAGCTGGATAAAGGGTGAGCCTGAAGGCTTGCACTTTTTCTGGCCTAAAGAAAAGGCTGACCCTGATGTGGTGTTCTCTTTTAAGGTAACAAAGCAAATCAAAACTACAAAAACAAGACAACCCCCCTTCAATCACTCACATGACCATAGGACTTTTAATCATCAGAACTCTGTGTCAAGGTAAAAATAAGATAACTGCAGTTGAATTCCTTGTGCCATATGCCTTGCTGGGAAAGCAAAATGCAGCTGAACCATGGGGATATAGACATGGGTTTATTTAAGAACCAAACTCAGGACCTGTGATAAGCTGGGGGACTTGGAATTTAAAGTGAGCATCCCCGCTTGACACACACACACAGACACACACAGACACATACACACACACAGACACACACACACACACACACACACTGCAAATATGGAGGGCAGAAAGTGTTGGCAAGACTTCCTCCTGCTAATTCTGCCTTTGGTTGTGTCTTAACTAGCTTGCATTGAAAAGCAAATTGTAAACATCATCTTTTAAGAGTCCCGTGGGCTGCATTTGGACAAATTTCTCCTTCCTACTCTCAAAGACAACACAACTCACAGCTGCTCTCTGCTGTTCTGCTTTTGTGTTTGCCTTTTGTTAGAAACATCATTTGGACGGTTCCTTTCCCCTCTCTTGATATGATAATGAGAGTTACAGTCAGGTTGACAAAAATTCCTCCAAAAATATAAAATGGCAGCGAAGAATTAGAATTGGCTCTCTCTTTGTGGCCAGCTAATAGGTATCCATAATTTTGCATCTCAGATCTGGTAACCATAACAAGGCAGCCACTGGTGAATTTTTTCCTTTTCTAAGAGAGTTCTGTATCTTGGATTGGAGAGTCCAACTGTGGCTTCAAATAACAGAAAGTGTATTTTTAGCAAAAGATTTTAACAATAACTCTCAAAACTTGTTCACACCTCCAAGTATGCATCCTTTGTCCTAATTTTATTTAACATAATTCTTCCTCATAGCTAGATGGGTGCTTCTAATATCCAATTTTAATATGCAGAAGTCATACTTGCCTTACACATCAGCAATGATATGTCGCAGTATATTTATCAACCCAAGTACAGCAGCTGAAAGGAAGGAAGAGCTGATAATGGCTCTTAAGTGCTTAATGTTCCAAGTTATTCTATTATTTCAATTCATATAAAGACACCTGTAAAGCTGTTTTCTTCAGAGATATTAAAGGCCTCAGGTTATTTTTCAGAAGCCTATTCAAAAGTTTATAAAACTGAAATTTTGTACATTATCTTCATTACTGGCCCGGGAAAAAAGGGAAAAGGGGATAATTATGCACAGGAGTGGGAGACAGAAAGCATCTCCCAGGTAGCTGAGATGGTTTTTGTCCTGCAGAGAGCTGAAACTTAATAACAATTGGTTTTATAACAGTTTTTATTTTCTCCCCTCAGGGGGGACAGTTGAAGTGTATTCACAAGAGTTCCACAGCTGAGACCATATAATGGCTTCGATTAGCAGTGGTAGCTTCTAGTAGAGATCATCTCCATAGGACAAAGGGATCCCAATGATCTGTGGGAGAACACTGGCTGACTTTGGGGACTGATCAGGATCAGACATGGGTGGGAGATCACCTGGGAATTTTGGCTAGGTTGTGAAATCTTCCTCCCATCCCCCCAAAAATCCTCCCACAGAAAGTGACAGTGGCAATCATTTTCTTACTGTTGCCAAGAAAACTTCTTGTAACCCATTACCCTCTTTTTTTTAATCACCGTGCTTCCAAAGCACCGATGTGATTATGTACAATTAATAGGCAATTCAATATTCAATATTCATGAAAACACTGAGGCGTAAAGTAGCAGGATGATAGATCTAGCAGATCTGTGCTGGAAAAAGCCAGGCAATTCCTTGACAAAAGTAGGCATACAGAAATTCCTTCTAGTGGCCAACTAAGATCCGGCAACCCTAGAGAACATAGCTTGTCAGTTGTTAATTTGGGAAAGAAGGAATGGTATATGTATCTCACATATTACTTCTCCTGAATCTCCCCATGTTAAGTTGAATTGTGATTTATGGTAGCCTTCTAAAAACAACTTTTCATGGACTGATTCATCTGAAATATATTCGCACAGGACTTATCTGGGAAAAAAAAGGAGATCTCTATGGTAAACAGATAATTGATGCTACCTTTTGCCAGTGCTGATCATCTGCTAAGATAGAAGAGTGGAATATTTGATTTTAGAAGTTCTTGGCAGATTTGTTCACTGATGTGAAATGCTGATGCCCAATAAGATGTCTTTTTCCAGTGGCTTACAAATTCTATTCTAAGGAGTGCTGGGTTCTTTGAGAACTAATCAGATAGTCCTCAAGGATAAATTCAATATAGGTAGTCTTCAACTTGCAACCACAACTGAAACCAGGATTTCCAGTCGTCAAGCACCCAAATTTTGATCACATGACCATGTGAATTCTCTGACAGTTATAACTGCAAGGACTCACTTTCTGTGTCATTGTACCTTCTAACACTACAAAAAAAAATCTAGAATGTGTAACACTGTAAAAAAATTCTAGAACGTTGTGTTTGGCCATTGCTTGTTTTCTGCAGTATCCTATCCTTATGGTTCACAAGGATTATCATGAAGTCTAGACATATCCATGTAAACAGAACCTATACATCAGACTATATCAAAATAGATGCAGTGTATATACATTTAAACTGATGTGCCCAAATAGAATTCCTTTGCAGAAATGTTAGAACTAGAGAGTTGTAGTCCAATGAACTTGGAGAGCATTAGGTTGAGGAAAGATGTTTCTGAGTATCAATCCAGAGTATTGCAATGATCATTTACATATGTTGCTTTCTCATTAGGGAGATGAGCTCAAATGTAGTAGTCAAGTATACTTACTGGGGTTATTTGCAGGCAATGAATTTCAGTTACATACAGAGACTTTCATGATTAGTGGTGCAGGCTGTTAATCATCTAGCACTTAGTGCAAGCTGCCTGCAATTAGTGCAGGCTTGAATCCCACCAGGCTCAAGGTTGACTCAGCCTTCCGTCCTCTTGGGGTAGGTAAATTGAGGACCCAAGATTGTTGGGGGCAATAAGCTGACTTTGTAAAAATGCCGCTTGGAGGGGCCAAAAGCCCTAGTAATAAGCAGACATATACAATGGAATGAAGGCTATTGCCGAGCACTTAGCATGGTGCTCCATAGACTATAAGCCGCCCTGAGTCTCCAGAGAAGGGCGGCATATAAATGTTGAAATAAAATAAATTTCCTTTCTGCACATGGCTTGCCTGCATAACTAGTATTGCCTTAAAATACTGTCCTGAATTGTGGAAAGTATTATGAGACAGTCTTGGAGTCTTAAAAAAAAGATATGAGAAGAATAGGTAATGTTAAGAATAATTCTTCGTTGTTCCAAGATTCTATGAGAAGATCAGAATGCCAATGGTTATAGGCAAGAAAGTGATACCGCTATACTCCTGAATGATTTGTGTTAATTCTTGAGTGGGTGGGGGGGAGGAAATCTCATTTTCCAGTCACTGATATTTTTGAAAAGACTTTGAAACATCTGACTTACGGTAACCTTCTGAAGGGCTGGAACCTTTCCATGGCAACTCAGACAAGATGAAAATGGCCATTCGTTCTTTACCTCCCTGAAAATATTGAGTCAAATGGAGCTTGGTCAGGCCTTGTGGAGGGTTCAGTAATTGACCCAGATCTATCATCTGCAATGCCAAAATGTATCAAGTGAGAACAGAGAACTTCAAGTCAATAACCTTAACTTTACAATTTCCAAGGTGATGGTATTTGTCTCCACTTAAGCCAGATTCTTGCTGTTATGTTAATGTCCTGAATAATACACTCCTTGTGCCAAACGATATATTGTGGAACTAGCATCTCATAAAATTGCCTTCCGGTTTTGAAATTAATAGCATTCCTTCAGCAGATGGGGGTAATGTCTAAAAAGTTTCTGAAGGCTGCTATTTTCGCAGGGAAAATAATAAAAAACTCTATTTGAAAAAAAGTAATTAATAGTTGCAACACATATATGATTCAATGATTTGCAGGGCATCTTCTCCATTATTTATGGCCATTTAGAATCCTTTGAGCATATCCTCTTTCTCCTCCACCTCCTTGACAGCTCTGAAGATAAGCAGCAATGGGTGTGTTTTCTTTCCACAGACTTGAAACTGGACAGATTTGTTTTAGCTTCCCTCACAATGTAGCAGGTTTCTTAGTTATCCTTTTATGATTCAGCTGTTGGCCTCAGCCACTTGCAAGTCTTCTCCCCCACCATTGACTTCGTGCTTGTTTCCATGGCTACACTACTGAGCTTTTAAGTTGTCCATATTGTTCTGATGAGAATATTTTAAGCTGCTGCACAGAAAAAAAAAGTTTAATCCACAATTTAGTCTAGTGTGCCTGTATATCCTCTAGTCCCATCACCCCCACACCAACACAAAAAGGTGAGGCGAACCCCCCACTGTCCTGGCCTTTCATAAACAGCAATAGCATTTAGACTTATATACTGCTTCACAGTGCTTTGCAGCCTTCTCTAAATAGTTTACAGAGTCAGCCTATTGCTCCCAACAATCTGGGTTCTCATTTTACCCACCTCGGAAGGATGGAAGACTGAATCAATCTTGAGCCTGATGAGATTCAAACTGTCAAATTGCAGGCAGCTGGCAGCCAGCAGAAGTAGCCTGCAGTATTGCACTCTAACCACTGAGCCCCTATGGCTCAATGCTTGAAGACCTGGCTCTGCTGACTTGCTAGGACCCAGAGTAGAGCATGCTGCCGTGGGCCTGGTTAGAATCCTGATGCCCTCCCACACCTTTTAAATTTTAATTATTTTATTCTTATTTTTAACTTTTTCCCCAATTAGATTATTTATATATGCCTTTTGTTTTTATGTTTATTTGTACACCACCCAGAGTTGCTCTAGAAGGGAGATGGATGGTTTTACCATCGGGGGTTGCTCAGGAGTTCTTGGCTTCCATGACAGCCTTGGGCCTGACCCAATTAATTAGGGACCCCACTCATACTGGAAATCACATCTTGGATCTGGTTTTTGTCTCTGGACAGTGGCAGGATGATCTAGGTGTAGGGGATATAGTTACTGAACCCCTGTCATAGTCTGATCATTCGGTCCTTAGGCTAGACTTCCAGGCCGTTCCTCCCCATCACAGGGAGGCAGACCAATTACGATGGTACTGCCCCAGGCGCCTGATGGATCCAGATAGGTTCCTGACGGAGCTTGGGCCTTGTCCCGATGTTTGAGCACACGACTCGGTTGAGGACCTGGTCGCCACCTGGGACAGGTTGGCAGCCGGGGCCCTTGACTGGGTCGTGCCCTTGCGGCCTCTGACCCGGCGCCGCTTGGTTTTCCGAGGGGCTGAAGGAGATGAAGCGCCGGAAAAGATGCCTGGAGAGTATTTGGAGGACCACTCGCTCCAAATCCGACCGAACACTATTATGGTCTTATATTAAGACCTATTTAGTTGCAATAAGGGTGGCAAAGCGTTCGTACTTTTCCGCACTTATTGCATCCGCGGGAAATCGTCCAGTCGCCCTGTTTAGAGTGACCTGCTCCCTCTTGGAAGGGGGAGCACGGGAGGACCCCTTGCAGGGACGGGCTGAGGACTTTTCAAATTTCCTGTTGAATAAAATCGCTCGGATCCGGGATGGGTTGGACTCTGAATGGGCAACTCTGGGCGGGGGGTCAAGAGCGGAATTTGGGGAAGTCATTTGGGAAGAGTTTGATCCTGTGACCCCTGAGGACGTGGACAGGATGCTGTGGGGGCTGAATGCTACCACATGTTTATTGGACCCGTGCCCCTCCTGGCTGGTGTTGGCCACTTGGGAGGTGACACGAGGTTGGTTCCAGGGTATTATTAATGCTTCCTTGAGTGAGGGATATCTACCCGCTGTCTTGAAAGAGACGGTGGTGAGACCCCTCCTCAAGAAACCGTCCCTGGACCCAACTCTGTTATCTAATTATCGTCCGGTCTCCAACCTTCGCTTTGTGGCGAAGATTGTTGAGAATGTGGTGACACGACAGCTCCCCCAGCATCTAGATGAAACTGTCTATTTAGATCCATGCCAATCGGGCTTCAGGCCCGGGCACAGCACGGAGACGGCTTTGGTCGCATTGGTGGATGATCTCTGGAGGGCCTGTGACAGAGGTCATTCCTCTGTCCTGGTCCTATTAGATCTCTTGGCGGCTTTTGATACTGTCGACCACAGTATCCTATTGCGACGGCTGGGGGTTTGGGGGTGGGGGACACTGTTTTGCAGTGGTTCTCCTCCTTCCACTCCGGCCGTTCGCAATTTGTGTTGGCAGGGGGGCAGAAATTGGCCCCGAGGCCCCTGGTTTGCGGGGTTCCTCAGGGGTCGGTGCTCTCGCCCCTTCTGTTCAACATTTATATGAAGCCACTGGGTGACATCACCCGTGGCTTCGGGGTAGAATTCCATCAGTACGCTGATGATACTCTGCTGTACATTTCTACCCCGGGCCACCCCGATGAAGCCGTCGAGGTGATGACTCGGTGCCTGGAGGCCGTGTGGTGTTGGATGGAGCGGAACAGGCTTCAGCTCAACCCATCTAAGACTGAGTGGCTGTGCTTCCCGGCACCCCGATACAGCCAGCTAGTTCCATCGCTGGCTGGGGGGGGGGGGGAAATTCTTGCCCCCACAGAGAGGGCTCGCAATCTGGGTGTCCTCCTGGACGTGCGGCTGTCATTGGAGGACCATGTGGCAGCCGTTGCCAGGGAGGCTTTTGGTCAGGTCCGTAGGATCTACCAGTTGCGGCCCTTTCTGGATCGGAGTGTGCTTCGCACGGTCACCTCCGCCCTTGTGATCTCCTGCCTAGATTATGCCAATGCTCTCTACATGGGGCTTCCCTTGAAGAGCACCCGGAGGCTCCAGCTGGTGCAGAGTGCGGCTGCGCGGGTGGTGTTGGGAACTCCACGGGGCTCCCATGTTACGCCATTCCTGCGTGAGCTGCATTGGCTCCCGGTGGCCCTCCGGGTACACTTCAAGATTTTAGTTACCATCTTTAAAGCGCTCCATGGCTTGAGACCAGGATATTTGCGGGACCACCTCCTGCCATTATCAGCCTCCCGTCGACCAATACGCTCCCATAGAGTTGGCCTCCTCGGGATGCCGCCGGCTGGATGGCTGGTGACCCCAAGGGTGAGGGGCTTCTCGTTGGGGGCACCCTCCCTCTGGAATGAACTACCCCTGGAGATGAGGACCATCCCTGATCTCCTGACCTTCCGGCGCGCATCAAAAACTTATTTATTTCATCAAGCCGGTCTGGCCTAGGGTTTTTAGGGGATTTTAATTAGGGTTCGTCTGGTTTTTAGTTTTTAGCCTTCTTTTTTAGTTCTCAGCCTTTTATATTTGGTCTTTTAGTAGTTTTTGTTTTTTGTATTTTAATGTGGCTGTACACCGCCCTGAGTCCTGTTAGGGAAATAGGGCAGTATATAAGTTTAATAAATAAATAAATAAGTAAATATGATATACAAATAAAATAAAAATATTTGTGACAGGCAGTCTCACAAGGACTATGAAACAGCACACACAGCCAATAAACAGACCCATGGATGTACCTTGCATCACTTTTTATGCTCTAGCAGTAGCTGGTGCCCATTTATTAAATTGCATTTATTTCCATTAGTCTTGCTGAACAGGATTCTCTGCAGCTGCAGTATGCCAATATCCAGAAGGCTACAGTTTTCCTGGACTGGTAGCAAGGTGGCCCTCTTTAGCGACAAGTTAGCAGAGTGCTCCTCCACAATTACTGAAACATGATGTGCATAAGGACTGCAGGTCCCATTTTTCTCTTTTATTGTTTTTCTTTGGCTGCCTTGATTGAACTTTAGCAAGGTTCTGTCTAAAAATCTGTCTTGCTTTGAGTTGTCCAGTAAGTCTGCAAATTTGTCATTTGGACTGTTTGCATCTCAGTAAGAAAAAAAAGCAAGTCAAATGTCTGCATTATCATTATGGAGAGCAAATGTGACTTTGGTTTCAAACAAGACGCCTGAGGAGGTGTATTTCCCTCAGGAGGAGCCACCACAATGTTTCCACATGTGCATGTGAATGCCAGGATGTTTATTCAGAGACAGCACCCACTGAGTTCAGATTGCAATTGACAGCCATCTGGCTACCACTGAACAAACACACAGAGCTGTGTTGTCTCTTGATTTGGTCAAAACGTAGTGCAAATGTTAAACACCTGTTGGTTCATTTACATTACAAATGCTGCTGTTCCGGAAAGTTGCAGGAACAGCGTCAAGGTCATTGAGGAAGGAAAATAGTTTTGTTGCTTTGCTTAGTCTGTAGTATTTGTGCAATATCTATACAATTATAGCTTTGAACATTAACAAGAACAATATTAATTTCACGAAAGATTTCACAGTACGTATTTGTTAAGGTTTTCAAAAAATGTCAGTAATCAACACCAGTGTATTTCAAATGTTTGCCAAGAAATATATTTTTTACTTGTTGCTTTCAACCTTATTGTAGAACATCAGGCTTTTAAATACAGAAAGAAGACAGAAGCAGCAAGATCCAGGAGACAGTGCATCTGAAAGAGGTTACTACTCAGAAAAGAGCTATACAGTCTGGGATTAACTTTTTTGCATTGTTTTAAGTGATTTATATGGCCATCCATGTCACAACACTGAGTGTTCCATGCTATGTAGCAGGGATTGGCAGAAAAGGATGATGGGTTGCAGCATAGGAGGAGGGAAGAGAGGAAGAAGAGGAGGAGGGGACCCCTTATTAAGATGATGCAGTCAAAAGCTCCAGAAATGAGTTGAAAATTGCTATTTTGAGACAAGTCTGTAAAACACTCTAAAATAGTTTTCATGTAGCTCAGCCTGACTCTCCAAAACTTCCAAACCTTAACTGGGCTTTAAAGGAAATGCAGAACTGTATGGGACCATTATGTTTGGCTTCAGGGTTATCATCCTCCTAGATCAGGTCTGTCAAACTCCCAGCCCATGGCCACGCTCATGCCCAATTTAGCGAAGGGGGAAAAAGTCCCGATACGTCACATGACTCCACCATGATGATGTGAGTTTGACACCCCTTCAAATCTAGATGGTTATTCAGCAACTAATTGTAACTCAGTTCATTAGCAACAGTGGGTTGGGATTTGTTTTTGACAAAATATTTCTCCTTTCAGTGCAGCACAGTTATGTGTATGGTTGATTCAGAGTTCCTAAGGGAGTTATATAATATGTGAATAACAGATCAGAAGTGTTGGGATCCTTAAAACATGTTTGTAGAAGAAAATTCTAAGTGCTAAAACATATGGAATGGGCAACTTACTGCTTTTCCTGCTTCCTTCTCCATTTCCCAAATTGTTCTTATCTATAGCTTCCTCCCTCCACTGGAGTTAGAAATGCTAGGGCAAATAGGCGCATGTGCCTTTTAAGTATCTTGGGCTACAATTCTTTGCCACTATGTTAAATACATAAGGAATGTGGGTACTATAATCCAACACATCTGCCAGAAATAGGAATAGCAAGTGAAGAGTAAATTTGGAAGGCTAGAGCAGAGGTGGGCAACTATGCTCCCTTTACAACCTGTGGACTTCAACTCCCAGAATTCCAAAGCCAGCATGAGTCATAAGGGGGGGGGGGATAGTTGCCTATTTCTTCTCTAGTCTAGAGAGATCCTGGGAGGGTGAGGTAGACCAGAGAAACGGTTTGTGTGGAAAGGGTTAAGCATCCTGCCTCTTTAAGTGTTCCCAAACTTCTCCCTCAAAGCCAACATTTTTTATTTTTGGAAAAGCAGTACCAGTGTTTTGCTACCCAAGTTGCATGAAAGCAATAAAGAAGCCATCCTCTTCTAGAAATGTTCCTCAAGCAGTGTTGATTGGATGGAGGAAAAAAAAAGCAGTAGGAAGCTTAGAGCAGGGACCTTGGGTAGAAGGAAGAAGCCACGAGTCTTTTAACTGTCCCTGATCATTGCTTTGGCAGTGATTGCTGGTCAAGCGAATCAGTGGGTTGCTGGTGGTGATAATGGCAAAAAGTAAGGAGAGAGACCAACACTTGAAGTTCCAGCTGCTCAAAAGTCCAGTGAGTGAGGGGAACAGGACTTTGGCCTTGGTGTCCTAACCAATTTTGGTTGAATAAGTTTGGCATAATATTATTTTAATACAACATGTCGTGCTTTTCCATTTATTGAATATTCAGCAAACAAAAAAAATTCCATGATGTTTTTTTCCTGGCACCTATATAGGAGAACATGCAATTGAACAAACTTCCCACACAATGTCACAGATTTGCACATTGTAAGCATCTGCATTTATATGTGTAAAAAGAATACTGTAGTTCAAAGTATTTACGTGTTCTCATATTAAACCCATAAATGCATCTTCCCTTCTTTTTCCATGGTTCATCTCCACCTGCTGAAATTTTGACAGTGGTTTGTGCCACCCCCATATCTCAAACTACAAATTCCCGACAGAAATCCCATACTATGCAAAATACATCCAGGAAGATTCCCGTTTTATACTATTTTAAATGTATAAATATTTAAACTGAAATTGAACATTTTAAGTAAAATTGCTTAGCGCAATACACCTTTCGCCATTTGCATTATGCTATTGGTGACACTTTAAAGGAAAATGTGGATATGCACATTAAATGCAATTATAATTTGTATCCATAGTACAAGCTGCTGAAACAATCCATGCATGGTCCTTCTGTTTTTATCCATGTTCTGTTGCATAGGGGTATTTTAGAAACAACTAACCAGGAGAAATAAAATATTCAGTAGCATTGATGCAGACATTAAATTCAGGTTTTCTATATACTAGTCAGCCAAAAGATGGTGATCCAAAATAATTGCCTGAAAACATGGATTTCTTTTTTAATACAAGATTTAGTTGGAAGGAGAAATGGTGTTTGCTTGTGAAGACCGTCTTTGGGAACTGGGAACTCAAACATTCACTAGGGCATATTTATAGCTTCTTGGGGTTCATTGGCTTTATTTCTGAATGTTATTAAACATTAATTAGGGGTTTTTCCCCCAGTCGGAACCAGATTGGTTGCTCTTTAATGATACTTTTAGTCACAGATATTTCATATACCTTTGCTCCCAATAAGGTTTTAGATAAGCTAATTGTATTTGGACTTTTTTGGGGGGGTATTAAATTACTTTTTCCTAAATTACTAGCATGATGGAATTTACCTGGAAAGAGGGTTCTACAATTTTTTTTATTGAAACATTTCTATACTTGCTAGAATCTGTAGGAAGAATCTTTGAAAAAGCAATTGATCAGCTTGACCAGAATCCAGATATCATAGAATCAGGTTGCTGCTATTTACTTTATTTTCCAAACTGCTATTAATTTCCCTTTGCATCATCTAACTTAAAACAATTTTTATTCAGTTTAAAGCCTTGAACGGCAGAAATTGTGTATATTTCCATCTTTGAACATTACCTTTTGCTTATGATTGAGTGTCTGATGCTGACCAGATGTATGATTTGGTTACATGGATAATTTACTTTCTCCTCTACAACTGATAAATTATATATTCTAGCAAAAACAACAACTAATTTGCTGTTCCAGAGAGAGCTGGGTGTTGTTCCTGCTGGTCTGTTGCATGGTGTTGCAAAGCCTTGATGGTGCTTGGAACAAAAGGGCAGCCGAGGCTTTGGATTGCTCCTATGCACCTTGTCACTCCCATGGAGAGATGTAACAGGAGAAGAGACATCTAGGGTGCTCACAAAGGACAAACTTAGCCAAACATGGCTGAATTAAAGTTAAAGATGCTATTATGGCCTACCTTGGAGCAGTACTTCTCCAACCTTATTGCATCTTCAGATTGCCCCACCACAACTCTTTTTAAGGTGATATGAGCCATTAAGGGATCCCGAGGAAACTCCTGCAGGGGCATATGGAGGAAATTGCTCAAAATTGCTCAGATTCGCTTGCATTTGGATGCTTGCCTTGTTGCAGATTCAGGAGAGGCTTAGAGCAATAGCAATAGCATTTAGACTTATACACTGCTTCATGGTGCTTTACAGCCCTCTCTAAGTGGTTTACAGAGTCAGCATATTGCTCCCAACAATCTGCCTCGTTTTACCGACCTCGGAAGGATGGAAGGCTGAATCAACCTTGAGCCAGTCCAAATCTAACTCCTGGCAGTGAGCAATGAGTTAGCCTGCAATACTGCATTCTAACTACTGTGCCTCTCCAGCTCTTATAGGGATTCTTCTCCAGTTATCTCAGGAGCCTGTTGGACGTGAGGAAAGTGGTCAGGATCTTTAGGACAGTGAGCTGTGTCACAAGATCCTTAGATCCATGCCCCTCTTGGCTTGGGAAGCGACCCATGAAATATCATATAATTGGGACTCGGCAGTGATGAATTTTTTTAAATAAGGGAGTTGTGCCTTTATCTTTTAAAGATACCTTGGTTCAAGTCCTCCTCAAAAAGCCATTACTGTTTTTGCCCAGGATCCCATCCCCCCTTTTTGGGAAGGCATTGAGAAGTTGGTTGTGCAGCAATTTCAGAAGATGCTGATGAAGCAAATTATCTGGATCTTTTTCAGTCAGGTTTCAGAACTGGGTATGGAATAGAAATGGTATTGGTCACACTTTTGTGTGATATCTGGCATGGGCAGAATGGTGGTAGTACATCCATCCTTTACTTACTTCACCCCTCAGCAGCCTTCAATTCATCAAACACGGGATCCTTCTTGATTGGGACTGGGTGGCATGATGTTGTGCTGGTTCACTTCTTTCTTCTGGGGTCGATTCCAGTTGGTGGTGATTGGGGAGGAGGGATCCTACTCCTGGTACCTACCCTGTGTGATGCCACAGAAGTTAGAGCTCTCTATTATTCAACATCTACATAAAATTACTGGGTGAGCTCATCCATTTCCATAGAGCGAAGGAGTCAAACTCAAGGCCCTTGGGCCGAATCCAGCCTGTGAGGTGCTTACATCTGGCCCATGAGGCCACCCTGGAAACAGCAAAGGACCAGCCTGCGGTACCTCTGCTAGTAAAATTGGAGCTTGGGAGGGCCATCACAGGCGCCTCAACATGAGTGACATCGAGCTGCCCCCCCCCCAAGGTCAAACACAACCCTGATGTGGCTCTTAATGAAATTGAGTTTGACACCCCTACCACAGATGAAGTGTCATCAGTATTCCTTTGGTCATTTGGGGAAAAGTTGGAGAAAAAGAATTGCTGTAATGAAGTAGTTATTTCTATTCAGTGCTACAAAAGAACTGTTCTTATACCTGCTTTGTAAGAGGGAGTTCCCCAGATGTTCATCTAATATTAGAGTCTAATTGACTCAGTCCAAAAATGTGTGATAAAGATCTATGTAGCACTAGTTTCTTAAAACATTAGAGCATTAGGGAAGGAAAAAAGGATTCTGAAGAAATATTCAGGAATTCTGAATATTAACATTTTGAATGTTAACATTTTCTTGCTGTCTACTTTTTAAAAAATGCTTTTACATACAGTAATAAAGAAGAAAACAAAAAACTATAAAATAAGACTGGTAAATTATTTGGGAATCCAAGTAATCAGTTCCAAGAATCTTTATGGGTACTATTACATGAACATCTGGTATGATGGCAAGGTCTTGTTTCTTGTTTCAGTCAAAATTCAATGATACTGATGCTGAATTGTAAAATGAAAATGTAGAAATTATCGACAATTGAAAAGTTCAATTTAGAAAGCACAAAGTATAGCAAAGATTATTTTATTACGATGGAAGGTCAGTGTCACCCTCAACTTAAAATCTTTGACTTGTTTTCATTCTCTGCTTATGGACAGTGCAATGGAAAGATAGGGCAATATTACTCATCTGGTAAAGGTTTAACGTTTTAATAAACTGTGTTTTAAAAATATGTGTAATGACATGATTTCTACTTAAAATGGTGTCTAAACAGAATAAAAAAAATAAGTCATATTGAACTGAAATTCACAAACAGGATACATTTGCACATATCTGTATTAACCATTTCAATCTTGGCCAATTATTCACAAACTAAACACGACAAATACAAAGGTTAGTCTTAGCTTGGGAAAGCTCAGCTAAAGAATATATTTTTGATCCAGATTTTGTTCCTGTTTTTTTTTCTGGACAAGAAAGCTTTTGTTCACAGAAAGTGGTGCTAAACTTAAACCTGTATTACTTTAGCATGTTTGACACATCAAATTATCATAAATTTTTATATAAATATTTAGAACAAGACTCTACAATTATAGACTTGTATCTGGATTGTTTTTTGAGAGATTCTGTAAGAAAGCATGAGCATCTCTCTCAATCAGAAAACAAACATTGGATTACCTGAATGTTCCTTTTTTTCTGGGGCATAGAGAGTCCAAAGAGCTTGGGTAATACCAGTTCCTGTTCTGGTGGACTGAGTCTGCGTGAAAACTGTTGCTCCGCCCTTTGCTGTGGCCATGCCCCAGCTTTCGACGAAGCATTTGGCAGACTGGACATGATTCTGGAGTTGATAAAAAAGAACACACATTATTACTCCCCACAACCCGCACCCAGACCAGACGAGCCAGGGTGGGGCTGGACTCTCTACGTCACAGAAGAAAAGGAACATTCAGGTAAGTGTTCATTTTCCTGTCTGTGGCTACGAGAGTCCAGATAGATTGGGACATACCAAAGCCGGCCTGTCCCAGGGAGGACAAGAGTTTGGTCCTACTCACATTGGTGCTCATGCACGTTTTGTAGAACCCTTCTGCCAAAAGCTGCATCAGGTGATGCAAAGGCATCCAGGTGGTAATGCTGAATGAAGGGAGATGGTGAAGACCATGTGGCCATTCTGCAGATCTCCTCAATGGGCGCCTGAGTAGCCCATGCCACCGTAGTTGCTGCAATTCTAGTCGAATGAGCCGTCACTCCTCGAGACACCGGAAAAGCCCTGCTCTGATAAGCTTTGGTAATGCAGGCCTGAAATCCACCTGCCCACAGTCGTTGAAGACACCTTTAACCCTAACGTGCTAGGTTGGAAAGACACAAACAGTGTCTTCGACTTGCAGGTAGGACGAGTCTGTTGGATGTAGATCCTTAAGGCTCTATGTACATCCAGGGAGTGTCACGCCTGCTCCAAATTATGGGAAGGATTGGAGCAAAAAATTTGGAAGAATTAGCTCTTGAGCCCTGTGGAACCTGGAGTTAATTTTTGGGATGAAAGCCAGGTCTAACCTTAACACCACTCTATCCGGGTGGAAAACACACAAATCCTCCCTAACTGAAAGGGCAGCCATCTCTGAGATCGTCCTAGCCGATGTGAGGGCTACAAGGAAAGCCACCCTGAGTGACAGATGGTATAAATTAATGGATCTAAGTGGTTCAAACGGTTCAGTCATTAACACCTTAAGAACTTTGGGGAGATCCCAAGTAGGGAATTTATGAACCACAGGTCTAAGGTTGGTGGCCCTTTTCAGAAATCTCCGAATAGTGTATAAGAACAATACCAATACCAAATACCAAAGAAAGGGCGGCCACCTGTCTTCATAATGTGTACGCTGATAGCCCTTTTTCAAAACCCTCTTGTAAAAAATCCAGAATATTGGCCACAGAGGCTGAAGTGGGGGAAATTTTATTCTTGATACACCACTGGCAGAAGACCTTCCATGTGGCTTGGTAGATCCTGGCTGATAGTATGGTCTGGATGACCTGATCCGAAATATTCAGTCTCCTCAGCGCGCTCCGCTCAACCGCCATGCGGTCAGCTGGAACCACTGAGGTTCCAGATGGGTTACTTCTCCTTGGTGAAGAGCTACCTTGTGCAATGGGATTCTCTATGGTTGAGTGATCAATAAGTTCACCAGATCCGCAAACCAGGGGCCTCTGGGCCAGTAAGGAGCCAGAAGTATGACCTCCTCCTCCTCCTCCAGTATCTTTGACTACCACTGGCAGCAGAGGAAGAGGAGGGAAGGCATACAGGAGCCCCTGAGGCCACTTGCTCCTGAGAGCATTGGTCCCCTCTGCCCCTTGGCTCACCTGGTGAAGAACCTGGTGAAGAACTTAGTGAGGAACCTACTGAGGTGGGCATTGGATGGAGAGGCGAATAAGTCCACTGGAAGTCCAAACTGTCAAACCAGCTCCTGAAATAAAAGAGGGGGAATACTCCACTCTGAGGGTTCGATCTTGGCTCTCTAAGCCAATCAGCTTGCACATTATCTCCTCCGGAGATGTGTTCCACCCTGATTGACAGGAGATTATTTTCTGCCCAAAGTCCCAGGCACTCAGCCTCTAACATTAATGCTTTAGATCTGATGCCTCCCTGTCTGTTAATGTGAGCCTTGGTGGTTACATTATCCGTTAGAATCAGGACGTGTGTGATGTATGCTGTTTTGAAATTTCTTAAGAGCCTAACGAACTGCTCTCAATTCTAGCCAATTAATATTTTTCCCCTCTCTAAGGCAGACCACTGGCTTTGTGCTGACTGAGACTGCAGATCAGCCCCCCAGAGAGAGAGGCATTGGTAGTGATAACTGTATGGGGTGGCTCTTTGAATAATTGCCCTGCATTCAAAGCCTGAGAAGACCACCATGATAGGGACTGTTTGACGGATACTGGGATTGTGACCTTGAGAGATGAGTGACTTCTGCCCGCCTTTTGGTGGGGCAATAGAAACCACTGTAGTTTTCTAGAATGAAATCTGGCCCAAGGCACAATGGAGATGCATGAAATCATCTTCCTCAAGAGTTGCGAGAGAAGAGCTAAAGGGGACATATATGCCCTCACTACCTCCCTCACCATGTACTGTAAACTTTCTTTCTGATCCTGAGGAATACTTTACAAGCCAATGTGTCAATCTTTGCACCCAGATATAATAAACGTGTAGTTGGTGAGAAATGACTTTTCTTGTTGTTAATGGAAAAGCCATGTTCCTGTAGCAGGGAAACAGTTGTATGGAGATCCTTTAGGGACCATTCCTGTGAGGACAATTGGATCAAAATATCATCCAGGTAACACTACACTCTTATAGAGGTAGTTCTCAAGCGAACTGCCAAGGCAGCTAAAATCTTGGTGAACACCCTGGGTGCAGAGGAGTGCCCAAATGGCATTGCCCTGTATTGGAAGTGCTTGCCGTCATAGCAGAAGCATAAATACTCTCTGTGAACTTGACAGATTCTAATGTGAAGGAAAGCTTCCGTTAAATCAATTGAGGTGAGGAAGTCACCCTCCCTGACGCTTGCCAAAATAGACTGCTGCGAATGCATCCGGAAACTCTTGTACATCAAAAATTTATTGAGCCTTTTTAAAGCTCTCCATTCCCCCCCCCCCCCCCCAGAATGGCTCTCCACCCCCCCAGAGACTTTGGGAACCACAAACAGATATGAGTAGAATCCCTTACCCTGTTGATTGATTGGTACCCACTGGATGGCCCTAATATCCAGTAGATGGCCTGTTCCATCAGTTTCCTGTTAGATGTCTCCTTGGAAACTGGGCAAGGCACATAAAAACTGGGGGGCTGTGATCTAAATTCTAGAAATAGGCCGTGTCTAATTGTCTTCAAAACCCAAGCGTCGGATGTAGTAGGCTCCCATTGAGCAGTGAAATAACCTGCCCCCAATGGAAAAGCTACTGCTACATTCAACGGGAACGCCGGAAAAAGTGACTTCCTCCCCCACAAAAGGGCCGCTTGCCTGAAAATTGGGGTCTAGCTCTGGCTGCTCTTTCTTGGGGACATTCCTGATGGTTGAAGGGCTGTCTCTGAGACCCCTGAGCTCCGGAGGATCCCTCTCCTCTGAAAGATGACCTACAGGCATATGGAGCAGCCCTGAAATGGGAGTGCCTTGTTAGGGAGGGGAGGTATTTTTTTTTGTCTCTGATCTCCACCAGGTGGGACTCTAAGACCTTCCCAAACAATTTATCCCCTTTTATGGGGGAAGATGCCACTTTCCACTTCTGTCGCCCATCAGCTTGCCAGTTCTTAAACCAGATCATTCTGCGGGCTGCTATCGAAGTGGCGATGGCCTTAGAGGCAAACTTGGCACTGTTTAGGGTTGCATCCGCTGTGAATTCAGCAGCAGCCACTAGTTTGTGAATGTTTTAGTGTACCCTGACATCTGAGGCGGGAACCCTGTCCTGAAGCTGGTGCAGCCACCTTAAGGAAGACTTCATAAAGGAGGAGGCAGCTGAAGCAGCCTTCACCACCCAGGCAGCCGCCAAGTGGGTACATTGGAGGGATTGCTCGATCTTCTTGTCCTCCATCTTCAATGTCCCTTCTGGATCAGCAGGGTTAGAAGAGGAAGAAATCAAAGCTGCCACTGAGGCATCCACAGATGATACCTGCAAAGAACTGGTGAGTTCAGGCTCCATAGTAAAGAAGTGGTGTTCACTGGCTGATAGCGTAGCAGATGTTCCCAGGGATTCTATTTGTTTTTTGATTATTCAAGAACAATCTGGGAACTGGAACCATTTCGGGCCTAACTGCAGGTTCATCAAATAATTGGTCTGCAGGGGGGGGGGGGGGGCGTGCATTGCCACCTTCCACTTCTCTGACATCTGCTCCTGGCCCCAACTGGGCCATCTTCCTGCATTATTGTTTAAACAATAATGGTCGGAACATTTGAGCATCCAATATACCTGTGAATGAAGGCCTTTCTGGAGCCATATCTTCATCAGCAGAGAAGTCTAATTCCCTCTTATCATCTTCAGGTGTCTTATAGGTAAGGCTATGTATGGAAGGGTCAGGAGAGTTCCTGTCCCTTAAGGATTCTTTGCTTCTCCCATGAGAGGACCTTTCTATATCTGAGTGTTCTGATACCACGGATTCAGGTCTTTTCATTACCTGGAGGACTTCTACCATCCACCTTCTAATGGCTTTGGAGATGATAGCCTCCAAATGTGCAGGAACAGCTTCTTCATCCTCTTCAGGATTGCGTAAGCCAGCTGCTGTAGGAGTAAAAGTTGTCTCAGCCATAGATCTAGCCCTTTTGGGAGGAGGCAGCAATGGTTCCTCCAAGCCTGCTGTTTGGGAATCACCATCACCCTCTGCAGGTCCTTCTATAGGTATGGGATCACCAATAGCTGAAGAATTGTCAGGTGACCAGACATGTGGGTGAAATACACCAAGCAGAAGTAGAAAGCCCAGTCTCCAATCTGATTCCTCAGGAAGTGGTGATCTTCTGCTCCTCCCTCCAGCCACATGGCATCATTTTTCCACCTGTTTTCCAGGTGCCTTTTGCCTTTTTAAGGTCACTTCCTCCTCTCTGGAAGGTCTTTTGGGCTCAGGGGCCTTTCTCTTCTGTCTGCCCCTGGATCTGCCCTTAGAAGTGGAGGGACTGTATTCCCTTTACTGATCCTTATCTGCCATCCCACAGGGAGTTAGGCTAACAAAAGAAACAGCCAGAGGAAGGATGGATCCTGTTGGGGGAGGGATAAGGTGTTAAAAATACAATCACAAATCTTATCAGTAAGGCCCCATCCAGAATAACAATTGGTCTTTTTACCTGTAAACTGGCGAAGCAAGCCAGTATAGGCAACTGCTGGGCTACAGCCACACCCTTCCAGTCACACAGAAAATTCTAGGATCTGCGTACAGGTCTACAGGTGCCCACGCAATCACCTCAGTGTTGGAGCTGGAAATACAACACTGGTAACGTGGTCAATTGCACCCTCAGCTGGGGGCTATCCTGCTGCCTCTTCACTGTCCGCGGCTGCACCCCCCAACTGGGACCGGGCCGATTGCCCAATCAAGTGACTGCTTTGCACTGCTGCAAAGCCTTCCCTTGAGCTGATTGCTCCTTGAGCCACTGTGCAAGCTGCTACACTGTGCGCTTTGCAGCTAAGGCAATCCGCTGAAAAACGAAACCAAACTTGGAAGCTGCTCGGTTGCTGCTGCGCTAAACCCTTAGCAGACCGATCGCCTGGAGCTGCACCACATAGCTGCGGCTCCACGCACTGGGGCTGCTGCCCTAGCGCAATCCCCAAGCCCTGGGGGCTAAAAAGCCTCACTCACTTGGCTGCAAGCTCCTCCAAGCTCTGTTTGCAGTTTAAAACTTTTTTTCCTTTGATTTTTAAGGCTCCACTTGTAATTCAAATGGAACTCTGCAACTCACGTCCTGTCCTGGCTGGACTGAGTCAAAAACCGGGGCGTGGCCATGGTGAAAGGTGGAGTAACAGTTTTCACACAGACTCAGTCCACCAGAGCAGGAACTGATATTACCAATCTATCTGGACTCTTGTAGCCACAGACAGGAAAATATCATTGTTTTGTTACCAATGTCCAATACTTTCCCCCTTAAAATAAAATATAAACTCTTCTGAATTTATAAACAAAAATAGATCTTTTAAAATTTATATCTAGTTCATTCATAATTCTTTATTTTGTACCAGCTGTTTTGTAATCTTAATACTTAAAATGTTCCCAATCTTAATACTTAAAATGTTCCCAAGTGTTCCCAATTTACTGAGATTGTAGCTGTAATCTGTCTTTTTGTTGAAGAGGGGGACACTGGTGGCCACCCATCCCACTTATACGACAGTGGTACATGTAACTGGCTATTTGTAGCTGTGGCACACTAAGGACCTCTCCTCACATTATTCTTACAAGCAAAATAAACATGAGACTTCAGGCCAGTAATAAGAATTCACATTGTAGTTTCTAGGCATCAGTCACTTCCTTGGAAACAAGAAGTAGGAAGTGATAGCTTCAAAGGAAGGAACGATGTTGCTACAAGAACTCAGAGGATACACTTAGTTAATGAATAAAACAATGAGAAATACAGACTTAAAGTTCCAGCAGCACAAAAGTGAATTATGTAAGCCTTGCCATATGAACATGCTTGAGTACTATTAACAAAACCACAGGCATTTATTTTTTATCAAGCTAAATTTACATAGTTGACATTGAAACCTTAATTTACATTGTACCGGTGCAGTGTTTAAACACCTTGAATTTACAGCATCTGTAAATATTTCCTAATCAACAATATGTGATTCAACTGAGTTCTTTTAGCTGTTTTTGCAAATAGTAAATGTAATCATAAATCATTTACCATGGAACAAGCCCCAATACAGCATTCCGATCTCTCTCACTTAGACATAAATAGGATTACATCATAAATTCCTCATTTGTATGGGAAAACTGTACTATGGTAGATAATATTTGGTTACTCTTCCTATTAAAGCTTTTCCATTAACTGTACCAACCCTTCATTTTGGTACACAAGATGCTTTTCCATCTTGTTGAGTGTTACCAGCCTTTTCCTTCATTTTTGTCTTTAAAAACATGCATTTCGAAGTTGCCCTTTCTGGCTATTTCCTATTATTTCAGGATGTTACGTTTCATTCTCCTTTAGTTCTGTTCTAGCTCACCTTGGATTTTGTTTAGATCTATTATTGCTAAATATTTTTCTAGTCCAAGAGGCCTAGGACAATCATACCAATGATTTACTAGGATCTTTTCAGGGGGATGCCCTCATATCAGGGGTGTCAAACTCAAGGCCCAGGTGCCGGATCTGGCCTGGGGGGTGCTTTGATCTGGCCTGCAGTGAAAGACTTTGATCTGGCCTGGAAACAGTGAAAGACTGGCCCACGGTGCCTCTGCCAGCGAAAATTTGCGAGGGTTGCACATGGCCTTTTCAAGCTCCATTTTTGCTGGCAGAGGATTGTAGGAGGCTGTTCCAGCTGAAAACGGAGCTTGCAAGGGCCACACATGCCCCTCTGAGCTCTGTTTTTACTGGTAGAGGGCTGCACGATGCCATCGCAATTGAAAATGGAGCTTGGGAGCCCATTTTTGCTGGCAAAGCGCTTTGGCCACCACAGGCGCCCCCCCCCCCGACACGAGTAATTTCAGGCTGGCCATGCCGACCCTGACCACGCCCAGCCCGGCCCCTCAAAGTCAAACACAACCCTGATGTAATCCTAATGAAACTGAATTTGACACCCCTGCCTTAGATGAAAAATCATTATACTGTAATAGGAAGTTCTGTTGGCAAATGTGATTGTTTATCAGAGTTACCACCACTTTACTCACTATTGCCACGCCAAATTGTAATGGTCTCATCAGAATTTTCCACAAAATTTCCTTGGCAAATAAAACACATTTACAGGTAGTCCATGACTTATGACCACAATCAAGGCCAAAATTTCTATTGCTAAGTGGCAGTTAAGTGAATTTTGCCCCATTTTATGATCTTTCTTGCCACAGTTGTTAAGTGAATCACTGCAGTTGATAAGTTAGCAGCAAGGTTGTTAAGTGAATCTGGCCTTCCCATTGACTTTGCTTGTCATAAGGTCGCAAAAGGTGATCACATGACTTTGGGCCACTACAGCTGTCATAAATATGAGTCAGTTGCCAAGCGGCTGAATTTTAATCATGTGACTAGGATGCTGCATTGGTTGTAAGCATGAAAAATGGTCATAAGTCACTTTTTTCAGTAATTTGAAACTTTGAACATCACTACGTGAACTGTTGTTAAGTCAAGGACTAGCAGTACTTTCAAATGTTACATTCAAACGTTATATACACACACAAGTGTTGCTTGTGTGTTGGAAGCTAACTGTTTCACAACTGTGAAGTTACTAATACTAATTTGAATCAACATTTCAAGAACAATACTTCTGGCATGATTGGAACATTTCAATCGACTTCCTAGTGTACAACGCTATGAAATGAACAGTACAATACTGGCTATGAAAGTTGCCAGTTTGTCTCCTGAGATCTTATAGCAGGCCTCCCAAAATTTTGTATTGTACTGTTCATTTCTCACACTGCATGCTCACTGCTCCCTCTGTCGTTCTGAATCATTTGGGCACCATAACCAATCCGAATTCAGTTGTTCCCATTAGATGCATCTCCATTCCAGTTTTCTTTGTGTAATATGGATTATAAACCAAGTTATAAATAACTATTATATAGCAGTATCCCATGAGTTATGTTTCATTTAGTAAAAGTTTTAATGAAAAAAAGCCTCATGAGAATGAACCTCATCATTTCTTGATGTGGTGGGAGCTCATCATGATACCTGAATAGAGAAAAGCATTTGGCCATTAGGTTATGGGAGAGAGGAATATGTTCTTTGTTAATATGCAAGAAATTATATGCAATTGTTTCAATTACAAATGTTTTTTTCAGACGATATGATTGGTATCATGACTTAAACCAACTCCTTGTCTTGAAGAAGTTATATTATTCTTCAATGAATTATTTAAAAAGATGTTCTAAAAAATGAAGGATGCTCCCTTTTTGTTTTATATCTCTCAGAGGGATCTTTCATTGACCTTTCTTTCTTCATAAATATTTCATAGACAATCCCCAAACCTGAAGGCCCTATGCTTCAGGTACATCCCACTGTATCCAGATGTACTGGCAGCAGCTCAGAATTCTTTGATTCATAATCAAAAGTCCTGAATTTGTTCAAAGGGAGCTTATCCATCCTTTCACTGATGCAGCTTTATGATTTAACCCAAATGATTCAAGTTTGACTTTTCTAATATTTCCAAGCCTAAGACAAAATAGATCTTTCTTAATTCTTAATGCAGTTCCCGGAAAGACACACACACACACATACATTCTCTCTGTGTATAAATAATGTTATATTCAGCACATGAGGTATACCTGTTCCATAATTCCTCCAATGTTGTAGCAAAGGTATCAAGAAGATTATAAAATCAACATCCCGTTTTAAAAAACAAAGTATTTTGAATGCACTGTTAATATAAATGGCCTCTTTGAAATTTCTTTTGATGTTATGATATGCCGTTCATATAGCAGCAGGTCTTCTATTTTCTTCTTTTATCTTGTGTTCAGTCTGATTTAGATTTTCCCTTTCCTTCTTCTATACCTGATCACAAAAAAATAAATAAAAAAAATCACCACCAGCTTTTGAAATGCTCATGTAAACAAGAGAGTGAATATTTTTATTTTTCTTCTGTATAATTTGTTTTTAATTTACTAGTCTTCCCAATAGATGAGAAGAGCTGTGTTAGTCTATGGTAAACAAAAATCAGGAGGAATCTGATAGTTCATTTAGAGTAACATATTTCATTAAAAGGTATAAGCTTTTTACAGCTCACTTTATCAAATCAAGTTGTTGATCTGAAAAGGTGCCTACCAAGACTCTGATTTTTGAATGTTAACAAAATTCAAAGGTTCCAACCAAATAAAAAAAAATCAACTACTTTTATTAATACATTTCAATAAAATATTTCTTTGATACAGGTGAAACTCAAAAAATTAGAATATCATGCAAAAGTTCATTTATTTCAGTAATGCAACTTAAAAGGTGAAACTAATATATGAAATAGACTCATTACATGCAAAGCAAGATAGTTCAAGCCGTGATGTGTCATAATTGAGATGATTATGGCTTACAGCTCATGAAAACCCCAAATCCACAATTTCAGAAAATTAGAATATTACATGCAATCAATAAAACAAGGATTGTACATAGAACAATATCGGACCTCTGCAAAGTATAAGCATGCTTATGTACTTAGTACTTGGTTTGGGTCCTTTTGCAGCAATTACTGCCTCAATGCGGCGTGGCATGGAAGCTATCAGCCTGTGGCACTGCTGAGGAGTTATGGAAGACCAGGATGCTTCAATAGCGGCCTTCAGCTCTTCTGCATTGTTCGGTCTCATGTCTCTCATCTTTCTCTTGGCAATGCCCCATAGATTCTCTATGGGGTTCAGGTCAGGCGAGTTTGCTGGTCAATCAAACACAGTAATCCCATGGTCATTGAACCATGTTTGGTGCTTTTGGCAGTGTGGGCAGGTGCAAAGTTCTGCTAGAAAATGAAGTCAGCATCCCCATAAAGCTTGTCTGCGGAAGGAAGCATGAAGTGCTCCAAAATCTTCTGGTAGACGGCTACATGGATCCTGGACTTAATGAAGCACAGTGGACCAACACCAGCAGATGACATGGCTCCCCAAATCAACAGACTGTGGAAACTTCACACTGGATTTCAAACATCTTGCAGTGTGCACCTCTCCTCCAGAATCTGGGTCCTTGGTTTCCAAATGAGATGCAAAAATTGCTCTCATCAGAAAAGAGGACTGTGGACCACTGAGCAACAGAGCAGTTCTGGTTTTTTTTAGCCCAGGTAAGACGCTTCTGACGTTGTTTGTTGTTCAGGAACAGCTTGACAAGAGGAATCACTTGAGACTTTCAAGAAGAGATTGGACTGGCATTTGTCAGAAATGGTATAGGGTCTCCTGCTTGGGTGGGGGGTTGGACTAGATGTGCTACAAGGTCCCTTCCAACTCTGATTATCTGTTATCTGTTATCTGAATACGACATTTGAAGCCCATGTCCAGGATCCATCTGTGTGTGATGGCTCTTGATTCACTGACTCCAGCCTCAGTCCACTCCTTGGGAAAGTCCCCAACACTTTTGAATGGCCTTTTCCTGACAATCGTCTCCAGACTGTGATCATCTCTGCTGCTTGTGCACCTTTTTCTTCCACACTTTTCCCTTCCACATAACTTTCTATTAATGTGCTTTGATACAGCACTTTGGGAATATCCAACTACTTTTGCAATTACCTTTTGAGGCTATCCCTCCTTATGGAGAGTGTCAATGATGGTTTTCTGCACAACTGTCAGGTCAGCAGTCTTTCCCATGATTGTGATTCCTACTGAACCAGACTGAGAGACCATTTAAAGGCTCAGGAACCCTTTGCAGGTGTTATGGCTTAATTAGCTGATTAGAGTGGGACACTTTGAGCCTAGAATATTGAACCTTTTCACAATATTCTAATTTTCTGAGATTGTGGATTTGGGGTTTTCATGAGCTGTAAGCCATAATCATCTCAATTATGACACATCACGGCTTGAACTATCTTGCTTTGCATGTAATGAGCCTATCTCATATACTGTGTTAGTTTCACCTTTTAAGTTGCATTACTGAAGTAAATGAACTTTTGCACGATATTCTAATCTTTCGAGTTTCACTTGTATATTAACCTGCATCCCTTGGAAATGTAGGGAAGTATTAACTTGACCCCTTTTGAAGTACAATGGTAAGACTTGGAATGGTTCATTTGTGAACAAGCTACAAGCTACATTTTGAACAAGCTACATTTTATTCAGATTTTAAAAATTAACAATGTATTTTTCTAAAAAGTAAAAAAAGTAATGTTTTTATCTTATAAAAGGTATCTCTTTATATCTTATCATATACAATTAACAAACAATAAGTACATTTTCTGCTATTCTTTTAAGTTAGAATACTACAAGATACTTTTATCTGCAAGTAAACATTCAGCAAATAGTTGATATAGTTTAATCCTTGATCTGAATATTCTACCATTTCAGGGCTTCTTGCTAACTCTAAAAAAGTTTATTCAGGAGGCTTTCTCTGAAATAAATATGTATTGAAATGCAACTACAGTATGAAGCCTAATTCATTTTGATACTGCTATTCTTTTGACTTTTTTGGGGAGTATAATTTTATTGTGTTGGAAAATCCCAATAATTATAAAAATGATCATCCAGACTAGTGGCTGCCATTGTTATACCGTAGTATGCAAGGAAATGTGACCCTTTCTTTACCCTTTTAATTGCTAGGTGTGGAGAGCTGACTACCTTAAAATTCTAAGAAATTATGGGCTCTTTTCAAAGATGTTCATATTCTGGTTTTGATTATAGCAGGCGTGCAAGGGAATCTGATAGTAATGAAATACATAATACGGAAACAATTGAGGTTGGTTAAAACCAAAGTTTAAATACAGTGAGCTGTGTATTGCTGACAAACTCAAAACAATCAAAGTGCAGTCAAAGGTTTATTTATTATTATTTATTTATTATTTAAATTTATATACTGCCCTTCTCCCGAGGGACTCAGGGCGGTGTACAGCCCATCTAAAACCCACAAATATACAAAAATTAAAAAGTATTAAATTAATCGGCTGATAAATGAGACTAAAAAGACCCCCCCCCTCCCTTAAAACCCCAATTTAAAATTAAATGCTATGGAGACCAAATTAAAACCATTATCTCAGCTCAGGCCGGCCTGCTCAAAGAGCCAGGTCTTCAACGCGCGCCTGAAGGCCCTCAGGTCCATGCCGGTACGGAGCTCCGGTGGCAGAGTATTCCAGAGGGCGGGGGCACCCACAGAGAAGGCCCTACCCCTCGGCGTCGCCAGACGACACATAGCGGCCGACGGCACCCGGAGCAGGCCCTCTCTGTGGGAACGCACCGGCCTGTTGGAGATCACTGGCAGAATGCGGTCCTGGAGGTAACTTGGTCCCATGTCATGGGTCGCCCTAAAGGTCAAAACTAGAACCTTAAAGCGAACCCGGAGAGCCACCGGCAGCCAATGCAGCTCGCGCAGGAGAGGCGTCACATGGGCGCTACGCGACGCCCCCATAATCACCCGCGCGGCTGCATTTTGCACCAGCTGGAGTCTCCGGATGCTCCCCGTGGGGAGCCCCATGTAGAGGGCATTACAATAGTCCAGGCGAGAGGTGACAAGGGCCTGAGTGACCGTGCGCAAGGCATCCCGATCCAGGAAGGGCCGCAACCAGTAGATCCGACGGATCTGATGAAACGCCCCCCTGGAGACGGCCGCGATGTGATGTTCAAGTGACAGCCGTACATCCAGGAGGACACCCAGGTTGCGAGCCCTCTCTGCGGGGGGCAAAACTTCCCCCCCGATAGCCAGCGAAGGTGTCAGCTGGCTATATCGGGGCGCCGGAAACCACAGCCACTTGGTCTTGGATGGGTTGAGCCGAAGCCTGTTCCCGCCCATCCAATCCCGCACGGCCTCCAAGCACTTGGACATAGCCCCCACAGCATCGTTGGGGTGGTCTGGAGTAGAGATGTACAACTGGGTGTCATCCGCATATAGATGACACCTCACTCCAAGACCACAGATGATCTCGCCCAGCGGCTTCATATAAATGTTGAACAAGACATTGTTTGTTTAAGAAAACAAACAATGGCATGGTTCTAGGAAGGCCTTTTGGCTCTGGCTACAGGGGTGCCAATTTCTGGTCTTCTGTTTCCTTTGCTGCTGGAGGAACATTTTCCACTGAGTGGTTTAAATATCCACAATTTTATTTGCCTTTTATAAAAAGGTCACCTAAGCTTTGTTGAAAAATATTTCATTGCTGATGGCTCCAATGTTCAAAATCCTAGCATCCAGGCTTATGAATCAAATCTGGCCTATAGAAAAGGACTTTCCCCCTCATGTTAGTAGTTTACCTTGGAAAAATAAACTGCAATTTATTTATTCTATTCTGGTATTTAAACATAACTCTTGAAAAAATAAAAAAAATGTTCAGATTAAGAATTTCCATTTGTGGAATTCTTATTTTTGTCATTTCTTTTTCTACATCTGACATGTACACACTGTATTATTTTAAGATATGTCAGGAACTCACAACCTATTTAAAAAACTATCTGACATGTATATTTCTGAACCTTCTTTCTGTGTAATCTGCAAGAAGATATTGATGAATATTTTCCATATATTTCACATCATTCCCCAAAATTAATACAGTTAATACAGTTAAGCAGTCTGATGCAACGAAGACACTGCTTAACTGAATGTATTCATGGGCACATTCATGTCATTTTATTAGCAACATTACAAAGGTCGTTTGCCCCTGTCTTCCTCTTGCTTACTTAGATGAATTATTCCCTACTACTTTATGGAAGTCTTCTATCAATCATGTTTGCCTTCTTAAGCCCAGCATCATTCTGCCACCTACTGAGAGACTTTGTCTACCTCTTTTATAATTACAATCAACCAAAATAAACCAATGTTTATATTTGCTTTTAAGATCTTCAGAACATGCTTAACTAGCTCCATACATCCTACTTCTATTCTATTTTATGGGTTGGGTGGGGTAAGTATGACTTTGTTATATTATATAAATCCAGGGGATCTGGTTGACTATTGATCAAATCCAGGAAAAATATTAATTCCATAATTAGCTTTAGTGTTTCCATGAGCACAGCCAATATCAGGTAAGAAATCAACAAAAAGAGGGAAAGGGATAGAAAAGAAGCAAAAAAGGCTAATCAGGCATATGCTTTTAGCTACGAGCTAGCATTAATTACCTCATTTGCTGTCCAATCCTATTTGTAATAATAATATGTGAAATAATTATTATATTTACATTTGAAGAAATAATGGAGTTATTCTGTAAAAACATTTCAACAGTAATAGTAAAAAATATATAATAAATGTAACTAAAGTATGATTTTGTATTCAAAAAAGTTCTCAATCTGATACTCACATTTTTGTGTATCCCATATGCAGTTGTTTAGTATTTCACCCAGCAAGTAAAAGATGTTTATTACTACAGTTACAGTGGCAAAGAAGACAATTTTAGCAGTTGAACCAAGGTAATCCAGGAGAGGATATACCCAAACCCCAGTCACATGATATATCCAACAGACCCTAAGAAAAAACACATACAGAAAATACTATTAATAATGAAGTATTCAGTTAAAAACACAATAAATAAGTCACTTGTTTTCCTAAGGGCTCAATCCAATACATGATTGCTCAGAAACAAGTCACATAATGGGGTTTACATCCAATTAAATTAGTATAGAATTACAGCTTTTATAGACCCTATCCTGAGTAGAAGACAACGGTTCTCTTCCTTCACAGAAGGATCCCTCCATCAGAGCAGAAACCTACAGATCTAACCCACTCTATGCATCAACAGTAACACTATATGATTTCCAACCAATATATTTAACATTATCAAAGGCAACAAAAAATGAGATATCTGTAGAAAGCAAGGAAGATGATCTCAAAAGAGATAGATCTGATTCATTACAAAAACAGCAAGGAGAAAGACATAAGTTAAGTACACAATGAATACATATGGCCCAGACACCTCCCTAATAACACTAGAGTATAAGAAGGGAAAAAGAAACAGCATAATTAGATTCAAAAATTATGTTTATAGCCACTCTCAATAAAAGTAGTTTTAGCCTTTCCATGGAGTTGATTCTTGATAGTCTGGTGGGGCTGACAGCCTATTCAAAGTTGTTGTCTATATCAGGCATATGCAACAGTGATATATTCAGATTTGAAGCCCAAAACTTGTGCGTGGGTACTTGTGTAACACCTGTCTGTAATTCCATAAAGCAGCTGCATATTTTTCTCAGCACTGAGCTCTTAAAAAGCTATCTGATTTCGGAGATTGCAAGTATTATGTGTGACTTCCCTGAGGCTCTAAAACCCATTTTTGCCTTTGAAGTCAAAGCACTGCACAGATTGGTGGTCTCTGTCTCTTTCTATCCATGCATCCATGCTTTATTCAACAAGAAGGATTGAAAATATTTATGTAAGTCCATTAGAATTTCAATAAGTAATCTTTATTTCTTTAATGAAATAAGTTAGGAAGCCATAATGAAAGAATTCAAGCAATTAAAACAAGATAGATAGATAGATAGATAGATAGATAGATAGATAGATAGATAGATAGATAGATATAGATAATAGAGATAGATAGAAAGACAGATGAGAGATTCTATAGATAGAAACAAAACTAGCAATAGCAATAGGAGACTTATATACTGCTCTACTGTGCTTTACAGCACTCTCTGAGCAGTTTACACTGTCATCATATTGCCCCCAACAATCTGGGTCTTCATTTTACTGACCTCAGAAGGATGAAAGGTTGAGTCAACCTTGAGCTAGTCAAGATCAAACTTCTGGCTGGGGGCAGAGTTATCCTGAAATATTGCATTTTAACCACTGCACCACCACACATAACTTTTTGTGTCTTTCCCCCCTGCCTTATCCTCTTTTTTGTGTAACAGGATCAGCTCACAAAAAAGTTCATAATGAGAAAATAAATCCGGAAACCGATCTGAACCTGCATAGAATGATCTATTTTTATTGTATTTTAGACTACACACAGTTTGCAATTGGTCGGGGTAGCTCTGTTGTTTAAAAGAAAAGTCTGGAATTGCACATTCACAACCTTTGGATTAGACAATACAGATATAAGTGAACTGTTAGCCTGACCAAATTTCATGTGAAACTATGTTCCTTAAATATTGTTTTTTTTGGGGGGTGGGGGGGAATAATGTGGTCTGTCCCAAAATGCTTTGTATGAGAAACTCTCAGAAAATATTTCCATCTGCTTCACTACTCCCTAATAAATCAAGATAGATGTGCTAAGCATATTTTCGAAAAAGCATTATTGAAATCAGTAGAAAATTTCTCATCCCTGTAATTGTGCTGTTATCAACAGAAACCACATATCTTATCTTAGATGTTGTATTTCCAACAGCAGAAATTAATTCTTACTGATTTGTTAAGTTTTACTGCAGAAGCTTTGTATATGAATATTCTGATTAATAGCAATTATTTTGAAGGGATGAAGGATAATGAGGCTGAATTCATTTTTTGGAACACTTCTTTAAGAAATAGTAATCTTATTCTCTAATTAACATTGTCTCTACAAACCATTTTTCAACCGAATTTGGAATAGATTTCCAGCTGGAAGCAGTACAGGATTAATCCTAGAACCTTTGAGCCCTGTTATCTATATCCTTGAATAAATTGTCACTGTTGCCCTCAAAACAACATTACAAATAAACAAAAGATCATTTTAACAATGAAAAAATAATTGACTTAAATTCTACATCAAATATAAAGACAGAACTATCTATGACTAGCCAGTTAGACCAACTAAGATCTGCTGTATACAATTAGTCTCGCTATCTTTCTCTTCTCCGGAAGAGTGGCATTAGCAGTATTCTTGCAATGTCTATGTAGGGAATTGCAAAAAGTAGTATTGCTGTCATGGAAACATTATATGATGGCCTCTGTTGTAGAGTTCTTTCCTCCTTGAATGCATGCTAACTCAATACTGCGCAATAATGGCTTGATCAACCTTAGGCATAAAGCTTCCATACAAGATTATTTGTTATTAACTCTAATGAATGCCTTCAACAGTACAATTGTTGTACTGTTTATTATTAGATAAGCAGAAGGGAACATGCATTAAAATTCATTTTAGAGTCCCATGCTGTAGCCATTTGGTTGAGTCCCTACCATTTTCCGGTCTTATAAAATGACAGGCAATTTAATACTGAATATGCCTGGAAAAAAAAAGGAAATGGTCTGAATTTCTAGTCAAGGTAAGCGAATGGAAAAAGGGGACGAGATTTAAATGCACACATTTCACTTTTAATATGGGAACACAAAATGAATTTCTTGTTTCTTTGTAAAAGAGTTAGAAATCATTGCAATTTCAACTTTTGCCTATAGTCTAACAACATTTACAGACATGCTAACACTGCAAACTATTTTCAGATATTCAAGAACCTACTTTGCCACTGGATTATTCCCTGATTTGTGAAAATTGTCTTGGCCTAAAAAAAAAATGCTTTTTGGCAAGTAAGGCAACAAAACCCACATCCTGAAATATTATGGTTTCAGAATCTGAAAGTAGAGGTTATAGCCCTGGAACTAGGAGGGCACATTAGATTTCTTACAGAACTGATTTGGCTTTGGGTGAAGTGGGGCAACATTGTGATCTTGCATTATTTATACTTCTTCCTGATTCTATAGATCATCTTTCTTCCAAGGAAGGTTTCCTCCCTTCCTCCCTATGCTCCTCCCTCCCTTCCCTTCCCTCCACCATTTATAGACCTCAGCAATTAAAACAACAAAAAGAATTAACAAAAAGTTCCTCAGCCAAACTGTGAAGACGCCCTTTTGCAGTCCCCCAATTTGTATCTATTAGCTCAAAACTGGCCAATAAATCTCCTCAGAAGGCAGAGTTTTACCTCCATATATCATCTAATTATGTCAGAGATGAAAAATGCAACATTTAATACTCTCATTTAAAAATTAGAAGGACTTTTTTTTCATCTATTCTCTGATGATTTCATTTCTTTCAAAGAGCCTTACAAAAGTTACAATTTGTATTTTTCCTATTTTAATCAATAGAGAAGTTAAAAGTTTTGGGCTTCTTAATCCTGTTTCAGAATCAGATACTAGCTTGAATTGGGCAATGTTTCACTTGCTTTGAGGTAAAGTGCCCTTCTGCATAAATCCTCACATTGAGACCCAAGCTAACTCTTGTGGTCTGCATCCACCTTTACTTGAATACACTGTACTTTTGTGAAATTGAACAGTTAAAACTGATGAGAGAAGTAGAAAAAATATTTTTCATTCTGTTGATTGGAAAAAGAGAGAGGGACATAGAACAAATACCTAAATAATGTCTTATGAAGGGGGTGAGGGAAAAGTCCCTAAAAATGTAAGCCTGATATAAATATCAGAAAAACCACAGCGTGAAACTTTTTATCAAAACCTGCTTGGCAAGACTGAGATATAAGTGATTAGATTTCACAATGTGAAAATGCATTCCTTACCATAATATGTAGCAAACTGAAATAGTGCACACAGCAATCAGTCCATAGGTCCTGCTGGGATATTCATGATGGGTCGTTCTCATCTCAATTAATATAAAGGGTAAAACAGTTGTATGCTACAATGAAAGCAAGATAGGAGAAAACAATTTATACAAGTAATTATTTATTAAATAATTATTGAATTAGCAATAATCATCAGCTCTTTCAAGAACATTCCAGTGGTCCCTTTAGTTCCAGCCATTCATTTTATCTACTGTTTACCCTCATTCAACTTCCTTAAACCTTCAACTTCCTTCAATCTTGCCAAGCATTCTTCTATTCCAGAAGTCTCAAACTTAGCAACTTTAAAATTATGCTGGCTGGAGAATTCTGGGAGTTGAAGTCCACAAGTCTTAAAATTGCCAAGTTTGGGGACCCCTGTTCTATTCCATTATCTATTCCCATCAACTTTCCAAAGTATGTAAGTTCTTATGGTGCCTTCTTGAAATTAATTATTGTATCTTCTTTTTCTTGCTCTTTCTCAATATCCAGCTTTTTGCAACCATAAGCTGCAGTTAGGTGACTTTTTAGAAATAAAAAGTGTTATTTAATATTTATTAAATATTTATAATTTCTCACCAGCTCTTAAAAATGCTGGTGGTAACAATGCAATAATTAACATAAATTGAAGAACAAATGATGTTTCTATTTTATATACACTGCTTCACAATCACTATATTTTTGTAAAGACATAACCTAAGCAGAATGTTAAGTTTCATGGTGTGATTTATCAACTATTATATACAGGAGTATTAAGTTTTAAGTGGCATTTAGACTCGTTGACAACCAAATAAAAACCAGTATTAAGTACAGATTCAGCTGGAACAATTACAGTATGAGGTAACAGAAACAAACTTACTGGAAAGGAAAGATAGTAAATAAGAAACAAAGGGCTACTATTGTTCCAAGTACATAAGAATCTTATGTAGACCTCTGAGTAAATTAAGCATATATGGGATCAGAGGAAAATAGTCCTCTGGTTCATTGGTAGCTGATTAAAAAAAACAAGAAGCAGGTGGTAAACATCAATGGAGAAATTTCATAAGTGACATATGAGGTTAAAAAGAATCTCCCAAGAATCTGTTTTGGAACTGATGCTTTCTAATGCATTTAAAAAGGAACTAGAATTAGTAATAAAGCATTGGATAAACAAAAAGCAATGAAGAACTTCATAAAATTAACTTTACACTGGGCATTGTAATCTAATTTATATTTCAATATGTAAACAATGTGTATTATGACAACCCTCCCCCCATCCTCAATTGCTCAGTGAAAACACACAAACTGGAGTGTTGAGCAGTTACAAGTTTCACATCGAGGATTAACACGGAATTAATATAATACTGCCAAATATCGTTTTTTAACAAATCTTATGGTGTGAGCACACTTGAAATATTGTGTGAAAAATGTTACTTGTAGAGGTAGAAAAGTTGCAGAAAAAAAACATCAAAATGTTTTCTCTATGATGAATGACAATATTTGTGGTTTTATAGCTTAGGGAAAAAGGTGAGAATATGGCAAAAGTATATAAATACAATGTGCAGCTGGAAAAAATGAATAGACAGATATTTATACCTTTCTCATACTAAAATCCAAATTCATCTGATTAGCTAATCATAGATATTCAGAACAGAAGGACACAATTAATGTGATTTGTCAATGAAAGAGATGATTACAGGCAGTATTTGGATTTATACAAATACTTATTTCTCATGAGAATGTTAAGTACATTTAATTTCTATCTATGCTTCAAAAACCCAGAAATCCATAAATTAAGTATTTTAAGATTCATGCAATATATAAGATACAAAATATTTTGTTGAGTTATTTTGCTTGATTGGAAAATTGTTATTCTTTTGTTATTTCTACTAACAAGCTCTTGTTACTAATATATCAGAAATGGAACAGATCTACAATCCATTCATAACGATTTTTTTAGGTGTCCTTTTCTAACTGATACATAGTGATATAATGCAGAATGCTGTATATAATTCCTGACGCTATCCGAGCTGCTACACTAGATGGGCAAGCAGAGAATGAACAAATATTATAGTAATCACCAGCAAACCAATTGTAGGTTAGTCTGCTTCAGAGTGAGATATGAAAGTTTGATTATGAGCACAGGAAGAACTCCTGTTTGTGTGTTTTCTGTAATAGGTACAATTATCAGTACAAAATTCAAATTCTACATTGTAAAGTAGGCAGTCTGCTTAAAACAAAACTCTGAAAGAGAACTCTGTTAAATATAAATAAATTCTCTCAGAATGGACTTTGAACACACAGAAGCATCCATCATCCTGACCTGGTGAATCACCACTTAAGTATGAGTCAGCAGCGTGACACAGCTCCTAAAATTGCCAATGCAGTCCTAGAATGCATCAACAAAGGGATAGCATCAAGATTGCAAGAGGTGATAATACCGCTCTATACTGTACTAGTGAGGCCAGACTTGGAATACTGAGTCCAGTTCTGATTGGCACAATACAAAAAAGATGCTGAGGCCCTAGAAAGAGTGCAGAGAAGAACAACAAAGATGATAAGGGTTCTGGAAGCTAAATCGTATGATAAATGGTTAAGAGAACTAAGTATGTCTAGCCTATCACAGAGAAAGTTTAAGGGTGACATGATAGCAGATTTCCAATATTTCGGGGGCTGTCAGAGAAGAGGAGTCAGCCTACTATCCAAAGCACCTGAGGGCAGGACAAGAAGTAATGGGTGAAAGATCATTAAAGAGAGACTGAACATATAACTAAGGAGAAATTTCTTGTTAGTGAGAACAATTAATTAATGGAATGGGTTGTGCGGGTGCTCCATTACCGGAGATTTTCAAAAAGAGATTGAACAACTATTTGTTCAAAATGGTATAACGTCTCCTACTTGAGCAGAGGGTTGAATTACAAGACCTCCAAGGTCCCTTTGAATCCTATTCTATATTGACTTTCTGGATACCTCCTACAGACATTCCTGACTCATCCTTTGTCAATGTTTAGCAACCCCTCAAACCTCATGCTTTCTACTGCCTGCCACAAGCTTAAGCATTTGTCCAGGAACAGTATATCCTTCAAAATAGAGTTTTGACTTTTATAATGGTGCATACTTCAAATTGTTTTCAATACCTAACAAAACTTTGAATAGGAAAAAAATATAAACAAACATCATTAACCAGAATTCCTGCCTTTCAGATCTCAAGACAAATTATATTATAAATTGCCACACTTTGTTCAAATTTCATCCAATCTCCACCCAAATTGATACACGTCTAGAAGTAACCCATGGCTTCAGGTGTTACATGTTTCCATTTCTGTCAGAGTGAAAAAAGAATGAAAAATGAGAATTTCAGTGCTTAATAAAGAGCCATTCCAGTAGTTCTCTTCTTAACTTCACAATAACTACCAACTGATGGGAAATGAGGCATATTACAGCATCTTCATTCTAGAAAGCAACCATTTTATGCTATTTTAATTTAAGTTAAATGAATGCTATTGTAGCTCATAAGTAAAAAAAATCATGCAATTATCAATATATGCCATAAAACCTGCAACAGAGACATTATTATATCTATGTGCTGAACTTTTAAAAGCAAAATTATTTTTAACTTATGAATATGGTTACAACACTGCCTCATGCAAACAGTATTAAGTTAATGCTAGATGAAGCTACATTGCCAAGCATGCGCCAGTATAATTAATCAAATATATTGCCTCCAAGAGGTTATCGATTTCTGGCCATGACACATTTTCCTTATGAGGTGGCGCAGTGTTGGTGCTTCAGATGTGCTGGCATGCATTTTTCAGTGACTAAGCCTTAATCCATCTTCCTGGCTCCTTGCCACTGACGCACTGACATCTGCAACTACTCATGTCTGACAATCTCATGCATGAACTACGTGGCTTCAGAGCTGGACAAAATTAGTACAGGAGTTTTTCGGTATACTCTGAGCATAATCAGAAGCAGATAAGGCGACCAATTTTCAGAGAATAACATACCTATTACAAATGTAATTATGTAAAATTATATACATATTATAAGATTGCAGCAACATGAAGTATAATTCAAAGAATTAAATATTAAGTAACATTTTGTACAGTGTTGATTATTATTATTTAGCATTTTATGAAAACATGACAGAAGAGAATTAAACATATATAATGCTAATGTAATATACGTGCAGAATTTCACGCCTGGGATAGTATGTTAAACAAACTACAATAAAAACATTAATGTTGCATAATTAACACTAATAATTCTATATGTCCCTTCCCCATGTTCAATATTGTTAGTATACTATAATATACATATCATGTATCACATATACATACAGAACATAACATATAAAAAAAACCCCAATATTTTTGTGAAGCTCCCCAAAATGCCGTGTACCCAGTCCAATACTCATTTCTAAATAGTTCTCCTATGAAATAAAGGAAAGGATTATTATTTTTTAATTGACAGATGAAGATTCCAGAGAAGAACAGATGGGCAGTCAAATATCATGCCAATGACTGGCAGGACAACCAGTCATTTCAATGGAATGCTTTCTACATGTTATTGTCAAAGCATAGTTCTGAAACAGTAATAGACCAACCGCAATCCCAGATGGATTTATAAGCATTTCCAACTTATCTAGTAACATTACATTACTGGATACCTATGTAAAATTGGAATGGGATTAAATCTTAACTTCTCTGGTCTGTTCCAAAGATGCTTTTTCAAACAGCAACTAGATTTTGTTTTTCCTTGAAGAACTGTAGAAGCTTCTTGGATGAGAAGTGAAATGACTTCAAGGAAAAACAAAGAAAGATCAGCTGCCTTTTGAAAAAGCACCTTTGGGACAATCATGACCTGGAGAATCACCACAGACATTTTCTGGTGTGTAACCTCTGGACTGTTTAGTCAATAGTAATGTGAACATGCACATATCAATATCTAGAATTTTGCTTCTCTTTACTTTTAGTAGTTAGAAATACTAGACATTCATCAGAACATTATGTAATTTATTTTTATTTTATTTATTTATTTTTGTCAATGGCTTACAAGATAATAGGTATAAGTAAAAACATAGTTATGAAAACATGGACACATATAAGAAAAATTAAAAAAATAAAAGAAACAATAGGACAGGGACGGTAGGCATGTTGGTGCGCTTATGCACGTTCCCTACAGACCTCTTAGGAAAGGGGTGAGGTCAATAGTAGACATTCTAAGGTTAAAGTTTTGAGGGTTTGGGGAAGAAACCACGGAGTCAGGTAGAGTATTCCAGACATTGACCACTCTGTTGCTGAAGTCGTATTTCCTACAGTCAAGTTTGATGTGGTTAACCTTGAGTTTGTATCTATTGTTTGCTCTTGTGTTGTTATGGTTGAAGCTGAAGTATTCATTGACAGGAAGGACATTGCAATGTATGATTTTATATACTATACTTAGATCGGATCGAAGGCGGCATAGTTCTTGGTTTTCTAGGCCTAGAATTTCTAGTCTGGTGGCATAAGGTATTCTGCAATGAGTAGAGGAGTGGAGAACTCTTCTTGTGAAATATTTCTGGACTTTCTCAACTGTGTTAATATCAGATATGCAATGTGGGTTCCAGACTGATGAGCTGTATTTGAGTATTGGTCTAGCAAATATTTTGTATGCTCTAGTTATTAGTGTAATATCACCAGAGAAAAAGCTACGTAAGATTAGGTTAACACCTCTTAACGCCTTTTTGGCTATGTAGTTACAGTGGGCTTTAGCACTTAGATCATTAGAGATGAGTACTCCAAGATAATTGAGAGTTTGGATCATCAACAAGGTCTTGACTATTCAGTAATGTATCCGTTATGATATTTTTAAAAAATTAAGTGTACTTAACTTTATATGATGAACCAACATTTTATTTCAAGCAACAGTAATTGGTGTTTTCCTAGCATAGTGTCTTTTTCTGGTTTGTAGGTATACATAGACCTTGCTTTAACATTCTTTCCTCCTGCTTTTAAGTCTATTAAGGGCAGCAATTTTAGATCTGGTTGAATCTATATGGTGACCATATAGATATGGGCCATAGCATAAAACTAAATAAATATAGGAAGTACCTGACAGGAAGTTACATATAAGAATATCAAGACCTTTTCTCTTCTGTTCCAGAAGTCATAATGGACAAGAAATAATGGACAAGAAATAATTTAAGTTATAACAAGGTAAATTTTGACCAACAATTAGAAAAACCACCTAAGGGAAATGGCAGTTGGGCACTAGAACCAATGATCAGATGAAGCTCCCTTTCATTAGAAGTTTTCATGTAAGGATTGGAAAGTTATCTGTTGAATATGCTTTTTAATCTGGATGCCCACAGTTAACAGAGGGATAGATTTGATATCTAAATAACAACTTTATGGTGCTATAATTCTAAACAAAAAATTGAAAGATAATTTCATCTTTAAGTAGTTTACACAAAATTCTCAAATGATGACAGCTAGAACTTTTTTGACAGCTAGAACTTAAAAAAAAACTTCTGGAATAAAGCTTTATGATGTGTCTTCAATTCATTCTTTGGTGCATTTGATCTAACCCCCTCCATCAATAGGGTGTTGGTCCTCCTCACTGTTATTTTTTTTTATATACATGCATTTGGATTGTATACCAAAAATGTTTTTCTGAGTTTCCATTATATTTGAAGACTACTGAGAATAATTCTGCCTCTTTTTCTCAGTCCCATCAACATTTACAAAACAAAGAACTTTGCCAAATGTTTTAACATCACTCATAATATGAGACACTTGGGAGTTATTTGTGAAGACTTAAATTAAATGTTTTCCAATAACAACATGAATAATAATGATTATCTTGGCAGAGATAATTCAATTTAGTATAAGAATTTGGTCCAAAAAGGGTTTAGGATCCCAGTTACTTTAGGATGGTAGAATAGCTTTTGAACTTAACAAAAGATCCAAATAATAAATCTTCTTTGGTTGCATTCATTTTTATTTATTTGATATTGAGGGGAAGGAAGATATTAGTTTCTGGTTCTATTAAAGAAAAAAAGTATACATCTGCATGCACCATGGTAGAAAAATAACTCATAAACATAATCAATCTACAATTTACTTTTGCCTACTTCCATTATTGTCAAAGATACACTGACTTACACTGACATGTACTGTATATAGCAGGTTTTGTATAGAAAAGATGTTATATTAAACATGATGGAGTGATGTTAATATTTGCTTATCACAGAAATCTCATTGGAGCTCATTTTAACTTTGTACTTGTTTAGGTTTATTATTATTGTGTTTTTACAACTATAATAGATTTAGCTATTATGATATTTCACTTTAATTTAGGCAATTGTTATTCATTATATGTATTATTGGGCCTGCTATATGCCCATGTAAAACAGAAAGCAATTAAATTAAAAATGTGAATATGAGAATTGGCCTTCATTATGAACTGACTAATACCTTTAGCGACAAAACCAAATTACTAAATAGTTAGGCAACCTATGAACCAGATATCAAACAATGTAGATATTTTTAATTCTTAAAATACCCTTGCATATTTTCACTTGATATTTATTTTGTATTTAAAATGTGCCAACATTGAATTTTGTCCTTGCAGGGACAAAAAGGTAGACGATAACAGTTGTGAAGATTGCATTTGTGGTCATCCCACTCTGGGATGTCATGAAGAGACTCTGCCACTCCCAAAAGGGCATCTACTACTTCCAGGATGTCACCCTGCCTCTCTGGTTATGAAGGCCATATGGCAGATTGATCAGTTCTCCTTCCCAAAAGTGATATTCAAAAAAGGTAAGGGAAGAGAGGCAAGGGGGAGGGGGGAGAAGGGGGGGACCCATCGGGGCAGGAAGCAGGCCCAAGACAAAGGATGGGAGTAGGAATACTGCAGCATCCCTGCAGTCAGTCATAAATGCAGGTGGATTGCCATGTGTCTGGATTTTGTTCATGTAACCTCAGGGATAGTGCAACACAGCCAACTTCAGGTACAGGCAGGTTTGTTCAGAACCATTGCAATTTCTAACACTTGCTGAATGAATGGTAGGAAGGATTGTGTGAATACCATTTTGCTTTTTAACTAGTATTGTGTCACATGTGTAACATAGATCCCCTCAACATCTACACATATACAGAACCTCCTAAACGTATTTATTGTAAAAAGCAATTGCAAATTTAATATAGTGTAACAATATTTATAATATCTTCCAAAGAAGTTCCTGGAATGGTTTGTGCATAGAAGCGAATTCAACCAAATGTGGAAATTGTTGATACAAGTTACACTCTTACGTTGCGAGTTTACAATGGCTTGAACATATTTTTAGTTACATCCCAAATCATCTTGACCTTGATTTGGCAGAGATTTTTGGTTCATCAAGGCAAAATTCTGAAACTCAATTCAGCAAAGAAATTTTCTGTTCATCAAGGCAGAATCCTGATTTAGAGTTTTTGTTTGTTGTTTGTTATGAATACTTCTTAATCACCAATTGAAAAGTTTATGCTCCAGATAAACATCAAGTCTTCTTGGTTATTCTTCTGCAACCAGCCTAACTTCGTTCAATTACACAATGTGTATTTTAATATGAAAATACTACCTGTTAAATAGAAACTTAATCTGCTTAGCAAAAAGGCCATTAGCTTTAGATGCAAACACTGATGCTAACTAATCTAGGAGCATATATTGTTACACCTGCCTGAATTATATACTCTATTCTTTTAATAACTATCACTGTCAAATAGGAACAGTCAAAACGAACAGTGTTAAAATTAGCAAACTCATATTAGAGAATCAGAATGGGAGAAAACACTTGTTTACAAAAATCATAGAATCAGAAAATGTCATTTACAAGATTTTAAGTCCAACCCCCTGCCCAGACTCTCCTTGAACACATCCAGCAAAGAAGATCCTACAACCTTTATTTCACTGACAAACTGTTGTTACCATTAGGAAGCTTTTTCTAACATTCAAGTGGCCTTTGGCAAGGCTAATGCAGCATTGTCCTTGCTGACCTTTTCTGCTGACATTTCTTGCATTCAATAAATTCTGAATGAAGCTACTAAAATAAATTTATTGTCTATTGTCTACTGACCATATTAACCCTATTCCCAAGCTGTGCATTTGCACATAAAAGAATGACAGATTTCACTGAAAAACAGCCATAACAATAAAACTTCTTCATATTCTTCTAATTCAGCTTCCCCAATATATACTTTGCATAAAGATTGAATAAATAGAGGAGAGTAATACAGCCTTGTTTCACTCCTTTGCCAAACTGTTTTGGTATGTTCCTCCCGGATTATGGCTTCCTGACTTATGCATAGACAACAGTGAGTTGTTCTGAATTTCCAATTTTCCTAAGCACACTTCACAATTTGAAATGGTCAGAGCAATCAAAGGTTATTCTATAATCAATGAAACAAACATTGACTTCTTTCTTATATTCTTTTTTTCCCAATTATCCAATAAGCATCAACAATAAAGTTTTCCTGTTCCTTGGCTTTTTTGAAAACCAGCTTTAATACCTGGCACTTCCCTTTCTATGTAAGCCTTTAATCTATATTTAATGGTCCTATGCATTATTTTGCTAGCATGTATAATATATAGACTGACCTTTTCCAGTTCATTGACCATTGTTGCATTCTCCACATTTACTACCATAGTTTGGTAACAATTCTTAATGATACTTCTTCTGTTGCTTGCTTTCTATATATATTCCATCTGTTCCTGCAACTTTCTGATTTGGTAATGACTAGAATATTGATCTAACTTTATCTTTTAATACTAAGTAAGTATGGAATACCTTCTAGAATCATCCATTTTAGCCTACTTTATCATACCTTCCCTAACTTGTTCCTCTTATGTTTCAAATTTCAATCAAAATTTCAGCAATCATTTTATTTTATTTAATTATTTTAGCAGTCATATGTTCATCATTCTGTTTCAAAATCAGTTTTACAATCTTCAACACTGTACATTGTTTTACCTACTCGAAATCTTTCTGATAACTGTAATAAGAAAACCATTGACAGTTATGCCATTGGTTGCTCTCTTGATGTTATTTTACATTCTCTTTGACAGAATTCTAGCATCTCATAGTATAGCAATAGCACTTAGACTTATATACCACTTTATAGTGCTTTACAGCCCTCTCAAAGCAGTTTACAGAGTCAGCACATTGGGCCCAACAATTTGGGTCCTCATTTTACCCACCTTGGAAAGATGGAAGCCTGAGTCAACCTTAAGCCTGGTGGGATTCGATCTGCCAAACTGCAGTAGAAGTAGTTTGCAGTACTGCACTTTAACCACTGCACCACTGAGGCTCCTTATAATGTATGTTAACCATTTGTGTTTGCCCATTAATCCATATTCTCAGTATATTTACCATAATGATTTCTGAAATCTACATTAATCTTGAATTTATTGTAGCACAAATTCGTGGTATATCGATGCCAATCAAATCTCGGATCATATGCTTCTATCTCTGAAAGTCTTCCATTTCTCAGCAATCTCCACTCTTATCCAAATCAAAAAAACAAACTATAAAATACAATTTCAAATCAGGTAAATCCAATCTTCTACTTTCCTTTGGACCTTGTAACATAGAGTGTTACTAAATCCATGAGCTTCAACCATAACAAAACAAGAGCACACAATAGATACAAACTCAAGGTAAACCGCACGAAACTTGATTGCAGGAAATATGACTTCAGCAATAGAGTGGTCAATGTCTGGAATACTCTATCTGACTCTGTGGTTTCTTCCCCAAACCCCAAAAAAGTTTAACCTTAGACTGTCTACTATTGACCTCACCCCTTTTCTAAGAGGTCTGTAGGAGGTGTGCATAAGCGCACCAATGTGCCTACCTTCCCTGTCCTACTGTTTTTTTTTCTTATATGTACCCATTTCATGCATTCATAACTATGTTTATACTTATACCTGTTATAATCACTCGACAAATAAATAAATAAATAAATAAATAAATAAATAAATAAATAAATAAATAAATAAATAGGTTTATACTTGTGATGAAGTTTGGAAATGATCTTTATATATTTCTTTTATCTTTATTATATACTTAGTTTTTTTTCTTTCTTCTGTTCTTTTTTCTTGTACTTTTTACTCCTTTCTATTGCCTTTTCTTTCTTTAGTTTGTATTAGATTTCACTATTACAAATAAATTTTTGAAAAATTTATACATATAATAAAATAAACACATTTGTATTGCAAAAGCTTCCTAGCTCTTCCTTAGTAGCATGTTGAGTGCTATTTTAATCACTTTACATTTCTGTCTGTAGCATTTTCTTGATAAAATACAGGAGTGGTTTATCACTGGATTCTTTTGCTCTGTATGAAATTAAGCTTTTGCCACTGTCTCAAAAGTGATCATCCACATCTTCCTAGATCACTACTGCTTTGTGTAGAAATCTGGTTGCTTTAGCTTGGAGCTAGGATAACCTTCACACTTGCTGGTAAAATATACCACCTGCATTCTTCACTCATCTCCCCCAGAACATCTTCCTTCACAATGAAGCAGCATTACAGGTTTGAGATCATCAAACATCATGCTAATTTACATATTTGTTTAATAAATCCAAGCTCCTTGAATTCACACAGCCTCAAAGCTAAATCTAACAAGCCAAACAGTTATTTAACATGATACCCAAATCTCTGATACAAATGTTAGTATATAGGGAAGGAAAAATTGGAGAGATTAAATGCAGAGTAAGATGTTTAAATGACACAATGTTCATTTGGATTTTATAAGACAGTCAGAGTCTACTGTAATTATAAATAAATACAATTTAGGGTTTGTTGTTACTAAGATTTGTACACAACCTGTGTTTGCAAGACATTTTACCATTCACAAGCTCATGGGAGCTAGTATTCTTGTATTCTTGTTCAGGGCAGGAACCTGCATAGCTAAAATAAGCAGCAGGATACTTTATCTATTGCTAGTCGAGGCATCAGAAGGATTACAGGTTTTTATCAAAATGACAAAAGCAGTATGATGTCATAATTACCATCCTTTTGTATATAATGTATGAAATGCGCTTTCTAGTGCAACAAAACTACATCTGAGTTTCTAGATGTAACATCTTGAATATTTAAAATACTTTTTTAGATCAGTTGTTACAGAGGAGACAGAATAAGGAATTGGTGATTCAATTCAACATAACAATTCAAAATTGTCAAAAAATGTTTATTCATTATTTGAAGAAACACTGTATTTCTTCTTTCTAAAGCTATATATAGTTCAGACCATAAAACAACTACATGAGGTTGATTTTATGATAACGTGGTCTCTGCTTGAAGTGGAACAATAAAAAAAAAATCACCATAAGGTGGATTGAGGACAGCATTTTTGGGAATACATATGGTATGCCACGTCTTTCATTCCAAAGAACCAAACATAGCAGAAAACATAACAGTTTAGGTTCATTAGGCTCCAACAATCAACAACAGAACTGCAGTAGAAGGAAATATGAAAGAAATCCCCCCTGCAATGATTAGGACTTGTATTAGGCAAGTACCTGTCAGTAATTAGCAATCAGATTGAATGTAAAATTGTATTTTTTCAGGTTTCTCAAAGATGAAAACATACAGGAGTAAGAGATTGGATGCTGGAAGAATTGGCAAAGAAGTGGTGGGAAGAAAGAAGATTACTAGAACTTTCCTGGGCTTGTCCAGTAGCCTCATAATTCCCCACTTCCATATTCACAGGTGCAGATGACTGAACAAAACAGTAATTCTGATTTGGCTTCATCTGGATTTCACATTCCTTTTAGCTCAGCCCCCATATGATCTCATCTCTCTGGCCATATAATGTACAGTCAAGCAATTGCTTCTCTTAAATGCCCCAGGAATGACTCTATGTCACATGTGTTCCCAGATGAAATCCCCAAATAGGCTCCTGGGTCTAGAGAAGAATTTTGGCAAGTCAACCTAACTTCAAATTATTGTAAATGAGAAATCTGGCAAACTGCCTCTTTAAATGCACAAACCATTAAGGTAGAACTTTTTATTTACATTTTTAAACCATCCAATAAATGAAGTTCCCTACAATAAAGCACACTAAAAACTATTTGAATAAAAACACAGTGCATAATATCAACACCAAATAAACTACTAGGTGAATGTGAGGCTGCCATCCAAAACTAAAACCTTAATTAAAGTACAATTAAAAGCAACAAAGGCTGGGAAAATAGAAAGTTTTTCACCTAGTGCCAAAATTATGCTACTATGGGTGCCAGTCAAGCCACTCTGGGGACAAAATTCCATAAATAGGATGCTACTGCAGAAAAACTTCCCCCCACAAAGGCCCACCTCATCTCCTTTGATGAGATGACAGGGAGACAGGCCTCATTAGATGATTTTAAGCTTTGGGTTATATAATGGGAAGAAGGGATAACTTTGTGAACAGGTGGAAGAACCACAACAAAAACAGGAAAGAAATTTGAGTACAGGCAGAAAATGTAACCTGAGTACGTCTTGCAGACAAGGCCTTCCCCAGTCCTGTTCTCTGTCCCTCTCCCTCTCTTATTTTATTAGAATCCTACAACAGAATATGTATGTGTGTGTGTATATGTATGTATGTATATATATGTGTGTGTGTGTGTGTGTATATGTGTGTGTGTGTGTATATGTGTATATATATGTGTGTGTGTATATATACTTGTGTTACAACACCCTGGTAAGCCCCAATCAAGGAGGAAGCATACTGCTGTCCTTTTCTGTCTTTCGGCTCATCACCAGAGACCATCCAGACAGAAAGCTATTTGTTTTGCTGTCTTTTGTTTATATGTGTGTTAGCTTTTTGAGCTGATAAATAATTAAACAAGGGAGACTAGGATAGATCTATTTCGAGTTACTTAGCTCTCGTCAGTTAGTCATACCCTTACTGGGATTTGAACCAGGGAAGTATTACATGTGAGGCAGTTGTAATTACCATTAGGCCACTGGTTCTCATTCAGATCAGCAATACAGGGGAATGAGTATATAAATTTGTGTTACAACACCCTGGTAAGCCACAATCAAGGGAGGAAGCATACTGCTGTCCTTCTGGTGATGAGCCGAAAGACAGAAAAGGACAGCAGTATTCCCCTGTATCGCTGTATATATATGCAGGTGTCTTGGTGTGTTCGGCTCTTTTCCCATGTAAGATTGAGACTATCTGGGCAACGTTTCGACGAGATCTCACTTGCCATCTTCAGGCTGGTGCTTTCAGCTTTGTGCTTGTGCGAGCAAAGCGTGATCTGAGCTGCTGTTTCCCTATATATACTGGTGGGGAGGTTGACTGTGTTGTCATTTCTTGATTGGTTGATGGAGTTGATATTTGCAGATTGGCAGGCTTTTTCTTAAGAACATGTTTGACTGAGGTATTGGCTGTGTGTCTATCAGCTTCCTGGGTCGTAATGACCTGGGTAATAGGCTGTGTGATGACCTTCTGAGTTCTAATCTTGTGACCTCCTGGGTCTTGTGCTATAATATCCTGTCAAACTGACACATGCCATGAACACAGAGCCAGGCCTCAAACTCGGAACCAAACCAAAACCTGGAAAGTCACAGCCACTCGCTCAGGATATCACACTACAGAACTCAGGAGGCTACACAATAAAACCTCAGGATGTTGCAACACAGCCAACGATCCAGAAGATTACAATACAAGACCCAGGGTGTCACAAGATTAGAACTCAGAAGGTCATCACACAGCCCATTACCCAGGTCATTACGACCCAGGAGATTATTGCACAAGATATATAACAAATTAAACAAACAAACAGGAAAAATATAAGAAAGAAGAAAAAAGAAAAGAAGTGAACTCACCCCACCATAATTTTAACTTCTGCCTTCTTTCTATCAAATAATTGCAGTCTTTCTCTTTAACCCTAATCCCTAAAGCCATAAATATGCTCCCATAGAGTGGGTTTCCTTGGGGTGCCGCCAGCTGGACGGCTGGCGACCCCGAGGGTGCAGGCCTTCTCGTTGGGGGCACCCTCCCTCTGGAACGAATTACCCCCAGAGATGAGGACCATCCCTGATCTCCTGACCTTCCAGCGGGCGGTGAAAACTCATCTATTTCGCCAAGCCGGTCTGGCCTAGGGTTCTCTTAGGGTTTTTAATCTGGTTTTATCTGGTTTTTAGTCTTTTTAATACCTTTTATATGTTTTTACCTTTCAGCCATTATATTTGATTTTTAATTGATTTTAATTTTGTATTGTTGTTACATTTTTATCGGCTGTATACCGCCCTGAGTCCTGTCAGGGAAAGAGGGCGGTATATAAGTTTAATAAAATAAATAAATAATAAATAAATAAATAAATAAATAATCGTTCCATCTTTCAGTAAAAAGTCCATACAAAGCTTCTAGTCTTTTTTAAAGTCCTTATTTGTTTACATTCTCCAAGTGCTATGTGCTGCTGCTACCAGAGAGAAACTAGAGCACTGATGGCTAACCTTTTGGTCGTCACATGCCCAAAGTGTGTGTGTGTGTGCACGCATGCCTGCACCCATAATGCAATGCATGCATAGCCCCCCACGCTTCCGTCCCCCACGCATGCGTGCATGACCCCATGCGCTCCCCCATGCATGTGCACAGTTATGTATATGTAAATAACGTAGCTGGGTTGACAATATATAAACTAAAAATATATATGTTTGTAGCTTTAAGGAAAAATACTGTAATGTATTATGCTGTGTTCTGGTTGGTTAATTATGCTACAAGTTGCCATAAGAGGGAGCTATAGATTATGGCTTAATGCTTCTTCTTCTCTCTTTTTCACTGATGATCTCTCTTGATACTAATACTGACTGACTACGGACCGATTCTGACGAACCCTGTTTATTTTGATATTCTGTTGATATCGAAGATCATCTATTGTATTATGGTTTGATATTTGTCTGCTGTAAAAGACATGAAACCGGTAAGAAGACTTTATAACTGGATATTTCTGGACTGTTAAAACTGGACTGTTTGTTGGACTGTTCTATTTCTTCAAGTAAACATCAATACAACTTGTTCAACTCTGTGTGGCTGTATATTTATTCATAACTGTTCTCATAAACTGTTTCCGTGTGCATATCTTTTTTATACAAGGGTTACTCTGCACATATCCTAACATGCACGCATCTCCAGCATGCACTCCACCTCCCGAGCATGCGCGGCAGATACCTGACAATCAGCTGGCTGGCAGGAGGCGCACGCACATGCTCAGTGAAACTGAGCTGGGCTGACAGCTCGTGTGCTGGCAGAGATGGCTCTGCATGCCATTTCTACCATGTGTGCCATAGGTTTGCCATCATGGAACTAGAGGAAAAAGATATGTAATCTGCTTGTATAATGTGATATTATGTTTATGATTTCCAATATGTTATGTTAACTACATGATTTATTACATTTTCCTTTATTCCAAGGATTTCAAATATTCTTAGTAGTAGTCTAAATTAAACTCAAATGTATTTGATGATAGGTACAGAATCATACAACCCTTGGCCCTGGCCTGCAAACAGTTTTCATCTATGAGCCCTCTTCGATTGTGTTACTGAAGTCAGCATAATTCTAAAAGAGCAATCATTCATTAAAAAATCAATCTCTCATAAAAATAAATAATAAAGTAGACAAAATATAAAACAATTTTGTATGATTTTTTTAAAAAGGAGGACCAAATCTATTTTGAGATCCTGCTCACTGGGTGGCATTGGCCAAAATACTGTAGCTATTACCATCCCAAATATTCTTTTCTTTCCACCAAAAGGTTGCCCACTCACTACACTTAGCCAGAATCTACTGCATAATTTGCTACCTTTTGAAATGGCAAATCAAGTCCTAAAATCACCTTTCGATTTTATATTTTAGATTTTTCTTACCCATATAACTCAAATGTACAGAATTATTCTGTAAATTATTAGAGAAGAATGATTAAGCAGAAAAACTCTAAGAAATAATAAAATGTCAGGAGAATGATAATGAAATGGCAAAAAACATCGCCACCCTTTCTAATACTGTTCCAATGTATTACACCACAGAAAACCTCAATGTAGTTTATATTTTATTTGGTTTTCTTTAAAAAAATTAAGTGTGTGTTCAAAGGAATACATGAAAGGATAAAGCTGGAACAGATGGCTTAAGGATGCCAGAATGAACTGATGCTTCCTGCTGCTGGAAACTACAGAGATGGAATGTATGGCTGCCAAACTAGCTTAGCTTAAGGTATATCTAACAGACCATGAGCTGATACAAGAAGAGAGGGTGGTAAAGAACAGCATAAATCCACTTAAATTACTAGTATCGTTTATAGGTTGTCCTCAATTTAAGAATTGTAAAGCAATTCTAGTGTGACTGCATTTAGGTGCTTGGCAATTGGCTCATATTTATAAATGATTGCCAAGTGTCCACAATCGCCATTTGCAATTTTCTCTGCCACCTTCCACAGAAAGTCAATGGGAAAGCTGGCAGGGAAGATTGAAAGCAGAGGGGAAGGATGGGAGCTGAATTTCTCCTTCATGCATGACCGCTTCGCTCACTGACTGAGATTACAATCTCAATTATTATCATAAGTTGACGTCTACCTGTTCAAACAGCTTTTTTACTGGCTCTTCATATGTACATAAAATAACAGAGCAGTTCTAAAAACCTTCACAAAAATGGGCATCTTTTAGGAAGCAGCCATTAAGAATCAATACTAAAAGCAATCACAGGTAAAAATAGTTTACAGGGCACATGTAATTTAGAAAACACAAGATTTGACATCTCTAAATAGCACGAAGCAAAAATGATAAAGAATCCTGATTTTAAATATCCATTATCTTTAACTGATTTTCTAAAAGACTCATTGGTGAAATAAATCACAAGTGGTAAAGTTCTGGGGAAGAAATGCTCAAAAAAAGTAAAACTGGCTTAGATTTTAAAAGATATTATAGTAGATATGATCTGAATTTCTATCCTTATAACCATTATTTCTTTTTTACAATAATTTTATTAACATTTACAAATATAAAAATAAAATACTAGTAGAACTAAGAAAAATAAAAAGTGCATAAAAATATTTAAAAAGGAAAATTAAGAAATAGTAAATAATAAATAATAAAACACCAATTAAAAGAAAAAAGATATGAAAAAATGACCCCTCTCTTCATTAAGACAAATACAATTTCAAAATGTGCCACCTTCTCTAATATTATAACAAAAATTCTCTTCACATATCTCATTGCTCACCTATAAATAAATTTTAAAGACTTGTCCAGTTGTAATCAGAAAAAATCTTTATACCAATAGTACAAACACTGATTCATTAAAAAGATGCAATGCTGTCTATTTTGCAAATCTATTTTTTAATCATCTATTATCTATGTCAGTCTTCCTATGTTATCCATGTGATATTCATAATATACACCAATCATATATGATCATGGAAGTCTTTATTGAAACTCTAAACTTTAGTAAAAAATGTAAAAGCTGCTGCCTTTTTGCAGCCTGCTGTTAAAGTTGCACTGTATTGTTTTGCAGCCAAAAGACAATCATTCAAAGCCACAAAATTACATCACTCTCATTAGTGTTTTATTTTTAAAAAAAAGCTTTCTAAACCACTATACAAACCTCATTTGACTTTTATATTGTTCCTTAGAATGACAGCAAGGAAAATATTTTATTGTTTTAGTTTAAGCAAGAGCAATAACATTATATGACTTCAGAGCATTCAAATGCAATGATAACTATGACTATATTTTGCCAGAACATTATTAAAAGATCAAAAACCCCAAGTAATCTTATTTAGTTGTAAATCTTAACTAGTTATTTCTGAACTAATCTGGAAATGGGAAAACTTAATCAAATTGCTTATCATATTTAGAGATGTCTTTAATACTTTGCACTAAAATAATCAAAAGACATAAAAATGTAGTCTGCAAAAGACTTAAAAGTCTTAAGAAAGATTATTTAATACTCCTTATCAGTGAATGCAAAAAGACTGATAAAAATCTGACTTTTTTGTAACAATTTTATTATAATAATCTAATCTATCTAGTTTTTTTTAATTGATTGATCAGATTAGGGTTAACTCTTTGTGAGCATCTAAGCATATCTTCTTCAGGAAAACTTGTCCCCCAAGGATCACCATAACTGAATCTATCCCCTTGCTGTTAGGCGCCCTCTTCTTTTTCTTTTCACTTTTCCCAGAATTACAAACTTCTCAAGGGAATTGGGTCTTCACGTAATGTGTCAGAATATGAAAATCTGAAACCAGGTCATTTATGCCTTAAATGAAAACTATGGATTTATTTTAAATTCCATTGTTTGTTTTCTTGACTATCACAATATTCCCAGGAATTTTCTCCAACGCCAACACTGAAAACCATCAATATTCTTTCTATCCTGCTTCCACAACATCAACTGTCACTTCTATGCAGTGTCAAAGGGAAAACTATTGCCTACAGATTTCTGATCCTTGTTAAGTAGACGTATCTAATTATGTTTTCCAAAGCCTTAATGCTTGTTCTTTTGAGAGGTAGTCTGCTCTATAATTTTTCACTATTGTTTCTTTTAGGTTGGTAGTTGATCCTAAAAGGCAATCACACCTATCACTTCAGTATGTTCATTGTCAATTCTAAGGCTGCCATTATTATCATTAGTTCAGTCTTTACATTTAAATGTAGTTCCTTTTTTTCCACTGTGCTCCTTGTCTTTCATTATAAGAGCTTGCAGATGATTTGCATTTTCAGCTGAGCAGTAGATTCACTATAGCAAAGATTATTAATATTTCTTCCTTCAATTTTAAAACCACACTTGTCTTTTGTTTCACAATCTAGCTTCTTTTGACATGTATTCAGCACATACGATGAACAAATAGGAGTATACCTTATTTTAACTTAGATTATATCATTCCTTTCCTAATTTGGAGCCAGCCTACTTTGCCATGTTTTGTCCAGACCGTGGCTTCCTGTCCAGGGGTGGGATTCAAATTTTTTAACAACCAGTTCTGTGGGTGTGGCTTAATTGGTGGGTGTGGCTTGGTGGTCATGTGACTGACTGGGTGTGGCCAACTCTACATCACTCACATTGAGGCACGCATCTCCTCGCCTGACCTCTCATGACTGTGGGGATGCTGCAACAGTTATAAGTGTGAAAAAGGGTCATAAGCCACTTTTTTCAATGCCATTGTAACTTTGAATGGTCACTCCACACAAGCAAAGTACCAGCAAAGGAAGAAAAAAAACCTCCAGAGAAGTTCCAGAGACAGAAAGTCTAGTCCTGCCAAGAATAAGGGTTAACGGAGAGGCAGTTTCTGTAAGCAACACCAGAATATTTCCTTCCTGCCTTCCTTACAGGATTAGGCCAGTAATTTCTTCTAACAACCAGTTCTCCAAACTGCTTAGAATGTTAACAATCGGTTCTAGCGAATAGGTGCGAACCTGTAGAATCCCACCCCTGTTCCTGTCCTACCTATAAGAAACTTGTATGTCTTCATATTCCCATTTTTCACTATATTTCAAAGCTTGTTGTAATCAACACAAGTGAAAATCTTTCGATAGTCAATGAAACATATTGTACATTGACTATATATTCTTTTTTGTATTCTTTGGCCTTCTTAATTATCCAACATGCACCAGCAGTACCATTATCTAGTTCTTCAGCCTTTTTAAAAGCCAGCATGATCTACAACTTCCCTTTCCATAAGGTTCTAATCTGCTTTGGATGATTATATTATTTTCCTACCATGTGAAACGTATCAACATATACATATTTGATCATTGTTCCTGATCATTTAAAGTACCCTTTTTAAATAATTATTTACTTGGATGTTTGAATTTCCAGAAATATTTTCTTCACAATAGCCTCTTGAATAAACATGATGTTGATGGAAAATAGATACAAACAGGCCTAATTAACTGGACAGTATGAAGGGAGTAAGACATACTATTGTTTGTGGACACAAAAGCAGAGTGTATACTGGAACCTGAATGAAATTATCTATCAGATGAGTTCTTATGGAGAAAACAAAAATAATTTGTTAATTTAAGATAACAGGTAATGTGATCCCTGGTGGTGGAGATATGCCACTACTCGGGCATGTGCACTGATGGACTAAGATTAAACCACTGATCTGCAGAGGGATGATGGACTTGAGAGTCACCAACTGGAACTGTTGGATATCAATATAATAACTGACCATGCAAAGCTCATAAATGAAATAGATGCCTCTGTCCTATTTTGGAATTATGAAATATCAGGGATAGAATTCATGGTACTATAATTTTATTCATTTTAAAGTTACTTGTTCTAGTGACTCTGTGAAAAAGGGGTAATAGTGGGCAAAGACTATATCTTACAAAATCTTGACATACAAAGTGTTGAGGACAGCTTAATTCTCTACAATGAGGAAGATATGGTGATGAAGTCCCAATTACTGCCAAATTACCTTAAATCGCAACAGCATTTTATAAGGAACTTGAGAATTGTAAAAAAAAATGATGCATGGGTTAATCAGATATCCTGCAATTTTCTGTGGGGTGGAAATAAGCTATATCATAGCCAAAACGGTTTTAGCTTCTTTTGAACTATAGTGCTGAATAGCAAATGATCCAGGAATTGTGATCCTGATTATATTGAGAAATGAGAGTTTCCATTCCATTCTATGAGAATATTTAGAGAAAACACAAATAGAATTGGCACTGAAATAATATTCAAAATAAGTGCTTGTTGCTGGATTCTGTGATAGTTGGAGAAAAAAAACAATCCTGATCAGCACCAATGGGGGGGAGGGTGTCTTTTAATAATTTTAATAATACTGGGTGATTGATGTATGGGTTGGATCACAGAGGAAGATTGATTAGTGCGGATGAATTCTCAGATGAGAAGCACAGGGCAAGGCTACCAGATCTTATCTGCCTTTTTACAGCAGGGCTCATGGAATACAATGCTTAATGCTGGCGGTATTCTGATAAGTATATGCTAGATATACTGAACAATCTGGGGCAGACATTTTGCTGGGTTAAGATTTCTGCAAAATCCTAAGCAATTAATAGCATTTCATTCAGAGGAAATGCTTCCCCCTCTTTAATCCTATATCATATAGTCATTTGTATTGCCAACAACTGCAGGGCAACACTGAGCTTATGCACCTACTATGGGTCCTTTGCCAGACACAACAGACATAAGTAGTATCCATCAAAGGGGAATAATTTGGTATCACAGCACATGCACTTTCTGAAGGATGACTTCAGGACTATAAATCAAAAGCTCTGTAGCTGTAAGTATGCATCTGTTCCCTGAAGATGTAGCCTGAGACTTAGACATTTACAGAATGTGAAGAAATATAATTACTGAGTGAGAATGCATTTATCTACTGTTAGGCACCTGAAAAAGAGGATGACAGGAGACTTATGCAGTGGATGCACTGCACTGTGTATAGGGAACCTGTTTGTGTGAAAGTACAGAGACAAAAATGGTAAACTAAGAATTTCAAAATAAGTAGCTCAGTTCCATAGCCATTTACAGTATATGATACACAAATTACATGAAATTAATAAGTCTTTTTCAATATAAATGTATTATCTTACCATTTAAAAACTATGCATAAAATTTAGAAATATGCTATACACTTTTGAAATTAGGATGGAAGAGTTTTTTCAGCAGCCTGCAATTTATCCTATAAAGATGCATGGACTTCTCAGAATTCAAGATGTGATTGAAATACAGCACAATGATTAAGATATAAAATGACACAAAGATCAAATATAAATATGTATATATATGTATATATGCATATAAATGCTCATATTGTTTAATTATTTTTCTCTAGTATAATAATGTAAAGACTGATATGTATGTCAAAGAAAGCCCTCCATGTTCAAGACTTTTTAAATGTTTATCTTCAATAAAAATTTTTTTTAAAAAAGATGCATTGACTTCAAAGGGACAGAATGGATTTTGTCCTATTTACGTAACCTTTTCCATTGTTCATGTAACCTATTAAGTTATAATGCAAAATTTGAAACATAGCTCAAACAGTACCTTTTCCTTTTTTTAGATTCATATGCTGGTATATATTCATATTTTATAGTTTATATGAAGCTCATATCAAATCAAGTTTGGCTCTTAGTTATCTCATAGTGACAACTCTTTTATTCTTGCATTTTAACAAAAGAACAATATGGTGCAGACTGATACTCTGTCCTAATGAGTCTCTGGAAAATAATTTAATAAAATAATTGATGCATAAATCCAAACTCTTTAAAAATATTCATTGTCTATTTTCTAACTCCAATCTTGTATAATACATTGGAAAAAAAAACCCTTTTCTGTACTAAGCAGTGTAAATATTTTGTCAGTTGTTAAGGATGAGCTAGAGAGCAAGATCCAGCCACACATCCAAATTCAGCAGGAAGACTCAGAATTGCATTAGAACTTTGTTCCACGTCATGTTTGGTAAAATACTTCAGGCACCAGCAAAAATACTGGCTATTCAGGAAAAAATGAGCGCACCCGTTTCCACTTCTACAGGAGTTTTCAACCGAAATTGTTGTGTAGAGGACTGGACTACAGTTCCCATTCAGGTCCGTGTTTCAGGAGGGAAACACGGACCGCTCCTATTGGTTGATGCCGTTTGACAGCCGGCTATAAAAGGAGCTGTCAAACAGCATCAGCTGTTGCCGTTCCAGCTGGCTGCCGAATTAGTGCGGCAGCCGCAGCAACCCTTTATTTTAAAATAAAGTTAAGCTGAAGTTGCTTCGGTTGTCTGCCTCAGTGATTCCGCCGCTCTACAACAGAAATGTTTTTCAGCACCCTTTCATTTGATTGCTTAAGATCAAAGGTGGGGAACGATGGCCCCTATACAGCTTGTGCGCTTCAATTCCGGGTCAGGAATTCTGGGAGTTGAAGAAGTCATAAAAGGGCCATTGTTCCCTACCTCTGATATAGAGGTGGATGGATGGATGGATAGATAGATAGATGCAGGCCGACGGGCAGGCAAATAAATAGATACAGATGAACACAATTTTATGATATCTGAAAAAAGCAAAAAGATTACTAGCTTAAATATAGAAATTTGGTTATTGCAAGGTATGAACATAAATTGACAGCTATTTTTAAAAAGTAGGTAATTGGTCACAACAGAATATCAGATTTGTTATTTATTTCATGACTGTCGTATCTGATTTACCAAAATGTTAGTAACGTAAAAAAATAATAACTTAAGAGTACTATTTGAGAAAGATGTACCTAACAGAATAACAAACCAATAGCGATATCATGAATCCCCTTGTCCATTGTAGAATTCTTTGCTGAGTGCATGTGTGTTCATCTTTTAATGTTGACTATCGGTAATTGCCTTGTCAAGTTCTTAGTAATATTTTAGAAATTGTTTACCATGGTCCTTGTCCTAGAGCAACTGTCTTCAAACTTGGCAAGTTTAAGACTTGTGGACTTGAACTCCCAGAATTTCTGAGCTAACATGACTGGAGGAGGAATTTTATGACTTGTGGGAGCTGAAGTCCACAAGTCTTAAAGCTGTCAAGTTTGAGGACCCCTGTTCTAGAGCATGGGTATCAAACTTGCACTATCACGTTACCGTCACGTGATGTTTTGTGCCCTTCACAGAGCTGGGGTGGGTGTGGCAGCAGGCCAGCTGTTTGACACCCCTGTCCTAGAGTGAGAAAAAATGGCTACCCCAAAATTCACCCAGCTGGCTTTGGGCCTAAAGAAGTGAAGAATTTCTAGCTTAGTGCTTTTAACCATCCCATCATTAACTATGACATAAAACTGGTTCTCTGCTCTATTGATAAGGTTAAATCAAAAACTTTTTGTATAAGTAATAAAAATACATACAATCAAATGACAAAGATTAAAACAAAAACACATAAAACAAGAAAATGTAGTTGACATCTTCAGTTAGAAAACTAATTGAAAACATGAACTATAAAACTTAATTTTGATGGAACCATTGGCAATAATAATAAAACAGTGAAAGTGAATTGAAAAGTGAATACCGTATTTCTCATAAAATAAGGCCAGGTCTTATCTTTTTTGAGCCCCGAAAAAATGGCTAGGCCATCGTTACGGGGTGACTTAATTCCCCACCATACACCTCGCTTAGAGCGCCCTGTGGGCAGCGATGCCTCGCCACCAGCCACTCCTAAAGGGCAATCATGACGGAGTGCAGAGCTGCCTACTCCCGCCAAGCACCTTTGCTGCAGACCCAAGACCTTTGGCGCCCACCGCTATTGCTTTCCCTTCTGCCCATGAAGCCCTGAGACCTTCGACGCCCGCTGCTGTTGCTTTCCCTTCTCCCTATGCTGTTGCCACCATTTGGAGCTGCTGCTTTCATGTTTGGAATGCTGCCATCGTTTGGAGCGCAGCCACCGTTTGGAGCTGCTGCTTCCGTGTTTGGAATGCCGCCGCTGTTTGGAGCGCATTTGGAGCGCCACTGCCGTTTGGAGTGTGTTTGGAGCACCGCCATTTGGAGCTGCTGCTTCCGCATTTGGAACGCTGCTGCGGTTTGGAGTGCGTTTGGAGCAGCGGCGCTCCAAATGGCGGCGGCGTTCCAAATGCGGAAGCGACAGCTCTAAATGGCAGTGGCGCTCCAAATGTGCTCCAAACGGTGGTGGTGTTCCAAACGCGGAAGCAGCAGCTCCAAATGGCGGCAGCAGCACGGGCAGAAGGGAAAGCAAGTGGCGGGCGTCGACGGTCTCGGAATTGCAGCAAAGGTGCTTGGCAGGAGTAGGGAGCTCTCTGTGCTCTGCCTTGATCGCCCGTTAGGAATGGCTGGTGGCGAGGCATGGCTGCCCACGGGGCACTCCTAATGGCAAGTCCTTCCCGCCCTTCCCCCCATTTTGCATGTTTTAAAATAGGCCTAAATTTGGGGGGAGGGGCTTAATTTCATTTTATGCCTAGAAAACATGCTGGGTCTTCCTATTGGGGGGGGCGTATTGTTGGAGAAATACGGTAGAAAAATATAGGAAATAAAATAATTGTAACGAAAATGCGGTCAACAAAAAGAGAAACTAAATGAAATGAGTAATACAAAAGTTAAACTAGTTTTCCTGCAGCAAGTTGGCCACAGTTGGCCACAGCAAATGAGTTGGCCCATTCTGAACCAAAGTATGAAGGACTGCCCAACATACGCTGTGGTCATATTTTAACCTGGCCTGATATATGACTGAAATGGGTAGATAATCTAGGTCCTCCAAGTTCCTTGCAATAACTGACTACCTTCTCAACAGGGAATGGGTCACACACACACACAGACACATACATACATACACCCTGCAAAAGCTGCTGGTAGCTGTTGACAGATGCTGAGTTTTCTTCCCATCTCCTACAGCTCCTTAAGAGGATCAAGATGCACTAAGAGATACTTTTCTCAAAGATTCTCATTAATCATATTTTATTAAAAACAAAAGAGATTAGGTAATAGGAGTTTGGAAACTGGATATTTAAATTTTAGCACTCCATTAACCAGTAAGAATTTCAAGGAGGATTCTTTTTGGTCTTGCTCATTCTCTGCCTGATTGCCTCTTCATGCAAGGATATGTTGCCACCCATTTCCCTGATAAGGAAGGAATGCACAGATTGTCTGCCTTGCAATACTTTGCAAACTATCTTCCCAGACACAGAAAATTCTATTACATTTACTATTACAATTCCTTGATATCTAAGATAAACTGGATTAGTACAGGCAAAATCTTTGGGGTGCTCTGATGAATGATCTTATCTCGCATCTCATTAGAAAAGTTTTATTTAAATTGTTTAATTAATCCTAGTTTTTTTATACTTCCCACACTCTGAGCTCAATGAAAGTCGAGAAATAGGAGAAAAATATGATTGTTGGCAGCCAACGCTTGAGAGAATCAAATAAGTAGTGGTTAGGAGTGAATATCCTTCAAAGCCTGGTTAGGGCAGATAGTAGACCAATGTTTGCATGCAGCTTCTAAAATGTATAGAAAAAATTGAAGTACTTGCTAAAGGATATGGGCTGTCCCAGAGCCCAACATACATCTATACTCAATTTGTATCCAGGTACATGATAAAGTGATTTTACTATGCTTAATGTAAGGCTATAGAACAATTGGGTTCATGGATATCTACAAAATCCAACAGTTATGTAACAAAAATGAAACAATTTTGCTATTCAAGCTCTGCCTTTGACCCATGTGTGTGTAATATAACTAGGGGCATACAAAATGGGCAGAGTTTGTATCATGTATCCACCCCCACCCTCTCTCGATGCCTATGAGTTAAGATTTATTGTATAGTTGGATGACAAACTGCTATACCAGAACTGAACTGCCAATTTTAGTGAAAAGTGTTAATTTGGTAAATGTCTTTTAAAAGGTAAATACTTTAACTTCCTGAAATACCCACAATAGAAAGATGGAATCCAAAAATGCAAATAAATAAAATACACTATATACAAATTATACTACAAATACTCTTAAAAATATAGGCATATTCATAAATACAAGAGACAGAAATAAAGATACAAATCAAAAAGCAACACAAGGCAGTGAAAGATTGGAGTTATGAAACAGACTGCAACCACGTACCTCCCTGCCACCCACGCTCAGTGGCCGCAAGTTGAGAGGAAATTCCCTTCCTCCCCCTATTCTTCCAAATGCCAGCAACTGCACAAGATTGCAAGATTGAATTATGGACAGGTGGTGACATATTTCATTTGATATTGCACAGGTCTAAATCCGAAGCATGAAAGCAGACACTTAAATTATGCTGCTTTTTCTGACTGAAGGGTGTATAACCCTGTTGGTCATTACATCGCATTATATCACATCATATATTTTGAGAACAGTTTGTTGACAAACCTGTCAAAGAATAATCAAACTCTATTTCTCTTTCCTCTTCAGTAATCAAACTTTCTTTTTATTCTTAGTACACTTGATCACAGAGATTTCAAAATCAACAGCAAAAACCTGCAATCTTGCTGAGCTATTTTTCAAATGCACTTTTTGTTAACACAAAATGTTGTTGATATTTCATTAATGAGGTGAATAACAAAATGAATTTAGCACGTAATCCTGACAGAAATGTAAATGAAGAAAAGAGCCAACAATTTCTCTTTCTAAATGGTATTGATATACCATTCTTTTCTACTGGTTCTGTCCCTTTGACACTATTTTTATTATTTATTTATGTTGTTTTATTTTTTATATGCTGCCCATCTCTACTTACTATTCATAAGTAAGATACATTGTCAACCTCTGAGTGGTCCCATGAACTAAGATCTACACCTCTTTGTGCATTTCATCATAAAATGTTTGTTTCACACATCAAGCAAGAACTGAAATCTATAGTTGACAGTGGCAATAAATTAACTGAAAATGCCAAACTCAATCCTCATGGGATAACTTAAGAATTCAGAATATCATGGACAAAATAAGACAATTTTTCTAATTCATTAAAAAGATATAATACTTTTATATGCATTGATAACTTTCCCAACATCCAGCTAGCCAAAATATGGTAACTTATTTCTTCTGTATTAGAGCTTAATAGATCCTTGTTTGATTCTAGATTAACTTTAAGCATAGAAAAGGAGTGGAAGAAAATACAATTCAAGGACACAGGAAATCAAATGGGTTAAATGTAGATAGCTTTGGTGTCAAAAAATTTAAACAACCTATTTTTCTAAAGATAAGTCATCAAATGAAAACAACGAAGAACTTCGAAGATCCTTTTTCACTTGACATATTGCTGTTCCTGCATTATAGGTGATATTACCCATGAATTACATAAAACCTTATTCTGTTAACGCTCTCAAATTTAAAATATCATTATTGGAACTTCCCTTCATTTTCCTATACAGTAATGTTATTTCCAGAAAAATGAATCTGATATTAATATAGTAATAAAACTATGCAGGTATCCATGACTACTGTTGTGATCTCAGTAATATCATTTTTACAGCTGTGAATATTTGTAATTATGCCAACTAACCACATTTGAGAAATAACTAATAAACACTGTCTTATCTGAAAAAGGATATTTTTCAAAGTAGATGTAAATTTTTATAACTAACAATATTTTTATAACTGACATTTTTATAACTTTAATTTATCATCTCCAAAGTTGATGAATGTTTTCACGATTTGAGTTCAAGACAAGAAGAAGGTTTGGTATGCTTAAATGTCTCAGACACCTCTCATCCATATGAGAAAACGAGAAGCTGAAGCTTAACAAGACTTGCAAGATTCTGTTACAAAACAATACAATAGCCAAAGAATAGAGTACACAATAATACACTGTGTATAATACCTTCAAACTGTATATTATTTAAGCACTTAATTGAGCTTATAATTTATTTTTCACTATTATTGAAAAGGCAAGAAACTTTCTTTTGTAATATTTATGTGAATCCTTATTTCAGATCTAAGAGCACATCATAATGCTAAACCATGGCAGCAACAGAATTGGAGTGAGAATTAACTTTGACTGAAAGATGTACAACACGTTACTAAGATTAGCCATCTTTTTACATTTTTTAAAAGAAAAATATTACTCCAGGTCACAATCCTCTTTTCTTTAGTTTTAAAGAAGATTTGGAGATTAAAGCACTGAAATTTGATGTCGTTGTTACTTTTTCTTTAGATTAATTAGTTCATTCCCTAAGCTTCTGAAAGACATTGACTTATTCACAAAGTCTGCTTTCCTAGCCTTTATCTAATGAGCATTTTTAACCATTGAAGTAAACGTGAAAATGGAGATTTTGAGGGTTTTCTCCCTCTTTATGAAACACAGTATAAATACAATGGAAAACTTACATTCCTTCTTTTTCTCCAAAGAATTATAACAATACATACCTATTCCATCTTTCTTATAAATACCTCATAATAATCCAAAAGAAGCCACAAAATTTTATTTGGTGATGATTGAATAAATTTACAGCAAATGTATAGACAATTTCAAGAGAACATAAAACTAATGAACTCTCAATGAAATTTTATTTAAACTACCAACTTGTAATTTAAAGGCACAATTGACATCTTGGGCTACGTTAGATAGGATATGTTTCATGTCACTTTTTATTTGATAGTTTCACTGGATAGAATTGTATACAATGCAGAAACCTACATCATTAAAATATCCTTGGATCCGAGCACCATGAACCAGTCAAATTTCAAATAAAAAGAATCAGCTACTAGTCATTTATTAATTTTTATGGAAGTCTCATGAAACTGAAAGAAACACTAAAATTTTATTGAAGAAAGTTTCACAAATGGGCAGCATTATTTTTCTTTCACTCTTACCATCAGGGCATAATTTTGTTATATATTTCGTATACAAAAATACTAATTGTTAAATCAATTAACAGATAATTATTCTTTTACATTCATCCTTATCATCCAAAAAGCATCTATATTATTTCAAAATGATACCCAGAATTCAATGATTAATTCATTAAGTATCAAAAAGGAATCTTTTTATAACAGTGTAAATGTAATACTTTAAAAATTCTAAAAGAGATTATCTGTCATAGATGCTTCCTTGTTCATAAGATATGAAAGGAATGTAAACATGCTGAAACCAGGAGTGCCCCAACTGAATTATACAAAATTTAGTGAGAACAAACCATTAGGACTACAGATGGATCCATGGCAGTAGCTGTTTCATTCATCATCTACACTGGCTCCAAATGCAAAATGTATAGACTTCCTTTACTTGACAGAGAGTACTAACTTTCTGCTATTGTATATTCTGGCTTACAGCCTTTCAGCATTGGTAGTCCATCTGTGAACAACTTCCTGAGGCCCTTCTTGATTATCATGATACTAATGACTATCTTAAATTATGAAAATATCTGCCCAAACCTCTGACTTCCTATTAAATAAAAAATTCCAGTTGCTAGCATTGACTTTTGTTCTTTGCAGAAGACGAAAGAAAGAAGGAAAGACAGAGAGATCTTAACTAGTAAATAAAATTTATTTCTAAGGAAAAAGAAGTTGTGAAACAAAAGGCTTGTGAAGCAGGAAACATTATACGGAGTCCTCAACTTGTGACCAGTCACTTAACCACCATTTGAAGTTATTTTTAAAAGCTACCTACAACCCATCCTTGGAGTTACAACTGCTGCATCCTCCTCCTGCAATCACGTTATTTACCACGGGTTACAGTATCCTGTAGTCATGATTTGCAATATTTCCCCCCGGTTTCCAATAATGTTTTTCCAGTTCCCCATTAAAAAAAAAAAGACTATTTGGAAGAATGGATTCACCGAACAATAACGACCATATCATTCACTTTATAACCATGGTGCCTCACTTTATGATCATTGTAAAGATGATCATAACACTCAGTCCAGTCACATGATATCTCAACTTATGACCACAATAACTTACTACTGAAATTTTCAGGCTCCATTGTGGTTGTAGGTTAAGGACTACCTGTAGTTCATAAAGTTCATGAAAATATGATCACTGTCAAGCCAGTTCGAGCACTCCGTAGAAACAGTGACGATTAGAAACTGGATAGAGGCAGGATCAAGGGCATCTCAAATTTCTGTAATATTTGAATATAGTCCTGTTTATACAGAATACATGTATTACCAAGAAACATTCAGAAAATCAGAAGAATATTCTAACTTACCATTATTCCCCAAAAATCATGCATTCATTTGAGTTTTAAAAAGTAAAGTCTTCCAGTTTTCTAAATGCAATTTCCCCACTAAATATATAGAAGTGGTTTGCCATTCACCTGTTCTAAGATGTTTCAATTTCCTAATCTAAATCACGTAAGATAGCTCCAATATAAGTACTGCCCACGTCTAACCCTATTTAGTTTCTCAGCCAGGTAACTAAGGCAATTTAAATATCATTCGTCTATAAAATAATTCTCATTATATTACAGAGGATTTTTATGGGGATTGCTGATTTTTTTTGCACATGTCTTCAATTGAAAAAATGTTCCTTGCCAAGCCTAAACCAACTTGATCATTCTGCACAGTTGTGATTTTGAAAAGAAAAAAAACCTCCACCACCACCAATATGCTAACGTGATGGAATTCAGTTGCTATAGCAGCAAATTAAACAAATAAATGAAATACTTTGGAATGCTTAAAAAGAAATATTTGTGGTCTGATTAAGACACAGTGAATTTTAAATAAGCAGGTTTTAGTTTTTATTAAGGAAGACTTTGTGACAAAAAATATTAGTTAGCAAAAGTGCATTTGTAATGTTTTTGAAATTTCCCAGAAAGTACAATCTCCTAATCAATTTTTGATACTATATTTCAAAAGCACTTCCACCTACCAATATACAGTGCTTTCTGCTAAATTTCGTGTGTTGTGTTTGCATAAATGAAAGAAAAAGAGACTATGAAAAGGGAAGGGCTGGGAAGGAGGAGAAAAGAGGTATATAGTCAAGATGGCGACCGGATGTTTTCGGTGGAGACTTCTCCGGCCTGGATGGCCTTCGGCGTGAGCCTCCGTTTCCCCTGGGTCCCCCCATCGGTGGCAGAGGTGGAGGAGGACCAGGGGAGACCGGCAAGCTCCAGCAGGAGCCGGTCGGAGGACTGCCGAGGCCATAGGGCCGGTGGAAGCGATGGTCGCGGCGGCGGCAGCGGCGTTGGTGCGGCAGCCGCAGCGGTTTCGGACCACGACGGGGACGGCGGTGGTGGATCTGCCGTTCCCCCTGGGTTTCCCCCCTGTCTGTGGCAGAGGTGGGGGGGGCGGGGCGATGAGAACGGCGGCTGCAGTGGCGGCGATGTTGGTGCGGCGCCCGTGGCGGTTTCGGGCCATGACGAGAACGGCGGCCATTGGATGGAGCCGTCGTTCCCCCTGGTCGTTCACCGGTGGCAGAGGTGGGGGGGCCTGGGGAAGGTCAGGAGGCCTGCCTGGGGCCAGCTGGAGGGGCGATGAAAGCGGCGGCCGTGGTGGCGTTGGTCGGCCACGAGGGTATCGGGCGCCAGCGACAACAGACGAGGAGGATTTCTTCATTTCCCCTGGGCCCCCCCACCGGTGGCAGAGGTGGGAGAGATCCGGGGGAGCTTGGGGTGCCTCGCCTGGAGTCGGCTGGAAGGGTCGTCGGGTCTGCTGGATCGAGGACAGTGGTATTGGACGGCCATGGTGGCAGCGGCGTTGACGACGGCCATGGACGGTCCCTTTGTTCCCCCTGGGTCCCCCCACCGGTGGCAGAGGTGGGGGAGGACTAGGGGAGACCGGCGAGTGTCACCTGGGACTGGTCAGAGGGGCTATCGGGACTACAGGGCTGGCGAAGACGGCAACCGCATCTATGCTGGGCGGCCACGGCAGGATCGGGTGGCAGCAGTGATGACGGCTGCGGATGGACTCGTTATTCCCCTTGGTTCCCCCTGCCGGTGGCAGTGATGGGGGAGGCCGGCGGGTCTTATCTGGAGCCGGCTGGACCCGACATCGAACGTCTGAGTCGGGACCAGTTGGCCCGCTGCAGTATACATGGACCGAGCTCTACGCCCTTGAGAGGGTGCCCCACTCCCTGACATGGCCGAACGGACTATCGAAAGTCCACCTCAAGGACGGGTCTTGGGATCCCGGCATCATTGGGGTGGCTTGGGGTGGAGATATACAGCTGAGTATCATCAGCGTACAGATGACATTTCACCCCAAAACCACGGATGATTTCTCCCAGCGGCTTCACATAAATGTTGAACAGAAGAGGGGAGAGGACCGACCCCTGAGACACCCCACAAATGAGGGGCTTAGGGGTAGACCTCTCCCCCCCGTCAACACAAATTGCAAGCGGTCCGAGAGGAAGGAGGAGAACCACCGCAAAACGGTGCCCCCAATTCCCAACCCCTCCAACTGCTGCAGTAGGATACTATGGTTGATAGTATCAAAAGCGCTGATAGATCTAATAGGACCAGGACAGAGGAATAACCTGTCACGGGCCTTCCAGAGATCATCAACCAACGCGACCAATGCTGTTTCAGTACTATATCCGCTCCTGAAGCCCGATTGGAACGGATCTAAGTAGAATGCTTCCTCCAGGTACTGAGGGAGCTGACATGCCACCACACTCTCAACAACCTTCGCCAGAAAGGGAAGGTTGGAGACAGGACGATAGTTATTTAAAAGAGCCAGATCCAGGGAAGGTTTCTTGAGGAGGGGTCGCACCACCGCCATTTTCAGGGCGGTAGGAAGAGCCCCCTCCATCAATGAAGCGTTGACAATCCCCTGGAGCCAGCCTCGTGTCACCTCTCTGGAGGTGGAAACCAACCAGGAAGGGCACGGGTCCAGTAAACATGTGGTAGCGTTCAGCCTCCCCAGTAATCTGTCCACACCCTCGGTGGTCATAGGATTGAACTCCTCCCAGATAACCGTCTCAAGACTTGCCCCGGACACCTCTCCCAGGACCACCCAACTGGAGTTTAGCCCATCCCGAATCTGAGAGATTTTATCATGCAGAAATTGGGAAAACTCTTCTGCCCTACTCTGCAAGAGGTCCTCCCGCGCTCTCGGCTCAAGCCGAGAGCGGGTCACTCTAAATAGAGCGGCAGGCCAATTTTCTGCCGATGCAATAAGGGCGGAGAAATGCGAACGTTTCTCCACCTCTATCGCCACTAGGTAGGTCCTAATATAGGACCTCACCTGTGTCCGGTCAGACTCGGCACGACTGGTCCTCCAGATGCCCTCCAGACGTCTTTTCCGGCACTTCAACCCCCTCAGCTCCTCTGTGAACCACGGAGCCAAATGGGATCTGTGCCGGGTCAGAGGTCGCAAAGGCACAACTTGGTCCAGAGCCTCAGTGGCCAACCTATCCCAGGTGCCACCAAGTCTGTGGCTGAGTTATGAGCCAGAGTTTCAGGGAATGGCCCAAGCTCCATCTGGAACCGTTCAGGATCCATCAGGCGCCTGGGGCGGAACCATCTCCTTGGTTCCGCCTCCCTGCGATGGGGGGTGGCGGCACAGAAGTCAAGTCTAAGAGAATGATCGGACCATGACAAGGGCTTTATAACTAGATCCCCAGAACGATCATTCAACCACTGACCAGACGCAAAAATCAGGTCCAGTGTGTGTCACATGAGTGGGGCCAGAAACTAATTGGGTCAGATCCATGGCCGTCATGGAAGTCAGGAACTCCCGAGCCACCCCGGAGGTATCCCCGAGCGAAGGCAGGTTGAAATCCCCCATGACTAAAAGCCTAGGGGTCTCAACCGCCAGCCCGGCTATCACCTCGAGGAGCCCGGGCAGGGCCGATGACACATGGCAGGGAGCCAGGTACGTTATCAAAAGGCCCATCTGAACCCCCTGCCACTTCACAAAGAGAGACTCACAACCAGCCGTCTGAGGAACAGTGGCCTCCCTAGGACAAAGGACTTCTCTAATAATCGCCACCACCCTACCACCCCACTTATGCCCTGGTCGCCTCCCGACTGGACTACTGTAACGCCCTCTACATGGGGCTCCTGAATGGGAGCATCCGGAGGCTTCAACTGGTACAGAATGCGGCCGCGCGGGTGGTTATGGGGGCGTCAAGGTTCTCGCATGTGACGCCCCTCCTGCGCGAGCTGCATTGGTTGCCAGTGGCCTCTCGGGTGCACTTTAAAATTTTGGTGTTAACTTTTAAAGCGCTCCATGGCATTGGACCAGGATATTTACAAGACCGCATTCTGCCATTTTCCTCTCACCATCTGGTGCGCTCCCACAGGGAGGGTCTCCTGCGGGTCCCATCGGCATCTATGTGCCGGCTGGTGACCCCGAGGAATAGGGCCTTCTCTGTAGGGGCGTCTGCCCTCTGGAATGGGTTGCCCCCAGAGTTACGGACAGCCACGGACCTGGGGACTTTCAGGCGTGCCTTGAAAACCTGGCTCTTTGACCAGGCCGGCTTGGGCTGATTTTAGATTTGGGTGTTTTACTTTTTTATTAAATTTTAGAGTTTTAGGGAAGGGTTTTAATTGTTTACAGCCAGGGTCTTAGTTTAATTTAGTTTTATTTTTTCACATATTTATTGTTTTAACTGTATGGCTGTGCACCGCTCCGAGTCCTTCGGGAGAGGAGCGGTATATAAATTAATATTTATTATTATTATTATTATTAAAATGCTGGAACTCTTAACTCATCTACTTACAGTTTTCTTGAAAACTATAATGATGGACTGACTATTCTCAGATAAGTCCACCATCCCTTAAACTCTCAAAAAGCAGTGAGATACAGATGTTATATTATGCCCCTGTTGGGGTTTTACAGAATTTTCACTTTCTCTATTTTTAGTGTCTTTTATGGTATTTATAGACCACCAGGAGGCACTGTATTACCAGTCCAATCTTTATTGAGAATCGTTAGATGCAAACCTCATGGTTCCCAATAAGGGTGAAATTGGTAACATCAATGTAACTACAAGGTTACAGCACTTACCCTGCACAAAAACGTTCTCAATTCCTGCTTTATTTCAAACAATTAAAAAAAAATACAATACTATTTTTAGACCATACAGAGTCACAGAATATCAAGATTCTTGATCATTTTGAAGAACTTAAAACATAAAGATCCCTTAGACCAAAATAGAACATATCAGTAAACTTTGATTCCCCACCCCTTCTACTGGGCATTTGCTGCTATAAAGTTAGACATCGTTATTTCTATCCTGCCATCTTCAATTCACTAGTTTTGCTCATAGAACATAAGTTACTTATACCGGTACTAAAATGAATCATGTCTTTATTAATGATAAACAGCTAGAGCTGGATTTTATATATTATGAATCTGTACTGATTACTTTATGTTTAATAATAAACTAATAGCGCCATTTAGATGTTATAATAAATTATGGTTGCTTGTGATAATAAATACAACAAATTATGGTTGTGATAATAATTTATACGAATCTTCAACTCACATATTTTCCCTGGCATTCCTCCTTCTCCACTTATGTGAACGTTGAAGTTATATCTGAATGCTAAGTTCTAATTAAACTACAATTTTCAAAACAAGTCAACATAACATGTAAGTGATATATTTAAAAATTACAGTAAAATTAAACAGAATTTTTCAGATTCAGAAAAAATTACAAGCTAGAATTAATAAAAAAGGGTAGCATGAACTACTTTGTTCCTAACTGATCATAAATTAAACTAGGAGTAAAGACCAAGTTTGCTGCCATTATTGCAGTCAAATTAAAGCAAAAAAAAATTACAAGTTTTGAAAAAGTTCTGAAAAAAATAGTAGGTAAATGGGAAATAAAATGGCAAATGGAACACAATGTAAAATACTATAAATGACCTCAGTGAGCTAAAATTTCACATATAAGGTTATGGGTTTTAAGTTGGTATGTCTGGCCAGTGTAAAACAGCTCAATAAAAACACTAGCAACAGCAATAGCACTTAGACTTATATACACCACTTTATAGTGCTTTAAAGCTCTCTCTAAGCAATTTGACAGAATCAGCATATTGCCCCCAACAATCTGGATCCTCATTTTACCCACCTCAGAAGGATGGAAGGCTTGAGCCTGGTGGGATTTGAACTGCCAAATTGCAGGCAGCCGGTAGTCAGCAGAAGTGGCCTGCACTACTGCACTCTAACCACTGCACCACCGAGGCTCATTATGCTGACCAAGTATTAGCAGCTGAAAACCCTCCCTCCATTTATGTTTCATGTGTAACCACATTTCAATATTATGTTTGTATTTGTTTCTTCATCTCAAAAAACATACTTCAGTGCTAGCAATATTATGAAATATGCAGTCAAAAGATTATTGTTTTATCAAAAAGTTACAAGACATATATCTTTAGTTCAGGCAAAAACAGAAAAGAGAGAAATACAATAGAACTGAGTATTTTCTTATTGTATCATGCAACACAATGATGGCCACCAACTGGCCCAAGATATTTACCCCATACTTCTTCAATTCTCCTTTGCAATGTAAGTATACATGATTATTTATAATTAGACAACCTGTGCCATTTGCTCATCATTTCAGATACTTGTTTATCTAAACAGAGAAACAGAATGACCACGGGTAGACAAAAAAGCAAAGGAGTGGGAGCAACTTCTGAGTTATTGATGGCTTCTCCATTGAGTTTTCTGGTGGGAAATAGGTACGGAGCATCAGAAAAGTTCCTTCCTTCCTTCCTTTCCTGCCTGCCTGCCTGCCTTTTCTCCCTCCCTCCCTGTCATTCTATAATTATCTTCCTTCCTTTTCCCCTCCCTTCATAGGATTCCTGCTAGCTTCCCCATTTGCTTTGCTGGTAGGAAGCTTGAAGGAAGAAATAACTGGAGAAACCAGTAGAATGTTGCAAGTCCAAAACTAGCAGGCAGGGGTTGTAATTCAGGAATTGGTAGGTGGGGGTGCCAGAGAGATGTCATGTGGATCAGGGAGGGCATGTGGATGGGCAGTGTAGATCAGGAAGAGGTGTGCAAGAAGTGCTGTGGGGGTTAAAAAGCGGTGTGGGGGTCTTGGGAAGTGCATGGGGAGCAACACAGGTTGGGAGCAGCATCCTGGGATACAGCAAGAGCCTAGAAAGATCCACAGGGATTTATTTATTTATTTATTTATTTATTCATTTATTTATTTTGTCAAGCAATTATTAGATAGCAGGTATAAGTATAAACATGGTTATGAATACATGAAATGGCTACAAATAAGAAAAAGAAACAAACAATAGGACAGGGACGGTAGGCACGTTGGTGCATTTATGCACGCCCCCTATAGACCTCTTAGGAAAGGGGTGAGGTCAATAGTAAGACAGTCTAAGTTAAAGTTTCTGGGGTTTGAGAAAGAAACCACAGTCAGGTAGAGTATTCCAGACATTGACCACTCTGTTGCCGAAGTTGTATTTCCTGCAATCAAGTTTCGTGCGGTTTACCTTGAGTTTGTATCTATTGTGTGCTCTTGTATTGTTGTGGTTGAAGCTGAAGTATTTACTGACAGGTAGGACATTGCAATAGATAATTTTATGTACTATACTTAGATCAGACCGAAGGTGGCATAGTTCTAGGTTGTCTAGGTCTAAAATTTCAAGTCTGATGGCATAAGGTATTCTGCTATGAGTAGAGGAGTGGAGAACTCTTCTTGTGAAATATTTCTGAACTTTCTCAACTGTATTAATATCAGATATGTAATGCAGGTTCCAGACAGATGAGCTGTATTCAAGTATTGGTCTAGCAAATGTTTTGTATGCTCTAGTTAGTAGTATGATATTACCAGAGAAAAAGCTACGTAGGATTACATTTACAACTCTTAATGCCTTTTTGGCTATGTAGTTACAGTGGGCTCTAGCACTTAGATCATTAGAGATAAGTACTCCAAGGTTCTTGACATAGTTAGGGTCATCAACAAGGACTTGACTATTCAGCTTATATTTTATTTTCTGATTTTTTTTTGCCAATATGTAAGACAGAGCATTTGTTCGTTGAGATTTGAAGTTGCCATTTGTTTGACCATTCTGACACATAGTCAAGGTCTTTTTGACACCATCGTCAATGGTGTTGAATAGTTTTACATCATCAGCGAAAATAATACAGTTGCTCTTAATATGATCACAGAGATCATTTATGTAGAGTATAAAGAGAGTTGGTCCTAGAACGCTGCCTTGTGGGACACCACTGTTGACAGGTACAGGATTTGGTAGGATTTAATTTCTTTCTCTTTCCTTTTCCTTTCCGGCAGGCAGCTTGGGAGGGAGGGAGAGATTGCAAAACTGGCTGAGAAACTGTTTTAGGATATTGAAAATGAAAATGTCAGGACCACAACTGCAGCCAGTAGCACTGATGCAGCCACCACTTTGCCAAATTCATTCCCTTGTGAGTCATGGTTTGGTTTATCTGATGACTGAATTTTATCTTAGAAATAGCAAGAATATTTATATATTGCTACTATATTAAATTTAATCTAAATCATTTTTTGTGATGATGTAGTGATGAATTGGGATTTTTCTTAGCATGATTTTTCCCCATTTATTAAATGTATAAAATTTTAGGACCATAAACAATAATGCATGTGTAATCTGAATGCATCACACTGTACATTCTTAGTCTCAATCTTAAAAATAACCAAATGAAAATACATGTACAAAAACCATGTCTGCTGAAGCTTGCCTGGTTATTCTTCTGTGCAAAATATGACCATCTGGCCATTTATGTGCCTAAATTCCAATAAAGGATTTAAGATTCTTTTTGAATTACCGTGCTTCTTGAACAAAGCAAAACAAAACTTTCAAGGAAACAAGCATATAAACTACAAAGAGAGGATCAAATTGTATATAACACACTGACATATAATTCCTATAATTATCAAGTTTCCAAGCCTGCAAATGTAAGGCATTTTTCCACAAGGGATTTTATTTTCTTTCTGCATAATTCCAGGAATGGCATTCCTGGCCATTTCTATATAGCTAAGCCGTAAAATGTACTACAACATTATAATTGTTCAGAGTTCTATGATTTGTAAAATATGCAATAAACAAGTAATCTAGGATTACCTAATCTAGAAAATATTTCCACTGGTGTTTCGAACTCCTAATATGACACTTAAAACAACTGCATTTTCATCAGACATGCACAAAAGATGGAAAAAATTGGGTTGCTTTAATAAATAATATAAGGTTATTATGGTCACAGGCCTTCAAAATCAATTTGAAGAGTATATAGCGCTAGTTAGCTATTTATGACAGCATGTATTTGTTATTCTCTATGAGACTTTATTTCCATGAGTGGGAAAATAGGATTGTACCGATACTGGTACGTTTCCATAGACAGGAGAGTTGAGGAAAAATGATAAGAATGTGCATGCCTGATCCAATTCAGTTCTTATGTTCCTGTAACTTTCTGGAGCAGTGAGTGTTCATGTAATTGATTTATTGAAGTACTAGGTGCAGTCAAAAGCATTTCAAGCAGCTGTCAATCTCATTTTTTCTTAAGAGTACTCAAAAGCGTCTGTGAGGGATGTTCTTAAGATAATCCTGCTCAAACCTGTCATTTATTTCCTTCAAACACACAAGATGAACTACCATTTTTTGGTCATATATAGACCTATTTTAGAATAATTACATATGGCTGCCATTTTCATTCCTACTTTCCTTAAGTACCCAAAGGTCTTCTACTATCAAACTATTTCACATATTCTGTTTTGTATTGCTTTATGCCTCAAATTTCTTCCACCTGTTCCATTTTTTAAAAATCCCTTCCAAAGATCAATATTACTTTTTTAACAGAATCTGAAACTCTCAATGATTAGTCAAAACTTACAGAAGGAAATGTTATTTTTGTGTTTCCATTGTCTCTTCCATTCCACCTTTTACTCTCCTGTTTTGTTTTTACAAGATGTATCACAATTAAAAAAAGAAACCAAATACCAATGCAGTCTTATTTATTTTTATCAACATCATCATTTGGGAATGGAAACTATTTCAGATATATAAATCTATAAAAAAATAATTATCATGTATTCTTAACCTCACTTATCTAAAACTTCATCCCACAAGTATATAGAATTGCAACTAAATGAACAAAGAATTAATTGCATTCATTCAGTCAACTAGACTGGGGCTCATTTTAATCTTTTCATTAACCTTATCTGGACTTTTAAAAATCAATTATCTTATTTATGCATTTTTTTCTATTTTAGTGTTTAGAAAACTAAGCAACAGAGCAGTACATTTTAGCTAATTGGTATCAGGCATAAATGCCTGCTTAGTTCAAAGCATTTAAAATGTAACACAATTTAAAATATTAATTCTTGTGATTTTAATCACATTTTATAAAGGCCAAATTTATTAAGATTTTTCTGTCTAAATGGGCACTGTTAAAACTGGAAGGGGAGATGGGGGATCTTCTTTCTTCATGCTGTGCTTCTTGGAGACCAGCTTTGGAGAGCTGAAGCCCTCTTAGCAGCATCTGAGGCATCCCAGGGAGAATTGGTAGAAAACAAAACACATTTATTTACTAGCAAAGCATTGCCATGGGTTTTAATCAATCCCATGCAGGCATTTCTGGGTTATAATAACATAAATTACAAATGTATGATGGGCCTTACTGGTAAAATATCTTTTTCTCCTTGAATAGTTACGAATGGCAATAATATTTAGGTGATAAGGCAGCGTATTTGTAAATCAACTGAATTTTCTTTCATATAAACTGTTTAAACAAGCACATAAGCCTAAACAGTTCTTGGAGATCAGCCAGAATAGCACTTCAAATCTACATTTGTTTTAAATTATACCTTTTCTAACTACCCATGCCATAGAATTTTCTTCTTTATAGCTGCTGCACATTGTGCAGATTATTACACTAAACTATTCCAAGTTATCTAAAGATCTGCTTCTTGGTTGGCTTGTGACAGTTCAGATCCCAACGTTTTATAAATGAAGCATGGATTCCTAGCTTTTATACACATTATACTTTCTGACATTGACTTGTATTTGCCGTTTTGTGGTCCTGTCACCACGTTTGAAGAGATACCTTTAAAGTACTCAAAATAACCACTCTAGCGGTAGTCAAAACATGAATTCATGCCATCTTTTTAGATACATACATTTGTCCCTTACACATGTAAAAAATATGTGCAGAATTATAATTCATCTTAAAAGATATATAATAAAAGTACTTGAAGTCCACTCTAAAATCATGATTCTCTCCGAAGAATTAATATGTTAATGTTTTAAAAATAAAACTTTCTGTTAGGAAATCCCCCCTTATCTCAAATGGGTTATTATGGTGTACAAAGAATTAAAGAGTGAATTAAAATGAAAATCAGAAGTAAAGATAATATTATGGTTAAAGCATTAGAAAGCATTAGACAGTGCTGAAACACCACAACAGCAAAATAATTTCATAGTGAATCAGACAGAGGAACACTTGAAAAAACAAACATCGACAAGACTATTTGTTTTAAAGTTTTTTTTAGCAAGGCCTTGTACAGAGCTGTATATAAAAATTAATAATAGGACCATATGGACAATTAGAATGTTCACATTATGAGGGGTCAATAAGGGAAAAAACTTGTCATTTCATATACTAATTATTTTAACAATTCCAGTCCAGAGAAAATACCATTTTCCTTCCATTGCATTTACTTATTCCTCACGTTAAGTTGCTATGTCAGATATCTATATTCTCACCAAAAGTGTTTGGAATGTCACACTTGACATTATTTAGTGAAGCCTAAATAAACACATATCCTCTGATTATATATTATTTTTTCCTTCCTAATGATGCAATTAATTAACCAGCAAGGCCTTTCAATCTATAAGTTTAAAGTAGTCAGGAGGTGCTCTAGTCTCTATGTAAATTATTTTTATATCAGAAAGGTAAAATACAGTAATTAGAAATCAGTCTTTACTGATCGCTGGACTATAGGCATTCATAATATTGCTGCTTTTGTCAAAATGATGTTCTTTCTTACTGGTACTCTATCCTCCTGTCTTGTGACCTCACTGCACCGGACAGACATATATTGATGGTGGTAAGTGATAAGTGGCTGGTTTTTACTTGATTTATCCCAAAATAAGATTTCATTATTCCATTTGTAAGTATAGATAGTCCTTGTTTACTAGCTGTCTCACACAGCAACCATTTGCATTATAATAGTGATGAAAAAAATAAATGAATCCTTGTACTTATTACCTTTGCAGGTCTGTAAAGCAAAGGAAAGCTGAAGTAGTATCACAATCCTAACCCTTGCAGGGGACTTTTGCCCAACCTCTTTGAGAGCAAAAGTGTTTCCTGACAGATAGATATGTGAGGCAGAATCTCTCTACCAAGCAGTGCTCTCATGGAGGCTTGATGAAAAAGGTCTGTCTTGAAATCCAAGGAGATATTTCAGGATGGCTAGTGGCTTGCAACCTTCCCTGCTAGCTTCTCTGCTCTTTCTGGTTAAGCCAGTAGGGAAGATTGCAGATAGCCATCACTTGCTCTCAGGGCACCCAAACATCCAGATCGCAATCAAATAACTGTGGAGGCACTGCAGTGGTCATACGTTCATGTGTGGGTCATAAGTCCCTTCATTCAGGGCTGTAGTAATTTTAAATGGTCACTGAATGAACAGTTGTTAAATGAAGACTAGCTATATAATAGTATGATTTATGTTGATTGCTTATTTAGTATCCATGACTATCACTAAGTGTTGTATCTAATATTTTATGGTGAATGTATTTTTACAATGACTATGATAATGATCTATCACTATTGTTGTATGTACACTGAGACAATTTCCTTGTGTGTCTAATCACACTTGGCTAATAAAGAATTTTAATTCTAATTCTCTGCAATTTCTATACGATGGGATGGGGGATTCTAAATGCTGAATTAATATATAAATAAAATGCATCCTCTTGGAATCTTTCGCAAAGCCTTACCTAACATCACAGATTGTGATTTATGACTTACAACCACAAAAGGGACCAAAATTTCAATTGTTAAGCAAGGAAGCTGTTTAGTGAATTGCACCTAATTTTATGATTTTTGCCAGAGCAGCAGACACCGAACTGGTTCTGGTGTTTGCTGCTGTTTGGCCCACCCGCCCTCCCAGGCTCTTACCTGTCCTTTATTTCCTGCTTTTTCAACCTCAACTGCTTTGCGCGGCACAACTGAGGTTGAAAAAGCAGGAAAAAAGGCTTTTCAAATGCTGCGCACCCGCGTGCAATGTTTTTTCAGCTGTTTGGGTGTCACAGCTAATTTTTTTTTTACATGCGCGCACAAAACGTAGTCACCGAACCAGTAGTAACACCGGTTGAATCCCACCCCTGTGCCAGAGTTATTAAGCAAATAATTGCACACAGTGAATCAGTCATTAAGTGAATCTGGCTTTAATCTCCACACTGACTTTGCTTGTCAGAAACTAGGTAAGATGCTACACCATTTTAAATACATGCCAAGTGCCTGAATTTTGATCATGTGACCATGAGGATGCTCTGAATGTTGTAAGTGTGAGGACTAGTTGTAAGTCACTTTTTCAGTGCCACTGTAACTGAATGGTCACTAAACGAATAGTTGTTAAGTTGAGGACTACCTGTATTTCTATTTTGAATCACAGAATGTTTTTGTGAGAGGAATTAAGGTGAAAAAAAAGGAATTCCATGCCTCTTTGAATCTGAGACACTGTGCAGAAATATACACTTATGTAAGAAGCTAATTGTTAACATATTTTTAAATATTTGTATTAAAAACTTAAATAGTTCTTAACATTGAGAAACAAAACACAGCATAAAAGTTTATCAAAATGGAGTAAAGATATTCATTTCAGACAGTTAATACATGAAATCATGAATACATTAAAAATATTCAGTAAAGAAATAAAGTTTTCATAAATTTTAACACAATATCCAGCCTTTTCTTCTACAATATTTAGAAAATTGGGAGGGAGGGAAATGAAGGTTTTTTTAAAAAAAATACTTTGTTTTGTTTAATGTCACTATTCATGGGACTTGCGCTCGTTTCAGCAGCACATATACTAAAATTGCAATAATGCCATTAATGGGAACTAACGTATTATGTATATTTTATAAATAATCATGTTTGAAACTTGGGAGATTCAACAGCTGTCTAACTTTGTGATTTCATATTTGTCTGTGGCCTTAATTTTGGCAAAACTAATTCCCTACTAATAGTAAGTGACAATAAGCTGTTATAGAAAAGTTGCTCCTTTAAAAAAATACCAGACATTTTTCTGCTATTATGCTGTAGACATCCATGGACACTTCATATTATGTATTTCATTATCTACAGATAAAAAAATGATTTTTCTCTTAATATTTTTTAAAAGAAACAACATTGTTTTTATACTTACCATTCCATGATTCAGCCAAGTTGGTATAAAATTATCAAGGAGCTTGGGGTAAACAAGTTCTCTGTCATAGATATAGATGCTCCAAAACATTAGCACAACAAACTGGGACAAAGAGAAAAGAATAGATATATATGTTTTCAGGTATATAAAATCACACTTTTATTGTAAGAATTACATTTTATCAGTATCAACCACCAACCAGTTACTATTCTTCTGTTGTGTATAATTTTAATGTACAAAGTAGTTTAAATCTAGGTTGGCTAGCTTATGCAGGAGTCTTCACTTAGCAATGGTAATTGGGACTGGCAACCCCATAATTAAGGACAACTGCCAAAGCAGCAATTTAAAGCGACATTGTTAAGCTAATTCCACATGGCCGCTAGGCATTGCATCACATGATCTCCATTTGAACCTCCTGCCAGCTTCTCAATTGACTTTGCTTGCTGGAAGTTTGCACTGAAAACTACAAGTGGTGATCATGTAATTGCAGGATGCTATTATGACTGTGATAATTGTGAGCCAGTTGCCAAGTATCTGAATCTCTATCACATGACTGTGGGGACATTGCAATAACTGCAAATATGAGGACTGATAGTAAAGTTGAATGATTGCTGCATGAATGGTCACTTTTTTCAGTGTTGTTGTAACTTTGAATGGTCATAAATCGAGGATTATCTATATTCATTATTGTACCACAATCTCTGTTGTATGCAATTAGAATAATATTTTGGACTATAGTAATTTCCTCTAAACCACAAATAACTCATTAGATTCAATCCTTTAGGGTCATGCATAAACTAATTGAATCTTAGCAGATTCATCCATCTAAACAGAAATACTTGAAGTACTGAACTATACCATACTTTTATTCTTGCTCAATGCAGTTTACACTCAGAGTAGTCATGAAGAATGACTCTGAGAAATATGTGAACCCTATATATTCTAATGAAAGATGCTGAGTTGTCTACTTGAGATATGCATGACAGCAGCACACTAGCAATAGCAATTGCACTTAGAATTATATATTACTTCATAGTGTTTTACAGTACTTTCTAAGTGGTTACAGAGTCAGCATATTGTCCCCAACAATCCTCATTTTACCAAGCTTGGAAGGATGGAAGGCTGAGTCAACTTTGAACTGGTGAGAATCAAACTGCTGGCAGCTGGCAGTCAGTAGAATTAGCCTGCAATATTGCATTCTAACCACTGTGCCACCACAGCTGTAATTATAAAGATGTTATAAAAGAGGAATAAGTAGACATACTACAGATAATCATTGACTTACAATTGAATTGGAATTTCCGTTGTTAAGCAATGAAGTCTATTTAGCAATGGCAATCACCTTAGGCTTGGTTGCCATCATTAGTATCACTAGACGAGACAACTTCCTGCTGGCAACCTACAATCAAAGTCTGTGGAGAAGCCTATGGAAAGTTTTAAGTGCCAGGCCAAGGTGTATGAGAGGCATGGCATGGTTAGAATTCACAAAAGTGCACGGAGCGGCAAGAAAGGCATGGTGTGGTTCGAAGAGAGTGTGCAAAGGAGCATGTGAGGCATAGTGAGGTCCAGAAAGGTATGCAAGACATCTGGACTGGATCATGGAAGAGAAAGTGCATGAAGATGCAAGGCAGTGAATGAGAAGTGCTACATGTCAGGGAGAGTGTGCGGTGACAGGCACTATATAGATCAAGGAGGATGTGCAAGGCACAGATCAGAGAGCGTGCATAAGGATGTGTACAAAAGGCACTGTGTGGGTCAGGGAGGGTAAGTGAGGGTATGTGGGTGGCTGGTGAGTGCAGAGACCCTGGAGAGGTGTGGGGGACATTTAACCCTGGTTGGGGAGATTTAACCCTGCAACTTGTGACTTTCCCTGTCAAGACTCCCTGATAGTAAGGATTTTCACTTATTTCTCCAAAATTCAGTGTAACATTTGAGGGTTTTCTAATTTCAACTACTGAACAACCTCTAAATTTTCTGTGGACTTTAGATCTGGAGTCTGACTTTGTCATTCTAAAGCACTCCGTTTGTTCTTCTCCTGTTCTCTTGTGGCCTTGCTTGAATGTCTGCAATCAGTGCATGACTCATTTATGCTTTAGCTTATGATCGGTTAGCTGATATTAGAGAAGTTTATGCTCTAAGGCAGAAATCCATTTAAAAGCTGATGCAGATGCATATATACCATACTTGTCATACTTTTCTTTAAAAAGCAGTGTCTTTTCCTGCCTTGCATAGTAACTCTATGATCCTAGGAAAGTAGGTGTTTGAAATATTGCATCCTTAAATCAAAAGTATATTTTCCTGTGATCAAGCCAATATTGTGAGAGTAGAGGAAGATAAAGAACTGATAGGAGGTGATGACAAATGTGGAAGGCATACCAATACAAACTTTGAAATACAGCAGATCACTACTTAATATTATCCTATGGAATTTTCTACTATAAAGCAGAATTCATATTTTCTTTAATGATGGCAGGTTACACTAGTCCTGAGGCAGCAAGGCATATTCCATGTACCATGACAATATCACTTCCATGCCTAACAGACTTTTTATTGCAGTACTTGGTTTCTGCCTGACATAATGATACCTGTATAGTCTGAATGGTTCTACTTTTGATTCTGGAACATTAATCCAAAAAAATTGAAGGATGGGGTCATCTATGTGCTTTATGGCAAACTGTAGAATAGTATCCATGTTGTCATTAGTGAGTTATGGCTTCCACTTGCTATTTTCCCATGAATCTTATTTTTATTAGTGTCTTCTGCAAATCAAATCCACAGTCTAGTTAATCTGTTAACCTTGAAAATCCCTGGATGTTTTCCAGGGTTTGTGACTTCCTGAAAAAAAGTTTTGATAACTCTTGGAGTGATGTTGATCCATGTCAAGATACATCTCTTAATTCTGTATCAATGAAGTCTAAGATTATATTTCATTCAAGACATCATTTAAGATATTAAACAAAAGCATTAGAAAAGAAACTTCCAATGCTAGATTTCAAAAAGTAAATCTGATATTAATGAATGATTTTAAAAAGCTGTATTTGAATATTTTTTGAAGCACAGAAAGCTTATTGACCTTGCCTGTGAGGTAAAAGACAGGAATTATTTTAAATTGCTTTTAACTTTTATAACTTTTATAACTTGTACGGTTTTCATCTGGCTGTGCACCTGAGTCCCGCTTTTGGGAGAGAGTGCGGTATAAAAATCCAAATAATAAATAAAATAAATAAATAAATAATACTTGAAGTTTTGGATATCACAGCATGCGCACAGATAAATGATCGGATTTGGGCATATTTGGCAACCAGTTCACACTTTATTGTGGTTGCATCATCCCACAATTGTGTGATCACAATTGGTAACTTTTCCTGCCAGCTTCCCAGAAACAAAGTCCTAGAGATCTCGTACTCCGTAGCACCCATTCCACCAGCCTGCCCTTAACACCATGCACTAACCTGCAGCTACCTCTTTTCTTGCAGCCCTCACAAACCTGCCTATGCTCCCTATTACCCACCCATAGACTCTGCCACCCTGCCTGCAGCCCCTGCTGGTCTGCCCGCATTTCTTTAGGATTATAAATTCATTTTAAGGAGAAATTAGAATCAGGCACTTCAATCAATCGCATATTCAGCAGTTATGAGTGTGGAAAGTTTGCTTTACTTAAAAGTACAGAATTCTGGCTATTCATTAACCAAGTCTGATCTTCACAATACAGATTTATAGAAGAATGACTTTTAACAAAATCACATTTCTGAAGAAACAGCTATTGAGGCTCACTTAACTGTAAAAAGTTAGAAAACTATTTCCAAAGCATTTGGACTCCACCAGTCCACTATCAGGAAGATCATATACAAATGGAGGCCATTCAACATCAATGATACCTTCCCAAAGATCACACCAAGAACGACATGTGTAATATTCCAACAGCTTTCAAAGAAACTCAGAGTAAGATCTAAGGCAGGGGTTCCCCTAACCACATGGGCCACGGCCTTTTATTGGGTTCCGGCTGTAGTCCATTCAGAATTGGGCCGCACAAGCAGCCACCCTCGTGCACGCACAGCTGTCCCTCACACAAAACCATTCCCTCTTCCCCCCCTCACATCAGGCCCCCAACCCGGAAAGGTCGGGGATTGCTGATCTAAGAACTAAAAGCCTCTCTCACATTGGCAAATGTCAGTGATTATGAGACACACCCCAATTGGGAGAACATTGAACAACATTGAACATGAACAACAATGGTGTGTGTTAGGAATGTAAGTCACCTAACAGTTGGGTTGGAAATATATAAACCAGGATAGACATTTTAATACTGTCTCTTTAAGGGAATGCTAAAATTGTAATTGGATGTGGTTTCTCAAACGGCCATAAGATGGAGCCAGAAACCTGGTTTCCCAGGAAGTAAGAAGGAGAGTGTTGCTAGATGGTAGATGTTCTGATGTTTGCTGTTTTTGCATTTCCCTATTGACTGTTGCTGATCATCGTTATTCTTGGATTGATGTAAGTCTATTACTTTGTTACTGGATTATCCCTGGACTGAAAACTGACTGATATAACCATGTATGACTTGGACTGTTTGTTGGACTTTGCTTAACCGTTTACTGAAAGTAAAACCTACGTTTTACTATATAGTGTAGCTGTGTGCTGTGTGTGTGATATTCAACATTACTCTCACGACGTCTCCCTATGTGCACTCATTCTCCTAACGGGGAATTACCTCAACATTGTGCATGGAACAATTGCAAGAAGAGAGCCACTACTCTCCAAAAAGAACACTGGTGCCTGTCTATAGTTTGCAAAATACCATGTGGATAAGCCAGAAGGTTACTGGAAAAGTGTTTTGTAGAAAGATGAAATTAAAACAGAAAACTTCTGGCTTCAATGAAAAGTGTTATGTTTGTCAAAAAGCAGCACTATTTCAGTCTAACAACCTTATCCTATCTGTGAAACATGCTGGCGGTAGTATCATGGTTTGGATCTGCTTTACTGCCTCTTGACGACTAGGAGAACTTGCCATCATTGACCACGAAATATCAATGGAATAGGATGCAAACCATGAACTCTGAATTGTACCAGAAAATTCTTCAGGAAAATGTCAGGGTATCTGCTGTGAACTGAAACTGGAAGTGGGTCATGTAGCAAGACAATGACTTTAAATAGATAAGATGAACAACCAAAGAATGATTAAAGCAGAAAAAATAAATATTTTGGAAAGGCCAAGTCAAAATTCTGACTTTAATCCTATAGAAGTGACCTGAAGAAGGCAGTTCATGCGAGGAAGCCCACCAACATCCTTGAGTTAAAAGCTGCTATATATAAGGAGGAATGGACTAGAATTCCTCCAAGCCAATGCACAGGACTGATTAATAATAATTGGAAATGTTTAGCTGCAGGGGAGCACGCTAGTAACTTTGCTAGAAAGCAAAAGTTCACATATTTTTGCCACACATAAATATGTAGCTTTGGATCATTTTCCTCAAAGAATAAATGAACAAGTCTAATGGTTTTGACTAATTTGTTTAATTACATCCTCTTTATTTTTAAGACTTGTGTAAAGAACCAATCATGTTTTAGGTCATGATGCTGAAATTTTGAAGATTAAAAAACAATTCACAAACTTTTAAGTATTCTATGCTATTTTGTTGCTCTTACAAATACACTTTAAATTGATTATCAGTACTTTTAATTGTTTTAATCATTATTTTCATATTACAAGTGTCCCTACATGTGAATTTGGAGGCATATGGAGATAAATTATATATTTAAAGCAGTCCTATATTGCCCACTGAACTTATGCATTAAACATTTTTTGTTAATATAATTACAATGAATGAATAAAGATAATTAAATGCAGGAAATAAAACAGTACATTTTAGTATATAAAATTGCACTGATGACTATGAGCTTTCCTTTAAATAACTAACATTTTAAAAACAGAATAAAAGCTAAGGGTGGTATACTCTCAATTGGAAGGAAATTCCTTTCTTTTCATGGTACTTACAACCCCAATGGGAAAAGCTAAAACAGCCATCATCCAGTCACGGAGGGAGATGAGTTTTCTTAGTTGCCTTTCTTGTTCTTGGCTGTCATTTCCTTTAGTCAGAAGGCTGGAAAGGTCAGTCAATACACAGATCCCAAAAAAGACTGCTTGAACAACCTGCATTAGAAATATAAACATATTGAAACACAAATATCTCAGTCTCACTAATATCATTTTTATCTGCAGATGGTAGCGGTGATATCTGGCAGCACCTGGTGACCTGATGGTGGTGACATTTGGCAACAGTGAATTTATTTAGCTTTTTAAAATGCTCAGGTTACATATTGTGCAGGCTTACTCTGAAGCCTTGCTTTATAAAAAAATAGGAAGAACTATCATCTTTACTGTCCAGAGTAACCCTGGCCTAATAGTCAAACACCATTTCAAATATGCAATGAAAATGTATTATTCTAATTTTCTGCTCTACCAAGTGTAAATGCATTTCTTTATACGGTGATGAAAGGACTAGTTAGAAAGCATGGAAAAGTAGACAGGATATGTGCATTTATCCTGAACTCTTCCTCTTCAATTATAGTATTATTGCCAATTCTGAGAACAAGGGGCAGTCTGGCATCATTCTGAAAAAAATATCTGTCTCTGTGGACGTTTTTCTCATTTAATGTACCAACATTTTATTTCTGGTCTCCATTTTATTTCTGGTCTCGCACTTTTGCCACATATGAAAAAAAACCCCATAAAAATCACTCTGACATCTACTTAAGTAACCATCACATTTTATTTTAAAAAGCTCTAATTTATATGCTTAACTGCTGTTTCTTCTTCTTCTGAACTGTATGTACAAAATCTGCCCTTATTACTTTCCATGTCCTGTTTACAAGACAGGACATTTTTATCCATTTAGCAAATATGTGTTTATGTGGAATACATTTTTACTATCTTTTTTAATGTTTAATTTTGCTTGACTCCTATTCAACATGTACAATTATTTTGAATTAAATATATATTTATATTAAACACAACATTAGAGTTGTAATTAATGATATATCTAGGCCATCTGCCAGGCATCAATTAATACTTGAAAAAGCCATCAACAAGCTAGGTAAACTTTGGCTTAATTTATTGAACAAGCAAAGAAACATTTATCGCAGATATTTATACTAAGTTGCACTTATGGATTAAGTTTGCAATATCATGAAAACTCTACCATGTTTTAAAATAAATAGTTCACTCAATCAAAAGGGAATGATTTAGAGAAGTTTCTCTGATAAGTAGCAGACAAATTATTTATGTGAAAATTCTAAAATATACATAATATATCACATGGCCCAAAGCAAAGTGGCTTTTCTAATTAATGCTAAGTAAGATTAGGGCAACATCTTGCCCTATTATGATACCCCTATAACATCAGAATGTTAATTCTGTAACTGTTTGAATAAATATTTTATTATTTATTAATTTTTCCTTATCTTGTTATATTAAAATGATTCTTGGCTATATTTTCATATATTTCTGGAAGCTTTATAACTTTAGGGAGACAAAAGATTTGGATAAAACTACATTACTATATAGAAACAACACGTCTGTGTTGTTACCAGGAGTTAATATTCAATGGTGGAGAAGGAATGTTAATTTAACGGGTATTTGCAACATACCAGTGATACACCAATTCAAGCAGTACATTAGTGTTGTGTAGGTTGTTTATGTTACAAGACTTTTTGCTTGCCTTTCTGACCTTTTTGGAATATTTCACTTATTATCCTCTTGCTCAGTTATTTTTACCCATTTTTCATCTACCCACTTCAGCTTGTGTATTATGTCTCAATTTCATCCTGAGCTCCTCTATTAATTTATTAATGCAGATCTTAATCACTATAAACCATAAATACAGCATAAGGTATGACTAAAATCATGTAGTCATCCTTGTACTATTTGAATAAATATAAACAAGAACACTCGTAAAGCTTGAGACCACTGATGTCTGAGACACTATATCAAAGTAACTTTAGAAACAAATAGAGAAACACTAAAGATGCCATATTTCTAGACTCTTAGCCTTGGGAGTATGATAAGGAATTCCTTAAATCATTCACAAAGAATCTACAGCATTATGACTCCAAAAATTATGTAAGTTTTGACTGTTCATCCTTAATTAACCCAGTAATTTTTGGAAATACAGTTTCCAGCAAGATTTCCCTTTGAAGTGCTTTAAATTTATTATTTTTGTCCATCAAATAAATTTAAATTTTGTGTTTGTGTTTAATAACTTTGAATTTTAGATCTATACTTTGTACATCCTCAGGAAATAAAATTTTGTGTATGTATTTAATTAGCCAAATGAAAAAAATGCAAATACAGTAGTAAATAATTTGGACAAAATTCATTTATGTCCCAAGTTCTAAAATATCAGAAGCAACTGAAATCAATGGTGGGATTCAAATTTTTTTACTATCGGTTCTGTGGGCATGGCTTGGTGGGCGTGGCAGGGGAAGGATACTGTAAAATCTCCAGTCAGAGGTGGTATTTGCCAGTTCTCCGAACTACTCAAAATTTCCTCTACTACTTCTCCAGAACTGATCAGAACCTGTTGAATACCACCTCTGAACTGAATTTCCAGTTTGTTTGCCTGTTTGTATCCTACCTTTATTATTTTTAAAAATAACTGAAGGTGGTGAACAGGTCCAATGTATTTTTCTCCTCTTATTATCACCACAATCTCTCCCTGTTTTTGAGAGCAATAGGTCAGAGAATATGGAGGTCTCAAGAAACCAAAAAAAAAAACAAGAGGAAGAATTATCTCAGAGAAAAGAAAGGTGAATAAACTGGAAAGGGAACTAAGTGGTATTTCCCATTTACTTGAAGTCTATCTTTATGAATACATACATATATTCCCACCATCTGGTAGCAATCTTATTAGTACTACTTTGAAATTGTCATCAACTTAAATATCTACATACATATATGGAAAACAAAGTATTATAATTGACCATGATTATATTAATTAATAACAGTGATAATATAGAACTAGTTGGGCCATTCATTTTGTTTCACCTCTAGGAAGAAGGCAATGACAAACAATTTCAAAAATTGTGCTAAGAAATCTGCAAGGGCTTGTCCATAGAATCATAAAGAGTCAAGAATGATTTTGACCCATATTTATTGGTCATATCAGAGTAGTTTTGATGTTTTGAATTAACTTTATTAATATTGCTTTATTAATATGCTAGGTTTTACGGGGGATGCCCTAGGAGATTATGACCTTAAGGACACCCAATTTAGAATAGTCCAATGGCTTGTGGACATTGACTTGCAATATCTACAAGCCAAGAGCTAACAAAACTTGCTCCCCTCTGATCTTCAGCCAATTTAATAATTATGGACTGAGGATGGCTTCCTATTTTTACACTCTAACTATTCCCAAGTATAAAAGAGCTTTCTCCCTAGCTCACTTTAATGTCTTGCGCTCAGCATTACTGGATGGGCGATTTAAGAGGCTCCCGATTAATGAGCAGCTATGCCTCTGTGACAGAGCTGAGGTTGAAACTATGGAGCATGTCCTTTTATATTGCCCTATGTATAACGCAGGCAGATCTAAGTTACTCTCTCTCCTTGGAACAGAGCCTTTCATCTCTAGGAAGAAGGCAATGACCCAATGTTAGTAATTTGTTCTTATATTGTTTAGGGGATGGCTCCTCATACATCACTTCTCAGGTTTCCAAATTCTTTTTAAGAACTGTAACCATCAGAGGAGAACGCTGTAATTCCCCTTCGTCAAGTTTTTGGTGACCAATTGTTCATGATTAATTTTCTCATGTTCTTTTGTTGTACTTGTGTTTTGGTCTGTGACTGCAAATAAAGTATTATTATTAATATTTAAAGACAGTAATAGCAAAAAAAAAAGAGAGAGAGAGACAGATTGGTGTAGTGGTTACAGACCCTAGGCTAGAAACTGGAAGACTGAAAGTGTTAGTCCTGCCTTTGATATGAAATCAACTGTTCTAATTAGAAATACAATATACAACACAAGAAACACAATTAGGAACATAATATACTCCATTTAGAATACAAGTATATATTAAAATGCCCGAACACATTATTTGAGAACTTAGACTTGAACTAAATTTTACTTTCTAGATATTTTTTTCCAAATTGAACCTAGAAAAATTCCAAGTATGGTAATTTCCAAGCATTCCAAGTGCGGATGGTGTTGGGGGCTCAACACCGCCCTGAGTCTTGTCAGGGAAAGAGGGCGGTATATAAGTTTAATAAAATAAATAAAAATAAATAAATTTCAAAAATACACATTCAAGCAATCTTATTATAAGAAGCAGTTATGAATGGTACTTTGGTAGAGGTAACAGTGAGAAATAAGGCACTTCCAGGTTTACTAAAGACATGTAACATTTAATATGCCACTGCCACGTTGAACAAGGCAATTGTCCAAAAATAACTAATTCCTTTTCAAAAGCAATCTCAAAAGAACTGTTAAAATTAGTAAATCTCTTCTGCAGATGAAATCATAATACCATGGTCAAATATTTTAAAGTGTGTTGCCTTGTGACACAAAGCACAAAGCCAAATAACTGAATACTATATTATGATGCATAATGATATAATGTTCGACTTCAAAATGTAGACAGCAAGATCTGTAGCACTCTAAAAAATTTGGTTGATGCCTCTAAAATTATAAATTTAGTGTCCCTAAGAGAGACAAAAGTGATGTTTTTAATCTGATGCTTGTTTATTTCTGTATCAAAGCATAAATGTATCATATCAGAATATCTTTGTAATGCAATATTTAAGAATAAAAGGGACAAATTATGTTCTTTTTGGGTAAACTCTATAATGAGCCTCTGAAATCATCCAAAATAAGTCAAACCTATCCAAACTCGTTTCCATTCATTTTCAGTTTTAATAGTTTTTGTCTTTCTAGTAAGTACAGATTATTACTTTAGTTTATTGTACATAGCAGCCAAGAGGATGCATTTGGGGATGAATAAGGTAAGTGTAAAATTTCTCTCCCAATATTGGTCCCAGTAAGTAGAATGTAAACATGGTAATTTTGATACTGGATAGCCTTTTCCTTTGTGTCTCTACTTCTTTTACCAATAACTCTAATTATTTCCTTTTATTGGTGGTAAATTGCTGCACATATAGCTTTAATAGACAATTCTACGCAAAATACAGAAAATTTCACTGTTCACTTATCTACAGCACGCATAATTTTCTGCATTTTATTGTACTCCCTTACTTGCCTTCTTTCTTAGCTAGACAGACTTAAATATTATGTTTAGCAAAATGCTAGTGGAGATTTATAAATTTCAAAACTCTGGAGATATGAAGAAAGATGTGCTAAGAATAAAATTGTATAATTTGGTTATGATGAAAGGAAGAGTGCTATCAAATCAGAAGATTTCTCGTAAGTTGCAGATTTGTTCACAGCAATTTACATTTCTTCGAGCAAGTATGTAAAATTGGTCTATCCTGTTGGGAAACCATTATTCTACCAAAGAATACAATTTATTAGATATTAAACTCTACAGGAAAAACCCAGTCTGATACTTCCTTCATCATATATTTGTTTTCTGCCCTAAGCATTTATGAAGGCTTCCGATGTATTGTTAGAATATGAAAAATAAGGTACAATAAAGTCTCCATTGATCTGAGCTTGACTCCCTATGACTATTGAGAGATTCGTGCAATTTTCTTGATAATGATTTGGAAGTGATTTGCCATAACTTTCTACTGGGATGTACTTTTTACTTTCCTCTCTACCTACAGCTCGGATACTATCTGTAGATCACCTAAGTATCAGCTAGTCTCGGTCTTACTTAGCTTCTAAGCCCAGATAAGGTCAAAAATGTGCTGTCACCAATTGAGAAAGCAAAAAGTTATCTTTATGAAATGTAGTTATTCCCCCTCCCCCTTTTTTTTTCTAAACAATTTAACACAGATCATTTTCTCAGCAAGAGACTGCATTATGTCTAACCTCAAATAATTGAAAAGAAAACATGACATCAATACAAGGCCATCATGGTCATCTGCAAGCAGTTTTTTTTTTCATTCTTGAAAAGATAGAAATAATGCTGACGAAAGGGGTTTGTTTGTGTGCTTGTTTGCTTATTCCATCTATTTATATAAGCTGACCAACTCACATATATGACTCTGGGCAACTCACACAATTAAAAATAGAAAACAGTAAATAATTACAAATAAATAACTGAAATAAAAACCATCAAAATTGACTAAAACAAATTTAGGTCATATTTTTGCATAAAGATTGAAAATTCAAAATTTTAAATATCATTGCAAATCAACTATCCAAATTTTGAGTCCCAGTGATGTAAAAAATTGAGCTTAATTTTAATATTGTACTTTGGGTCAAGGAAACAAATTCTTTAGTTTTTTTATTATTCCCATATTCAGTGTTACTTGTACCTAAGGTGGAAATTGATGAAGTAATTATTATTTGAAGAGGCAGATTAAAACACTGGAGTTATACTTGACACTTTTATATCTATCAAGAAGAGTCATGAACTACTGTTATGACTTCTGATTCTCAGATCTTTGGGGTGAGACTGAAGATTCTGAGGATGAAAATCAAACTAGATCTTTAGGGGAAAGACACTCTATTTTAGTGAGACCAACTAAACTGGAAGATATTATCATGCTCTCATACATTGAGTCAAAAAATGAAACCTTCCTCCTCTCACAATTCTTAATCCTCTTGCAGAATTCTCCAGCACTAATATAATGGAAAGTACCCTATGCATCTGTTGTTTGGGGATAGTTATATAGGTGTTCCATTTCTATTTCTGAAAATGTAATGTTCTGACTAGGGGGCACTCAAACAGCAAAGCACAAAACGTCAGATCAACCAATCAGCATGCAGGATGCTCACCTTCATACAATATGCAGTTGGGATTTGGGAGGTGTTTGCATCAACCCATCTGCAGCTATCTGCAACCTAAACTTACCCAACAACTCTTCTGCAGCATAAATATGCAGCAACAGCTATGGGCAGTTGTGGGCAACACAAATTCAGCTTCAGTCTGCTCTAGACTATAAAATGAGGCAAGGTTCTTTAAAACTTCAGGTAGTTCCTCCAGAATGGGCAGAACTAACTATGGCAGCATAAATAATAATTCAAGTACTTTAGTGTAGCTGGAATTATATTTTTATCTGTTCCTACTAGGAGAAAGCATTGGCTAGTAACAAACCGGTACACTGGGTGCCATAACAAAAAAAATCTTGACCAGCACTTAGAAAATTTGAACCAAGTTTCCAACTGTCAATTGCAAAAGGCCATTCTGCTTGGATTCACATAAATATTATGTCATTATGACATCATTATGACATCCTAGGTCCTTGGGAAAAACTGATGCACATGAAGGCCAACAGCAGCTAAAGAACTGGTAAACTGTGACTTTGCGCTATTGTGAACAAATAATAATCAAACATAAATAGTTAGAATGTAAGTGACATTTTAACTTGGATGTTCTCGAAAAATAAGGCAATCCTAAAGAAGCGGCAATTCTAAATAAAAGAAACTAGCCAACCTTTTTAAATTGATGGATTGCTTCTTGGAAAGCACTTTGCTTGTGGGATAATATAATGCACAATATCCCAAAGGTGCTTTTTTCAAGAGACAACTGGACTTTCTGGTTTCTCCTTTCCTAATGTACAATAATGCCATCATTGGGGTTGCTACCCTCTCAGCAGCTACCTATAGTTCTCTTTCTCCTTACGGAGTTGCAGATATCGTTTTTGGAGAAGTGCCTTGAATCTCTATTGCTAAATGCGGGGGAACCAATAATCCTAATATATTTCATTCTGTTCCCTAGCACTGTTCATGTGCGTAGTCAATAAGCAGACGTCTCCAGATGACAGCGTTGCGACCGCGGTGCCTTTTTCTTCTTTCTTTAAAAACGACGGTGCGAATGAACAACATCTTCCTTCACAGCACCTCCCCTTCTGGCGTCCCTTTGAAAGCGCTGCCCGTCACCAGTCCTTCCGTGCAAAGGAGGCTTCGTCCCCGAGGCAAAATTTTAGCCGGGGAGCGCAGCCACTTTCCTTGCCCGGGACACAGGATCGCATCCTTCACATCCCGAGGAAGAGGAGGCGGTGGCGGGGGCAAGGTGACTTACCAGATTAATGAAGGTCAGAAATTTCCAGCTGCCTCCATAGGTCTGGTGCGCTGGCATGTCAATAGCCTTGTAATTGCACAGGATGGAAAAATAGGAGAGGAGGATGGCGACCCGCAGCACCTGCCCAGGCACGAGCGCCATGTTGTGACTCCTTCCTCCCCTCAATTAAGGCCTGAACGCAGAACGAACCGGGAGGCTAAAAGCGATGGGCGCGCGCTCCGTTCGCTCTCAGGACTCGTCGAGCCTGGGAGCGAAAAGGTCTGCGCGCGTACGGCGCCGCTCAAGTGTTCCCCGCGGGAGATGAAAGCCACGCGAGCGGAGGCATAGACTTCTGGTGTCTAGATCCACCCACAGTGCCCCACTTCCGGGGTGATTTTGGACTCCATGTTTAGTATTGCCCGAGAGAGAGAGAGAGAGAGAATTGGCCATAGGTGTCTCCCGTCACTTCCTCCTGCAGGCAACAATACAAACTTGCAGGAAGGTAAAAATTTTGCGTCCGTAGTTTCCATTGCTCCCGTGCACTTGCATTTGCTTTTACTCCCAGCGAAACATAGAAGGAGCTTCGGAAGGTTGGAGTTTGAAGTACGTGTCGTCATTCTATGCTGCAACTTTCTGCATCGAATTGGGGACTACGTTTCCCGCTTGGCTTTCCCCTTTCCATATAAACGGGGGAATAAAACCACAATTTAAAGTCTCTAGAGATTTTAGTCATCCAGGTCCTGGTTGTCCCAAAGGTGCTTTTTCAAGAGGCAACTGGACTTTCTTCTTGTTTTTTTGAAAATGTTTCGCTTCTCATCCAAGAAGCTTCTTAACTCTGACTGGAATGGAAGGATTTATGTTCCTTGCAGACAGCTGGTCATTTGCGTCCTAACTTAGAGAGTCGTTGAAGCACTTGGTGGTTTATCTGTGTCCTCAGGGTTACCCGAGTAGTGCTCCTGGTTCCTGTAGTCTGCAATTTTTTCTCGAATGAGGTCTTTCGTCTTACGAAGAAAAAACAAGAAAATCCACTTGCCTCTTAAAAAAGCACCTTTGGGAAAACCACAAACTTCCGCCAGCAAAAGGGGCTGATGCCCTCGGCCTGCTTGGAGTCATTGAAACACATGTACATCCACACAGCTATGTTGCATTGCACGGCAGCTCCCCCAGCACCTGGATGAAGCTGTCTATTTGGATCCACGCCAATCGGGCTTCAGGCCTGGGCACAGCACGGAGATGGCATTGGTTGCATTGGTAGATGATCTCTGGAGGGCCCGTGACAGAGGTCATTCCTCTGTCCTGGTCCTATTAGATCTCTCGGCGGCTTTCGATACTGTCGACCACAGTATCTTATTGCAGCGGCTGGAGGGGTTGGGAGGCACTGTTTTGTGGTGGTTCTCCTTCCTCTCTGGCCGTTCGCAATTTGTGTTGGCGGGGGGGCAGAGATCGGCCCCGAGGCCCCTGGTTTGCGGGGTGCCTCAGGGGTCAGTGCTTTCGCCCCTTCTGTTCAACATTTATATGAAGCCGCTGGGTGAAATCATCCGTAGCTTTGGGGTAGAGTTCCATCAGTATGCTGATGATACTCAGTTCTACATCTCTACCCCGGGCCACCCCGATGAAGCCGTTGAAGTGATGACCCAGTGCCTGGAGGCCGTGCGGTGTTGGATGGGGCGGAACAGGCTTCAACTCAACCCATCTAAGACTGAGTGGCTGTGCTTCCCGGCACCCCGATACAGCCAGCTGGTTCCAGGGGGATATTCTTGCCCCCACGGAGAGGGCTCGCAATCTGGATGTCCTCCTGGATGTACGGCTGTCATTGGAGGACCATGTGGCGGCCGTCGCCAGGGGGGCTTTTGGTCAGGTCCGTAGGATCTACCAGTTGCGGCCCTTTCTGGATTGGGATGCACTTCGCACGGTCACTTCCGCCCTCGTGATCTCCCGCCTAGACTATCCCAACGCTCTCTACATGGGGCTTCCCTTGAGGTGCACCCGGAGGTTCCAGCTGGTGCAGAATGCGGCCGTGCGGGTGGTGGGTGGGACTCCTCGGGGCTCCCATGTTACACCGCTCTTGCGTGAGCTGCATTGGCTCCCGGTGGTCCACCGGGTGCGCTTCAAGGTCTTGGTTACCATCTTTAAAGCGCTCCATGGCTTGGGACCAGGATATTTGCGGGACCGCCTCCTGCCATTATCAGCCTCCCGTCAGCCAGTACACTCCCATAGAGTCGGCCTCCTCGAGGTGCCGCCGGCTGGATGGCTGGCGATCCCGAGGGTGTGGGCCTTCTCGTTGGGGGCACCCTCCCTCTGGAACGAATTACCCCCAGAGATGAGGATCATCCCTGATCTCCTGACCTTCCGGCGCGCGTTGAAAACTTATTTATTTCATCAAGCCGGTCTAGCCTAGGGGTTTTTAGGGGTTTTTAGGATTTTAATCTGGTTTTTAACTAGTTTGGCTTTTAAACTTCTTATAAATTTCAGCCTTTTATATTTGGTTTTTTAACTGTTCTTAATTTTGTATTATCCTCTGTATTTTAATTTGGCTGTGCACCGCCCTGAGTCCTGTCAGGGAAATAGGGTGGTATATAAGTACAATAAATAAATAAATAAAATAAACTATCAATTGTAGGAACGTCCTTTATTTTTATTTTTCCAAAGAAATGAGGTTGTCCGTTTATAGCTCAACTAAATTTCTGGGGTATTTTTCAGTTTTTTCATAGGGAAAGCGCATTTACCTGCACCTCACTTTTAAATTCGTGTTGCACTATTCAAAGAAGGAGGAAGCTTCTCTCAAGATCTTATCAATTTTGATTGTGAATGTTTGCCAGGTTTGAACTTTAGTTTAGAACATAGCAGACAATACTAACATACAATCATTTTTGTTCAAACTCATCAATGACACAATGAAAAAAATTCTAGTGAACATTTTGAAACCATAATAAAATAGGGAAAATATCTATCAACAAAGCCCAGAGTATTCCGGGGTATCAACTTGTTACAAGCCAGACCAAGAACCAAAAAAGTAGAATACAATTCACCTATATACAGGTAAACCATTCAGATTTAAAATCAATCCTGTGCAATGAACTCTTATGGGGATCCAGTTTTAATTCAATATTCACTTTAAATTTTCTTCCAAAGTGAGCTGAAAATAATAGAATGAAACCCCACAGAATCAAATGCAAAATATTTCACTTAGAAAACAGAAATCAAATGCATATGTATGAGATGGGATAATTATCCACATAGTAGTACTTGTGAGAAAGAATTTGGAATAGTAGTTGATTATCAGTTTAATGTAATTAGAAGGGTGATGTGACTGAAGAAAGACAAATGAAATTTTTGACTGCATAAAGAGAAGCTTTTAAAGTAGTTTTTAATAATGAAAAGTAAGTGTTGCATTATTCTGAATTGAGCAGATCTCTTGAATCCGGTTCTGAGCACCACACTTTAAGGAGAGTTCAAACAAATTTGATATTGAACAATTGGCAGTGTTTAGCCTTGAGAAGGGGAGAATGGTATAGAAGGGAGAAATATATCACACTTCTGTTGGAAGAAATGTCCATATGGGTTCAGTTCTAAGTGGGAAGAAAGCAGAGGTAGTATTCAGCAGGTTCTGACCAGTTCTGGAAAACTAGTAGCAGAAATTTTGAGTAGTTAGGGGGCGTACATAAGTGCACAAATGTGCCTACCGTCCCTGTCCTATTGTTCTTTTCTTATATGTATCCATGTATTCATAACTTATGTTTTTACTTATATCTATTATCTTGTAAGCAATTGACAAAAATAAATAAATAAAATAGTTTGGAGAACCGACAAGTGCCACCTCTGATTGGAGATTTTACAGTATCCTTTCCCTGCCACACCCACCAAGCCACACCCACAGAACCGGTAGTAAAAAAATTTGAATCCAGCCCAAGAAAAAGTTTCTTAGATATTCTCTGTTGTCTTGGGCAAACAGGACAATCGTTTTTTTTTTCTTTTTAGATTGGAATCTATGGAATTTGGTTTTAACATTTAAGCGACGTGAATAAGCTAATGTCCAAAAGAAGTTTTGTTCCATATCAAAAATCTCTATGAATAATATTAGCACTAAAATCTGCATTTTCTTTTTGCATGAAAGAAATCTAGATTAAAATAAAATACAAATTACATGTGTTACTTCTGTGAGTTCCACTATCTACTTTCAGAGAATACTGCATTGGATTGTGTTTTGTTTTAATAGATTAGATCCAATTAAATGTGTTATCAAATTATAAAAAGATACTATACCTTGTTTTATGGACACATTCCAAGCAAATGTCTGCAAATAGCCTGTGGTTCAATGGTTCCTCAGATAAGTGAAAGCCTAGCATCCGAGGGATGGTGCAAGTAAATAGCTTTTAGAAATCTGTAATATAATTATGCAGGATCCTAGTCCTGTGATCTCTTGGAGAATTCACTTTTTATTAAATAGTTCATATAAACAACTGTAGTCTAGGCTGACATTATTTTTCAGATGTGCTCTTGAAAAGTAATCAAGTCTGAAAATGTTTATATCAATACTTTTTTATTACATACAGTATGTATATGTCTCTGTGTGTATCTTTCTCTCTCTATGCATTCCTTCTCTGTATACCTATCAGTCTGTTCTATATCTCAGTCTATTCAGTTCCCTAAATTGTATCAGGTTGAGACTGTCTGGCAATAGAATGGATAGAATTGGTAAATTGTTCTGAATGTTCCTTCTCATTGAAGTTCCCATGCAATGCCATCATAGATCTAATCCAAAAAGTTGAGAGACGCTCCTGAGCAGATTTAAGGGATAGGCTAAGAGAAAGGTAAAGAATATTTCTATTACACCAATGGAAATCTACTCACATGACAGTGGAGGTAAATTCTTTTCTGCAATTTCTGCAATTTGCTGCAGGCAACTCATTACTGGACTTGCAATATTCTTGCTTTCTATTTGTGAAGTTCATTCTGGTTTTACAAGTTTGTACTTGTTAAGGCCAACCTACTGTATTGCCTTATGACATGAAAAATGCTCACCTGATTTGGCACATGAAAGGAATGAGGGAATCCTTAACATGACATAAATTATTTGGCTTCTCAAACCAGATTTTGTAAAATTAAAATGTGAATAAAAGCTGGGTAAAATAGCTAAATGTGGAAAAGAAAAGTCATGTGATACAAGAACCTAATCGTTCTGGCATTCACATCTGTTTACTCTGTCCCATTATGAACTTAGACAAGCAAGTTGCTTGAATTTTAAAACAATACGAAAGACTATAAAAGCTATTTACCAAAGGGAATAGTGAATTGAAATTCAACATTGATGCTGCCTTCAACTTTCTAAAATCTATTTCATTTATTATTTAACGATGTTACTTTCCAGAACCAGTATTAGAAACAAACAACACTAGAGGATTTAAGGGTTTAGGCAAGGGTATTGGAGGGAAAGGGTAAGCAGCTCTATGTGAAAAAAATTAAACTTCTGGCACAGAATCACCACTTTGGGAGGCAACTTCCACTGATTGATTTTTCTCTCTGTCAGGAAATTTATCCTTAGTTCCATGTTGGATCTTCCTTTTTTGAAGCGGTTGGTAAATACTGTCTTTCTGTCTTAATTTTCTGACAACTCAAAGTATCAGGAGTACAATGGGATGAGTTATCTCTGTGGAGATTAACTAAAAAGAAAAAAAATATGATTGTCCTGTTTGCCCAAGACAACAGAGAACATCTAAGAAACTTCTTCTGGGTGGGATTCAATTTTTTTTACTACCGGTTCAGTGGGCGTGGCAGGGGAAGGATACTGTAAAATCTCCAGTCAGAGGTGATATTTGCCGGTTCTCCAAACTACTCAAAATTTCTGCTACCGGTTCTTCAGAACTGGTCAGAACCTGTTGAATACTGCCTATGCTTAGTCTCTTTTTGAGGGCCATTTATGGTTTTTTAAAAATTATATAGAATCATGTGAGTTCTAAATTCAATATACTATTGACAGGTTACCTGCCCTATTTAATTCATATTAAATCCATATGTTGTATTTAAATCTTTTTTATATATTTTATGAAAATGTTTTAATACCTTTGTGTATAAATCAACCATATTTAAATATAATATACAGAACGTGATGACCTTATTAATAAACAATTATACTTACATAGGATCTCTCAGTATATTACTTTTCATTGGGGAAAAGTTCATCTCTATTCATTAAACTTAAATGCATAAACTTCTTGGCTTTGACTATTAAGCACTTGGAAGCTCATAATTACAACAGAATAATGATGATAGTCTTTCTTTTGTTTGGAGACTGTGTGAACAATCAGGCATGAAAATTAATCTTAAAGTACTAAGTCCTGCTTTCAGAATAAAATCCTGATATTGTGAGTCATGCCAAGCCTTTCTGTAACTTATTGTTTAAGTAAGATTTGAGACTTTCAGTATGAGTGTGACTAATGTCTGGTGATGAGAAATTTGGGACCCAAAGGTAAGCGTGGGAAGTTATATGCAGGAGCTCTAGTAAGTCCTTAAGGGAACTTGGGAATAGAATTTAAAAGCATAATGGATTTCAAAATACAGTTACAGGTTATGATTTCAAGAAGAATTTTGAAAAACGTAGGATAGCTAGGAACTGTCAAGGGCATACTAGTCGCCATATCAAAATATTAATTTGACAGGTGTGAAAAGATTAATTTGAGAGGTGGAAGAGGAAGACTTCAAAGCTTTTTATATTGCTTTGATAATCAAGGATTCCTTCATCCCAACAACAATAACAATGTGTGAGTTGGTAGATTTGTATCATTAGACTTTCCCCCCTATTCCACATTATCTAACAAGCTCAAAATTAGGTAAGTAGGTTTTTTGCAAGAAACAAGGAAGCCATCCTTTAAAAAGTATTCCATCTAACGTCTAGAAATGACTCTGGTGTGAAACTAAGTCTTTCCTCTTGCTTTTTCAAGTCAATAGCCATATGACTACTGTACTTGTTTGCAAAATGCCTTTCTGTCTCGCTGACTTCAACCCTTCCAAGTAGCATTCCATTTTACTGAGTTCTGTCTTATTTCTCCTATGCTTCAGGATATTATCTATGAAGCTAATAACATTATCATGGGATTTCAAGTATGGTACTCAAAATTAACTTACAATATTACTTTCAGGATGGAATAAATAAGAATTATCTATTTTTTTAAGCAAACTTTATTGAATTTTATTACAAAAAGAAAAAAAAATTAAAAAGTATATAATTCAATAACACCTGTTTGTGGTGCATTATCATATAGCAATCATTTGTGCGATAGTGATAGTTTAAACATAACTATATTCTTATTCTATATTCTATATTTAATAATCATCTATCCTTAGTCTGTCTCCGATCTATCCAATTGTACCATTGTTCCCATACCTTATAAAATATTGAAGATTCCTTATCTTTTAAACTCAACGTTAATTTATCCATTTCAGCACAATTCATAATTTTTTGTATAACCAGTTCTTCTACAGGTATGAATGACTACAAAATACTTATTACTACATATATTGACTGCGGCCAGGATTGCTTTTGCTCAGTGTTGGAAACAGTCAAGAATTATCTATTTTGATATGTCTTATTTATAAACTATTTGGTTGGTTTTGCAATCTTCCTGAAGGAACAAGGATACAGCCTGGGCATGCTATAAAATCTAATATTGGCTTCAATGACTCAGATAAGTTTTGATTTGCTTTATCTAGTTAATCAGATTTCCTGGATAGAGAGGGGCGGGGGGAGCTGGCTACACTGATTCCTATGTTGTAAAATCTAAATTGAATATTTATATGTGAGCTCCCCTTAAAAAGAAATTCAAATTCTGAATTCTGAATTGAGTATTTAAAACTCTGGATTATTCAACTAAATCACAGAAGTAGTCCCAGGGCTACTTTTGACCATTTTGATAGGTTGTAATGCCTCTTTGGCCATATCTGCTAGAAAATGAAGGGCCAGTGTATCACAACATAAATTTATATCCCAATATAGTTTCCTGAATAGTCACATTACAGAAAAATAAAAGCAAGAACCTGTAAAATGCAGGTTTACCAACATGGTTGTTGGAGTTGGTTAGGTGGGTGGGTTGAAAATTGGGAGGAATATGTCTTCCATATCAACCTCTTCGTGCATAAAGTTTGCAAGTGTCAAACATTCTCTATTCCTGCTTTAAGAGTAAAAAGTGAGCTGTATCAATAAGATACCCCAATTTTGTTATGTCCTCTCATGGAAAGAATTCCGGATACTGTTTTAATAAACATTTTGGTTTAGGATTAAACGTTTATCCTAACACTTTAAAAATACACTTATTAATAAATGTTTCAAGGTATCAAGCTCCTTACTTATATTAGGTTTTAGGCCAACAGCCAGTGTAATATAATATTTAAGATGTTTAACCAGAACTGGCAAGACCCTAACCCTAATCCTTAGACATTTTGCATCAAAATGACCATATGCACATTGTGATTTAATCAAGAAATGCTGCCATTTATACCTGTACAGCAATATCTGGTTGCTGTACAACAATATACACATCACAATTTTGCATGACACTATTCTTAATGTATCAATATGTGTCCCCTTTGCCTTCCCAAGCAATTGTCCATGTCTCTACCATGGAAACTTGCTAGATGACCTTAAGTCATTCCCTCATAACAAGCACGAACAACCTCATAACAAGCACGAACATATTTTTTCCTATATGGAAAAAATCAGGGGCAAGTTGGAAGAGAGGGCTTTGCCTAAGTTCCTAGAGGAAAAATGGGATATCTCATCTAATCTGGTCATTCTAGGGACTTTATGACATCAGAGGAATATTTCATTTTATACCTAAAACCTTAGACCTCAGTATGCCAAAGCTGGATCATGACATCACATCATTGATATCTCACTATAAAGTTCCAATCTTATGCAGTCATATATGTCCTTTATATGAAAACAATTCTATATTTTAAGGCACCATGACTTCAAATCTATGTTAAAGAACTGGAAGAAGAAACAGTGAGGCTCTATATTTGACTATAACTTATTTACCAACTTTTTATGATCGGAAGTAGGTTAACTTTTATTTATTGGCTTTCCCTTCCTTCCCCAGTATGCATTCTCTTTGTCTCAAGCCCTCAAGTGATGGATCCAAATAAAACATTAGTAACTCAGCTAATGCAGTCTTTGACCTTGTGAGAGTAGACTTTCCCTAAAATGCTTCCAAATCATGAATGAGAGATTCTGTCTTCTGATTTTCAGAAACTTTATTCCCTACTGTTAAAAAGTTTCTTATTTTTTTGCCACTCTATTATGTGGATTGAACAGTCATTCTACATTATTAAAATTATCTGGGATAATTTTAAGTTCATCTGAATTTTTGCATTTGTTCTATGCTCCACATATAACTCTTTACATCATGAATTTATTATACTAAAATGTCTAAAGTACATTTTGCAAAAAACAAGTTATAAGTTTCCTGTAACAAACAGCTTTTTAAATCCTCCTTTAAGAATTTCTTTAAAGAGAGAGAATGTAATTTCATGTTGTTTTTGCTTGGATTTCTGGATAGGCATAATGCAGCAATAAGATTTTGAAATACTGTAAAGTATTGTTTTTAAAGGGGAAGTGCTTTATTTCAACCCCACAGCAATTTAAAATGATAATAATAATAAATTTCCATTCTGAATAGAAAATATCCTGACCTGAGGCAGATTTATAAAATAAAATAGTATTTTGAATAGGAAAAGAGTTTAATTTCAGCTTTGAAGCAAACCTTGGAAATAAATACAGTTAAAAGTAGAAAACACCCTTGCCTGGAGCACTGAAGTAGTTTCTGGAAATAAAATACTATTCTAATTATAAAGATCCTTGACTGGAGGCAACATTTCATCTCAGCCACCCAAATCTAGATTTATTGTGATTAGCAGCAGATACAACCATTCATTTAGTGATTGTTCAAAGTTATAACAGAATTGGTAAAAGTGACCTATGGCTGTTTTTCATACTTAACAACCATAGCAGCATTCCCATGGCCATGTGATCAAAATTCGGACGCTTGGCAACTGGAATGTATTTATGATAGTCACAGTGTCCCAAGGTCATGTGATCACCTTTTGCAACCTTCTGACAAGCAAAGTCAATGAGGAAGCCAGATTCACTTAACAACTGGGTTACCAACTACTGCAGAGATTTCAACTAACAATTGTGACAAGAAAGCTTGTAAAATGGGGCAAAACTGATTTAACAATTGTCTTGCTTAGCAACAGAAACTCAGATGTGGTTATTATAAGTCGATGACGACCTATAGTTGATGGGTAAGATCCATCCACTGTAGACTGTGGAATGGCATAGATCAGGGGTCTCCAACCTTGGTGACTTTAACTCCACAAGTCTTAAAGTCGCCAAGGTTGGAGACCCCTGGCATAGATCATTTGGTAATATGAATTACATTTCTGTATTTATTATAGCAGGGTCTCTCAACCTTGGCAACATTTAAGATGTGTGGAATTCAGTTCTCAGAATTCCCAGGCAGCCCACTATTTAGTATCTATTTGATGTTGTATGCATATGCAAATCTCTTCTTTTATTCTGACAAAACTTAAGTTTTGCCTCAGTTTGATGTTTCTGATGGAAAGCAGCCAAACTCATTATATCATTTTATTCAAAGAACTTGAACCAACCTGAAAAAAAAACCAAGAACAAAACCCTTAAGTTTGAATGTTTGCCATACTGTATAGCAATATTTGTTCATTTCGGTAACTTTAAGCTGTGTGGACTTCAATTCCCCGAATTCCCCAACCACCATTCTATGTCACCCAGATACTAACTACCGTGTTTCCCCGAAAATAAGACCCTGTTTTATATATATATATATTTTGCCACCAAAAAAGGCACCAGACCTTATTTTCGGGGGGAGTCACTGACTAATCTCACTTGTGCATGTCACTCCTATGTTCAGTTTCCCTTCAGTTTTTGCCAGCCTTCAGGAACTTCTTCTGTGGCCGGCAAGGCTTTCCTGAAGGCCTCTGCAGCCGATAACTGAGCTTTGGATCGATCCAGAGCTTTGTTATCAGCTACAGAGGCCTTCAGGAAAGCCTTGCTGGCCGCAGAAGAAGAAATGGGCTGGCAAGGCAGGTGCCGGGGTGTGTGAAGCCTGGCTATAACTGTCCAAAGGTAAGTAGTAGGGCAGCTCCCCCCTCCCCCCCATCCCCACCCTAGCTTAATGTTTACCCATGCACTCTGGAGTGGGCAGGATCTTAATTAGGGCTTATTTTGGGGGGGGGTAGGACTTATATTGGGCGCACATGTAAAAATCAAGCTAGGACTTACTTTCAGGGTAGGCCATATTGTCAGGGAAACAGGGTAGATGTTTTGCATTATAAACATTCTTAATAGGAGGATATAGGGTAATGGTCTTATACTGATTTTCTGGCATATTGTCCCTGGATACACTATATTAAGACAATATTTATTTATTTGTTTTGTTTTGTCAATCGCTTACAAGATAATAGATATAAGTATATACATAGTTATGAATACATGAAATGGGTACATATAAGAAAAATAAAAGAAACAATAGGACAGGGACGGTAGGCACGTTGGTGCGCTTATGCATGCCCCCTACAGACCTCTTAGGAAAGGGGTGAGGTCAATAGTAGACAGTCTAAGGTTAAAGTTTTTGGGTTTTGGGGAAGAAACCACAGAGTCAGGTAAAGTATTCCAGACATTGACCACTCTGTTGCTGAAGTCGTATTTCCTGCAATCAAGTTTGGTGCGGTTAACCTTGAGTTTGTATCTATTGTTTGCTCTTGTGTTGTTATGGTTGAAGCTGAAGTATTCATTGACAGGCAAGTCATTGCAATGTATGATTTTATATACCATACTTAGTTCAGACCAAAGATGGCGTAATTCAAGGTTTTGTAGGTCTAGAATTTCAAGTCTGGTGGCATAAGGTATTCTACAACGAGTAGAGGAATGGAGAACTCTTCTTGTGAAATATTTCTGAACTTTCTCAACTATGCTAATATCAGAGCACTCATATTATGAGCATTCAGAAAGCATATAATAAGGTCAATAGCCACTGACAGAAGTTTCCTAGAATTTGGCAGGTTTTTTTAAAACAGTGGCACCTACACATCTCATGGCCGTAATTTCAGCAGTACAACTACTATTACTATATTCAATAAAAAAGCAAACTTCCTTTTAGCAATCTTGAATCTTTTTACTATCAGCTTCAGTGATTGGTCCCAAAGCTCATTGTGTTTGAAAGGAAGAAAAACATCTGATTTTCATTGCCATGTATGATTTTTATATTCAGATACTTATCTCATGTCTTTCCAGATAACAGAATCAGTTATGCTATACCCTTTTCTGATTGGAAAGCTTTTCTCGTTTTGATTACCCTTTTCTGCAGAGAACAGAAATATACATAGTACAGATAGTCCTTGACTTGCAATAGTTCATTTAGTGACCGTTCAAAGTTACGACAACATTTTAAAAAGTGACTTATGACTGTTTTTCACATTTACAATTGTTGCAGCATCCCCATGATCATGTGATCAAAATTCAGATGCTTGGTAGCTGGTTCATGCTTATGACCATTGCTGTGCCCTAAGGTCATGTGATCACCTTTTGTAGTCATTTGACAAACAAAGTCATTGGAAAGCCAGATTCACTTAACAACTGCAATGTTAACAACTGCAGTGATTCACTTAACAACTGGGGCAAGAAAGATGGGACAAAAATTCACTTAACAAATTTCATTACAGTAATATTTCTTCCCCACTGAGAATAGATCTTACTGAAATTACAGTCAGTGCAAAATTGTCTCAGGATTCAGGCAGCTGTCTTAGCCAAAGGCAGATGTAGTTTACTTTGTTTTACTAGTATTTGATCATAGTGCATTATGGTTGAAACAAATCTATAATTCCTTAAATAAATTAATAAATAACATTGCATAGTCTCTATGTACAATGAAATGTTTAACAAAATAAAAAGTACATTTGATACCAAAACATTAATTTTGGAAATAACTGGTATTTAATCTCTTCAACCTTTTTAATCCCATGAATAGCTTCAAGAGAAATATTGGTTCAAATTAATCTTAAAATTACAGTACCTACAGTATTTCAGATGAATATTCATATTGAATCAATTTCTGGATTTCTTACAGGCTTTTATAATAGCAGGGCATCATTTACAGGTAGTCCTTGACTTATGACAACAATTGAGCCCAAAATTTCTGTTGTTAAGTGAGACATTTGTTAAGTGATTTTTGTCCCATTTTGTGACCTTTTTGCAACAGTTGCAAAAAGAATGTGCATGGGAAACAACCATGTTTGTAGTGCTGTAGAGTAGAAGAATCTGCAAAACAACTGGGAATTCTCTTTCTTGCTGTCCTTTACATAAAAACATAAGGCAATCCATATTTTTTAGACCAAAGAGCATCAAGTCAAATAACTTGTTTTCTATACTGACCCACCAGATGTATCTTGGATGTATTTTACATGCAAGACTTGTAAGAAAATTTTCCATATCACAAACTCCCAAGCAATGCATGAATATATGTAACTATATGTGCATGTATACTCAGATGCTTACCTACTCATACATACACACGTGCACACACAAATATGGAGAAATAAAGTGAATCTCCATGACTATCCTATCTTAACACAGTTGAGAAAGTCCAGAAATATTTCACGAGAAGAGTTCTCCACTCCTCTACTCGTTGCAGAATACCTTATGCCACCAGACTCAAAATTCTAGACCTAGAAAACCTAGAACTACGCCACCTTCGGTCCAATCTAAGTATAGTATATAAAATCATACATTGCAATGTCCTACCATATTTCAGCTTCAACCATAACAACACAAGAGCAAACAATAGATACAAACTCAAGGTTAATCGCACCAAACTTGATTGCAGGAAATACGACTTCAGCAACAGAGTGGTCAATGTCTCAAATACTCTACCTGACTCTGTGGTTTCTTTCCAAAACCCAAAAACTTTAACCTTAGACTGTCTACTATTGACCTCACCCCTTTTCTAAGAGGTCCATAGGGGGCGTGGATAAGGCCTACCATCCCTGTCCTATTGTTTCTTTTATATTTTATTTTTCTTACATGTATCCATGTATTCATAAATATGTTTCTATTTATACTTATTATCTTGTAAGCAATTGACAAATTGACAAATAAATAAAATTCTCCCAAAATATAGAGAGAATAGAATAGAATTCTTTATTGGCCAAGCATGATTGGACACACAAAGAATTTGTCTCTGGTGCATAAGCTCTCAGTGTACATACAAGCAATGTGATAAATCATAAAATACAACCATCATAAATCATAAGACACAAACTCAGTGATAGTCATAGGATGCTAAATAAGCAAACAACATAAATCATAATAGAATATTAAATAAAGGCAATTGACATGAATCATGAGATACACACAACAAAGGTATAGTCATAAAAAGCTAAAGAAATAGGTAGTAAGAAAGGTAAAAAGATGAGAAAAATAATAGGTCACATTAAATATAGCTGAAATGAAAATAAAAGACAAGATCACTAAGTATGAAAACAAGCACATAAACTTTCACAAATACTTCCCAGTTTCTTTGTTGCATAAGTATATTACTAAGTACAGCAGACTACAGTAACTTCTGTTAAATACTAATTTCTTCTACATCCAGAGCCAGAATTTCACATAGAGGAAGCCAGATTATGAAATGTTCAGGATAAAAAATGTGGTGAAATTTTCCAGTGTGATCAACAATTAAAATGCATACTGAAATGATGAGGTCTTCTGGAAGTTTTGGCACAGTGTATTGTTGGCACATCAAAGATTTGGTAGTTATGTTTGCTATATTCACAGATATATATAAACATAATGCCCTGTCTTGGATCTCTGTCTGAAGATGGAAGGATGGAAGGATCTTTTGGAACTACAGGAAAAATGGTGCAGCAGGCTTCAGGAAGCAGGGAATATTTTTTGCTCCTGGAATCTCTACCATCTCTACTGGCTCTCTACCATTAAAAAGGGATTGGAATAATTCATGTAAATCATAGGGACTAATGGCTATTAGATTTGATGGGTAGCTGCCATTAAAGACAGATGGGAGACCAGTAGGTTTCCTTGTGCAATAAGTTGGCCACTATGAGAACAGAATGCTGGACTAGAAGGGTCAAGGGATCAAGCAGGGTGTTGCTCATATTTTTCATGTTATGTTCTTACCTTTAATCAATGGACAGATACAACTGAATTCAATTGTTTGTGTAAGTGCTTATAAAAGCTCTCCCTCCCTCCCTCCCTCCCTCCCTGTCTCTCTCTCTCCCCATCCCTCCCCCCTCTCTCCAGACACACACGCACTACAAAACTTGGTATTAGACTTGTTTTTATTTTATATATCATATACTAGGCCTTTCAAAACTCTCAAAAAGTCCAAGAAATAAAACTAATTCTAATATTTTCAAAGTATCACTTATTTCATTTTTTGCAGCATTGCACTTCAGAGGTAAAGATGATTAGAACTTTGATATAAAGAATTAAGCACGATATACAAAGTGTTCTAGTTAAGCCCAACAGTGAATCAAAGATTCACACCAGCATACCAACTCTCTTTGCATTGGCAAGTTTTGTCTGGAGCAGGATATAGGTGCTAAGAATGTCTGCTTCACACACCATAATTGCTGTTAATTTCATTCCTATTAAAAAAAGAGAGAATAAAGCTGAGAAATCAGAGAGTGCTATGGTTTTCCAGTTTATTTGCTGATAATAAGAAGAGTAGTGCAGTTTTCATGTTTCTTCTTTGTATTTCTTAGAAAATGCAGGGACAACTCATACGTCCACATAAAAATTGGCCCACAAGAAAAGCTGGATATGAAATGTTGGAAGATTATCGTTTCTGCAGATCACTGTTAGTGTATTGGAAAGTAACCTGCATATGGGGCCAATGGGAAAACATAATCTAAATATCTGCATTAGTGTGTGTGAATTCAAGAGAAACAACAGATAAAATGATACGTTGGGTTGAAGCACTCCAGATGATCCATATGCAGTGGTCCCCTAGGATAATAAGTGGCTGAGAGTTGTTCTGGGATCTGTCTGTCTGTGGAAAGAAGGAAGAAAGGAAAGGAAGGAAGGAAGGAAGGAAGGAAGGAAGGAAGGAAGGAAGGAAGGAAGGAAGGAAGGAAGGAAGGAAGGAAGGAAGGACGAACCTGGACAGTTGAATTTATAGTTCATAAATTGGGATTGATAACCCATATAAAATTGTACTAATTTTAATTTTAGATTAACTAGAATTGTCAAAATACAGCATATGTACAGAAATTATTAGCGTATATAAAATGCACAAGCTTACCTTGGCTTAAGCATTTTAGGTGGACTAAATTATTTTCTCCTAATCTTTATAACGTAAGTAGTTGTGCTACTTAATGTTGATAGATTAAGATCCGCAATACAGCACCAATATGGAATAGCATTTCATATTTATGCTGCTACAAAATATTTTTCTTTGAAGTATCTATTTGTGGGGTGTGGAGCATTTCAGATCTTATAAAGAGTTCTTATAACCATTCCTACTATATTGTTTTAAAATAACCAGAAGAGCAGAAATAAAATCCTGAATGCTGCTGCTGGGACAATAAACATTGAGGAATGATATAACTTATTATCTTGTTTATTGGTGTAATGGAAATATTTTCCTGATTAGAACTCCCAGGATTTTACTTATTTGTATTTACAATTTTGTTGATGTGCTTAATTTGGTTCCTATAATTAATACCCATTGGTCTGTGCATAAAAACCCAAAACTTATATGTGACAATGTGATCTTTGTACATTATAATGTCTCTAATAAAAGATGCTTTAGAGACTTAGTAACAAATTGATCAAGACAGTAACAGATGCCATCTTATACTAGTTGTAAGATGTGGCAAAATATGCTGTTGTAAGGTTGTTTCCACTTATTTCCACATGTTTCTTGTTTGCTTTCCATATTGAACATTAATTCAGGTTTCCTATCCTATATAATTTTTCTTCCACACTGTAAATGTCTTGCCCTTGAAGCTAATCTCTTGCATTTTTTAAATATCAGTATAGTAGTAAATGACCAAATTAATTTTTTCCCTTTATCAAATAATCTAATTTTTTTAAAGCAAATGTTTAATTCAAACTGTGGTGGTACTTAAGAGATCCATTTATCAGAGATTCTGAGGGCTTTTAATGTGTGGCAGATACTGAGGGTGGCTTTATGCAACTGATCTGACAACTTCCATTCAATATGCTACTTAGCCAGAGGAGGAAAAATAATCTGACAAACAAAACATGTATTATGCAAATGAAGTATTTTTTAGGATGAAAATGATTTTCTTACTAAAGTTTCAATATTCATTACTATACTTTTCTTTTTCAAAAATGTAATTTTATTAAACCTATCAAGTGATAAACTGAAAATGAAAATGAGAGTAGTGAGATAATGAAGAAGGGGAAGGGAAAAGAGGAAAGTGTAGGATAAAACGGAAAAAAAGAAAGAAAATCATTATCTTCTTACTCTTTTCAGTGCAGTAGACTAAAAATAATATTACAGCCTCAACTTTTTACTTCTGCATATTTAATATGTATTGCTCCTTTCCATAGCGACAAACTTGTCTAATTAGCAAATCTCAAAGTTTTATTTTTTTTCTATCTAAAGCACAAATCCAGAAGCGGTTTCCAAGTAGAAACAAGTCAGATGTATTATTTTCTTTGATTAAAGCATCTTTGCTAATCCATCAATTTTTCCATCAATTCTTTCAATGTCGGAATTAACATTGCTTTCATTTTTGTACATAGAGTGTTCTCACTGCTGTCAACATTATAAAAACACAGTTTCAGATTTTTTTTTCAAGTTCTTAGTCTGTTAAGCCTAAAAGAAAAGTCTCTGATTTATAATTATAGTTTTTTGAGAACTTTAGCCGTTTTTCATTTTAGATGCCACTATCATCACTGGTGTATAATGTCAAATAGTAATATATACAGGTGAAGCTCAAAAAATTAGAATATCGTACAAAAGTTCATTTATTTCAGTAATGCAACTTAAAAGGTGAATCTAATATATGAGATAGACTCATTATATGCAGAGCAAGATAGTTCAAGCCGTGATGTTTCATAATTGAGATGATTATGTCTGACAACTCATGAAAACCCCAAATCCACAGTCTCAGAAAATTAGAATACCGTATTTTCCGGCGTATAAGACGACCGGGCGTATAAGACGACCCCTGATTTTTGGTTGACTTTTTTCAAAGTCATCTTATACACCAGAAAATACGGGTATTCAAAATTAAGCTGCAAGGATTTGTAAATGCTTCTCCTTTCTTCGCGCTCGCATCAGCCTTCCTCCTCCAGCCCCAGGGCGACTCTCTCGGTCTCTCTCCCACACACACGGAAGACGACCAGGCCTCCCGCGGAGCATGATGGGCCGGCAGAGCAGCCGCCGTCTTCTCTTCGGGAAGGGGAGGAGCGTCTCCCGGCGACGCCCGTAATATTTTCCGGCGTATAAGACGACCCGGCGTATAAGACAACCCCGGATTTTAGGTTGTCTTTTTTTGGTTTCAAAAGTCGTCTTATACGCCGGAAAATACGGTATTGGGAAAAGGTGCAATATTCTAGGCTCAAAGTGTCCCACTCTAATCAGCTAATTAAGCCATAACACCTACAAAGGGTTCCTGAGCCTTTAAATGGTCTCTCAGTCAGGTTCAGTAGGAATCACAATCATGGGAAAGACTGCTGACCTGACAGTTGTGCAGAAAACCATCATTGACACCCTCCATAAGGAGGGATAGCCTCAAAAGGTAATTGCAAATGAAGCACATTAATAGAAAATTATGTGGAAGGGAAAAGTGTGGAAGAAAAAGGTGCACAAGCAGCAGGGATGACTGCAGTCTGGAAAGGATTGTCAGGAAAAGGCCATTCAAAAGTGTTGGGGACTGTCCCAAGGAGTAGACTGAAGCTGGAGTCAGTGCATCAAGAGCCACCACACACAGACAGATCCTGGACATGGGCTTCAAATGTTGTATTCCTCTTGTCAAGCCGCTCCTGAACAACAAACAACATCAGAAGCTTCTTACTGGGCTAAAGAAAACCAGAACTGGTCTATTGCTCAGTGGTCCAAAGTCCTCTTTTCTGATGAGAGCAACTTTTGCATCTCATTTGGAAACCAACGACCCAGAGTCTGGAGGAAGAATGGAGAGGCACACACTGCAAGATGCTTGAAGTCCAGTGTGAAGTTCCCACAGCCTGTGTTGATTTGGGGAGTCATGTCATCTGCTGGTGTTGGTCCACTGTGCTTCATTAAGTCCAGGGTCCACGCAGCCATCTACCAGGAGATTTTGGAGCACTTCATGTTCCTTCCACAGATGAGCTTTATGGGGATGCTGACTTCATTTTCCAGCAGGATTTGGCACCTGCCCACACTGCCAAAAGCACCAAAACCTGGTTCAATGACCGTGGGATTACTGTGTTGATTGGCCAGCAAACTCACCTGACCTGAACCCCATAGAGAATCTATTGCCAAGAGAAAGATGAGAGACATGAGATCGAATGCAGAAGAGCTGAAGGCCTCTATTGAAGCATCCTGGTCTTCCATAACACCTCAGCAGTGCCACAGGCTGATACCTTCCATGTCACGCTGCATTGAGGCAGTAATTGCTAAAAAAGGGGCCCAAACCAAGTACTGAGTACATATGCATTCTTATACTTTTCAGAGGTCCGATATTGTTCTATGTAAAATCCTTGTTTTATTGATTGCATGTAATATTCTAATTTTCTGAGATTGTGAATTTGGGGTTTTCATGAGATGTAAGCCATAATCATCACAATTATGACAAATCACAGCTTGAAATATCTTGCTTTACATGTAATGGGACTATCTCATATATTAGTTTCACCTTTTAAGTTGCATTACTGAAATAAATGAACTTTTGCACGATATTCTAATTTTTGGAGTTTCACCTGTAATATTGATATGTTGATGAATTAAAGTGCATTGGGAGCAGACTTGCAGTGTAGAATGCCTAGGTATAGCTGTGGAGCTGTGTGGAGAAGGTTTTTCCTGAGTCAAGGTGTCTCTCCCAGTCTTTAAACTTTGCCCAGATCTTCCCGTACCTTCTCCAGTTCTCTACTGTCCTCAGATCCTTACCATGACAGCTTCTAGAGATTTGTAGATCCAGCTGAGGCTGAACAAATGAAATGGTGGCTAATTGGAAGAACCAACGAATCCATCTCTTTGCTTGCTAAGCAGAGCAGGGCTGGAGTAGGCTGCAGCGGGCAGTGAATGTGGTAGAACAGATAAATGAGTGAAGCTTCCAAAGTCAGTTGAAGGACTCCCAAGAGAGTTGACCAGCAAGGTGCTGAACCAGGACAGGACAGATCCCACAATTGCGGAAGTGACGAGTGACACAGGGAGTGTTCTGTATTCTGTACAGTGGTAGATTTGTCTTCTGTACAGATGCAGATAGATAAACTCAACAAATCGTCCATAACAAAGTACTTTTTATTGGTTCATCAGGTATCTACTCACATTTGTGATGAAGTTCTTCTTTAATGACCAATCCTTTGCATATCTGTTTTGTAGGTAAAAGGATGGTTATCTGCTATCCTTTTTCTCTCATCTCGTAGCGGTAAAAATAGAACAGTTACCACGAGTCCGTGAGTTCAGCCAAGAGTAAGGAAAACTCCCCCAACCCATCGAGGGTCAATTTAGTGACCAATCAGGATTACAGATGTGGTCACGTGACATGGACTACATTTCCCAGGATGCATTCCCTTAAGGGGACAGCTCACAATTGTTATTTAACTATCCAATTCCCATACACTGGCTAAACAGCACAAGGAGCCTCCCTGGCCCCAGCACTCTCGGCACTCCCGCTGGTTTACAGAGATGAGGAGGTTGAAACGGTTTGAGAGGTGTTTTGAATGCCACTGGACAAAGATGAGGAATCAGTATGATTGATCATGAAATCAGGGACACTATTAAGGCCTACTTTTTCTGGTAAGAGAAGCAAAACATCAGTATTTCTCTGCTTTTATTACATACGCAGACAATTGCCCAGTGGCTCTGTTCAAGGTTACCTGGACTCCCCTGAATTAGGGGGGAGCATCCAATGGTTTACATTCAGGGTTCTGCTGAGAAATTTTTGGTTCATCTAGTGCAGTGACGGTGAACCCTTTGGACCACAAGATCCCAAAGAGTGCACACGCATACCCAAAATGCAAGCAACGCCCCCCATGCATGTGTGCACTGTTCCCGTGCATGTGCCCACACCTCCCATGTATGTGTATCCACCTCCGCATGTACCCACGGCATGCATTCTGCCCCCGCACATACGCAACAGAGACCCGAAGGCCAGCTGGCTGGCGGGAGGCATGCACATATGTGCAGTGGAGCTGAGCTGGGGCAATGGTGTGCCCACAGAAAAGGCTCTGCGTGCCACCTGTGCCACGCATGCCATAGGTTCGCCACCATGGACCTAGTGGATAAAATTGCTTTGATCCATTTCATTTGGAGATCAAATGTGGTGCAGTTCCTTTGGAGATGCCTGGAAGCAAACCTACCTAGTTATCTGGGAACAGTTTGATTCTGTTGGACCCAAGGAAATGGATGGGGTCTTGGGACTCTTAGCATGGCCACCTGTAATTTAGATCTATGTTCCTTCTGACTGGCCCAGGCCAAGGTAACCTATGGGTGGATCTGAGCAGTGGTTAATTCCTCTGTGAGAGAGGGAGTGTTCCTGGCAGACTAGTCATAGCTAGAAGGGTGTTTGCTCATCTTCATGTCATGCATCAGAAAGGACAAATGTTTTCAGTATCAGTATGGGATATTTATACGTATTCCATTACCAAACAAAAATAGTTGAATCCCTAATATTGGCCTACTTATAGCAGAAGAAATGCTGTAGTTGGCATTTCAGTCAAGTAGATGAGAATATGTATATGCATGAATGTATTTACGCAGTGTGTGAGAACCAGATAGAAAAAGAATCTAACCGTACATATACAGTACACTATGTAACTTGCTCCAGCTAATTTCAGTATTGCAGCTCTGAACTTCAATATTATACTTCTCTATTTCACAAAATAGTTCCCTATTGATTTATTTTATTTATTTAGATTTATATACCGCCCCCTCTCCCAAGGGGATTCGGGGCGGTGAACAGCCAGAATAAAAGCACATATAAACACATACAATATTTAAAAATTAAAAGAATTAAATATGTTGGCTTTACAAAGATTAAAACACGGGAATTAAGAAAAATTAAAACCATATTAAATATTGCATTACCCTGAATTTAGAGTTTATGAATTTTCTAACCAATCTGGTGATACGGTGTTCTAAAAATGTTGGGTTATTTCACAAACATCCTAGAGCAAAATTGAGGAGCTTTATATCAGTACAAGTGAAGACCGGTTAGCTTACAGATACATATTTCTTCCCTCTTACTTTATTTTTATTTATTTATTTCCCCATAAGAACGGAATGTTTCAGAGGTGGTTGCCATCATCAACAACATCTCTTTTTAATCTTCCCAACTATTGCTCAAAAAGGCACTTAGGATTTCATTTATTAATTTATACGCTACCCATCTCACTGTCCAAAGTGACTGTGCTTGGCTTATAATGTGATAGTTTACAGTACATTTTTAGTTTGCTTTTAAATTTCCGAAGCTTGGATATGTTGGATATCTGGCCAATTAAGGCCTCTTTAGTCTTTTATTTTATATATTTCTTCTGGATAGCTCTGTTTATATTTAGCGTTTCTGTTATATTTAAAAATATTATTCAGCAATTAATTTATTGACTATACATTGATGCATTGCTAAAGTTTCATTATGTATTTGTTCATTCTTGAAAATAATATTTTAAACTATTATTTCTGAATGTATTGTAGTTTGAATGTTATCCACGTCTTTTGAAGTTAATGAAAGATATTAAAAATGATTTATAAAAAGAGTATTGGGTAAAGTCATAATAAGTCACAAGATGTCAAAAGTAATATTAAACAATTGAATAGCCTTCTATATTAATCATCAAATTCTAAGTGGAACCATATGATTTTTGCAATTTTTATGAAGGCTAGCAAGTTGGGGCCATATGTGTCTCATGGGCTGATTTTTTTCACAGTGTGAGTGCATTCAAATTACTATATGAATGTATTAACAGCCATTGAGAAATTCTGGAGAACCAAATAGGCATACTATTCTTGATTGATACTGATAGTGAACCCCTAAATCATTCCCTGGTTTAGCTGGTTCAATAGTCACATTCCTATGTTGAATCTAGAAGCAGCCGAAATAGATCCAGTGAAGCAGTACCATCTCTCGAATGTCTAAATTTGACACATTAGTTTTAGCACTTTATCCAGGAAGTTAAAGATACTGATGTCTTCTTTAAAAGGCTAACCAGAAAGCTGTATTCTTGTGGTATTGACCATTTTTGTAGCCTACACATTGGTTTTCCACATCTGGCTGCTTTTAACAGAAGGTGATAGGCCTGTGGTCTCCTTGCAATGGGTGGGTGATAGGCCTGTGGTCGCCTTGCAATGTCAATCTCACATTATTGTGCTATACAAACTAAAAGTTAGCTATGTAGCTCGAGTAGATAGTACTGTAAACACATTCCTCTTTCACAGATGTAACTATGAAGGGTCTTGGAATAGACAGGACCAATCCTGTCTGTATATAATTATTCATAATGGATTTCTGAGGTTTTCAATGCTCTGTCCACTGGGTGTCTTTGAAATGGGCTTGTGAATACTTGAGAGAAATGTGTTGATTATCAGAGCAAATGAAATGCTAGTAGATAAGGAAGAATTTTTATCTCAATCTCAAACTGCCCATAGGGTAGTTTGTGTGACCTGCTGGTTACTTTCAGTGTTTACCATTGGACTCAATGGTTTCTCTGCCATCAACTTTTTATCATTCAGTACCACGAAGAGAAGAAAGTTCTGTCATTTGAAGGAATGCTTTTGATATGAGAGAATCAATCCAGTGGTGCGATTCAAGCAGTATAACAACTGGTTTGGTGATCACGCGCTGAGCGCATGTGCTCTACATTTTAAAAAGCCCTTACCTTCTACTGCAGCCCCAGTGACTGAAACAGCTGAGGCGTGGCAAACTGCTCTGCCGCGTGAATCAGCTGTGCTAAAAAACCCGGAAATAAAGCACAGCAAAGAGCAGGGGCGGGTGGTGGGGCAAACACGCACCAGAACTACCAGTTCCATAAACCGGTCTGAACCAGTAGAATCCCACCCCTACCCTGATCACCTCTTATGGCCCTGAAAGACCACCTGTAAAAAAACTTTCCAGGTATGTCAGAGAGTAGCAGCACACTACCTGAAAATACCATGGCAGCAAGCAACCTAAATAGGGTTCTTCAGATCAGCAATAGAATTCTATGCCAATCCAGTAGACCTTTGTAGTTCCATTTTCTACCTGGTTCTAACTTTCATTATTTTGAACTGTCTTGCTTTTAGTTGTTTAGAAGAAGTTTAAAGCTGAAGAAATTTGGTATACCTTCTTACTTTTCCATCTCTTGATTATTTTGTATTCCTACTACTTCCCACTCAGATATGGATCATATTTCTCTGATTTACTATATATTATATGAATGATATAATTTTTACAGGTGAGTCATTTTCCCCAAATTAATCAAACTGTGGGAGTGAAGTTGAATTAATCAAATATGTTTAAGTGTATTTTTCTTTCAGAGTTCTGATGAACAATTTGCAGTTTATGTGTTGTTCTTACATATATATAAGAAATATATTCAAATTTATCAACCAAAATTTGCTTTTTCAATATCCATACTGAAGTAAAATTCATTAAATAACTCATTTTTCCTTCTTTTGATTAACTGAAATGTCTTATGTTTGATTTGTGTCATTTTTAGATTATTTTAATTCAGGCAGTCTGTCCAGTTTTGGGTTTTATTGGTTTTTATGGATTTTTTAGAAAACTGTTCTCTGCCCAGAATTCATTAGTTAGATCAGAGGAGTATTCAGCAGGTTCTGACCAGTTCTGGAGAACCAGTAGCAAAAAATTTAAGTAGTTCGGAGAACTGGCAAATACCACCTCTGACTGGCCCTGCCCCCATCTATTCTGTGCCTCCTGAGTCCCAGCTGATCAGCTGGGTTTTTGGTTGCGCTGCACAGGAGAATGGAGCTGGAAAGCAGGTTAGTGGGGACAGGTGGGAATGAGGATGTTACAGTATCCTTCCCCTGCCATACCCACCAAGCCACACCATGCCTACAGAACCAGTAGTAAAAAAATTTGAATCCCATCACTGAGTTAGATGGCTTTAATAAATTTAAATAAAATAAAAAATCAACACAGCAAACACTGAAGTTATTTTAAAGACCAGTAAAATAAAGGAAGTATAAGAATGTCTGGATGTGAATCTACTTCATTATTTGCTATTGCAATTATGATGTTATTTTACTTTGATTTATAATCCTTCTTTGCATGCAAGTGTGACAATCAAAGCATGTGCAGGTAGTTCTTGTCTTACAAATATAATAGAGCTTGCCAATTACATTCATAACTTGAGGAATTCATTAATGGGATTGTTAACTGAACATGATCCCTCCCTGATTTACCCAATGCATTCGCTTCATCGAATGCTCAGGTTATTAAGTGCATGTGAAGTATCACAGGGTGGAGAAGACTAGGGGAGTCTAGTACTTCTGACCACCCAAGGCCTCTTCAACCCACTGAGATATCTCATGTCCCCCCCCCCACCCCCAATATCCTGTCCCTCTGGGTTTCCAGAAACACTTACCTTTTGAAGTTCTCGATGATCGAGTGAGTTGTGTTCTCTCCAGAATCTCTGTTGTGGTTTCTTTGCCTGCATCTCTGCAGGCTCTCCTCATCTTTGCAAAAAGTTTTTGATGTGAAGAACGGAGGCTGGGCTCCTAGCTCTCGTTCTTTGTGAGGGAAGCTGGCTGAACCATGCAGTTGTGATTGTGTCCTGGCAGGCTCCAGTCATGTTTGCAAAAAGCTTTTGGTGCAAAGAACGGAGTCTAAAAAGGGCATCCACTCTGGGTCTCCGTTCTTTGTGCCAAAAACTTTTTGCAAAGACACTGGATCCTGCAGGGATGCAGGCAAAGAACCACGGCACAGAGGATGAAGAGAACACAGAAGATGAAGAGCTCGCTAATCTTTGCAGGATAAGTGAGTTTCCACTGGCCCAGTGCCTATGGAGATCTGGCAGCGGTGTGTGTGTGGTAGAATAGGCAGGATGAATATTGCAGTGCCTCTGCATTTGTTCGTAAGAGTGAACAACTGCCTGTGTTGCAACATTCATAACCTCGAGACTGTGTTGTAAGTTCTTTGGGGGGGGCTTTGATGTCGTAACTTAGAATGATCACTAAGTGAACTGTCGTAAATTGAGGATTACCTGTACATAACTCAAATAGAAAAGAATGAAATGAGTGCAGCATAGAAGTTTGTTTAAAAAGCTCATTACAACCTTTGATTGAAAAAGTGTAATTTAACTCATTTTATAATAGTGGACAAAGTGAAAACTGCAATTATCTACGGGAGAAGGCCTACCTCTCTAGAAATAGAAATATCTTTCAAAGGCTTGACACCTAACATGTAAAATTTTAATGAAGAAATTAATCTCTTAGATAATCAAATATTAAACTATTAAATACAAAATTACATATAGTGACAATTTCATTAAAGACTAACAAAATCTATTTCTAAATAGAAGCCTTTAATTTTTTATATAAACAATTAGTAACCAATGTAATAACATAAACATCCTCTTATTGCTAAGCTAATTAATGCTTCCAAAGCTTTCCTGTTCTTTTCAGTGTTTAAAAACTTTCTGGAGATTTTACACTTGTTTTAGTACATTTACATAATGTACTAAAGTTCTAAACAGTACAATATAAAATGGTGCTATGGGAAATATTAAGTATGAAGCTGCCAAACTTTACTTAACACTGTATGATTTAGAAGATAACTGACAGCAAAATAGTTGACATCCTAAATTAGAGAGGTCTGATGGTGTGACCTCATGCTCTTTTTACAGCATTTCCAATCATAAAACAATTTGCTCTTCACCAAAGTGAAGACTGCTGTGAGCAGTTATGAACTGTCCTACAGATTGAAAATTCCTAGGTCTGAGAGTGCTTCTGGAATTCTTCTGTACTGCCAGCACAAATTGACTGATTAAGCTCTAATGTGAGGAGGTGTTTTTAAAGGGTAATAAAACACTGCAGAAATTGGCAGGGTGTGCAAAATTGAAAGTAGGTACAAATTATACCAACACCATAAAAACTAGGAGTTATTCTCCATTTCAAACATACAAACTTTTTGTTATTCCTGAAATAAAATAAGTTATAAAACATGGATCAGTGGGTCACATCCACATCTATTTCGATTTCATAATAGCATAAAACGTTGAAATGTAGCTCCTTATGGTTTTCAATATTGCAAAATCCAATGATGGTGGGCCTGCACCAAGATACTCTGTACAGTTATTTTTTGTTGACGACCAGGTAGGAGGATGTTGCATTTGAATATGAGTGTAGAAGTCATATTCAACTTTTTGACAGAAGATGGGGAAGCCTTATAACTAGAAATCAAAGAGAATTTGCTCTTTAATGTGCTGAAATGAAACTTGACAGCAGAAATAGTGTGAAAAGTCAGAAGGAATACCAAGAGAACAATTAGATGCCCTGTAAAATTATACTCCCAGTCAGAGCAAAGGTTTCTTCCAAATAGCAACCCAATATGGGTGACTGCACAGTTATTGAGCTCAGATATAAACTGTGATTTCTGGTGGTTTTCTCGGGTCAGCACATTGCAGTCATATGAGTCGTCGGAGGATCTGTTTTGATTCCATTACATCCAATTTTTCCATAATGCGTTCCATCAGTTTTCTACCCGCTTTGGGAACAGGCAAGCACAGCCGACGTCAAACATTTTGACTTTCCATTTGGCGCACAAGGTCCCAAGCCAAACCGGGGAAGAACCGCAACAACTCACCCTGTTTAATAAGGCTGCGGTTAGATTGACAGCCGTTAACAGCCTCCCGGATTTTTCGAACTCGTAACGAGTTTACGAAATTATACGAAATAAACTCAACCTGTTTTAAGATTCTTTGTTGACTGTAAATTCGACATTCTCCAGTACGTATATCAAATAATATGGATTATTTAGGAGATGAACACAAGTGAAAATAGTTAATTATACATTCTAAAAGCCTGTAGCAGAATTCCTAAGCGAATCGTTTTCCTCCGGGAAATGGGCAGGGCGTCTAAACTGTTCGAAGAATGCGAGACATTATATAGAAGGTCTTATGCAAAACCAGCGACGCTCTGCAAACTGCGGATCAACTTTCCAACGGAATAAAAACGATTCACAGAACAGACGGTTGTCCTAAAGGTTGGAAGCAGCTGCAAAAAGCAAGCTCTAAAAATGCCGCAGAAATGCGGTCGGCGTGGTGATGTGGGTTTTTTTTTTTTTTTTAAATGAGGTTCTTCTCCCGGCAGTTAATATGACCTTGGCCGGCCCAGGGAGGTGCAGAACCGGGAAGGAAAGAAACAAAAGGGAAGTAGGAGGAGGAGAGAAAATGGGCAGCAGAACAGAAGATCCCACCCACATCCTTAAAGGAAATTCTCAAGCTGGGAAGACGCACAACTTTCGCATGACAAGTTGAAACCGGCTCTCCGGGGAGTTCCCTTTGCAGGGGGAGGGAAGAGGAAGCGAGATCTCCCCTGACCGACGGAGGGACTCGTAGCTCCCTCTGCGATCGGGGAAGCCCCGCCTCCTTCCTTCCCTCCCCTCCCTCTCCCGCTTTGCACGGAGCACCTCTCATACACGCTCCGTCTGTCAAACAGACACTCGTTCGAGCCAGGGCTCTCGGGAACTGGATCTTCTGGTTCAGCCTACTTCCCCTCCCTTCTCCGGGACGCAATGGGGGATCCGATGACATCACTGGCTGAGCTCTCCCCTTGCTCTCTCCCCTTGTAACTTCTGTTCTGGGAAGTGGTGCCAGGAATAACCCAGTCCGTCTGCAGATCAGAGAGGCTCCAATCATCCAGAAGGGAGGAAAAATACAAACACTCGCACACGCAACCGACCACTGCGGCCTCTCGGCCCTCGTTCTTTAAGGCTGATATATTTATAGACATACCTACAGATACACTACATATACGAGTAGTATCTGCGTGCGGGTGTGTATGTACTTGTATATGGCGCGAGAAAGACAGCGCGAGTAGAAATTCTTTATTTAATCGAGGAGAATAAAAAGAGACAGTGATGATCGATCTGAACAGAAACACACGAACCAGACACCCGTTGGCTTGTGGAATACCTGTCGCTATTTAAAGCAAAGCTGCAAGGCACCCCACTCCAGACCCAGGCTTAGTAAGGGCGCAACAAGAAATGACACGGTGCAGAAGGCTTTCCTTCTCGTTGACTCCCAGGTGAGCTTTTGCTGCAAAGATGCCTGCCTGCCCCTCTCACCTCGTTTATTTCCAATACTGAACTCTTCTGTTCGGGGGAGGGAAAAAACAACTGACAGTTCTTTGGCGTGACCCTGATCCTTGTTACTGGAGCGACTTTGACCATAAAATAGGGAAAGCGGAGAAGGGGTCGGACTGTTTCATTAGTTGCCTGCCTTTCGGTGGTGATTGTGGTAGTGGTGGAAAGCAATAGAAAAGCAAGGGCTCGTAGTTATAACCAGGCGCTGCCCTGTGGTGTCTTTTTGAGCAATAATTGGAAAGGTTATTGGGTGACCAAGGGAGTGGTCGGTGGCAGCGTCCGGCTCCGGGCTATTCAGTTCTCTCGGGGAAGACAAGGAAGGTGCCCGTGTCCGCGTATGTGTGTGTGTGGGGGGGAAGACAAGGCGTATGTGTAAACCTACTCGTCCCTCGCTTCGCTTGTCTTGTGGGTAACGGGGCTTGTCACAAGCCGCGCGTCGCAGAGAACGTTTCTCTACCGCCAACGATGCAGCGCACATTTGACTGATGGAAACCGATCTTGCAGAGACCCTTGGCGAGCGTTGTCACATGCTGTGGAAGAGGACACCACCCCAGGTTCCAGTGTGTGGCGCTTCCTGATTTGCATATTAGAAGTTCAGATCTGGCAACCTGACTTAAAAAAACCCGCCTTCCCTCCCCCCCCCTTTCTGTTTTGTATGTGAATATACACGGTATATATATGTGTGTGTGTGTGTGTGTGCACGCGCGCGCCAGCCAGTGCGCGCGAACGAGGTCCTTTTGCTCGTGGCCTACTGTTAGGGAATGTGGGGAATACCCAGCATGTAAGTGTATGCAGATTAAGGAGCAAAGCGGGCTTGCGTAATCTCCTCCTGTGGGGAAGAAGTATGTGCATGGTTACTAATGAGCAGATGAGGAGGCGGAGGAAGAGAGGACGCGGAGCTCAGAAAGGAAGGGACGCGGCGCGGAGGTTGCTGCCGCCGGGGTCCGTCTGAAGGCACTGCTCTTGCCCATTTCAAGGTAGCTTAGCGGCAGGGGTGGTGAAGAGGGCACGCGCACAACGCCCGCGCGCGCCGGGGCTGGCTTGCGAAGGGCGGCGGGGGTTTCTGCTTAAGTCGGAAAGCGTTTCAAAGCGCCGGGCTTTCTGGGTGTGTGTGGGGGGGCGAGTGGGGGGGACGGGAAAGGGTCGTCCGGGTGACTTGGCAACCGCTTGAGCAAGCTTCAGTTATACTTCTTGTGGGCTGTGGGGGCGGAGGTGGCATGTGGGAGCTCCTCTGGTGGGGGCCGAGGAAAAAGCGCGTGGCGGCAGCGGCAGCAGCAGTAGCAGCTGTGCGCGCGGGGGAGGAGGGGAAATGAATGTGCACAGGGCGAACGGAGGAGAGAGGTGGTGGAGGGGGGGGAAATAGGGAGGACAAGGCTAGGAGAAGGATATCTGTGTGTTGCGCCTTTATGTCTGTTCCCTGAAGTGGGTGGAACGTTGGCCCGTTCCGGGAATGTTCCATGACGTGTAAAAGCCACAGGAAGGGGGTTAACAAGGGGCTCTGCCTGCTGCTGTTGCTGTTGCTGCTGCGAGGGCTGCGAAAGCAGATGTGATCTCCCTCTCTTCCTTCTTCTGCATGCTGGCTTCCTTAGGGGTTTGCAACGAAATCTTGGCTCTCGCCTCCGCCCCCCATTCCCCCCCCCATTGGTAGTCTCTTTGCCTCCTTATATAATCGGTACGCATATGGATGTTTAGATACGATTATGTAACCTACAGACACTCTCATCCATGCTTGCTTCAGCCCTTAAATGTCTGTACGGAAGTGTGAAGGAGGGTGCGGGGCTGGAGGAGAGATTGAGAAAGAGTCCTTTAAAGATTTGCCTGATATTGATTGTCCTTGGGGGAACCTGAAGGGAAGGGAATAAAGCCTGTTCTTGCCCTTTCTCCTTAGCGTTGGTTGCCTCTGTACTTTAATGATGGAAAATCAACATTTGAAGGGGAAATCCCTGGTCCCCAATATCACCTTTTTTCCACAGATCTTCATGAAATATTTGATATGTTCATACTTAAAATATTTCTCAGATACACCATTGTTGTTCCTTGCCTGGAAAACAGATGAATAATACACAGAGCTTTGTGGGGAAAAAAGATGTTATCTCTTCTGTTTTATGTAGCTCTAAGGAAAATACTGTACATAAAATTGTTTAGGACTAAGAACAGTGTCCTAGTGTCAGGCTTCATTTATTTGTTATAAGGGAGAAGATCTTGATAGTTACTTTTTTCCACACTGTGCCCCTATATAACAGGGATGCCTTTGTTCTTTTAAATGGTGCATGTTCTCTTTAATAAAATGCGAGACCTGTATGTAATAATTAAGTCTCTATTAATGCATAATGTATTACGAATAAAACTGTTTAGCAGTTTGCAGAATACTCTCGGTTTTTGGCTAATTAATCAGTTGACATTTTTTCCTGAACTTTCTAAAGGGCTTTTACGATTAGATTATTTAATAGAAAATATTGCTATCAGGGTTAGAAAAATGTGTAAGCTACTCATTCACAAATTTCTAAAACGATTGGTTTATAGCATTGTATTCATTTCAATGGAATAGCAAGAAAATACTTTTACAACCTTAGTCCTATGGTATTATGATGGTGATACACAAGGGAGTTTACAAATGGAAAATGTGAATAAGACCATGTTTTATTTTTGTTTTATTAAATGAAAAGTCTGTGCAATGTGTCTCAAGCTTTGATTTTCCCCCACACTTACGGTATTGAAATAATGCTATTCTATATAATAGAGTGAGTTCTATAAAACACCATAGAGCTTACTTTTGAGTATATATGTATAGGATTGCTCCATCTAGCTCTTTGTCAAAAAACTACCATTCAATAAAGCTTCCACACCTTTAAAATTGATGCCAGTTTGCACCATTACTACATAGATTAAAAATAAATTTTCTTAAAAAGTCTCCATTGTGAATGGAAAATAGTTGTCATTTCATATACTGTGATCAAATGTTGATAGTGCATCTGCATGTTGCCAGTCTTTTGTATTAAGGAAGTATTACTGATAATAAATGATAGTATATATAGAATGTTTCCTTGGATCTGATTTTTGCCATAGTGTCCAAAGTTTTTAGTATTTCCATATTGTGTGAAATTTGAAAAATAAAAGATTTATATAGCTTTTTGTTTATGATAATAATTTGGAGATTAAGAAGTTAAAATTGAAATGCTATTATCATTTGTGTTTTAGTTTAGCATTATAAAATCTTGGTTGGGATAGTTTTACCTCGGAAACAAAGACACAAGATAAATCCAAAAAAGATTAGACATAGTTCTGGGCAAATCTTTAAAAACTAGCGGAGAAAGAACTGTATGAATTGTATAAAGCCGTGATGGTGAACTTATGGCAAGTGTGCCACAGATGGCATGTAGACCATTTGTGTGGGCACACGAGCCCCAGCAAAACGTACCTACCCTGCGCATGCATGCGCCTCCCAGCTGATTTTTGGGCCGTTTGAGGCCGTTTTCGCCCTCCCAGAGGCTTGAAGCAGCTGCAGCCTTGGGAAGCTGAAAAACGAGCCTTCTGGAAATACTGGAAGTGCCTAAACGGGCCCATTTTCAGCCTCCCGAGGCTCCAGAGGCTTCCGTCGAGCCTCTGGGAGGGTGAAAATGGCCTCAAACGGGCCAAAAATCAGCTGGGAGGCACACGCATGTGCAGTGCAGGTAAGAGGGGTTGTTGCATGTGCATGCGCAGGGGGAGCGCATTGCATTGTGGGTGCTGGCATGCATGCGTACACACGTACACTTTCGGCATACCACAACAAAAAGGTTTGCCATCGCTGGTATAAAGTATGGTTTTGTTATTGAAGAGAGTTTGAATTTTCTCTTATGGTGAAGTCTTAATTAACGGATTCAATTGGGAATCAGTTTTAATAAGTGATTCTAACTTTCCAAGAATCCCAACCTTGTATATGGCTTTGTTAATTATTGCCAGTAGATTGGAATAAACCGCTAGGATTCTCTACTCACCTTTGCCATCATCTACTTGGCTATCCACATTTTTGCAGCCCATATTTTGATTGTAAGGTACCCAGAGTTACCTTGAGATAAGATGGGTTACCTATAATTTTTATAAATAGATAAATACTTTGTTGTTAGGCCCTATATACTGTAACCTTTACAGTGATAATTGATAATTGATTTTGAATATTGGGATGTGATATTGAGGGCAAACTATTTCATGATGGGGAAACTCCAAAAACTTTGAATAAGTCCCCAGGTGCCCTTCAGATGTGTTCACTGAAGAGAGAAATTATTAAATATATGATCAGTGAAATCTTACTAGCATTTCAAGTTTGTCTTGAACTTGCCCAGTTGTTTATTTTTGACAGCCTGAAAAAGTGATGAGTTATACTATCAGGGATGTAGATGAAACTGATAGATTTTACAAAGTGAATAAGCCTACTTGTAGGAAAATGATCTTTATTTGAACAGTACTGGAGTCTTCATCCAATCTGAATAATAGTTGAACTATAGGGTTTAGATTTGTGGAGCATGCCAAGCTAAAATATAGACTGTATATTTGTAGTATTCTATGTATGTACAAAATCAGCTGCATTGTAAGAGCAATCGGATTAGCTTTATTTTAGCTCAGAAATTGAATTTGGGTTTTCTCAAGCAGCATCACTTTGAGTAATCTCAGTTGATAGATGATTCTAGTGGGTGGCAGGTTTTGTTGAAAAACAGTTGACGAAACAGCAGGTTAGGAAGTTAAAAAAGTCAAGACCTAGCTGCCAGCTTGAGTTTTTTAATGCCTCCTCCTCTCCTACCCAACTTCCTTGATGGAAACAAACTGCTAATTAATTTAAGAAAGCTTTTACGATATCTGAGGGCCAGAGAAAAATTAAATGTGCATTGGTAATATATGGCAACTAAAGCAGAATATGAGAGATACTAGAGGTTGAAAGACATGAATTAAAAAATACACATTTAAAAAAGTGGGAGAGAATGTCAAAGAAAAAGGAAGCCACCCTGTACCACTCTTGATTTTCTTATATATACCATTTTTAGAAAATTCATTGAGTTATTTCCTGTGGTATATAGACACAACACAACAAATTAAAGTAGATTTTTTTCTTCTAGACTGTTTTATGAATATACAAATGTGTCGGACAGAACCAATCTTCTAAACATAAATAACATGCTCAGTTTCTTTTAACTGGGGGCAACTAAGGTGAGTCCAGAGATAAAGAAAATTTAATGAAGAAAGCTCAGTCTTTAGAACAATATTGGATAGGTGTAGTCACTGAATTGATGGCACGAGCATGTAAAATGTAGTAGCTAAGGGAAGGAAGAGTCAGTCCAAATAGGACAAAGGTATATATTTTCATTACTGTTTACAATGTCTTTTCTTTATCACTATGTCCCAATTTGACTTTAATTCAAGATAGCATTTTCTGTCTCTGATGAAGTGGATTTTGGTAGATAGAATTAAGTCATAATACATTTGTTAATTTGCAAATGATTATAAGAGACTTTATTTTAGTTTGAACACAATCATGGAACTACCCTTCAAATATTTATTTGATGTAATCAGCCAAACATTGGCTGGAAGTAACAAAAAGTTTGGCTCAAGTGACCCTGCCTTTCCCAGTTCCATAATAGGTATAGATGACCAAATGTAACTTATTTGAAGAAATGCTTTCTTAATATTTAATTCAAGCTGTAAGGCAATGCAAGAAACAACCCAAAAGGATTTTTAGATTACAACCTTTTTACATGTGTGAGATCTGTTTATAGAGTCCTTGTTACTATGAAGACAAAACAAAGTCAAAAAAATGGCATTCATGTGCTTCTTGCTGAATAATGATGCATGAATCTGCTTGGATCACCTTGTACTGATAATCGTGCTGACTTTCTACTAGTAAGTTAATATAATTTATTTTGTCATTTAATTTAAAAAAAACTTAATAGATATAAATCACTAATTTGATCATTTATAAGTCAAAGTAAGTCCTTGTTTTTACAATCTTAAGAGATTCCTTTGGTATAATGGAAAGATTCTTATGATACGGTATAGTTATTTTGATGGACAAGTTTTGTGAACTTGTAAAAGAGCAGGAAAGAAGTAGTACCATTTTGTTTCGTTTCCTCCAGTCCAATTTCCTTATTCACCAGACAGTAAATTGTAGAAATTATAGAAAAGGTACAAAATATAATTGTATTTTTTGGCCGAGTGAGGATATGCAGACGCTATTGGAGCCATGGAATTTACAGGTCCTCCTGATCCTTTGCTTTGCTCGAAGGAACGGGTGCTTCTTCCATGATATTGGTGATGTTGGTGCTGAGATGGCTTATGAAATGATGGGAATACCCATGTAATTGTCATTCTATAAACGCAGCAGCTAAAGCTATTTTAAATAACTGGTGTGCAGAAAAAGAGGCTACTGCAGATAGACCAATATCCTGTTCTAGCCCCGGATATATTAACCAATTAATATCTGATTATTGCCAGGCATTATAAGTTTTTCCTTTTATTCCGATGAACTACAACTCTCATGGCTTTCTCCAAAGACTTTTCAGTGAACGTTCAGCAAGAAAGATGATAAAGAGAGGACAGTTTGGCTGCAGTGATTGACAGTGGTAGAAATCGATCCTGATGACTGTTGACATTTTTTGGGGTGTGTGTAGAACTTTACATCATACAAAATATAAAAACATAATAAACACCTAAAAGAGAACAGTAGAAGCACATCTGTTTGTAGTATCTAACAATGGAAAAACCCAAGTCTGCCTCAATTTCTATCGTACATATTGTTCAGATTCCCACAACACTAAAATCATAAAGTGGTTTGTTCTGTTTTCATTCGGTATGTGTGAAACTGAAAAATTCGCTTTGTGATCATCTAAAGCTTGAGAGCATGTTCAAACTCTACAAACTATCATTAATTTTAACCAGTTTGCAATTGGTTAATTATTGGACATTAGATAATTTCAAATGTGTTATGTAGCTGTACAATTGTACCAAACTATGTTCCAGTTGAAAGTAATCACCACATATTATAACCTGGAAGCAAAGCTTTTAGTTTCTTTCTCCTGGCCCTACCATGAGGGTCAGAAAACAGAGCTGCCTTTTTGGGGGGATAAACAATTACCCTGCATGCTAGTAAAGAGTTTTATCTTCCTTCCACATGTGACACGCAGTTCTCTCTTTTCTGACAAAGAAGAATCTTTTGCATTACCAGATGTCTGAGGTTCTCACTTGAAAAGGGCTTTCTTTCTACTCCTTTCATTGTTTTCGATTTTTTCCACTTTAATTACCTCTTTGCTTTCGTTTTCTTTGGGGCACTTTTAGGAACATGATATTTGCTTCCTTAGTTTTATAGAATCAGCAAAAGACCATAGATAATCTCCATATTATACGACAGCACATTAGTGGCCAACCATATAAGACTTTGCTCTGTGAAAATAATGCTTCCTACACTGCAGTTGTAGTGCATATGCTCGTATGTATTGTTTATTTCTTTTAACTTCAATTAGATGGCAGAGTCTAGCTGATTGGCTGATGTCTAGAAACTAAGCAGAGACAGATCGAGTTAATCCTTGCATTGGAGATCACTATGGTTAATCCTTCAATAGGAGACCAGTAAGACATTTCAGGGCTATAGGCCAGAGGCAAGCAAGTATATGTGTATGTAAAAAAATAAAGACCCAATTGTTCAGTCACACCACCCCATTTATATACATTATAATTTACATACAAAAGAGCCATGGCATTATCATAATCACTTTTTTGACCCATCCAACAGATTTCCCTAAGGTATACTAATCTGAGAAGTTTGATAAGCCATCAAGGAAGGCAACATAAAGCCAGTGGTGGGATTCAACATTTTTTACTACCGGTTCTGTGGGTGTGGCTTGGTGGGCATGGCATTGCTTGGTGGGCATGGCAGAGGAAGGTTACTAGAAAATCCCATTCCCTCCCCATTCCACTAACTTACTTTCCAGCTCCATTCTCCTATGCAAGGCAACAAAAGAAGACCCAGACGATCAGCTGGGATTTGGGAGGCAGAGAATAGATGGGGGCAGGCCAGTCAGAGGTGGTATTTGCCAGTTCTCCGAACTACTCAAAATTTCTGCTACTGGTTCTCCAGAACTGGTCAGAACCTGCTGAATACCATCTCTGCATCAAGCTTAATAAGCCATCAAGAGGAAGGCAACATCAAATCACAGAATATAGCTATGCTGTGTGACCCATGAAATTCAGATAGAAATGTATTTATTATATTTCTCATATTCTAGTAAGTAGTAGTGCCTACTTATAGGGTGCTGATAGAAACCCTTAATTAGATAGTTGTTCCTCTAAGCAAATGCAAACTGTTGTAAGAAAGGTATGTGGGCTGCATAGTTCAAAGTTTTTGGATTATATTTCTTATAGCATAAAGGCTCTATTTAGCTGTAAACAAATATGGTTTATTTGTTATAGCAACCGATTAGTATGCCTACTTATTCAGTAAATAAGTTTGGTGTAGTCCAGTTTGGGCTACTGGAAGAGCCATCTTTAGCGATTAAGGCATCAGGCTGTAGAAACCAAGATAGAATGAGTTCCAGTCCCACCTTAGATATGAATTTGTGTGACTTTGAGCCAGTCAACACTCTCAGCCCATTCTCCTCCATGCTGCTGCAAGAGTCAAGGATGGGTATGACTCCTCCTCTAGTGTAAAAGTAGCAGCTTGTGGGAGAAACCCCCCAGCTTTGACTCAGCTTCTTTCGATGACAATAAGCTGGTGTCTCTGAAAGCAGTTAGTTAGCAGCAAAAGCAAAAGCTATCTCTCATCATTGGCATAGGTCCCGGGGAACCGGTGCAGCTGTGCCTTCAGAAGAGTGGGGCTCCACTCTCCTGCAATGCCGAGGATTCAACGTTTTCTTCAGCCAAGGGAGACTGTAAGTAGGGAGTAACCCTTGATCCTCCCCCCACAGTCTTCCCTCAGTGATTTCGGCTGCCACGGTTGTAAAGATCGCATCGGCGATAACCGCGCCTCACAGCTGATCGTTAAAACTGCAGGTTTTTTTCTCCTGCTGATTTCGCCGTTCGGGGCTGTTTACAGCCTAAGGAGCGATTTAACACCTGCGTAGCCTGTTGCTCTTATGAGCGACCATTTTGGAGACTTCTTCTTCAGCCACACGTGGCAAGCAGCCATTTTGAAGGCTTCTTCTTCTAAAGCAGGTGACGAGCAGAATTTTAGGTGGCATCATCTCCCAAAGCTTCTGCAATTCATAAACCCCTATTCAGGCTACTGCATAGGCAACACAGTGAGGATCGCTCCCAGCACCTTTTGTGTCTGTTTATGCGTACAATGGATCAAGACAAGGTCCACACAGAGCCTTCAGGCCTCATCTCTCAAGGTCCCAAAGCTGGCAAAAGAAAGAGAAGGAGACAATGCTACCTGTCTGTTCAGGAGATGGTGGCCAAGATTAGGGCCAAAGCATTGAGCCCTAAGAAAATATCCCAGGCAGAATTAAAGGCAGAGAAACAAAGACATGCGGCCTTAAAAAGGCAGTTCAACAAAACTATTGAACAAATGGATCAACTACAACAGACTTCCCAACCAACCAATCCTCCAGTTGTTCAGCCAGCTACTTCTAGGGAGATGGAAGACACCTCCTTTTAACCACCTCCAATCCTGGTCCCCAGAGCGGCCTGAAATCCAAGCAGGGCCTCAAGTCTTGAGCAGGTCAAGTCCCAACTTCGCCCAGACATCCTGGGATCTTTCTTCTTCTTCTATCCCATCCGTGCCCCAAAGCAACTCTTGTTCAAGACCAGAGGCCACTTTTACACCAACAGCAGCAGGTCTTTGGCCCCCAGATCCTCCATTGAGTGGCAGATCTTCTGACATCAACGAAGTAGTCTCCACACCCATCAGACAGGGTCTGGCAGAGGGGCTTCAGGTCTTCAGACAGCCTTCCTTCCCGGCTTTTCCTCTAGCTCAGATTCCCGAAAAGGGGACTACCCCGCTGTGTAGAACAAAGAGCCCATCTCACCTATGTGGAAGGAGTGGACCTCACTTTGGGAGATTATGCGAAATCATCTGAGTGCAGTCCCTCCCCTGATTCTGATCTGGAAGAGGGAGAAATCTGGGACCCCAACCTCTCGGAGGAAGAGGAAGATCTGAGGCCTGATCAACCTCTTTCGGCTTCTGTATTCAAATCCGCTTTATTCAAACCTCTCCTACACAAGGCACTGGTCACAGCCCAGTTGTCAGCGGAGGAAATTGCCCCCGAGGCTCAAGTAGTCCAATCGGGGCATGAGGATTCCCTCTTCCCCAAACCCATTGTTCATTCAGAGGTTCTTCCCTCCCTCGTCATCTTTCTTGACTTAGTCAAGGAACAGTTTGCCTTCCCCACTGCAGGCCCCCGCCCATCGTTCCAAGATAAGTAGTTCTACAATGTGGGTCCTTCCTTAGCTTGGCTCTGGTAGTTCCCCCAGTAGACACCCCAGTTGTGGCCTCCTTCTCCACAAACACTCCAACTGAGCCTGAGGATGTACTAAAGGCAGAGGACAAATGCTCCGAACAAACGAAAGAGAGAGTCAAGATGGCGACCGGAGGAGGTCGGCCTGAAGAGCTCCGCCGCGACGGCCGATCGGTGCGGTGAGTTTTCCCCCCCCGGGTCCTCACCTGTGGCAGGGGTGGCGAAGGGACCCATGGGGGGGTGGGCGACCCCCGAGGCCGTGGTGCGGTGCCGGGCCTGACGCTGTGCCCGGCGGCTGGCGGCGTGGCCGTGGGACTTCGGCCTAGCCGAAGTCAGAGTTCTTGAGCGGCTGGAGCAGCTGGAGGCTGGCGGCGTGGCAGTGGGACTGCCGCCGGGGCCGGGGCCGTTGCAAAGGCCCCAGCCGAAGTCAGAGATCGCGCCGCGGCTCGAGCGGCTGGAGGATGGCCGCTGCGGGCAGAGCCGGGGCGGCGTGGCCATGAGACTGACGCCGGGGCTGGGGCTGGGGCCATTGCAAGGGCCCCAGCTGAAGTTGGAGTTCGCGCCGTGGCTCGAGCGGCTGGAGGATGGCTGCCGCGGGCAGAGCCGGGGTGGCTGGAGGACCGCCGACCCCCGGGGCCGCTGGAGGACCGCCGACCCCCGGGTCCATGGTGTGGTGCCGGGCCTGGTGCTGGTCCCGGCGGCTTGCGGCGCGACCAGAAGACGGCCGCTGGGGCTGGGACTGGGGCCATTGCAAAGGCCCCAGCCGAAGTTGGAGTAATTGCTGCGGTCCGAGCGGCTGGAGGAGCGACTAGAGGACGGCTGCCGCTGGCAGATCTTGGACAGCTGGAGGACTATCGACCCCTGGGGCCATGGTGCGGCGACGGGCCTGGCGCTGGGTCCAGTGGTTTGCGGCGCGACTGGAGGACTGCCGCCGAGGCTGGGGCTGGGGCTATTGCAAAGGCCCCAGCTGGAGTTAGAACTACCACCGCGATTCGAGCGGCTGGAGGACGGCCGCTGTGGCCAGGGGCGGGGCGGCTGGAGGACCATCGTCGCTATCGGAGCCGGGGTTGGAGAACTGTCGCTGCGGTTGGAGCTGGGGCTGGAGGACCACTGCCGCGGTTGGTACCGCGGCTAGAGCTGGGACGGCTGAAGGATTGCCATCAGAGTTGGGGCTGGAGAACTGCCGCCTCGGCTGGAGCCGGGGCTGGAGGACTACCGCCACGGTTGAAGTCCTTTTTCTTTTTTCCATCCAGTCGATTGTACTCGAGTGGTCTCGATCTGGACTCGGGCCCCGGCCGGCTGGTTCTCAGCTTGGTCGGGGTCAGTTACAGAAGAGGACTCAGGCCGGGACGCTATCCTATGCTATGAACAATCTTTGGGCCCTGAGATATGTCCCCCTGTCTCAGGAATGGCCCTCTGCTCTCTCGAAGGCCCATCTCAAGGACGGATCTTGGGATCCGGAGAGATGGTGGGGTTGTAGGAAGCGTGGGAGGGAGGGGTGTCTTAATAAATTTTTAGTTAGGTTTTTAAAGGGGTTAGGAAAGTCCGGGCGGGAGTTGGGGGACAACCCGCCGGAGGCTGGGACCAGGCCGTGGGTTGGGCGTGGCCGGGAGAGTCGGAATCCGGATAGGACTGTATTGAGGATGGGGGGGGTCACCGGGGAGGGTGGAATTAAATCTATTAATACGGTGAGCAGGAGAGGCAGATTTGGCGGTTATAGGGGGCCATATTCTGTATTGGGAGCACACCCCCGCTGCTTGTCTGCTGTGGCGCGCTCCGACCCCCTTGTCATCTCCCGTTCCCCAGGGGGTCTGAGCAGTCGGGCCCTGGGCCTTCGGCTGATGTTATGTAACGCCAGGTCCGTTGTTAATAAAGCCCCTCTCATCCACGATTTCATTTGTGAGGGGGGTGCGGACCTGGTGGGTGTCACCGAGACCTGGCTGGGCCAGGAGGGGGAGTCCCTCTGGTGGAGATGTGCCCAGCCGGGTTTCGGGTCTTTCATTGGCCGAGGGCCCAGGGGAGGGGAGGAGGGGTTGCGGTGGTTATTAAGGAGGATCTGTGTCCGAGGGAAGCCACTGTGTCTCAGACGACCGGGTCTGAGCTCCTTTTCGTGAAGTTCGGTCCCAAGGTTCAAGTGGGCCTGCTGGTCGCATACCTGGCTCCCTGCTATGCGGCAGCGGCCCTACCTGAGCTCCTTGAGGTCATAGCTGGCGTGGCAGTTGGGACCCCCAGGCTTATGGTCATGGGGGATTTCAACTTGCCATCTGCCGGCGGTGCCTCGGGGATTGCTCAGGAGTTCATGGCTTCCATGACGGCCATGGGCCTGACCCAGTTAATTCGGGACCCTACTCACGTGGGAGGTCACACCTTGGATTTGGTTTTTGTCTCTGATCAGTGGCAGAGTGATCTGGGTATAGGGGATATAGCTGTGGAACCCCTGTCATGGACGGATCACTCGCTCCTGAAGCTCGACTTCCGTTCCGCACCCCCTGACCGCAGGAAGGCGGGACCATTAAAATGGTACCGCCCCAGGCGCCTGATGGACCCTGATAGGTTCCTGACGGAGCTTGGGCCATTCCCCGAAGCTCACACACACGACTCGGTTGAGGGCTTGGTCGCCACCTGGGATAGGGTGGCTGCTGGGGCCCTTGACCGAGTCGTGCCCTTGCGGCCTCTGACCCGGTGCCGATCCCATGTGGCTCCCTGGTTTTCTGAGGAGCTAAGGGAGATGAAGCGCCGGAAAATACGCCTAGAGAGCAGTTGGAGGGCTAGCCGCTCTGGGTCTGACCGAACACTATTACGTTCTTATATCAAGACGTATTTAGTGGTGATAAGGATGGCGAGGAGGTCTTACCTCTCCACCCTTATTGCGTCCACGGAAAACCGCCCAACCACCCTGTTTAGGGTGACCCGCTCCCTCCTGGAGGTGGGAGCACGGGAGGACCCCTTGCAGGGACGGGCTGAGGAGTTTTCTAGGTTTCTGCAGGACAAAATCGCTCAGATCCGGGACGAGCTGGACTCCGACTGGGCATCTCCGGGCGGGGGGGCGGGGGTGGATACCGGTGAGGTCAATTGGGTTGAGTTCGATCCTGTTACTGTGGAGGACATGGACAGGATACTGGGGGGACTGAATGCCACCACCTGTTTGCTGGACCCGTGCCCCTCCTGGCTGGTCTTAAGCCACTCGGGAGGTGACACGAGGCTGGTTCCAGGGTATTATAAATGCTTCCTTGAGAGAGGGGCTGTTACCCGCCGCCTTGAAAGAGGCGGTGGTGCGGCCCCTCCTCAAGAAACCGTCCCTGGACCCAGCATTGTTATCTAATTATCGTCCTGTCTCCAACCTTCGCTTTATTGCGAAGGTTGTTGAGAGTGTGTTGGCACGTCAGCTCCCCCAGTACCTGGATGAAGCGAGTTATCTCGACTCCCTCCAATCGGGCTTCAGGCCCGGGCACAGCACGGAGACGGCGTTGGTCGCGTTGGTGGACGACCTCTGGAGGGCCCGGGACAGGGGCTGTTTCTCTGTCCTGGTCCTGTTAGATCTCTCAGCGGCTTTTGATACTGTCGACCACAGTATCCTATTGCGGCGGTTGGAGGGGTTGGAGGTGGGGGGCACCGTGTTGCGGTGGTTCACCTCCTTCCTCTCTGACCATTCGCAATTTGTGTTGACGGGGGGGCAGAGATCGGCCCCGAGGCCCCTACTATGTGGGGTACCTCGGGTCGGTGCTCTCGCCCCTGCTGTTCAACATTTATGTAAAGCCGCTGGGTGAGGTCATCCGTGGCTTTGGGGTGGAGTTCCATCAGTACGCTGATGATACTCAGCTGTACATCTCCACCCCGGGTCACCCCAACGAAGCCGTCGAAGTGATGTCCCGGTGCCTGGAGGCCGTGCGGAGTTGGATGGGTCGTAACAGGCTTCGTCTCAACCCGACCAAAACCGAGTGGCTGTGGTTTCCTGCGCCCAGATACAGCCAGCTGGTTCCTTCGCTGGCCGTGGGGGGAGAGGTCTTGACTCCCGTGGAAGGGGCGTGCAACTTGGGTGTCCTCCTGGATGTACGGCTGTCTTTAGAAGAACACATTGCAGCCGTCGCCACGGGGGCTTTTTATCAGATTCGTCTGATCTACCAGTTGCGGCCCTTTCTGGATCTGGGCGCACTTCGCACAGTCACCTCCGCCCTCGTTATCTCCTGCCTGGATTATTGCAATGCTCTCTACATGGGGCTCCCCTTGAAGAGTCTCTGGAGGTTGCAGTTGGTCCAGAATGCAGCCGCGCGGGTGATCATGGGTGCCCGTTCTCCGCAGGCTGCACTGGCTTCCTGTGGCCTTCCAGATTCGATTCAAGGTGGTACTGATGGTATTTAAAGTGCTCCATGGCTCGGGACCTGGGTACTTACGAGACTGCCTACTGCCATCGTCAACCTCCCGCCGCCCAGTACGCTCCCGCAGGGTTGCCCTCCTTGGGGTACCGCCGCCCGGCCGTTGTCGGCTGACGGCCCCGAGAGTTCGGGCTTTCTCTGTGGGAGCTCCCTCCCTATGGAATGATCTCCCCCCGGAGATACGAGTCATGACGGATATTCTGACCTTCCGGCGCGCAGTTAAAACCCTATTTTTTAGACAGGCTGGCCTGGCCCAGTAATCAGGTTCCGGTTTTAAACTTAATTGGGTTTTAATAATTAATTTTTAATTTTTATTCAGATCCCTGATTTTACATTGTTAAATTTAATTTTGATGGGACACAGCCGGACCAATCGCGTTTAATATATTTTTAATTGTATTTATAGTGTATTTATTATGTGTTTTTAGTAGGCTGTACACTGCCCCGAGTCCCTTTTTGGGAGAGGGAGCGGTATAAAAATATGAAAAATAAATAAATAAATAAACATTGAAGCGTAACCATCAAGCCTCTGCTTGGGCCATCCAGGCCTCTACTGCTGCATCTTATTTCAAAAGATCTTTCATCTCTGGCTACACCAAGTCCAAAGCCGCATACCTTCATCAGACTATAGGTCACATCAAGATCTTAATAAGATCATAGCAGCAGCAGAGTTCTCGGCGGATGCCACCCTCAATGCTGCCAAGTTCTCTTCCAGGGCCATGGCTTCATCAGTGGCAGCTAGGAGACTGCTATGGCTGCAAAATTGGCAAGCGGAGCCTCAACAGAAGTGGAAACTAACTTCGGCCCCATTTACCAGTGAGAAGCTGTTTGGCGATGCTCTTGACCCATTTGTTGTTGAAACAAAAGACAAAAGGGAAGTCCTTTCATCAACAGGAAAGAGGGCAGACTTCCGCCCTACTCCATACCAGCCTCCCTCATTCAGGCCCGAAAATGCTTCTTGCTTCTCCAGACCTCAGAGAGCGTATTCCCAGTGTCAAGATCAATGCCATGAGGCTACCGGCAGACAACAAGCTGCGGGTAAACGGCCCTTTCATGGGGGAGGGGATCACTCTATCCATTGCTCTAAATCTCTCGTTCTCCTCTCCCATTGGAGGTCGCTTGGCATCCTTTGCTTCCAGATGGGAGGAGTCAACGACAAACACCTGGGTACTCAATACAGTAAGGTCGGGGTTAGATTTTCTATCACCACCCCCAGAAAAATTTCCATTCTGCCCCGTTTCCAGGGACAGTTCACGGAAGGCTCTTATGGAATTGGCCGTTTGTCACCTGGTCAATATAAGGGCCATTCATCCAGTCCCCGAATTACAATGAGGACATAGGCTTTATTCTCGGCTTTTTGTGGTCCCTAAGGCCTCGGGGAAGGGGGTGGCGAGCCATTCTCGACCTAAAATTTCTGAATGAGTTTATCCCATATAGGCGATTCAAAATGCAGACTGCATTCTATTCTGGAGAGCATTCAGGAAGGCGATCTCTTTCCATTGATCTCATGGAAGCTTACCTCCACATTCCCATCTGGCCTCATCATCACCAATTTCTCCCTTTCTGTTACCAGAATCCCCACTTCCAGTATCGGGCCCTTCCTTTTGTGCTCTCGCCTGCTCCAAGAGTCTTCACAAAGATACTGGCGGCATTGGTCGCTTCGCTCTGGTCTGTTTCAGTGAGGATCCAATGCTACTTGGACAACATCTTGATCCTGTCATCTTCCACTGACTCTGCCCATCAAGATCTTCAAACCATGCTCCATTGCCTCCAGTACCACAGTTTTTCCATCAACTCCAACAAAAGCCATCTCTTTCCAACAACCAGATTGCTCCAACTGGAAGCTATCATTGACACAATTCTGTGCCAAGTTTTTCTGTCTCCAGCCCGAGGACAGAGCCTTATCAAGATCACTCAACAGGTCCAAGGTCAACACACTGTCTCCCTGTCGCTGTTGTCCAAACTTTTGGGCAAAATGATCAAAATGTTCTGTGGGCACGGCTACACTCACGGGCTCTACAATGATTCCTGCTTCCCTTTCAACGAGTAGGAACCAGCCATCTACCAAGGTCCTGCTTTCTCCAGAGGTCCGCCATTCCTTCAAGTGGTGACTTCAAAGGGTCTCCTGTTCAAGGAACTGGACAGACTAGTCATCACCACCGATGCAAGTCTCCTGGATTGGGGAGCCCACATGGAGGGTCTCATGGCTCAGGGGATCTGGTCCCGGTTAGACAGGACCAGGCCCATAAACTGGCTAGAACTCAGAACCATTTATCTAGCCCTGAAACATTTCAGGGACAGAATAGTGGGGGTCCTATGTGCTAATGTTAACAGACAACATGGTTGCATGTCACGGGCTCATGTCAATAGTCAGGGGGGCCAGGGCCCTCATGAGGGAAGCCGAGAGGTTGAGGAGGTGGTCAGAGAGATATCTGCTGTCTATCACAGCAGACCACATCTCGGGAGTCGACAACTCCCAGGCCAATTGGCTGAGCAGGAGCCTAGTCGACCATGCAGAATGGTCCCTTCCCCAGGCCATTTTCAGGGATCTCACCCTCAGGTTCAGGACCCCGGAGGTAGACCTTTTCGCCTCTCCCTGAAATGCTCAAGTCAACAGGTTTTTCACCAGGTTTTCTTGTCAGAGAGCAGAGGGAACCAATGCACTTCGGAGCAGATGGCCCACCGGTCTCCTCTACTCCCCTTCTTCCCATCATTCCGGCAGTCATTCGGAAGATGTTGGAGGAACGGGCAGAGCTGATTCTCCTAGCCCCCTATTGACCTAGGAGACCCTGGTTTGCAGATCTGGTGAACCTGTCTGTAGCCACTCCTTGGAGGATTCCAGACCATATGATCTCCCTACATCAGGGGACCCTGCTCCACCCAGATCCCCAGTGGTTCAAATTGACCGTGTGGCTCTTGAGCGGCAACTGTTAAGAGAAGCCAATCTCCCAGACAAGGTCATCCTTATTATCCAGGCGTCTCGTAAATCTTTTACAATGTGTATGTACAATGCCACCTGGAGGGTTTTTTGTCACTGGTATCACAGGGAAGGTCTCTCTCCTACAGTAGCGGGGGTACCACAGGTCCTCCATTTCCTCCAGGAGGGCCTATACAAAGGTCTGGCTCCTCATACTTTACGCTGTCAAATAGCGGCTCTTGCTTCAGTCATCTCCTGGGATTCCTTTCCTTCCTTGTCCCATCAACCTTCAGTTCAGAGATTCTTAAAAGGGGCTTCTAATCTCCGCCCTCCGGTGATTCACTGGTTCCCATCCTGGGACCTTCACAAGGTCCTCCAGGCCCTAACAGAACCTCCCTTCGAACCCCTCAGAAAGGTGTCTGTTGGAACTTTCTGTTCTGTCTTGTGTATGTGCAGGCCGCCGCGCGACTGTAACACATACACAGAACAAAGAGGAAAGATAAAAGATTTATCCCAGCAACAGTTGCCCAGCCAGTGAGAACCGTGTACGTACAGAAAGTTATCATATCTGAATGCATTGCTTGAATTCCTTTGTTGCCTTCTGTACCCTCCCACCTTTTGTTAATAAAAGGGGGTCCCGGAGTGAGCTCTGGGCTCTCATCCTGAGAAAGCTGCCTTGTGTGTCTTTCCTCATTTGGACCTCTCATGAGCAGCCCACCAGAAACCACAGGTGTCCCTACAATTCTTGATCCTGAAGGTGATTTTCTTAATAGCCTTAATAGACTTCCGCTAGAAGGGTGTCAAAGTTGGCTGCTCTATCTATACGGTAGGACCTCTGCACCTTTCATGACAATAGAACTGTTCTTCATTTAGACCCTACCTTTGTACCCAAAATAAATTCTGTATTCCACAGATCCCAAGACATAGTAGTTCCTGATTTTTGTTCCCATCCATGCCATGTCCTAGAGCGCAAGTGGCACATCTTAGATGTTAGAAGGGCTCTTAGAATTTATATTAAATGCACTTCAACGTTTAGAAAGACAGAGGCTATGTTTGTATTCTTTGTAAAATTCTTTGTACCTGATTTTTATTTTCTATGAACTGAAAATTCTGAATTTTGTTTTTCTCCTTTTTTAGTGGAGGGAGTAATGCAAATATTTCTTGAAGAAACTTTTGTAGTGGTAGGACTAGTTACATTTCTTGGAAGCCACTATCACATTTGTACTCATTTACTGTATATTCTTCTCCATCGCACAATGCAATATATCTGCAGAAATATAAGTATCTTAATTGCCAAATGTGCAGCCCGTCACACATACAGTATCAGCAGTTGCTTTGAGCCCATGTTGGATTATTAATAAGTGCTTTGTGAGTTACTACTGTGCTAAGGCTGAGCTGGTAGCAGTGATGCCTCTCTGTGATTGGCTGAACACTGTTCATGTTAAGAAAATGAAAGGCATGGATCCCTTTCACAAAAGAAGGAAAACATGGTCTGTTTGGCTATATTAAAATATTCTATCAGGTAGGCTGAGGACCAGGAAAGTGTAGGATGTGGTGTTTGAGGACTTGTGATCTAAGCTAAAGAAGGGATACTCGATATTTTGAGAGCCAAGGCCAAAAAGCAGACTAGCCACCATAAAAAGGTAAAAGAATCCAGGATGAAAATTAAATTAAATTTAGATTTAAGCATAATTAAATTAAATGTAATTAATAACTCCCTTTGACTTTTTTTCTTTACTGTTCTATTAAAAACAGAATTTGGTGGCAATTTTGAACTGAGGGGGCAAATCTGGAGGATAGGTAAAACCCTAAGGCCCAAACAAAACTATAGGATAATAAAAATGTATATATAGAGATACTAAGACTTAAAGAAAAAGGAAAAGTGGTTGTGAGAGAAAGAAATAATTAGATTGCTGGATTTGCAGACCTTTCATGGTATTTACAGTTGAGAAAAAATATAGATAAATTTTAAGGAAACTTTTTATTGATTTGAATACTATATGGATGGATGGATAGACAGACAAGACGACCAGTATTTATATGCCATTAATTTAGCAAGTATAGATGGACTACAATATGCAGTCTAAAAACAATAATAAAGTAATACATAATTTAAAGATGCAATCAATAACATAGAAAACAGTGTCTAATTAACATCTTCCTAAATGAATGCTTTTGGAAGAAGAATGTTTTTATCAGTATTAGAAAATACAGCAGAGTATTGGCTGGCTAGCCTATAGGGTTTAGGAGACATATTTTTTCAGAGAGGGAGGAGGGCTGTATCGGAGGAGTTCATATTCAGGTTTCTAGTCTCCTGATCCCTTGTAAGGTGGACAGCCAAAGTATCTAGATCAGGGCTGTCAAACTCCCGGCCTGTAGGCTGGATGTGTCACACACTAGCCATGCCCATGCCCGGTTTAGTGAAGGGGAAAAAGTCCAGATACGTCACGTGACACAACCGTAATGCCATGAGTTTGACACTCCTGATCTAGATCATGTAGGGTAGGCATTCTACCTGGGGGAGGTATAGTGCTAGTAGTAATAAAGGTCCAAGCCACTTACGATTGAATATAAGATTATATGGATCTCTTGCTAGACAAGCATCATTCACTCATATGAAGAAATCAAAGGGAAAAATAGTGTCAAGACATTGTAAATTTTGAAAAACCACCTGTTTGTGTGCTGTGGAATGTTAAATATAACTAGTGGTATTCATTAAGAAGCTGTAATAACACATGTAATAAACCATGTGTATTATGACATGTATGTTATAACATAGTTCAAATGGTATGACTGTAATGACATCTTGACATTTAACATAAATACTTAAATTCTGTTGCATGTATGCTGGCAGCAAGATATACATTCATGTTTTCCTCTTTCAGCCTCTCCCCATTATGGAAGCCCATGTATCTTACTATCTATCCTTTTTATTTCTAAATAATTAAGCATACTTGGCATACCAAGCATTATTATGTTAAATTGATCTTTTTGCTTACTCCAGAGTAACCATGCCAGGAGAAGATTATGCAACAAGAAACTGGTTTGCTAAAGTGGAGCAGATTGGGGAATGGGTATAGAACTGGCAAAAGAAAAGGAGATCTGGAAGAAACTAGAAATGGGGTAGAAAAAGTTGGATTTATTCTTCTAGTAGCATATCACTGCTATAAACCCCCATATCCCTTTTCTAGGAAACTGAACAAACATTTTTCTCAGTACAAAATACTGAGTTTGACATGAAAAATAGGATGCAAAATGATTGTGGAATCCTCAGGTGAGCAGCTTCATTTTGAAGCTAAGGTACAGTCTATCGTTTATAGTAATTGCCAACTTGTGATAGGGATTATACATACACATTTTGTCTGTTTGTTCCTACCCCATTATCTGGTTTTTTTTTCAGGAACTCATGCCTGTGCTTTCAGGGATATGAAGTTATTGATGGAGAAATTATGTGCATTCTTGAAAGCATTGGCCTGGGCTATGAATTGAGTCTTGCTCAGTTAAAAATTAACTTCTCATATGAAGACTTTAAGTGTCTTTTCAGTAACTCACTAGTTTCTTAGTTTTACTCTATTTCTTCTGTGCAGCATAGGAATCCTCTTTATGACATTGTTACAGGGATTACTTAGAATCTGTGCAATGTATTTTGGATAGTCAAAGTGCTAAATATTATAATCACTTAGCCTGAAATTACAGGGAGTTTATTTATTTATTATTTAAATTTATATACCGCCCCCTCTCCCAAAGGGACTCGGGGCGGTGAACAGCCAGAATAAAAAATACACATGTAAAACACATATACAATATTAAAAATTAAAAGAATTAAATATAATTGGCTCTACAAAGATTAAAACAAGGGGATTAAGAAAGATTAAAAACCAGATTAAAGTTTCAAAAGCCCTAGGCCAGACCGGCTTGCTGAAATAAATAAATTTTCAGCGCACGACGGAAAGTCATGAGATCAGGGATGGTCCTCATCTCCGGGGGTAATTCATTCCAGAGAGGGGGTGCCCCCAATGAGAAGGCCCGCATCCTCGGGGTCGCCAGCCATCCAGCTGGCGGCACCCCGAGGAGGCCAACTCTATAGGAGCATTTCGGTCGGCGGGAGGCCGATAATGGCAGGAGGCGGTCTCGCAAATATCCTGATCCCGAGCCAAGGAGCACTTTAAAGATAATAACTAAGACCTTGAAGTGCACCCAGAGGGCCACCGGGAGCCAATGCAGCTCGTGCAGAAGTGGCATAACATGGGAGCCCCAAGGAGCCCCAACACCACCCTCGCGGCTGCATTCTGCACCAGCTGGAGCCTCCGGATGCTCTTCAAAGGCAGCCCCATGTAGAGAGCGTTGGCATAGTCTAGGACTGTAAACCAACCTCGTGTCACCTCCCGGGTGGCCAATACCAGCCAGGAGGGACACGGGTGTAATAAACATGTAGCATTCAGTCCCCGCAGCAACCTATCCACATCTTCGGGGGTCACAGGATCAAACTCCTCCCAAATGACTGCCTCAAATTCCACCCCCAACCCCCCACCCAGAGTTGCCCATTCAGAGTCCAACCTATCCTGGATCCGAGTGATTTTATCCACAAGGAAATTCGAAAAGTCCTCAGCCTGTCCCTGCAAGGGGTCCTCCCGCGCTCCCCCTTCCAGGAGGGAGCGGGTCACTCTAAACAGGGCGGCCGGGTGGTTTCCTGCAGACGCAATAAGGGTGGAAAAGTAAGAACGCTTTGCCACCCTTATCGCCACTAAATAGGTCTTAATATAAGACCGTAATAGTGTTCGGTCGGGTCCGGAGCGAGTAGTCCGGAGCGAGTTGACTACTTCATTTTTTAAAACTTTGTGGAACTTTATATATGATATCAAGTGTTGGAAATACCTGGTTTAATAAGAGCATTGTGATATTAATTTGGTGCAAATTAATTTCTGTGATCTGTGTAGAAGCTGTATGGCTGTTTTATAGAATATGAAATGATGCATTCTTCTCATTGTGTTCCAAGTATTTCTATTTTAATTTTAACAATTACAATAATATGCAGATGTTAGATGTTGCATTCACATAATGCACATTCCCCACCTGTATTACATCATTCAGTTCTTGTTCATTGTCTGTCCCAAATTAGAACTTGTATAATACTTTGGATTTTTCAGTTTTAAATATTGCAAAGTATTTTTTAAAAAAAGAGAGCTATTCAGCTGTTGCAAATATATATTCAGGAAAGATATTGCTTTAAACACTTGTAATGACAAAGAGATTGGCACAAAACAAGATGGTTAGAGATTGCACTGATGACACTAGCTTGATTTTACAAGTTGCTGATAGTCCTGGCAAAATGAGGTCCATCAGGTCATGAAGAGTTGGAAACACCTGAGTGATTTAAAACAGTAAAACTGTATTTGGACTAACCAATGCATAGAGCCGTATCAGGTCTAAATATTTTTCAGCTCTGAATTTTTTTGGCATACAAAAGAAAAGTTCAGGTTGAAATAAGCACAACAGAAATTACTATCTTTCCAGGAATAATTGGATGAAAGCACATGTTGTCTCTTGCTATAGAAATCAGCCCAACAGATTGCAGCAGATATAACTAATGATTTATTTCAGTGCACAGTCAATGAGAGAGCTGGGCAAAAGTCTCCCCAATGATTTTAATAGTTTTGAACTGGAAAAAAATGGAGTTATCCCAATGTCTAAAGGAACCAGTGTATCAACAAAAATGCGGCTTATACATGAAAGACTGTAAAAATACTATTTGTTATTCACTTGGTAATCCTAATTCACCATATGAATTGCTTTGGAGCACTGTACAGTGTTGATTTTAGCTGTCCGTGGTAATGTGTGTTTGAGAAATTTTTGCATTTTTTTTAACATGGTGAATATGCAAAATTGGTCTAAATCTGGCTGTTCTCGGCTTGACAGCTGTGAACAGTTGGAAATTGCTAGTTCTTGCCTACTTCTCATTATGAGAATTAGGAACAAGTTTGCCATTTACCTATTCTTTAATTCTGTATGCAGTTGGAATGAATGGTAAAATACTATAATATTTCAGGCTGCTTCTTTCCAGGTTGTAACTAGAAACAAAGGCATCCATTCTTTGCAACCAGCCCACCGAAAGCGATTTATTAAAATATGAAATTAAAAGGTACTCCTTGCACATATACGTTAGTCATTTCCAGCTCTAGGGGGTGGTGCTCATCTTTGTTATAAAGCCAAAGAGCCAGCGCTGTCTGAAAACGACTCCATGGTCGCACGGAATGCTGTTACCTTCCCACCAAAGTAGTTTCTATTTTTCTACTTGCATTTTTACATGCTTTCAAACGGCTAGGTTGGCAGAAGCTGGGACAAGTAACAGGAGCTCACTCGGTTACGTGGTGCACCTTAAAGAGTTGCATTTTTTTTTTTAGAATTTAAGAATATATTTTTTAAATGGCCACTTGTCTTATATGAGATATTATGCAATGTTATGTTGAATAAGATTGAATTGACCTCATATCTTAAAATTAAGTGTTTTTGTTTTGACTTTTAAAAACACTTCATGGCATAGGGCTGGGTTATTATTTGGGGGACCATCTCTTCCTGATTACACCTGTCCACCCGTCGGCTCTGTCTGCTAAAGAGCTACATTTGGTGAGACTAAGGAGAGGGTTTTTTTTTCTGCTGAAGCACCCACCTTATGGAACAACATTTCCCCAAAGTGAAGTTGGCTTTATCTCTGTTAATTTTTTGTAAGTGTCTCAAAACGTGATTATGTCATCAGGCTTTGGAGTCTCAAGGGGGAGTTGCTGAGGTGGCTCTATTACTATAATTTGTTGTCTTCTTGCCTTTTAATCATAACTTCAATATTTCTAACTTGTTAACAGTTTTATTTTTTATTCCACACTGCCAGAATCATGTTCTATGAGATGGGTGGCTATGTAAACATGAGGAATAAACACACAAAGTAAAGATAGGGGATTTCTGTTTTTATTTGCTCAGCACAGTTTTGCTTTATAATATCTGCAGTTTGTCACTTGATCCTGGTTGATAGTTCATGTCTGTAAGGCAGGCTATCACAGTGGAGGACAATTTGGATCACATGACACTGTCAACGAAGTGGATTGTGGATGGCAATCCACAGGAGGAATAAATAGACACTGGGATTATTTACAAGTATGTGTGCTGGAGCACAGAAGGCTCCTGTATGTTTCAGGTTGATACCGGGAAGACATTTAGAGTTACGGTCTTGAGACAAAGTTTATAAATAGTGGTAATTCTTCTTTTAAATATGCCCCAAAGATTTAAATATTATCTTCTAAAATCTTGGGAATTTAGAGTGAAAACATTTTTTAATCTATTCTTCTGTAATCTTGAGCTATTTTTCATAACATGAGCTGCTTGTTCTTATGGTTGTTTCTATTTCAGATGCATCTCTCTTTCCAATTGTACTTCCTTTTTTTTTAGGTGTGTGGATAGGGGAACTGACAAAAGTGTTTTGCAGCAGATTGGGCACTTGTATATATAAAAGTTTTATGAAAAAGAACTGAACTCGTGCAGTTGTTTGTTTGGTTTGCGGTCACTTGCTATTTCTTAAAGCAGCTCTCTCTCTGGTGACCTCTTTCCAAAGCCATTCCTGAGAATTAAGGAATCCTCTGAAGTAATGCAGAATGGAGAATTGCTGCATTGCCATGGCATGCTGAAATGGCAAAACAGTTTGTACTAGACATATTAATGTGCAAGCTGCTTCTTTTCTCATATTCTAATTCTTCTTTCCCCAAGCTTTTTGCATATATCTACTGGCTTATAAAGGGACGTGGTGGCTCAGTGGCTAAGGTGCTGAAGTTGTCAATCAGAAAGGTCTGCAGTTCGGCAGTTCGAATCCCTAGCACCGCATAATGGTGTGAGCTCGTGTTACTTGTCCCAGCTTCTGCCAACCTTGCATTTAAAAATGCAAGTAGGAAAATAGGAACCACTTTGGTGGGAAGGTAACAGCATTCCGTGCACCTTCGGCGTTTAGTCATGCCGACCACATGACCACAGAGATGTCTTTGGATAGCGCTGGCTCTTTGGCTTTGTAACACATATGAGCACTGCTCCCTAGAGCCAGAAACGACTATCATGTATATGTGAGGGGAACCTTTATCTTCACCTTTATTTGCTTATAAATAACTCTTGAGTAAGGAGCTGGCTGCTAGATATTACATATACTCTTTCACAGAAAGTTTTTTGAATGAATTAGGAGTTTCAAAAGTAATCAATTTGGCTTTAACACATTTATTTTTAAAATCAGTCTGTAGTCTATTGCCTATTCGGGAAAAAAGTCATTGAATTGTATCTGAATATAGAGATAATGCAGAAGTTTAAACATAAGTTAACAGAAGCTAGTATAATGTCTGATAAACAAATTTCAAGAGGTGTTTACTATTTATGTGCAGATTTTTTAAGATTCAAAGTAAAAAAACATTGAATATGGTAGCTGACACTTTTTTATTGAGAAGTTTGTAACACCTACTTTGATAGGAATAACAGCTTTCAAATGTTTCTTTTTGCTTTTCTATACTTATTGTATTATTTTCCCTCCTCCTCCTTACAGAATTTTTCTAGGGTAGAAATATTCTTAGACCTGCTTGGATGAACTGCATGTTTGAGACCTTCCTACATATCTTCATTATTAAAATCTGGGGACTAAGAAAGCCATTTCAAAATCTTTTATCTTTTTCCCCCTGCTTTAGTAGTTCATGGTCAATCTGAAGAGATGTTTGGCATTTTTGTTTTGGTGAAAAAAAATCTACTTTCAGTTTTTACTGACCACAAAGACCAAGAAAAAACTCTTGCTGGTGTTGCCTGAAAACTAGACAGTTTAGCAACAGAGAACTCACAGATCATTTCAAATAACCTGTTGGAAAATTTAGCTGACCTTGAAGTAGTTGTCCACAGATCCATAGTGCAGTGTTGCTTATACAATAATGGTCTACATGGGACAGTCTCCAGAAGAAATATTTTTCCAGCTTCATCACAAAAATAATGATCTAAAGTATGGAGAGGAAAATTTTGAAATATTTTGAAGCAAAAATTTTTGGACTGATGAACGGGGAAAAATTTGTTACAACGATGCAAAATACATTTGGAGGGAAAAAAAGATGAATATTTGAAGAAAAGAACACCTTTCCAAATGTTAAACGCAAGTTGCTTTATTGTACTTTAAGATTATTTGGCAGCCTATTTCCCAGAAATATACTATGTAGGTCAGGGATCTTCAAACTTGATAGTTTTAAGACTGATGGACTTCAACTCCCAGAATTCCTCCCTCAGTCATGTTAGCTCAGGAATTCTGGGAATTCAAGTCCACAAATCTTAAACTTGCCAAGTTTGAAGACCCTTGATGTAGGTGGAGGGAAGAATGGATTTGACTATAATCCATATATTCTAATGTTCCATAGTCAGGAAAAAAATTAAAGCTGAAAAGAGGTTGGATATTTCAGCAAGACAAGTCTACTAAGCATACCTCCAAATCAACCATGTTTGCACAACAGGAAAGCAAAATAAAGGCTTTGGAAATTAAAATATATAAATGGGGCTGGAAGATATTTGAGTTTCATTAGAAAAAGATGTGGGTAACCAGAATTTGAAGAAGCAATTGTTAATAAATATTTAATATAAATTAGATGTAATTATGGAGCTAAATGTATAATAGTTACTGTGTTCTATATTAAGACACTTTCTTAAAGTACCTAGAATTGTTGAGAGTCAGGTTGCATCCAAGTTTAATAAATTATTATTTAATAATAAGGCATGGTTTGCAAGAAAAATATGTCTTCAATAGATGGCATTATAGGAGCTTATGAGCTGTGTGGAATAATTAAAAATATGTATAGGAGTCCATACAAACTGCACAGATTTATTCTGTATCTTCATTAAAGGTGTATGTATGTGCGTTAAATGCCAATGTTCACACCTTAGTAACATGATAATTCTAACTCCAATTCTGCTACCTAGGCAAAGTCTGTTCAACAGACTTTTAAAAAGTGTTAAATTATATCTGTTTGGGTGACAAAGAAAGCATTTTATTTAGCTTTTCTCCTAGAAAAAGAAAACTTTTTGTGAATATACTAGGAAATTATATTGTTACTGAAAAAATGTATTAAACTTGTATGCCATTCATCAACTCTAGGTCATCTGGAATATGAGCAAGAGAAACATAAATTGAGACATGACTATTCTGATTGCTGTCTGATTGCTGTCATAGTTGCTTTAATTCTTATATATTCTACTTCTAATAATATATTTTACCCATTCAACCAAGGCACCTTGCTCTCAATAGCAGAGTTAATGACAAGGTTTCAATTTCATCCTAAAAAAATTCCAGCAGTTTTCCCATTGAAGTATGTTGGATGACACATTAACCTAGTCAGTGTGCCTTGTTCAATTAATCATGGTTAAAATATACCAGGATTTAGCACAAATTACAAACCTAACCAGTAGAGAGGTTGGGAAGTAAGAGCAGGTGATTATTCAGCTTATGCTAAAAGGAAATACTGTGGAATACATGAAAAAATTATAACCTTGGGCAAAAGATGTGAGTTAACGAAACACATTATTGAGTAACCTGATTATCTGATAAGGATCTTAACCCTGTAGGACCTGTACTGAGTTGTGAACATTCTTTTAGTATGTTCCTTATTGCACAGGTACAAATATATGTACACTATGTAGTAATTACAAATTGTGGAGCTCACTAGTTTATTAGTAAAGGATTTGTTTCCACAGTTACAGTACAATCTTCATATCTTCTTCAGGGATCCTCTAGATACTGCTAAAAAAATAAATGTTTCTTTAGTAGTATAATGCGCTCGTTCATCTTTTAATAGTATATATTATTTATATTATTTATACTTAATCAGTAAATAGTAGAAATACTGAAACAGTATTTCAGTGGCTGGTTCAGTAGGATCAGCCCTATCCAGTTCCTAATTCTGTACAGTTGTGTAAGAGATATAATTTTATATGAAATTCTGAAAGTAAAACTTTTCTGTACAGAAACTTCACTGGAAGTTATTGAGAATTGATGACTTGTGCTGTGGCATTTGCCTCCATTTATTTTCAAGAAGATTCCCTCGTGAAGTGGCAGTGTCTTGTTTTACTGTACCAAGGAATTTAAAAATTCTTACAAGTAATTATGTTGATTCTGGTCATTTGCTATAATTGCAGATACACAATTGTGCTAGATTCCAGAATTTTACTCTATCCAAGTTTTGGTTTTTTGACAGTAGGTTTTCATAGTGTATCCTCTGCGGTTACTCTAATGTGCTTTCTACGCAGAACAGATGGCTTATGGTGAACGTTTGCAATGCTGACTGATTTTATCCTTTTGATTCCCACAAAAGATGCCACACTTATCTGCAAGGATTCATTTTTGGTTGTGTTTCACAGGTGACAATAATCTTAAATCATTCACAAGCCTGATTCTAACTATTGGTATTAGAATTACTTGGACTTTCAGGAAAAAGTTGAGTCTGTAGGTGGCCTTTTTTTGAAATTGTCCAAACAAATGTGCTTGTTCATCAATTCAAGACAAAGCAATTCAACATAATGGAAACTATGCTACCAGCAATTAAAGATTATGATTGAATCTGTAATTATAGATGGGCATTTATTTTCATTGCTCTATTTTCAGTGGAGAGAAACAAAAATTGTACAAGTGCAGAAACTTGGAAAAGCAGACATTGGAAACGTTTTAGTTTCCCAGGTAGTTCCAGATGAGACTTTTCTGGAGCATTATCCTGCCTCTTACAGATTTTTTATGTTGGAATATGGAAAAAAAAGAATAATTGTGACTTTTCATGTATAAATGTTCTTTGTTTTCTTGCTGCTTCATCTTTTAAGGATAAAATGAGAGGAAAGTAAAAAAGTTCTGGTTGATAGATATAACTAATAAGCACCCTGAATGAAGATATAAGAGGCGGTTTGGGCAATTTTCGGAAAAAACATTTTCTCAAATACAGACTCTCCATATTTTCATTTTAGAAACTAGCTTATTTTCAGCACTTGTTAAGTGCATTTATTCTTCTGCACAATTTTGTAAATTGCAATTTAATTCATTGTACTGTATGCAAATATCTATTCTGGCATTTTGCTTTTCATGATGGTTTATGATATATTTCCAAGAAGTCAACATACAGGACATAAAGACAGTAATTCTCTTGGGTGATCACATCCATCTTCCTCCATTTGATGCATGCTGCCTGTGAATCTGGAGACTGCAGACAAACCTCATCAATAACAATCATAGTTTGACAGTATACATGAATCTGTTTAATCCTTATTAAACCTATCTAGGCCTGTGACCTTCACACATCCTATGGCAGTTAGTTCCCTAATAAATTAATTATGTATTGTGCACTGTTCCAAAAAGTCTGGTGGAATTTCTGTAGCTGCCATTTGATAAAGGATTAAGACCTATAGTCAGAATAGAAAATTCAGAGAGGCCCTGTGTCTTTTAATTATTTATTCACGTATATTTTGAATGGACCTCCGTATATTGAACACTCCAGGCTGTTTACAATAAACAGTCAAACACAATTCCAAGCAGAAAATTAAAAATTGTGTTACTATTTTCTAAAACCAAAGAAGTGAGAATAATTGTTGAAAGTTCAGTGTTGTTTTTATCAATTATCTAAAGGCTGAAATATTTAGGAGAAAATCCAACTTTTCTAAGAAGAGACTCCCAGTCTTGCAGATGACTATTTTATTCTGTCTAGGATATTTAATACTTAAGGTCTTGAATGAAAAACCTAGGTTCCGATTTAGTATATAGAGGCCCTGGGGATGTAGACCAAATACAGAATAGTGACCTTCTGTAATTATATTGTAATTGATAAACATAGACTCACATTGGGGAATAAAAGATAAATGCATGCCATGTTATAATATCCATACAAGGACATTTAATTTTTTCCTTAAGATAATTTAATGCAGAAGTGCGCAGTCTCAGATCCCAGGCTACTATACTTTCCTGGAATCTTTGGAACATCCTCCAGAGACAAAGAAGCTGGTATTAAATTGTAAGTCACTTTTGTAAGATGGATAGCTATACAATTAGATTAACACATAAATAATAATGCTTAGTAGGATAGAAATTTAAAATGTTTGAAGAATAGCCTTATCAACTATACTGAACTTTAAATAGAATAGCCTTATCAACTATACTGAACTTTAAATAGTATGAACTATACTGAAATGAAATTTAGTTCTTCACTTTATATTTTGGAATGTGATGTTTGCTCAGGAGAAAGTGCACATAATTGACTAAAGGGAGGAAAAAGATAGATTTTCTTTTAGAGGTTGTAAAACAATCCATTGTCTTTTGGCAGAGTGGTCAATTAGACTGAAGTCTGTTGGTAAGAAGCAATGAGCTCTTCTTCAATTTGGTTCTTGGGAGAACTTTTGACTTGGCTTACATCTCATGCTGCCAAGCGCCTTCCTGTTACAGCTTTCACCTAGGAGTTAAACTGTAACATGTTTGCTTAAATGCAGTTATCTCTATGCACCCAATCCAGTTTATATAGTTAAGAAGACTCTTCTGTGTTGCTTTCTTTCTATAGTGAGACAAAAGAAGGATGAACTCAAAATGTTTATTAATGCATATACAAGTGATCCTACCTCCTCTTTTCTACCCCTTCAAATATCACAACTATAAAACTGGTTTTTCCATAGTTATTCTATTGTTTTCAAATATATAATTTGGCCATTTTTAGTGAAAATGACCTGGATCTTTTTAATACTACCGTTGCTTAGCTTATTGTTGAATCTATGACATAGCTTCTAGGACAGGGGTGTCAAACTTTTTTCGTTGAGAGCATCATCAGGGTTATGTTTGATTTTGAGGGGACATGGGGATGTGGGGAAGGAAGAAAGAAAGATCAGAAAAAAAGAAAGCCTGCTTCGGAAGCAGAGAAGAATGACGATAGGGCTCCAGCACTCTGCAGGCAAAAACGGAGCCCGGGAGGGCCACATGCAGCCCTGCCAGCAGAAACTGAACTTGGAAAGGCCTCATGTGGCCCTCCCGAACTCTTGTTTTCTCTGACAGAGGCACTGCAGGCTGGTCCTTCGCTGTTTCCACGGTGGCCCTGTGACCCAGATCTAAGCACCCTGCAGACCTGATCCGGCCTGCGGACTTTGATTATGACACCCCTGTATAACAAGGATAGTGATTATCCTTCTTAATTTGTCTATGGGATTTTCTCATTGTTTCCTTGAATGAAAATGTTCTCATTGTTACCTTGAATGAAAATTTAAATAAATATTGTAAGCTCAATATAAGAGAGGGTCATTTTACAACAAGGGGTTTTAGCTTTTGTTGGGAAATTTGTTCTGCTGTAATTAAAAGATGAAAGCCATTGTGGCAATTCTGTTGTGCTTCATTTTTCATCTCTTCAATCCCTGCTTTCTTTTTTTTAATATTCCTATACCTCATATGCACGAGAATTGTTCATATTCATGATTATTTTTTAAAAAAAATCCAACTACATAAAAGTGAAAGAAAAATGGCCTCATTTTCTTGTGCCTTCTCCATGAAAACTGTATGTCTTTGTGATAAATTCATTGACAGCATCTGCATTAAAAGTTTGCATCAACTTGTTTTTAGAAAACCCAAATGCAGGGAGAAGCATAGTAGTGCCACTACAACCATTTTGCTGGCACTGAGCACCCTTGCTCTTGGCAGCTGGGTGTGGCAGGAAAGAAGTTCTGTGGTAAACCACATTTTGCTGGTCCCTGAAGGTTTTATCCAAATCCTGTTGAAGTTTATAAAAGAGTTTGCTTTATCTTCTCCTGCGCTTAGATTATATCGCTTTATAAACATACCCACATTCTCTTCACCCAAAACACACATAATTTATCTTCATTAGAAACTACTGTTGCAAGCCCAAAACCACTAATTGGAGCTCACTGAAGATATTAAGAGGATAAAAGACAATCACTTCTTCCTGATGATACTGTTATTTTATTTCAATTTTTTATTTAATTTTTTAAATTCATATCCCATTTTTATTATTTATATGAATAACTCAAAGTGGTGAACGTATCTAACACACCTTTCTCCTCCTATTTCCTCAGAATGACAACTCTGTGAACTCTGTGAGGTTGAGAGAGAGTGACTAGCCCAAAACCACCCATCTGGCTTTCATGGGTAAGGCAGGACTAGAACTCACAGTCTTTGGCTTTCTAGCCTGGTGCCTGAACTACTAGACCAATAGAAATATTCTTCTTGTCTCTTCTCTTGTCTCTTCTCTTGTCTTGTCTCTTCTACTTTACTCTACTCCTGTTCTGTTCCATTCTGCTCCGTTCTTTGTGGACTTCCAGAGACAAAATGGCAGATTGAAGACAGCTCTGAAAAGTGCCAAAGACCCTGGTGGAATAGAGCTTATGAATCAACTGACTTTTCATGATTCTTCTCTAAATAAGGAGAGGACTTGACATTGCTCACAAATATGCCAGGCAGCTATTCCTCATGAGGAGACGAAAAGATGTTAGGTTTCTGGTGGCTTTAGAGCTTTGGGAGACAAAGAAATAGCCATCATGTTCAAGGCATGGTTGAAGCCTTCCAAAGGTCACTGGACTCACCAACTTCCTTTTCTAATTATTTCTTTATTTTTAACCATAATCTTATTTTTTCTTTTCTATATTTTTCTTTTTTGCATTTTCTATTTTTTCCTATTTTTTAGTTTGTATTATTTATGTAATTGTAAAATGGAATAAAATACTGTTAAAAAGATATATTCTTTATATAAAAAGGAGTGGGTAGGATAAGAGAGAAAAAGTCCCACTATTATCTTATCTCTCTGTATTCCTTACATTTAAACAATTTAAGCTCTGAGAAATAACAGCTAAAAAAAAGTGAAACATAATGGTACAACTGGGCTTAGAGATGACTTGAAATTTTCCTCACTCCCTAATAAAGAATACTCCTCTCCCTCCATATGTACACAGATACTTCATTTGTGAGTAACTGTTCTACTTCTGATTTGATTGTTCCTTATAAATAAATATATATTCAGAAAAGACTGAAATCAGTTATGAGCTGTCAAATTTTAGATTAGGAATTCAATCAGACATTCATTTATTTCTGACATCATTTTTAAAATGGCCTGCTTAGCCTCTAGTGTAAAACCTTCTAATGAAGCCTTCGGTTGAATGGACATCAGAAAATGTTGCTCATTGCTTCCTTGAAATATAGTAAAATTAATCTGCTATTTTGAGATATTTTTTCCACATAGTTCTTCAGTAATAAGGAATTATAGACCTTTTTCCATTGAAGCACAGATTGCTTATTATAGTGCCAGAGTCAGCTGAAGCAGATCTAAAAAGTGTGGGAATGTAACTTCTCTATAGAGAGTTACACAAATTGGAATATCCAAATGATTGGATACAACATAGTAATAAATTGGATAAAATAATACATCAGGTTGCTACTGAGGTAAGAATAGTGAGGTAATGAAGGTGATACTGCATAGACAAGGATACATTGAGCAGACAAAAGATGGGTTATGTGGAATAAAAATTAGAGTTGATGTGTGATGACAAAATGACCTGGCTTGCCAAAGCTGTTTTTGCTTCCCAGTATCCTTTTACAATTTTAATAAATGTTCTTGTGTCTAAATGTTTTATGGCTGATCCAACAGTTTTGCTTTTCCCTGAGAAACAAGGTAAGAAGAATGATTTGCTTGTCCCAACAATCCCATATTCTTGCAATATCATAAGCTACATCACAGTTTTCAAACTGTAAGATCAATATCACAAGTGGTCCAAGAAATTTAGTTAAGGAACCATTTAAAAACAGGTTTTAGATATAGATTTTTCTACTTCAATGAAATCAAATTATAATGTTTTAGGACAAGCAGTCTTTCAGGACCAAGTATCTATGGAGATTCTTTCAGAACTACGTTTTCTTCAAGACAGCCTCCAGAATATAATATGCCATATCATCTCACTTCCAGTAGTGTAAGGCTGTCCAGCAATAGTAAAACAATGTATTAATATTTCAAGAGAAGATTTATTTGACACCCTAAAATCAAAATAGGTTTGCCTAGCTCAACATAGGCAATTAAAAGCTTATGTGAGTTGCATTTCCCTTTTGGAGACCATCAGATTGGTTAGCTTCTTAAGTCTTTTTAGAGGGTAAAATTGACTAACCCTGCTACATATCAGTTGCATTTAATGACTAATGCTAAGTAGTATCTTTCTCTATTTGCTGGTTTTCAGACTGTGATGGCAGACCATCAATGAAGATGGCCACTGCTTATTTTAAGGCTGTGGCAAGTTCATATAGATGTATAAACTCAATTGCCCCAATCTGTTTAGATCTTTAAAAGCCCAAGCTAGCTCTTTGACTTGGGATGAAAATGCCTTTCTAACCATTTGATTAAGTGAACTATACCTCACAAAAGTTTTACTCTTTTAATAACATTTCTTAATTGAAAAATATGCTATAAACTTGTTCTGATTCTCTGTCACCATAAACTAACATGAGTCTATTTCTACATTTTCTAATTGGTGTAATTGTTATGCTAAATTAATGCATGGTGTCTTCCTTCCTTCCTTCCTTCCTTCCTTCCTTCCTTCCTTCCTTCCTTCCTTCCTTCCTTCCTTCCTTCCTTCCTTCCTCTTGCATGCGAAGTTTAATCCAACAGGATTCTGAGTAGATTTCATTGTCTTCCTAAAGATGATATAATAAAATGAAAACACAGAATAATAACAATAAATCTACTAAAAATCCCAGAGGACAAAACATTAAACCATAGACTCGGGGGAGGTTTAACCCATATTAAATTCCTCCTAAGACCTTCTTAAAAAGCCAGATTTTAGTGACTGTCCTAAAATTTAACAGAATGGGGGATAGTCTCATCTGGGATTATAGTCTATTCCCTTGAAGTGATGTTGTAACAGACTAAATATCAGCGTTCCAATGAAACTCCCCATTTCATTCAGCACTCAGAAACAAAGTTCATGCAAGTAAGAATTTATTAAAGAAGTCATATTGGCACATCTGGGAAAACCCGAATCTGAGAGTTCTGGGTTTTCCCTTCCCAATTGAAAATCAAAACTCATCCCTGCACCCACCAGTCTATCACATGGTTCAATCAACCATCGGTCCAACTGGAGATATTCCTCAGACACTCCTCTCCAGGTACAGGGTAACTTGTCCTTGACTTTATGAGACGAATGTTGTTGAGTTTAATCTTCCTCCTCTCTGAAATCCCCCCTCCCAAATTCACAGCACTAAAATGTGGAGTCTAGAAGCTTCTAAGTAAAATATGGCTTCCAAGGCTGACACTAAAATTACAACTCTAAAAACGTATGATTATACTTGTGTTAGCAAATGGGTTTTATTTATTTATTTGGTAGAACCTTGAAAACAGCAGTTCTAAGAGACTGGATAATACAAAATAAAAATACAAATCAAGAAAACAGGAGAAAGGAAAAACAATCAGAAACAAAAACAAGATAAGTGTTTTCAATGATGTCAAAGGCTCATTCAAATAAAATAATTTTTGAAACATGAGCTTAGTGGGAGTTGAAGAGTTGCCCGTGCTTCTTGGGGAGCATATTCTTCAAAGCGGGGACTACAGCAAGAGCATCTCTCAACACTTCGTGTACCACAGAAGGGGAGGGACTTCCAGTTGGATGTTTCTAGCTGACTGAACTGGTTGAGCAGATTCAATTCTTTCTAGGCTGGTGTCTCCCAGTGCAGTTTTAGCCTAAAAATCTTGTGACCCAAGAATAACACGATAGGTTTTTTTAAAAATGTATTTAGTATTCAGTATAACATGTTTCAACCATTTAGCCTGAATAAATGTTTGAGTGTACACCTTCTTTACCACTTTAAATTTGCAGAATTTGCTTCAAAGGCCAGTCAGCGCATTATAAGAATCTTCTCTGAATCTGGTTGTACTAAATCCACACATGATGGAGATTTGGTTTTTCCTTTCTAAATACACTGCAGTTCTAGTGGATTATAACTACCTTTGATATTAGTCATGGTTGTTCGGATTATTTTATAAGATTCATATTTTGCTGTGACAAGCAGATGGTGTTTTTCCTCTGCCAGATCTATGCCAAGATGGTTTAATACAGTTTTTCCAGTGACATAGAATAGATCAACAAGAGTTAATTACCAAAAGCTTAGCATTCAGCACAGGCATATTTGTAGTACAGCTTATTATATTTTGTGGTAAAGAAGTGTGGTATTAAAAGAAATGAATCTGAACAGTTATATCCCGGGTAGTTTCATCACTGAGTACTGTTGTGCAATGAGGTCTTCTAAGCAGTCTGATAAAACTTTTTGGGCATATTTGATAGGTTTCTCCTGCCTTTCTAAGGGCAAATGATTCTTTCTCTTTGCGTAATATATGAGATTCTTTGATTTTCAGCTGTTCTGATTTAAATTATTTATAGTGTTGGATCTGGAAAAATGACTGATCATTCATATTTCTTTCTTTCTTTCTTTCTTTCTTTCTTTCTTTCTTTCTTTCTTTCTTTCTTTCTTTCTTTCTTTCTTTCTTTCTTTCTTTCTTTCTTTCTTTCTTTCTTTCTTTCTTTCTTTCTTTCTTTCTTTCTTTCTTTCTTTCTTTCTTTCTTTCTTTCTTTCTTTCTTTCTTTCTTTCTTTCTTTCTTTCTTTCTTTCTTTCTTTCTTTCCTTCCTTCCTTCCTCCCCCCCTCCCTCCCTCCCTCCCTCCCTCTCTCCCTCCCTCTCTCTCTCTCTCTCTGTGAATTTTTATCTTCTTACATACTTTTTCTCAATTTCTTTAGTATATATATATTTTAGCATATATATCAACACCAGAAAAAAAGCAGTTGTTCTTGTCCTGTTAAGATAATAAATATTAACTGTTTTTAGGATCTAAATACATGGCAACCTGTTGTTTAGGGTTGGCATTGATTATGGTTCTGTATTTAAAAGTATGTTTTTTTTCTTAACTGTTGCTTTTTTCCAAATGTTTACATGTACAATGGAAGACAGAGCTATATGGTTGTCCCAGTGTGGATTTGGATATTCATAAAGACATATATCTGCACAGCAAAACATAGAAGCATGTTGTTCCATTTCCTGTCTCATGTCTTAGAAACACAAGAAATGATGTTTAAAAAAGTAATTTCTTCTTAAAACACTTTCTGTTTTCTCCTTCACCTTCTGGATATGCAGATAAGAGATGTTTATGAAATACTTATTTCATAGAGCCTTCAAAACAGGCTTTCCATGCCTCAGAGCAGGTACAGGAAATAGGAATAGGTATGGGTTCTCTGGAAATTGGGCATGCTATGTGCATAAATTCCAGTGCAGCCTGAGGGAAAACAGTAGGTTTCATCACTGAGCTTTGAAAACTGTTATGTATCCAAATACAGACACCATTGCTGCTTTTGTATATGGCAAATACACATATATGGCAGAGACAGAAAAAAGAAAAACACATACACTCTTGTGGCCAATGTATTGGACATGATTGAACGTTGACCCTTAATTTGCTGACAACCTACAGGAGCATAAAGGCAATGACGTATTTGCTTGTTTCATCTGCATAACAGGAAATGTTCGTGGCCTCCCATTCTTCCTGCTATGAGAAAATAGTGTTCTTTTTTCCCTCTGAGTCCTGGCTGACACTTAAATTTCAGGTTTGCATTCTATAGTGAACCTGCATTGCTGGCATACTATTTTGATTGAAGTATCTATCCGGTACAAACAGTCAGTCAGCTTGTTGCTGATGTGGTCTTAGCAGTAATGATGAGAAATGTAACTTTTGTCTCTTCCCTCCCTTTATTAAATTTGAAAAAATAGCAACAGTTGTTTTGTGAGATTTGTTTTACAAAACTACAAGCCATTGCTTATCTTGAAGTTTGGGGAGAAGAATATTTAGAGAGATTATATCACAATATGGTCTAAAAATCCAAACGTTATTGAATACATATACGGATACATAACAACTTTTTGAAGCTATACTAGATTGAGCCGTGGTGGTGCTGTGGTTAGAATGCAGTATTGCAGGCCAGTTTTATTGAGTGCTGACTGCCAGCAGTTGTACAGTTTGAATCTCACCGGGCTTAAGGTTGACTCAGCCTTCCATCCTTCTGAGGTCGGCAAAATGAGGACTCAGATTGTTGGGGGCAATGTGCTGATTCTGTAAACCGCTTAGGGAGGGCTTCAAAACACTGTGAAGCGGTAGATAAAGTCTTAAGTATTATTGCTATTGCTATGATGGATTTCAAAAGAGCTATATATAACCCATCCTTGAAGTTACAACTGAATATTTCCCACCCCTGCAATTACGTGATCATATTTCAGTAACTGACAAATTTCGTATTTTGGTAACTGACTTGCATGTACCAATGGTTGCAGTGTCCCACATGGTCACATGACCATTTGTGAACAGCAGAAAAGAGCAAAAATGTTGATTGTATATACTGGTTTCACTTAACAATCACATTCTTCCTTAATGACCATGTGATTCATTTAACAGCTACAATGACATACTTTTGTGCCTATTGTAAAAAATATCGTAAAATCGAATCTGCTCACATGATGCCTTGACATATTTCTGCTGTCACTTATGACTACAATTCCAGCGTCCATTGTAGTTTAAGTGAAAGTATTGAGTTTTATTTTCTTGATTGGAAATTTTTTTTTAAAAAGAATCTCATTGCTTGAAAAACTATCAGATAGAATTGACCTGAAATATAAAGCATGATGTTAGAAATAAAATCTTGGAAACTTTACTAGAGTAATGTGTTTTTCTATTATGTACTTCTTGTTGTTTGATTTAGTTAAGTTGATTATTCAATTCGCTGCAGTTGTGTATACAGTTAGTCGGAGTGCCCCTGCCTCATTTAGTGACGTTCACAATTATGATGATGAAAATGTAAATTTATGCCCATCCTCACATTTACGACCTTTGCAGTTTTGTAAAGCCAAAGGAAAGCTGAAGCAAGATCATAAGCACAGTTGTAGTTTAATTTAGCGATATTCTACTTGATGACCAAGTTGTGGTTGCTAAATGAAGACTACTTGAACTTTTCCTCCTCAGGAAAGTTAGAGAATTTAATAATGGGAAATGAGAGAATTGTTACATTGGGTAGCATGCAAATATATTTTGGGCTTAGTTTTCACTGTTCTTTACAATGCTATATGGCTACCTGGATCCATGCTCAGTTAGATTTGCTTCCTGATTTTCATCCTATTCAGGTGTTTCTTCTGGTGCTTCATCTCCTGAGGTTCCTTGGTGTAAGGAGTCCCCCAGAACTGATTAGGGGAAGTCCTCTTTACAGCAGTCGATAGGGGACCTTGTCACTTCCATATTGACTGAAGCCTCACCTAGGGTCTCAACATAGTTTTCTTCTTGATGACCTGGGATAAGCTCATGGTTGTTATAGCAGCCATAAAATCATAAGTTGCACTGAACCTACCCCAGAGAAAGAAGCACAAACATCCTATTATAACAGCGTTCATCTATGATAAGCCTGTGAATAGGTGCTTAATGTGGCGAAAATAAATATCTGCTTTTCTTTTGGAAGTTGGTTATTTGCCTCTGTGGGAATTAATGTGTCCTTAAAAAAAGAAGCATCCACCTTGTACCACAGAAGCTTCTGGACCTCAATGCTGCTTCTGCCATTTACAAGCAGGTCATAAAGAAGATCAGATAAGCACTATTTCTGAGGAAAATATCCTATTTTTATTATTATATTCTATTCCTCAGAACTAAAAGTGTTTAAAAGGATGAGCATTCAAATCTAGAAACAAATGCATTTTTCTTGCTTTTATTTTTTTGACAAAAATTAAAAGCTAAAAGTAAAGGTTTTCCTGTCCAACCATGTCTAACTTTAGGGGGTAGTGCTCATCTCCATCTCTTTGCCAAAGGAACCAATGGTATCTAAAGACAATTCCGTGGTCATCTGGCCAGCATGTCTATATGCCAAGGTGAAGGGAATGCTATTTTCCCATTATCTACTTGTGGAGCACTACTCTACTGGTGCTCGCTTTGGCAGTACATATACTAATACTAAACTAATTGCATTTGCATGTTTTTGAACTGCCTGGTGGGCAGGAGCTGGGGCAAGTTACAGGAGCTCACATGTCAAGTGGCGTTTTCAGCTTTCCAACTGAGCCATCTTGCCCCCTTGACAAAAATTACATTACTGAAATTATGGCAAAATGCCAAAACATAGACCAATTTTTCTCATTTTTAAAAAAGGATGCACTAAACATCTGATAAATTTACCACATTTATTTATTTATTTTAAAAGCCCATCAGATACCTAAAAAGTCTTGGATATTCTAATCCCATTCCTCTGGTTTTATGTTATTATAAAAAAAAAATTATGTGATCAATTAATTCCGAACTCTGAAACCAAAAGATGTTTTTTTAATCAATTAATTTCTTGACTGTTTCTGATTCTTTTTCTAGTTTTCCATGTATGTAGAAGTATCATGTTAATATTTTTACACTGGAAGCAACAGTGCGAAAGATCTCAAATGTTGCTTTTTTGTACCTGTTGTGGCATTTATTATCATTGGTACTTATTACTTGAATGAGAAGTAATTGAATGGGGTAGAAATATTAAGCTGTTAATAGCTGGAGCCATAGGTTCAGGTCTTGCATGATACCTACAAAAGCCATTGAGGTTTCCATAGGGAAATTTGTAAAAATTAACCCTTTTTAAAAATAATGGATAACTTTTATGGTCATTAGAGGTGGCCAGTAATCGTAAATGTCCTTATCACACTATTGTACAATAGACACAAAAATGGAAATGAAAAGAGGCAGTACAACTGCAATTCTTTATGGATTATACTCTTTTAAAAAAACATTTTTTTAAAAAAATTAATTATAAGAATACAACAGGTTGCAGCCAATCTAGCATTACAATTGTTATACATATATTCCTTTATACTTCACCAATTACAATCTCCTTGTTTGATATATTAATTACTAATTATTCTAATCATCATAGCTACTTATGTTCCGACCTTGCCTTTTTCTATGCAACCATTAATATAATTTATTCCATGTTTCATAATACTTAGATTCTCCCTTGTTTTTTAATTCTAGAGTTAGCCTCTCTGATTCTGCACATGCCATAATTTTTCTTATTATCTCTGTTTCTGGCAGTATGTTTTCATTCTTCCAGTATTGTGCATATATTATTCTAGCCGCCGTCAATACATGTACTATTAGATAAATTAAATCCTTCCTATATCTTTCTAATATTATTCCTAGGAGAAAAAATTCCGGTTTAAATGGAATACATTCTCCCACTATTTGTTCCACCCATGTCTGAATTAGTCTTCAATATTTTTTGCAGCATTGCAAGTCTACCACATGTGAAAAAAATGTGCCTGATACATCTTTGCACTTCCAACAATTTGGAGATATATTTTTGAACATTTTGGAAAGCCTTGCTGGCGGAAGATGCCACCTGTAAAACATCTTATAAAGATTTTCCTTGTATGCTGTGGCCAATGTTATTTTCTTACTGGTGGTCCAAAGTTTTTGCCGTTAGCCAATTCAATATTATAAATGGATTACACTCTTTCGCTACATCTTTTCTTTTGTTCCTTGTTCTGTTCTGGCCTTTTACTAGGATATTTGTTTGTGTGATGTTTCCTTTTCACAATTTGCATTAACAGTTAAAACCAGAATGGTAGACTTCTTCTCTCACATTTCCATTTTCTCAAACTTTGTACAATAGGCTTAACTTATTTTATATAATTTTTACTTGGGAAACCTACTGTATCTGATATATTAAACAAAATGCTGCTTTTGCCTGGAAAACAATATTTGAACTTGTAAGCTGTGATATTTACATTTTGATCATTAACTTGATAACAGTGTTAAATTGCTACATTTGCCAATATAGGGTTTGTTTCATTACTGACTCTTGGCAAGTGCCTGGACTAGTCCAAGTAAATGTTAGTAAATATTATAAATTGATATATTATGATTGATTGATCATTGATTATATGCTGTCAAGTTGTTTTAACTCTTAGCAACCATGGAAATAGATTTTCTCCATGACAATCTATCTATAACCTGGTCTTTCAGATCTTCTAACTATGTACTCAATGAAACTGTAATTGAACCCATACATCCCACTGCTTTCTTCCTCTTTCTTTCCATCTTTCCCCAGCATTAGGGCCTTCTCCAAAGAGCTAAATCTTTGCATAAGGTGTCCAAATAGGATGATGTGAGCCTGGTCATTATGGCAAAACTCTGGGTTGACTTACTTGCATAGCCAAAAATGAGTTTAAATGCTTCTAAGACCTAAAGCAATAATTTACGTGATGTACTGAAGATTATACAAATAATAGGCAGCATTCTAGGAACCATATAAAATCCGCCTAAATTAAAATGAAATCAAGAATATATAGGTGAAACTCAAATATTTCTTGTCCAGAAAGAGCAGTAATCTATTTCCCCCTAAGATGAAGTCAGTGGCTATAATGACATTAATTGGAGGGTAAGCCGTAATTAGAGAGCTAGTCTGCTAAAGTGCTTAAGGTACCTAGCTAGAAATTGAGAGACAATGAATTGAGATCTCTGCTTAGGTCCAGCTGGGTGATCTTAGACCATTTATTCTCCCTCAGCCCCAGAAGTAAGTTAATAGAAAATCACTAGTCCAGAATGAATATAATGTTAAAGATTAGGGTTTCAATTTTCAATAGGCCAATTCTCATTTTAAAAAAAGAATGACTTTTTAAAAAATCGGATGGACAGGAGACCTAATGAGAAATCTCAAACATAGTGACCTTGGGGTTTTATTTTGTGAAGTAATTTTAATTAGATAGGCTTTTTCATGTGGTAGTACTTACCAAAGAAACAGTCTGATTAGTGGAGGAAAATGTTTCCCTCTTATTTTATGAAAGAATTTTATGAAATAAATAATAGCATTCTCCTTCTCCTCCTATACCTCCTCTCCTCCTCCTCCTCACTTCCTCCTCCACCTCCACCCCCAGACTAAATGGAAATGCTGGTGTTTTGATAATGTCCAAGTCCATCAAGCCATTCATGATGCTGTTGCTGGATACAGCGAGAAGAGGCAAGGGTTCCTCCCCCTCCCCCAAGATTCAGTGCATTTTGGAAAAATAATGTTGCCAAGAGGTTCAGGATTTTTTAAATAGATGTTTCCTGTACATGAAATCTGCTTTTCAACTTAAGAAGAGGTGGCTAATCAGGCTCTCTGATCTGAACTTGAAAACGTATTTAAAAATCACCCCTCATTTTGTATTTAATGCTAGGAATTTTCCACTGTGAAAGCTGAAATAATTCATCTCAATTATACACTACCATTTACCAGCTTAAAAACCTGTAAAAATATAATTTTCACTAACTACTTAGTTGCACAGGATGCACTGCATGGAAATTAGCAGGTGCAAATGAAGTCAGTTTAAAGAGGGCGGGAAGACATTTCTGTGTGCATTTCTTAGCTGTTCTGTATGAAAGTAGTTTAGAGTGAAAGCTAAATGAAATTTCGATTTAGTCTGGGGATCAGAAGGCAGATTTTTTTTATTACAGTCATTAAGATTTGACTATATTGTAGTGTTAAACTTTGATTTGTTGTTGCAAAATGGAGATTTGACGGGTGTTATTTTTCACATATGTATTTCCTCCAATTAATTTTTAATATTACATTTTGCTTTTGTTTGTTAACTCTATTTGTATTTTATTCTTTACCACATTAAACACTATTATTGGTAGAAAACTGGGGCGCATATCTTCTTACCCCATAATCCTACCTAAACGTCTTAACCCCATTATTTATTTGTGGTTCATTTTATATTTATTTGAAGATCTTCAAATGACTATTGGGGTAGGAAGATTGGGAGCAATTGAGAAATAGTTTTGTTATTTTTCTCTTAGAATGATGTTTATATCTGGTGGATTGAAAACACCAGCAAAACAGCCCTAGGCATCACTTTGTACTCTGAAGGGTAAGAAAAATTATCTGAAGTTTATATGATACTTATAAGTAGTAGTATCCCTCATGGAAGTTCTCTTATTTAGACTGTAAGATAGAATTGAGGGGTAGGTGGTTCACACTTTCCCCATAATTGTGCATCCTGAGTTGTGGGCTCCATTCTATCTGATGAATGAATCTGAAAAAGTTAATATATGCTTAGAAAGAGGAAATGTTAGAACAATTGATCAGTGGGACAGCTTGCCTACAGAAGTTATGAATGCCCCAACACTGGAAGTTTTTAAGAAGAGATTGGACAACCATTAGTCTGAAATGGTGTAGGGCAGGGGTATCAAACACGCAGCCCGTGGACCTGATGTGTCATTTGCTGGCCCCGCCCAGTTTAACAAAGAGGAAAAAAGTCCAGATACGTCACACGGCGCCATGATGCCACGAGTTTGACACCCCTGGTATAGGATTTCCTGCCTACCTACAAGATCCCTTCCAACTCTGTTATTCTGTATTATCATATCATCATGTATCATCTCATATCTCATCTCATATCTCATAACATATATTATAGTTTCCTTTTGCTTTGGACACCATAATTTAATTTACTAGCAAACTAATTGGTAGGGTTTCTTCTCCCCTCCTCCCCATTTCTGTTGTGTTCATCAGTATATATATGGGCATTGAGACCAGGGAGTTTTCTGTTAAACTGATTAGATATTGGTTGAAGTACCCCATTTTGTTGTAGAACTTGCAAGTTTGATGGAGATGAAGACATACTGCTGCCATCTCATTTCCCACCGTAGCTGATGTTTAGAGGCACTTTGCCCACAATCTTTTTAAGAAAAATAGCTTTTTAAGAGACGAATTCTTTTGAAGCCATCCAAATTAGTGAACACCCCTACATCTTGTAACAATGAATTACATACTTTGATTACGTGCTACATGAAGAAGTGCTTAATTTTGACTATTCCGAATCTTCTTCTCATCAAGATCACTGGATGGCCATGATCCTAGTATTTTGAGAGAGAACAAAAAACCTGTCCTTACCTGCTTTCTCAACGCTACACAAGATTCTGCATATATTGATCCAAGTCTCTTTCAATGGCTCTGTTTCCAAGATAAATACTCCCAAATATTCTGGCTTTTCTTTTTCTTTTTCTTTTAGTAAGGAAGGTATTTGAACCTTCTGATAATTTTGGCTGATATTTTCTGCATTTCCCCCAGCATTAATAGTTTTTCTCTCTCCAAAAATTGCGATCAAACCTTTGAATAATATTCCAGATATGAATATACCAAGGTTTGTACAAGGACATTACCATTCTATTGTTGACAGTTCTATTTTCAACCCTTTTCCTAGTGATCCATAGCATGGAATTTGCTGTTTTCACAACTGCTGCACAGAGCTAACAAATTCATTGTGCTATCCATTGTTACCCAAGAAGTTTTCCCTGAATAGTGTCAAACTGCTCAGACCCCATCAATTATAAGACCCCATGTGAAGTAAAGCATCACCCTTCCATTTTCTGAAATTGAAGCACATGTGCCAATTTTGATTTAAACAGTTCTTTCTTCACAATTACTTATATAATTGTCAACTTAACAATAGTTCATTTAGTGATTGTCCAAAGTATAATGGCACTGAAAAAAGTGACTCGTGATCACCTTCTGACAAAGTCAGTGGGAAAGCCAGATTCGCTTAACAACCATGTTACTAACTTAACTAGTGATTTAACAATGGTGGCAAGGAAGGACATAAAATGGGGCAAAACTCACTTAACGAGTATCTCACTTAGCAACAGATATTTTGGGCTCAATAGTGATTGTAAGTTAAGAATTACCTGTATTTTAGTTTAATATCATCCACACCTTGGGCAACATACTGCTTTCTCTTATGACGAGCATTTATGAACATATTTAAAAGCACTGTTACAAAAAGATCATGAAGGGAACTGCAGTTATTATTTCTCTTCATTGAGAAAATTGACCAATTATTATTACCGTTCTTACTTTTTGCCTTTTAACCTGTTAGGTAGCCATTCATAAAGAAAATGTCTCTTGTTCTATGACTGCAGAGTTTATTTGAAGTCCTTTGATGAGAAACCTTACCAGGGTTTTTTTTTTTTGTAATCAAAGTACAGTGTTGACAGAAAATCTATCTCTATGCCTGTTGACACTCTCAAAACTCACTTGTTCTCTAACAATCTGATGCCATGGCAACTCCTGAGCTCTAGTTGTTGCATGCTTATCCTCAGTTCCAGACTGTTATGCCATTTGTGTATGTGTATGTATAGATGATGATGATGATACCAAGTTTGGGTAATGAATCATCTGCAAGAAAAAAATCAAGCTCAGAGAGCACCAAGGACCCTTAATTCAACCCAGAGCTACAAATATTCTCCTTTATTGATTCACATCCCTTTTTAATTTCCTTTATAATGAGCTCAACTCCTTCCTCAGTGTACAAATCCAAATTAACATCTTCAAGATATGATTGTCTATCTTGCTTGCTTATTTATTTATTGAACAAATTTATATAACCGCTCAGCTCATACATAGGTGATGCTGGGCAGTTTAATTTTTTTTAAAAAAATCTACATATAATAAAACATATGAACCCCTCTCCACTTCTTTTGCAACATGTCCAATAAATGTAGCCCATCACTTGTAAAGAAAAGACATGATTGTAACATGTGTTCCATTGGATTTTGTATAGCAATACATTATTTTACTTTTAAGATGACTTCAGCCAGCAGTCTAATTAATTACATTAATATATGTATATGGATGTGTCTGTTTTTCTTCTTTTCAACTGCACACATTAGAAACAATACATCTACAGCCTGAGTGTACTGCAAATATAAGATTGCTTATCATTTTGGGGTGGGGGATACTAGATATAGATGCAGGCACTAAGGCAGGAGTCCCCAATCCCTGGCTTGTTGACCAGCAGCAGGCCAAGGCATGTCAGAAACTGGGCCGCACAAACGAGTGAAGCCCCATCCGCGGAATGGGCAGCACATGAAGTCACACCCCCTTTGGTCCGTGGAAAAACCTCTCTCCGTAGTGGCCAAAAGCTTGAGGGCCGCTGTACTAAGGGACATGACTGAAACATGGGTGGAACTCAACCATTCATGGAAAGTGCACTTTAGATTCTTCAATAATTTTAAATAGCAAAACAAAACTTGATTAAAGGGATGGTATTTTAGAATATAAAATTGGGAGCTGTTGCAGCATGGAATGTTTTGTTACAAAGAGCATCTGGGTAAGACCAAAAATATTGTTGGAGTCAATTTGCAAGAAGTTTGAAAAGACGTGATCCTTTTTTTCCCAACTTATTTTTTAACCAGTCCTTTGGTTAAAATTTATATATACATTTTCTGCTTTGAAATCAAGCATGACAGAGTTAGATGTCTTCAGAAATTATCCACCTGCAATTGTATAGAATGTGATAGCTTTGTGATCACTGTTTCCAGATGGTTTAATAATTTGAGGTCTTGGTTATGATTTTATGTTCTTCAAAGGAAAATAAGTTCAAATTAATTTCTCATCTTGTTGGCTTCTTGACAAGACAACCATTCATTTGTTTTGAGTATCTTTGTAAACAATACGGGTATTTCTGTGTCAGCTAGAAAAATAGAATGGGCTCTGAAATTATAATAACTAGCAGATTCTGAAATTGGGATGATATATCTTATATTCCCACTTAAATGGGGATATAAATGTTTTTCTGTCATGTAAAAATATTTATGTCACCATTCAAAAGTGCTAATCAGGACATGAAGTAGTAAAAAAACAGGAATTTAGCTTATGGATACTTACAGAAGCATTTGGTGGATAAAAATAGTAGCACAAATCCAACCTGTGTTGTGAATAATTGCTTTTGGTTTTTTAATCTTGTGTTTGCCTCTTGTGTAGCCAGTGGTATCTGGGTGTGGGTTTTGCCTCTTGTTAATATTCATATAATTATTTTCTGCTTCAGACAGATTGTCTATTCACTCTTCTTTTTTTCTGTCCTCCTTCTATGTGTCTCACACCTACTTTTGTGCTTTAAGAATGTATTCCTATTGCGATTTCAGGACCTCAGTGCATACAATTACATTTGATGACATGTTCCATTTAAAGCTGTTCTCTCTTGCTGATCACCCTAGATATTTTAGCTCATAGCTGTTTCTCCTTCAGAGACCTCTGCTGTTGAGTGGGTGTGGGTGTGTGACCTTATATCACCTGAGCTTTCACACCAGGCCTTTGCACTGGTATTGATATCTCCAGGAAATGTTTGCTGCCTGCAATTTCCTCTGCTGTTGCTTCCCCCTCCTTTTTTTTTTGTTTTTTTGGGCCATCCTTGATCCTGAACAGCTTATTAAAAAAAGGTTATAATACCGCCCCCTTGCCATTTACAAACTCAAGCATATATGTTTACATGCTTTTCAAAGCATGTAATTAGCTTTTCAAAGTAAGGCTGAAGATGAGCTGACAAGAAAAATAGTGTTGCATTTTGAATTCTGTTGTTTTTCTTAGCATGTTGAGTCATTTTCATTAATAATTCTCTAGTTGAGCCAGAAATACTGAGCATGCAAGCAAGGTAGAGATCCATCTCATATTCAATTATTTCTTAGAATGGTATATACCATCCAGCCTCCCTTAGGCAATGAGAGAAGTATAGAAGTTTACATAATTCATGCCCTCTGAATAACTTTTACATGACTTTAGTCCCCTTAGTGTGAGGGGGAAATCTCTATTTTTACACAATGTGCATTTGGTATAGTAGTTATACTTCTATTCACCACCATGTTCAGAGAAGTATGTTTCCTATTGAGATACTCAACCGTTTTTCTCTTTGGCCTAGTTTTTGTTTTATGACTGGGTTGATCTGCAATCCAGACTGAAACATAGAAACTAAATCAAAGTGGTCACATGTCTATAGATTTGTAACGGCTACTGTCACGGGCATTATATTTCCTTTCCACACATGCTCAGTTAAGAAAGGATGCTGATGATGAGAACTGATAATAGTTTGTGATGTAACATGTAGCATTATGCGTAAAATAAATATATATTATAATCAGTGGCTTAATAGGATTATTGTCATTGAGGCTAAGTAATTATAAGTTCTTCTTGTGGTATGGAAAAAATATAGAGGATTTTGACAGATTCAGTAAGGTAGTTTCTAGGTTCCCTTTTAACAATTGCCTTGAATTGTAAAAAAAAAAAAAAGGTATTAACTTATATTTACTAACCTACTTAACATGGAGAGGAATTCTACTTAGAAACCCTATTGAACACAGAGCCATGCAGTGAAAAGAGCATTTTTGTATCTGCATTTCATCTACTAATCTTTCTGCAATGTACTTTATTCCTAAACTGTAAAATACCTTATAAAATTATTAGGTTGTTCTGCATTCAGAATATTGAATTACTACTTCTATCATCATTATAGTTTTGGTTTGAATGGTATTCCTGAGAGTACTGGAGAAACTTCAGAGGTGTCAGAAAAAAGCACTTCTAAGCAACCAATTTGGTTCTTCATCCTGCATTTTTACATATATGCATAGACATACAAATATACATTTGATATTTTAAAGGTTCCGAATTAATGAATGTGTGTGATCTCCTCTCAAGAATGTAGTCAATAAATAATAATGCAGCTTTTGTGTTTGGCATATGGTCTGTAGGTTTAGTCTCTTAAAACTTACTTTGGGCTTGCAAGTATCTTCCTGGTCTGCTCAGGGAAAGTGGAAACAAGTTTAAACAGGACTTCCTCTATACCTGAGAAAACTCAATCAGCTTTAAAAATAATAATAAGAACAATAGAGTTTTATGTAACTTGAGAATCCCCATGATTTGAGAACACTGATTATATAGCATTAGATCCCCCGACTATGACGCTTTTCTAATAGTATTTAATAGATATTTGGAATAAAACAATAATGAAGCAAAAACAGAAATAATGTCATTCTTCTACCTCGACCCCAAACACTTCCTATTAATTTGAATTATACATCTGCCCACATATGTGATTTTGGGTCTTACAGAGATTAAAACCAGAAAACCCACCACATATAAAACCCAGGACCTACAGATAAATAATAAACCTACCTCACTTCCCTCCCAAAATCAAACCAAGCCAAAATCCACATCAGTAATAATTAATCTATTTACCTGCTCCAAATCATGGTTGGGGAAACACTTACTTACTTGCTTACTTATTTATTAAAATGAGTTATAAATTGATTTTTGCCCAATGGAGAGGCATAAAGTACATATACATTTGTAAAAAAAATTACAGGCCACTAAAATTACAACAAAATAAAGATAAAAATATAAGTTTTATTCCATGTCTAAAACCTAGTAGGAAAGACCTGATTTCACATTCTTCAGAAGCGTTTCCTAGTCAGGGTTATGTTATTAAAAAAAACCTTGTCTGTTTACAGTGAGTCTAGTCTTGGCTCGATGTTGGTGTATTTGTATTGTTTGTATGTTGTGTTTCTATAGGTAGGTATTTTCTCCTCACACAGATGCTGACTCTTTCCACGGTTTTTCTTTATAACAGCTTTTCTGTGTATGGTTTTATACCTACATGCGGACCTGCCTGATAACTTAATTTATTGCCTACATTTATATCTTGTGTTTTCCTTCCAAAGACCTGAGTCATCTCTCTATTCCATCTTTATCTATCCAAGAATCTTGTAGAGTGAGTAATATCAAAGTGATCAAATTAGAGGTTACAACTGTAAAGCTATAGATGCAATTTACATAGACTTCTGCATGACAAACTACTATTAAAACAAAACTCTTACAGCATTACTGGATCCCTTCATAAATGGATTACTGTGTTCCTGTCAAACAGGCAAGAAATAGTAAAAATAGGGAGTGCTATATCAAACGCTGTTCCAGTTAATAGCAGTGTTCCCCAAGGCAGCCTTCTAGGACCCACACTCTTTATACTCTATATAAATGACCTTTGCGATCACCTTATAACCAACTGCGTTCTCTTCACGGATGACATAAAACTATTCAACACCACCAACAATAGTACTGTCCTTCAAAGTAACCTTGATTATGTGTCTGAATGATCAAATTGGCAGCTCCAAATCTTGACCAACAAATGCTCTGTCCTACACATTGGTAAAAAAAATCAGTACACCAAATACAAACTAGGCGGATATGAACTCGTTGACGATCCTCACTCTGTCAAGGACCTTGGTGTACTCATATCAAATGACCTAAGTGCCAGAGGTCACTGTAACAGCATTGCCAAAAAGACATTAAGAGTTGTAAATCTAATCTTACGAAGCTTCTCCTCCGGAAACATTGAATTGCTAACTAGAGCATACAAAACTTTTGCTAGACCAATACTCGAATACAGCTCATCAGTCTGGAATCCACATTATATATTGGACATTAATACAATTGAGCAAGTCCAGAAGTATTTCACGAGAAGAGTATTACATTCCTCTGCTTGCAACAGAATACCTATATCACCAGGCTTGAGACTTTTGAGTTCAACCTTGAACGATGCCACCTATGGTTGGACTTAAGCATAGTACACAAAATTATCTGCTACAATGTCCTACCAGTCAATGACTACTTCAGCTTCAACCACAACAATACAAGAGCACACAACAGATACAAACTCAATGTAAACCGCTCCAAACTTGATTGCAGAAAGTACGACTTCAGCAGCAGAGTGGTCAATGCCTGGAATGCAAAATACCTGACTCTGTTGTTACATCCTCTTACCCCCATTTCTTTAACCTCAAACTATCCACTATTGACCTCACCCCTTTCCTAAGAGGTCTGTAAGGGACGTGCATAAGTGTACAATCGTGCCTACCATTCCTGTCCTTTTGTCCCCATTTATTTGTACCTGTTTCCTGTATTCTTACTCATGTTTATACTTATACCTATTATCTTGTAAGCAATTGACAAATCAAATCAAATAAATAAATAAATAAACTCATAAAGCTTCTTGGATGAGAAGCAAAATGTTTTCTACTTAAGGAAAAAAATGAACCAGTTGCTTTTTGAAAAGCACCGTTGATCAAACTAGACTTATGGGAATGTCCCTAGTGCTACTGCAGGACTCTTAACTACTATGAGTTAGAAACAGAGTTTGTTTTCTGTATATTTGTATCATCAAACAATGAGATTCAAAAGAGCAGAATGAGAATCACTAGTAAACATGATGAATTGACATTTAACAAGAATTAACCAAAGATTAACAACAAAAGGATACACTTCAAAAACATATTTCAACTGTAGAGAGCTTTGAAAATATTTAAGACAAATGTAACAAAAAGTTTACAGCTTAACTATATTGTTACTTCCTCATGTCTGAAAAAAAGCATTTTAAAAAGCAAGATGTTTAAAGGTGCTATTTTGTAATGCTTTCTGTCCTCTCTTCCCTTTCCTAGTAAACTCACTGTGTTAGTGGAAGAATCTAAATAATATATTTTATTATAGTTCATTTAAAGAAGAATGTGAATTAATGTGTGAAATTCTCTAGGGCCTAAGACAGAATTTAGTATGGAAGATGAGGTTGCCTAAGGACAGCACAGAAACAAGTAGAAACAAGCTAGATCTTACTTAAAAAAACTGAAATCATGTTGGTATTTATCTGTTGCTAGTGAAGTAATACATAAGGGCTTTGAAAAGGAGAGCCAAAAGTTATATGATTGTAGCAGTCTCCTGTAGACATAAAATATTAAACATAAAGAGTTCTCACCATTTTGAATCTGTTCATAGATTGATCCGAATTTTGTACATCAATGATTCTTGTTCTTTTCATCACCACGGACCCCCTTGAAATACCTTTGTGACCATGAACCATGGCTACGAACCCCCCCAAAACTTAATTCAAGATTTAAATGATAACATTTCTTAGAACTTCACAAAAAGTGGTGGGATTCAAATTTTTTTACTACCGGTTCTGTGGGCATGACTTGGTGGGCATGGCAGGGGAAGGATACTGTAAAATCTCCAGTCAGAGTTGGTATTTGCTGATTCTCTGAACTACTCAAAATTTGTGCTACCGGTTCTCCAGAACTGGTCAGAACCTGCTGAATACCACCTCTGTTCACAAACCCCCTGGAATGATATCATGCCCTCCCCAGGGCTCAGCAGACCACAGGTTGAGAATTACTGTTGTAAATAGAATTCTTTATTGGCCAAATGTGATTGGACACACAAGGAATTTGTCTTTGGTGCAAATGCTCTCAGTGTACATAAAGAAAAAATACATTCATCAAGAATCATAAGATACAACACTTAATGATAGTCATAGGTTACTAATAAGCAATCAAAACATACTAGGAAACAAATAAAACAATATAAATTGTAAAGATACAAGCAACACAGTTATAGTCATAAGTGGGAAGAGATAGGTACTAGGAAGGATGAGAAGAAGAATAGTAATGCAGTCTTAGTAAATAATTTGACAGTGTTGTGGGAATTAGTTGTTTAGCATGATGGCATTCGGAAAAAAAATGTTGAAGAAGGTACATGTTAATCCTGAGATGATCTACATTTATGAAAAGCAAACAAAAAAAGCAAAAGTGCTTGGGTTTCTTCACAAAAAAACAATTACATCTTCCAGAAAAATACTTTGGAACTATATGTATATGCAATTATATGTGATGATTCCAAAATATATGTTTATCTGCTGCAATGTGTCTTGTTCTCGCCTTCATTCCCACAATAACAATGGAGGAATAAAAGTTTGATTATACACACACTATGTCATATTGCCATAATATAGATTTTTTGCTTTGACTTAATGGGATATATCAATTGATACATGATAGCATTGTGTATGAATAAAATCACTGTGATTTAATGAACTCTGGCTAAATAAAAGCAATCATTTGTTATTAAAATTGACTTAAAAAGAGAATCAAACAAATGTTTCTGAACCTAGCATCAAAAGAAACTGGTTTGTGCAAACTATATTTTGCCACTTACTAAAACCAAGGTCCCAGTTTTTCACTTCTTCGGTGTTTCATGCTGAATGGATAAAAGCATTGCCTTTGGTGCTCCCTCTGTTCTGACTCTGGGCTTAAATCAAATTTTCACGGCTAGGGTTACAATTTATCAACTACCTTGATTATGATTAAATACTATTCAACATTTTTTCAGATTACCATCTCTGTCTGACCAAAATTGGAACAAGATAACTTTCATTATGTAAGCGACCAATTATTTAGATTAGCTATTTGGGGGCGGGGGGGGGGGAGAGGGAAGAGAGAGAAAGAGAGAGAGAGACAGAGCGGGAGAGAGAGTAAATTATACTTCAGATTCCTTTTGTTAATGGTAAAGATTATTCTTTTGTAGTGTAAGAAATGATGATAATTAATATGGGATTAAATATATGTCTTGATTGTAAGGTCTAATAGTTGGCTGTTATCTGTTGCCTGCCGAGATGATGGCATATCAAGAAAGAGGCCTTTAGCATAAATTTATATTTAAGAGGAAACCAGATGCAAAGAGTATAATTTGAGGATATTTGCTTTCAGCCATCTGTGTTGTCAAGCAGATGGTATGAAGACTATCATACCTGCTGCAGTTTTTCTTTTGGTTAGGGTTCATTTTAGGTCTTAACGATAAGAAATTACATAAAAGTACAAAAAAAAAGTTTGTATGCTGCATATTTAACAGGCTGTATGAAGCTCACTCTCTTGAATTTTGGTTCTCTCCTTTTTGAAGAATTAGTCTTCTCTTTTTCTAACAATATTGTCCAGCACAAATTTTGTTTTGTTTTCAAAATCATGCTTGGTCTCTATTGTTGAAACTAAGTGTCTGAAATAGTTTCACTTTAGGAGAGTTTCTTACTAAATTACAAATTATGCCATGCCTAAAGGAAGGCTTCCCCATTTGCTAAGATCACAATGCAATAATGAAAAGTATATTTTGGAATTTGCATTAGAAATCTTGACATCCTGGTAACCTGATAAATGTAGGTGCACAAAAGCTATGTTTGTGTTCTATCAATATTTTACGTAACTGTAAAGTTAAATTGCCTTTAAATTGAACTCAACTCCTGGTGATTTAATGGAGACATCCATTCATTTTCTTGGCAGTAGTAGGGAAATAGTTTGTCATTGTTTTTTCCTAGCATGAGGAATCCTAATCTATCCTACAGCTCTTGTTTTCATTTTCCCATCCAGATAGTAACTGGACCCAGTCTGTCTTAGTTTCTAAGCCCAGATAAGGTCAGCCAGATACTCCTACTTGCTGAGAGGATGTTTGCACAACGAGGATGTTTAAATAAGGAATTCGTTTTCCACAGAACATACAAGTATGTAACACAGGATGATAGAATCTAAGTGTGACCAAATGATTGAGAATATGCTCCACCCCCATTCTTTTATTTTTATATTTCTCTTTGGAAATAGGAAGCAAAAGAACCAAACTTGTTCTGCATATCAAGTAGCAGATTATATGTTGATATAATGGCTGCATATCTCTCTCTACAATATAACTTGAAAGTGGTTTCTGCCTAACCTATTTCAGACATGGGATACCCAAAGCCTGCAGTTTATGACAGTTACCTGGTCCAGGTAAAGCACATCTGCTTAGGAAACTGCAATTCTTGAAAGAGAATTGGTCATCAGGAAAAACCACAAGAAAGAGAAGCCAATATTTTTACTAGAAGCAGTCTTCATGCCTTCCTTTTTATGGTAATTAGACTGAAAAATAAGCAAGAAATGGTTGAAAATGTGGATAATATTTGAATATTTTCGTATTTGAATGTATGTATTCAGTCATTCTGAAGTATGAAATAAATAAAATTTTAATTTACACAGGAAAAGCAAAAGCAACAACAGTGGCTACATTTTTCATGTTTACTTCTCCCATTTCTGATTCTGACATACTATTTTGTTCCCAGTAACTACTCTTGACTATCTCCAATTATACAGTCGGATCTAACAGATACTTGTCTTGGTTTATAATCCCACAGTATTAAAAAAAAAAGGATCTGACCTGACCTTGGCTTTTCATTTGATTTGGATGTTCACATGCTTTCGTTCTCTTGTACAGCTTGCTAAGGATCTGCCTTCTTATGTGAGATAGAATTTTACATAATAGCTCAAGTATTTTCCCGAGAAAAACAATATCTGAAGCCATCAGTTATCATCTGCTCATGAAAATTATGCAAATTGGGATTATGGGAATTTATAGTACAACATGTCTGCAGAACACTGACTCGGGAAGAGTAGATTTGGGAGGTGCATGTAGAATGACTGAAATTGATTCATTTTACAAAGAAACTTCACTAATTTCTTGATCCAGTCTGCTAATTCTGCTTTTTCTATTGTTCTCCTATCTAGCATGGTAGCCATCCTTGTCCAAGAACTGTGTCCTCATTTTCAGATCTCAGTTACTTATTGAGTGGAATGGGAGTAGTTAAAGAATGCATTGTCCTCATCAGGGGAGGTGATAAATATGGTTAACTAGAGAGTTTCAGTTATAGGTACGATAATGAAAATTGTATTCTTCTTGATGCTATATATATCCTTAATTTTGAAAACATTATAAGACTGCCAAATGCACTTGGCATCACAGTAGCTGCAAGATGACATAGTCTGCTGGGTTTTTTTTCCTCAGGGTACTTAATTTGATTTCTGGAGATATAAGACAGGCACAGCATGCTTAGATGCTGCTTACTGAGGCAGAAGACAAAGGAGGGAAACATGTGTAAAATGTGCAGACAAGAGTGTGTGATACTAAAGGAGTTAATGTTATGCAGTGATGTTACCTCTGTGATAGGAAGTGTAGGAACAGTGTTCTCCGTGGAATGCATCACCATCTGAGCTGCAAAGGTTTCAGTTCCATGGCAACACAGAAGAGCCAATTGGGTTCAAGGTGTAGATTCAGAAAGAGGAGTTGGGACTGTGCGCACGATGTGGCATGGAATAAAAAGTAAGCACTCTGAATCTTTTTGGTATTTTAAAAAATCTTAAGACTTAGAAAAACGTGCATGTATTTTGAAAGATCTCTGGTTCAATAGTGTTCAAAAGAAAGGATTCAATACCTCACAATATTCTTCTGTTGTCATTTGTTATTGCTCCCCTTCTTTAGGGATAAAGTTCAAATAAGGACATGATGAAGTGGTCTATAAATCTTCAGCCCCGTAAATGTTTAACAGAATAACAAGAGTTGAGCTATAGCAATGGAATATGGGATCATGATAACAGAAACAATCTCTAGATCATAGGTAGTTGCCCAAATGATTTTAGGCGAGGGCATGCAGCAAGAACTTACTTTCCACAAGACACAAATGTTTTCCTGCTGATTATTATTATTTCCTCCTCCTCCTCCTCCGTTTACCTCGTCCTCCATTTACCTTGTCCTCCGTTTACTTCATCCTCCGTTTACCTGCTGCAGATCTCCTCTTGCCATCCCTGACTGAAAAGTGTGGAGAACACTTTCTTTATTGCAGTCACAAAAGCCACAAGAAGATGAGGGGAAGCTATAAACTCTTTTGGTTTTCCTTTTGCATCTGACCATGGTCTGCTGTTGTGCTGCACAGCATCTGCAGAGGTAAGATGTGCTGGGAATGTCAGGGTTTCAAAACAGCCAGATGGAGAATCTCTGCATTTGCAGCAGCAGCAGCAGTGGAGGCAGTGCAGCATCTGGAGTATCTGAGCTGGTGGGTTAACCAGGCGACCATAAATCAGGTTTGGTTGAGTGAATAAAGATGTATTTGCAGCTGGTTTGCACTAGAATATGCAATAAAAGAGAATATGACAATTTGTTTTCCTTAGGGCTACACAAGTGTTAGCATGTGAAGAATAGGAACCCTTGTGTTTTGTGTTCTTTGAAAAGAATCTGTTGCTATATATCCCTCAAAGTAAAACCAGTCACCAAGTTTCTATTGTTGGCTCTTGTTTAAAAAGAATTATATTAGAAAACATAACAGACTAATTTGGATGTAGTGTCTTGCGCAGAGGGACTTGGATGTTAAGAGAGCTTGAGAATATGATACAAGTAAAATAACACTGCAGGTGAATGTCACTGCATAGAAACACCTGACACTCTCTGTATATCTTTGGCATGTGTCCCCATATTTGTGTATAAAGTTGTAGAAGCAACTTGCTCAGTCATCTCTGATGAACCAAATTTGTTTTTCAACAACCAGCAGAGGTGGTTGAGTCACCATGGTTACAACAGTTCAAATGTTGGACTAGGACTAGGGAGCTCAAGTTTAAGGCCATTCTCAGCTATGGTTACTCATTTTAGATGACTTTAAGCCAAGTAACTCACTCACTCACACTCTCTCTCTCTCAACTAAGCTACTCACTGGATGGTTGTGAGGAAAAATGAATGAGTAACTTCTACATATCTCATGCTAGGCTTCTAAAGAAAACATGGGATATACATCTATCAAATAAAATTAGACTGCTTCATTTAATACATTGATAATCCTATAAATATAAATTTGTATGATACATATGCCGGTAGTGATAAGGAAATACAAAGCAAAGAATGCTTTTTTTTTTTTAAAGGCATCCTATCTACAAATAACGTTTTTTGTTCATTTTAAAATTTACTTCTTTAAAGTTATAGCAATAATACTTAGACTTACATACTGTTTCATAGTGCTTGGCCCTCTCCAAGAGGTTTATAGTCAGCATATTTCTCACAACAATCTGGGTCCTCATTTTACCAACCTTGGAAGAATGGAAGACTGAATCAACCTTGAGCTGGTGAGAATTGAACTACTGAACTGCTGTCAGTCGGCAGTCAGGAGAATTAGCTTGCAATACTGCAGTACTTCTAACAATTGCACCACCACAGTTCTTATGAAAGTAGGAGGTTTGTAAGAAACAAAATTAAATATCCAAGGAGGGAAATTGTACTGCGTTACAAGTTATATATTATATATTATTTCCAATGCTGAGGACTAAGATTGTAGACAAAGGACGAATCTGGATCTACAATTAAAGGATGTTTGGTGTGAGCTAATGTCATGAAATAAGTTTGGTGTAATGATTGAGATATGAGGATACAAATTGGGAGATGTGAGTACTTGTTCTGCCTTGGGCATGAAGCAGCTGTGTTACCTTGGACAAAGCACTTTCTTTCAGTCACAGAAGGAGGCAATGGCAAAGCACTTCTGAAAGTTTGCCAAAGAAATTGCAGGGACTAGTTTGGGCAATTATCAGAAGTCTACACAGTGACAGACACATGGCTAGACCAGTGATGCTAGCAAGGTGGGGTTTCCCAGCAAGCAATCCTAATTGCTTTGTATGCCAAAGTCAGAGGACAGGAGAGTCATGTTTACCAGAGAAAGCAGAGCTTCTGTTCTTCCATGCAGGCTGAATGGCAGGAGGAAATTCCTATTATAGTGTTACATGGCGGTTTTTCTTCTGTCCTGATGTAAAAATGCAAAAGCTTTGTGTAGGTCAATTGAACTATAATACTGTAGGATTATTACATTGGGTCAGCTGGGACCAAAAGCAGCTCAAGTGAAAGAAAGAGGCTTGCAATTTCAATTGACTATTCAAAAGATACTATAAATAATACCACATTTTGAGAAGAAGATTCTCAGAGTACAAAATAAGTAAATGCATGATGCCTATTGTATTGGGCTTCCAAATACTTTTGTGTTTTACATTTTAAAATTTTGAAGTGTGCAGAAGTTAATTTATAAAAGCAGGAAATTGTCATTGTATTGATTTAATTTAAAATTAAATTACTTAGTAGACTTCAAAGCATTGTGCTTCTTAGACTATGGACGCTGTCTCATAAACATTCTATAGTATGCCACTGAAGTTTCTTCTAGCTAGATTTAAACTGCTTGAATTATTTCTTTATATTAAGGAAAAAATAAAACTGCCTTCTAATTGTTCTCATCCATCCTCTTCTCATATTGTATTCAGAAAATCTGTATCTTGGCTCAAATAAGCTTTGGGAGGAAGTAAAATGAAACAGTAGAATAGATAATATGCATAACATTTTTCTTATTTGCCACTTCCTTCTAAATCTAAGATTACTTGTTTGTAAGATGTGCCACAATTGGTTTAATAAATAAAAAGTAAATCACCCTTATCCCAAATAAGACTTAGTCTCAAAAACTTTTGAAACTGCATAAAGAGATATTATAGTAAGTGTCCATCTTGATTAAAAAGAGAAGCCTCCCTTTGCTTCTGGTAAGTATTAGGGAAGAGAAAATATTTGAATGCAAGCTTATATAATTTTCATTTATAAATCAGTTCCCAAACTCCACAGTCATCTTTGGAAAATGTCCCTTTCTCTGAATTCTGCAAAGCAGGCCATCAAACAAGAAGTATTAGAGAAAAGAAGCACATGCAAACACTTAAAGACAAAATATAGTGTGCATAATCAGTGCATAATCACTGTAAAATAATTTGCAAAAACTGCAAAATATTAAGCAAAAATGTTAACACTTGGAACAGTGTGCACAAAAATGAATAAGAGTTATAGTGCAAGTTTTTGTTTAAAAAATCTCAATCTAGCAAGAGAATGAGATAGATTAAAATAAGAATGGTCACATGAGAAGCAGAAATATCAAATTCATAGAAATGTGAAACTGATGCCATCAAGTTGTTTTTGACTCTTTAACGACTACATGGACAGATCACTATAAATTCAATTAAAAATTATTATGACCCTGAGACTTCCAGGAAAGAAATGGCAGACTTTTTAGATGGCTCTAAAAAGTGGAGCTGATGATGCTGGTAGAATGAAGAGGTGGCAAGTAGACCAGCTCTTTATAATTCCTCTCCAGACAAGGAGAGGACCTGAGATTGCCCACAATTCTCCTGATAGCTGTTTGTCACCAGGAGTGTGCAAGACAGCTATTTCAGAGCTAAATTGTTAATTACATAACTGTTCTTGTGTTACTTCTTCAAGGTTATCCCCATATTCTATAAAAAAAGATATTGTGCATTGTTAGCCTGTACTTTCTTATTTTCAGAATTCGCTAATACTTTCATACTATTTTATATAATGAAGATTGAAAGCATATTCTATAGTATCTGATATTTATAAAAACAACCAGATCAACAAACCACTCCTACTTTATAACCAGTCCAATTCTTGAGGAGAATCAATTGGTGCAGTAGTTAAGATACCAGGTTAGAAACTAAAAGATTTTGAGTTGCAGTCCTGCTTTAACAAAAGCTATTGGGGTGACCTTGGGCCATACACTCTGAGTTCTTGGTAGAGTTACCAGACATTTGGCAGAAGGAGGACATGTCCTCCTTTTTATTCTGATGTCTTCTATCTGCCAAACATAGCCTTAAAATAAAATATTGTTCAATTTTGAGTGTCTTAGTGCTTTTGTTTTTAAAAAAATATTTGGACTGTTTTCAGTAGTCATTCAAATTTTGTGTATTGTGACCTTGTAACTTGTTTGTTTCTTTCTCATTGTCATCAATAGAATGAACAGCCTTGATTTATGTTATTTAATTTATTTCTTGATTCCAATATTCGGTTTCTATTCAGCCTCTTCAAATTCAATTTCACTGTAGTCCATAGATCACATGACTTGTCATACATTTCTATGTTGAAATTTGTATAGTATTCTGGCATCAACTAAATGATTGTCAGCATATGTTCTTGAAAATAAAGATTTGTTGGAAAAATATTGCGATTGAAGAACCAGCCTTTCTCATTCTGGAAAAAGTAATTTCATATACTTGAGGCCTATGTATTTTGTAGTTTTGCAGTTTTTCTCTGCAATTTTTCTTATGGATACCATGAGAGTTAAATAGTGTGTTTTCTAATTGTCTGTGCATTCCTTCACCTAGTTAAATATCTGGTAATTCTACCCGTAGGGGGGAAAAAATTGAAGGCAAACTACTTCCAAACATCTTGCCAAGTAATCTGTAAAAACTTGTCCAGACAGTTGCCAGGAGTTGATTTGAAGAATAAAATCATAGTTTGATTCAAAAATATTACAAACTGTTCATAAACGATTGGGCCATAGCACTGTACATTTCATGCCATTTCTTTTCTTTCGTGTTTTAGTTCAAGTGAAATCCATTTACATATGTAATACTGGTAGTCCTTGACCTACGACCACAATTGAGCCTAAAATTTTTGTGGCTAAATGAGACATTTATTAAATTTTCCTCCATTTTATTACCTTTCTTCCCACAGCTGTTAAGTGAATCAATGCAGTTGTTAAATTAGTAACATGATTGTTAAGAGAATCTGGCTTTCCCATTTTCAGTTTCCAAGCATTGAATTTTGATTACGTGACCATGGGGATGAAAAGTGATCATAAATTACCTTTTTCAGTGCTGTTGTAACTTTGAATGGTCATTAAGTGAACTGTTGTAAGTCGAGGACTACCTGTATATGTAGGAGCTAGATTGAATGACATTTATATGTCCATATGATATAAAAATAATACTTGTGGTATCTTGTTTTAAAAATACAGAATAGTGTGCAATTTTGAAACTCAGTTTCATATCCATGGGTAAATAGGAAAACTAGATAGTTAAGAATAGCTGAAAATAGTTTCATTGACTCATATTTTTAGGACATGTGTCCATAAATCTTAGTTGTGGTGTTTTGAATTGCTTCTGTATGATGCAAAAAAGTCCCTCACACATCAAGTTCATCTGGCTGCATGCCTTGAACCCTTCTGGGACTAATAGATCTATTCAAATCATAGTGCATTAGAACCAAGCTTTGCTGTATTTGTTAAGATTAATTTAAAATGGACCAAACCTTGTAGTTTTTGTAAGTTTTATTTTTAATTATTGCAATTTACAGATTGCATTATTTCAAAACTACCAGAGTTCCATCCCTGTCAAGACATTCCTCTTTCTTACCCCATAAGCACTGTCATGATCTTTAAACTGCTCTGGGAATTCCTTGACTAACTCCCTAAAGTAAATCCTGGGGGTGCTCTGTGATTAATGAGCCACATTAAAATGGTGTTGATTTTTTTTTTATTTGAAGGCATATAGTGCCCAGGAATAATGATGAAAATTACTGCTGTTGAATTTCTTTCTATCAGCTCTCTTAAAGTTAGCTTCTGCCATGATCAGCCTGATAAATTCAAACATCACTTGAATTACATGGCTACTATTATCTCAGAATTGTATCATTAAGTGTTGTAAGTTCTGATTCTTGATTCTTAATGAATGTATCTTTTCTTTTATGTATACTGAGTGTATTTACACCAAGACAAATTCCTTGTGTGTCCAATCACACTTGGCCGATAAAGTATTCTATTCTATTCTGTTCTGTTCTGTTCTGTTCTGTTCTATTGCTGTTATGCCACTCACTGTCTTCTGAGAAAGAGAAACTGGAATTGCTCTTTTTATAAAGTGTATCTGATAATCCTGGTGGGAGGGCTCATAGACCACAGGTATACCTCTACCACCTGATTCAGATAATGTTATATCTGCAAATAAAGAAACTCTTTCTTCTTCAAACCATTCTTTTTTTGTGCGCAGAAGAAACTATGATTAGCAATGCAAGATGATAAAGTAAACAAGAGAGCCTAGCCATTTTGTTTCCCCAAGATTGAAAAAAATCTTTAGAATTTTAAGTACCAGCTGATTATATCTAATATAGATATCAGTGTAATCTTGTACAATCTTACATCAGTTTATTTTTTTCAAATGTCTCATATAATTTATTTCCCATATTTATTTGGTAGACCTGAAGTGCTTTTGTCTTCTATTTTTCCCACAGTAACAACAACACTGAGAAAGAATGAGCTGCCCCCAAATCACCCAACTGGCTTTCATGCCTAAGGAAAGAATTAAAACTCAGGGTCTCCTAGTTTATATTCAGCACCTTAACCGCTAATGACAAAATTGGTTGAAAGTAAGCTGATAAATATTAGGTTGCATCGAAAACTGTAATGCTTTGTTACCATCTGATAGTTGGCTAGATTTTTACAGCCTGAATATGATAGCTCTGAAAGACATCGTCATTCTAGAATAGTGAAATATAAATCAGTAGTTATTTAGATTGGGAGAGAAATAATAGGTGCTAGATTGTTAGCAAAACATCTGCATTTTTATGCAGTGTGGTGCAAGTCTGTTTCCATGTCATTGCTTCTAAATCACAGCTGGATGAAAATCAGATAAACTTTATTTTAAAACTAAGCATCTGGCAACAACTGTTCCTCAGATTTGACGGCCTCCAATACTCATACATAGCTTAATATACTAAGTGGTAAATTTAAAATACTACTGATTACAATTGAATAGACCCCATTGTTTTTGTTCTAATATTGTTGGGCCCAGTTTTCAGAGTACCATGTTCTCTTCATGGCATCTTTTAGAGTCATGGAACTGTAATGTCAAAATAACACTGATAAGGATAGGTCTTATATCACTTCAACAATGGCTGAGCCATGCTATGACAAAGTTTTAAGTTATGTATGGGGAAAGGGTCATAATATTTGAACATCCAGTCCTATATTACATATTTCTATTATTCTTAATTCTGTTTTGTTGGATTGCCCTGTCTCCATTCCTGTTAAATTTTATTGTTTTAATCTCCTATGATTTTTTTTTTTTTTAGAAAATAAGTTGCTGTTTTCCTGGATACTGGTGAAAATTGCATTGGACAGCAAACACAGAATGTTAATTTGGAGACAGGAAAAGAGAATATCACACTTCTCCCTGAGTCCTGTTTGAGAGAAATCAGCTTGATGTCACCAATGAATATTTCTGCATAGGGCTGTTAAACTAGGGCAAGCAGAACTGCCAGCATTTACACACTGGAGAGAAACGTGAGTGCTTAGCAAAATCTGTGTGCTAAAAATAATTTGCACTTTTATTTATAACAATGTTATCTTCATTGGGAAGAGACAGGTAGAAGTGTGTATCACAGGGCAACAAATGCATCTTTTTATTTTCACCATTGTTTATTATCTGGTGGAATTATCAGAAAGAATGAGATAGTCTTCATTGTATTGTATAAAATAATTTCCATATAGCTTTAAGGCTACTTTCTGACAATCTGTATTGGGACTACAACTCCTACAATTCTTGGGGTTTGGCTTTGCTGGTTGGAAAGCTGGAAGTTGAAGATTTACAGATTTACAGATTAAAAGAGTTGGAAGGGACTTTGTAGGTCATCTAGTCCAGCGGTCGCCAACTGGTGGGTCATGGCCCACTGGTGGGCCATGAGAAAATTTTGGTGGGGTGCAGAGAAATCTCACCCCCACAAAGCAATTAATCCAGGCTGCGCAGAAACACAAGGCTGCGTCACCCACATGGCCCGCTGGAATCCTCCCCGCCCACTCACTCCTTACCCAGTAAACTTGCCTGCTAAATTGCTATTTTTCCTTTTTCTGACCATCATCTGTTCTGCTGTGCCAGGAGATTTAGATTAGCTAGGAAGCAGAAAATGTTTGGATTTCTTGCTTTCTAGTTAGTCTTTAGATCTTCGGCTCAGCCCAGCCAAACCTCCCTTAGGACTGAAGGTTTGCTTGCAAGCAAATTCAGTGCAGATTCACGGCAAGCAAATTTGAGAGACTGAGCTAGCCGATGGCAGATAGATAGATCACTGAATGATTCTGTGAGCAATTCAATCTGCCTGCTTTGCCTGATTTTGGGTAAAAGTTGCTCTTTTTTGTAAAAAATTCAATATTTATATAAATATTTATAGTATTTACATACAAGCTATGCCCAGGCAGTCACATGACCACTAAGCCACACCCACAAATTAGGCCATGCTCACAGAACCAGTTAGTGGTGCCTGGGATCTAAAATTATGAGTTTGGTGGTCCCTGAGGTCCAAAAGGTTGGTGACCCCTGATCTAGTCCAACCCCCACCCGTCCAAGCAGGAGACCCTACACCATTTCTGACAAATGGCAGTCCAGTCTCTTCTTAAAAGCTTCCAGTGATGAAGCTCTCACAACTTCTGAGAGCAAGCGGTTCCATTGGTTGATTGTTCTCACTGTCAGAAAATTTCTCTTTATTTCTAGGTTGAATCTCTTCTTGATCAGTTTCCATCCATTATTCCTTGTCTGGCTTTCAGGTGCCTTGGAAAATAACTTGACTCCTTCCTCTCTTACCATAGTTATGGGGCACCAGATATGATACTCTAAGGAATGATGATAAATCATGATCAGTAATTATTGTCTGCTGATTTGTAATCCAACTATTTTAATCAGATAAAAAAGCAAGACAAAAATGGCTTAAAATAATTAAAAATTGAATTGACTTTATTTGTATAGGGTCATGTTTTTGTATTCATATAAAGTTTATTCTAAAGTTATTCTGGTACTGAGGGAAGAGATTATTTATACCTCTGGGTTGAACTGTAGCGTCCCTGGTATTCTCTGAGCTTGGTTGTTTTCTTGCAGACATTTCATTACCAAACTAGGTAACATCATCAGTGTTACAAGAAAATGGGTTTGCTCTCATTTTATATATTAGTGGCTTGCCCTGTCAGTGTTGGTGGAAATGGTCTTCGTGGTTCCTTGATTAGGATTTTGTTTATTGTTAGCTTGTTTGACTGTGTTGGTAGTTCATTGATTAGGGTATTGTTTATTTCTTGATTGTTGGTCTAGTGTTATCTCTGTTGATCTGGATGTTGATTACTGATTATGTGTTTTGAGTTTTTTGTTTCCTTTTGGGATTTTTGATTGTCTTCTTTGAATGATATGTAGATAATACCATTTATAATCAATATCTAGTTAATGTTTATAAAATGTATATAACATGAGAGGAAACCCTATTCCTTCTGCCACTGATAATATTATTAGTTTGACAATGTCTGAAAAAACAACAATCCAAGCTCAGGAATAGGAAGGACCCTTTGGAATTTTACATGATTTCAGATTGAGAAATAAAAAATAAACAAGTTTAGCTTCCATTTGCATGTCTAGGGTTGAATAAAGTACAATAAGAGTTAGATATAAAAATAATTTAAGATATGTTACAAAGGCAATTTAAAATTTCAAAACTACATCAATACTTTAAAAAAATTTAAAATCCACAGAGAAAAATGCTGCTGTAACATTTCTTTTCAAATGTCATCCAACTGGTTAGATTTGTTTATTAAAGCAATTCAACAAAATGCTTGCTAGTTCTTAGGGGAAACAAAAGCATGTAATATTACCCATTATCTTAGTCTATTTGTTTTGCCAAGTTCAAACTAGTCCTTTCATGTATTTTATCCTGAAACAAAAAAAGCAAGAAATGTTCCAACATTTTAATTCTCCAGAGTACATTTTCTTAGCTTGATGACTCTCAGTGTAAAATATTGTCCCATTTCCTATAAGGAATGTTTCTTGGGCTGGAATAACCAGAATATAAGAGTTTTGAAGTTGGAGAACATCTCTAAATGGCTTTTGGGTGATGGGGGAGTGAGCCAGTAATTTTCTTCCCCCTCCATCTTATGAAAGTCATATTAATAGACTTGAAAAAAGAACTTGACTGAGGACTATGTACAGTAGATATGGAATCTGAACACAAAAACCTTCTCCAGTCCTTTGCAGCTAGAAATTTGTGTTTGGACCATAGTATGCACAAATGCATACATAAGTCTTTATGATCAGGTTGTTCTTCCTCCTGATATCTAAAAGGACCAGTTTTGCTTTAAAATGGAAAATAAATGATGGCGAAGTGAGTTGCCTTCTCCAGACTGAGTGATAAAGCATCAGAGAAAATTAAGATGGTGAGCGCCTGGAGTTTTGCCATAGAAAGCTTTTTCTATGCTTTCTCTCTCTCTCTCTATTGGGGAATAGGTGATTTCAGAAGTGTTGAGTACGTACATTGTTTTCTCCCCTCCTATGTTTCTCCACAACAATCCTCATGTGAGGTATGTAGGGTTTAGAAAGAATCTAGTTGAAACATTCTTAGTGACATTTGATGTTTCTTAATCACTATATCACGTGGGCTGCCTGCTTCATGGGTAAGAAAATTTGGCTCCTGAGAGGTATCTCTGAGTTGCATCCCTCACTTTATCATGGATATGTAAATGGTTGCAAATATAGATAGTAAATGTACTTATCATTGAAAGCAGCAAATATAATGGAAATAAAACGGTCCCTTCGGCTAGAATCTGTGGTCCAGGTCAATCTGAGGCACAGAAGAAATGTGTTTCAACATATATCCCTCCTCCTAATAATATATAATTCATGATTTAACAAAATATTGTTCCTGATTTTTTTGTTTGGGCATTCTGTTAAAATAAGGAGACTAAATACTCATTTTCTTTTCTTCATTTTGTTATAATATTGCTGTGCAAAATGGAAAAGTCAGTTGATTTTAAGTTGCTGTAATTCATATACAGCCAGTGAAGTTTTTTTTTTTTTGGGGGGGGGAGAGGGGGCTGAGGAAGAGGAGAAGAAAGTGTAAAAATGTATATAGTAAACAGATTAACATGCATGTGGAAATGAAATTTAAAAACTAACAAATGAAAAATAAACAAGGTAAAAATAAACCTTATGTGTTGCATTTTCTATCCAGCATATCTCGTTCTTCTGAATATAGGCAATGGTGGTATCCAGACATTTACAAATACTTTTAATGCTGTAACTTTTTAAACCAGCTATTTGTTGTTAGTTCTGTTTGCTACAAAAGCTCAAACTCCAACATTTCATTGCCACCTACAAGCAACAAATTGACTTTAGGTCTCTTGTAAGAATATCTAAATGTAGGCTGTTGAATAATCCCTTTGAGGGCCCTGTAACTATTTTTATGCCTGGATATGCGTCATCAGTGGGTATTTTCTCTGGTGACTAGCTTACATCAGTAGGTCTCCTATCATACATTCTATATGATTGATGGGAGTCACTGCTGCTCTTTAGCGTTTATCCATGACCTCGAAGAATGGACAACTGGAATTTACAGGCTGTTGCAGTCTTTGGAGTGACTGGAGAGATGGACAGATGGACAGATTTTTCTGATAAATTCAGGTAGTGCTGGAGATGTAGTTCGGTGGGGAAGGGGGGAAGAGGAAGGGTGCTCCTGGTCTCTGAAGCTATTAATTCCAGCTTGGGAGGGGGGTGTTTGTTTTCACTGGAAAGCCAAAAGGGAAGAAACTGCAGGCAGCATTTCAAGATGCAGTGTGTTGCTTGTGTTGTTTCCTAGTGATATACTCTACTGCAATGTGGCAAGAGCAGTGTGCCGTGGTTCAGTGAGGCTGTCTGTTATTGAAAGATTGCTTGCTGCTTTGCAGCTTGGAGGGTGATGCTGTGGAATGTAACGCCTGAGAAAAGGCTGAGCCGTGTGGGCTCTCCTTTTCTTAAGCAAAACAATAAAATAAAACGAAAACAGGAGGCGGGGGGAGGGGAGGGAGCGAATTCAATTCAGGATGAAATTGTAAGGTGCACTGAGTAGGGCAGCCGCTCTTGAACTGGCGGGGTGCACCTGCCTCCAGGACCTGCAGAGCTGCTGGAAACAATTAATTTCCTGATCTCTCTCAAGTCGTTTCTCTGAGGGGAAATCAGTAGTGCTCATACATATACATTACTACTTTAGCCCCTTCCGCTCCTTTCCTTTGATCGCCTGCCACCTCCCTCCCCACCCTGCTTCCTCCTACCGCATGTGTGTAAATGAGGCTGCAGTATACTTGTGTGATTTTGGTCAGGGCCGCAGCGTTGTGTGATGATAGCTGAAAGCAGAGAGCTAGCTTCAGGCACTTTTCCTTTCTTTCCATCTTCCTTTTCTTCCTCCTGTTTACTCCTTTCCCCGGAAACGTGATGGCCATGAATGCCATGCTCAACTCTCGTTGACCTCTGACTTGAGGACTGTCAAGAGCTCTTTTGCTGGCAGTCAGGCTGACAGGGAATGGCAATAAGGTGCATAAATACTAGAGGAATGAGGAGCCGAAAATAACCATGCAAGTGCTCTGTGGCTATATGAAGAGACTGCTGGGTATTTTGCCTGTGAAAGTGGCAAAGTGGAAGGGTCATGAAAGGTGGTTTTCCCGTTTTCCTCTGGGGAAACTTCTTCTGTTATGAGTAGGAATCCTTTGAGTGAGATAACTCTGCCTGTTCAGCCTCAAGTGGGGGAGGGAAGGAAGACAGGCAGGCAGGAAGGAAGCCTTATTTTCCTTGATCTCAGATCTCTGAGAGTTGAAGTGTCAATATATTTCAGGAAGGCTGATTTGATGTATTATTTTTCATCATTGCTGGACTTGGGATATCAAGGATATAAATTCTAAAATCTAGTATGCATCCATGGCTTTGTCTCAGAATTAAACATAAACAGGTCTCGATCTGGTGTTTGATGTGTTAAGATTATGTGCAGTCCCATATGGGCCTCATCATAGGCTATTAAGATATTAGGCCAAGAGGTTTTGCATCATTGGGAAACCTGACAGATTATTGGTGCTTTGAAATTTTCTCTCTGAGGAAGCAGAACTAGTATGTTAGATGTTGGAAGACTTTTGGGGTTAACTAAGGCAGGTGTGATTATATTGCTCTGAGTTCCCTTCTTCCATTAATGAATGATTGCTGGATTTGAGAAGCATGTAAAATTGTGTTTTAGTGCAGTTCTATCCATCTCTGCCCCAGATAAGCCCAACTGAATTTAATGAGGCTTAATGGCTAGATAAATTTGTATGTATCCTTAGAAAATATAAGCATTCAAGTATATTCTTCAATATGTGCTACCTAATAGAATGAAAAATGTACATGGTTATGCATGGTACTTCATTTCAAGAGCCTTTGATGACTCATGCCAAGTTGGTTATATAATTCACAGTCTGCAAAAGGTTAAATTCAAAATCTTGATGGGATTGAGTCATTTGTTGGGGAAGAAAATCACTAACATCTTCTTGATTTTAGTGCTTAGAATATTTATAGTGTGTGCTTTTTTCCTATGTATTTTTGAAGCGTCCAGGTTTCAAAAAATAAATTTAAAATAAATTTCAAGACAGTAGAATAGGTGGGTTCTGTTTGTGTTGTTCAATATGTTTAAAGTAATGATGCAGTTTGTCCCAAGATTGTTGTTACTTTTAAGCTGCAGTTGATTTTTTTTGGTAAAATCTAATGTGATTCAATCACTTGAGTTGCCTTAAATCACTTTTCATTTTGATGTCAGTTTGTCTTATGACCTTGTTTAATCTAGTTACTTTAGATTAAAACTGAACACTTGAAAGCATATATAGAACAATGAACAATGAATTGTAACTCTACCTTTTGGAGGGAAATGTAGGCACATAACAAAATATGTTTACTGAATCCTAATCGCCTAATATACATTGGATGAAGGCAAATTGGATGCCGAGGATGTATATTGTACATCTCCATAAGGATACAGAGAGTCATAGGTAGATTTAAGTGTTCTTTTCTAATGTTACAATATAATTTGCTGCTGTATTTTATTTATTTATTTATTTATTTATTTATTTATTTATTTATTTATAGAATTTCTATACCGCCCTTCTCCCTAGGGACTCAGGGCGGTGTACAGCCAAATCCAAACCCCAAAAGACAATACAAAAATTAAAAAAGAATTAAATACTAGCTGATTACATTAGTAAAACCCACCCCCCAACTTTAAAACCCAATTAAAATCCAAAATTCGGAGACAATTTAAAACTACCTCAGCCCAGGCCAGCCTGCTCAAAGAGCCAGGTCTTCAACGCGCGCCTGAAGGCCCTCATGTCCGTGCTGGTACAAAGTTCAGGCGGCAAAGTGTTCCAGAGGGCAGGGGCCCCCACAGAGAAGGCCCTATTCCTCGGGGCCGCCAGACGACACATAGCGGCCGACGGCACCCGGAGAAGGCCCTCCCTGTGCGAACGCACCGGCCTGCTGGAGATCACTGGTAGAATGCGGTCCTGCAGATATTTTATTTTGTATTGAGGAATTATGTAATTATTTCCAAATTGTATCTGTTTAAATAAAAACAAAAGCAGGCAATAGTTCTGTTTGACACAAAAATTGCTAACTTTAAACACAAATCTACTCACAACACAATTGTTACGATAGGTTTAATAGATATATGATATATAAATATTAGTTCTAATTTAGATTAATTCATATCCTAAAAAATGTGGTATCCAGAATGAGTGGAATTACAGGTATGTACTACTTTGGTTTTGATGACAAAAATATTTGCCGTACATCTTTTCTCAGGATCATTCTGTGACTATGCCATCTTGGGAAAAGACATAGCTGCTTTAAGGAGTTGGCAGCTAGTGCTAGATGAACATTACAAATACACTTTTTGCCTTTGAATTTGCCAGCCTTCCTTCCTTCCTTCCTTCCTTCCTTCCTTCCTTCCTTCCTTCCTCCCTCCCTCCCTCCCTCCCTCCCTCCCTCATAAGGCTGCTCAGTTCTCTTATCTCTGAATGGCAATGGTGATTCTGGGTGACTATTATTATTATTAGATATTAGATACTATTACATAGGAATTAATACTTTGACTGGTGAAAAGGTTACTTACATCTGGGAAATACTGGGAACTAACAAACTGTTCTATGGCCTTATAGGGGAACCATTACATATGAAGGGTGCTAAAAAAAGGAATAATGATTTCCATTCACTTCAGAGATACTTGTTATTGTTCTGCCTTTTGTGCAATGTGTGGATTTTGTATATTTTATAAAAAAGAGCTGTGATGGAGCATTGGTTATAATGCAATACTGCAGGTTACTTCTGCTGACTGCTGGCTGCCTGCAATTTGGCAGTTAAATCTCATCAGGGTCAAGGTTGACTCAGCCTTCCATCCTTCCAAGGTCGGTAAAATGAGGAGCCAGATTGTTGGGGACAAGAGGTTGACTTTATAAATTGCTTAGAGAGGGTTGTAAAGCATTGTGAAGTGGTATATAACTCTAAATGCTATTGCTTTTGCTATTGTTCTTATAAACAAACTAACTACATCACCCATTTATGCTTTCTATGCCCTATTAAACTGTTCGGAATAGTAGTCAGAATCACTGGTAGTTAGATAGTATACATTTAATAATAACAACATGTTAACATGTTTCTGAATGTTTACATTAGGTGCTCGTAGTTTACTAAAATGAATTGTTTTATTGGCAAAAGGGATGGTTATTTATATATTTCTACTTAATGAAATAATTCTATATTTCAAGTATTTCCTTTCTGAACTGGAAATTAGCTAACTTTATTTTATCTTTTTTTTAAAAAAAGACACACATGTATTTTAAGTGAATACACTCAGTAACTGCAGATGTGGCCTAGATGCAGCTAACATGGTCAAGATGTGTATAGATAAAACGCCACCCATTTGTTTAGTCTATCTGAAGTACTAGTTCATCTGTAGCACTAAAAATATGTATTCTGAATGATGGAATGATTTCATATCAGTTTTATTTGAGATTCAAGCTTATGACTGGGCTTCAATTTTGTTTTTAAATTAACAATTAATATTAACCATTTTATTCATGTAATCTTAAAATACTGTTAAGACACATTGTGCTCGATGAATAATTTTGGATAATAGATCAGAACTTGGAGATTAAAATGCATTTACCATCAGATTCTTTAAAAATACAGGAAGCAAGAAATAAAATTCAGCGTGAACTCTTCATGGTTTCTCATTTTTAGTATCAGCTTTTCATTGCTGAATTTAATATGCAAAAAGATATTTGAAATTATTTTAGCAAAAATGATAATGAAATTGAGTTGCTAAGTTAAAAAGTAATGTTTTTAATAGAAGTGAGTTTACAGTTTCTTGGCAGCTTACAATAATTTACCAAAAATGCTTCATAGCTAAAATTGTTGGTTTCATGTATTCTATTCATTATTGAAATAAATAAAGTTAATTATCTGCTTTCCCCCACATTTTGGTGCTAAACGTTTATTTCCAAAAAATTGACAAAAACGGTATAGGCACTTCATTAAGAGATTATGTTGTTCAGTCTATGTTTAAAAAGATGGCAGTGGCTACATCAACCAGTCAATGACTCAGTCAAATGTATTAAATGAATGAATGAATTAATTAATTAATGAAATTAGAGCAAATGTGTTGATAAGACACTGGTGCAGTTGGGTCAACTTCAGGTATTTTGGATAATACTGTTTATACTTTCCCACAGTTTAAGTGTACAACTTGTTCTAGAACAGCCCCCCCCTCCCAACTCCTGGTCTCTGTACTAGCACCTGTCTGCGACATATGGGATACAAGCAGCACGTGAAATCACACCCTCCAGTCTGTGGAGAAATCTCTCTCCATGGAACCAATCCCTGTGCCCAAAAAGTTGGGGACAAGGCTGTTACTTTTCCTGGAGTTCTCAGCAATATTTGATTTGATCATCCATATTATTCTTCTGCAGCATATAATGAAGATTGTAGTCAGCTTGGTAGAGTCAGAAAGGATTAGGCTAGAAACTGGGAGATCATCAGTTCCAATCCTACCTTAGTCTTGGCCTTGTCCCTTTCTCTTAGCCCTAGGAAACAGACAAGGTCCAATTATTTTTGAAATCTTTCCAAGAAAACTGCAGGGACTAGTTTAGCAGTCTTGATTTGAAAGCATTTCTCCTGAAAAATTCTGAAGACATTAGATTGCTTAAAATCTAGTAGATTATATGATGTTGCAAGAATGCTGCATTTACTCAGTCAAAAGCTGTTACCATAGCTTATAGTCATAATCCTTCTCATACTGAATTTATTCTTGAATTTCTGTGTCGCCTCCTTTTCTACTCCTAATACAAATAGAGAAACAGATTGGCTGTACAATCATTACCAGCTTGCCTAGTCATTAAGACACAAAAAAAGTACAAAGTGCATATGAAGTTCATATGATAGAGAATGACAGCTGCTTACGCTACGATTTCTCAATATAGTCTTCATGGGACAAAGATAAAAAAATGAAAGAACCCCCCCCCCAAAGATTTTGGGTTTACCCTACTTACTGTCTTTTTTTACCAAGTAAACATTGAAAAATTAAAATTCTGATTTTAAGCACTGTTTACTGACAAAACATCATGTGGCTACTTTAGTAACCTGGTGCATGTTGCATAGTTTAGTTTGGTCATGAAATCGTTATTCTTAGTATATTTCATTTAAAACCATTGTTTCATAGCATTTAAAGGGGTGATGTAGGTGTTACATGATCTCAAATTACTAAAAATTATTTACATATATCCAACTTATACTAATGAATCAAAAAAAGTCACTTAATATTCTGAATATGGAACTTTTATTTTTTATTAAACTCTCGGCTCCTTCTTCCTGTTTTGTTTTTTTGTAGAGTTCAGTGGCCGGAAGGAGGCCTTCTTCCAATTAAAAAACCCATTGATTTATTCTCTTTTTCTGAACATGAAGTACAATGCTTCCTCCTTTTTTAATCTTACATTCTCACAAATGAATGAACCCACTCCATAGCACTACTTGTTAGGGCCCAGTCAGGCTTCTGGAACATGAACAAAACCTCTACAGAACTGATCTAGAGAGGCATTACTTCCTTTTTTCTTCACTAGTAAAAATGTCAGTGCCCTTATCCTCAGGATAATAATTGCAATGATACAAGAAACTTCCATTCATAGTTTTGGATGATTGTGTTGGATTGGTAAAGAACATTTCCTTGAATCATAGAGTTGAAGACACCTAAGAAGTGATCATCAAATCCTCTGCACACTGCAGGAGTCACTACACCCATCTCCACTAAATGATATTCCAACCTCTGCTTGAAAAATTCCAGGAGAAGAACTTAATCCCTAGGATAGTGATGGCTAACCTTTTTGGCACCAAGTGCTCAAAGAGCAAGTGCATGCGCATCCCCAAAATGTAACGCAGGTGCGTGCACTGCACGTGCGCCCCCCACATGTGCTTGTGATCCCCCCATACCTGCATGCATGCGGTCCCCCCACATCATGCTCCCCCACATGCACGTGTGACCTTTGCATGCACCCTGCACATGCGCAAGTCCACCTCATGAAGACCTGCTGGCTGGTGGGAGGCATGCACGCACATGCACGGTGGAGCTGAGATGGGATGATGGTTCACGTGCCCAGAGAGAAAGCTCTGCGTGCCACCCCTGGCACACATGCCATAGGTTCGCCATCACGGCCCTAGGGTAATCTACTGCACTGATTGATAGCTCTTACTGACAATAAAGTCTAGTTTGTGTCTATATCCCTGATGTTTCATTCCCATAGTTGTAGCCTTACCATCTGGAGCAAATAAGAATATGATAGTACCTGACTTACAACCTATTGCTTAGCCATCCTCATCATCTGCAGTCATGTGACCCCATTTCAGGTGTTTGAAAAATAGTCTGTGCTTACAGCAATTTGTAACAATTTGCAGTCACATTACAGTGATTTACGATATTTTGGCTAAAAACTGGCATTTACATCTGGTTTTTGGCAAAAATGCCCTCTACTGATTAATGGGCCCACTTAATAGTTGTGGCATTCACTTAACAGCCACGGATCCACTATATGCCCATAGTCATTTACTTAACTATCGCCACTTTCAAAAAAACTTCATGAGAGTGAAGAAAATTAACTAGTGGAACAGCTTGGCATCAGAAGTTGTAGGTGTTTCATCCCTGGAGGTTTTTAAGAAGAGACTGGACAGCCACCTGTCTGAAATGATATAGGATCTTCTGCTTCAGCAGGGGGTTGGACTAGAAGTCCCTTCCATCTCTATTGTGATTGATTGCTCGTGATTTATTATCATAATGAGCAGGTTCCATTTTGGTCATAAGTGGAAGGCTACCTGTTAAATTCAAACCCTTTCCAGTTTGACAATTTTCAGATATTTGAAGCTATGCCCACTCAACCAGACTCTTTAATTTCATCTGTGATATAATAGCCTTTTTAAGGCTACAATTCTTTGCAAATTTATTGGAGAACTAATGGTTAATAGGACATGCATCCAAATAACATGCATAGAAGATTCTTTACTCTAAAAAAACCTTAATGCACTTCCCGGAAAGCACTTTCAATACTGTACTGCTGATTTTTTTTTTTTAAATGGAGATATTGAAAAGCATTGATAGTTCATCAAAACCACCTTTATTATTTTAATTGGATGTTCTTGACTGAAAGCATGGCCTAATAGCCCCTCTGCCATTACATAATAATAGCCAAGTACCTCTTTTGTTGTATTTTTTATTTATATATAAACTGTTCTTTGGAATATGAAGTTTGGCATGCTTTGACAATTTTGAATCCAGTTCAGTCCTGCTGGAAAAATGCCATTGACTATAATATAGGCAGAAAGTAAACCTGAATCAGAGAGATACAGTTCTATTTTGATTGCATCCTCATCCCTACCTATCAAAGCAGTTTTTAAATTTACAGTAACTGTCATTGCTGGCTAGTGATGAGGAATGGTGCTTGCATTTCTAAGGTACAAATGAAGAAATGGTGAAATATACAAAAAAATGCTGGGCAAAATTGCCAAGATTTTGTATTGGTGATGAAGGTATTTGAAACGTTTGGATTCAGAGAATGTATGGAGTTAGAGAGAGCCCATAAAATATTCTAGAATACTTCCAAAGATCTCAGCCTGTGTTGATTAGCTAGAGAAAAATCTGAAATGATATATGTAAATATTGTTGTTTACTTGATTTTTAAGAAATCAAGTACTCTATGATGAAAGATAAATCAAGAGTACATTAGCAGTCTTAGCCACAATTCACCTTAAATGACATGCTTTTTTCTTTCTCCAAGTTTCAATTAAAAGATTTATAAACAGTTTGAGCTTTGTGAGAAGCCTCTTCAAATCTGTTCATTTCAATTAGAGAATGTTATACACATTTGCATCAATTCAAATTAATTACTTTTAATTAACAAATCTTGATTTCCTATCTTCTATCTATCTAGATTTTTAAATAAACTATTCTGTCATTTGTAAATAAACTATTCTGTCATTCTTAAAGGTACTTAGGTTGTGTTTAATCAGTCTGAATGTCTTAGAACTTTCATTTGAGTAGATACGTCTATAATCTTACTCTCAAAACATATTTTACTACAATCCAAAAATATTATACTATGGTATTTGATCAAACGTTTTGTACTGAGTATGAAAATAGTATAAAAAAAATCTAAGGTATTAGTGTAAGACTTCTGGGCTACCACAATATTAAGATATTGAGATATTAAGAGAGCATCCTGTTTCTCTTCTATATAAAATAATTTTATCTGGCAGATGTCCAAATTTAATTGTGTTACTTGCCATATAACACAAGCTTAATAAATTATTTTTCTATTAGAATCAATATATTCAGTTAAATATCTGATACAAAAACTGAAGAAATGTGCAAGGAATAGAGATTATAATGTGTTCTTGCTGTTGTTTCTATAAAAAGAGCATGATGCTAGGCTTGAAGTGCTTGGAATTGATCCATCACTTCTTGTTCAGCCATCTTAATTAGAAAGGGCAACTTTGACACAAGTCTAAAGAGAGTGATTTCAATATTTTTTTTTCAGGAAGTATCACTGCCTCCTTCAGGGCAAGCAATACTCCCTCCATTTGAAGGAGGTGTTAAGTAGGAACTGGATCCAAAGGACATAAGGTAGCCTGAATTTTTCTAAGGACTCTATCCAGATCTTCAAGGTGTACAGGAGATCAGAACTAACAGCCACGTTGGCCTTCTCCTCACCAACAGCCAAAAAGTGGCACCATCTCACTATGGATATGAGCAATTTTGAGGAGATTCGTTAAGAGATTGGACAGCTCCTTGTCTGAAATGATATAGGATCTCCTGCTTGACCAAGAGGTTGGACTAGAAAACCTCAAAGGTCCCTTCCAACACTGCTATTCTATTGTTCTTTTGCTGCTCATGGCACTAGGAAGCCTTTCCTAATCCTTTGGACACCATTTTTCAATTGAACTATAATAGCATCTACATTGTTTCTAGTAGGACTATGAATGCTTAAAAACAATTAGAAAAGAGTGTTTGGATGGTGCATTATACATTGCCTCCATGGGGATGCTGCAATGGTCATAAGTGTGTAAAATGGTCATAAGTCACTTTTTTCAGTGCCGTTGTAACTTTGAATTCCCATTAAGCAAACTGTTGTAGGTCGAGGACTATCTGTACAGATGTATAATTTGAAGGCCCCGGTCTTTATGAAGACCTATAAAACCTTAGATATGGGCCCTGGAAACTTTTAAAAGTCCTATCAATTGTGATGAAAAGAAATAAAGAGTTAAATGTTTGCCGAGAAGATCAAATGTAAATACTGACTATATTTAATTTGAATTGTATTTTCAAGCAATTCAGTATTAATGTTTGTTCTGGCCCTCCTTTTTGGAGTGTGGCATACCGTTCAAAGGCCAAGCATTGCCGGTTCCGGAGAAAGTTGTGTACCCTTGTTTTACTTAACTGTCAAGAGTTGGTTTAATTTATTCAACTTGGCTTTTGTACTGTAGGCATCAGTATAGTAGAAATAACACAGGGTGGGGCTTTTTGCTGTTTGTTTTGCTACCTGTAGGAAGTGTGTGCTTTATATTCCTCGTGCCTGGCCTGAACTGCAAGACGTGAATCCCAGCTGCAGTTTCAGCCAGCGAAGAGGAAGGAATTTGTCTGCAGTACAGTAAAAGGAAGTATTTGCTGTGTTATTGTAGTACGTGGCTTCTTGCCATTTTTGATAAAGCATTAAGCGTTATGCACCCAAAGTCTACTGGCCTCTTGACCCATCATCAATCATCAGCTGTACAGTGAGTTTGCATGAAACAGTAGCCCAATAGGAGAACCATTGTTTCAGCATTGCACAAATTCTCTGGAAACGGAAACTACAGACAAAGCATCCCAGATCATTCTGCTTTGTATTGTACTTTCCCAGCCCTGAGCTACTACAGTGAAGAGAAGCAAATGAATTCACAGTTAGGGGAATGAAGGTGGTTCTTTTACATGTACCCTATCTTGTGAATATATTTCCTTACGTTTTTAAAGGAAAAAATTATTTCCTTGTTTGTTTTACTACAATACAATAATTTGTATTTAGAATAAAATAGAACAGAACAGAACAACAGAATAGGAAGGGACCTTGGAGGTCTTCTACTCCAACCCCCTGCTTAGGCAGGAAACTCTTTACTATTTCAGACAAATGGTTATCCAATCTCTTCTTAAAAACGTCCAGTGTTGGCGCATTTACAATTTCTGGAGGCAAATTGTTCCACTGATTAATTTTTCTAGCTGTCAGGAAATATTTCATAGATATCACACTGGCTGGATATGATTTCATGAGTATAAATGTGCTATAGTATTATCTCTAGTATTGTTATTATTCATTTTAATATTTAGCGTTGCAACATGTTGTATATTTTCTCAGAAGTAAATGGCAAAGTATATTAAGGATAGTGGAGAGAACATTTACTTCTCCGTATAGCATAACTTTTTCAGGCTGTACTTGAAATCGATTTAAACAAAATTAAATTACAGCAAATTAAACAGCCTTAATAGGATTGCTTGCCATGTATTCTACAGTACATTTTATGGAAGCTCTGAGAGCCACCTCTGAGGATTTTGAGCGTCTTGGGCAGCTTTGTGATATTACGTTGTGTAAGATTGCAACCATAGGACATGCTTTGGTTTTTATTTGTTTTTTGGGGAGGGATTGGTTTGTGTAAATATATCGATGGATGCAAAAGAAACATAACTCTTGTTTTATTTTCTTTTGGCTGATACAATCTGCAAATAAAAGTTGATCCAGCAGAATATTTATCTCCATGGTTTATTTGAGAAGGTTGCTTCTTCCTTTATTTCTGCAATATTCCTTCTGATCTATTGAAATTAAGTTCACTTTTATGATATACTGTATGTGCCACAAGTATTCAAGGCCCATCAGATTATTAGATCTGATCATTCAGAGGTGTCATTTTTCTCTTAAAGTTTACTTTTGTCTTTTAAAAAACATTGTAGGGATATACCATATGCAAATATACTGTATTTTAGTAGTAAAGAAGATTTTTTGACACCCCCGCTTTCCAAGGATACTATTGTAGAGATCTTAACAATTTAATAAAACAGAAATATTGAGTTTTCTTAACAATAGAGGCACTTGAAAAATACTGCAATAAAATGATCAAATTTTTGCAGGATATTTCTTCAACTGAAATTTAAAACTTAGGTAGTTTTTTTTTTTTGCAAAGGACAATGTTTACTTTTGGCTTACATTGGTAAATATTAATGAGATTCTTTTACCATCTTTATTATGACAATCTTTTTGATATTCAGGAAGATGTATTAATTAATTCTTTCACAGTTTCATATACCAGATATATGCTGGTCTGAAAGACCTTTGTTGTTCCTCACCACGTGATATATTGTTGTGCAGCGATAACTGAAGCTCATGTATCTGGTTTTAGATTTTAAATTTGAGATTAATATTTTTGGCAAAAATGACTATCATTTGCATAAATAACCTGTTTTGTCTACCTATGTGTATGTGAAGGCAAAAAATATCCTTTGAATCTAACTTAAAATGTATTGGTGAGTGATACTGTCTGATTAGAATTTCCTAGCACTTTCTCGGATATGCACCTGCAGTAAATTACATACTGTTCAAAGTCCTACAATAAATGTATTTGTTATTTCTTTATTAAATTTATTTGCTGCCCATCTCTCACTGTCATGCAACTCTGGACAACTTATAGTAAAACAATATTATAAAAGATAAAAAAAGTAAGATAATAAACACATTAAAATTAACAAATGAATAGCTAAGCTAGCCATTTTGCATTTTAGGTTATCTGAGATCCCTAGATATACTGCTTTCTGATCCATAAAAGAAAGATAATTTACATAAGCAGCTGTTAGTGTTAATGTTAGTGTCAATAAACATGTAATAAAAAGACAAAATATATAATTTCCTAAGTGCCTTAAGCAACCAATTATTCTGAACTTTTATTTAGACCTCTAGCCTTTTATCAAATCATGAAAAAATGTCCAAGTTCAGGAGAAAAGAAGTTCACTCATCTTTAACATTTTGATTGGCCCAATGTCTTAACAATAGATTATTGTTTAAAAATTATCCTATTTTGTGAATTCTTCTTGTGTTTTTTTTTCCTGAGGTCTATCATGGGCATTCTTGACTTACTATGCCCTAAATGAGATTAAGTATGCAGTATAAAATAAAGTCTGGGCTGATTCCAAAAAATAAACAATGAACAAATTCCTGTTTGAATAAGAGTAGAGGTTAAGACATTTTATGTTTGCATGGCTAGAAAGAGTCCTAAGCTCTAGTTCAGATGTCTGGAAATTTGCCATGAATTGCTAGGTGTCTGCAGTATTTCAGCTCCCCAAATGTGTTTATGTGGTTCCAAAATAACACAAGACTCCTAAAATAACAACCTTTTAAATTTGCAGCTCTGCATTGCTTGTGTGCTTGATCAAAATATTAATCAAAAGCTGAAGTGAGTTGAAAACAATGAGAAAATGTTATTATGTAATTAGGAAATCTTGATTTCCGTTTGTTTTTCTCTCAAGCAACTGTCAGCACTGAAGAATCTACAAAATAGCATAATCAACCAGAGAGGAACTGAGCTAAGAATTCATTGCAATTTTGTATGAAAGCAAAATTTTGTGAGATTTATTAAACCAGTTGCACATATGAGTTAATAATAAGCCTGCAACTACTTAGAAACCCTTTCTTTACTTATCAGAATTTAAGACTAAAATACTTGTTTTATTTCAAATAACATTCAGATTTCAGAAATACTACTTTTTATAGAATAAACACATTTCATGCATTTGAATTTTTTAATTGTTCATACCGCAAAATCAAAAAACCAGCAATATTGATTGTCTAAAATGTATGTTTCACTGTGGAATTTACTGCTCTTGGATGTACTGATAACAATCAGAATAAAACCTCCAGTGGCTACAGGTTGGGACTGGCAAATTCATTATTAAATGGTGCAGTCATTAAGCAAAATATCACATGATCATGATATTTCACCTTCCCTGCTAACTTCCCCATTGACTTTGTCTTGCAAATGGCGATCATGTGGGACATGCTGCAATGATAGTAATTATACATTGATTACCTGCACTGGTTGTAAATGTAAAGCACTGGTTTTCAGTGCTGTCATATCTTCACATGATCGCTAAACAAATGGTCGTAAACTGAAGTATATTTGTACTTTATGTCCATAGGTAAAGGTTCCCTTCGCGCATACGTGCTAGTAGTTTCCGGCTCTAAAGTATACTAATTATTGAATTCACAGTAAAATAACTTTGTTATTATATGTTAGGAAGCAGCAGTGAAAAATGAGGAAACAGTGCCTTTCTGTTCAGAGTTTCAGATTACTGAAGTCACCTGATACAACACAGAATACTAGACTGGTTGGAATTTTTGGCTGATCATGTATTGCATTAAATGCATTGTAAAAATAAGGTAGCAGCTCTTAGTTTAAAAGCCAAAACATGGATATCATATAAAATTAAATTAAACTTACTAAAATTATGATTGATATTATGGCATATATATCACTTAAAGTCTAAATGCCAATGTGCATGATTAGGGACATTGGGCTTTCTCTTTCCCCCTGCCTGTTTGCAGCCCATGTCATATGTGCCCACATTGGAGATGGGCCCAAAACTACATAATTTGTAAAAAAAAAGATTTGGATTTGTTTCTCCATGAACTCAGAATGTGGGGAAGGGGAGATAGGAAAACATAGCAAAGCTTATCAGACTACTACAAATTCATAGATAACATAATAAGTTGGGTTATTTGGTGTATTTTATGGTCACTAACTTAGACGGCTATATTGTGTATTGGCAGCTTAATGCTTATTGGTATCAAATTTTGCAGTTCTATCTTTCATAAATAGTTTGTGCCATGCTTTTCACTGAGGGTATTTTTAGCTTCTTTAGTTATTATCATAAAAATATACAGCAGTTCTCTTCTTGGGTTGATATTTTAAAGAATATCTCATGAGGGTATGTAGGGAATTTGGCTAGTCATGAATTTTGAAAACAATATAGCTATTATTTGTTAATGAGAATTCAGTAATTTATTTGCTTTCTGTTTCATCCAAGTATTATATATGATTTGTGTTGTTACTCTTATTCTTCACTTTAAATAGGTCTTACCGATTGTCCTTAGAGAAAGTGGGTTACAATTTAATTTGGTTCTCTTCTGATGGGGTGAATATGTATCACTTAAAATTGGAGAATGTTAATCCCATTGAATCCATGTGTCCCATTTATATCCTATATACTTAGATTCTATGGTATTTCATTATTATGTAGATTTTCAGAGTTTCTTTTTCCAGTACACGAGTGGTAGTATTTTTCATTTATAACCCTTCTTGTTTTGCTATTTTTTCTTAGCATACAATTCCCATGTGTTGTTCAATTAGTTTGTGACAAAATTGTCAGGAAAAGCTTATTTTCAGTTCTTCCTTACGTTATCAGTAATAGTTCTTTTTCTATTGCTTTTAGTTTTTCCAAGCATTAGGATCGTCTCCAAGCTTAGCTTCATTAGTTGTCCTTCAAGTAAGCAGCTCCTTATTTGACGCTGCTGATTATAATTTCAGTTTTTTCTAGCTCAACATTTTATTATATACTCTTCATATTAATTTGAGCCATTTACTTGCTTAATATTGCTTCTTGATTACATACAAATTCCTATTTAGGCTTGATATATCCATATTTTAAATGCACAGTTTGTTATGGTCTACACAGTCAAGAGTTTAGATTATCAATAAAGGATAAGTAGACATCTTTCTGAAGCTCTCTTGCTTTCTCCTTTCCATCAGATGCTAGTAATGTGATCTCAATTGCCCCTGCTTCTGAAACCCACTTGTGTGTCTTGCAGTTGTTCCATATTCTGTTGAAATCTGGATTACAAAGTCTTAAGCATGGATTAAATTCCTGAAGAATTTTGTCACCATTGCATTAGTCTGTGGCATTTATCTTATATGTTTTTGATAACGGTTAAGGAACTAGGTTAGGAGTAGAGCTTCATCTAAACCCATTCTTAGAGTAGTCAAATCTGACTATAGTGACAGATGGCAGAGTTATATTCCGTCTGCCACTAAATACCCGCGACAATAGAGATGCAACTCATCTCAAGAGGCTACTTTCACAGTGCTGTTCTAAAGCTTGAGACCAGAATACTTCAAAATTCATGTTTTCTGATATGAAATTGCCTGGCTTTTAAGATTATTGGGAGATTCTCTTCTCTGGTCTTACGTATCAGAAGAGGGTACTTCACTGTGAATCATAAGAGAAGATCATATTAGTAACCCTTCAACATTCTGGAATTCTCTGCCAAACAAACACTGACCACTTTAGAGCTCTGTTATATTTGTTTTTAGTAGAAAAAATTATTGAAAGAGGCTTTGGGCCTCTCATTTGCTTGGATCTGATGGGTACAGTTGTTTCTTTCTCCTATATGTGTTTTTGAGTTTTTTACCATTTGAATTATATCCTTTATATTCAAAATAAGTAGCCTTATGCAATTTTTAATGGAAGCATGAAATTTAGGATGGGTGACTCAGTGGCTTAGCTCTCCATGTCCCAGCTCCTGCCAACCTAACAATTTGAAAGCATACGAATGCAGGTAGATAAATAGGTACCACTTTGTAACAAGGTAACACTCTTTAATGTCATGCTAGCCACATGACCTCAGAAATGTCTTCGGACAGCACTGGCTTAATAGCCTTGAAACAGATATGTACCACCCCTTATAATCAGCAACGGCTAGCGGAATAAAATCTGCAGGGGCTCCTTTCCTTTTTCATTCTTATTATTTATAAGGTGATTTGAGGACATTGTGTTACACAGTATGTAATACAGCTGTATTACAGAGGTCTAATTGCATAGATTATAGCTAATCTGTATTATGCAGAATTGCTGATGTTTATCAGTATTTTGAGTGGCATGGGCAATATTGTCAAAAAATGTTTTATTGATCGGCATCATCTTATCTCTTTGCTTTACATTTTTAAAACAATTTAAATTATACAAGAGAGTTGTATTGGCCAGGTAGAGCAGTTCACATGCCACAATGCATTATATTTTGGAGTGCCAGCTTGAAAGCTTTGTCTCTCTCTATACTTTACTCTCTGTGTAAATGTGGATGGAGCAATAGCCATCCAGCTGTCTTTGCAAATCAAGCCTGGCTAGTTAGGGCATGAAGCCCAGCTGGTGGCATCTAAATTGCTGTATTTGCTAAAGTTTGTGAGTTAAGAGGATGTGCACTTTCTAATTTAGCCTTTGGCCAGAATAAAAGATCTAACTTTATGAGCAGCAGCATATAAATGATGCTTGGCATTTTCAGAATGGATTTATTTATAGCTTATTTATAAAGATTTTTGCCTAATACATTTTAGTCCAGCTAATATTTCTATGTAAATATGAATAGATCAATAAAGGTTATAAATGAATCTGTAGGCAAATCTATTTATATTTGTTAATCCATACTGAGCTGTGCTTGGGGGTGTAAGCAAAGACTTACGATCTATTTGTAGTAATATCTGCAAAAGCAAACAATAAAATGTAAATATCAATTTGTAGTATACTGTTTAACATAAGAATATTGTCTTTGTGTCATAGAGAGGCTTATCTTTTAAAAAGTCTTTCGGTAGTAGTATATATTATCCTCAGAATAATTTTCCCAAAATAGATATTCGAAGAATGCTAACACTAATTACTAGCATGGATCCAACATTTCATTTGGAGATGGCATGAAAGCCATCTGAATGACCTTGGGTCAGTCACTCTCTCTCAGCCCAACTCACTCCACAGAGGTGGTGTTGTGGGCAAAATAGAAAGAGGAAGGTGTATTGGATATGTTTGCCACCTTGAATTATTTGTAAAAATAAAGACAAGATACAAACAAAGAAAGCAATAAATATCCATAGTTAGGCAGCTGAGAATGTGACCCTAGCATTTCCAAACTAGTTACATTATTTTGAATACAATACTTTATTTTTTTATTCCCAAAGTACTGTAGTTATAGATATATATTGCAAACTCTAACTTTCTTAGATCACATTATTTTACATTGGCTTGGAATACCCAGCAATATTTCTGTATGCCTCACCATACTTTTACTTCACAATCATTCTCCTAGAAATGTAAGAATAGAACAACTAATGGTTGGTCTGGGATCCTTTTAGTTTCCTTTTAAATCATGAATCTCTCTATGTAAATAAATTGAATGGAATTCAAAGTGAAAGCATTTTCAGCTAGTCAAGTGATCTTTTTAGCTTCCTGAGAGAATACCCCTTCTCTGATTTTGATCTTTCATCTATTTAAATAAAAACAAGTGTGTGAAAAAGAAAAACTGACCGGGATTTCAGAAGACAAATGAGCTCAGTGACTTTTCTTCATCTACTGTAATAGTGGTATTGGGTAAATCAGGATCAAATGTATTGTTCACTCTTTTCAAATAAAAAAAAACCCTTTGTTTGTTTTAGCAGAAATTGATGGCAGCCATCAATAGCAATACTTACTCACATATTGACGGAACATCTTAGAACATTATTCTAGAGCCCCTAGTTTATTCAAATAATCCTAAACTTGAATTTATTAAATAAAAATTAGAATATGAAATGGATACCAAGAAATACTGAGTTTAATTTTCATTATTCTTTTTGTCAGATAATTGGCATTGCTGACTGCTTGTTCTATTGTAAAATTCCTGGATTGGAAGGAATCATGTTTGAGCATTTGGAGTTTATCCCATAGTCCAGTGTTGTTTGTTGAATCAATTGCTAATGACAGATAAACAAAACAGCAAATATGTACTTGTGTCTGAACTAATTTCTGCATTAGATGCTGCAGAATAATGCCTTGATTTTTCACACTTCAGCTCTTTCAAAAGGCAGCAGTTTGTTTTAGTTCAGATTTAATGGCTCTTTGAAAAAAATTAATTGGTATAAAGTAATCAAGCTGCACTTATCATGTCAGAGATTAATTCATTGTATACTTGATCTCTTCAAAAGAAAAACATTGGGTCTAATGCACTTTTACATATTAAGTCTTTATAAATTATATTTTTTTACAGTTGTAAAATATTAACATACTATTTACCTTATTTAAACTCTTTTATGTATTTATTACTTTTGTGAATTTTTCTTTAATAAAGGTCCACTTTGCATGAATTTCTTCTAATACTTTTCTGGTATCCCTTCCTTAATGTACGCAATTTTATATATGTTATTAATCTGTATAAATAGCACTACAAATTTGGACAAATATAAATATCTAAATATTAAGTGGATGCAAAACTTTTTTTTTCATATTTGATCAGCAATCCTGAATTAGTGTTAGACCTGACTCAATCCTTCCTACACATTCTTGTCATGAAATAATTTTTTCATCACCATGTAATAATTGTAAATTTGCAGTGTGGCAGCATACCTTTTGGAATTCAATATGTGTGTGTGTGTGTGTGTGTGTGTGTGTGTGTGTGTGTGTGTGTGTGGATCTTTGATCTTCGGGTTTTCTCCCGTGTAGAATTGGAAATATCTAAGCGACGTTTCGAAACGTCGCCTAGATACTTCCAATTCTACGCGGGAGAAAACCCAACGAACCAAAGATCCACATACAAATACCCGCGAAAACCTCCGAAAACACACACACACACATATATATAATAATGTTTCTATTTTAAGAGCAAAGGAGTATAGGTTTTTGCCAGTTGGCAATCATGCAAGCTTACGGAGAAGATTGATATTGTACCATAATGTAATATAATGTAGATATACACAATAAATTATTAGGTTTATATATTGTAAAGGTATTGGTAATTTGCATCATAAATGAAATCTGCTGAGGGAATTGTACTTTATATATAAATTTTCCTTTTAAAATCCACATAGGAATTCAACAATAAAGCTTGTGACCTCATTGTTACTGTATTTACTGATAACTTTTCAAATATTATGTTCCCTAAAATAGGTGCAGAAGATTATAAAGAGCCATTTTGAACTGGATTTATGAACCAAATAGTTTTACTTAGGACCATTATTCATTTGCATCTCAGATACCAACAGAGGTAAGAAAGTTACATTGCTCACCTAATACTTTTCTTTTTAATCTATCTACAGAGCAAAGTTTTCCTTTAAATAGGGTTTCTGATTATGAATTTCTTTCATACCTTTACTCATGTTCAAAAACAAAACTGGTTATATCTGTATGTACAGTAATTATTACTGTTAATGAACGTATTCAGGAAACAAACTTCCATCTTTTTCAGTTGCAGCAGAAACTTATTAAAAAACAAGCTTGGTACATTAAATTTTGAACATTCTTAATTTTTTCTTTTGGTGTTCAATGCTTATGTGTAGACTTGTACATTTTTGGAAATTCTGAAGGAATAGAAAAAGCCTTCCTTGCCCTCTTTACTTATGAGGTGGAGATGAAAAACTTGCACTATGAAGCAAGAAACAGTTCACTGTGACTATAAGACTTGGGGAAAATGTGGTTTCTTTAATGGCTAGTCAAGTCACATAGAGTATGCCAGAATCACAAGATGATGATTCAGATTGTGTCTTTCTGAAAATAATGAAACCTAAACAAATTTGTAAGTTCCACAAACTGAGCATTATGAAAATTGAGGTCAGCTTAAGTTTAGAATGAGGTGTTCTTTATAACCTTTTCCAGTATAGAAATAAAAATTGTAAAAGCTTATGGATCATAAAATATTAATAAGAGTGGGAAACCCGGATTTTTTGTGAAACAGGCTAAAACAGGGGTGTCACATTCTATTTCATTGAGGATCTCATCAGGATTGTGTTTGACCTCGGGGGGGCATGGCCAGTATGACGTCACTTGTGTTGGGGGGCGCCTATGGTGGTCCAAGTGCTTTGTCAGTGAAAACAGTTTCCCGAGCTCAGTTTTTGGCTTCAATGGCCTCCTGCAATCCTCTGCCAGTGAAAACAGAGCTCAGGAAGGTTGTGCATGACCCTTGCAAGCTCCAGTTTTGCTGGTAGAGGCATCCCAGGCGGATCTTTTGCTATTTCCATGGTGGCCCTGCGGGCCATATCTAAGTACCCCGCGGGCCAGATCCCACCCCCAGGCCTTGAGTTTGACACCTCTGGGCTAAAGCATCTTTACTGCTGTCATTCAGCTTAAATGACTAATTTCTTTCTGCTTATAAATCATCTTCCTTTTGGTTTGGTTATAAGTAGTAAAGTAGCATGTGATACCCAGAATATATGCCAACCTTTTAGAGAGAAGTGTTACCCGTATAAGATCAAAGATTGAATATTGTCAAATCTGGGGTTTAAGACATTTTCATGAGGTTGAATTGGAGATGGTTCCTCTCCCAATTAAACCAGCCTAGCTTGCAGGCACTGGATTTAGTACTGAATTTGGCAGAATATAATGTCATAGTTGTGCAGGTTATCTTATCACAAATTAAATACCAAAAGTGGGACTGCATTTTTTAAAAAATGTAATGGTATACTTTACATTATCAGGAAGCATTATTTTTTATATAAAAAAATGAAGATGTTCTTGATGAGAACATCTTCAGAACTATTTGTAATTTTATTTAGCACAGCTAAATAAAACCTATGAGATCTTATTTTTCTCTTTCTACTGTATATTGCTCGTTGTCTCTAGATTTCACAAGAACACGCAGTATTCAACATCTGTTAGAGTGACAGAAACATGCCACTATGATTTGAAAAGTCTTGGCTTGCATTCACACATGTATGTATCTCCCCATTACACACAAAAAGGATCCAAACACATTCCCTTTTTTTCTGTGAATTGCTTCCTCGTAGATGAGAATTTATTTTTTAAAAATGATTTGTTTTTAAATTTGGAATCTTTATTTTAATGTCTGGCATTAGATTTCAGCCTGAAGTAAGTAGCACAAACAAGTGTCTGATAGTTTTCTGTAAAGCCTAAAATTTTTGTGATTGCTTACTTCTGCCTGGCCTCAGATGGCTAATAAAAATGATGTTTCAGGTTCACCCATCCCCAGCAGTGTTCAGAATTTCTTCAAGTATTTGGGGAGGCGGGGTGGGGGGGAAGAGTGAGCACACACTGAAAGGGAAGAATGGAAAACACATTAACATCTTATCTAGGCATTACATCCTGCCCTAGATTACTGTAGTGGTTGTCTGAAAAAGATAACAGAGCCAATGTTACCCTTCCCAGTTTTTCTGAGAGAGCACAGTTTTAGAATAGAATAGAATAGAATGGAATAGAATACTTTATTGGCCAAGTGTGATTGGACACACAAGGAATTTGTCTTGGTGTAAATACACTCAGTATACATAAAGAAGGAACATTCGATAAGAATCAAAAATCATAATGTACAACACTTAATGATAGTCATAGGGTACAATCAACATCAAATCATACTAGGAAACAGAGAATACAAGCAACAAAGTTACAGTCACAAATGGGAGGGGATGGATGATAAGGAGTGATGAGAAGATTAACAGTAATAGTAGTGTACACTTTGTAAATAGTTGAACAGTGTTAAGGGAATTATTTGTTTAGCAGTATGATGGCTTTCGGGAAAAAACTGTTCTTGTGTCTAGTTGTTCTGGTGTGCAGTGCTCTATAGCGTCATTTTGAGGGAAGGAGTTGAAACAGTTTATGTCCAGCATATGAGGGGTCTGTAAATATTTTCACAGCCCTCTTTTTGCCTCGTGCAGTACACAGGTCCTTGATTTTCTTAGGGAATACATATTTAAATTCATGCAGTAACGATGAGTGAGTACTATTTGAAAAAAAAACGTAAACAAACACACAAGGCTATTATTTTGAGGAATGTAATCCAGCCCCTGTCATGTTTAAACTTTTTGAAATGGCACAGGCCGAAAAATCAATGGAGTTAATGATAATGTGCAAGATTAGGGACAAATGCAAGGCTGGCTGGGCTGGGCTGGCAGAGCCATTGTAGCAGAACAACATATGAAAGGGGTTTGAACAGCATATTTCAGCTTTCATTAGTGTTTTGAGTTGTGGTCTTTCTGTGAATTGAACCTCATAGAGATGGATCTATTATATCTTTAGAAAACTCTGAATGATAATGAGTGGTCCACTAATGGCATGTATTATAACCTATCCAAGAGGCAAGCATATGCATGCATTTGATAGGGCTAATTTAGGCTCTTGAAGTAGCGCTGATATAATGGATACTGCTGTGCTTTGGAAAACAAAGGTTTAATTTCCATGAGGCAGTTACAGTTATGCAATCTATTTCAGTAACAAAAAACGAGTATGTTCAAAAAGCTTAGCCTTGGTGTCTGATAGAGGCACTGGTGATAAAAGAGAAGCAAAAACTGTAGCCAACCCAATATTGTCCTGGGCCCGAAAGTTAGATACTAATGGAGTAACTAAGTGGGGTATTTTTTTGTGCTCATCTTCACAAGTGGATGATAGATTGTCATGTCCATCAAAAATCAAAGGCACAGTTTTATAGATTTCACTGAACTTTAGCTTGATGATGTATTTTCGTACTGCAGGAGAACATATCTTCTTGTGTGATTTATTTATTAATATCTAGTGACTAAAATGTATGAAAGAACATAAGAAATGGCCTTTTCCTAAGTCAGACTTTTGTCTAATTAGCTTGATGGTCACTTGAGTTTTAGAGAGAAGTTTTTGCCACCTTATATGAAGACTCAAGGAGTTAAACTGAAATCTTTGACATGCAGCAGAGATGCCTTACTGATGAATTGCAGTTATTAATTTATTTTTCCTTTTACTTTATTTATATTTTTTCAGTTAGTGTGGAAAAAAAAAATAATTGAAAATGAATAAGTGCTTTTTTTTTTTATACAAACTGAGAAAATGTAAATAAATGTAAATATGATAGAAATAGCATATTTAAAATGGGGTATTATGTGCATACCAGTGGCTGCTAGGCCACTCGATGGGAGCTAAAAAATGGAATTGTTCACAACCACTCCTACTTTTTGAAAACTTTCAGTTCTCCATTGAGCTGCTCCGAGCATCCAGAGATTGGGAAGTGCTTAGTCTCTGGTTTTGATAGGCTGAGCTTAATTGGTAGGACGCTGACTCCTCCTCCGTCTCTCTCCTAGCGTCCCCCAGTTTTTGCTCTGGAGAGATAGGCAGCTTTTCTCTTGATCGGAGCAGTTTCTTCAGGTGACATTGTGAATATTGTTTTTTCTCTTCAGTTGGCTTCTTTTAAATTTCTCCTTTAAGGTTTATTCCTTTAAATCGCTTTTTTATTTCCTCAATTTAGCTACAGTCCTTCCAATTAGCTCGGTGCAAGCACAGAGCGCAGCAGCGCTTTAATCGTGCTTGCGATCTCCTGGCAGGGGGCCATTCGGCCGCTTGCCTTTTTTAAAAAGGCAGTTCCTTTGGCACTTTTTTTACTTGATTCTGTTTCCCTCTCTTGCCATTGTCCTTTTTCTCTCTATTTGAAGATTCCTTCCAAAGGAGAACGCAGGGGTAAGGGCGCTGGAGTCCAATCTCCCCAATTTACTTTGTTTCTGGGCCATCCGAATTGACTAATTTACTGCACGAATCATTGCGCTGTGATATTTGGTGCCTTATTATTATCTGCGCCATTGCTGGGGACAGTCCGCTATTTTGGGCGCGTGTTTTCCTGCAGCAGGACCTTGTTAGTGAAGGTCTCAATTATTTCAGGCCGGGTCCCTGTGAGAGGGCATTTGTTTTTTTTTCTCTTTGTTTTCCCGGGTTGGGAAGATTATAGATGGAAATTTCCTCCCTTTAACTCCGGTTTGGGAGTTGTGTTTTTATATTACTTCTGTTGGCTACCCTCTCAATCCAGACAATTTACTCGGGCCTGAGGCCTGTGGTATTATTGTCTAGAGTTTCTTGCATATAACAGCCCTATTCTTATACACATATAAGACAGTTCTCCATTTGGTCTTTTTTGATTGGAATTGTAAATAGTTAACTTTATATATATTTCTTTAAATAAAAATAAAAATACAAAAAAGGGAGAGAAGTATATTTATTGGGCTTTCTGTTCCTGGTGAGGTACAGGACTCCGGACTTGCCAACAGTCAATTCAAACCCGTAAGTTCATATCTATACTCTGGGTAATAGAGAGTTATTTCTGGTATTTAACAATGGCAAGCAGAGGGGAACCTACGTCACGAACCCAAGACAAGTCCAAAAGGACCAAGGGTTCTTCAAAGGCGGCGGATAAAGACGCCTCTAGGCATCAAAGGGCTTTAGAAAGACAGATTGAGAAACACTCCAGAGATAGAGAGAGAGTTTCCATCCCTGCTAACATATATACTCAAACTCAGGATTTGTCCAGGCCGTTAGATTTATCTTTACCATCTCGTTCACCTAGTACCACAGCTCCCAGTCATTCTCAGGTCCTGAGAAGAGCCCCTGAAGCAACCTTCACACCTACAGCGGCTGGGCTACGTCGGGAAGAAATTCTTCCAGAGAAGGTTCCAGAATCCTTGAGGACTTGGATGGAGGTAGCGATCAGTAGGGGTATTGCTGCAGGTCTGCAACAATCAAGGACCAGACAGACGCCATCTCCAGATCTTGATGCTCATTCCGTACATTCTTAGGTAGAACGGATCCTCATTATGTCCAGCTACCTCTTCCAAGAGAGCCTTCCTTGTTTTCGCATGCTCCTTCTCGACTTAGTCAGGAGGAGGGTGAAGGAGATGTACATATGGAACAGTTAGATGCTGTTTCACTTCAAGATAGCGAAATTCCCCTGGAAGAAGGATCACCAGAAAGATGCATGTCTGATGATGAGGATATCAGACCTGACCAACCCGCTTTTACTGGTCTTTTCCATCCACAACTTTTTAAATCCGTATTATACAAGGCAAAAAATACTGCCTGCTTGGACAAGTCTCCATCTGTTCCCCAACAATCCGAGGAGCAGTCGGAGGACTTGGTTTTTTCCCAACCTGTGAGTGAAGTTGAAGTCATACCGGTCCCACAAATGTTTTTGGATCTCCTGCAAAATCAGTGGTCTGCAGCTGCACTGTACCCACCGCCCACAAATTTTGATAATTTTTTTTTAAATTTGGCTCCAGAGTTCACAAATCACCTGAATACTCCTATTGTAGATGACCCCATTGTAGCCTTGGCATCCCCCTCAACAATTCCCACAGAATCAGAGGATGTGCTTAAAACAGAGGACAAGAAAATTGAGATAGCTCTTAGAAAGAGTCATCAATCTGATGCGTGGGCCATCAGAGCGGCTACTGCCGCATCGTTTTTTTACTAGAACTTCTCTTAGATGGCTTCATCATCTCAGGGATACTATCCAAAGCTCCAACATCAGGGCGCATCAGGACATTGCCAAACTGATTGCAGCAGCAGAGTTTTCTGTGGATGCCACCTTTAATTCTGTAAAATTTTCTGCTCGAGCCATGACTTCACAGGTTACGGCTCGAAGACTTCTCTGGCTAAAGAATTGGCATGGAAGCTTGCTTCCTCCCCAGTTTCAAATCAAAAGTTGTTTGGTGCTGCCTTGGATCCGCTATTGATAGAAACTAGGAACAAAAAGAAAATTCTCCCCTCCCTTTTAAGGCGGCCAGACACCAGACCCTACCAGTCCTTTCGGAGGTGTTCCTTTTGTCCCTACTATAGAGGGTCGTTCCCGACCAGATTCCAGAGGGTATTAGATTCTAGGGGTGCCCAACAAATGGAAGGCCAAGAATTTGGTGACAGATTTCGTAGGGGAGGCCAAGGGAGGAGATCCTTCAGGGGCTCCGGTATCAAGGGGTTTCGTCGCCCAAGATAGCTCAGGTGATCTGGTTCCGATTGGGGGTCAATTTAAAATTTTTCACCAACAATTGGGATGCCTCCACATCGGATTCCTGGGTTCGGGACACCATTCGATTCGGTCTGGCTCTGGAGTTTGCTTCCACTCCCCCAAATTTTTTTATGCCATGTCCTCTTTCCAGGGATTCCAATAAGAGGGTCTTGATGGAGGAAGCAATTAATCATTTGTTAGACATTAAAGCTATCCAACTGGTTCCTAGGGATCAACAGGGTCAGGGTTTCTATTCCCTTCTCTTTGTAGTGCCCAAGAGTTTGGGGGGCTGGAGAGCCATTTTAGATTTAAAATGGCTAAACCGTTCCCTTGTTTATCGTAGGTTTAAAATGAGTACTTTGCAATCTATTCTCCTTGGGGTAAGAGAGGGAGATTTTTTATCCTCCATAGATTTGACGGAGGCCTATTTGCACATTCCAATTCGTCCTTCTCATTTCAAATTTCTCAGATTTTGTTATGACACCAGACATTTTGAGTATGTGGCCTTGCCCTTTGGGTGGGCATCGGCCCCTAGGACATTTACAAAAGTCCTGGCAGCAGTAGCTGCTCATTTACAGGGCTTCGGCATTAGACTACACTGTTACCTGGATGACATTCTGATCTTGTCATTCTCCTATGAACAGGTGAAATGGGATGTGCAAACCACATTGCAGGTTCTCCAGTCACATGGTTTTTCAGTTAATTGGGCTAAGAGCCATTTAATTCCTTCTACTCGGTTGGCTCACTTAGGGGCTATTTTGGGGCTACTGTTTTGCGATGGGTATTTCTATCCCCGGAGCATTTGGAAAGTATCAAGATACTGGCCCTACAAGTTAGGACCCTAAAGCGAGTCCCCTAGCGGACCTTTCAAGTCTTCTTGGAAAAATGATTTCTGCTATTGCTATTGTTCCTTGGGCTCGTTTCCATGCTAGACCACTACAATGCTTCTTGCTTCCCTACCAAAGATCAGGGAGAAACAATTCCAGACAAGGGGTTTTGGTCCCAGTGAAAGTCCGTCTATCGCTGCATTGGTGGACCGTGCTGAAAATCAACAGCGGATGCCTTCTCAAGGAATCCCACAGACTCACCATTACCACAGACGCCAGTATGTCCGGATGGGGGGCCCATTTCCGGACCATATCACTTCAAGGTCTTTGGTCAGCGGCAGAGCGTTTGAAAAACATCAATTGCTTGGAGCTCAGAGCAGTTTTCATGGCCCTTCGCAGTTTACTTCCCCTCATTCACAAAAGTCATGTCCTGATACTCACAGACAATGTCACATCTCAACAGGCAAGGGGATACTCACTCGAAACAGCTCATGGAGGAGGCAGAGAGATTGTTTCACTGGGCGGAAAGGCATTTGGGCTCCATCACAGCGGAGCATATTTCAGGAGCCACCAACACCAAGGCAGATTGGTTGAGCAGGGCTACCATCGATCATTCGGAATGGCGTCTACATCCGGATCTCTTCCGGGAGATAACTCGAAGGTTTGGTCTTCCAGTGGTGGATCTGTTCGCCTCTCCCCAAAGCGCACAACTGCCCAGATTCATTTCGAGGTTTCCGTCACAGGGGTCAGAGAACTTCAATGCCCTCCGTTGTCAGTGGCCGCAGGCTCTGCTCTACGCATTTCCGCCTCTGCCTCTGATCTCCAGGGTGATCAGGAAGATGTTAGAGGAGAAGGCGGAACTGATTCTCCTGGCCAAGAAGGCCGTGGTTCGCAGATCTCAAGAGGTTGTCCACAGACAACCCTTGGAAGATTCCACCACACAAAGTGAGCCTTTCCCAAGGGCCAATTCAACATCCCGAACCTCAATGGTTGTAGCTATCCGTCTGGAGGTTGAGTGGCAACATCTAAGTCAAGAACGGTTCTCCGCTAGGGTAATACATACCATTCAGGCAGCTTGTCGTCTTTCCACAAACCGCATGTATAATGCTACGTGGTTGGCCTTTCACAAATGGTGTACCAAGCTCAAAATAGACCCATGTTCGCTGTCAGTGGCTCAGGTGTTAGAGTTTCTCCAGGATGGGTTAGACAGGGGCCTTTCTCCCAATATCTTAAAGCGACAGGTAGCAGCCATCGCTTCGGTGGTGAGCTGGGAAGGTTTTGCTTCCATTTCCCATCACCCCTGCATACGGAGTTTTTTAAAGGGCGCTGTGAATTTATGTCTTCCAACAATACATCGTTATCCCACTTGGGACCTCAATAAGGTACTCAATGCTCTCACCAAAGGTCCATTTGAGCCTCTGAGATCTACAAGCATCTGTTTTCTTACTTACAAAGTGGTTTTTCTAGTGGCTATTACATCTGCAAGACGTATCTCAGAAATAGCGGCTTTATTGGCACGCAAAGATCTATGTATTTTCCATGCAAACAGAGTGGTCCTTCGTCCGGGTCCCACATTTGTACCAAAAGTCAATTCAGCCCTTCACAGGGCTCAGGAACTGATTCTTCCTAATTTTTGTCCTAAGCCTGCCCAGGGACCAGAACTCTGCTGGCATCGTCTGGATGTTCGCAGGGCAATTCGCATCTACCTCCACCGAACAGCTCCTTTCAGAAAGTCGGAGGCCCTTTTTGTGTCTTTTCAGCCGGCCGCTCAGGGACAAAAAATCTCCCCATCAACTATAGGTAGATGGTTGAAGGCCATGATAGCTAAGGCTTATGAAGCTCACTCACTGCCAGCATCTAGTGGTATCAAGGCGCATTCCACAAGGAGCGCAGCAACTTCGGCAGCCTGGACCACCCAGGCTCCTATAACTGAGATATGTAGGGCAGCTACATGGGTTTCTTCTTCGCCTTTCATCAGGCACTACAAAATTGACGTGTTTGCCTCTGTGGAGGCTTCGTTTGGCAGGAGGATGTTACAACAGGTACATTCGGACAGGGAAGGAGTCTTGGATCAGACGGGAACCTCCCTTAGGACAGGCCAAGCTTTGGTATGTCCCAATCTCTGGATGCTCAGAGCAGCTCAATGGAGAAAGGGCGTTGGTACTCACCTGATACACCCGTTCTCAGTAAGCTGCGATGAGCATCCAGCCCCACCCGTTTATTTCCATCTGTTTATCTCTGCTCCGATCAACTATCCTTTCTTTAAAGTTTTATGTTCTGCTACCGGGCTCTTGCCTGTGGCAAGGGCTGGGGTTATACTACCTCATCTTCGCCAAAACTGGGGGACGCTAGGAGAGAGACGGAGGAGGAGTCAGCGTCCTACCAATTAAGCTCAGCCTATCAAAACCAGAGACTAAGCATTTCCCAATCTCTGGATGCTTGTCGCAGCTCACTGAGAACGGGCGTATCAGGTGAGTACCAACGCCCTTATTGTGTAGTCTGATAGGCTGCAGAACTCTGATACAAAATATTCTGGATGTATAACGATTCTCTGAGTATTTTGCCTTGCTTTTTTGGGTTAAAATATTTTAAATAAAGATTAGCTCTGTCTGATCTGTCCATGTGATTTTGTTAACTGCATAAAACATGGCCAACAAAAATGAAATGCTTCTTTTCTGATGATATTTGATGCAATTATGTTGTCACATAATTCATACAGTATGTATAGGTAAATGCTTAAAATCTAGGTAATACAGTATTAATCTTTTATTTAAACTAGTTTGTACTTATTTTGAGAGTTTTCATGGTGGTGCTTTCTCCAATTTATCTATGCATACCAAATAGGAATTCGTAAACATTTTTGTATTATTAGAACTGCTTGTAATAATGTCTGTGGAATTATTCTTAAAGTATGAAGTAGTCTTAAAAGTATGAAGAATTGCATCATGTGCATTTTTATCCAAGTCTTAAAATCTGCCTAAACAAATGTTATGAACAATGATTGGCTATGGCTAGATATATTTTAATCTTCAGAGGAAAATGTAAAATAGTATTCCTCTGAAGACAATTATACTGTGTTCTCTGATCTCCAGCTAAAACACAGATTGACAAGGATAGCTTGTCAATTTATTTATTAGAATACTTCATTCCCATGGTTTCTTTATACAAAATAAAGCATTAAAATGCATTACTCTGTGATGTCCAATATCGCTTCAATATTCAGTAGTGGTTAGATATGGGAAAGTAAAATAGAAAAATTGCTTGAATTTGGGATCATATATACCTGAAAGTAGATATATTGATTTTAGTGGAATCTATTTCCATGTTTTAATATTTCATTTTCCAGAGTTGTTTCTGAAAGTAATTCTGTAATTCCAGTGGTATACATGAACTAAAAATCAAACCCTAACAGGACCATTCTGTTCATTAATGTTTATGTAGAATTTTGAATTATAACAACAGTGCTGTACTTTGGCACATATTGGAAAAAGAGCCAGTTAGCTTTTGTGTGTTGGTACAGTAGATTTTCTTAGTATTCCTGTGTTTATTGTGATTAAAATAAAATACTTAAAAATTGTAGTAAAGACATTCAGTAAGGAGGTGTAAATCTCTCCGTTTTTCAGTGTCATGTATATATGGATAAAAATGAATTGCAAGCAAAATTATTTAATGCAAGGTAGTGTGTTATCTCTGAAACATGTCTAAATGACACATCAATTTAGGGTAATAATGAATGTGATTTTTTCCATTCATTTATATCAGTTTTTCATTATGTAACTACATCTAAGACAAAAAGCTTGTCTTTCACATCTCTTACATATGTGTATGTATGATGGTTGAGCGATTAAGATGCTGGGCTTGTCAGCTGGAAAACCAGCAGTTTGGGCTCAGATTTGATGCGCCATGTGATGGGGTGAGTTCTTGTCTTTGCCCCAGCTTCTGCTAAGATAGCAGTTCAAAAGCATGTAAATGCAAGTAGCTAAATAGGTACCACATTGGTGGGAAGATAACAGGGCTCCATGTGTCATGTTGACCACATGAATTGCAGAAATGTCTTCTGAAAGCACTGACTCAATAGCTTTGAGCACCATCCCCTATAGTCAGCAATGAAGAGCACGGTAAATTGCAGGGAGTCCTTTATCTTACTTTTTGCTGTCTGTCTGTCTGTCTGTCTGTCTGTCTCTCCTATCTATCTTTCTATCTATCTATCTATCTATCTATCTATCTATCTATCTATCTATCTATCTATCTATCTATCTATCTATCTATCTAATTCTTTTAGAGACTTTCATCTTTAAAGAGGATGACATGGATTATTTATCTGAAAACATTCTTACCGGAAGTAATAATCCTTTGCATATATCTAAAAATCATGCAAACATGCTTTTTCAAACATTGAGAGAAATGTAAGTATAGTAGGCAAAATGATGGTACTTCTTTTTCCACTATAATTTTTCCCTGTCAGTTCCTGAAAAGCATTTTGCAAAAGGGAAAGAAGAAGAAAACCAACAAACAGCCCCTCAATATGTATGCAGATGATTGCATGTGGAAGAGAAAGTTGAAATGACAATATCTTGTCAATTTCAATCCTATATGCTTCTCTGAATGATTGAGAGGGAGATGCAAATGGTTTATCCTTAATTCCAGTTAGGGACCAGTTAGATCTATGAAAGATCAGAAGTCAGAAAAGGATGAAGTAAATGTTGAGGAACAAATTAGAGGCTGCTGAGTGAGGTCCAGGAATATGGAGCTAGCCCAGCATTGGCACTGAAATTTTACATGAAAATGCCTTCACAATTCCTTTCACAAAAAACAAAAACACATGAATCTTGGATATTGTGATTCCTTCCAAATGTGATTCTGATTTCACCTTTATTTTTGAATAAAATTATTGGTAGTCTTTTCAGTTTCTCTCACTACCATTATTAGCTCTCTCTGCGTACTAAAGGGTTTAGGTCGTTTCAGAAGATAATGTTCAGTGCATTGCTGTCTGCACTCAAGTATTTTATAAGTAGAATAACCAAAATTTAGATTTTCCTTTCATTGAGGTTTGAACATTTATAGGAGATATTCAATTATTCCCATTTTTAATCCCTTTGTTTTGCTGCAGTTTGCTTTGATAGCAATGCCTTCTACTACAGCTGATGCAATAATCGCTCCCTGCCTCTTCCATACAAACTTTGGAGAAAGAATGGAGGACAGAAAGATGTTAGGACTTCCTGAAATGCATATGAATATAATCATGGAGCAGCAGCCTTACCAGATAGAATCAGTAGTACAAATAGGAGCCAAGAAGTGGAGTCATCATGGTCAGAACAGATTTTCTTTCTGTTAGGCAGCACTGGAGCTCTTTAAATGATACATTCACTGATATTTTTTGAATGCCTTCTGTTGTGTTACATTCATCCACTGCAATTACAATAGAAAGCTTGCTGTGTTATGCATATCCCTAGTAGTAATGCTTCCTTTAGTCCATTGCTATTCGGAAGCTGAATATATTCCAAGGTGGCAAGGAATCTCTAGTCCATGTTAGCAACTTTTATCAGATGGTTATATGCTGTTTTGAATTGAATACTAGTGGAACAAGTATACATAGACTGATGAGGTACACTATTCCACTTGTTTTGCCAGAATGTACACATATATTGCATTCTATGGCTATTTGGCCACATGGTTTAGATAAAGAAATGTGAGGCAGAGAGTTTATAAGATAAATAAGGGCAGCTTTCTTTTTCCTGACCTATGTGCATTTATCCTTTACTGGTAAAACAGCAAATGCAATTTAACGGCAAATCATGACCTTTACCAAATTTGGTCCAGAAAAAGGACAGCTAAGCAATGAAGAGGAAGTAGAATTTCCTTAGAAATGTGCAGTTATATACTGTACAAGATCCTGGGCACTTTGAAAACATGCATTATGTTTGCTGTCAATCTGGACTCTTGGATCCTTTCAAAAGAAGATTCTGAATTAAGCAGTCTTGGATTTCTGAAATTAAAAATGCACTCATTGTGCCAGGAAGCAGTAGTGATAGGGGCACTCACTTGTTTCTACTTGCAGCTGTTAACTAAATTTTTTGCAAAGTATGGACAAATTTGAGAATGTTGGTTCAGTAATGTTCCATGCTTGACTAGTGGAAAATATGACGGTTTCACTGAGCAGTTATGAACAAGTGAGCTCTTTTATTTCTGCAGGGAGGTGGCATAGACAGGAAATTGTCAACGGCAACCTGTGAGCAGCTGTATGATGACTGTATGTAGGAGGAAAGAGTTCAAAGCCTTCCTGTCCTCATATTTTTGACAGCTATAACTTTTTATTCTTACGATTGGCTGTAACATGGTATTATATAGAAATAGTGAACTACGACATGATGCAAGTCTAAGCTGGTAGTTGTATTGAGACAGACTGTTAGAATACATGACATTCTTGATATTGTATTCTTTGACAATCAGCATTTAAGCTAAATGTCTATGGAGATTCCCAGTCATCCAGGTCATGGTTGTCCCAAAGGTGCTTTTTCAAAAGGCAACTGGACTATTTAAGATAAACTAGAACCAGAGTCTCCCAGATTGAAGTACATCCTTCTCTATAGAATTTCATCAGATGAGTTTGGGCTAAGTTATTGTCAATCTGGTCTGTCTCACAGAGTTACTGTTGTGGCACAGAAGTTGAAGAGAGTGTTGTGTACATCATCCTGAGCACCTGAAGGAAAGGTGAGATATAAATTTAGCAATAATAATTAGATTAAAATTGTAAGGTTTATCAGCAACCACTATCAATTGATTACAGGTTTTCTTTTTGCAATATATCATCCTCTATTAAATTAATTTATGGTTGACAGATTCTGACGGTACAGTCCACCATCACTTTAATACACTGAAAAAGGACAATGTGTTAATTATTTCATGCAGCATTTCATATGGTTGCTTCTCATGCCATTAGTAGAGTAGAGTAGAATAGAGTTGGAAGGGACCTTGAAGGTCTTCTAGTCCAACTCCCTGCTCAAGCAGGAGAACCTATACTACTTTAGATAATCTATATACCACTGCCTCTGCAAAATTTGAAGCATTCTTGTTTCATCACATTTTAAATTTTATTCCTGTTTCTGTTCTCATAATTGAACTTTAGTTGCATAGATGTCTTTACCAGTTCGTAGAATTCTGCACCAGATCCTACAGTTTGGGAATATTTGCTAGCCAAATCAATGTATTACTGGCTCTGCTGCCATATGTTTGAAAGTTAATAAACGTAGACATAAAAGTAAAGATACATTCAGAATGAATGAATGAATGAATGAATGAAAGCAGTCTCAGGGTTTAAGTATCTGATATGATCAATAGGGAAATTATCCAATAAATAGAAAATGATGAACTACATTTAAGTCCAATGAAAATTAGTATTGGTCTGCTACTACAAGTTTTCACAGAGCACTATCACAGAAAGCAATAGTCTCTAAAGAGGCAAGAAAATATCAAGAGGAAGGAGTTAGATCACAGAATTCTGCAAACTTTAGCCTTTGTTTGTTAGTGTGTCCATTAAGGTGGAATTTCTGAGCTGTTCAGTTCTCTTCTCACAGACTCCCTAACAGATTGAGACCTAGCTTAAGAGATAATGCTGAAATGTCCATCTGGTCCTCATCTGCCAGGTTTTTCTTTCCAGATTTCAAGAATCTCTTTACAAATGGCCTGCCTATTCCCTTTAGACTGCCAGAAATACTGCTTTAGTGTACTTATGTTGTGTATCCTTCTCATGTTCATAGATCCCTAATGAACAATCAGCTTTTGTGTAGGCTTCTGTAAGTGATTGCTTTGGTCCAGGTTTTCCCCCCTCCCCCCCAAAATGGGGCATCCCCTCTCCTGGATTGAAACCTGAAAAATCATTTTAGCTGAAGTTTATGAAGTATGGTTTCCCAACAATCCATGTAACTTATATATTCAATAGGGAAAGAAAGATAAAATGATTAGATAGATGAAACATGGGCAAATATATATGAAGGCATTTGTATGGAAAGGTGTAATGTTTAACTGTAAGCCAATTTTTCATAGAGCAAAGGAAGGGCTTGAGTACTGAAATGTTTTTATTTCATGGAACTGTTTATTCATTGCCATCATTATGCATGGCATTCTGAACAGGAGTAAAAAGGTATTTTCTCAAAGGAGTTTACAATCTGAAAGAACAGGTATTATTAAGAAATAAACAACAACAACAATAATTTTAAGCAAGTTTCAATAAGGTACTTGTACTTTATTCCTAGAAGGAATGCTGATATTATAATGATCTCTGTACGACTGCTGGAATTCATTTGCTACAAAACTGTATGTTAAGGGTGCCTGTAGTCTTACTGTGTGGTCTTATACTTAGCAATTGCTAGTTATGACACTAACAGGCATTGCAATGCAACGTTGAAGCACAGAAATGGCAGTTTTACTGTACATTCAGGTTTGAGCATTAGGTTAACTTGTGGAAACATGAGTGCTATTAATGATGAAACTGGATCTTTGTTAATAATGCATTGTAATCATTGCTTCAGTCAAGTAATATATCATATTCCTCCTATTTTAACTTCAGAATTCTAATTAAGCTGATTTTGTTCAATTTAACAAAATTCAGTATAATTCTCAGTTTTCTAATCTATCTATCTATATATATATACATATATAGAAGGAGAGATTGGGTGTCCTTGTTTTCAAGGGTAACATGCCTTCACAGTGTAAGTACACTTGAGCAGCTTTATGAATTGCATAGGCAGGGAATAGCCTACGCAATGAATACATGAAGGAACACAGTTGTAATTATAAAAGACACCTGATTAGCCCTGCCCTTTTCCTTAAACAATGAAGATATACGTCATCCTTCAGGACAAGCAGTGCTTTTGGCACTGTTGCCCACGTTAAAAAAAAAACCCAGACAAACATTTCTGTGTAAAAGGGAAAGGAAACATCTAATTGCACCAGCAATGAAGCCTGTAGATCCCAATTGATTGTAAATACGTACCATGTATATATTTATTAAAAAATAGATTGTCCATTGTCTTTTAGAAATTGATTACAATATATAGTGGACTATTGGTTGTTGAAGTTCTTGGATTCAATTTCTGTCATTTGCATTTAAAAGGATTATTTAGCAGGTGGTAGGAAAACTTTTCTGAGATGTTAGAAACAGTAGTTGGAAAACTCTGGATCAGATGGACAAATCAATTTTTAAAATGTGTTGTCACTAGTAGGTTTTGAATTAACATTGTGTATAATCTGATGAATTTGTTGGTTAGGATTTATAGACGTTTGGGAAATAGAAAACTGCTGTTTTTGGTAAGATGACACAACTCATAAGGAGAGAAACAACAACTTATTTTTGTGTGAACTTGATAAGAATTAACCAGTTTCTCTTCTGATCTTACAACTGAAGTGAAAGATATATTCACAAATAATGCATCTATAACGTTAAAGGAACAGGAGTGTATTGGAAGAAAGTAGTAAAAAAAATTGTATTAAAAATATGATGGCCCAGATAGTTTACCCTATGAAGATAATTTTCACAAAATTGGTATTTGAAGCCAAATGTGCACAGAAATAACTACATGGGTAGCTTAAATGTCTAGAGCAGGCTGAGTTGAACTTGGTCCAGTAAAACAAAAAGGAGATCAGATTTGCTAGTTTCTTTTTCTAGTCCTGCCATGGGAGGAAGAAAAAAAGAGTGAAAGATAAAAGGACCATCCTTTCCTGAGACAAGCAAGTTCAGTATTAAGATTCAGATGTTCTTTCTATGTTCTTATTGGTATTGTAAATGACTGTGGTGCATAAAATGGAAGAATTGCAGATACTCACATTGTACAGACTGACAGCAAAATGGGGGTTGGTGAGTGCTGAATACACTCAAAGAGAAGCTAAAAATATTCTGAAATGAATGATCCAGCCTTCTTCAAAATTGCTGATTGGTAAAATGAGTAAAAGACCATTCTATAATCATTATATGTATTTATTGTATCATCATAAAATAACTAATGCAGAATAGGTAATGTTTTTATATGTAGGATGCAAACATGTCAGCAAGAAAGCAAAATTTGATAACATAACTAATTTTACTTCCTTGCATTATGTTACATATTGTGCATTATGTCAGCTACAGTTCATAATTTCTGCAAGAAAAGCTTTTGTTGTTAGTTGCGAAGTTGTGTCCAACCCATCGCGACCCCATGGACAATGTTCCTCCAAGCCTTCCTGTCCTTTACCATCTTCTGGAGTCCATTTAAGCTCACACTGACTGCTTCAGTGACTCCATCCAGCCATTTCACTCTCTGTCATCCCCTTCTTCTATTGCCTTCAATCTTTCCCAGAATTAGGCTCTTCTCCAGTGAGTTCTTCCTCCTCATTAGGTGGCCAAAGTATTTGAGTTTAGTTTCTTATAAATGATTAATGGATCTGCCATGCTTGCCTGCCTACAGTAACATATAGGCAAACGTATTTAATGAAGAGAATTATTTCAGTAGATGTATGTTCATCATCTTCTCATAGGCTTCATAAATTCAAATTGGAAAAAAAAACCACTTTAAATGAGTAGTGGGAAGAGCAACATAAATAAGAACCAGTGCCGAGGGATGAGAATCAAATCTGAGGTAAGCTATGATCACCCTCTGTAAAAATTAGCTGACTTCTCTGTAAGATCATTTTTGTAGATTGTGATAAAGTGGCAAAAGTTTACAAGACTTGAAATGAGGATGTGAAGAGATAGGCAATGTCTTCATGTCATGGATTTAAAAGTACATCAGGAAAGGAGAGGCATGGAAGCAGCAGACATTAAGAAGGGATTAGAGAGCGTCAGGAAAAAGCAATAGAAGGGTGGCACAATTACCTTGAAATTACTAGCCCAAAAGAAAATAAAACGGGAAGAACATTGAAATCTGTGAAGACTTTTTCTCTCAAAAAGAAACTGGTTAGGAGCTCAACCTGTTTCAGAGGAGAAAGAAAAACCTGACAGAATAGAATAGAATAGAATACTTTATTGGCCAACTATGATTGGACACACAAGGAATCTGTCTTGGTGTAAATACTCTCAGTATACATACAGAAAAGGTACATTCGTTAAGGATCAAGAATCATAATGATAGTCATAGGGTACAATCAACAATCAAATCATACTAGGAAACAGTCAATATAAATCGTAAGGATACGAGCAACAAAGTTACAGTCCTATAATCACAAGTGGGAGGGAATGGGTGATAAGGAATGATGAGAAGATTAACAGTAATAGTAGTGTACACTTTGTAAATAGTTGAAAATAGGAACAGAAGATGCTATCTGCTGTTGGTAGGAAGAGGTATACCAAGGGGATCACTTTTTGGGGGAACATAAACATCATTTCCGTATGGCTGATATTTTTCAGAAGGACACCAAATTCATTTCTGTTAGGGAGCAGATGTTTAAATTTAGAATAAAATGATTTTGGATTTACATGAAGGTGTATGCATCACAGTATAACAAACCAGTGTCTTCTGTAATTTTTTCCATTGGTGTTGTTTTTTAAATGTTGAACAGGTTGCCATCTAAGTCGTCACCCATAGATAGAGGTGAATGCCATTTCCTATATCGAGTGGAAATTTATTCGTTTATTCTTTTTCCTCCTTCCGTAGTATGCAGTACACTTTGGCTCACCTTATTACATTTTTTATATATTATATCTGACTTGGAAATCTAGAAAGCTATGTGGTAAAATGGTATTCATAGAAAATATCTTTTCCTTCTTCCGAATAGGCCCAGACTAAACTAGTTTCCAAAATGGAAATCAGTCAAAATTATTCTGACCACTCAAATGGAATAAACATTATTCAACACTTCTGTCTTCTGATAGCAGATTTAATCTTGACAATACTTTACAGTATTTATTTTCTGGGTATAAAAGTTTCTGTCTCAGTTCAGGCAGTTGGATTTCTCAGGGCAGAAATGAGTATTTGAGGTTGTTCAAGATTTTTTTCTATTCATTTTTCTATTTATTAGCTTCTTTGGCTTGTTTCATGTCACGTTTTTACCTGAAGTGTTAAGCAGTTTATGAATTGTTCAGTGACATTCAAGAACAAAATTCCTAGCTATATTTCTATAAACTAGATTTTAATTTTAAAAAATGAGCAGTGAAAAGTAACAAGTGAAGGTCTTTTTCTGGCTTTGAACAATGAAAGATACACAGTGATAAGGACCACGGTTGAAATATTGTTGTGTATCAAATGGAGCATAGCGAATAATATATTTAAAAGCAGAAAGCTGGTGTGTCTTTAGGTGAATTGAAAACAAGAAAGAAAATAAAAAAATCAAGTGTTAGACTTGCTAAATATATGCACAGAAGCATATGTAGTAGGTAGTCCTGCTATATTTAGATTTATGCTTTTGCCTTTGTCTTTCCTTACTCCTTCACTGTACCTTTAATTCTGAGTGAACTGCTGCTTCCTGGGTTAGAAGGAAACATGTGATTAAAAGAGGATTGAATCTTGTCACATGTAATTTATCAGTGTGTTGATAATGGCTGATTTCTGAGCAGGAAGAAAAGAGCTTAATATAACAAGCCTGTGTGATTAAAAAAGGCAACTACTCTTCTTAACAGTTTGCTCTTTGTAACCATTCAACCTTATCTGATCATTCATGCTCATCTGGATGCTGACGCCATAAAGTGTTCATTTCCATGATCTATTTTTATAACTATTGTCTGTCTATTGGGAACACAAGCAAGAAGGTTGGTTTGTAGTGATTTTATTTTCAGACTGAACAGAGTACCCTAAAATGTGGAAAGGAAAATTAATATATCTGTATTAAGCTTTCTCTAATATTTGAGTTGAGAAGCCAAGTGCCAGAGTTGTTGCATAGATTATACTATATGTGAATGAGTAATGCAACAGGTGTGATCAGGTCTGTAGGGAGCTTGCAAGCTGTTTGCTTTGGAAGAATGGTATGCAGAAGGGATTGCTCATATCTGAGAATCTAGGTAAGTGGGATTGTGTATACCAATATGTGCAATATGAAGCACAGCTGACTAACAAACCAATAGTGGGCTTTGAAGCTTGATTTGGAAATTGAATCTGGATGTACATGGGAATGAATACTAACTGTAGTGTTAGGCCAAGGGCAATAAGATGAGAAATACCATGTGGGACATTATGGGGAAGAGAAATTATCAATCTTGATTTCTAACCTGGTTGCTCTATTCTGGATGGCAGATGTTAGGCCTCTTGGCCACGTGATGCTGATGATTGATGCTAGATGTGCCTGCAATAAGACCACAGTTAATCTACAACATGGGTGTCAAACTTGTGGCATCATATTAATATCACATGACCTTTCACAATGTTTTTCCCCTTCATGGAGCTGGGGTGGGCGTGGCTCACGCATGATGCATCTGGCCTGCAGGCTGCCAGTTTGACACCCCTGATCTACAGTATAATGGTAGATGAAGCAGCAGATATGACATGTATCACCAAAACCTGAGTGGGTAAAGACAAGGGAAATTTTCTGGAATTCTGTCCAATAGTTTTTAATGTTAAGGTTGGAGACCTGGGATGCATCAATTATTAGAGACATCTTATCTGCGATCAAAGACTGCTCCTGAGATACCAGAATGTGAGTACATAACATATATGCTGTTAGGATATAGAGATAAGCTTGGGATCCAGCCATTTAGCAGCCAGCAAGATCCTTTCCTCATCTGCTTTCAAGGTTAATAATAGAAAATCAGAGTCTTGTAGCATTCCGGTATCTGAGGTCCAGCTCTGGTAAGACCCAGGAACTTAATTGATCTAGGTGGTTCCAGAGGTTGTTTGGGGACTTTTCCAGTTCTTTGGGACAATTGCTTTAGGATTTGATGAAATTATTGGCAATGGGAGGCATGGTTGTCCCTGAGAAGTCTCTTTGAAGGGGCTAATCCTGGTTGGCTTCATAATTTAATGAAGCCCTCTAAGACATGAAGCACCAAAAATAATACCTGGAGTACTGGTGGAGAAAGACAAAAAGATAATTCAACCCAGCACAGATAGGTGTCAATTGTTGAGGCATAATTGATAGCAATAAGGAGGGAAAAGCATCTTCATTTCTCTCTTAGTGTGTCACCAGGCTGTTTTCCAAAAGCTAGTTTAGTGTGACTAATTTCCTTTCAGGGAGGAGTTAACATTATGATCTCCCTTCTGCCCACTGTGAATAATTTGCACAGCTGATAATTCACTCAGATTCACTGCAGCATTAACTCCTTATGGACCACAGCTATCTTGCCATGTTATCTGCAACTCCTGACCTGTGAATTCTGAGGATTAGGTCTATTTAGATCTGCCACCTGTGGCTTGGACCTCTGCTGTCCTGAATTGTGAAGAATGTGTATGTGATTATGTGGACTTTGGAGATGGTTGATAATTTTTATAGGAGTGGTGTTGCCACTGCTGTCACTGGATCTGGTGATCACTTGTCTTCAACTTCCCTTTTTGAGGAAAGGTTATTGAGAAGTGGTGGAGGGTAAGCTATAGTAGTGAATCAGGGAAGAATTTGCCTAAATCTCTTCTGAATACTGTATTAATTTGTATTTATTCATATATTTTAGAACTTGTATATAGCTGCCTACTCACCCCCAATGACTCTAGGCGGCTTACAAATAATAAAAACACAAAATAAATTTAAAAAATGAAAATTGTATATCCCAGAACTTAAATGTTTTAGCCCTGATTGCTTGTATAATGATTCTTGACCATTTCTCTCAAGATCATCTCTCTGATTCTCTACAATGACACAGTCCCCTGGGGAAAAAAGATTGAACCCTTTTCAGTCAGTGTTTAGGCCTGGAACTAGAACAGCATTGGATAACCATTAGAATTAGATCATTGACCCCCAACCTTTTGGGCACTAGGGACCAGTTCCATGGAGAGAGTTTTTCTGTGACTGGAGGGGGTGTGCTGACTGCATCCCATGGATGGGGCTTCACTTGTTTGTGTGGCCCAGTTTCTGTCATGCCGCGTGGTCCACAAACTGGGGTTGGGGGACCCCCCTGCATTAGATAATTTTGGGGCGGGGCATTGTACATTTCCAGGTCCTTCTCCACCTATTGGCAGCATTAACTATGGTATTTTCTGAACCACTTTAGGGACTAAGATTGGAGGCACCATTTTGCAATGGTTCCACTCCTTTCTCAGTGAACAGTTTCAGTCATACTAGTTGAAGAGGAGAGGCCATGAACACAAACCTATTCAATGAACCTATTTTGGGGAGTGCTGCAGGAATCAGCTCTTTTCCCCTTGTTCCTTAACATTTGCAGTATATGAAACGTCTGGCCAGAATTATCTGACACTTTGGGATGTATTATCATTGGTATCCTGATGACATCCAGCTTTAAATTACCACCCTGGGCTGTGGGATATGCTGTTGATATTTTATCTCAGTGCCTGGAACAAGCTGAACCCAAAAAGGATGAAGGGCACTGTTGGCTCATTGAAATTCTCTTTTGACACCAATGTTAATCTCTGGACAGACAAGTACTACCCTTGAAGCAGTAGATTTCTAATGTGGACAATCTTCTGGATCCATGGTCTTATCTGAGCAGCAGGTGGTTAAATGGGACTTTGCCCAGCTTCAGCTGATGCACCAATTGTGGCTTTATCTGTTGAAGGAGGACCTGGCTATAGTAACCCATGCCTTCATTGCCACCCAAGATACTCTATATGGGGCTGATTTTAAAGACTACTTGGAAACCATTGGTCCAGAAAGTAGTAGCTTGTGTTCTTATTGACACTCAGTTCTGGGAATATGTGAAGTTTTTTTTTCAATGGCAGGACCATTTCTTTGGAAAAGCCTTTTGATGCAGATCAGTCCATCCCTTTCATTAATAACTTTCAGGAAATGTTAAAAATGAGCTGTTTCAAAGACTTTCTGATTGGCAGGGGTGGGATTCTACCAGTTCGCACCTATTTGCTAGAACCGGTTGTTAACATTCTAAGCAATTCAGAGAACCAGTTGTTAGAAGAAATTACTGGCCTAATCCTGTAGGAAGGCAGGAAGGAAACATTCTGGTGTTGCTTACAGAAACTGCCTCTCCGTTAACCCTTATTACATTCTTGGCAGGACTAGACTTCCTGTCTCAGGAACATTTCTGGAGTTTTTTTCCCCTCCTTTGCTGGTACTTTGCTTGTGTGGAGTGACCATTTAAAGTTACAGTGGCACTGATAAAAGTGACTTATGACCAGTTTTTACACTTACGACTCTTGCAGCATCCCCACAGTCATGAGAGGCCAGGCGAGGAGATGCGTGCCTCGATGTGAGTGATATTGAGTTGCCACACCCAACCAATAACATGACCACCAAGCCATGTCCACCCAGTCACATGACCTCCAAGCCACGCCTACCATCTAAGCCATGCCCACAGAGCCGGTTGTTAAAAAATTGAATCCCACTCCTTTAATATTTTTAATTTTACTGATATTATTTATTAAATTTATATGCTGCCCATCTTATATGGTTCTATTCTTATTGGTTTTATTATATATTTCAATATAAAAAGTATATTCCAAAAACTCTAATGTCTTTATATCATGTTAGATTTTGAAAATATCAGATTGCATTGGGATGTAAATGTAATGGATAAACAAATCAGGTACATTTACGCATTGTAGTAAATGCTCTCTCATATTTCCTTAATATATGAAGTAGCTATAGGAATTCAAACTCATAGTTAAAAACAGTGTTTAATGTTTTCTCTTTTATCCCTCCCCCACTGATTCCTGCCGCCCAAGGTTCACACATAAGATTTATTTGGGAAATGGGAATTACGACACTATGTTCAAAAGTATGTCAATGGTTTTTGTTGAAACTCTATTATATTAGTATCCTGTTGGAATATTGATATCAAGAAGTTAAGGGATCTGTATTTCACAATCACTAACTTCAATTTTCAGTTTTGTGGTTTTTAAATCCCATTAAGAGGGGCTGCTAAAAGTTCAGTATTAATTCTAATTAATTATAATTAATCCATTGATTTGCATAGGTTTTTTTTTCTTTTCCTGTATTAAGGCAGGAAATGGTGATGCATTTGAATGTGGGCATTCTGTTAATGGAAAAATAATCAACTGAAGGCAGTTTTGTCTCAATTATCTTCTAACAGTAGCAGAGGGTTGGCTTAGAAGACCTCCAAGGTACTTCCAGCTCTATTCTGATTAAATGGATTCTGATTAAAAACACTTATATGTTATTCATTTTGTAATGAGTTGCAGCGATAAAGCATGTCATAGACCAACTTCATTTACAGAAATATGTACAGTGTATGTAGATCAGTAATTCAAAATCTAGCAGAAGTTATTATCATTGAGATAGGTTGGTTTATTTCCAGTGAACAGAAGCGGGCTTCAGGAGCTAAATTTTTGGAAACTTTTATTCCACAGCAATCTGATATGAATAGCTAGAATTTTAGTGAACATGGCAAGATCATTCTTTTCAGTATTCTGAAATAACACAATTGTGTGACATAGAACTGTG